>BSBM01000015.1:9300000-10625000 GCA_027924585.1 Larix kaempferi | reverse complement strand
ATTTGGAATAAGGGGGATAATAAATGATGTGTGGACATTAGAATAACATAAATATTTAATAAAGGGGATAAATAAATATATACAAGTGAAAATGAAAGTGGCATTTGATCATGAAGACACATGGAGGAAGTGGGACCCACACAAGCTAGATTTTCTATGCCACATGGCATCCTCCTCTTGTCAATTCGAATCCATGAGAAGTCCAATGTTATTGGGATGATTTGGAAGTGAATAATACTTGGCATGATTCAATAAGGTCTAAATGAAGAGGAAGAGTAACTCCCATGGAAGAGGAAGAGGCAATTTGGAGCTAGTGGGACATTTGGGCTAGATTCCCTAGCTCTATGACAACAATGATGAAGATGCTATGACACCTATGACACAAATCAGACCTGAAGGCTGACATCTGACATATATGACATGTCAGGGATAAAAATAGCCTCCAAGAGGGCGCTCAAGTGAGTTAGGGCAGCCAAAGAGACACCAAGTCGAATTTGGAGAAGGAGGGAGCTAGAATTGGAAGGACAAGTGGCATACTTGGGAATCTCTTCCCAACTTGAGTTGGCATGAATCTCTTGGAAGTAATTCGACCCATGTAGGACATTAGAATTTTATAAAAGTCATGAACAAAGAAGAATAGCGGCTTTTGATCATTTTTAGAATTTGCAATTGCATTTGTGAGAGAAGAGCTAGTGGATGACTAGTTTCTTTCCTTAGCCAATTTCGAGGGTGAAAGATTCCCATCCAAGTTGGTGTTTGGAGAGGCCATTCAGGTCTTTCATGGAGATTTAATGGAGTCTTTATTTGTAGGTGTAATATACAGGTAAGCTCGTGGTTTCTTATAGTGCAGCTCACTCACTCAACCATTTCCATTTTTCATTGCATATTCTTGCTCCTTGAGGGAGGGCACTTTTGGTGAGCTATTGTACTTTTTGGGGGAGATTATCATGCACCATTTATGTTTTAATAAGATTCATATACTCTTTTATTCATCTTCAGAAATTTCTTAGGTCGAAAATGCAGTTGGAAAGATGTAAATCTAATGTTTAATGAAGAAACAGTTCCATTTCCCCACTACCTTGTTCTGAACCAATGTAATGTTGATGTATTCGAATGGATAAGTAAACTACTAATGGTTTATTGATGAATGAAATTTTATTTATGTATTATATGAGTTTATTTTTTAGTACATAATCATTTGGAGTCATTTTTTTTAGTTTCATAGCATTTGGAGAAGATTGCCTATCATTTCCCCCAAGGTTGAAACTAGTATTTTTGCATCTGATTTAAGGGAGTTATAGCAGACATTAAAAGTTGAATGGTTATGCATATGAGTTCATGTTTATGTCATTTATATTTCCCCTTCTTTCAATTATAAATTCTATTTGGATTGAGTGCATTTGGAAAGTCATTTTCATCATCTACCCCTAGGGGATTTGAACCACAATTTACTAGTAAAATGCCTATCTTGACCAGATTTGAAAGAGGAGTTGCAGAAGTCATATGAACACTCCAGATAATCCATAAAAATTATAAATGTGTCTTAATATCATCCAAGTACATTCTGTAGCAATTTGGGAGAATTTGGAGTCATTTGGAGACCAAGGGACCAATACTAGTCAAAGAGAAATTGCTAGTCAAACTCTCTACTTTGGCCAGAATCTTAAAGGGGTTTTCAGAAGTCTTTTTTTGGTCCTATATCATCCATAAACATCATAATAAATTCCTAATATCATTCATATACCTTCTCAGAATATTTGGGAGCATTTGGAGCAAAATTGGAGACCTAGACATCAAAACTAGTCAAAGGTCGAACTAGGGAAAAAAGTGAAAAATTTGCCATTTTAATAAATTCATAAAAAGGGACATTACATTTGTCACACTCAAGAAAGCTCGCTGAAGTCATTTGGAGAAGTGCACAAGAGAGAGATAAGACTATAGAAAGTTGGCAAAGTTAAAACAATACATGGAATCAAAGGAAAATAAACTAGACAACATCAAATTATCAAAGATTGACACCAGCAAGAATGAATTGATGATGGATGGATGATCAAGACTCATGAATGTTAACATGATATAAAATTGAAGGAAATCCTATTACTTGGTGCCTCGTTTTCAAAAACCTTAACGATAAAGCTTTGAGGACAAATCTTTTCAAAATGAGGTGTTATGTAAAGCATGTAATGACCCTAATGTGGTATATAAGGGGATAAGGGGTCAAATTTATACTTAAATGGTAGTTCATCCCGATATTGGGCCTACATGGCCAATACGTTAGAATCAATGTTTATAGAAGGTCGATATAATAATTAGTTTACTCATTGATTTACAATTATTATACTTGGATGTATTTGGGACCTGGGTTATTTGGAGTTCTTCTAATATCTAAAAAATTATTGACAGCTCATCATAATTATACTATCAGGATTTGTGCTCCATGCTCATATCTGTTTTATATTATGTGCATGCAAGTTCATCATGCATTATTGTGATCCATTTTCATCGCATTTTATGTCTTTGTGCTACTCAAAGAAGTAACATAAATAGATTAAAGAAAGACTTTGACATTCATAATTATATAAGTGAATAAGTACCTTCTTAGAAAATATTCTTCAAAGAAGAATGGCTGGATTTTACTAGCAAAAACACCTGCTCTTTACATAGTACAGTTCCATTTAGCTGTGAAATATTAAATATATATTAAGAAAGATAAATTTTGTGTCAAAAGATAAGTCCAAGTTGTGGAAGAGACATTTTTTCACAGAGAATGACATAAGGAAAATATGGAGAAATGCACCCCAAAAGGAGGGTAATTATATGAATGTATTTTTGTTGAATCACCTTTGAAGGTGTCCTAGTGGCCCCACTTAAGTATTGTCATCATAAAATATGTTAAGTTTCCTATAGACTGCATGTGGCAATAATAACTATAACATCTAACAATAATTCATGATGATCTAAAGCAATAGGAAGCCTACAACCTATATAAAAAACATGTCACAGAAAAATAAAATCTAGACCAAATTTAGAGTGTGGGAATGATTCCTCCAAATAAATATTAGAAATAAAAGAAACCGATCTCATTTTCATCCATCAAGATATTGGCCTCTTTAAGGTCTCTATGAATAATATTATTTTGATGCAAGTAGTCCATGCCTTTAGATACATCAATTGCAACCTTAAGAAGAGATGGCAGCTTGAAAACACCTTTTTGCTTGTGCAAATAATCATAGGCACTACCACCAGACATAAAATCTGAAGAAAAAACATCACATTCAATCCATCAACACTTCAATTCATATCCCACAAAATGATGTTTAAAAACTTAAAAGGATAAAAGTGAAACAAGGAACGCATGAATAATTTAAAAATGTGTATGCAAAACTTTTCAAGTTTATTTTATATTTGGATGTAATTTATATAATAACCATGACCCAACAAAATTTTTATACATGAAGGGAAGGAATTTATAATTGTAGAAATAATTATTATAAGATGCCCTAAAATGGTCGGTGTTTTAACACACTCACCCCCACTTGTTACATAGAAGAGAGAGGATAAATCCAAGCAAGCAAGCATAATCACCTCAAAGCGAATCAACTATTATGTTAGTTAGAGGGACACTACATATATGGACATCTATTTTGTCATAAGGATCAAGGTATATTAGCACTTATATATTACCACAAACTGGTGCTTATGATGAAGAAGGAATGACATTGAAACTAATGTTGGAAAGACAAAATACTAATCTACGTTGCCTAAACCACATTCCAAACACATGAACCTAACCTGCACACTTAGTGCACCCACCTAACCCACACACTTAAGACACACACCTAACCCATGAATCAAACCCCTAACCCTTATCTATACCTTAGTGTAGAAACACCCTCAACTTTTTGTGACACTTATTAGTAACTATAAGTGAAACGCCAAACCCACCCCATCTTAACAATGAATTCTCCAAAGCCAAAGATGGTCCATAGGGCATGACATCGAAATGGTCAATATCAAGATCATCATCACCATCATCATCATCATCATTATGAGAATGATAAAGGGATCAAAGCACCTAATTAATTACATGAGTTTCATAAAAGATATTTGGGATATGAGTGGGAATGTAGGCATCAATTATGATCGATATCATCTTATAATTATCAAATAATCAACAACGGCATCAACATTGTCATAATGCATCATCATCATGTTTTTAGGGTCACTAATATAGCATTAGGGTCACTCAAATGTTGTTAGTGACACTTGAATTCCATTAGAGTCATTTAGGTGGCATTAGGGTCACTAAGACACCATTACGGTCATTGAGGTTAAATTAGGATCAATTAGGATCTAGAAGTGCTATCACATGCATCATTAACGTGATTGGCATCGAAAGTCATCGTCATCATTGTCAACATCATACAGTATATCAAATTCATCATCACCATTATCATCATGATAGCCATTCATGTCATCAACATTGTGATGATGAACAATGCATCCTACTACCTTGTAGGAATTTCTTGAAGGATGTTTTCCCTCACCTAACTAGTTTGATGGGTCTGAATAATTATTAATTTTCATTATCCTCATCGTCATCACCATCACCATCGATTGCATCATCCTCATCGTCATAGACATCGACATTAATACCATAATCATCATTATTGTCATTATTATATACGATCATCACAATCAATATCATCATCATCATCATCATGATAATCAATATAATAATGATAAAGGCATCAAACCACCTAATCACATGAGTTTCATAAAAGAGATTTTGGGCTTTGAGTGGGAATGTAGGAATCAATTTTGATAGATATCATCTTATAATTATCAAATCATCATCACGTCCATCATAATTGTCATAATGCATCATCGTCATGTTAGGGTCAATCAAATGCCATTAGGTTCTCTCAAATGTTGTTAGGGACACACGAATTCCATTGAACCATTTAATTTATATTGGGGTGATTTAGGTGCCATTGGGATCAATTAAGATCTAGAAGTGCCATTTACGATCATTTAGGCACCATTAGGATCAATCAAGATCTCGAATTGCTATTACATGCATCATGAACATTGACATCAACATCACCATCATCTTCACCATCCTAATCATCATCGTTAACATCATACAATACATCATCATCATTTCCATCATTATATATCATCGTGATCATAGTCATTCATGTCAACCACATTGTAATGATGAACAAGGCATCTTACTACCTTTTAATAATTTCATAAAGGACATTTTCCCTCCCCTAACTGGGTTGATTGGTATTAATAATTAGTAATTCTCATGATCCTCACTATCATCATCATCACCATCATTATCCTCATCTCCATCATCCTAGACATCGACATTATCACTATAGTCATTATCATTGTAATCATCATATATAATCATAGTCAATGTCATGATTATAATCGTCATGATCATTGTGACGATGAAAAAGGCATCCAACCACCTATTAATTAAATGAGTTTCACAAAATATATTTTTCCTCTGATTGGGATGTAGGCATCAATTTCCATCGTTATCATCTTATAATCAAATAATTGAAAACACCATCATCTTCTTCATTATGCATCATCATCATCGTCATCGCAATGTAAGGGTCACTCAGATTCCATTAGGATCGCTCAAATGTTTTTAGGGACACTTCAATGCCATTAGGGTCACTTGGATGCCATTAGGGTCATTTAGGTTCCATTAGGATCAATGAATATCCAATAGTGCTATCACATGCATCATCATCATTGACATCGACATCATATGTTGAACTAGGATCATATTTTGAACTAGGCTCATCTAGGAGCAAAACTTAGCGCTATTTTGGGAGAAAATTTAGGTGCAAAACAAGGAGCAATACTAGGAGAAAAAACATAGTGGTACTTTGGGAGAAAACTAGATGTTATACTAGACATTATTGTAGACGCAAAACTTGGTGCTAAACCCACCAACAATTAGGAAGCTAAATTAGGCGCTAAACATGGTGCTAATACTAACTTAAATCTTGGTGCAACTTAGAGAGCCAAACGAGGCAGAATTCATGGCTTAAATACTGGAAAAATTCCTGGCACAAAAGAGGAAGCTAAATGTGGTGCTAGCCATAACACTATGGAGGATGCTATTTTTGGTGCAAAAGGAAGCAAAACTAGACGTTATTGAGGGAACTATGCATGGTTCTATTTCTTGCGCTAAAGTGGATGCTAAATTAGATGCAGTTTAGTGCCTACTTTCAAAAAAGGACGCAAAAAATTCCAGGAAAAGCGCCAACCCATGAAATAGCGTCGAATTTTCCTAGAAAATGAATAAAAATACACTAAAAGTGTTAGTGGATGCCAAAAAGGGAGCTAAAAGAGATGCTAATCACAAGGTTTTGCTATAGTGTCTTTAACAATTTTTTTATATAGTTCGTGGTTGTAATTATGTTATAACATGGTAGGATGATCGAGGAAAAGGAATAGCCTAAAAAATGGTAAACAATTAACAATTTTGATTTCCATTTACTATGAATTTTATTATTTGTTTATATAATTTTATTTCTTTGGCGATAAGTTTCTTTTATCTTCAACAATTTTTTTTAAATATTTCGCGGTTCTAATTATATTATAATCTGGCAGGATGATCGTGGAAAAGGGTCATCTATAGAACATGTAAACCAATTACAATTTCAACTTACATTTAGCGTGAAATATATTATTTATTTATATAATATTTTTTGTGTGCCAATCCATTATTTTAATTTTAAAAAAAACTGAAATACCATTTATTTTGTTGAAATATGTAGTCTGCGGGCCATGATGCCCATGATTCGCTTGGCCAAGTGGATTTGTACTCATCCCCTGAACCAATGGTACTAATAAATAAAAAGATCAATAAAGCGAACAAGGAAATTGATCATTGTTAGACATTGTAGATCAAACTCTTGAAATCGAAGAAAGGATCTTTCAAGTTTGACATAGCTTAAAACATATGAGGTAATAACCATAATTTAAAGTGATGTTTTTATTTTGTAGAACAATTATGATTTATTTTTTTATAACTTTTACATTATCTAAACGAAGAAACATTTTGCTTTCTTATACATATATTTTTGCAACCTATTGACCTTGGAATGCATGGTATCGGTAGTAGTGGCATTGTGCAAATGCCGTAGATTCCAGACATAGGCACTCGTATACCTACTAGGCTATTCAGTTCTTCACCTTCCATACTTGTAGTTGGGAGCCGTGAAACGCACCCCCAGGAAGCCACACAACCAAGCTCTAGAGGTGCTGGCAGAGACGAGGCTGATGATTTGGCCGATTATATGGTTTCATTTCATAGAGTGAGACGTGTTACCTCTATTGGTCCCTTTCAGACACATTTATGGTCAATAATGTAGGAATTCCATTAAAGCAAAATAAACTACCAGGTAATTTTTAATATTTTAACTGTTTCGTGTTGTCCATCTCAAACATAAATCATCTGGATTATTATTTTTAAATTAATGATGATATATTTTTGTGTGTAGAAAACAATGATTTTTATAGGCACTTGGAGACCAAGGCATTGGTGATTTTTGGGCCCACCATATGCATGAAGTGGAATTCACCGAATTCCAAACTCAAAAAAGAAATTTTGGATTATCTTGAAGGTCTCTTTGGGGTGGACACATTTAATAAAACCACGGTCATATCCGTAGTTGGCCAACATTTAAAATATACATGCGACAATTATAGAAGAAGAAGTTTATAAAAGAAGGAAAAACACCACTTAGTCCCACAAGGTAAATTAAATCTTGAATTCAATACCTTTAATTTTATTTAGATATCAATAAAAGTGTGGTTCATAACATACTTGAAAATTTTGATGAAAGGTTGCTTGACACTTCGAAGGCAACAAAAGAAGGATTGCCAAACATGGACAACACAAGCTAGGCTAGGGCGACTACTTGAAGTTATGATCATGAATTGTAATTACCCAAATACCTTAACAATATTATTTGTATTTCCTTCCAACTTTCAGGTAATTGAAACCAATGACATAAAAAATACATACTCTTATGCAATGCAGGGAGCCGACTTTATAACTGCAACCACATAGGAATACCTCAAGTTTGGTTATAGTTTCAGCTATCAAGCTGTCGTTGAACGACAGTTAAGCTTGGGGAAGATCCCAAGATCTAGTGTGCAAGATAAGGTAAATAAAAATCATCCATATTAACCTTTCATGACTTATAAAAAAAATTCGTGTTTGATATTGTACATATAAAATTTAATGTGTTACATATTTGTTTTAATAAGGGAAGTAGCACTATGAACGAGCCCATAAGTACTAGAGAGAAGTGTGCTAATAGTGGAGTGCCACTAGAAGATGGTGCTCCTGTGTATCCCCACGATGGTGCTACGACTAAGGTCCATGATGATAATATGGTTGGATATTAATCATATACTTAATAATTTCGTAGTTATCAATTTTGTACTTTTTTAAAAAACTTTTACATCTAGGATTGTGTCCTTAAAAAGTTTGTGGTTTCAATGGAAGAGAATGTTGTAATCGAGGGTCCTACAGCTGAAGAGGAGCACATGGTAGCGATTGCAATGATGCCGACAAGTGCACCAGGTAAATAATTACATTGTAGAGGTTTTTTTTTTAACATTATTGAACTACTCCCCGGATGCGAGTGCCAAGAATGACACGACCGAGGCTAGGAATGCCACCTGCCCACCTGGCGACGCGGTCCCCACACATGGAAACTTCCCTTCGCTGGCGCCTTTCCCATGGATCCGTCATTAAAGCAGTGTCCTGCACAGGACCATCTAGCCTCCTCGCACGCGCCAAACTTTACTCCCCCCCTGGCCCGGTGGTTGGCATTCAAATTGGTTTAGTTTTCCATGTCCCATCTCCTTAACTAGATCAATCGCTCCATTATGCTCTCCCGTGCGAGGTCTGGATGCTCCTGCTTTGATGTTCTTGATATGAGGCTCCCTCTTCATGCCCTTGCGGTCATCACTTGCCTATGTTATTCTCTTCCTGCTGCCACTGCAGAGAGCTCCGCTCCTTCTCCGTTCTCCTGCGAAGTAGATGACAACGCCATGAATCATATGCTCGGCACTTCCAAGCGTGGAGCTGGCCATGGCATCGACAAGACTGCCACTTCTGCTGAAAAGGAAAAGAAAGACAACAGTGGCTATGATGATAATGTCCTCGTCCCTATTTGCAAGATGGTTGATAACTGGGAATCACACAGTGTTGATGAGATTTCGGCCTTTGGTAACCAAGGCAACCAAGTCAATTACTACTGGTTGATGAAGAATATGTTGGGAATGTTGGTCGAAGAAATGTTGACCAACTGGAACATGGACAAGGTTGCGATAATGGACACCAGGAATCATATGGTCCATTTGGATGGAATGATGGCTGCTTGGGAAGCCAATTTGGTCGATTGGAGATACTCTTTGTTTCGTAATTATACTCCTCCCCGTGATTCTGGTCCTATAGCTCATACAGAGGGATTGGATGGCAATTCGAATGTTCAAGTTCATGGAGCTACTATAGCAACAGATTCCCAAGCAATAGACAACTCCCTGCACGAATCCTTTAGTCTTGCTGCTACGAAAGGCTCTACTCCTGTTCGGGTCCCCTCCTTAGGCCCGAGTTCTCCTGCTACAGTTGTGTTACAGGGGGGCTCTCCCCCTGGGACATCCTTACTGACGCCCTCGACTATAGACTCCCTGCACTACAAGCGGGTTAGGAAGATCAAGGATGATGCTTTCACTCCACGCAAGACAGAGCCTCTACCCATCAAACTCCCAACCCAGACTTGGGATTGAAACTTATTCGATAGTTGCCCTATCATTGATGACAAGCCTTGTTCCCAGAATGCAGAAGCCAACAACTAGAGCCGCTCTGAGTGAGCCCGACTCTTCTCTTTTTGCGGTTAGCGTTACCTGTCTTTCTCTGTTTTAGCTAAATCGTCTACTGTGAGACTCCAGTATTTCCTTCAGGTCTAGTTCAGTCTATGTTTTTACTGGTCGGTTGTAATTATGTCAATGTTACTCATCCCACAGATGGGAAGGACTACAGAGGTTCTTTCTTATTCTTTTTGCTCCATGAGAAGCTTCAAAAAGCTCTTGAATCTACAGATTCTCATGTGAATGTAACATTTTTTGTAGTCTAATATATTTTCCTTATGTTGCTTACAAAAAAAACATTATTGAACTACTTCATTGATATTTAAAAAACGACCTTATAAATTTAACATTTTTCGTTTTTTCTAGGTGATGCCCTGTCAAAGTGGTCTCCATGCCACAAGTATCATACCAGGCGTGCATTGCGTGAGAGGCCACAAGCTCAAATAGCTTCTGAAGAGCACCCACAAAATGAAGATGACATTGATGATGATGAATTACTTAAGAAGTATAGGAAGAGGGCTAAAAATATTTGATGATGTATGATATTATTATAAGATAGACAGATGTACTATACTTGGAACATATTTTGTATGATAAACCTCGTTTATAAAAACTATTTTTTCTTACATTTTCCTTTGAATGAATTCTTGCATACTTTTTTTTGCATTGCCTTTGAATGAGTTATTGCATATGTTTTTGTACTGATTAAGGTAAAATATGAAATGTAGATGGTTAGTACTGAATTACGTTCAAAGCAAAAGGAAATCAAACAACTTTGTACATTATTTTATCTTAACGTTATTGCTTAGCTTTACAATCACATTTGATCAATTGTGTATCTGTTTAATGCATATTTTCTAGTAGAATATATATTGGGTATTGGGGAATTGAGAGAGATGTGAGGGGGTGGAGGGGCCATAAGAGCTTCCGCCTTCATGTGGCTGGACTTGCTCAGTACAGAATAATTTATTGGATTCGTTTAATCTTGGAGCAAACCTCCCTCGATCAAACAGATCAACAACAAAGTCAATGTTGACTTCATTGTTACTCCAGATCAAGGGAGGTTTGCTCCAATATTAGATAGCTCCAATAAATTATTCTCGAAACCAAGAAGAGCTTATTCATGAGTGTAATTTAGTTATTTATCTATCGGGTTTGTAGTTTGTTCTCATTGAGTAAATCCATGTTTGAATCTAGGATGATGTGGGGATAGTCCAAAAAGAAGGCTTAGAAGGTGATTGGAAGCATTATAAAGGTATGTTCTCACATTCTCATAAAAATTCATCTTAGACTAGTAAATAATGGTACAAATATGACTTGTATTTATTTTGTATATATTTATGGAGGTTGAATGATTTGGCACAGTAGGTACTAGACAAACATAACAATGGATGAGTTGTGATGAGGGGATCATTTATATGTATATGTATGTACGCATCATGTTGGATGTTGGATATGATCAGTAGGATCATTTGTATGTATTTTGTATATGCAACATGTTGGATGCTTGGACCATGTATTTGTATATGTATCAGGTGGATACATTGTATGATCAGGTGGATCATGTATGGCGATATGTATCATGTATTTGTATTTGTATCAGGTGGATACACTGTATGATCAGGTGGATCATGTATGATGATATGTATTAGGTAGATACTTGGTATGCATCAGGTAGATGCATTGTATGATCAGGATGGTCATGGATGACGAGCTTCAGGATGTTGCTCCAGATGACATGCAGCAGGATGTTGCAGTGATGATGATCAGGATGATCATGTGTACATCAGGATGATGTATGGTGAGTATCGGGTTGATACTCTATGGCCGTGGATCAGGTTGTGCAGATGAGCATATAATTTGGCCCTGGGAGATTTGCAGATAGTCTTTCGAGGTTTTTCCTATGGCATATAATTTGGACCTGGGATATCTTGCAAATGCTCTTTCGAGGTTTTGGTCTGGGAGGACATATAATTTGGCCTTGGGAGATCTGCAGATAGTATTTTGAGGTTTTTCCTATGGCATATAATCTGGCCCTGGGATATTTGGAAGATGCTCTTTTGAGGTTTTGTCCTATGGAATATAATATGTCCCTGGGAGATCCGATAGGTTGGGATGTGTGCCCATAATAAGTCCTGGGATGCTCTTGTGAGGTTTTTCCATGACCACATATAATCTGTCCCTGGGAGATCCTATAGGTAGAGCTGTGTGCTCGTAACAGCCTAGGATGCTCTTGCGAGGTTTTGTGGTGACCACATATAATCTGTCCCTAGGATATCCTATAGGTAGAGCTGTGTGCTCGTAACAGCCTGGGATGCTCTTACGAGGTTTTGTGGTGAGGTCACATATAATATGGCCCTGGGAGATCCTATAGGTAGAGCCGTGTGCTCGTAACAGCCTGGGATGCTCTTTCGAGGTTTTCTGACGCACATAATAAGTCCTGAGGATTCCACAGTATGGCCAGTGATGACGAAGACCTGCAGGTGGTGGGCCTACATCCAGTATGAAAAAGGACTGGCTTTGTAGAACTTCCTATGACGAGTAGAGTCAGAGATTGGTTGAGATAATAGTAGTAGTGACGATGCATCGATGACGATGATCCCGAGAAGAAGACTTGTCTAGCAGATCTGTGTCGAGAAATACGTTCCTAGTTAAGAGGGAGTGTTGATGTATATGTAACTTCGGAATGTATTTCATCTATGTATTTTATATATATTTATTGTACCCTTATTAGAGATGTGTTATTCCTCTATAAGGAAGTGTCTTCATGTGGATTGACAAGTGTCGCAAGTGTGTGTACTTGCCGATGGGTTATTAGACCACCATGTGTGGGGTCGGCCCTGAAATATATATTATATTATGGATGTATCTAGATAGACAAGTCGGCCCCATAGTGTAACTGGGCAAACAGATTAAGTATAAATAGAGATCAGGAGATCTCTATTTGGATCATTCGGAAAGGCATATCTCTCTCACTCAGAAAGTGGCGCACTAGTGAGGAGGAGGATCATCCGCTTCTAGGAGACTATCTCAAGTGTATTTTGGTTGTACTTTGGTTGAGCCATTGCTCTCTCTATCTATGAGGAAGTTGTGGGGTTTTTCACCTTAGGGTTTTCCCCACGGAAACTCTGTGTCTCTTGTCTCTCATAATTTTGATTCTTGTGATGCTTTTCATGCTTATTGTGATTGTTATGCATTGATATACTGTATATGTTATTCTCTCAGTCAAGATCCTAGAGTATTGTGAATTAATGCTCAAAATTTAACATGCCCTCATAGCTATATACAAGGGGGGTTCAAAACTACCCCTTTAGCTATCTACATGGGGGTTTAAAACCGCCCCCAAAGGATTGTAAGATGGATTTTTAGGGGGGGTTTGAAACTTTCCCCGTAGGTACCTACAAGGGGGGTTTGTAACCGCTCCCAAAGGTTTGTATGAAGGAATTTTTTTTTAGAGGAGGAGGGGTTTGAACCACCCCCATAGGCATCTACGAGGGGGGTTTAGAACCACCCCTAAAAGTCACTTTTTTTTTGGTGGGGGGGTTGATAAGCGCCCGCAAAATTCACTTTTAGAGGCAGTTTTGATCTCTTGCAGAACCACCCCTAAATTTCCAAACTTTTAGCGTCGGTGCTATTGTGGGTGGTTTTGTAAAGACCACCTCCAAATCCAAAACCACCCTCAAAAGTCACTTTTGGGGGTAGAAGACAATCCCCGCATAAAATTCAAAATTTGTGTAGTGACGAATGTGCTTTCCAGTCTAATTCTCAACCAATTCTTTAAACTCTTGAAACTTGTTGAAAGTTTCACTCTTTTCCTTCAGAAAAAAAAAACCATGACTTGCAAGAGAAGTCATCTGTGAAAAACACACAATATAAATAACCACTCAAGGAGGGTGCTGACATAGGACCACATAGATCAGAATGAATCAAGTCAAGAATCCCTTCGGATATGTAATACCCCTATTTTGACCCTTAGGTTTTATTGGCTTCAATGTAAATATTGTATACATGAAATGTGTGTTTTCCCTAGTGTGGAGCTCAAGGCCAAGGCCCCACTAGTGGATGCTTAGGTTTATTTGCATAGGCAAGTATTCGACAATTCTAATAATCCATGTGATTTTAGGCCATGAGATATTGTAAATGATGTAATTATTAAATATTACAATGAAATACCAAGAAAACTAGCTAAGGAGGCAACCAATGAGAAGGGGCCATGTGTATCCACTAGGGAGAGGTGAGGGGATTATGGGATTGGAACCCATGCTGCCACATGTCAATTTGTGAACCCATTTGACTCTCCATGCTACCACATGTCAATTTGTGAACCCATTTGACTCCCCATGCTGACATTTAATTATGCTGTAAGAGGGTGGTTGAGAAAACAAATCCATGAAGTCGATGGAGTATGGAGCAGCCCTGCGATCTGTATGGCAGGGTATGGCTCTGTTTTACTTGTCCCTTAAGCCACTCTACACTTGGGAATTCGATCACCCTGATCCCTATCCCATGGTTGACCAAGAAACCAATTCAACATGCATTGCATAGCTGAGTCATGAAGGAGAAAGAGAAATCGTGATTATGTGTGAAGCAAATTTGCAGAGCCGAGGATACCAAGAAACCCTGCGTAGCAAGTGAATCTGGTTGGGAAAACCCTTGGATCAGACCTTGGGATGAATTACAGAGTGTGAGAATGTTAGGAACCCATGTCAACCCTTCTCTTTACTTTGTTAGTATATTGTTGTTGGATGCATATGCTTTGTAAGTCGTCCCGTAGTAATTGATGATCCATAGTTTGTATTAGCCCATGGTATTGACCCATAGTATTGGATGCATATGCTTTGTAAGTTGTCCCGTAGTATTATATGTCCCATGGTATTGACCTATAGTATTGGGCATAGAATTAGTATATAAGTGAGTGTTGAGTCCAATGCAGCACCGTGAAGTTATTTGTATTGAGCTTGCTCAAAGGAGGTTTCCCCCTCGAAGTGGTCTGTTATCAATAAAATATTATGTGATCTCATATATTGTGCATTTTATCAATTAATTGTTGCAATTTCCTCATAGATAAGCTTAGTGAAGTCGTGAGAACAATTAGATCTGTTTGCAGAGGACCGAGTTGCGGGGCAGAGCTTAGGCCGCAACCCTGAGAAGAGCCCAGCTTGAATAACAGAGAAGAAGGTCAAACATAGGTTTGGATCTGTTTGATAAACCCAGTGAAGGATAAAAATCTCATGAAAAACAACAGTTTGGACCTTTCTATGCCCACCCTGAATAGCACTGGAGGAAAGGGGCCTTGAGCGATTGTGTAGCAGAGAAGAGGGCCTTCCTTACGTTGGGTGAGGTAGGTAATGTGGGTGCCATGTTTGCTGAGTGATCTGAGATTCGTGTAGATCTATGGGTGAGCTCATTGGCTTAGCAGCATTGTCCATGTTCCCTTGTATGCTTGATAAACCCAACTATAGGTTGGCTTAGCATTGGGATGGAACCTTAACTGTGAGAGAGCCTATTTAGCCCTCCTTAGTGGATACACAACCCAACTCGGGGGTGGTATCTCAGCTGAAAGAGTAGAGGCTGGACAGAGACCTAAGGTTGGGTGGAAATTTTCTCTGACTTAGCCAGTTACTTAGACAACTTCATTCCAAAGATAAGTGCTCCTTTTGATGTTAAATGATGATATTTCATGTGTTATGTTATGCTTGTTATGTTCAAGTTATTGAATGAATAGTTACATGAAATTGATCAGTAGGAAGTCTATGTATAAGCTTAATTATGAGGATGAGTTCATGTTTGAATGCTTCATCATTTGCATGAGTTTAATGTGCTGCTAACCCTTCAAGTTGTTGATGTGTTGACTAGTTTAGTTTCATAATATGTGTTTAATTATACATTGCATTCACCTTTATGAGGGGTTGTTTGGCTTCATCTAGACTGGGGAAAATGAATTTAGAAATACACTGTTGTGTTTAATGACCCTCTGTGGCTCAAGTGAAGGGAGACACCATGGCAGAGGACAAACAGAGCTCCTTGCAGAAGGTTAATGAAGCATTGAGGGAGATGGAGCTATGCTTCAGTTGGAAATTTGGACAAGTCATAGTACTCATATGTGTTAGGGGATCACACAAGTGGATAGAGCTATCCAAGAGCTTTCCAACGGTACCGACCTTGCCTAATTTGGCCTAAGGATGAAGGAGCAATAAGTTTGGGAAGTTTGCAGGTGTAGGGGTCTATGGTCCCAACCTTTCCGCATCCGCAATGCGGATTGTGGATTGCGGAGGTTGGGGACCGACCTTTGGAATGGCATGGTTAGCCTTTCGAATTTCCAAATCCGGAAGGTGGATTACGGATTATGGAATTCAGAAGGGTGATTTTCACGGGATCGACGCGTTGGAATCCCGAATTTCCGCATTCGCAAGGTGGACCGTAGATTGCGGGAATCGGAAGGTGATTTCCATGGGTATTGGTGAGATGGATTTTTAACTTTCCACTCTTGCAAGGCGGATTGCGGACTGTGGAAGTCGGAAGGTGGTTTTTTTTTTCCAGGTTACGAAATGGGTTTTCCGATTTCCGACATCCGCAACACGGGTTGTGGATTGCAAAATTGCGGAGGAGTAAAATATCTGAGACGACGATTTGAGGATTCCGAGTTCTGAGTTCTGCATGCAGAGTGCAGAACTGCGGAAGTCAAACGAGTAATTTTCGAGTCCGTGAAATGACTTTCGGCTTTTGACTTCTGCATTGTGGATTGCGGAAGTCGGGAGCATGATTTTGTTGGAAAGGTGGATTTGGAAATACGGCTTCAGAATTCTGACTGCGGATTCCGAAAGGGTGGATTGCGGATCGGAGGCCATTGCGGTTGTGTGTAAAATCAGAGTTAATTGTTGAAAAAAAATGTATTAGTGGTCTCCCATCGCCTCTGAAGGCCACCAGGGCGACCGAGGACGTGACAGGATCTATTAGTACAACTTGGAAAAATCTTCTTAATGTTTTTTCCAAGAGCACAACCTCTATAAACACTATCAAAATTAGATTTAAATATGGGCATACCTTTCACCATCTTCTGCAATCCAGGTAGTGCTTTGAAACGGGGATGACCAAGCCTTCTATGCCACAACTTACATGGATTGAATGTGTAATGGATCATGGCATGAATAATTTTTCCACGAACTTTGTAGACACCTCCCTCTCTAACACCAATCACTGATGCAGAGTTCAAGTCTTCATGTTTATGCCACGGGAGCGGTTTGTTGTCCATAAATATAACTCTGAATCCTTTATCTTTTAGAACTGAAACATATAGGAGGTTCGTCCTCAATCTGGGGACAAACAGAATTTAATCCAATTGAAAGGAAGTGGATCCAATACCTTGGATCAAATAGGTGGTATTATCTCCAAGCTCCACCTTACAAGAAAACATCTTTTCCTTAAGATCTGTGATAATGCTCCTATATCTAGTCATGTGCTTGGATGCGTCACTGTCTACCAGCCATGTCTCAACACTAGTGTTAATGGATCCAAAAAGGGCTGAGACAATATAGTACTCCTTCCCCATCTCTTGATCATCGGATGAATTCTTTCTTGTAGGTTCATCTTCTGTAGCAGTAGAAGCATGAAACCTACCCTTGAAATTTCCTCTTTTCTTTGCATGGAATTATCTTGCATAATGACCCTTCTTATTGCAATTGAGACATTTAAATTTAGACTTATCAAAATTCTTAAAATCATTATCCTTTGATGATAGGATTTCTTGTGAGATTTCTTTCCTCTCTTCATCCGTGCCATAAGAGCGAGGTTATCTTCTTTGTAGGCATCATACTTGCTTTGGATTCATCCTTCTTCTTGTAGGAAATCATGCCACAGTCTCTCGAAGTTAGGCTACAGTTCTCGGCCATTTACTGCAACCAAGAATGTCTCCCATGAAGATAGAAGACCATCGACATCGGTTTGTATGAGATCATCATCATCGACCATCACACCAATTCTCATGAGTTGATCTCTTACTTGAAAGATATTTGTGAAGAAGGAATCCACGACTTCGCCCTTTTCCATATTCATATTTCAAAGATTGTTCTTCAATGTTCTTTTCTGACCGGGTGCCTTCTTCGCATAAATATTTTTCAAAGTGTCGAAGCATTCATTTGCAGTCTTCAATGGAGTAATCAAGGGTATCAAGTTGTCTTTCATGGAATCATACATGATTCTCTTTTATTTTACTTGATTCTTCTTGAAGGTAATGCGCCCTGCATTAGAAGTAGGCTCTTCAATAACACTGGATAAATATCCATCTAAATCATGCTCTTCCAGGATATTCAGGATCCTGTCCTTCCAAGTATTGAAGTTCGAAGTTCCTTCAAGATGGTCTTCCATTCTCACTGAGATTGAGGCCATTTCTCTTCAAGTACTGTGTACACTCAGGATCTATGTAGGCTCAAGATTGATTGTTGAAATTAGCTCTTTCACACCCTGAGCTCTGATACCATGTTAATTTTTTATCTTTAATTTGGAGCAGCAATAATACTTGAAATCAAATAAAAATCATACACATAAGCAATCACATTCGACACATGAATTTACCCTAGGGAAATCCTCTATGACTTGAGAGAGAAAACCCCAACAAACCCTTCCTTAGTATATCGATAGATAGCAGTGAATGTATTTTACATCAAGCACCCTTGGTGCAATTACAGATCAACATAAAGATAAAGAAGAGAGACTCGAAATAATATCCTGCACAAAGAAAAGCGCATTGCCTTCAAGGGAGAAGAGAAGTCGCTTCACATGCATTGGCTTCTATTTTTATCTTCTGACTTTAGGATGAACTCTCCCTCCATCTGGATGCATCAATCTTGCATGAATAAGTGCACCCCACTTCTCATGAAATGCATTAACTCATTGAACTGCCTCTTAGGATGAACTCGCCCCTTAACTGAAAGCTTTCCCACTTAGTTAGGTGGCAAACTTAAGTGTCATCATGCAAGTGTCACAACTCAAGTTTCATCTTTTAGTTTAACATAAGTGTCACCATGCAATAATACTTAGTTAACTAGATCTTCTTTGTTATCACTTAGAGTAACTCTCTTAACTGATTCTTTCTTGTTAACATCACTGTAGTAATCAATTCGAGTTCTCTTTTGATTTACTGAAGTCTTCATTGAAGTTTAACAATTCGAATTCTCTCTTAATTAAGTCTTTTATGTGCAATTCAAATTCTCTCATATCTTTCACATCTTATCCTTATCTCTTGTCTTATCTGCATGGTCCACATGTACCAGCTTAATTATCATATCAAATGTCCAATGATGTGATCATATTGTCCTACTATTGTTCCATGTGGTTATATGTTAAATTAATTCACTCTAAAGGTGATTAGTCTCTAGAGGAGACTTAATAGCTCAACCATGGTTAGTAGTACATCACACACCATACATGCTTCAAAATGCAAAGCATCACCTCAACACATGAGGCACCACCTCAACACATGGTTATCTCTCTTGACACACAAGACCTTAGCCTTGACTAGCAAGACTGTACAACATCATCACTTTGACATACAAAGCACTTGCCTCAACACATGAGTCTAAGCCATTCTTGAGTCAAAATCAAGATTCTTCTCCAAGTTTCCTAACTCCAACTCAGGCTCCTATAAGGCACTACCTCAACACACGAGGCTCAATATTGACACACAAGTTTGACCTAGAGAATGATTCATGATGTTGTAACTTTAACACTCCCTCTCAGCGAGGGAGGCATTCTCTTCCATGCCAAGCTTGTCTCAGAAGTACCTATACTTCGTCACTAACATAGGATTAGTCAACATATCTGCTATCTGCTCACTAGTAGCAATGTACTGAAGTATTATGGCACCTCTCTAGACCATGTCTCTGATGTAGTGATACTCCATCTTAATGTGTTTTGATATGTCATGAAACACAAGGTTTTCTAAGAGCTTTATGCAACTCTGACTGCCATAGAAAATGAAAGTAGTCTCAAACTTCTCATCGAACAACCCAACAAGTAGCTTTCTAAGCCACACAGCTTCTCGGCAGATGGTACTAGATGCAATATACTCTGCTTCTGTAGTACTCTAGGCTATGTAACCCTGCTTCCTACTGGACCAAGAGATCATAGCTGATCCTAGGATAAAACAAAATCCAAATGTACTCTTTTGGTCCACAATACTACCACCCTAGTCGGAGTCAGTGTATCCAAGTAACATCACTCCACTGTTGGAGGCATATATGAGTCCATAAGAAATAGTACCTTGAAGGTATCTAAGAAAATTCTTGGAAGCAATCCAATGTCTATGTCTTGGCTCAGACATGAACTGACTCAAGATACTCACTGCATAACATATGTCTGGTCTACTATGTATCAAATACATCAAGTAACCAATGAACTATCTATACATGATAGGATTCACTAGATTCGATCTATAATATGAATCATGTAGCTTCTTTAGATTATACATCATTGGAGTAGATATGGACTTACAGTCCATCATACCAAGTCTACGCAATACATCAACTGTATACTTTCCTTGAGAAATAAAGATCTCATCTTTCCTTTGCCAAACTTCTAGACCAAGAAAATAGTGCATAAGACTTAAGTATTTCATTTCAAACTCAAAATTGAGTTCCCTCTTGCACCGAGCTATATGTTTCTCCTCTTTAGTAAGGAAAAAGTCATCAATATAGAGAACCAAGATCAATGGATGGTTCTTCACAACCTTGAAGTACAGGTTGGGGTCAACTTCACTTTTGGAGAAGCCCAAGCTTAGAAGATAGCTGCCAATCCTTGAATACCAAGCCCTTGGGGCCTGCTTAATCCCATACAAGGCTTTCTTAATTTTTCATACATGGGTCTCCTTCCCATGAATTACAAACCCCTCATGTTGTTGTATGTAAACCTCTTCCTCAACCTCACCATTGAGGAAGGCAGGCTTCACATCCATCTGGTGAAGTTTCCAACCCAAAACTAAAGCAAGGGAAATTATGGTTCAGATAGTAATGTACCTGGCTACAGGAGCGAATGTCTCATCATAGTCTATCCCTTCTCTCTGTGAAAAACCATGGTCCATAAATATTGCTTTATACTTTTCAATACTTCCATCAGCTGCATGCTTGATTTTATAAAGCCACTTGGAAGTTACTATAGACTTCCCGCCAGGTTTAGGAACCACTTCGCACACATCATTATTCATGATAGATGTGTATTTTTCTACCATGGAATATTTCCATACTTACTGCTTTGAGGCTTCCTCATAGGTAAAGGGTTTTGAATCACTGATGTGACTCATCTGTGCTACATATCCTGAAAATATTTTAGGTCTCTTTCACTCTCTGGATGATCCTGGAGGTGCTCCATGCTTTTCTGTCTCTTTCTAAATGTCTCAACACCATGCATATATCCTCTTAGTAGGAGGTTCATCAAGAGATATTTCTATTAGATCTCCAGGCTCTTCGGGATCAAGTAGATCTATGGACTCTTTTGGATTCTCCCTCTCAACATCTGAAAGGGGAGAATCATAAACCGGATCCTCCATCATAGGAGTATCATGCTCCTCCATATTTAGTTGTGAAATAATCAATTGTGAATCAAGTCGAACTTCAAGATATAGGATACCGTTCAAAAGGGAATCATGAAGGAGTTCTATGACGGCACTATACTCAGCCATATTATTGGTAGTTGGACCTATACAAGTGCCTCTTGAGGCAACTAACTGATATGTAGGAGAATAAATAGCCCATGTAGTTGAGGAAAGATTTCAAGTATGGCGACTAGCACCATCTATGAATCCTGAAAACATTTCTCTTCACATCTAACAACACAAGAAATGAACCTAAAATCAAAGACAAGCCAAAACAAGACTCTATACAAATGTACAACTATTTACAAGAAAAAAAAATATGAACTACGCATAATATTTCTTCAGGTAGAGCCCATTTCTATGGTTATTTAGCTTATTCCCCTCGTAATCTGTTAAATCATAAGCACCTTTTTGAAAAATTTAGAAACAATATTGGGTCCGAGGCACATAGACTTAAACTTACCTGTCCCTAACGGATCTTAATCTTGATCATAGAGTAAGACAAGATCTCCTTCCGAGAACACTCTTGGATGGATAGTTGTATCATATTGACTCTTCACACATTTTTTATGTGCTTCGTTCCCTATAGAAACATCTCGACGTTGTTCATCAAGATTTTCTAAGTGAATCAAGCGCTCTTCTAAAGCAGAAGTATCGGGTAGGAGTTGCACATCTAACTTCAACGAAGGAATTTCACATTCAATTGGGAGGACTGCTTCAACCCCATGGACAAGTTTAAAATGAGAGAATCCTGTAGTAGTATTTACAATAGTTTTATATGCCCATAAAGCAGGATATAACATAAAATTCCAAATAGTTTTATATGCCCATAAAGCAGGATATAACATAAAATTCCAATTAGATCTACTCATGTTCACTGTCCTTTGAAGCATGGTCTTTAGGATCTTATTAATAGATATGACTTGACCATTTGCTTGGGGGTAAAATGGTGAAGAATGTTCTTGTTTTGAACCCCAACATGGTGATCAATTCGATCATCATATGATTTTGAAAAGGTCGACCATGATCAATGAAAAGTTCATGGGGGATACCAAATCTCGTAATGATCTGATTGAATACAAAATAAGTAGTAGTTTTCCCATCATTGCGAAAAGTAGGCATGGATTCCACCCATTTCATAAAATAGTAGACAACCACTATGATAAATTGATGCCCCCTAGTCGAATATGGGTTACAAGTCATAAAATCAACACCCCATTTAGTGAAGGGACCTATTGTAATAATGAGAAACAGAGGAGCAGGATGTGCGCACATCGTTTTAGTAAAAAATTGACAAGGATGACATTTTTTAACAGCTTCTATGCAATATTTAAAGATTTTTGGCCAATAATATCCAACACACAATATTTTCTGGGCAATTGAAAGACCAGAAAGATGACCTCCACAGGATACACTGTGAGAGTCATTTAAAACCAACTTAGCTTCTTCGTGAGTCAAACAACGACGTAAAATAAAATCAATCCATAGCGATACAATGTATCTCCCATGATAAGATAATTCTTTGCATTATGAAGAAGACGTCGTTGTTTATCTCTTGAAAAAGACTAAGGACATTTCAAAGCCTGAAGATATATCAGGATATCTCAATGCCAAGGATCCGATGAAGAAATGAAAAATATATGCTCATTAGGGAATGAGTCATATTCAATGTTATCATATTCTTCACAAGGGAACTCTGAAATAATTTCCGCAAAAACCAAGGATTTCATTGACTTAGCAGATTGAAACTCTAAATCAAATTCCTACAAGATCACAATCCACTTATTGAATTTTGCTCCAACTATTCATTGGGTCAAAACATATTGAAATGGATTGATATTTGCAACAATTGTGGTTTTGCGTAAAAATATATAATGGCGTAGTCTTTGGAGTACAAAAACAACAGCTAAGGATAAATTTTCAACATGAGAATACTTTAGTTTAGTCCCAACGACTGAGGTAATAGATGACATGCTCTTGAATATTGTCATCTTCTTGAACCGAGACTATGCCAACTGTAGAATTCGATGTGTCCAAATACAACAAAAAATATTTTATGTAATTTGAAGGATTAAGTAAAGGATCCAACATGAGATCTCATTTAAGAGCTTCAAACGATCTTTGAGAAGCTTTGTCCCATATAAACATGACTCTTTTCTTAAGCAATCACATAAAACCTTTAGTAATCTTAGCATAGTTAACAATGAAATGTTTGAGAAAGTTGGTCTTACCTTGCAAACTTTGAAGTCAACGAACATTTGAGGGAGGAGGTAAGTTAACAATGGCTTCAACCTTTAAAGGGTCAACCATGATCCCCTTGTTAGAAACGATAAAACCTAAAAGATTTCCAAACTTGACGCAAAAAATACATTTATCGGGATTCAATCGAATCTTGTAGTGTATGCATCGTTCAAACACAAGGAAAATGTGGTTTGGGCGATCTCACCTCTTCTGAGAACAAGCCACTAAATTATCCAAATAATATTCAACAATGTGCTTGATATCATGGAAGGAGAAGGACATGGTCCGTTGGAAAGTGGCTCTAGCATTTTTTAGGCCCAAGGGAATTTTTCGATATGCGAAAGTTCCCCAAGGAATATAACTGTAGTTTTGTGTTGATCCTCGAGTTGGATTTGAATCTGGTTGTATCCAGAGAATCTATCCATAAAGGAAAATACCTCACTACCTACACATTCATCAGTGATATGATCAATAAATGGCGTTGAGAAATTATCCTTAGGAAAAGCCTTGTTCAAATCCCTAAAATCCATACACACTCAGAGGTTACCCTTCTTCTTATCTACATAAACATGATTGGATACCCATTATGTTAAAGAAACATGATAAATAAAGCATGCCTTAAGAAGCTTTTCAACTTCAGCTTTGATAGCATGCGCTTTCCTAGGGTTGATTAGACGAAGTTTATGGTGAACAAGTTTTGCATTTTCATAGGTTTTAATATCATGTTCAACATTGTTGGGATCAATGCTTGGCATCTCCTCATATTGTCAAAACTAAAGATCTAGATAAACTAGCTTACCTATCTTAGCAATCAATAACATATCAACATAAATAAGAACATAAAGAGAACAAGGAAAAGAATACACCAGATATACGTGGTTCACCCAATTGGGCTATGTCCACAGGAAGGTTGTCTTCTATTATCTCCAGAAATCTCCTTCAATCTTACAAGAGAGAAACTACAAATAACCCCAATACAATATAACAGAGCTTGTTATCACAATACCATGTGTTGATACTATATATGAGCGTATACCATTATACCATCATGTTGTTGTTATGATGTGACTCCCTTGACCCTATTATATACCAAGAGATGTGGAGGAATTAATCTCACATATTGCATGTGGGATAATATAATTCTCCATAATAACATCTCTTTATATAATGATGTATATCAAGAGTATACTTTACCATAATGAATATTGGATATAATGTATTACTCTTTTACATAAGATTGTGGATAACTTCCGACATAATATAAAGACATGTTTACCTTCCAAGGAATATAATTAATATATTCCAACACTCCCCCTTAATAATGGCTGGGAGAAAATCCCTCACTAACACTAAGGAAGGAAGGAGTCATTATTGCTCCCCCTTGGTGACAACTTCCAGAATATCCATAAGCTACAAATAAGAAGAACACTTCGGCTAATGGAATTTGATGAAGAAGGACCGCTTCTCATTGAATCATGAAATTGCACACGAACCAGGTTGTATGATGAAATACCAACAACAAGAATCCTTGATCTAAAGAGAAGCTTTTATGGCTACTAGATCCAACATTAAAATGCCGAGAACATGTGACGCAATCCAACAACAAGGTGCCTAGATCACCACAAGAATCATCACAACCATAACTGATAGCTAAAGAACTAATATATAACATCCACACCAGTGTACAGATACCTTCTGACGACTGATACAATAGAACATGTGGCTAAGAACACCAAAACAGTGTACACAAATACCTAGATGACCAATACACATGCAGATAGAAAACATTCTTCCAATCAAGGTGCAATATAAATATCTGTAGAAGACCTCAAACATCGAAGAAACAAGACCCCAGTGGTCTATACATAAAAAATGATATCATATAGATGAACATCATGACTTAAACAGTAGAAGATGGTGCTTCATTATTTCTGGAATAAGGTGATAACAATGATGAGATATCAATGTGCTCAGGAAGGAAGTACAGAAACCAGCTTCTCACAACTTTTCACATAAACGTAGAAATTATTTGCACACAAGAACTTCCAAGATTAAAGCATACAAATATAATAAAACAAAATTGCTCATACATAAATGAAAATGCTTATACACCAAATGTTAACAAACATCACATAAAAAATATGGCAACATAATATGATCAAAATAAAGAATTAACTTGCTCATTAAGGAAAATGAAGTTACTTTTACACATTAAGTGTCAGCCACAACATATAAATAGTGAACAATAAAAATAGTTCACAAAAAATTTACAAATATGAGATTGCTCTTATAAAATTGCTCAAGAATATATAGATTGCTTTTATGCTATCGCTTCTATGCAAGACCATAAAACATTATTCCATGAAGAGTGCTCTAATTACATGTTACAACAGGAGTAGCAACTCACATATCATGTTAAAAAATAATATAGGAATGCTTCTATGCGATTGCTTCTATACAAATCTTAAAAAAATATGAGCAACATATGAACAAAATAAACATGAAATGATTAGAAATCAACTCGATTAAACATGATCAACAAAAAAAAACAATTTAGTCATTAAACATTAGAAGAATAACTTCTAGACGAAAACAACAGATGCACTTAAAGCTACTTGTGATTCATCAGAACCTTTCTCTTTAGCTTTAGACATTAAACATTTCACTTTAAAGCAGTTCTTTTCAGGATGATTAGTTTTACCACAATGCTTATAAGGATCATACACTTTCTTCTTCTTACTATTTTCATGATGTGCATTAGAAGTAGGGCCAAATTTATTAGTATGATTTGAAGTGTGTGAACTAGAACCTTTAACATTATTAAAAAAATTCTTAGGATTCTTATGCCATAAGAGCCTTATTAGGTGAGACTTTTCCTGAAACAATCAACCTTTCTTGCTCATTTATCAACACTTTACAAAAATCATCAAAAGTAGGTTTCGTGGTATTTTGAGACAATTCAAGAGCCATATTCCTAGTTTGGATGAACATATCAAAACAAGATGGCAATTTTTGTTCTATAAGAATTATAAGAGCAGTGTCTGTCTTCTTGTAGTCTTTACCACAATTATTTAATTTTTCATTTAAACTTTTCACTTCAGCAAGATATAATTCTACTCTTTCAAAGTTAGTAGGATCTAGCTCAAAAATATTCTTTTCGGGGTAATAAGCAGAAACATCATCAAATTTATCAAATAAAGAAGCAAAAATTTTCCATACCTCAACTGGGTTGTCTTCTGCCTCAATACTTACTTGAAGACTATCTGAAACCATTTGACCAATGATCCCTCTTGCTTGATCACATTTATCTTCCCATATAGCCACAGCTTGAGCATCAACAGGGTTTTGGTGATCACCATTAATGATCCTCCATAGATTCTTACTCCTGAGAACATCAATAATTTTTCTTTTCCATGCAAGATAGTTAGGACCAACAAGTTCATTAACAAAAGCTACTTCTAAAGTCATAATGATAGAAATATTGACAAGAAATTTAAACCCAAATGCTAGAAATGACAAGCGGAAAAAGTGAATAACAAAAAACTGATACACTTTACCGGATCTAATCAGTAAAGCAGTAAAAAAGATAAAGTTTACTTACAACCCTTGTGAAAAAGTGCCAAGAAAAGTCACTCATGGGTCTGCCACAATAAACTCTTGAATAAAACTGATACTCGCGGGTTCTGCACGACAATAGTCGCGGTTTTACAGTAGAGCCATCCGCAGGTGCACGGGTTTGTAAAATCAAATGTCATGGTTCTGATATGATATTCGCGAGTTTCTGTACAGTAAAGTCATGGTTATGCCGAAGCACTCGCGGGTCTCTGCACAGGAGGGTAGCGAGTATACTGAAGTAAGTGTGAGTTCACAGTAGAGTAGGCATGGGTATGTCGTAACACACGCGGGTTTGTACACTTAAGGTCACGGGTCTGCAGTACACTCACGGGTTCGCAGTAGGGAAAATCGTGGTTACACGCGCTGTCTGCGAAGCAAAAGTCACGAATGTCCAATTTTAGGCCGAAAATAGTTCTGATTAAGCCACTGACGGAAACCTACACAAAGTATACCAAACTTGGACGAAAACTTCCAATATGATAACCGAAAGATATATCTCCTTGAGGAGAAGCAAAAAAAACATATAGATCTATAGACAAAACATCAAGAAACCCTTGAAAAATTTCTGCAAAAAACTACACAACAAAGTTAAGGTTATATAAAAAACTGCAGAAACATGCCCAGATCTGAAGAGAAGCCTAATGGCTACCAGATAGAAAGAAAATCTACAAGAATAAACATTTCCCAAATGATACTAGTGATTGATTGAAATCTATAGAAGGTGCTAGATCATAGCAACTAGCTCTGATACCATGTCAGAACTAAATATCTAGCTAAACTAGCTTACCTATCTTAGTAATCAATAACATATCAACATAAATAAGAACAGAAAGAGAGAAAGGAAAAGAATACACCAGATATACGTGGTTCACCCAATTGGGCTACGTCCATGGGAAGGTTGTCTTCTATTATCTCCAGAAATATCCTTCAATCTTAGAAGAGAGCAACTACAAATAACCCCAATACAATATAGCAGAGCTTGTTATCACAATATCATGTGTTGATACTATCTATGAGCGTATACCACTATGCCATCATGTTGTTGTTATGATGTGACTCCCTTTACCCTATTATATACCAAGATATGTGGAGGAATTACTCTCACATATTGCATGCGGGATAATATCATTCTCCATAATAACATCTCTTTATACAATGATGGATACAAGAGTATACTTTACCATAATGAATATGGGATATAATGTATTACTCTTTTAAATAATATTGTGGATAACTTACAACATAATACAAATACATTATTACCTTCCAAGGAATATAATTAATATATTCCAACACATATGACCAAGCAAAAACATCATGGAATTCCTTTAAAAGTTCAATATAAATATGAATCTCTTTGGGAGAGAAATTTGCATCAATGTATACATTCTCTACGACATTAAGATTCCTAGAGATATTAATCATAATTGTTTCAAAGATGTTAGACATATTACCTTTTGCATATATTCCATGTTGAGCAAAAGAGTTTAATGGTCAATCAATATCAATAGGTAAGTTGACATGGAACTCTCCATTCTCAATATTAACGATAGCTTAAAGAAAAGAGGAGCGATGATGCGTATATTCCTAGGGTTTTCAATCCTATTAAAGATTCCAGGACAGCCTCATTTGAACGGATGACTATATATAAACAATATTGACAAGTGGACGAATCAACAACCCAAGCAGGCTCAGTGGTCTAATCCACTTCTTCAACAGACGATGGATCAATGTCTACAATATTTTTCTACCTAGCTTGATAAGCTATCTCTGTTGCAGACAAAGGTAACGTCATTCCAGAATGCTAGGACTCATCCACCGAATTTGATGGAGAAGAAAGTACCTAAGGATCATCAAAATAAGATGTTCTAAGAGAATACTCACGAAATAGGGACCTCCTCATCAGCCAAAACTAGAGTATAACTAATGAATAAAATAGGAGCTCGGATATTGAAAGTACCCATAAGCGAAGGATACAAACCCACTCCTACACTCTCAGTTACTGGATGTGATTTATCAATTGAAGGAATATTTGATCCAAGAGGTGTGTTTAGATTATTTTGAGTAAATGATAGTTGATCAATAGTGATCTGATCTTTCCTTCATGAGGAAAACAAAACACTCGAAAAAATGACGATACAATAGTGGTCATTGCATATGTCTAGCTACGTCCTAACAAAATATCATTGTAGTCGATAGGAGCATCGACTACTTATACCTCCACACAAATTGTCCCCCCCCCAAATTGGATGGGAAAGGAAGGAATAATCCCTTGTGGCCTAAAATATCATCCATCAAAAGCAGTAAGCAATGTAGGTGATGGAGTGACTTCTGGGGATCCCAGGGCTTTCCAAAAAAATATAGCCATGACACAAGTTGATGTGCCCTCATCTACAATAGTCCTACCAATAGTCTTTGTGGAATGAACCACATTGATCTGGAAGGAAACATGATAGGGGATATGGGGCTTAACATCTGATACATCAAACTTAACAATCTTTCCATTTGAAGATTCAATGTTTCCTAAAGACATACAATAAATTTTTTCGTTGTGATGGACAACTTTGAAGTATATCAAGAGAAGACAACACACGAGGTTTGGGCCAAATATTCAACAATAGAATATTTGGGATAAACTCTCATATTAGGATTATGTGATACCTTCTTATAAAAACCTTTAAGTATTTGAGGCATTTTGTCTACCACAGGTTTCTCTATTTAAAGAGAATTTTGTGTTTCAGGATTTTATTTATCTTTCAATGAAGACTTAGGATTGCCATAGTCTTTGGCTCTAGTTGACAACAAGAAATTGGATTTGACCATATTGATATATGATTGATCAGAAAAGGGAGCATTTTGGCGCCCTTGCACATTCCATTGGGGTTAGAAGAACAATAAGCTAAATGTTGTCTTTGTGGAAAAGGATTAGTTAGAACAACAAGCTATTGTTGTTTCTGATTCAACAGCTTCTAAGCTTATTCCATTAACGGGCATTGATAATTAAGGTGGTGTCCCTTGCAAAGTTTACAAGGGAACTTGACTTTCCTACGCTCTTTCTTTGCCCCACTAGAATTATTATTTTGTTTAGGTTTATCATTATTAGCCTCTCATTTTTTATTCTTGTTATTATTCTTGTTTTTCCTTTTCCCACTAGGTTTCTTGTTGCCTTTTTAGTTTTCCTACAGAGTATGTACAAAGGCTATTTGGGAAGAATGAGAGGGAGCAACAGTAGTTTCTCCTGCCATAGAATTTTGCATAAACAAACTTTTGATTTTATTACTAACTTGTTCTGCAACATAGTTTCGAACAGAACCAACTATGCCATCAACATGTGGCCCTAACTTGGGTTTTGATGGGTCTGAACTAGATCTCAGTGCATCAGGAATTATTTCATATAAAATCCTAGACCAAGAATAGATCAAATCTAGTTGCTATGATTTAAAGATGGCTTATTCCTTAGAAGTTACCCCTGACGTAGAAACATCCTTGGAGATGTAAGGCAACAAGGATTTAAGTAACCATTCTAACAAAAAAATCAAGGGGAATATTTTCCTTAATCAATCTCTTCCACCTACACCATTCTTCAATGTGATCCGAGATATGGGTAGCCCTATTATGTGTGAATTGAGAGAGCAAATCAGTGCCGACATCATACCAGATAGGAAGTTAAAAATGGTTCAAGAACACAGTTGCTACATCATGAAATAAATGGTAGGATGAACTCGACAACTTGATGTACCATTTCGCAATAACTCCAGTGAGTGTGCATTGAATCAATCTCAATTCGATATAGTCATCATTAATCAATTTAGAAGAACACCATAAATAAAATGTGGTGACATGATCTCCAGGATCTTCACCAGTTTCCCCTTCAAATTTTGGGATGTCTGAAGGAATTTTGGTTGGAACCGGAGGCCACCTTAGCTCATGACACATCGAGTCATTCATAAACTTTGATAGGTATGGAAAGTTCAAATTTTCCAAAAAAAGGAAGTCTTGGGTGTTGTGTGGAAAGAGTGTTAGGATGAACCCTATGGTGGGAATTTCCCATTAACAAAATTCCCAAAGGATTGATAGGGGTTTCCCCCTGACATGGCTTGAAAATAATTTACTCCTTGGAAAGCGTTCCAATGATTATGCATAAGATTTCCCCCAGTGGGATTACCTTGCATCCAATTTAACTAGGCTTGTGAAATATTTCCCCTAGTTGGCATTCCCGTTGAAGGTATGAAGTTACTACCTCCCTGTTGTGGCCACAATAGATCCCATGCTTTAGCTAAGCACAGGAGCCCCAATTTTAAAATAAATACAAAGGTCTTTGGGTAAGTGTTATCGTGAACATGAGGTTTTGAACTTTGTTTCTATGATCTTGTATCTGTACCTTTGTTTGGCTTGATTGTCATTTTTCTTTCGGAAATTTCTAAGTGTTTTTGGTTTGCTGGAAGCATTAATTTTTAAGCGTTTTGTCATTGACTTATGCCAATCTGAAACCTGATAATCCGACAACCCGAAACCTGCAACCCGATAGGTGCAGGCTGCGGGAATTCATTTTAGGCCGTTCGATTTTGGTCAACCCGAAACCTGCAACCCGAAAGGTGCGGGTTGTGGAAACCCTTTGCTAATAATTTTTGGGAATTTTTCATCCTGAAACCCGCAATCGCGACTTTCGGATTTCGGGAATGTGTTTTATCTTTTAGTCGTGTTGTGTGTCCCTGAAAACCGCAAGCTGCGATTTCGGGTTGCGGGATGCGGGAAAAGCTTTTTCATCTTTTGACGATTCTTTCCGTTTGTGAAACCCGCAACCTGCAAGTTTCGGGTTGCGGCTTTTGGGAATCATGAATAAACTTGTGAATAAGTACCTACGACTCGAACCCGCATACCGCATCGGTCAATCTCAGCCATCCATTCCTTTCAATCGCATGGTCAGGATTAAACATGGAAAATCGATAAATGAGGGTTTTTCTATTTTCTTTTTACCATTTTCACTGCTGGAAATTACTCTGTTGCGTTGATTTTTACTACGAATTTCATACCAGGGGTTCGTTTTTACCAGTTTTCAGTTATTCCTAGGTTGGTTTGCTGTCACTGTTGCGTTTGCAATTGATAATTTTGTTGTTTTGGTTTTAGTTTTGATTTTCTTTCTTTTATTTATCATAATTTCCAAGCTTTTCTACCATGTCGAAAAACACCCGGTCTAAGACATCTCATAGAGATTCTCTGACCAAAGACCCCAATTTTGGTATTTTCTCGGATACTAGTGAAAGAGTCACATAGACCTATCAAATGGATTGGTCCAAAATATATGCCATATTTGACAATGACGACCTCTCCCATATTGAAAATGATCGACCTGCATATGAGAAGATTAGGGCTTCTTAGGTACACGCTATTGTTGCTCGCCTCGCCATTTTACCTTACACTGATGTCGTCAAATGGATAATTGAGAACGCAAACCCCACTGACTGGTCATTCAACGACAGCACGGGGGCTCAATTGAGTCATTTCCTCCCTGAGGTCTTTATTCGAGCTTTTGCTCTCAAACCGCATGCGCAAACCCTTAGTCCCGAGTTCATAGAATCCTCAAAAACTCGGTATAAATTCAATGAAATGTTAAAATCATGGTTGGTCAAGCCTAACGCCTGTGTGCCTAAAGCCGACAACCTGTATCTTATTGCCTGGTTCAGAGAACCCTATTCCTTGCTAGAAACCATGCTTTATAGGCTCTTTGGCCTTCCTAACGGTTTCGTCTTCAAAGCTGAATGGGCTCCCATATCACACCATGTGTTAACTACCGGCGAGTCTTTCCCATGGGCTTCCATCCTGTCATCTGAATTGAAGAACGCCATCCAAGAGTATCAAAAGGCACCTGCCCTAAAAAAACCATATTTCTACCTCTCGGCATATGTAATTTATGTTTTCTGCTCAGAGTTCCAGTACCCCAACTTAGGTTGGAATTTGACCCCCTCAGACCCACCTATTCATATCTATCACTCAGTGTTATGGGATGGGAATTATATCCCTTTACTTTATGATATCTGTGATCATTTCATGGGCACTGTTTATTTCAAGATTTTCAGGCAAGTAGCACTTGAATTTTTAGCTGATGCCAAGGCCTTCATCAATACCATAGGCGATTGGTATGTTTATGAATATTTCTCATACATCAAAGTTTGGGGAAGTGACACAGTCCACCTTCTACCCAGGATAGTTCCTGACAGGATGGTTATACAAGAAGTTTCTTTTCAGACTGTAACGGATAGTATGTATAAGAAGCTTACAGGTCCTAGGAAGAAAGGATGGCCTAAGTTTGCTTTGAACCTTGGGCCACTTGTTATCCCAACCTCAAATTGGGCTACAATGCTCGGTGGTCAGATGGATGCTCTAAAGTTGGGCCTTGCTCCCAAAAGGAAGCACGGTCCCAAGAAACTTCTTGATGCACACTTCAAACAGATTCATGTCAAGATGGACTATGTCCATGAGACTAAACTAGATGACTCTATTTACCAAGGAGTCGACACCTTTTCTGAAGTGCTTGCTAAGGCCAAGAATGTAGAAGAGCAGCATAACATTTTGCAATATCAGAAAGACCTTAAAGCTAGGATCCTAACCTACAGAACTATGCAGCTAAATCTAGTGGAGCAGGTAAGAAAAGAAAGGGAAGATAAGGAGGCTCAGAAAGCTAAAGCTCCTCTAATGCTTACTTATCCAGATGGGGAAAAAGGTAAAGCTCCCATGGATCCTCCTCCTCAGATAAACACAACTAAAGAGGTCAAGGTTCTACTGCAGACAGCTCATTAGTTCAAAAAGGGGTTAGCGCAAATAACTTTAGTATTGGGTACTCAGGCAGTTGAACCTCCTAAGCTCACTATGGATATTCAAGTGTCTATTGCAGCTGCATAGGAAGAAGATGATCTAATGATACTCAAGTCTATCCCAGCTAAGAGGCAGAATATCCTTGCCCCTGCAGCACATATTCCCCTTGAGGACATTATTGATTGTGACCTTGAGGTGAAACCTCATCCTCTAGTATCAGTAACAGAAGAGGTGACTAAAGATTCACAGACAGTTGTTGATTTGCTGAACACCATTGAGATGGACCACTCTTTTCTTGATCAATAGGAGTTAGAGGTTACAACAACTCTTGATATCACAACTAGCGCACTTTTGCTACCAGCTATTCAAGAAATCTCTGCTTTGTCTTCAGGAATGACACCTCCATTTTCTTTATCATAGTTATTTCATACTCTCACCACTACCACTATTCCATTCCCAACCAACCCAGTCTCTTTCCCCATTCCATCAACTATCATTGGAGAGGTTTAGTCTTTGACTGCCCCTCTACAATCACCCACATCCACTTCATTATCCTTCACCACCGGTGAGGCACCTTTACTTCCCCCTTCATCATCATCTGATCATGTTAATAATCAAGTTTCACTTTCTGAAGCCTTTGTCTTAGTTCCTTCTCCAACTCAGTTTTTATCAGTCACCTAATACATCTCTACACCTTTGACTACCCCTCAAGTCACTGTTCCTATACCTAGTCCTACTGACACTCAAACACCCTCACTGATATCAACAGTAAGCATTACTTCTACCTCCACAACGTTGGTGGCTGAGTATGTAGATGATGATATAGTCCCTCTTGGGAGCTATTTTTACAGCCAGGATGACAAAGCAGTAATGAAAAGAACTGGGAAGAGAGGTAAAGATCAACATGGGTTAGTTGCACCTATTCCAGACCAGGTTATATGGGCTCAGCAAACAAATAGTCCTCGAATTGAATCAATTGAAACAGCTGCAGCCTTAGGGTCCTTGTAGTGTCCCTCCCATCCTACGAAGGCTATGGAGAGGACACTAAGGATAATACTGGACATCTAGTCCCATACTTAGTGAACAAAACATTTATATAAAGAGAAGATAGACATATGGAAATGCATAAATGTTTGAAAAACATAGCAGAATTAAATTCTATTACACATCCATCATACATTCAAGGTATTCATGTCATTCATCAATTTAAACAATACAAAATTAGCACATGAGAGTACTTATCTTGAAACAAAGTAGTCCCTGAGCAACCAACTATGCAACTGCAACGTTCCTCCCGACCATAGGCCAGTTGTGCTTATCAATCTCTTGATGCAACTGCCACCCCCGAGCTGGGCATGATTTCTACAAGGAACCAGGGAACAACAAACTCACACATAGCCAAACATACACCAAGATGAGCCAAGCCAATCTACAATTGGGTTTATCAGGCTGCTAGGAAATGGAAAGGAAGAATTGCTAAGCTAGTGAGCTCAAACACAGAGCCATGGGTACCTCTACAAGATCTGTCTAGTTTGGCACCCACAATGCCTACACACCCCACTCAAGGAAGTATTCCCTTCACCAATGCATAGTCCCTCAGGCCATACCTTCCAATATAGAGTGTCCAAGGTGTGCATAGAAGAGTAGCCAGCCCTCTTGATCTTCTTAAGAGGTTATTTTCCCCCACTAGGTTTATAAATCCAATTTTGTCCACTACCACTCCCAATCTCTTGCTCACAAGTTCAAACCAAAACAGGGTTGCACATAACAACAAAAGTATAAGTGCTGGGCATGTAGAAAAACGTTTTTACAGTGGGATGCCCAAAATGGGTTTTCTACCAATTTCAGAAAAAATGTGGGAAACCCAAAAATGAAAATGGAAGATGGGGAACAACCCTGGGATGCCAAATCTGTTTTCAGAAAAAACGTCCATGGACATTCTGGGGCAAAAATGACCTCCATAACAGTCCCAAATCGTGGTCCCCCTCTCCCAGCCATTGTGCAAAACAAAAACGAGTTCCCAGGCATGGGAAAATGCAGGAAAATGGTGAAAAACGTGATGGGGAAAGCCCAACTAGCTCAGACTGCATGAGAGGGAAAAATGCCATAGGTTCAGAATAGCTTTGGGCACCATTTTGTGGGTGTTTTCTTGCCCGGCAAGTCAAAATACGATTTTCCAGGTTGATGGCTTGCCCATACACGAAATTGACTTCCATACCTCTCCATTCGCAAGGCATTAACTGCCTCAACCAACTCTTGGAAGAATTAAATGATTGGGTGCATAACCCAAAATGGGTAGTTGGGATTTATGGGTTTTATCAATGAAATGGATTAACACCATTGGTTCAAGGGTTTGAATAATTTCCCTCCCTATTCCTTGTAAAATCATGCCCCATCTCTTTGTTGCATTGCATAGCTAGTTGTGGGTATTTCACTAAACTTCATATGTACATGATGTCTCCATTTACATTGTGCTTATCTAGCACAAGAGCCATATGCACCGATTTTAATTGCCGATACATAAAAATGCTAAATCAATGGCGGGGCCTTGGCCTTGAGCTCCTCACCATGATTAAATAACAATCTTAATGCAATAGGGTCAAAATGGGGACATTACAGTCCTTTGCAAGTGCAAATTTGGATTCAGTCCATATTCTTGATAGGGAAGTTGACATGAAGGAGGAAGATATCAAGAGGCTTGCAGGGGAACTAGCCTAGACCAAAGAGCAACATGCAGTTGATATTGTTGACCTTAGGAATACATGGGCAGACAGGTTAGAAGATTTGGAGCAGAAGAATTCTACTTTCTAGACTGAGTTGTGCATAGCACAAGCTCGGAATGCTTCCCTGAAAGAATAGCCATTCTAGAAAGGCAAGCTGAGGATGAAACTACAAGTGCAGCCTCCTCGAATTTTTCTAAGTTTACATCCCTTGAGTTCAAGAATTTGGCTCTCCGAGTTAATCAGGAACATCACAAGTTGCTTGAGAAGTTGTATACTGCCCTGGATGAAATCAGGGAAACTTATATTAGTTTCTCTAAGATGTCTTCTACCCTTGAAGAACAGAAAGAAAAGAGACTCCAAGCATCCAAGGCATAGGATAATGTTTCTGAATGGCATGGATACATAAAGGACAGACCAGAGGATATACTAGTTCTTAGCAGCTTCCAGTTTAAGAAAATTAAAGCCTCACTGAACACTTGGCTCGATTTAAATGAGACAACTCAAGAGATCATTAGGAAATCAAAGGATATTTGCACTAGGTGTTGGTTTGCAGTAGACAACATCATGGATGTTCTGCAGCTCCCGCTTATGGATCCTATTCTAGAGGCCTGCCCGCCTAAATTCCAACTTGAAGAGATTGAACGCAGATGTGAAGAAGCTGAACAGAAGATCTGAGCCCTTGATGAAGTCAACATTGATGATGTGGACATGCTGATTAGGAAACCAGTCGTTATGGAGGACAAGATCCATATCTACCTTCGTACTTGGCATAAGTTAGCCAAGCATGAAATGGAAAACAACACATGTAACACTCAGCTGGGCCTAGAATCTATCAATTATCCAAACATAGATGAGTTGTTAGAAATATGGGATAAGTGGCAGGATTTCTTGGATCGATAGCTTGATCCGAACTTTGTAATCCCTATTTTGGGGAATTTCCATTTGTACTCTGTTGTAATTCTTATTTAAGGAGGAATGCCTATCGATGTTATGGGTTGATCATTTTTGGGTTAGAAATCAGCAGGAGACGACTAGAGATACTTTGTCTTAGCAGAGCTTTGTAATTTTGTTTACACACTTCATTAATACAGTAAAGTAATCCCTTTGAATCTTCTCTTGTTTATTGTTCAAATTTCTTTGACAGTGTCTGATTTCTTACTTCAAATTGTCATCTACAACGTGTGATCTTTTGCAAGTATTAATTTACATAAAGATATGTGATATTGGTTTCTCAGTATAACTAATCTATGTATGAAAATGTTTTATTGAATTTCTGTCAATTGAGATATTTTCTTTATTGATTTCTGCAAATGATCAACATTCGATTTAATCAATGTTAATTTTTCAATTAACAAAGTGATTATAGGTTAATCTTGAACAGGTTTACATACTTAAATTGTTGTCACTTAATTTTCATTAATTGATTATGGTCTAAGTGAATAAGTAAATGCATCTTTTAACATTTCTATTGAAGTTGACAAACATACTTATCCATTTCGCATCAAGATTGATCTGCATAACAACAAGCTTTTCCTTAGAATAGATCTAACCTAGAGTAGATCATTTTGTCTTAAATAGGTTAAGTTAGAACGTACTAATTTCCATACTTTCGTTTTCCTTAAGTGGAGAACCGATCTATTGATCGAAACACCAACTCATAGAGTGCCAGTGGAGGCCGAATATCCGTGGGAGATTTCCATACCAAACAGGTTGGGGATATAATTGCCCTTGCATAGGGTCTTTCGAAGCCTTTCAGTCTAGGTTTTCACTCTATGTTGGGAGCCTTGGAACCCATTCCAACACCTTGCAATGATCGTGCAACCCCGAGGCCTCAACACTCCCCCACTAAACAATGAAAAAGGGGTAGATCTAACCGGCATGGGGGACGATTGAAAACCACCCATTTGTGAATTCCAACTTGTGAATGGGTTTCCACTTGAAACAGGTCCAGTAGATTGGAAGGGTCCACTCTCAATAACGGGAAAGGATGGGGGAGTATGTCCTCCATTCCAAGGAAAAAATTTGAATGGTATAGAAGAACCACTAAATCTGGTAGTACGATTTTGAAACAACAGATTTGAAGTCATAGGAAAACTAGGCATACTCATAGTTGACATTCCCGATGTAAAGGAATTAGAACCAAAAGGTGAAGATTGAGAAACACCAATAGATTGAATAACCGTGGAACCAAAAGGTGAATATTGGCAACACTCATAGATTGAATAACCGTGGAACCAAAAGGTAAAGTACTAGTGCCGAATGTAACAACAAAAGATGTATTGGCTATTGTTGAATTCAACATCTAAGTGCTAATATGAGGAGGAGAAAATACTCCCATAACTATAGCTAAAGTGGGAATATGCAAATCTCTCGATGCTCCCCCTAGATTATCCATAATCAGTCCTCCACTTATATGGTATGTACTTGTTCCTTGTTCAACAGAACCTGGAATCTGCACTAGAACTTGATCATCCGATCTAGTTAAGGGAGAGTTGAATGGTCTAACAAATCCTTCAGGTTGAATATCTTCAACTCTAGTGGTGTTAGGTGTAGAAGTGGTGTTTCTTATAAGTTTCGGTTCACCAAGTAACTCAATAGAACTTGTTGACTCAAAAGAACTAACAATGCTTAATCAACACCTCTAAGGAGGTGGTGGAGGTTCCATTATAATCGAAGGAATATTCTGAATCATCCTAGACCGTTGAAGAGGTCGATCTTCCACCCTTAGAAAATGTTTATAACAAGTTAAAACCTTAGGACAACTAAAACACAGAGAGGACAAAGAGCACACCACTACAAAAAATCCTATAGATCTCAACCAGGAAAAAAAGGGGCCTTTCGAAGTTCAGTGTGGGTTGATTAAGTCCCACATTCAAATAGAAAAGGTATGAAAGCAGTTACCAAGGCCTCTTCTAATAGCCCCTCTTGGTTCAAGTATCCCCATAAGGTAAGGGACACCCTCCAAGGGTACTATTAGTTTGGCTCAACGTTTGTCGAAGGTACGCAGGAAGCCCCCTGAGACATATTTTCCAAAATATTTCTTTTTTTATGTTTTTTTATATTAAAACTCTTAAGCAAATGAAAACACACCCCAAATTTTTGATTTATTTTCAAACTTGACAAATAACTAACAAAATGATTAGGGCGCGTATGTGGAAAAACAAAGCAATTTTTGCAAGAAACGGAAGCTATAGGGATTATACGCGCCTGTGTGAACTACATCCCGCATATTAATGCAGGAGAAGGAAAAAATTCAAAATCTAATCCCTAAGGACCAAAATTTCTTCCCACAAGGGACCTAATATGGGAATCTACTAGTCTGTAACAGAAAAATACATAAAATAGTAATAAACAAGAATAAATAATAAAAAAAATCAAGAACAAGAAGCCCTAAAACTACCAAAAAATGGAGAAACTCCCCAGTGGAGTTTCCATTACATTTGGGAATATTTACAACCCTAGTTGTCTTTGGGTGGGATCACCATAGAGCAATGCCCATAAAAAATTCTAGAAAACCATCCTAAAGATGTAATTCAAACAAATTTACAGTTTTAAATGACTGAAAACTAAAGGGCATAATTCCTACCTGGAGTCCAACGGTTGATGTAGATCCTTGCTTTCAATATTTATTCCACAAATGTTCATGCTAATCTATAATCACAAATAGCAAACAAGAACATGGACAAAAAACTGCAAATATGATTGTTAAACTACAAATTGAATGCTTAAAACCGTGAAAATAAGTTTTTACATAATACATGACAAGAAAGAGAATTCTTCATATAAAATAACAACTAGATACAAGATAGATTTTGCATGTTTTTAGTTGTGGCGTTGTTCTGAAACTGGACGCTAAGTTCCTACGCCCCGACCACACACATACACACCTTCTCTATGCTCCAAATCATTCCCAAAGAAAACAATGTGATAGTTTCTTGACAAGAAAGGAATTCAAACACTGCTGGAAATGCAGATTTCCATATATAAGAGATTTATTACAGACCTAGGTATAGGGCTTATGGATTCAATATGAATAAGATTAGCGTAAGGATGTTATATTGTTCTCTCTCTCTCCTCTCATGCTTTCCTTTGCCTCTTTTATACTTTTGGGGAGCTAGTTAGGGAAGTTCAATTAGTTATTCGTGAGAAAAAGATGGTTGAAAAACCGTGAAACCATTTCACGTTTCCCACGAATTTATTATTTTTTACCTTCAAAATGAGGCATATGCGGGTTGTACATAGGCAAGGCACATATACACATGCTAACCACAACTAAGGTGCATATGTGTAGAAAATAGAGATTTTTTGAAGGTTTTGAATGAGAAGGGATAGGGGGATTGAACCATAGAGGGACAAGGAAGTCTGTGAAAGGTGGATATCAGCCAAAAATTAGCATTTTGCAGTGATGTGGAAAAATATGATATAACAATAGGAGGATATCCAATGTTATTTTGGATCTGCAAGATGTAAAATTAGTCACAGCAGATCTAATGAACAAGTAAATCAATCACAACAGATGAACATAGAAAATATGGTGTAAAACTGTGCAAAACATGCAGCAGTGCTCAATATCCCAATAAGGGTGAATAACTACAATACAATCTGACTATGTGAGTGAGCAATTCGAATTGACTAAGTAGGCCATTCGAATCACTGAATGGAGTAGCTTGACTCCAACTAGGAGTCCTCATCATCAATCGGTGGTGCTCATCAATGCACAAGAACCAGTCATCCAGGTGTCAATATGAGTCTAACTGAGTGTAACAAGTGTAACTGAAGTGTGTAGCACTGATTAAGGGAAGGAGGCTCAGCGGGGGGCGCATGGGAGGCTAACTGAAGTCAGAACAAGTCATCTAGTCAATCTGGAGGTCCAATGGAAGTGAAACAGTCAGTCGGGAGTGAAACTAGCCTCAAATAAGGGAGAATCAGAGCTAACTAAATGTAACTGAAGTGGTAGGTGAGAAAGTGTGCCCTTCTCTGGCAGTAGGTGAGAAGTGGGCGCCTTTCATACTAGGAGGGCTAAAGAACTGAAGTAAGTGGCTCCCGGGTGCTAGAAAGAGGTGGCTAAGGTGCTGGAGGCATCAACCTGGTGACTGGGATGCATGCAAAGTGCATGCAAACCCTAATTGCATGCAAGATCCTGAAAAAGATGATGTGGATATCCGAACACCCCCCTCAAGCTAGACTATGATGTGCAAAAAAAAATAATGTGGGGCCCTGGTAACTAAGACCAAAGGTCACCCCAATACAATAATCCAAAAACTAATAACAGTCAATAAACCGAGGAAATGGGGAAAACCTCATGGGAAAAATACCCCCCCTCAAAATAGACTGTAGTACACCAAAAGATTTAACTGCTCCAAAATCAAGTAGATATGTCTGGAGGTATCTTACTCTTGGGAGTAAATGGATCATGCTCCAAAAACATGTGCTTGAATTCTCCATCAGTGGATGCAAGCGAATGTGGAGACTTTAAGAACTTGCTCTTCATACCGAAAAAGGTGAGAACAAATATGAAAATATGAGGATGATCCTGGAACCTGTGATTCGAACCAAGTGAGGTAGGAATAGCTCCAATCGGATCAAATAGATCTTGAAACTTGAACTTCTTATCAATAGAAGTTAAATCAGCTCCAAAAATAGATGAATGGTTTCTTGAGATCTCCTTTGAACCAACAAGGGTGAGATCAAAACCAAAATCAGCAAAAAGTGCATGAGAATTGAACTCAAGCGAATGGTAGTGCTCTTCATCTTCATTAAAACTTTGAGAAACTTTGCAAATGATAGAACATAAGTTTATAGAAGGCATGCAATCAAGTAGGGCGAATGCTTCACCTCCAAAATCAGATTTTACCTCCAAAACTTCAAGTAGATCATTATTCTGCATACAGGCAAACTCATGTGAAAGAGAGGATTCAAGAACCTCTTCAGAATCTAGAGTATGAGCTTGTTTATCTTGCTCAGAATTCGAAATAGAAGACTTTGAGAGAATGAGTGTTGAATCTATAGTTTCTTCTTCATCTTGAACAATGGATGAGGCTAAGACATAATCGGAGAGAGCATATAAGGAGATCTCACTGGGCTTGTTCTCCAAAAGGCTAGCATGATCCTCTTCTTCCTGCTTTCCAAATTCTCTTTCAAGTTGGACCCATAGATCACTTGGATTTTCAGCAGTATTACTGAGGTAGCGCATACAAGGAGACATAACAAGACACATTGCTCCAAAAGCTCTGTCACAATCATTGAGCCAATCATTCTCCTCTTCATCGGAATCAAAATCTCTTGTATTACCAATGCACATATCAAAAAGACATTGTCTCTTCAAGAATGCAATCATCTTTGGTTTCCATTCATCATAGTTGATTGGAGTAAGAATATTTTGTGAAGAAGAAGTCTCCATCTTTGCATTAGCGAATGCACATGGAGGAAGTAAGAAACCTGTAAATCACACACAAACAAACACTATGTTTTTAGCCTTGCATGCACATGAGCGAATGCACATGAGTTTTTGCATGCCGCTGCTGAATATATTGGTGAGCAAAGATTGCTCTCTCTTCATGTAGAACACCTGTAGAAAAGAAGTCTTGTCCCTGCCATGGCTCTGATACCATGTAAAATTAGTCACAGCAGATCTAATGAACAAGTAAATCAATCACAACAGATGAACATAGAAAATATGGTGTAAAACTGTGCAAAACATGCAGCAGTGCTCAATATCCCAATAAGGGTGAATAATTACAATACAATCTGACTATGTGAGTGAGCAATTCGAATTGACTAAGTAGGCCATTCGAATCACTAAATGGAGTAGCTTGACTCCAACTAGGAGTCCTCATCATCAATCGGTGGTGCTCATAAATGCACAAGAACCAGTCATCCAGGTGTCAATCTGAGTCTAACTGAGTGTAACAAGTGTAACTGAAGTGTGTAGCACTGATTAAGGGAAGGAGGCTCAGTGGGGGGCGCATGGGAGGCTAACTGAAGTCAGAACAAGTCATCTACTCAATCTGGAGGTCCAACGGAAGTGAAACAGTCAGTCGGGAGTGAAACTAGCCTCAAATCAGGGAGAATTGAAGCTAACTAAATGTAACTGAAGTGGTAGGTGAGAAAGTGCGCCCTTCTCTGGCAGTAGGTGAGAAGTGGGCGCCTTTCAGACTAGGAGGGCTAAAGAACTGAAGTAAGTGGCTCCCGGGTGCTAGAAAGAGGTGGCTAAGGTGCTAGAGGCATCAACCTGGTGACTGGGATGCATGCAAAGTGCATGCAAACCCTAGAATTTGCATGCAAACCCTAATTGCATGCAAGATCCTGAAAAAGATGATGTGGATATCTGAACACAAGATACCCATGGAAATATACTAAATTCACAAACAAACTTGGAGCAGGTTGTTGTGGAACATTTCAAGGCCATATTCAAGGACATTAGTCATACAAATATTACTTCTCAATTGCAATTCATTCAAAATTATCCAAGTTTTTTCTCCACTGAATAGGGCCATAGTATTGGTAATGAAGTGACATTGGGGGATATCAAAAATATTCTAAAGAAATTTGCAAAAGCTAAGAGTCCTGGGCTTGATGGCTGGACTATAGAGTTTTTTTCTGGAATTTTTTTATATACTTGGAAATGATTTATTAGAAGTGGTTGAAGGATTAAGAACTAAAGGCTATGTTTTTGAATCACTGAATTCTACTTTTATTGCACTCATTCCTAAGGTGGCCAAACTTGAGACAATTACTGACTTTAGGCCTATATCTCTATGTAATTTGGTCTACAAGAATATTACAAAATTGATGGCAAACATGATGAAGCCTAAATTAGTAGAAATGGTGACCAAGGAAAATTTTGTTTTTTTGGCCAATCATCAGATACTAGATGCAGTGGGTATTACTCAAGAATGCCTTCATTCCATTAAAATCAAGAAGTTGGTTGCTTAGAGACTGAAGATGGATTTGGTCAAAGCCTATGTTAGAGTGGATTGGGTTATTTTGAGTTTAGTTCTTTTGCAAATTGGGATACCACTGGAGGTTGTGGATTGGATCATGGATTGTGTGTCATCCACTCATTTTACTATATTAGTTAATGGGACCCCTACTTATTTCTTCACAAGTTCCATAAGACTCGTACAAGGTTGTCCCTGGCCACCACTTCTCTTCTTATCGGTCATTGATGGACTCAATAGACTTATTGTTAATGCTAAGAGGGAGATTAAGTTGAAAGGGGTTAAATTATCATCATTACATTATATTACCCACAAGTTATTTGTTCATGATGTTCTCCTCTTTGGAGTAGGCTCTATTGGTGAATGGGAGATTTTTTATAGGATTGTTCAACTTTTTTGTGAAGCTATAGGTGTGGAAGTCAGTATTCAGAAATCTTGTTTTCTTAAACATAGTATTGAGGATGAAGTGATGCATTAGGTCCTTTCTTTTTTTTTTCATATAAATTTGAGCCTATTGAAGATGGTTTTAAATACCTTTTTTTTCTTAAATCCAAATAAATATATAAGAGATGATTGAATGTGGTTGTTGAATATGTTTGAGAAGAAAATTGATACATGGTGCTTTCGATGGTTGTCTGTAGGTGGTAGGTTGAAAGTTATCAAAGATGTTATGGTAAGTATACATGTTTATTGGCTATCACTGGCTAATATTCCTCTGTCCATTCTTCATGGTTTGAGAAGTAGGATGATGCAATATCTCTGGTCAGGTAAGTTGGAAGGAAAAAAGACACATTTAGTTAATTGGGAATTCATTTCACTTCCAAAATTTGTAGGGGTATGGGGTATCAAAAAAAAATCGTGGTTCAACATGGCTTTGTGCCTCAAGAGTTTTTGGAGGGGACTCTTTGATTCTGGTCTTTGGAATGAGATTCTTCACTAAAAATATTTGATAAATACTCCTTTGGTGTATTGGTTTAGAAAACCTATCAAAAAGGATATGAATTCCTCCAAATTTTGGAACGATTTTATTAAATTATATCCGTGGTTGGGTTCTGGTTTGGATTGGAAAATTGGAAATGGAAACAAGGTGATGGTTGGTATTGATCCTGTTTTGGGAAGGGATGATTTTTTCAAACTTTCTTCCTCTTTAGTTGCTTATCTTAATTTCGAAGGTTATAAATGCTTAGCCCAGGTTAAGCATATTGGGAGCAGTGATACAAATTACTGGATGATGGTTGAGAATCTTGGCCTGTAGGGTTTTCTTACAGAGGAATGTAATGGGTATGTTCGTGGCCTTAATCAATTGGGTGTGAGATTAATAGATAAGGTTGATGATTTTTTTGGATATAGAACAAGGTTGTTGGCCAGATCACTGCTAAGTCTACATATGATACTATATCTTCTATGTCTACAAAAGCTATAGATAGTTAGTGGTCTTCTACAATCTGAAAATGGAACCTGCCTTTGAAATTAAAATGTTTCTTGTAGTTGATTTTGAGAAACAAAGTTTTGACCTAAGATAATTTACTTAATACAAAAAAATATTTTATAAAATAAACGTATCATTGCAAGGCAGAAAATTACTATATAAAATGAATTATATCATTGCAAAGCAATTACTTTATAAAATGAATTATATCGTTACAAAATGAATTATATAGTTACAAGGCAAAAAAAGTGCCTTACAAATATATACAAACACTATTGCAAAGCAAAAGAAGTGGCTTACAAATATATACAAACACTGTATCATTTAATTAGTTTCTAACGAATAAACAATAGATTAATATTGTAACTATCATAAATGTTATCTTCTAAATACATTAACACAAATATAGCTTTAAAATAAATTATATCATTGCACAACAACAAAACATGCCTTTCAAAGATACCACAAAAGCTATTGTAATAAAATGATATAGTTTTGAAGGAGAAAAAATTCAATTAAATTTTGAAAAGAACGATGCTAACATTAAAAAAATTAAGCTTAATTAATTTAATTATTAACATGAAACTATTCAAATTGAATTGTATTTAGAATTCATTATTTTTTTTAATTTTTGGGTAATGGCGTGCACACTTCTTTCATTTCAAAGATAGTATCTAAGGCAAATTGATGCAGGGATTTTTGTGGGTTGAAATTTTCTAAAAAAAAGAAAAAAAAGAAAGAATGTAAAGATTTCCGAGGATCATAACTTTTGACTTGTTTATCCGTTTGGGATCAATATCAATAGGAAGTTGCGTTTTGAAGAGTTCACTATAGTAACAGATCAAATCCTTCTCATCGAACCTTTTTTCGACACTTTTCTGGGGCCTAATTCCTTCATATAGTGCCTCAAATTGGGGTTTTAGTGTTTTTGCGGGATTTTTTAAATTTGTAATTATCAATTATCTATTAGTTTATGCACCTAATCAGAAAAGTGAGTTGACAATTAGTGTCGCTCTAGTTAAATTTAAGTTAGTGGTCAATTTTAGAGTCATGCGAGAATTTTCTAAAATTAGCAATTTTTGAAAATCTCAAATAATAGTTATAAGGGGTTGAACCTTCATTGTAATAGTTAAGATGGAAAATAAATAAAATATTGTTATTTTTTCACTCTCATGTGTTTGCATAGTTTTTATATCTCGTAAATAAATTAAAGTTGATTGGCTACATCACAAATCTTAGATTTTTCAAGGCATGAGGCTAAGTCAACTACAAAGCTAACATTAAGTGGAGAGGATGACATTCCATTCCACAAACACTCATGCTAGACCCACTTGATGTTAGAATTCAATAATTATTTAATCATAAAAATTCATAAAATTTTGAATTGGCTACAATGATAATTAGCACTGTAAAGCATAATATCAAATCCTAAAAAGACTTTAAATCATTTGAGATACATGTACACCTTCTAAATACAAGAATGTTTAAACCCTTTAAAATAAATGCAAAAAAATTGAATTTTTTTTATTTCAAAAAAAAATACTAGGGTTCATGGAAAAAGAAGAGGGAAAATTACTTCCAACCTTAATTATTGTGTTTAATGAAATTGATAAGGCTGCTATTTTAATTCATCTTCGAGTTCAAATATGCAAATGTTTAAAAACAAATATATATCCAGTTGTTGCAACTATTTAAGAAGTGCAACTTCTAATTAAGTTTTATATTTTCAAGAGGCAAGAAGCACTTATTGCTTCAGTGGAAACACCTTCACAACCATCCAATTGTTCCCAAAGTTTATTGGTTGTATGTTTTGCTTAGAGGCTAGAGATACTTTGCACAAGCATAATGAACAAACATTTGCTTCAATATCATAACCATCCATACCAAGGCATGGGATATGTAAATGTAGCCCGACCAAGTGTAACAAGTTGCGGTTAGATAAAGACATGAATATTAGGAAATATCCATGTACATTTGCATTGTTCAATTATGAGAGAATCATGCTAGCATGATTGGAACAGAGGAGCATGTCAAATGTGCAATGTAGGAAAATATAGGAGAAGTGAAACACAAATTCCTATGCCAACCATACACAATTTATGACCACCTGAGAAAATAATTCAAAGTAAAATATTTAGTGAAAAATCACAATATTACAGGATTCATCAATTGAAGGTGATAACACCATTCATATTAGGGAATTTTTACTCCCAACAAACTTCATAAGAAACAACATCATCTTGATAAATGATTTACAACAACAAACTAGGCTAGAGTTTCTTTTTGAAGATATGCCATTGATTTTATTCTTGCAATACTAAACAAACATGGAGAGAAAATAACTTATGATGAATGTCCTTACTTTGTCAAGACAATGGACCATTTTACAAAATACTTGATGTGATATTTAATCCTACTCGACCTCCATTAGAACTATGGTTCAAGTAAAAGATCGTTATTTTTGTCTCATGATATTTAGGAATAAGACATATTTATGTTAGTTTTACATGTTGGATCAATCAATGTTCTCTTCCACATTGGCATAGAAATGTCCTTTAGGAACAGAGGCACACCAACGCCAACATCAATGGTTCGAATTCTTGTGTAGCATAGTTGTGTAATCATGATGACGCTGTAAAACTAGCTTGTTTGGGATTTTTTTGTTGTAGTTAAAGGGAGATCTACATGTAGGCATGCATGCACCATCCTCATCTACTTCCAGTTTTATAACTAGGGTTTGATTTTTGCTTTTATCTTTAGTTTTTATGGAGTTTGATATTCAGATTTAGAAGTAGGTTGTTTTTAACTTTAGTTAGTTTTTGTTCTAAAGTTATCTTAAAAGCATGAACAATATTGGGATCAATATTCCAAAGTTATCTTAAAAGCATGAACAATATTGGGATCAATATTCCAGGTAGAAGGCACAAGCATGATTATCCTCCTAGTGAGCACACTTCCCTAGGTAGTTATCTCATGATGTACTATTTTTTCCAAATTTAATGGAAAGTAGGTTGCAAGTTTCAAAGTTTTGTTTTATACCTTTTTGTACTATACTTTTAATATGATGTGTTGGTAGAATTGTGTATTTAGAATTTACAATCTTGATAGTCTTTCAATTTTTATGTTTGAGTTGTTATGTATTCCTAAGTGAAAAATATGATTACCATGGTTTGAAATGAAATCAGATCACATTGTATGTGATTTTCCAGATTTTTGTATAGAGTGGGATGCTCTCTGTGAGAGGGAGCAATTGAAGGATCTTAGTGTGTGTGAGGCCCTAATTGCTTCATTGATTAGAGTGTTGATCCTTACATGTGATAGGCTGTCGATATTATTTTTATTTAGGTTACTTTGTTTAGAATAGTTATGTTCCATTGTTTGCACGAATGACTACTCTTGGTATAGAGAGTCACATCCAATTTTGTACCATGGAAGTGCAACGTGTAGAGTCTACTAGAGGAGTTTGATATTTTTGGTTTCGTGGTGACTAAGGTTGTAGAACCTATCAATCCTTCATAGTGAGACAAATGCAAGAAGAATTAAATGCCAAAGCGAAGAGAATCATCCTTGATTTTATGAAGGACCTTTTGATCTCTCACATAACGAAGAAGATATTGGCGAAGGACATGCCTAATGCCTTAGTTATTCTATACCAATGTGATAATTTTAAATGGAAGATGTTATTGAAGAACAATCTCACCACCACTGGCATGTGTGACATGGAAATACAAAGAACATGCTTGATTTCTTAGTCACTTTGTCCTGGAGTGAGAATGTTAAATGGAATATGTTACTAAAGAACAAGCTCACCACCACTCAAATGAGTGACACGAAAATGGTGTCCATTTACCTAATGAAGCTCACTTGGTCGAGATATCAACCTACTAGTATCAAGAGGAAGGTGGAGGGTAAGGAGTTGGTGCCTATAGTGCTAAATGGGTTCCATTCATAATCTTGGTGCCTACGGAGGCTTCCTACATTTCAGAATCTTTGGGATGATTTTGTCTAGGAGAAGACCGTATTATTTTGTCTAGGATATTTAATTAGAGAAAATGAGTTAGCATCTAAACTTGAGACAAACTTCTCATATCATGATGTTCTTCTAAGACCATTTTTGGTGTGGTTGGTATATATAAAGGGGATCACCACATGACCTTCAAAAAGAAGGCTTCAATGGACTTAAAGAATAATAGGATGGATTACGGGTGGTACAGGTGGAGTGCAACTCATGATGTGTTGGTATCAATTTAATATTGAGAGGGGGGGTGAATTAGTATTAGCGCAAATTTTAACTTCTTTTATAGATTATTCTAAACTTAATCTTGATATTCAATTATGCATCCATCATAAATAAAAATTCATCCGCATATGCACCAAAACAAGGAACACAAACCACACATAATTTTTACATAGAAACCCAAACGGGAGAAAAACACAGAATGCTCTTTTGTAATGAAAAGATTGCATTCAAGGAAGCACTGACTTCCTTTGTTTACCAGCACCAATTGGAAGGAGGCACTGATCCCCTGGTTTTAAAAGCACTGACCTGAAGGAAGCACCAACTCCATGCGTTCTCCAGCACCAACTGGAAGGAGGCTATGACCTCCTAATCCTTACCCCATCCTGTCACCCAAATATACAAAATAAAATGTTTCCTTGTTGTACTACTGATACATGCACACTTCTAATCTTCTGATATTATTTCTATTGTGTGCACATTCTGTATGCAGTCATATTGTTGTCCCTTTCCTGCATATACCACTTGACTTCTCATTCCAATCAATACTCCACTTATACTGATGATTCACTTCATGTACTATGTGATACTTCAATTGGTCCTGCAGTGTGCACCAAGGTTTACTTTGTCATTCTACTACTGCGCAATTGCACTCACCAACTAATAATGTGCTTCAATTGATAACTTGCTCTTCTGAGATTGCGCACCAGTATAAGATGGAACTTTGTACTTTCCGATGTGTCCATTCGGTTTAAGTGCCACAATATTTCAGACAATCTACGGCGTATTGTGCATCATATGATTCGTCCTTTCAGTTTAACACACTTGCCTCATATCATCCTCATCATGACGCGCATTCTTGATTCTATTGCTGCTCTGTCATTGTGAATCTGATGGAATTCCTTACTTCGCACACTTCAATTCAACCTTTGTGCATCATCCAAAATTCTATGCATCTTCTAACATGCTTTAGTTCTGTCTCTGTGCTTCTTTCTTAAGACATTTGTGATTGTATGTGTGCTTCCTGCAATACTGTCATTCAGTCCTCACACACTTGTGCATACTTCTGTAACTCTACCTTTCTGTATTTGCACAACTGTCACAGATCTATAGTATCATTATGCGCACCATCTGCTCTTTACTAGGTCACGTTGTTCTATTCCTCGAGCCCTTGATGCCTCGAATATAAATATGTATCTTCCGCTTACAAGCTCTTCAACTTGCCATCAAGATTACTTCAAATCTCCAACTTGCTTCCTTATTTATACATGTCCTACATGTATTGTATGTCCACAAGTTGGTTATGGCATTTCTTCTTCCTTGCTTCATGGATTATGCTTCTACCATGGATTATGCTTCTACCACATGTCATGTTATGTGTCAATGTGTCCTTTCTTGGCGGGTCTTGTGCATATATAGTCCACAACTTAGTGGGACTTTCATCTCAGTAGTGTAGTCTTGCGCTCTCGATGTACCATTGCTTTGTGATATTTGTGCAGACATTGTCCTTGGCTTCGTGGTACTTTCACCTCAACAGTAGCATCACTTGTGGGTATTGCACACTTTCTATATCATCGGCTGTGGAATTTGCGCATATACTAACTTCAACCGCTACACCCTTCTTGGAACTTGTGTGCGCTGAAGCTTCTTCTCATTGGTGAGACTTACGTGCTTTTAGGACTGTTCAGCCATAAGATTGTTCTAGCTGCTTGCACACTCCTGATATTTGACCATACAATGCTTGGGATAGCTTGCGAACTATACCCTTTTCTCATCCAACTCTTTGGTTTACTTGATCACATGTACCTTTGTCCAACCAACTCTTTGTATTTTACCTTGAGGGAGTGTGATTGGTGGACTTGATATTTGCGCATGTACCACATGTAGTAGGATACATTCCTTATGTACTTCTTCAAACTGGATATGCATGATGTATCCTCCTTATGTACTTCTTCACACTAGATATGCATGATGTACCCTTGGACACACTTCTTCAAACTGGATGCAAATTCTAGATATACTTCTTCATACTGGTATCCATATCCTTCACCATATTGCTTTCCCATATACTTCTTCAAAGTGGATTTTCTCTACTTATTCAAACTACCATGGGAATATTGCATCCACTTTGACATCAATGACTCAAAATGAATCAGTTGACATACTCTTTGACATTATTTGATATCAATGACAACCAAATTTCAATAATCTCCCCCTTTGGCATTGATGTCAACACCTTATGAAGCTATGCATAATCATCTTCTTGGAATTTTATGCTTCATTTGTACTTGTCGTAGTACTCCCCCTATGTATATGCTCCCCTTGTATACTTTTCCAGTTGATCCTTTGAAATTTGCGCATTCTGTTGTTAGTGCTTCTTCTTCTTTCTGTTACTTCTGCGAAGATCGAATGCATGATGATTATTTTCATTGCGCTGTTGCATGCTCTTAGCTTCTCAGTATCATGTTGTTTCTCCAATGATCTGCTTTACACTCTTCCACAACTTTACTGATGTATGCATGTCTCTACTTCTGCTTTGTGTTGTATCTTCCTGATCAGTTTCATGCATCTTTATTATCTTCATTACTTCATCCAGTAGCTTCATGCTTCTTTTAGCTTCATTACTTCATCCAACAGCTTCATGCTTCTTCTCCCCCTTTGAAATCAATGGAAAAGAGGTTCCATTACTTGCGCAAAATTAAGTTCTTATTTATTTTGCTTTACGCAAGCCTTCACTTACTAAATACAGGGATGAATCCCCCTATATTCATGTTTCATTTATTTTGCTGAAGTTTCTGCGCCGATATCATGTAGACCATAAATTAATTTCATAATTTTGATTGCACTCCCCCTGTACAAGTACTATCTTACTTTTGTATATTGATCTCCTGTTCCTGTCATAATACACTTCATCACTCTTTTGCACGGATCTTCATGCAATCGTCTTTTCATTCCAAATGCGCAATACCAAAATGGGTATTTTACTTGCTTTGCACTATCTTCTCGTTGATTTCCTTTTTGCGTCTAATTGTCTCGTTTGTTGCATTTACTACACTGACACCAGGCATTGTTGCATTTACTGCGTCGCATCCATTTCCATGATAGCCAAATTAAGGCGGATATGACACTCAGTTCATGTGGAAACAATGATGTGTCGCATTCGTACTTGATCCTTTTGGGAAACATCATTTTGTCACATGAAGCAATGACTTGAATTTCCACTTTTTGTACTTTTTTCTGAATTCATTAATTCTAGCATTTAAATTTGGCGACTCCACCACCTTCTTTGACTCGTGCAGTATTGAATGCACGTCTCTTCTAATTAATTTCATGCACGCGAACAAAATCCATTCAATTCTATAAAAGTTCCACGAAAAAATCATAGTTCATCATATTTTGCACTCCTTCCTTTCTGTGTCGCGTTGCCTTTTGTTTTCTTACCTTTCTTGCCAATGGCTTCCTTCTACCAGAGAATGAATAATTCCCTTGAGAATGTGTGAATTGTTGTTCAGATACATCAGTCTGAATTAAAACGTATGAGAGTTGACATGGGAGTCTGTGTAATATCCCTGAATCATATTTCAAAGGATATTATCTCACATTTAAAATTCGGAACTCAAATTAACACAACTGAAACTAGTCATGAAGAAACTAGTCTTGGACGCAAATAAACCCCGGAAGAGCTTAATGGTTGGAATTTTTTGTATCTGCAAAATATGATAAGGAGTGTACAGCAGAAAATATATCAGAATCAAGGTCAACTCAAATTCCTATGCACAATGTACTGGGGCCATTTATGCTTTGACAACAGCTATTGTTGAAGTCTCCACAAGGCTGCTTGGGCACACCGGCATATACATACTAAACTCATTCACTTACAATTGAAATAAACCACAGTGTGGATATCAGACATTAACCCCCTAATATAATTTTGTACAAGATCTATTGAAGTTTTGGGAAGGTTTGGCAGAGTTTGGAGGTCAAATAAGCAAAACTAGTAATCGAGACTGCTCAACTAGCTTGAGTTCTGGGGTTTCCAAACACTATGAGAGGGGTGCAAATATGCAAAATTAGGAATGGAATGTGTTAATTGTTGTATTAAAAATATTCAAGTATTTATAGAATCGAATTTGATTTAGTGGAAGTGGATTCTCAAATGAATTACTAAAACTAGTTAAAATTTGTGCAATTCTAGAGCAGGTACATAAAACTTGAAGTAATTTCAGACTTCTGCAATTTTAAATCTCAGAAATAATAAAACATATTCACATAATTACATAAACCTCAAATTTGAACCAAGAGGATTCTCGTATACATCAAATTCTGATAATTTTCATAAGATAGAAGGGGGTAGAAGAGAATGAGAATACTAGAGAATTTGAATTGGATGCTTGATATTTCTTCTTTTGAATCTCGAATCAGCTTTAATGGACTTCAGGACCTTCACAATATATTTCCATGGCTGCAATATAAAATAATACTGGATCAATGTTAATCTTGGGGCACATCACCCAAGCTTGGCTAAGGCACAACACTCAACTTGAGAAGCAAAGCTCTCTAGACAAAATACAAACTAGAAAAATATGTGAATGTGGTGCACCCTCTTTATTTTATAATATTCTTAACTTCTTGTACAAGCTACATTAGCCCATGCACCCTCCTTAGCCAAATTAGGAGTTGTTGCTTTGAAGTGCTTTCTTGCTTTGTTATCTTTCCTTGCTTTAGTGTGCTTTTACATTATTTATGCTTCCTTTGTGTTATGAATTTTCCTTGCTTTAGGAAACTGTGCCCTCTCTTGATTTCCTAATGTTTCCTGCTTTTCATAACTGCTTGCTTTTCTGCACTTTCCTACTTTTTCGAGTTTCTTTCTTTTTTGGTCGACACCTTGCTTTTGGCATGCTTTCTTCTAGTTTTTATTCTTTTAAAAAGAAAGTGAGTGTGGTCCACCTTCCTAATGCTTAGCCAAATTCTAACTCATTGAAAATATTAGAAGTATTAAATAACTCAAAATTATGGTCCTTCCTAATTTAACCCCAAATAAATAATATTCTCATATATAAGGCCCATGTTAATAATATTAACTTATGCAAAAATGTTATTGGTCCATTTATTCCCAAATTATTAATAATTCTCCCAAGCAACTCAAATTGGGAATTTAATATCTTCAAGTGGCCCACCTTAGTCCAATTAATCTTCAATTACACCCTTGGACATCTTAGTTAGGAAAATTTCCACCCTTAACCATCAATTTAATAATCTTAACCTAGGTGACTTAGGCTAAAATCATATCTTGGACCATAACAACAAAAAATTGGGAACATGACAATCTGGCAACGCCGAATGGAGGAAATGGACTTCAAGGGTCAATACGCTCAGTCGTAGGTGTATTTCAGGCATTATGAGCAATTGAATCATCTGAGTCGTAGGGTTGACAACTTAGAGTTGCAACAACAATGTAGCCATCATCTGTAGCAATACAACTTCTTCCTGTGAGCTTGTCCTCTGAATGTACCGCATTGGTTCTGGTGGACTTGGAGCTTCGACTTGGACACCAGCCAAACTCGGAGCTGGACCTTGAATTATGGCTATAAGCTGCTATGCAATTCTCAAATTTTCCACTTCCAATCGTTTTGTTGTACATGCCCTTCTGGACTTGGCATGGAGTCCCTTCGTATATTCATTTTGTAGAAGACTCATGCAATTTTGTACACACTGATTTTGAAGAGAATGAAAATTACATTTTGCGTAGACTCATGTCTATCTTTCAGCAGTGTTTGTACCTTTTCTTCATGCAAGAATTTTTTCTTTTTGTCATAACACTTAATTCACCAATTAATTTTTTCTTCACTTTATCACATGCAAGAGCTCCTTATGCAAACTTAGTAACAAACGGAATGTGTGCATGTATTTGAAAATCCTTTTCTGCGACAACTCTAACTTAACACGTAACTTTTTACAACTTTGATAACTACTGCAACAAACACCTCTTAACCACACACTTTACTAACATACCCCTTGAATTCCTAAGATGCATAATTTTGAATTCAAGGGTCTCACTTAATCTTCTCGAGAACAACAAGAGGGGCAACGATTGTTTGTTGCTTTAGATGTACCTAGATTGTCTGCTTCTTCTACGCATTTTTGAGGAGATTTCCTTACCCAGGTTTTCATGTGCACACTTCTATCTTGGTTCTATGTTTGATTATTCTTGCTATGATTCCTTGCAATGTAATCTCCTTTGCGCAATGAGATTTCATCAGGACAATTTACTACTCTTCGATAGTACATAGCTTTATGTCCAAAACCATCACATGCATAGCATCTCACCGTTTGGAAATACTTTGCGATATGACCCAAGCGATTGCATCTTGCCCACTTCCTTCTATTGACCCTTCCTTGGTTAATATAATGAAAAGAGTTGCAATTATTGAAGGAACTATCATACCTGAAAGACTTTACTTGATTTGGACAATGTGCACTATCGCACACCTTCCTTGGTGTGTTCTCATAACCAAGTCCAGAATTGTCTTACGACGTTCTCAGATCATTCAAAATATTGTTCAGAATAGATGAGTTGCCTTTGTATTTGTTCAACACTACTTTTTTAGATTCCTCCTTGTCACTTCCAGACTGTGCACAAATAGGAATTTTTCTTGCAATATGCACTTGTTTCTTTCCTTTTATATCAAATAATGTGCCTTCTAAACGAGATATCTCTTTGTCCTTCTCCTCAAGTTGACTTGTCTGCATCCTATTTATTTGCGCTAATTCTTTTGAAGAGGCCTTTAATGCAAGTTTCTCTTCTTCACGCACTTTGATTTGGTCTTGCGTGCAAATCAATTGATTATCATAGTTGATCACTTTTTCACAAACATTTCTATCAAGAGACTCTTGAAATAGCTTATTCGGTTCTTCGTACTTCGACAGCTACTCCTGCAATAATTTTCCCTTCTTTCTTGACTTCTTTAATTAATCCAGGGCACTAATCAACTCACCTTCCTAGTCAACTTTTGGTGCTTCCTCATCTTCAGATTGATTGTCAGTCTTAATCTATGCATATGGCTTTGGTGGTGTGACTCGCTTTGGAGGAGTTTTGAAGGACCCACTAAAGAAGTATTTGTCTAATGATCATGGTTTGCTTTGCGTGACTGGAGTATTCTTCTTGAAAATGAATTGTTCTTCTTATTTTCATTACTGCTTTATTCTTCCACAAAGGCCATGAAAAGTACCTATGTTGGATCTTCATCACAATCACTTTCTTAAGGTATAATGTTGTCTTCCTCAGTATATAGACTTTTCTTCTGTTTTGGAATCCTCCTTTTACTTTTAGGTCTGTGTTGAGTGTGCGTAATTATTCATTCATGAGAACTAAGTTCTTCCTCGCTGTCGCTATCTCCATCTTCTCTGTAAGGACACTTAGAGGAAAAAGGACCTACTCCTCCACATCTGAAACATTTGAAGGGAAACTTGTTCTTGTACTTACCTCATCCTCTTTTCATCTTTCTAAGAAAGTTTGATTCTTCACCATCCAACTCATCGCAAGAGTCCTTGTCATGATCATGCTTATCCTTTCCAGTGGCTTTAAAAGCAGCTTCCTTTTTTATGGGAATTTATTTCTTAGTTCTCATCTCGTATGCTGTTAAGATATCTCGAAGCTCGTCCTATTTCAGGTCTTCAATATTTGCTTTGTCTTCCAATACAGACACCTTTGCATCAAATATTGAGGGTAGAGTTCTTAGTATCTTATGTACTAGATATTTTCTTCCAGAGTGACCCCAAGACTTTTGATAGAATTAACTATCTCATCAAATCTTAAGAAGTAAGAGGCAATGTTCTCTTCTTCTTTCATCTTCAAGGATTTAAACAACCCAGAGTAGTTCTGCAACTTTGCCTTCTTTACCTTTTTGTCGCCTTCATAGATACCTATGAGTTTGTCCCGAAATTCCTTGGCTACGGTGTAGTGCATAACCTTGATAAATTCAGTATCTTTCAAACTACACAGTAGTGCGTTTCTAGCTCTTTCATTGCATTCATATATTCTCCTCTCAGATGGATTAACTGACATAACTGCTAGGACATTGTAACCATCTACTATGGAATTCCAAACATCTGCTCCTAGTGATTGCAAATATACTTCCATCCTAACCTTCCAAAAGGTGTAGTTGGTGCCATCAAACCTTGGTGCTCTGTTGGTGGATACTAGAGAGGCCTTCATGTTTGTCCATATCTATGCATAGATCTATCTTCTAGATGTTAAGCTAATACTGAAGACACCCGCTTTGATACCAATTGTTGGAATCGATTTAATACTGAAAGGGCGGGGTGGTGAATCAGTATTAGTGTAGTTATGAACAAATTTTAACTTCTTGAAAATATTAGTCTGAACTTAATCTTGATCTTCAATTATGCATCCATCATAAATAAACATTCATCCACATATGCAACAAAACAAGGAACACATAACACATAGAATTTTTATGTGGAAACCCAAACGATAGAAAAACACAGAATGCTCTTTTGCAATGAAAATATTACATTCAAGGAAGTTGCACCGACTTCCTATGTTTACCAACACAAACTAGAAGGAGGCGCTGAACCCCTGGTTTTACAGGCATCGACCTAAAGGAAGCACCAAATTCTTGCATTCTCCAGCAACAACTAGAAGGAGTGTACGACCTCTGGCTGCTTGCCCCATCCTCCTGCCCAGATATGGAAAATAAGATGTTGCCTTGTTGTACTATTGATACATGCACACTTTTGATCTTCTGATATTAGTTTTGTTGTGCGCACCTTCTGTATGCAGTGATGTTTCTGTCACTTCCCTGCATACATCACTTGACTTCTCATTCCACTCAATACTTCACTTATGCCGATGATTCACTTCATGTACTGTGTGCTACTTCAACTGGTCCTGCAGTCTGCGCAAAGGTTTACTCTATCGTTATGCTACTGTGCAACTGCACTCACCAACTAATATTGTGCTTCAATTGATAGCTTGTTGTTCTGAGATTGTGCACCATTATCAAATGGAACTGTGCACTTTCTGATGTGTCCATTCGATTTAAGTGCCACAGTCTTTCAGACAATATGCAACATGCTGTGCATCATATGATTCATCCTTTCTATTTAACACACTTGCCTCAGATCATCCTCATCATGACGCTCATTCTTGCTTATGTTGTTTCCTTGTTGTTGCGCATACGATGGACTTCCTTACTTCGCACACTTCAATTCAACCTTTGTGCATCATCCAAACTTCTACGCATATTCTAATATGCTTCAGGTTTGTCTCTGTGCTTCTTTCTTAATACATATGTGACTGTATGCGTGCTTCTTGCAATACTTTCATTCAGTCCTCACGCACTTGCGCATACTTATGTAATTCTACCTTTTATTATTTGCACAACTATCACAGATCTACATCATCATTCTGTGCACCATCAGCTATATCATTCCTCTGCATGTGCACACTCGGCTCTCTACTAGATCATGCTATTATGCTCCTCGAGCCCTTGATGCCCTGAATATAAATCTGTACCTTCCATTACAATCTCTTCAACTTTCCATCAATATTACTTCAAATATCCAACTTGCTTCCTTATTTATACATGTCCTGCATGGATTGTATGTCCACAAGTTGGTTGTGGCATTTCTTCTTCCTTGCTTCACGGATTATGCTTCTACCACATGTCATGTTCCATGTCGTTGATGTGTCCCTTGTTTGTGGGTCTTGCGCATATATGGCCCACAACTTAGTGGAACTTTCATCTCAGCGGTGTAGTCTTGCACTCTCGATGTACCATTGCTTTGTGATATTTGTGCATACATTGTCCTTGGCTTCGTGGAACTTTCACATCAATGGTACCATCACTTGTGGGTCTTGCACACTTGCTATATCATTGGTTGTGGAATTTTCACATATACTAACTTCAACCGCTACACCCTTCTTGGAACTTGTGCGCACTGAAAGCTTCATCTGATTGGTGAGACTTACGTGCTTTTGGAACTGTTCAGCCATAAGCTTGTTCTAGATACTTGCGCACTCCCGATATTTGACCATACAATGCCTGGGCTAGCTTGCGCACTATACACTTTGCTGAACCAACTCTTTGGCTTGATTGCTCATGTGTACCTTTTTCCAACCAACTCTTTGGCTTGATTGCTCACGTGTACCTTTTTCCAACCAACTCTTTGTATTTTACTTTGAGGGAGTGTGACTGGTGGACTTGATATATGTGCATGTACCACAAGTAGTAGGACACATTCCTTATGTACTTCTTCAAATTGGATATGCATGATGTACCCTCCTTATGTACTTCTTCAAACTGGATATGCATGATGTGCCCTCCTTATGTACTTATTCACACTGGATATGCATGATGTACCCTTGGACACACTTATTCAAACTAGATGAAACTTCTATATATACTTCTTCAGACTAACATCCATATCCTTCACCATCTTGCTTGCACATATACTTCTTCAAAGTGGATTTTCTCTACTTCTTCAAACTTCCGTAGGAATACTGCATCCACTTTGACATCAATGACTCAAACTAAATTAGTTGACATCCTCTTTGACATTAGTTGACATCAATGACAACCAAAGTTCAACATGATGTGGTGTGAGAAGAATTTGACCAATGAAGTTGACATGAAGGAAAAAGGATGGCAGGTTGTTCATGTTGTTCCCTTGTACAAAGGATTTACATGTTGAACATTCTATAGAGATTTCAAAGTACAAGATCCAAGGTTATATTTGTTCACATTCATAGATGATTAGCATGATGATGAAGCACTTAACAAAGGGAAATTTTGAGATATAGAGGGAGAGACTTGGTTTGGTCGTGAACAATTTCCTCACAAAGCGGGAGTGTTGGATTTTATAGATTTCATTCATCCCTTGTTCTCTCCCACAGTGATGCAACAATGTTCTTTAGCAACAAAGGGGCATTTTAGCAATGACATTGGTTCAAATTCTTGTCAGGTGTACTTGGGAGTTAGGATGAGGGTTCATTTGAGAGGGATGAGGTCATTATTGATAAGAATGAGGGTACATCTCCACAACAATGCAATTATGTAGGTGAGAGATTGAGAAGGAACATGCATGCCTCCAAATTGCATGTTCGAGCCTCATCCACTTCTAGTTTAATAACTCTCATTCCAAATTTAGCATTCACATTTTAGCATAGATACTTTTCTTCTTTTGGAATTTGATTTCCAAATTTAGAAGTAGGTTGTTTTTATCTTTTCTTATCTTAAGAACACGAGCCAAAGAAAATCCCAATTTTAGATAGGGAATACTATTCTTGAGAGAAATTACATGCATGATTACCCTCTCTTGATGGGTGCACATCCCTAGGTAGTTGGTTCCTGTAGGAAGGTGCAATTCTCAAGGAAAAAAATCAAATTATGGTTTTTCTTTTCTAGTTTTTTCAACCACGGGGATGGGTTGTTTTTATATTCTCCCCTAGAATTCTTTGTCTATAAAAGAAATGCATGGGAAGGTGTTATTCAAATCAATTTTTATAAGATTGAGTTGTGTACTATTGATTAGTAGAGTACTTTTGAGGTGTAGCAATGTATTATTTTTCAAGATTGAAAGAAAAGCAAGTTGCAAGTTTGAGAGTTTAGTTTTTCAATTTTTGTCCTATATTTTTAGTATGACGTGTTAGTAGAGTATTATATTTTTGTTTTGAAATTCCTTAAAGTTTTTTATTTCAATGTTAGGGATTTCTGAGTGAAAAATCTAATGTCCATGGTCTGAATATATTTACACTTTAAGTTAATGGGAGACAATCTTGGAATCTATATTAAAGCATCTACCTTGACTTAAGAAGGGAAATTACAATACCTAAACAAGGATTTATATAAATTTATAATGAAATTCAATTACAAAACATATAAACCCAATCCATTAAGAAACTAAAATTCAACAACTCTAGCAGCCTAAAAATTAAATATAGATGATTAAATTTCATCTCAATTTGTTGGGCAGGGTTTACCGCTTCCCCTAATTTGTCTTGTCTCCATAACCATCGTTGAAGTTACAATGAATTCTTTTAATAAATCAAGAGGATTTTCCAATTTTGGTACACCACCATTGTCCAATAGAATGGATTCCACAAAGACAAGTGTTTGACCAATCTTTTATCTTACCTCTTTCAAGACATCAAGCAATTTTTCATTGTCAAACCTTGTGTAAGTTAACAAAAACAAAGAAACAAGTAAAGTGAGAAACCTATATAAAAATGTGAGATCTATTGGTTTAAAATAAATTATGGCACTTGGTTTTGCCCACTTTTGACCAAGTATTGGTGCAAAGAAGTTTCTAGCAAAAGACAAATTTGCAAAAGAGACAAAGCTGCAAAATTCTAGGTATGCAAAACTGTAGTAAACTGAATATGCAAAGTCCAAGGACTCGTCTCATAAACCCTCTATGCCCAATCTTTTCAAATCTCTAGATATTCTCCTAAAGGTTCATAAATTGGGTATAAGTGTGGTCCAATGGGAAAATTCGTAGAGACATTATGGAATCCTTTGTATGTTTATAACCACCTCCACATACTATATATATGAAGATTGTTATGTAATGAAAAAGTATTGAGAGTTAAGTAGTATGTTGTTAGTTGGAGAATCATAAGTTCATTTGTTAATAGATGTAATTCTTACACTTTGAATACAATGTAAGACTACTCTACTCATTTCTATGTGATTGTTATTTATATGGATGATGTTTTCATCATCTTTACTATGCATGATATGAATTATCGTAGTTTGAATGAATGTGATTGAAGGAGTAATGAATTATGCACTACCACAGAATCTTTAATACTCTACACATTATTAACATCTCAAATATCATACATGCCTCGAGTGAGACCTTCTTCCTTTGAAAGGTTGAATATTTCTATGTACTAACTACAGTAGGCCTATGTTAAACAACTTATGTGGAACCTAGGTCCATCATAGAGCCAACAACATGATTCCATTGTTGGGACCTTAACAAATGTAGAGTAACAAATATGTAGTGGCATATGTGAAGGTAGATATTCATGATTCACTGGAAGAAAGAATTCATGAGTTTACATGTTAAGAAAATGCATATGTAAGAGAAAATGTTGCAAAATTTAAAGATAAGTAGTTGTTCAAGTGCCTACATGAGTATTGTATGGGTTGAATTCTTGATAAATTTGCATGAATCACTAAAAATTCTTGTAGAGTATCATCGAAATTGGGTTCCATGACCAAGAATTGAGCGGTCGTAGAGAAGTTGATAAAGTCTTGTGATATGATTATAAGTTGACCTAAATGATTTATTTTTGGTGTAAGGGTGTTGTAGAAGGCTATGTTTTGGTGTTTGTAGTATAATGCTATCAATGTTCAACCAACATGTTGGAGGTTTTCAAGACAAAATTACGTGGAACACTAATTGAGGAAATCCCTCTCTCAATAAATATGTTGATTGTAAACGACGAATGTTATAATGCCCAACCAACATGGAAGTGTAAGACTTACATGGGATGGAACAAGATGAGGCCTTGGTGGCGACGTCGGTGTCCTAAGATACTTGAAGGATTAATGGTGGTAAAGGAAGCAGATCTTAAAAGAGAATGACAAATACAATAGAAAAAACACACAGAGATAACTAAATGTTGTTTTAAGAGAAAATGGAAAATATATGAACAAGTGAAGAGTATTTGATGAGAAGATATGGTCTTAAGATGCATTCATAATATGCAATAATGCAAAAGAGGAGAGAAGCATTGATCCAAAATGGATCAATATATATTTTTTCACCTATTTGGAGCTTTCGGGATCAGAAGATTGGATGAATTGGCTTATAGGGCCTATTTTATGGCCAGGTTTCATTTTCTAGATTTGGGGTCCGGAACCTTCTAAGGCATGTTTGAGGGTCTAAATGGATTTTTTTTGGGGTAAAGCAACCCATTGCTAATGTGATGGGCCATGATGCAGTTCTACAGTAAGATACCTTTCCAACAGTCCAAAGATTTCCTTAATTGGAGTCGATATGAAAAAGTTATGCCTCCCGCAGGTTGACCTATCTAGCTGACCACCATGGTACTTAGTAGATTCCACATCAGTTCTTGTTTCTCACACATGCATAGATAGTCACATGTGTGTTTTCAAGAACATTCTAGAAGGTCCAAAAGCCTAATCAATATTTGGGGAATGCAGAAACCCTAAAACTAACCCTAGAAGGCTATCACGCCATGTTCAATATCGAGCCACTAGGAGAAGAAGGGGTTGTTGGAACAAAACGTTATGCAGGTTCACCAAACCTATGGATCTTCTAGAGACAGTTAGTCAAAAGAAAACAATCGACTAGTAGAGTAGTCAACTAGAGGCTCCACTGAGTTGTTGATTGCTTAGTCAACTAAATGGCATACTAGGTAGCAATTGGTTCGACTAAAGCAACTGGTTAACCAATGAGATGTTGCATATTTATTGGAAACTGTTAAAATCGTGAACCCTTATTTGTGGACCAAATCTTCCTCACTTCAAGGGATTTTGTTATATATGGAGGCTATAAAAGAATGACCCTTCGAATTGTATTGATATGGGATAAAATCATGATGTCTATTCAATGAGAATCGCACAACAAAATTCATATTCAAAAAGTTTTTAGATGAATTTTTTTTTCAGTCGAAATCATTTATATTTTCGTCCAAAAAATTTGTAAAAAATTTCGGTTGATTTTTTTTTTCGGATGAAAGTTAAAGTTAATGGCGCTCTCATTATGTGTGTCATATTGCTTGCTGGTAGGGTAAATTTTCCAGCCGAGCAATCTTTCGACCGACCAAATTTTTGGCGAAAAGAACTTTTGGCTGAAAAAGTTTTCGTCTAAATTCATTTTTTTGGCTGAAAAAGTTATTTATATATTGACTGTATCTGTCATTGTCATGCATTTTGCATGTCTGCACATTTCGCCACCCTTCAATCCGTCTCGCCACCCTTTAATCCATCACGTAGTTGTTCGGTTTGTTGTTTGGTGGACGTGGAGTTGATAACCGTGTGGCTCGTCACATATTCGAGGAAAATTGAAAGGTATGTTCAAAGAATTCAAAACATAAAATTCTAAATATAGATTCTCAGGTGATATCAAAGTACCTTTTTTTGTCTATAGTGATAGCACTATTAATCAAAATATTGTAAATGACGTTATGATATTTTCTCTTCCGTTTAAGGGCCTTTTTATTTGTTTCATCCTCATGTTTATAAAACTCGTTAATTAAATAATTGAATTTTAAATACTAAATTAAGCACTAGAGTTTAAGCCAACTTGCGCTACGAATTACAAAATCTTATTCTAATCTTCCAATGATATAATACCCATCAATAAAAATATATGTCCTCGAAATTACTTTTAACATTGTAAGAACTCTTATGCTATTTATCAATATTGAAACTATTTATAAATATCATGCCATTTAGATAATGTGAATTTTATAACATGTGGTAATCATCATAAGTAACTGTTTTTAGTGATTTAAATTTTCTCACATTTGTTTTGTTCTAAGCTTCTTTAAGGGTGTTTGGTTTCCATTTTCCATAAGATCATGACGAGGTGTTTATTTTCCATTTAAACCATGATGATTTTTTTTAATATATATTCCAATTATAAGTAGATGTTAACATATTTTTCTATTTATATTTTTAGGAGTATATGTTTATTTTGTTTCTATTTTTCAAAGCCGAGACATTCAAAAAATTGTCTTAGGTGTAGAAGATATTACAAATAGTTAATAGTTTTGCTCTAATGCATTTCTAATTTAGTGGCTCATCATGTGTTTTCTGAGTTTTCTTTCTTTTATAAATCACTTTTATAACATCAACATCCCCAAGTAATAATTAAAATTTTATTATCTCTTCATCAACATGGTGAAGTAACATTTACAACTTTTATATTAAAAATAAGTAATAGGTATTATATAATTATTAAAATAATAAAAATAGAAAATAGAAATAGAGTTAAAAATAAGTTAAAAAAAACTTGTCGACTACTATGGAAGTCGTTAACCTTATCACGGATGCTACTTAACTTAATTAGAACACCCGGCTTCAAACTGAATTAACATAAAGCCTTTTAAATAAAGAGAAGGTGCCAAAATATTGTTTGGCTGGACCAAGACGACAGTTATATCTGGCCCTTATTTTCACAGTAATTTTACTAGAAGAGGTCGAAGTTCGATGACTTTGTCTTCTAGACGAAGTTCTACAATCCAGAATCACATAGACATGGTATGCTATTGTGAACAATTTATTCCCCCCAAAGAAAAAGTTGCTCCTTCTCTGCGAGTGAGATCATCGTGAGTTCGGTCTTGTCGCGTTAATTAAATAGAATTGCCCAAAGGTGAATTAAGTGTTCCTGTCAATGACAGATGTTTTTAGTGGCCATTGTTTCCTCACGTTTATGATATAAACAATGCCAGGTGCCTTGAGCAGTGTCAATGTATTTGACTTTTATTCAAATAAAATTTCACTAACATTTAACTTATCATATTCACAAATGCATTGATATATTACTCTGTCAAAATGCAGTTGATTCAATATTTTAAGATTTGATTAATTTTATGGATCAAAGTTTCTATCACGAAGAAAATTATTAGCGTTCCTATTTGAATTTATATGTGACATTAGCTTTTCAAAAAGAAATTATTGATTATTATTTTTCATGAAATAATATTTAACTAAACATTAATTTAAATTCATCTATAACAAATATATAAATTCTCTCCATTTTTGATAAATCCGGATTTAAAATAAATCTACGCTTAATAATAATAATGATCATAACAAGTGTTAAATTTTAACAATATTTAAAACTTATGAAGATAAACGAAATAAAGTGAAATCTAAATTTTAAACCTTACATCCACCCTTGTATTATTTGATTTACGAATCATATTTGTAGCTATAACTATTTTTATTATATTTCTTCCATTACATTTAAAAACCTAAATTTTTAAATATAGTTAAATCTCAACACCGTTAGACATCTCTTATACTTTAAATATAATTGAAACTTTAATTTCCTCTCTTTTACTTTTAAATATAGTTGAGGCTTTAGTTTCCATACATCTGTTATATATTTCTCAAAAACTATAATTTTATATAAATTTGAATGTTATCATATAATAAAAGGATAATATTATATTATATATTTGAATTTTTTTTTGGCATCTCTTATACTTTTAAATATAGTTGGGCTTTAGTTTCCTTATATCTATTTTATATCTCTCAAATGTACTACGTGAGGTAACCTTTATTTTCATCAATTTATAGTTTGATTATTATTCAATGGACTTTAAAAATAGAAACATATGGTGTGGGTTTTGATCATTAATATGTATATGCGTTATATTTAATTTAAATATGAGATGTTTTATAATTTATTATTTAGTTTTTAAAGTTGAACTTTAATAAAACTATATTATTTATTGTCCATAATATTTGGTATTACAGAGCCAATTAAAGATAATTAATAATGAAGTGAGAAAAAACACAAGCTTCTATGTAATTCAACATAATGATACATCTCCAATCATATATATAATTTATGAATTATGGGCCTTAGTTGCATTTATTCAAGATACTACTCTATGCCAGCCGTCCATGTTCATCTTTAAATTCTAAAGCATTTTAATATCACTAAATATTTATTTAAAGAACAAACTAAAATAAATTATACAAATTATTTAGATTTTCATGCTTCACTGAGTAACATGTGGTACAACTCATTTTCAACTTTTTTCACAATATGGATAGAAACTCTTTTAGATTTATATTTTTCATCTCAAATATAAATTGATCCATTATATATCTCCTTTTTAGGTAAAGATTTACGAATATTGTTGTTCTATGTTCTAGAAAATCTTAGTATGGATCAAAACTATATAATATTCAATGATATAATTCGCATTTATAGGTTTTTTTAATTTTTTTCATTGATTCAACTTTGATATCATGACTTGGGTAAATGTAAAGGTTTGGTTTGGCTTAAGAGAGCACTAACTAAATCTCAATATAATATTTATACAAAATTATGATTAAAATCTTTAAACTTGGGTAAATGTAGATGAAACTCTAAGAGAAGTACTGTGAAAATTTTAGCTGTGTTTAGTTCGTTGCTAACTTCGTCTACATTTAATATTTAAGTGCCTATTTGTGACATTATGAAAAGGGTTTTTTTAATTTTAAACTTGACCCTTCCCTTCCTTGTAAAACTGTAGCTGATTTGTGATGGTACTCAGATACAAGGCCACGTCTACACCATGGGCACACTTTAGTCCATGCACTTTTTTTGAGGTTTTTCCTAAACACCAACTCTATTTTAGTTTCTCCTTTTCATCTATTTCTCCCTCTAACAACAACATATCGGTGTATTATTCCATCTTTCTGAAGCAATTGCTAGTTTAAATAAGATTTAAACTGATAAATTTGATACCTCCTGGTAATTTGTAATTTTTAAATTTAAAAATATGTTTTATAAAATAGATAAACAAACCATTTTAATATATATATATTAAATTTGAGAATATGAATTAAAAAATATAAAATTATAAAATAGATAAACAAAACAATTTCAATATTGAAAAGATATAAAATTTAAATATTGAGAATATGAATTTGAAGATATAAAATTAAATTTCATTATCACCTGCCGACAGATGTGGCAAAGTATCAGACACGGATGAATTAGGAATTACGAGCACAGCAGACTCTAGGGTTTTACAAACCCAATTTGAATCTCTCACTCTGCTCAGCCCAACGCATCGCCATGGCCGCCACTACGATGACGAATACAAGTCTTTCCATATGGAAGAAGACGATCTCAGTTGTTGCCCAACGCTCCTTCCATATTTTCAATCCCACTCCAGACACTCGCATTGAAACACTCTGTCGGACTAACAGGCTTCAGGAGGCAGTGGACACCTTCAACCATCTTCTCTCATCTAAATCTATCCCCACTCTCATCACCTGCAAGCTTTTATTGAGTAGCCTAGTCCGACGGAATCGGCATGAATCAGCGCTGTCTATTTACAGACTTATGATTGGAGCAGACATTGTTCCAGATCTGATCACTTTGAACATTGTCATCAATTGCCACTGCCAAACAGGTAGGTTGGATTATGCATTCAACGTGTTTGAAGGAATGGAAGCACATGGCTATATTCCAGATGTCATAACCTTCAATACCCTCATCAAAGGGCTTTGCAGGAAGGGCAGAATCGAGGATGCTGTCAATCTTTTCAACCAAATGGGTAGCAAACAACAGGTTCCTAATCTTCTGACGTATAATACGCTATTAGATGGGTTCTGCAAGAGGGGAAAATCCCGTGAGGCGTTCGGGTTGTTAGCTGTTATGGTGCAAATGGGTCATGAGCCTGACACGATCACATTTAACACGCTCATGGATAGACTATGCAAAGAAGGAAAGCTCCAAGACGCCAAGAAATTACTGTATCATATGTTATATAAAGAAAGGCATAACCCCGATGTTATTACATTTACCACTCTGATCGATGGTCTTTGCAAAGAAGGCAAGTTGGACGAGGCTAGAAATCTCTTCTATGAAATGTCCAGCAGAAACATATGCCCTAATGTTGTCACATACAATGCGCTTATTGATGGTCTTTGCAAAGAAGGCAAGTTGGACGAGGGTAGTAAGCTTTTCTATGAAATGTCCAGCAGAGACATATGCCCCAATGTTATCACATACAATGCGCTTATTGATGGTCTCTGCAAAGAAGGCAAGTTGCACGAGGTTAGTAAACTCTTCTATGAAATGTCCAACAGAAACATATGCCCTGACGTTGTCACATACAGTGCGCTTATTGATGGTTTCTGTAAAGAAGGCAAGTTGCACGAGGCTAGTAAGCTCTTCTATGAAATGTCCAACAGAAACATATGCCCTGATGTTGTCACATACAATGCGCTTATTGATGGTCTTTGCAAAGAAGGCAAGTTGCACGAAGCTAGTAAGCTCTTCTATGAAATGTCCACCAGAGACATAAACATATGCCCCGATGTTGTCACATACAGTGCACTTATTGATGGTTTCTGTAAGGAAGGCAAGTTGCACGAGGCTAGTAAGCTCTTTGTGCATCCACAATATACATCGAAAGAAGCAAGGTGCATTGTAGAATGCATGTGGGGTCATAAGAGGGGTATCATATCAATATACTAGGTAGAAATATAAAGGGGTATAAAAAATGTTAATGAAAAAATTGATACATACAATATCTAGTGAAAATTGGGGTTTTTTAAAATTGGGAAGACATATTGGGAGGGGGTAAAAAAAACAATTTTGGAAGGTATTTTCCAATATTTAGTGAAATTAGGGGTATTGTTTTATATGCCATGAACGAACGTGCTATGATAGCGGTTTATTGAGTGAAGCCCCCGTGCCTTAGATAAACCCCCACTGTACTTCAGCTTGCAAATCGATCCACAATCAAACTTGAAGGCATCATTGAGGATGTTGTGATTTATGTGGATTCCTGGGAATATCTCGCAGATTTCATGATTCTACAAACTAAATCCAATTTAAGTGGATACCCTTTGATTTTAGGGAGGCCTTGGTTGGCCATTGTCGATGCTTACATCCGCTGCAGATCTGGGAATATGACAATTTCTCATGGAACTTCCATTAAATAAATCACACAGTATCCCCCTGCCAATCCAAACATACAGAAAAAATTACTACCATGGGTATAATGGGAAGAAACTGATGATGAGGAAAATACCCAACAGTTGATTGCAACTGAACAATACCTTTTAGGAAAAGAGTAGACTAAAGATGATGCAATTAATGAATTTATAGCTAACTCCTACTCTTCATCACAAGAAACTCCCCAAACCCTCAATCAAATTTTGAAACATGCTATTCAGGAAATTTGTTCATTGGCTAGCTCATTAACATCATTTGAAATTATACCTAGACCTCCCTGTGCATATAACAAGCTCCACCTGCATGAAAATATAAATTGATCTAGGGAAAGTACTAAATATTAACTCTAAACTCCTAGTCCAGTAAATAGAACAACTAATCAAAGAATTACGAATACATAAGGATGCATTTTCCTGTGACTATACAGACATGAAGGGAATTCACCCAGACTTGTGCACTCATCATATAATATATATCAAGGATGATTCCTGACCTATCTGGAAACCCTAATTCCGGAGCTTCAAAAGCTATTGGCTGTGAATTTTATACACCCCATTTATGGTAGTTAGTGGGTTTCGCCACTTCTCGTGGTTCCAAAAAAATGGACTACAAAGAGCTAAACAAGGATACTCATAAAGACCACTTTCCCCTACCTTTCATCGATCAAGTTCTTAACACACTAGCAAGAAAGAAATATTTTTCTTTCCTCGATGGATTTAGCCGGTATAATCAAATTAGGGTTTCTCCTGAGGATCAAGAGAAGACTACATTTACATTCCCATGGCGAACTTATTCATATCAGGTCCTTCCTTTTGGGTTGTGTAACGCACCTGCTACATGTTAGTAAGTAGTCCTCGGCATATTTTTAGACTTGATTCATGACTGTGTGGAAGTTTACATGGACGATTCACTACATATGGAGATGAGTTCAGAGAAGCACTAATGAATATGGAGAAAGTAATTAGAATATGCAAGTAGGTAAAATTTGTCTCTCGGTAATGAATTTATTTTTATGTTGTTAACTGAGAGCATTGTATCGGGCAACCATATTTCATCTACAAGTATTAAAGTGGACCCAACCAAAATCTAGGTAGTAATTAATCTACAAATTCCATGAACTCAGAAGGATGCATGTAGTTTCTTAGCATATGATGGTTATTATCGGCATTTTGTTTAGAATTTTTCAAAGATGGCATGTCCCCTATTTTCCTTATTGTTTAAAAATGCATAATTTATATGGAGTGACTCATGTCAACAAGATTTTGAAGTACTAAAAGAAAATTGTCTACAACCCCAGTCTTGATAGGACCTAACTAGTATTTACCCTTCCTCATATCAATGGATGCCTCTGATACTGCCATTGGAGCAGTGTTGGGGAATAGGGAGAATTAGAAGCCTTATGCTATATATTTTATCAACAAAAATCTGGCTCCTACAGAGCTAAATTATACAGTAAAAAAAGGAATTTCTTGTTGTTATTTATGTTGTAAATAAATTAGCATCATTATATAATAAGATATTATGTAATTCTTCCCATTGATCACTCGACCATTTGGTATTTGATGAATAAACCCATCACCAATGGTCAAGTGACTAGATGCTTGCTATTATTGCAGGAGTTTGATATCACCATCTTGGACAGGCCAGGAAAGGACAATCTTGTATGTCTACGTAACTTTCCAAAATAACAGACAGCTTGTTGGTGCATCAAGGACTTCGAGATAATGGTCTTGACCTCATAGATGAAATTATTTCAAAAAAAATAAATTATTACTGTGAAAACCTCTTTTCGGGGAACAAGCAGAATTTAAAAAAAAATATTGTTTGATGTTACACCTAAATCTCTTCATTTAGAGCAAGTTGTTTCCCTTTGTCCACAATGTCTAGTTGGGTCGACGCAGGTTGTCTTCTAGCAAGAAGTGCCCAACTAGGTCAGGCGAAAACTGTATTCTGATAGACTGCGTCGGTGGCTCAACTTTCCTTTGTGCAGCCTGCACTTCCCCTCTCAGGTGTAGGTTTCCCTCATTCATCCTGCATCGGGATTGGTTAAATTGGATAAAGGTGGATTTCGAGCGATTTCTAGAAGTTGGATGAGGTGGATACCTATCCCTAACTCCTAGGTGAGTTGTCCTATGGTTCCCTAAACTCAAGGAACGATCCCTTAGTCCTCTCCCCATGATCCTCAACCTACTCTATCCACTTGGTCCTATATATACGAATCTCCTCTCCATTCCAAGGGGAGGAATTCTATAGCACTTACATGCTGGTGGAATTAACCTAGAAGATCCCCATCCATATCTTGGGAGGCATACATTTACTTTGGAGGAATTGGCTTGACTTGTTTGAGGAATATTGCAGCGTTAAGGATTGGGTTGTAATCATCACTCTACTTTGTATTTCCTACTTCATTAATAGTAATATAATTTCTTTCCATAAATGTGTTCATGTTGATAGCATTTAGAGCTTACTTCCTTAACTGTTTGCTTAGATCAGTTAGTGTTTAGATGTGTTGTTACTCCTTGCTTTGTTTCTATATGCTTTGATAGGTTTTACGGCTTGGATCTTACAACCATGGAGCTTGGAGCTACAAAGAGGAGATAGATCTACAGATCTGAAGGTAAGACATCTATTTAACTCGAACTCTAATTGATCTAGGAAAGTAGTGTTATGTTATGTTCTTATTTCTTCTAGATTCACATTGAACTAGGGAGATCACGCTTGTTGATGTATTTGTAACTTTGGAATGTATTTCATATATGTATATTGTATTCCTATAGAGATGTTGTTATTCCTCTATATGGAAGTGTTTGTATTACTATAGAGATGTTATTATTCCTCTATACAGAAGTGTCGTCATTTATATTGTAAGTGTCGTAACTTATACTTGATGGGTTATTAGACCACCTTGTTGGGGTCAGCCCTGTATAAGTCATGTGGGTTAAAGGGTTATTAGACCAACCTATTGGGGGTTGGCCATCTCAGCATTATGTTATGTGGTTAAGTTAAGGCCGACCTAGTAAAGGTTATTAGGCAAGTCGAGTCAAGTATAAATAGAGTGCGGGAGGCACTCTATTTGATCATTCACTTCTCACATACACACTCATTGGAGAGTGGCGCACTAGTGTAGGAGGAGAATTTGCTGCTAGGAGGACTATCTCTTGTACTTGGGTTGTATCATTACTCTATCTATCTCAGAGGAAGTTGCGGGGTTTTTCACCTTCTTGGTTTTCCCCGGTGAAACTCTGTGTCTCTTGTGTGCTTGCATTATTGTGCCCATGATTGATATGCTGTAGATATGCTATACATGTTATTCTCTCAGTTAAGATCCTAAATTAGATTGAAATTTCTGAAAAACTAACATGGTATCAGAGCTAGCTTGAAAGAAGGCATGGTATGGCATTTAGGACACTTGTTACACTTGCGAAGCTAGGGCTTGATATAGCAAAAACCTGTCATCGTAGCACTTTCGATATAAATTCATTTTGGCGAAGTTTCAAGATCTGAAAATATTACAGGTCAAAGATAAGATCCTCATGTACCTTGTGTCCGAAGGAGAGCCTCTAATGCGTTGTACTTTCATATTTACAATATGTACAATATCGGGTTTATGCCTCTTCCAGATCTCAGTCATAATCAGGTGAGCTAGGTAAAAAGATCACAACTTGGACTAGGAAGATCCAAATGAAATTTCATAAAAAGTGGTAGGTAGAGCATGGACTTTAATTTCACAAGTACGATTTTCAAAGGCCGAAATGGAACCAGTGACACGTGGCACTTCGTACAAGTTCGCTCTCCTGTTTTATCCCATAAATAGGTCACATTGCGACATTTGGCATAACTCTCTCTCAGAGAATCCAATTGAGGTCATACCTGTGGGGTTGGAAAGATAACAGGTCAGGCTACTACAGGCAAAATTTTTAGACCCTGTAGATCTGAAATTTCGGAGTTACACCAGAAAAATCAGGTGCATATTTATGTCAAAATAGGATTGGATTTTGAGCACCTTCATTCATGGCTACGGGAATTTAGGGTTTCGAAGAAAGTTGGAGTTTTTGTAATCGGATACCACGGATGGATGCTACTCATCAAAATCGAAATTTAGAGACCAAGATCAAATTTTTTGGTTGGAAAGAAGGTCGGGCTTGATCAAACCCTAGTTCGGGACTTTGATCGGAAAGGTAAAAAATTAGGGCTTCTGCAGAAGTGGGAATTTTTGAAATATGTGACCATAGCTGGAAGCTCCTTGGAAAAATCAAAGTTTAGAGCTTTAGATCAAACTATTTGGTTGGGTGAAGCTCCGGGAAACTCAAACCCTAATTCAGGGTCCTCCCTAGTGAATCCGGAAGATTAAAAAGTAAATTTGAGGAGTGAAACTTTGCAGTTTTCAAATTCTCAGTATATACTAGGTTGATCAGCTCGTCAAGGCGCATCTTTCTATCCTTTCAGAAGTTTGAAATTCAAAGTTTGAATTTTTAGGGTTTCCCTAACAAACCCTAATCCAGCTCCAGATCCAGTTTCTGCAAATCAAGTGGATTGGGTTAATCCTAGAAGAGAATGGATTGGTCACCTACATAAGTAAAGAAGTTCCAGTTTCAGAGGGAGATGAGGCTAAGGCCTTACATAAGAAGATTACAAGCAAACTCGACAAGTATGACTTACGGGTATGTTTCGAAATCTGTTCATGATTAAGTTTATGTTTGTCTTCATTAAGATTAGTACAATCTTGATTAATTTTAGACTTTTCGTATCACCCTAATAAAAATATGAATGCATGATAGAAGATATTCATTGATTGCATTTTGACAGCTATGATTGTACTAATGCATTTTGGTGTTGTATGAGGTTGATGTTGTTTGCTAACATGAAAGGTACATTACGAAAGACAAATCATGTTCTAGTTCAAGAACACATGACCATGGTGACATGAAGACAAAGATTCATCCATTGTCATGGATCACATTGAAGATCTACTTACGAGGTATGTATAACTTGGTTCTACAATGGTTAACCTATGAGATATGCAGGTTACTAGCACAAGTCATTAAAGAGAACAAGAAGACATAACTAGCTAGCATGCTAATCCAGGTATGTTTTTCCTATATCAAGTTAGAATCCTACCTTGTGTTAGGATCTCTTATATAAGTATACATGGCATGATTGATAATGATTATTCATTGAAGTTAGTAATCATGGGTTTAGGCATATTATGCTTCTTACTTTGATTGATGATATGACTAACCAGAAAAATCCTATGGTCAAATAGGAATATGCATAAGTAAAAGAATTGTGATAAATTATCTGTGTATGAAATGATCTTGACCATACATGTTTAATATTATTGTGTTTTAATAGTATTAAGATTATACTAATGAATGTATGATTATTTATGAGATCTCGAGGATAACACAATGATGATACTAGTAAGTATGCATAGTGATCGAGGATGGATATAAGTTCAAACACAGGTAATCCAGGAATCAAAGATCAATAGGGAGCACACTCCAGTAGTTCCTACAAGGAAGCAAATATTGAGAGGGAGTCCACCCTACAAAGATAAGTATTTGAATTGTCATTTCTTGCATAATTGTTTGTTTAAATAATATTGCTCAATGATGTATATGCTTATGTTACTAGACTTAGGGTGTGTATTATGCATATTAGAATAATTGCATTAATGAACAACATACTACTAATATGCATGTGATGGGTAAGTGGCCTATGGCACTGTACAACATTCCATTGCTACTTATCTAGAATGAAACCTCTTTGCTAACATGTTGGGAGTTGTGCACACTCTTAATAATGATCTGGTAGAGATTGGAAGGCATCTAGAAAGTTACGGGATATGGATAAATGTTGTATTGAAGCATTGGCTAAGATAATTGCATGACTGTATGACATATGCCTTTATGTATAAGACTTTGTTCTATGAGAAGTTCTAATCATGCAATTGAATTTGACTTGTAGGAAAGATTGTGTACAATCACCTACAAAAGAAGGACTACAACATTTGTTCCAGCAAACGAAATTCAAAGAAAACTATCTATTGAAGATATTGAAGAATCTGAAGTTCCCAGGATTTGGGATGCAGTAATGGAAGAATGCCATGATCAAGGAATACGAGTTGATCATGAAGAATGATGTTTGGGATGTGGTCCCAAGACCTGAAGGGAAGTCTGTTGTGACTTCCAAGTGGATCTATAAGATCAAGCATGCTACAGATGGTAGCATAGAGAAATACAAAGCGAGGTTTGTAGCTCATGGCTTCTCCTAGAAAGAGGGAATAGACTATGAAGAGACTTTTTCTCCTGTAGCCAGATACACTTCCATCAGATCAGTACTTGCTCTGGCTGCAGTGATGAAGTGGAAGATAAACCAGATGGATGTCAAGACAACCTTCTTGAATGGTGTAGTCGAGGAGGAAGTGTATGTGGAGCAGCTACTTGGTTTTGAGACACATGACAGGAAGTCATATGTGTGCAGGTTGAAGAAATCCTTGTATGGATTGAAGCAAGCTCCTAGGACTTGGTATGGTGTAGGATAGACAAATTTCTATCCAGATTGGGCTTTACTACGAGTAAAGCAGATTCCAACCTTTACTGCAAGGTTGAGGAAGGAAATCCAGTGATACTACTCTTGTATGTGGATGACCTGTTTGTTACAAGTGATGATAGATTGATTGTCGACACGAAGAGGAAGCTTGCTGCCGAGTTCGAGATGAAGGACTTGGGGATGATGCACTATTTACTAAGCATGGAGGTGTGGCAAAGTGCAGATGGAATCTTCCTTGGACAAGGGAAGTATGTAGTAGAAATCTTGAAGAGGTTCGGGATGATGGACTGCAAGGCCATGGCCACACCTATGGCATCGAACCTGAACTTCTATGTGATGCTTCATCTGATCCGGTTGATGTCACGGTGTATCGTTAGATGATTGGGTCCTTGATGTACCTGACGAACACAAGATCAGATATTTGCTTTGCAGTGAACACATTGAGCTAGTTCCTGACGGATCAGAGAGGTGTTCACCTGGTTGTTGTAAAGCATATTCTGAGGTACCTGAAGGGTACAATTGATTATGGGCTCAAGTATGATGCGAATCAAAATTTTAACCTATAGGGTTATGTCGATTCAGATTGGGAAGGTAGTACTAAAGATAGGAAGAGCACTTCTGGATGTTGCTTCAGTATGGGATCAGGTGTGATCTCTTGGTTTAGCAAGAAGCAATCCTGTGTAGCATTGAGTACAGCCGAAGCAGAGTATGTTGCAGCTTGTTCGGATAGTTGTGAGGTAGTATGGCTGAGGAAGCTGTTGTTTGAGTTTTTTGATCTCCCATTGGATGCTACTGGTATCTATTGTGACAACCAGAGTTGTGTAAAGCTGTCTGAGAACCCAGTGTTCCACGATAGGTTGAAGCACATTGAGATCAAATATCACTATATCAGGGATATGGTGCAGAGAGGAGCAGTGAAGCTTTTGTATGTTGCGACGGATGATCAAGTTACAGATGTGTTGACGAAACCACTAGCCAGACTGAAGTTTGAATACTTCAGAGAGAGGCTTGGTGTTCTTCAGATTGACGACACTTCAAGGAAGAAGTGATGGACACATTTGTAGGAGCCATTCCAAGCATGGTGAGAGGAGGATCCTTCCCATGGATGTGGATGTAAGTGCTGGATGATGAGCATCAGGACGATGCTCCAGTTACTGTTTTGTAGATGCATCATGTTGGATGCTTGATATGATCAATTGGATCATGTATATGTATATGCATCATGTTGGATGCTTGATATGATCAGTTGGATCATTTATTTGTATATGTATTAGGTGGATACATTGTATGATCAGGTGGATCATGTATGTGATATGCATCAGGTAGATGCATGATATGTATCAGGTGGATACATTGTATGATCAGGTGGATCATGTATGTGATATGCATCAGGTAGATGCATGCTATGTATTAGGTGGATACATTGTATGATCAGGTGGATCATGTATGTGATATGCATCAAGTAGATGCATGATATGTATTAGGTGGATACATTGTATGATCAGGTGGATCATGTATGTGATATGTATCAGGTAGATACTGTGTATGCATCAGGTGGATGCACTGTATGATCAGGATGATCATGGATGATGAGCTTTAGGATGTTGCTCTAGATGATATGCATCAGGACGGTGCAGCGATGATGATCAGGATGATCATGTATGATGAGTATCAGGATGATACTCTGGAATTATGTACATCATCATGATGTATGAGCATCAAGATGATGCTCCGTGCGATGATGATCAGGTAGATCATGAGTATCAGGATGATACTTGGAGGTCAGATATGATATGTGGCAGGTTGTGCAAGTAGCATGTAATCAGTCCTCGGAGATCCAATAGGTTGAGCTGTTTGCTCGTAATAAGTCCTGGGATGCTCTTTAGAGATCTTGCCGGTCATGCTACGACACATAAATGTTCCTGGGATGCTCTTTAAAGGTATTGTGAAGGGATGCATGTAATCAGTCCCGAGAGATCTTGTCGGTCGTGCTTAGGCACATAAATGTTCCTGGGATGCTCTGGTCAGGGATTGCATCAGCACATAATTATTCCTACGAGTCCACCTCTATCAGACAATTCGCACAGATGATGAGGACTTACAGGTGGTGGGCCTACATCCAGTATGAAAAAGGACTGGATATGTACAACTTCCTATGATGAGTAGATCAGAGATTGATTGAGATAGCAATGGCAGTGACGATGATGATGATCCAGTGATGATGATCCAGAGAAGAAGACTTGTGCTAGAAGACCTGTGTCGAGAAATACCTTCCTAGTTAAGAGGGAGTGTTGATGTATTTGTAACTTCAAAATGTATTTCATATATGTATATTGTATTCCTATAGAAATGTTATTATTCCTCTATACGGAAGTGTTTGTATTCTTATAGAGATGTTATTATTCATCTATACGGAAGTGTCGTCATTTATATTGTAAGTGTCGTAACTTATACTTTATGGGTTATTAGACCACCTTGTTGGGGTCGGCCCTGTATAAGTCATGTGGGTTAAAGGGTTATTAGACCACCCTATTGGGGGTCGGCCCTGTCAGCATTATGTTATGTGGTTAAGTTAAGGCCGACCTAGTAAAGGTTATTAGGCAAGTCGAGTCAAGTATAAATAGAGTACGGGAGACACTCTATTTGATCATTCACTTCTCACATACACACTCATTGGAGAGTGGTGCACTAGTGGAGGAGGAGAAGCTGCTGTTAGGAGGACTATCTCTTGTACTTGGGTTGTATCATTGCTCTATCTATCTCTGAGGAAGTTGCGGGGTTTTTCACCTTCTTGGTTTTCTCCGGTGAAACTATGTGTCTCTTGTGTGCTTGCATTATTATGTCCATGATTGATATGTTGTAGATATGCTGTACATGTTATTCTCTCAGTTCAGATCCTAGATCAGATTGAAATTTCTGAAAAATTAACAACGCTCGCATCTGCTGGAGTAAATTGTCCAATAAAAAATCGGGCGACCATACTGGGGAGTACCTTGTTTTGATTTCAAGTTGAATGTGCTATTATTTGATTTCTTGATGAGCCATTGCTTTTCCTCCTGAGCCTCTTTCTACCATCATTTTTTCTTCTTGAAGAGTTTGCTTACCTTCTCAGAGTCTGTTTGAATCATTATAAATCCATTTGCTGATTCATTATTTGGAGTTGTTTCATTTTTTTCATAATGGTTCTCCAATACTTGTAAAGGAAAATTAGGGAAGCCATTGAGATAGAAAAAACACCTTTAAACTTGAATAGAGACGTTGGCCTAAAATTGAGTGCAATTTGGAGACCCATCATTTACAAGCTCAAAGATAAAAATAAGAACATAATGTAGTCCTTAATCATCCCTTTTGACCTATTATTGTAATTTTAAACCTCTTGGGTTAAAAAACTTGGGGTTTAGTTATTTATAGGGTTTCTTAATATTTTTAGGTTGTTAGGGTTCCCTTAGAATGAATTTAGACCTTGAATCATAGGTCTCTAGTATACCTTAACTTAGTGGTTTATTTATTTAAATATTAAAATGATATAAAACATCATATTAAAATGATATAAACAGATCAATTTAGCGTTTTCCTTTTAACTTAGGGTTTCCCTAATATTGTTAGGTTTGAACTTTATTAAATCTCAGAATTTAATAAGGATTTTAAATCATTCCTCTAATTTGTAGCCCTAACCTTATTGTCGGCTTATTATAAACTTCATGGAATCTAGTTTCCTCCTATTTACTGGTTGTTATTCTCATTACTAGATCCTTAAGTAACTGCTATCCTGATGATGAACCCTACTAGGAGGATCGAAACGTCGAATAAAAAATCACGTAACACAACTTACTTTCTCCATAATTTGATATAGTGTTTGTGCCATATTTGCAAAGCACTTCTTTTTATTTTAAATTAATATTTTTGTTCATGTATTTAATTGATGAAATTTAAGATAGCAACGATGTCTTTAAATGTCACAAACATTGTGAACATCATAATTATCGTAAATTCACTCTTTATATTATAAATTTATATTGCCAAATAGATGAATTTAAAAATTATATCTATTTTTATGGTTTTGAATATATTATAATAATTTATTAATATTTACATTATCAACATCATAATTGTCAAAATTTTGCTCTTTATATCATAAATTTATATGGTCAACTATATGAATTTAAAAATGATCTATTTTATGGTTTTTACTATGTTACAATATTTTTTTAACATTTTAATAGATTAAATAAATTATTAAGAAATTAATTAATCTTTTTCCATAAAAAGCATATTTTCTATTAAGCATAACATAAACCCTATTTTTCAGGTGATAAAACTCTATAAGAACTAGCAGGAAGCATATACCCCCATAAAATAGAAAAGCCCACAACTGGGCCCACAAGTATCAATCAAAAAATACATAGGTTCCCTAAGTTTGGGTCAATTTAACTATAACAACCATCAAATATAAGATACCAAAGAAATAATTGACATCTAATAAAGATCATTGATTCTATGGGAGACTGAAAGTCCATCTCTAAATTCCTCAATATTTAATCCATAAAGCTCAAGGTGAAGTGCATCTTTACATAGAGAATCTGACACTGTGTTCAACTCTCGGTAAATATATGTAAAAAAATCCTATGCGTCCAACTACATCAGCCCCGTGTTGTGAACTTGTACTTCATTGTTCATGCACTAAATGTTCAAAGAAGAGTCAACAAAAACCTATAATTTTGTGATTCCCAACTCCAACGCTAATATTAAGCAATGTTACAACTCATTAAATTCTCATAGGTTATTGGTGTCCATTAGAGAAAATTTGGGGTTTAAATTGGGCATCATAAGAATACGAGCCACCTCATAAGAAAACGAGCCACCTCATAATAAAAAGAGACATTGAATTCAAGAACCAAAAGAATTTCAAGAAAATAGTCAACCGCAATGGTTGACATGGCATATTTGACATTAAAAAAATATTTTTTTAATTTGTATTTTCAACATATCTCCATGTCATTTTACTCAAATCTCAAGCGCGAGCAGTAGTTGGATGTGAAATTAAATTCTGCATCCAACGAGTACACACATTGCATACTTTTGATATACCCCACCCCATGAAAAATGAGAAATACATAAAAAAAAGTGTTACTTTCAAACTTTCAAAGTAACACGTTTTTTTGATGTATTTCTCATTTTTAATGGGTGGGCACATTAAAAGTATGCATTGTGGGTACGCGTTGGATGGGGAATTTAATTCTACATCCAACGACTGCTCTCACTCGAAATTTGAGTAAAACGACAAGGAGATATGTTAAAAATACGAATTAAAAAAGTTGTGAACGTAACACGTTTTTTTTAATGTATTTCTCATTTTTCGTGGGGTGGGGTACATCAAAAGTATGCAGTGTGGGTACTAGTTGGATGAAAAATTTAATTATGCATCCAACGAGTGCTCCCGCTCCTAATTTAAGTAAAACGACAGGGAGATATGTTGAAAATACGAAGAAAAAATGTAGGTTTTTTCTCTTTTCCTCCAAAATTCATAAATATTATTTTATTATTTTAACTATTATTTTATTATTTTCCTTAGGAGGCCCATTTTAGACCTCAAATTTTCTCTAATGATTATTGAGACAAGTCTTTCCCTTGGAATGGTGTTCACTCAAGAGATGTAGTGCAAAATAGTACTCGACTCTTGATAGGCATCGTCAAAATAGTACCATGAAATATTGATATTCACACTCAACTCACCAACCACCCATCCAACTCTAGAAGTATGAGTTGATGAGTAATGGGATAATAGCGCTATGACTTGTGTAGAAACCTTGAATGTTGGTGCATGCTTTCCCTCAAATAAAAATGAATTACAAGCCAACCAAATTCCCTAATGGATCAGATAAAGAATCATCAACAAACTTTTTAATTTTTGCATTGTAAAGAAATCATGAAAGCAATCCACTAACAAATTCTTATTCCACAAATTCCTCACCTGCCAGTGATGCTTCACTTCCCTCCATAACTATTGAGAAAATGGGCAATATAAAAAAGGGTGATCATTGGTCTCCACTTGTCTTTTACACAATGAACACATACCTTGACCACCTTTTCCTCTTCTTTGTAGTCGATTGCAGGTTAAAACCTTTTGGTTTAGAACCAACCAAAGAAAAAATGTACTTTTCATGGGGGCAGCTACCACATTCTATAGTTTCTTCTACCACCCAGTCTCCCCAACTGAATTTAACAAAGCTAAATAGCCTAGTTTAACTGTAAATCTACCCCACACAGTATTGTAAGCCCACACCAATTCATCATCTACTTCACAAATGAAAACATGTGCCTTTTGAAGTTCTCTCACTAAATCTGCCCATGCATCCATTCATCGTTTCGCCAGTCCCAACCACTGGTATCCAGGCCAAATTAATTAACTTATTATACTTTTTATGGTTTTAATATATTACAATAATTTATTAATATTTATATAGATTAATTTATTTAATAATGAATAATGTATTTTAATAATATAATTAAATAAATATTATTTGTTAATGTATTAAATTAATTAATTTTAAATTATTTCATTGCAATAAAATGCTATAGTTTTTGTGACATGCGTGTAAGGTAATTAATTTAGTTGGTTAATTTTAATAATTATGTATTATTTTTTTTGTTTTGCTTGAAGCTCCCTAACTTGCGGGAGTGGCCTGGGGTTTGAGAAACCATGACCTAGGGGCATCTAAACCGTCAAAATCACCCAAGCATCGTACTCGGCCTGGACCGCACCAGCCTCAACTTGATTGGGTTTTTGGGTGTCGCCTCCCAACTAAGTCACCCCTAAGGGGAATTGAACTCAGGTCGCCTTGCTGACGAGACCCACATCTTAACCGAGTGAGCTAGCGGTAATTGAATTTATGTTAGGAGGACATGGGGGTGGGCTTTGATCCACGTATGTTTCCACGGGTCATGAGATCATTTAATACAATCTCTCTGGGTGGAACCACATATTCGACCACTACCTCAAGGTGCCCCACGGCTCCAAGCTCGACCCTCATTAGAATTGAACCTTGCCCACTGGTGAAAAACTCACCGCTCTTCACCAATGGATCCAACCCTTTTTGACAATTGCGTATTAATTTTAATAATATTTATTTAATAAAATTATTAAAATATTATTTATTATAAAATAATTTGATTAATTAAAAAATAATAAATTATTTTAATATATTAAAAATAATGAAACAAGAGTTGTGAGTAGCTTAGTCCCTGCCATTTGAATCGACGCATCCTAACCTTATATGTCTATGATACATTCAAAGTTGAGAGGTATAAAGAAACTTGAGAGTACCAATTTCAATGTTTTCCACACTTAGAATCTCAATGTTCAAAAAATTGATATGTGCATCTCAATTTTTGTGATACCTTTCAACACAATCAAATATATGGAGTTAAAATGGTTATGGACCAATCCTTGCGATTAAATGACTTGTGTTGAAGGTATGCCTTCTAGACTTTAGTATTAGTTAAATTCTTAGAATTTATTCTTCATATCTCTTTTAGATTTTAGCTTGAATGACTTCTTGACTTGTTTTAATTTGTCAATTCAAATGGCATGGAATAAGTTTAGTCCCTACCATTTAATTTAAGAAGAATGCATGTAGCTTAGTCCCCACCCTTTAGTTTAAGAAAAATAAAAATAAAAAATAACAAATTATTGAAAATTATTTTAAAATAAATTAAAATCCAAGTAAATTTATATATAACATTTAAAAGTCATGCCCCTATCAATATATATTAAATGTTAATATTTAAAAGTTTGTAAGTATCTTTTAAAATTGTGAAGGTGTTTAAGTTTGAAAAATATGAATTCCTAACATATAATTTAACTTACAATGTCATTAGGTTAAATATTAAACATAAAAAATAGCAATTAGGTTGCAAATCCATGCCTAATGGAAATGAAATCTTTGAAAATTGGAGAAAGATAATTAAAAACTAGATATAAAAAATGCAAAAACCCATTATATGAAAACATTTCCAATCATACATACCCCCTTCTAATTTCATGGTACATACAATGGATGCATGAACTAGATTATACGTGTTATTAGAAATATCTCCTAACAATGGAAACAAGGTGTTTTTGAAATTTCTTTGTAGTAAACCAACAAATAAAACATAATTTCATCATTAATAAAAACTATTATTTCAAAATGCATACAAAGTGAACAAAATTTTTATTTAAAAAAAAAAATCTTGAATAGTTATTATTGGAAGTTAGTTTTTCTTGATATTGCTTATATTCCAAAAGTAACCCATAAGTTCTTTGCACTTATCTTATACTTTTTTTAATAAAATATCTACAAAATTGTTATATAGTGTTCCTCTGTCTTATGATCAAAGGAAAGAGATAACCTTTTATATTCTTTATTCATTGTAGATATTATTTTGAATTCCAATTTTTGACACTACTAAACTAAAAGGATTTTAGATAACTACATTGTGTACTGCAATGGGGTTCACATTGTAAAATTCCTTACAATTAGTATAGGAAATAATACACATCATTACTTGTTTGCATACATTTATGATTCTCATTGGAGTTTTCATTGACTTGATTGCCTACTCGTCTCAATTAAATCAAGGCCTAGTCTACCTTCATCATGCATCATGACACCACCACTTAACTATTAAACCTAGCACAACATTAACACACAAACATGTGACACAACACTTCACATAGATGCCCATTAACAACTAAATCTTGATGTCCTCACTAACACCCAACACCTCAAACTAATGACAATTGGTAACTAAATATCAAAGTAACGCTCTACTTAAAATGCGTGACACAATATAAATACCCATGCATACACTAACATTCAAATAACATACACTAACATTCAAATGACATGCCATGTTGAAGTTGTTATTACACCATATTTGTGTTGGACATAATATAACATTAACACCTATATATACGCCCATCCTTGAAGGCTATTTCATATTTATATCTAAAATATATGATATTAATATTAATAAAATCTTATGCTATGTTTAACAACATTTTTAATACTAATTTAAGTTTATAAAAATTAAATACAAATAATATTTTTTAAACCACCTTTAATTTTCAATTATTAGCATTCGCATCAAAATGATACTTGTCACCACCGCATAGAATGTAAGAGAGTAAATATAGATACTAATATTCGATCATACTACATAACCAAAGGCTATCGTTTTATCTCACTATCCAAAAACCCCAATATCTCCCAACCATAACAACCCATTAATTAAGGAATCATGTGACCAACCAAGAAAATATATTAAGAAACACAACACAAAACAACAAAAAAGAGTCATGCATTATAGCACCAAGTAATTGCAAAATATAATAAATATTTTTTTCTTTATTTGACGACTCATGTATGAGCACAAGAGGCTTGGGATATCGCAAGAAGTGAATTAACCTTAATTTGAAGTTGAAACTTCAAAACTCAAAACTCAAAAATAAAAAAATGAGGCAGATCATTACCAATTTTGTTTTTGCCATCTTCAAGAAAGAATTCTTGCCGAATGCTATTTTCATAGGAGTTCCTTATTATTATTCATTTTCAGTAATGTTATTTTCGTAGGAGTACCTTGTTATTATTCATTTTCATTAGCTCTGGTTTATTTTCAGTAGCGTAGTTATAAGAAACAAACATAAAATTAGGCAAAGCATTTTCAGTGCCTAAATCTAAGTTTAAGTGTTACACTTACCCCCAAAGACTTGGTTTACAAGTCCTCTATCAGTTGAAACAAGTCCATTGAAACTAGAAAACCCCATTGATTTTAAGATGTTTGATATTTTGAGTTCCCGGCCCCAGTAAATCTTATCCTGAATGACGATGACCTTGCGTTTTGAAAGTTAGGCATGCCAAATCCCTTTCTAGCATGGCTTTTTTGCAAGCAACCTGGAAAGGAATCAATATTCTTCAAACTAGAGAACAAAGCAAGGATTGTTTCAATAGCCATATTGTCTACTACCCACTTCAAATCACATGTCCAACTGATGAAAAGGCTTAGCAAGTTGAATTTTTTCTGCCTTAAGCTGATATATTGATGGGTATACACATGAATTGCTGCAGAAATCCTACAAGAAAATGAACAGATATTGCAGCCGTGGCTACAAGGAATGAGATTGGATTGGATTAAATTATGTGATTTACGACAAATTTCATTCACAGTCTTGTAGTTTTACAGGAAAAACGTTTTTACAAGAAAATCTGGTTTTTCCTCTCACAGAGGATACAAGAATTTTTTGTCATTTTGAAAGAAGAAAATTATAGATTTCGGGTGTTTGCCACATTCTGCTCTTGTACAGATATTATGGAAGAGCATAGCAATATGATTTTCATGTGCCTTTAATGGGATTTTCCCATTTTGTTAGTTTTTTTAATTTAAATTATATAAATGATAATTTTGTTCAAATTTAATGTTTTTCTTGGACTTTGGTGATAGTACATGTGAAAACCAGATCCCTACTGGAGCCCAGGCTATGAACAAGTTCGAAATGTAAGTTTGTTGTTGCAATGTGTAGATCCTTGTCGGTCCGGAAGTCAGTATTTGTTGAACCTGCCATTATACATATTTTTAAGGGTTCCATAGGGCAGAGTGACACCATTGTTACAAAACTCACCTCATTCCCTGATTACTTTCTACTGAAACTCGCTAGTTTGCAGTAAAGTCGGATTACGGGCATTTTTTAATTTCTAATTTTTTTTGTCAGCGTTTTCATATTCTCAGCATAGCCAAGAGCTGCATGTAGCGTAATCCCTGCCTTTTAAATAAGAATAAAAATAAAACTTTGATTAAATAATTTAGGCAACAATACAAAATTTTAAATAAAATTTGATTTATTTTTAATTGAAAAATAATAGAAAATATTGAAACCTAAAAAATATTAATAGTTAAAAATTAATTAAAAACATTAAAATTAACAATAAAATAAGATGATCAATAATATTTATTTTGTTCGATTGCCCATTACTTTGGGCTGGTAGCAATGAACCATTGGTTAAGAACCGCAACCCAGGGGCATCGAAGTTGTGAAAGTCACCCAAGGATCGCACCCGGCCTGGGCCACACCAACCCTTATGATGGCTGGAATTTTGGGTGTCTCATCCCAACTAGCTCAGCCCTAAGGGGAATTGAACTCAGGTCTCCATGCTGACGAGACCCACACCTTAAGCTAGCGAGAATTGACGATCAATAATACTATTATTATTATCAATTAAAAATAATATTAAAAAGAACAACATATAATAATAATAATAAAAATAATCATATACATAGTTTGTTTATATTTTTTTTCAATGGAACACATCATGGTAAACCCTCAAGTACTTCCATCGACTCGATTATGGGGCCTAATGTGGTGGGGACGGATTTGACCCCGAGACCTTCTTCTTGCGATTACAACACTCAATCACTTGAGCTAACCCACTGGGCTAAATAGTGTGTTTATATTACCAACATCCTTGTTGAATTCATTTTCACTAGGATGCATTGTATATATTTACATTTCAAAGAAGCAAAAATTAAGAACATTAACAAGTTTTTGAAAAGATTATGCCTTATATTACAAAAAAAATATAGACAATACTAGATTTAATGGCTACTCTAAAGTATCCAAAATGACCTGTATTGAAAACAATGATATGATATGCTTCCATGTACTTGGTAGCAAATTTATTCATCACATCCAACCTAAGGGTCTCTTTCATGTTCTGAGTATGCATTTGTCCTTCTTAATCTAAGAAAGGTGCCATAACAAATTTCACAATGAAATTGTACTCCTGCAACAATCACCATAACCTCCCAATGTAATCTCTTGCCTCTAACACATATTTCATTAAATTTGGAATTAAACAATGGATCTAGAATTCCAAAATAACCAAAAAACTCAATTCTGGCATTGTTCTTGTAATAAAATCTTTCCAATTTTAATGAAATATGTGCTCTCTCAATCTTTCAAACATTGACTTGCATTCCACCTGCACAAATCTTTCCACAAACGTTTCATAAAAAAATATTTCCAACATAAGAGTTGGAAAAAAGTAAATGATACTTTAGACATAAACCTTTAAAAAATGAAGAACACAAATAATAACAATAAGACTATCGAAAAAAAATTAAAATAACCTTAAACATACACTAGATATCAATATCATCCAAACCAAGCACATGAGACATATGCTAACTAGATATACTCCAATCATGTGGTTGTAGATCACTCCATCGACTCCAAATTTTTCATACTCAATTGGAATCAATCCAGTGTAATAATGCCTCATTTGAAATGACTCCATGGTTATAACGCCTCAAGTAAGAGGATTGAGATCGTGGCTATATTGCATACCTTGAATGAGCTCTAATTTCCATGCATGTAACTATTGAGATTGTAGCTATATTGCATGCCTTGAATGAGTCATGCATGATCAAATGTGAAAAGGTGCATAAATTGATGGAGATGGTGGCTATATTACAGGATTTGAATGATCTCCTATTGCCACCATGTAATTATTACACGCATTGAATGAAATCCAATTACCACACATGTAATTACTGGAATGTGAAAAGGTGCATAAATGAATCTTGATAAAGGTTAAAAGGCGTTGCTTTACTTGCTTTATGATAATGTGTCACAATAAAACATTTAAATGAATATACATTTTAACTAGTTGTTTGCTAAATTGGATGTCTTTTGTTTGTTCGACAATCTGCCTTATAAAAATCTGAACTGTGTAGTTCAACGCATTCTCTACAGCCTTTATCACAGTTCCCCTTAACTCTATGATATTTTGTTTATCCAAAAATCATTTCAATACATACAACCTAAGGGCATAGTGTAAAAGTACAAAGAACGATTATATATCTATATCTATATCTATATATATAAAACAAATATATATATATACAATTGTTATTAGTTGGTTAACATGTTTCATGTGCCCTACGCTTCTACTTGGAAACTATTTCAATGTTTATCAAAACTTGAAGTAGTGAAAACTTGAAGTAGTGAGTGCCCATGAAATTGAATAGACATTTTAATAATTCACAATGATCTTGTTATATTAATTATTTAAATAAAATTAATCATTTTTTAGCATCTTAAAAATCATAAAATAAGATATATATTAACATCTTAAAAATCATAAAATAAGATATATATATTATTTCCACCCATAAAAGAGCATAGAACTTAAAATAGTTAACCTATCTACACAAAGACCAAAGATAATCCAAAAAACAAAATAATAATCTACTTGATAATTATCATAATCTAAGTTTGGGATTTCAGTGTTTTGTGGAATTCTCTGTATAGGAAAATAATGTGAATTTTTAATAATTTAAAAATTATATTGTTTGACAAATACAATTTTAGTTATAAAACAATTGTTTAAGGAAGGACAATGTAAAGATTAAAAGAATATATGTGAATGTCTTAGATTGTTTTGTTTGTAATCTGATTGCTCACATTGGTTCTTTGTAAAAGTATATTGTCAGTTTTTTTTTTCAAATTAAATTTAGATAATTAACTTTTTATAATTAGCAAAATAATTATTATTTTTCAAATTAAATCTAGATAATTGACCTTTTATAATTAGCAAAATGATTATTTTTATTTTTAGAAGAAAAAAAACAATATATAAATATATATGATAAATATGAAATATAATTTTATATTGTGTGCAATCTGATCACTTTAACCACTTACATTGGCTTTTTGTAAAGCATAATGTTCATTTTCCTATTCAATTCAAACCTATATAAAACTATAACGGTAATTGACCTTTTCATCATTTTAATTAATAAAATTATTATCTTTATTTTATATAATATTATATCTTATAATTTAAATATTACCACATACAAACTGATAACCCCGCACTTAGATATTCACAACCAGAAACCAATCATGATGACAGACTTACATTCCATATTTTTATTATTCTGCCCATAAGAGCCTCTCTTCACCTTTTCCAAAGTTTGTACAGTTTAAATAAATCTATAATTAAACTTGTTCTTACTCTATATTTATTATTATATTATTTTCTATATTTATTATTATATTATTTTAGTCAATAACAGACACTTTTAACCTTTTAAAAAGAGATAAGCTAGCAATGTAGCTCACTTGGTGAGTGATGAGGCCGGGGCTTTCTGATAATGCAGAGTGGGGTTCAATTCCCCTGCACTCTTTCGCATATAAAAAAAAAATACAAAAATTGTGTCATGTAAACTCTGGAGATATTTTGCAAAGGCATAAATTAAAGAGATTTTGGGGAGGTGGCATTTAAGTGCATGTTTACTACCAAATCCCACTAAGTTTTCATTGTTGAAGCATTTAATTGTTGACATATGCCTTCTACGTTGCCACTTGCTATGCTTAATTAAAAGTTTTTGTAAATATCCACGAATTATTTTCACTTTCAATGCTCATGCCCCGGCCTGGCGCTACTTAATTGATACCTTTATTAATTTTTTTCTTAAATACCCACCTCCTCCATAGAGCTCATGCAAACAATACAATTCACCTCCACCTGCACACTCCATGCTTTTAAAAAAACTATCAATTATTAATGTTTTCCACAGTTTCAACCTAGTTGTATGTACAATTAAAAACCCAGTTTCAACCTTGTTAGCTTCACACACTTTTTTCGATTTTACCAATCTGTTTCAACCTTGTTAGCTTCACACACTTTTTTCGATTTTACCAATCTGTTCGGATTTGAATCATGTCACGGCTACAATTCATTTTTCTATTTTGGAACCCCACCGCAAATAGAAAAGAACTCAACAATATCTACATTTCCTACTGAGAAGTTGTAAACAAGTACAATTCCTACTCAAATCTTTTACAATATCTACATTCCCTACTCATGAGTCAGAAGTTGTGAAAAGACTTTCTAGTTGCTACAAATTTCCATGCTAGAGTCAGAAGTTGTGAAAATACTTGCTAGTTGCTACAAATTTCCATGCTAGGGTGAGAACAAGGGTACAGGTTATGTCTAATAGAGCTCTATTTGGTTAAAGCAAGGATGTACTTATTTATTAGCATATGGTTATATCTAAAAGGGCTGTGTGTTTGACGGGAGATCAAAATACCCATTAAACATGGAACGAGAACAAGGGTACATATTAAAGACAAAAACATATCAAATTTCAAGTACATAGTCTATGTATATATGATAGTCTCACCTTGCTGGGGATTTTAATCGCAGGCAAGAAGGGTTATATTATTCATGTTCTGCCTCATATTTGATCTCTCCGACATGCCAAAGGAAGGGATCGCATCTGAAAGTGCTACGGTGGAAAACAAGATCGGCTGGGAAAAAATTCCTTCCAGGGACGGGACTGTAAAGCTTTGGCAATGTTATTTCACTCACCTTCCCTCAACTCCTTGGGGTAAAATAAAGCATTCATCTCATCTGATTCAAAATCACCTTGATTTAAATATTGAGACATTATGGAGGAAGTAACATATACAGATTATTGCAGATTGAGTGGCATAGAAACGCAAGTTTATAGAGGATGGAGTAAACCAGAGTAGTTGAAAATGAGTAATAACAAGGCCGAGGAGGAATTAGAATACCTCTAATAAATCTTACTTTATGTTTGAGTTAAAAATCGCAATCCAAAGTTTAGTGAGAAAGTGCGAACTCGAATGCTCCAGTCTTCACCGTCGTTTAAGGCTGCAGCCTGTCCATACCAGTTCCGGGTTACTGCTTATTTTTTTTCATATCCTATTAAAGCTTACCTCCAGTTTGAGTTGAAAATCGCAATCCAAACTTTAGTGAGAAGGTGAGAACTCAGATGCTTCAGTCTTCACTGTTGTCTAAGGCTGCAGCTTGTCTAGACCAGTTCTGGGTTGCTGCTTTTTGTCCTCCATAGCCTGTTTCTGTTGGTGGTCAAGTGATGCTGAGCAAGCTTGGTGAGGAATGGATTCATATTGCTTGATATACCCAAAAAAAAACATTCATGTTGTGTTATAATGGAAAACAACCATTTTCTAATCTATTAGAAAAAAAAATCAAGAGCTTTGGGTGGATGTCCATCTCTCCATCAAATTCATCACACTTACTAAAACAAAATTTATTCCCAGAAAATCTACTAAAGCTTTCAACAATGAAAAAAGATAAAGTTTTTGACCTCAAAACAATTCCAGGATCCAAAAAATAACAATAACAGAAAGGCATTGTTCCACGCTACATCAAATTACTGTAAATTGGAACAACAAAACACAGAGCTAGAGTAAATGTTGAATAAACCCAACAAGTAGAAAATGCATACACAAGAACTGATATTTGACATTTTCTTTCGATTTTTCTAGATGTAATGTGCCATACAAAGTCTGCTCAACAAGTATCTAAAAGAAGTCATTGATACAGAAAATCGAACTTGAGATTGACAGATATCATAAAATAGTAATGAGTATAAAGTCAGTCAAATATTTCAACTAAGATATAGTGTAGCTATAATGTATGTGAAAATTATATTTATTTTATAATTTTATGTAATACCTGCAATGATAAAAATTGTTAAATCTATAGCTCTTACTCAATGAACTTTCAGAAAAAACATAAAAACCAAAATTCAAAAATAATTTAATATGTAATGACTTTGTAAAACATAATGTCATGTGATGTTTGATTTTCAAATTAATTGCAAAAGGCGGAACATATAGTCTCTCTCTAAACCAAGGATTAATAACTAAAATTAGGAAATAAATTTATAACAATAACCATTTCTAAGTTAATGTAGTTAGGAAATAAATTTATGATAATAACAATTTATAAGTTCATGTATTTAGGAAATAAATTTATGATAATAATAATGTTTATAATGCATTTTAGAATTAATTAAGTTTGTACACTTTAAACATTTAAAATTGAATATATCAAAATTTATTAATAAATAAAATATAATTTCTAATTATATTAGATTTTACTAAATTAATTAATGATGTATTAACATCGTATTATTATAAATTCAATTTATTAAAAATATAAATAAAATATATCATTATAAAGTAATCGAAATTTTACTTTATAAAATAAAAATCTAATAAAATGTTTATTTTGAAGAAATTGATTGAGTATTTCTCTTCTTTTTCAAAAGTAGTATCTAGATTAAATTAATTAACTGTATTTTGGGATTTAACTTAAAAGTAGTATCTAGATTAAATAGATTAATTGTATTTTGAGATTTAACTCAAGAGTAGTATCTAGATTAAATAGATTAATTGTATTTTGAAATTTAACTCAACACAGATATCAAGTGAGACTTATAATATATTTTTCTTATTTTTTAATTTTGGGATTTTAAGATCTCTTGTAATAATATCGACTAACTATGTGAAGATGAAAATTCTTTGCACATATTTTTAGAGAAGATAATATGGAAGCTAATTAACTTTCTAAGGTAGATTTCTTGAAGGTCATTTTGTTTTAAAAACTATGGCTTAGGGGTATCTAAGCCGTCAAAATAACTCGAGGACTGCACTCGGATTTGGCCATACCAACCTTTAAAACATGGCTGGATTTTAATTATCTCCTCCTGATTACCTTGTGGGGTTCCAACTTGGATTGCCATGCAAAATGAAGCCCGTGAAACCAATGGTGCTAGTAGGATTTGAATTTTTTTGTTATTATTATTATCAAGAAAACCATAATAATATTTAATATGTAAGACAAATTATTGTTCATGAATGAATAAATATATTTATTTAATAAGATTTTGTAAATGTATTGAAATTCTTAAAATAAGTTAATTTATTGAAATGTTTATTGGATGTAGATTGGGTGGTTGGGAGGAATGATTGTTACCCTCCTTACCCAGGTTCAATTCTTGTAAGTGACATAATGCTCTTGTTGAGCCCCTATGTAATGAATGAATGGATTATGTAATTTTGGCCATACCTTGATCCTCCCATTAAAAAAGTAAATAAATAAAAGTTAATTTATTGAAATATTAATTCAGTTGTTAATAATTTTTAATATTTGTATGTTTATGTATTTAGTAAATTGTTTAAATTGTTAAAATTTAAATAAGATAGTGAGTGATATTTTATTTGTTAATAAATTTTGATGATAAAGATTAAAAACATATTTAAAAACAATTACAATTTTAAGAAAAAATATAAATATATAATATATATTTATTATTATATTGTATAAATATTAAATTATATCATTAATATATATTGTATAAAGATATATGTACAAATATTTATACAAATACCTACACAAAGATCCACACAATCACAAATTCACATACAAACACAAAGATCTACATACAAATGTCATTTCGCATATACAAAAATCTATATACATAAACATATAAACTTATACACACAAAAAAAAATGTACATACACAAAAATCCACTTACAAACCTAGATTTATTTTAAAAAAACATATACATATATAAAGATTTACACAACTACATACAAACAAAAACCACGAAGTGACAATGTCCCCAAAACATATTTAAGAATTAATGTTAAATGAATATTTATTTATGGCTCATTTGCATAGCGTTGAATTCTTTGCAAACTCTTTTGTCTAATCATTATCTTGTTACAATCACATTCAAATTTAGATCAAACTTCACAATGTGAATTCATGACCACAAACTTAATGAATGGGTCCACTTCTTATTTGGTTTCAGTGCTCAATTCACTACTTGCAATGACTTAACGGCTACCCACCCAAAAGAGAAAATCCACTAAGATTATAATAAACAACACTTCTATTCATATAGATTCAAACATGCGAACCTAAATCTATTTTCCAAATCTATATCAAGTTGAAAATTATACTATGCATATACAATTGATATATATTTGTATGTTTTCAAACACCCTTGCCAGCAATACACTAACTACTATTTAAATATGCACATCACTTAGGGTTTTTAATATGCATATACAATTGATATATATTTGTATGTTTTCAAACAGTCTTGCCAGCAATACACTAACTACTATTTAAATATGCACATCACTTAGGGTTTTAATATCCAAACATTTGTAATCTTTCCTTTTGCTTCTATTTTGCTGTCGTCGACACGTATGATTATCATTTATTCTTTTAGTTGCTCATTTCTTTCAAATGTGGATTCATCTTTGTGAGTCTCCAGTTCTGATTGAACAAGTGCACGCACTTCTGGGGTGAGAGTTGGTTTGAATTCATGTTCTTGAGTTGGAATATCAAAAGGATCAACCCGATCCATGTTGTTCATGCAATGGAAAAGACCTATTTATATCCTTCAACAGGTGGCATTCATTCTTTGGTGTAATAACCATCAAATTTTGAAATATTTGTAGGTTCAAGTACAATCATGTAATTGCCCTCAAGTTGTGAGAAGAATCGGAGTATGTCATTTGTCAAGTTGTATTCTTTTTCTTTTGTGTGGATTCATTAGACCAACACCCTCAAGTGGCCCATGATTAACACAAAAAAAAAACAAAAAAAATTAAAGTAATAAAGGTCCGAAGAAACTAATGGTAATCTCGATTAGTAAAACAATGAATGTGTGTGAACATCAATACTTGAAGATTGAGGCAGTTCACTTGAGACTGTATGAGCGGTTTATATTAACTTCTCAAATTCTGGAGGATGAAGTGCTTACCAGGAAGTTGTGGACTTGCATTAGACAATGGGTTAATGATGGAAATGAGGAGTTTTCTCCAATTGCTGCTAATCGTTATCTCAAAGGATAAAAAGGCCCATGCGGGCTATGGAAGTATATAATTCTTCAACCTTATTGATTCAATGGAAAAATGGCCATATGACCTATAGAATTATCTAACTCGTTGATGCGGCTACATTCGCGGATGCCAACTGAGTGGATGTGATTTGATTCAAAATGTAAAAATGCTCTCTAATTCTTCGATGTAATTATGTTGCAGAATGATTACCCCAAGGAAGGATGTCAATCATTTCTGTACGACATTCTAGAAGTCTACTATGTATCACATTTAATTTAAAATAGGTTTCATTCTCGTTAGTCATCACCGATGGTCTTTATGAAGAGCAAGATAAATCATGGGGTCCTTTGAATCAAAGGAAAAGATCAACTAAAGTGGTATAAAAACCCTTTATGGACCAATAAATAAAAGGATGAGTTACAAAATTCACTCATAGGATAGAAGGAAACTTTTTTGAACAACCATAAAGACAGGCTCAACTTTGACAGTGGTCTTCTACAGTTTATTTAGCTCCCATTAAGTGACAAGAGATTGAGTCACCATGAGTGTACATTATGGAAACCTATGTTGGACAACATAGCCATGTAAAAAAGTCCAGTGTTTGTATTTTCCATGAATGATCGATGAGGTTAGTGAGTTGTAAACGGTAGGCTTGTGGCCCATCCATCTCACCAACAACGATCTTCCTTTTGAAATTGAATTTTGATGTCTCTGTAATCACATTCACATATATCAAACTTCACAACATGAGTTCATTACCTAGGGTGAATGGATTTGTGCAAATCTGGTTTCAAAGGCTCTGTTTACTTGCTTGCAGTGCCCGGATGGATGCCCAAGCAAGGAATACTCTACTATGTTTGTGATGTCAATCAAGTGAGAACTATGTTTATGCAACAAAAAATCAAGCTGCAGGCTTGCAACAACTTAATTAACAATACATCTTCTCTTCAATCTTCGTGTGAGCACAACTTATGGTAAGATTGATTTCCTCTAAGGTATCATGTGCCATTAGGCATATATGTTTGTATGCATGGATGACTGTAAATTTAAAATTGCTATATAGGTATGTTAATGTTATGGCTCCAAGTGCACTCTAACTAGGTTATGCCAACAAAGTAATATCATTTCTTTCTTAAATATTCATACCCAACTCTCTAATTCACAGTACATCTTCCCATGTCACATTCCCTCCCATCGATCCAACTCAAGGAAGGGAACATGACTAAAATTATGGGATTTTACAAAAACTCAGCCCCATTCATCAAGTTCATACAAATACAAACACATGTGTGCATATGTATAATTCATTAACACAACAGAATAAAACATTATCCACACACATCTATCATACATTCAGCATATTAATAATAGTCATCAAATAAGACATTGCATAATTGATACACATAGAGAATACTTATCTTGAAATGATTTCCTCTCAAGCAACTAGCTATGCAACTGCAACGTTCCGTCCATCCATAGGCCAATTGTGTTCATCAATCTCTCAACACAACTACCACCCCCGATCTAGGCATGATTTCCACAAGGAATGGGAACCTACAAACCTATGCACAGCCAAATGAACACCACACTTAAGTCAAGCCAATCCATAGTTGGGTTTATCAAGCCAAATATGAACCCTCTTCATTTATGGATGCTTGCACTCAAGTTCAAGCCAAAACAATGGGTACCCATAACTCAAACCACATCATTCTCTCCCACACACATCAACAACAATTGTTGGGCATAGGAAAAACGTTTTTACAATGGGATTTATAAAACAGGATTCCCATTGGTTCTTCCAACTCGTGGCACACCCAAAAACGAGTTGTGGGAAGGGAAAACGACCACACGGAGAAAAAAACAAGTTCCCAATAGGTATATGGGCATTCAGAGGGAAAAAATGACCTCTACGGGCCCCAAATTGTGACTCCCTTCCTCCCAAACAATTTGCAACACAAAAACAACCTCCTAGCTAGAAAAAAATGGAGGAAAACACCCAAATAGCTCCCAACTCCTGAGAGAGAAAAACTCATGGGTGAAGAATGTCTTGGGGAGCAATTTTGTGGCTCTTTTCTTGCCCAAGGATCCAAACACATTTTTCCAAAAATTGTGGCTTGCCCTTACCCGAAATTGGACAACCATACCTCTCTATTTCCCCAAATAATAACTATTTCAACCAACTCTTGGGAGAAATAAATGATTGGGTACAAAACTCAACATGAGTAGTTGAAGGTTCATGGTTTCTCTCATTGACACTTGGATTGAATTTATTGGTTCAAGGGTTTGAATATTTCCCTCCCTATTCCTTGTAAAAATCATGCCCCCATACTCTTGTTGTGTTGCATTGCATAGGTAGTTGTGGGTATTTTGCATGTATTTTATTAAAATGCATAAATTTACATGATATTTACGATTTTTATTGTGCCTGGCTAGCACGCAAACCATATGCATTTTTAACACTAAATCGATGGTGGGGCCTTGACCTTGAACTCCTCACCATGATTTTATAAAGATATTACATCATTTACATTTTAATGCTATGGGGACAAAATCGAGATATTACACCCACTTATGGTGCTTCCCTTCGAGATGCTGGCATAAAACTAATCGATGACGCCAAGCGACAGCAAGATCTATGGGGGTGTCTTTCTTGTCACCACAAGGGTGATGTCTCCTCAAAAACTAGAGTTTTGAAAGCAATATTTGATGCCCTCTTGCAAGGCTTGAAACGGTTTTTTTGATATCCTCCAATAGTGAGCAGATTGTGTCCTTGGCAACGCGCTTTCTTCAACATGTGCGTGGCTCTAGCTTCATAGGTTCAAGCATTCAATCTAACCAAGAGAAGCTACATAAATGGTTGGGTCGAGGCTCTGAATTTAAGTCTGGGGTTCTATTGTCGAGGCTCTGAATTTTAGTCTAGAGGAAACTGCTAATGTTGAGTTGAACAAGATGAAATTGAGTGCATCTCTAGAAAGAAGGAAAGTTCTTCTTATATTGGACAACGTGCTGGGGGAAATAGATCTTAATGAAGTGGGTGTCAAAATTGGGGATGATAGTGAAAACAAACCTTGCTAAGAATTTTGGGTGCCAATTACAGAATGTATGGGCATCTCGTCTTTTAAAAGGAAGAATTTTGACAGCGGTTTCTTCTAGTGAAACACCACATGACCAATGTTAATGTAATGAAGGTAGCTATGCGCAATAGCTTACCTTGTAGGTACTCCGTGCAAGTGTTCTGGAACCAATGGATCCTCTAGTAGAAACCTCGGTCTCCTTTCTATTATGACCGTGTAGACCTATCACCATTATCTACCCGCATAACAACCTTTTGACTCGTAGATGCAACCTTAGCTTCACCAGTAGATATAGATTTAAAAAAGCACCCAGGTGTGTTCTTCATACTCAGAGATGACTATTCATCTCTTAGAAGTATTCACTCTCTTCCATCATGCGCAGATGAACTTTGAACAATATAGGATCACCTTCATACATAAATTGACTTTGAACAATGCAGGTATTCCTTCATTAAAACACAAAGGTGTGTTTCTTTTGGGTGCATTTTTTTAAGCCCATACAACACTATTTCTAATCAATACACAAGTGCTCTTTCTCCTTTAAACACGCAAGAGATCCTTCTTCAGAACAGAGCAGCACATATTATTTAACACCCACAATGATGGGTTCCTTCAATCACGCTAAAACATTCACTCGCTATGCATTCATAGATACTTCATATATACCCACGCAGAAAAGGTTTCTTCCAACATGCAGGTGCAAATTATCCTCATTTTTCTTCCGCGCGGAGGTTATATTTGATATACGCCAAGGTCCTCTTTTTAACTCACGGAAGCTTTTACAAATTTCCACGCAAAGGCTTTCTTTACTGGTCATACACACACAGAATTCCATGCAACAATATTACACAGAAGATGATCATTTCTTTAGCAGTATAGAGTTTAACTTTATTTTCAATGCAGAGACTCATTCTTTCCAATGCACGGGTAGAAGATGCATCACGTTCACTCGAGTGTAGATACATTGTCTTCACACATGACGACTATCATAGTGCATAGTGCAACATGTCGTGCTTGTCCTCCTTCTATTCAATGCATAGACTCATTCTTTCCAACTCATGGGTAGAAGCAGGGATCAAATTTGAAGGGCTGGTCTTAATTTATAGTGAAGGTTATATATTCATGCTGCCCTTCGACCATGAATGGTTTACAAAAATCTAACATTTCAAATGAAATTATTAAATTGATTGCACATTTCATAAAAAAAATTGTACTAAAAAAATATTGCATTTCAATTAAATTGAAGGTACTAAAAAATCACAGAAAATTGTTACAACTACAGGTAGTGTAACTACAGCTAGCATAACGCCAAAAATACTAGTTTTGTAATTTACCAAAGTGAGATTTTACAATTAACATAATGGAAAAAATACTATTTTTGTGATTTAACGTGACACTTCCCAAAAAGAAATGAATACAATGCAAAAACAACACTGTAAGACAATTTAAACCAGAGATTTATACTTCCCCCAACTATATTTGCATTTTGACTCATAAAATTGGCTTTCACTCTTTCCCGAAATGGCATCAAAGCAACAACGCAAAGCGAAAAAATCGCCCAATTGGAACACATCTCTAGCAAGGCTAGATCTAAGTGAAAATCCAAATGATTGATGGAATAAGAAAGGTAATAAAACCTGTAGCTTTCCACAAAAATTTATTAGAATAAATTGAGTTGATATTAAATGTCAAAATTCAGACTTGTTATTAATATGTTTTAATTATGCAGAATTTGGGATTTGAATATTGGTTGTTGTATGCAAAACTACCCTGAAATTCCAGATCTGAATTATTAATCCAATTTCTATCCTAAAACATGCCAAAAGTATGTATTTTCAAATCACTATCAAAATTATGTCTTTTCAAATCACTATCAGATTTATACAGCACAATGCTTTAACCCCTAAATTGATATGAAATGGAGTATAAACTAAGTTTGAAGCAAGAGATTTAATTCCCAAGGTTCATATATGTTCTTAACATGCTTTGGTAAAGAAAAATGAGAATTAAATTATTGATCAATGCATGTGAAATTCACCTCAAACTCCAGAGTCCAGATCTGAATTGCTAATTTAATTGCTGTAGTAAACTTGCAAGGAAATGTATATTTTCTTAACCAGAAAACAGATTTATAACAACAGTAAGTTTTAGTCCTTAAAAATATATAAAATGATTGAACCAATAAAGCTAAAACAAGAGAAAATCTGGAAAATTCAATTGCTTATTTAATTTGAACCCTCCAACCCAACAAATCAACCCTCAAAGATGATTTAAAATTCTGTTTTAGGAGAAGTTTTAATGATAAAAACAGGGTAGAATTGCATAATATATTTTTCAGTCATTAATTAGTTCAAATCTACAGGAAATATTGGATTCAATGAGAGAGTTGAATCCCTGAGAAAACATAAACAACGGGTAAACTACCAGGCCTGCCACTACAATATATTCTATGCTCATGCAAGGAGATAATCACTGAGCCACAACTGTATCTGCTCAACTACAATGACAAAAGACCAGTTGTAGAATTGTTTTCAATAATGAACCATCGGAAGACAAGGCTGGATTACCTGGGAACAACTGTATATTATACTATGAATAATAAAGTTTAAACTTACATTCGTGTTCTTCAAAACTATATCTTAAATCACGCTAGATATGAATCTATTTTACTAGTGGAAGAGGCTTTCTAGCTTTCATCTGCTTCCATACATCATAAATAGCATTCCAATCTACCTCATTCAGATCATGAGGTGCAGAGAGAGAGAGAAACATTAGCATATCCAATGTTTCTAAAGAAAGTCTTGATCTATCTTCATTTTTTATTCGACTTAATTTTGAGAAGCCTCTTTCACATACTGCTGTGCTAGCTGGAATAACAAGAATAATTTGCCATAGCTGCATCAGACATGGAAATCCTTCAAACCACTCATGTTCAGCACCACACAGATCCCATGCTCCAAACATATGCTTTTTTGGGTATGATCTATAAATAGTACAAATGAATTCATCCATTTCACCGAAACATTTATCACTATCCACAATAGGTGAGTCCCCAACACTAAATTTCTCACATAAGCTTGTTAACCATCTTCTTGTTTGAGAGTCTCTATCATCCATATCCTCATAATAATTACGAGGACTAAAAAACTTAGCTGCATTGAATATAGGTAGATCTGTGAACCTCGCATTTAGAGAGTCAATCACCTTCATTACAAAACTTTTTCCCAACATAATGCAATCATCTAGTGTCCCCGATCTTTGTGACTTGGGCAATCTTTCAAATCTCAATGCATGTACATGTACCATACCTGTGCAATCTGCAAACTCAAGAGTTCCTTGTTGCGTTTTACTTAAAAACGATGACATGTGCATTGTTCCTAACCCAAATGTGCCTCTTAAAAATCGCTTATGAAGCAAGCTAATGGTAACATCCAAAGTAGTTCCAATGGATGTAATATCAACATGATCTTCTTGGAACTTTTGATTCAGCTTATTTAACTCAATAAGCACATCTGCAAATAAATGAATGCAAAACTGCACTTGAAATAATGTGGCCAGCTCATACATTTTTTTCTCCCCTAGCTGCCAATCTCTTAACAAAGCAGGCATGAGCTTCACAAGTCTTTCCATAACTTTGCCTCTAGACAGCCACCTAATGTGATGAATTTGTAACACTTCTAACCTTGCGATTTGAAATGAATCCATAAGCTCTCTCAATTCTCCATGTCTTTTGGCAGACTTCCCAAGCCATGAATAAACTTTGTTTGCAAACTTTTCGATATCTTGCAACTCTGTAAAATAAGATGAAGCATCATTTGCTGCCAATGCTTCTCGATGAGCTATGCAATGGATATCTATTAAATGAGGAGCATGTCGACGAAGCTTAGTAGATAAACCTTCACGAATACCCCTCATTGCTGAAGCCCCATCAGATCCAAACCCAACTAGCTTTGACAAGGATAGATCCATTTCTGCTAAAAGAGATGTAACTGCATCATACATAGACTGTGATGTGCCATCTTTAATTTGAAGCAATTGTATGAATTTTGTAACGCATTGGCCTCTTCCTTCATTTGTCAAATATGTGATATAAATGATCAAATATTGCACCATAGTCCGATCTGTACTTTCATCAACTGAAATTGAATAAAATGGGCTTTTGGAAATTTCATCTTTTAACTTTTTCCAATATACTTCTTTGGCAGCTTGTAAAAACTCTTTTCCGGATGTTGTGTTTGTATATGCTGAATATTCATCCGTTAAAGGCATGTGAGGAGTGTTTTTATACCTATTCAAGTCACATAATGACTTATATACTTCTAATGGTAAATCCTGTATTGCAATAAAATACATGTTTTCAATTACTGATATAATTCTCTCCTTTTCTGCATCTACCATTAGCTCTACATGTTTAGTAATTGGAAGAGTACTCCGTTTTCTTTCTCCATCTAAAAGTTGCACGGCAAATTTATGAGCCTCTGATTTTGCATGGACGGTTAGACCACTGACTTGAAGAGTAGTACTTCCATCTTTAGCAAATGGAGTTTCTCTTTTAAATTTTACACACCATGAACATTTAATCCTTTGAACACCATTAATATCTCTTATTACATAAGCCCATGGAAATCGTGTCTTCCATTTGGAATTGAATGCTCTCTTGGGCTTCTTTGATGTTGGTTCCTCTTCAAGAAGTTCTGCACTATTTGATTCATGGTCTTCAAGTGGCTGATCATAAAATTCATTTTCTTGGTGGCATGGTTGATTAGAGCATTAAGGAATACCAAATGCATCAGCAAGTGAAAGCTGTCTTTTATCTTTCTTAGGACGACCAAGAGGTGACATTTTTCAATAATATATCCCTGTATTCAATCAATGAAATACGAAAAATATAAAAATACAAATTAATAATAGACATTCATTTAGGAATTATCAAATACAGAATATTATGGAGGGGCTTAAACCTTTTAGTCTTTGAGTAAAACATAAAACTTCAAAGCTAATCTTCCTCTAATTATTCGCTAGAGATTCTTCTAATCTATGTTCTTTGTTTATTCCTTGCAAGGGAAAACATTGTAATCTCTCCATCTCTTTAGAAAGTCCAAACTAGCAAGATTTTTTTTCAACCATATTTTCATTTTCTAAAATCGTTTACATCCTGTAGGATGTTCTCACCATAGAGGAATTCATTTTCGTCAAATATACTTTAACAGTCCATTATTGTTGGGAATTTTCTCAAGGTATAAACTTTGTGAAGAGGGAAATTTTTTATTTCAGTTTTCCACCCGGCTTGTCACCTTTTCCAGAACACTTCTTCTTAAAATATAAAATAGGGGTTACTTCATTAGAGATAGCAAGGGGCTGATATTGCATTGTTATGTGTCTATCATCACCCACATTGCTCTCTATCCTTAGAGACGAAACAGATGATTTTGTACAAAACTGATGAAGATTCGCTGTGCAATTGATTGAATTCTCGAAATTTATGAAATTGTTTCTTAGTGTGAGGTCTGCTTCATGCTGAGCTTGATGACAAGGTAACTATGGATTGTTCACATTGGTGGGAATAAACACCCACATTGCTTTTTGTTGAATGGGCATTGTTGATTCTGTTTTGTTAAGATATTGAGCAATTAATAAGCACTTTGCAGGCCACTTTTTACAGCCTCCTGAATTGAAAGGTTGGTCTCCAAGGTGGAAGAGAGGAATTTATCTGAATTCTCCATTAACCTATTGGTCTAAATAAACATTAGAGATTAATGATAGGTTTAAATCTTGCCCATGTCCTCTAGAAAATAACCAGACAGTAGAGAAAGGATAACATTCCCACCAGGGTTCACAAGCAAACCCAAATCTTCACTCCTTAGCAAAGGAAAAATACAGAAAAGAGGAGAATCAAAGAAAGAAAAACCCAGCATAGAAAACAAAGACAGAGCCTAATTCTCTGCTGTGATGAAGGGAAGCAGGTGATCATCCCTGCTATTCTTGCCGGACAGGATACAATAGGGATAAAAATAAAATACTGAATTAGGATATTATAAAGAGAGATCTCTCTCATTTGGGTTGAATGAACGAAAAAAAATTTGTCAGCGCCTCTTCATTTCTTTGAACAATTCTAGTCGGCCAAAAAAACAACATTCATTATTGACTTACAAGCTTCATGAGAACGGCGAAGCAATTATCAAATTCACAATTACGTTCTCGAATGATTTTGAGAGTATAATAAAATCGATCTGCCCAATAGACATATGGAATGCCCGATCCAAATCCAATTCCAATCCCTGTCTCTGTTCCTGTTCATGATAGGGCTTGGATTTGGGTGAACCTCAAGGCAAGCACGTCCCCTCTGATTTTATTTTATTGTTTTCATCCATCCACACCAATCGCCCTGTTATCGACAGAGCGCGGGACATTTACAGAGAATTCGTGGAGAGTGGCGGTTATACAAAGGGAAAGAACGTGGGGTCCCTCCAGGTTGCGTGTCTCTATATCGCCGGTAGACAGCTAGGGCAGATGAGAATGATGAAAGAAATTGCAGAAGTTACCAATGTGAAGCAATCCGATATTCGAAAAGGCGATTTCAAAATCCGGAGGGTAGGCTGACACCATGGTCCATGACCACTGCCACTTCCATATGTTTTAGTTATACTTCGGCCGTTTTATTGTTACTATCATCGTATTCGTGACTCCTACTGCAATCTTTCCCATATTGTGAACTTATTATACAATCACTTTTGACACTATATATATCAACTATGATATTTATCTGCAATCTATTTCAGTAATATAAGGTCTCTCACAGAGAAGCATAGCGTAGCCCGTCTTATAGCCGAGAAATGGAAATCTAGAGATGAGCAACCATACAAGAGTTGCTGGCTCACTGCCACTGGTTGTCATATGAAGTTAATCACTCTAGTTATAATTTTTGTGCGATACTCATCTCAGATTTAAAGCGCTGGGTTGGGATTCCTACAGAGACTCTTTCAACTAAAAATTGCATACATACTGATAGATATTGTATTGATGCAATGATGTGTAAACTATATAAATAAATAAATATGTAGGCATGGCAATGAATAGCAGCAGCACAGCTGTGTCTGTCTCTAGCATAAAGTGAAGATGAGGTACGCCCTGGCTGTGGTTAACATGCTACCAGATTGCAAATGGCATGAGAGATTATTTAACAAATATAATGTCGCCCAAAAAGCTAATAGAACTTAATTCAAACAAAAATGACGTGATTCCTGAAGGTAAGATTTATACTGTGTGCATTTTGGGAAGGTCGTCAACTTCTCGAATCTCTACAGTTGATACAGTAAATTATATCAAATTTCCTACACTGATTTGAAATTTTGACCTCATTATTTTGGATAACCTATAAAGTGTACACATTTTATAATTTTAGTTGTCTGAGATGGGTATTTCGCAGCAGCGGCACTTGGGAGGGTGCATCTTTTTCATAAGAGGAAGGGAGCAGTGCACAGAGAATAGTTGTCCCATGGTGAAGACGCTCACCTATAAATTAAAATTTACATGGACAATTGAACATTTCTCCACGTTGAATGCCGAAGAAAATTCCTCAGAGATTTTCTCGGTGGGAAGTCATAAATGGTAAGAGGGTTTCGGTCCCGTGATAATCTTTTACCCGGTCTTTTTTTTTACTGTGTGGTGAGGTTCATCAGATCATGGAAAGCTGGTAGTGGTGCCTACATAAAAAAATTCTGTCTTTTATTACACAGACCCGCCCCAGATATGAGGTTCCCGAATCCCACCAGCTGGATTGGGCCAAAAATTCTGTCTTTTGAACCCAACCGCCGAAAATCATTCTACCTATGTACCCGAGGCAATTTATTCGAGCGAGGTCTAAATTCTAATATGTCACAGTCACTAGTCTTTCTATTATTTTTTTCTTTCACATGAAGCATCATCACAGCAACTCAAATGGCGATAGAATGATACGTTTGAAGGTCCAGATAGAATGGAAAATATATCAAATAATGATGTTGGGTATTGGGTTCTTTAGTTGAAATTCATCTGAACTTAATTCGCAATCTGGGTTTGAGGGTTGCAGAGAATCGATCGTGGGCAACTCGCCATGTCTTCTAAACAGCAGAAGAACAATGCATTTCGTGCTCAGGGATCAAATTTGAAGCCGTCATAGCCCTAAAACAGCCCAATTAATTAAGTGCACAGCAGTAAACAAGCACGGCAGCAGACAACCGGGATTAGAGCAGAACACACCCTCCCCCCTCCAAAAAAAATTGATTACATATTTGGTTTGTGATAGAGTCTGGACTCTGGATATTCTATTTTGAATAGGGTTGTCTAGGAAGGAAATAAAAAGGTTTGGGGGGCTGCGGGGCATAGCGACAATTTCCAAGTAGTCTCGTGCTAATGTCCAACAAAACCTAGGCCCGTGAATGTGATAATGTCGATTTTATTTAGTATTAGAGAAGCAGAGTGAATATGGGTGCTGCGGCACTGCGGCAACACTGTGAGGGAGTTCGTGGAGCTTAAAAGACATGCTTAAATAAGAAATTAACAAGTTAACAACCCCAAAAGCTTTTAGCTTAGCATTCAAAGAGATAAAATGAATATATATATAAAAAAATCATTACAAATATATATAGAATATATAAAAAAAAAATCATTACAAATTGGAATACATACCTGTATAATTGTATTCCAATCCTTCTCCTGAGTCCTGAGTCCCGACTCCCCGCCAGTAGCACTGCCAGGGTTCGAATTCCAGTCCAACTTTCCACGCACGTCCTTCCCAAGAGATAGGAATACCTCCAGGCTCCCACAATTTACAGTTTTCCGCAGAGAAACAGCGAAACAGAGGTGGGCAACTTATTGGGTCTGCGATTCTACAGTGGAATTTTTAAAGCAGAGGGAAGGATTCGGAAGGCCGCAACTTCAGCAGGGAAGGATTCAGAAGTTGAATCGGAACAAGAACTGTGAACTTTGGCAGCCAGGCCGCTGCGGCTGCGGCAGAGATAACAAATTAAAATTTAAAATTCAATACAACTTGGTAATATGGTATTGGTAAATTGGTAGTTGGTGGTTATAATATAGAATTTAATACGATGTGGAAGAATTTAATTTTGCAGCTGAACATTTATTTCTCCATTGCGTTTGGTACCAATTCTGATTCGTTCCAGTTGAACTTGAACCATACGGTCCATACCATGTTGCAATTTGCAAACTTGCATAGTTTAGTTCTTGCCTGGCTGCCATGGTACTCACTGAGTCACTACTCCCGTAGCAGCCCATAGCCACGGTGCCACTGCCACCTAATATAGCATATAGGTATACCGTATGAGGTTGACAACTTGACGGGCAATTTTAACCCCAGCCCTTTTAATGTCATTTTTAATTAAATGCTCCACTTTTTGTTTAAATGGCAAAAATCAAAAATAGCATTTTTAATGACGGCCAATTTTGAACTGCCACTTCACTGACGCGCTAGGAGCCCTTTGACGGGCTATGACGGCTTCAAATTTGATCCCTGGATGCATCACATTCACTCGAGTGTAGATACATTGTCCTCACGCAGTACGACTATCATAGTGCAGAGTGCAGCCTACCGTGTCTCATAGTGCAGAGTGCAGCCTACCATGTCTGTTCTTTATAGGACCTAACTTCATTATGTTACTATCTATGGAAGGGAAAAATGAGCACGACATCATACTGTCACCTATGAAAGGGAAAAACGAGGACGAAATCATCCTCTTGTAATCAATTAGAATTTAAAAAAACTATTTTTAATAATTTAATTTAATATAATATTTTCAAACTATAATTAAAATTATAGGCAAAGCAAAAATTTATAAACTTTAAACCCAAATGGATAGGGACTTGACTATTCATATATATCCCTTCTCCGGAACATAAAAACATAACCCCTAAAAAAAAACTCATCCTTGTGAATGTAAAGAATATCATGCAAAAACACTCATTTTCCAATGAAAAAATATTCTATATATTATTTAGCACATCAATAACCATAAGCAATTTACAAATATGCCACAAACCGTGCATCAATTTATTAATAATTAACACATGGCTCATAATTTTAATTATTTTTCAATAGATAAATAATATTATATTAACATCGCCCCCCATGGGTAGGCCAGTTGGCCATCGCACATTTTGCTAAGGCATGCGGGCCGCTGCGCAGGTCGTTGGTTCGATCCCAAGAAAACGCGTGGGCAGGTCAAGGGGGGTTCTCTGGGCTCACCTAGAGGCTATAGTGGTAGCCACCGAAATTTAATCACGTGTCACGGACGTACGATACCAATGCTATTGCCGATTCCTGTATTCTAAAAAAACAAATATTATATTAACATCATAACTATCTTAAATTTAATCTACTAAATATATAAACACAAAAAATACTTTTCAAAACCATATATTTTTGTAAATAAATAAAAATATATTAACATTATAACTATCTTAAATTTGATTTACTAAATACATAAACAGAAAAAAAATTCTTAAAAAATTAAATTATATTTTTGCAAAACAAAAATTATTTTACAAAATAAATTATATCATTACAGAGCAAAAGAGATGTCTTACAAATATGTCACAAACACTAAATCGTTTTAATTAGTTTCTAATAAATAAACAATATATTAATATAATAATAACTATCATAAATATAATTTACTATATCATTTAAATTTTATTTAGTTTCTAATAAACCAGCTCAAATCCAAATCCTAGGCTCTATCAAGCCTTGAGAGGGATCAAATCTTTCCTTGAATAGCTCCTTGAGTGCGGGATCAAACCTCTCCTTGAATAGCTTCTTGAGTGCACTACCTAAGCCACCTAATCCTAAGCTCTAAAGTCTCTAGTTTAAGTCTCATATTTACTTTTTACTTTGTATTATTCTTTTTTGTTTATGGCCGACATAATATTTATTACTTTTTATTTTACATTATTTTTTTTGTTTACTTTGTATTATTTTGTTACTCAACAAACACTTTAAAGTGTCATATTTACTTTTTACTTTGTATTAAAAGTAAAAAGTAAAGTCTCTAGTTTAAGTCTCATATTTACTTTTTACTTTGTATTATTCTTTTTTGTTTATAGCTAACATAATATTTACCACCTAATCCTAAGCTCTAAAGTCTCTAGTTTAAGTATCATATTTACTTTTGACTTTGTATTATTCTTTTTTGTTTATGGCCGACATAATATTTATTACTTTTTACTTTGTATTATTCTTTTTTGTTTACTTTGTATTATTTTGTTACTCGACAAACACTCACATGTTACAAGATCTCCCTCATATTGACTGTAGAGTGCCTCTCAACGCAATAAACAAACAATATATTACGGTCATAACTATCATAAATTTAATCTAGTAAATACATGAATACAAATATGACTTTAAAATAAATTATATCATTCAATAGCAACAAAAAAATGCCTTCCAACAATACCACAAAATCTATTGCAAGAAAATGAATCATTTTCAAGGAAAAAAATCAAATAATTTTGAAAATAACAATGATAACTATAAAAAAAATAAAAACTTGATTAATTTAATTATTAATATAAACTATTCAAATTGAAAAGTGTTAGAATCATTTTTTTCCAAGTAAATTATTTTGGGACAAACCTCGTGCACTTCCGCTCATTTCGAGGATAGTACCTAGGGTAAATCTTAAATTGTTCAGGGCACAAGGCCAAGTCAACAACAGGAAGCCATTACAACCATATATTGATTATGAGGTCAACATCGTGGAAACATCTCACTTATTGGAATAGAACCTAAGTGGGGAGGATAACACTCACAAACACTCAGACTAAACCCAATTGACACTAGAATTCATTAATTAATTTAACATAAAAACCCATAAATTTTTGAATTGTCTAAAATGATAATTAACACGATAATGTACAATATCAAATCCAAAAAAGACTAAATCATTTGTCAAACATGTACATCTTCCAAACATAAGAATGCTTAGACCCTTTAAATAAATGCAAAAATTCTCAATTTGCAAAAGAAAACCAAAATTAAAATCTACCAAGGTTCATGGAAAAAGATAAGGGGAAATTACTTCCAACTTTAATTAGTGTGTTTTGTGAAATTAGTAAGGCTAGAGCTATAATTCATCTTCGAGTTCAAATATGCAAATGTTTAAAAACAAATATATAAGCAGGGATTGCAACCAATTGACAAGTGCAACTTCTAATTAAGTTTTATATTTTTAAGAAGCAAGAAGCACCTATTGTTTTGGTAGAAACACCTTCCCAACCAACCAATTGTTCTCAAGGTTTATCGGTTACATGTTTTAGCATAGAGGCTAGAGCTAATATGCACAAGCACATGAAGAATAAATGTTTGCTTCATCACAAACATCCACACCAAGGCATGGGATACATAAATTTATCCCAACCAAGTGTAACAAGTTGCAGTCAGATAAAGACATGAATAGTGGGAAATATCCATGCATATTTGTATTATTCAATTATGAGAGAGTCATGGCAACATTATTGGAATATAGGAGTATGCCAAGTGTGAAATTTAGGAGAAGTGAAACACAAACTCCCATGCCAACCATACACAATTTATGACCACGTGAGAAAATAATTTGAAGGAAAATATTTAGTGAAAAATCACATTACAAGATTCATCAATTGAAGGTGATAACATCATTCATATTGGGGAATTTTTACTCCCAAAAAAGTTCATAAGAAGCAACATCATCTTAATGGCAGATAATTTACAACAACAAACTATGCTAGATCTTTTTCAAGATATGCCAATGATTTTATTGTTGCAATTTACTAAACAATCATGGAGAGAAAATAACTTATAATGAATGTCCTACTTTCTCAATACAATGGGAAATTTTACAAAATATTTGAAAATTGATGTGATATTTAATCCTACTTGACCTACGCTAGAACTATGGTTCAAGTAAAAGATTGTTATTTTCACCTCAATATATTTAGGAATAAGACATACTTATGTTAGTTTTACATGTTTTATTAGTCATTGTTCTCCCCCATAATGGTATAGCAGTGTCCTTCAACAATAGAGGTGCACTAAAACCAACAACAACGGCTTAGATTCTTGTGTAGCATTGTTGTGTAGTCATGATGAAGGTACAACAGAGGATAATGAGGATACAATACTAGGTTATTTCGGGTGTTGTGTTGCAGTTAAGGAGGGAGATACACATGTAGACATGCATGCACCAACCCCGTCCACTTCTAGTTTTATAACTAGTGTTTGATTTTTTTATTGTCTTTAGTTTTTGTGGAGTTTGATTTTCAGATTTAGAACTAGGTTGATTTTATATGTAGTTTTTTTTGTTCTAAAGTTATCTTAAGAGCTTGAGCTAGATCAAGCACAATATTCTAGGTAGAAGGCGCAAGCATGCTTATTTTCCTAGTTAGCATACTTCCCTAAGTATTTATCTCATGCAGGGATTGAGTTGTGTACTAGTGAATAGCATAGTATTTTTGCATCATAATAATGTACTATTTTTTCCAATTCAGTGGAAAGTAGGTTGTAAGTTTGATACTTTTGTTTTGTACTGTAGAGTGGATAACTCCTGAATTGCCTTCTTAATTAATTAATATGTTTATTTATACATTGGCCAAATGTCTCTTGGTCTTCATATTCCAAGAGATTGGTTGGAGTCCCTATGACTCCTCATCTTCCCTTTATTGAACTGACTACAATATTTACAATTTAGGTGAAATCATAATCCCGTAGGATTAGATTTCCAACACTCCCCCTCTTAATCCGAAGGGGTTTTTGTGAGTCCGACCATGGTTCTAAAATTTTCAAACTTTTCCTGTCCAAGTGCTTTGGTGAAGATGTATGCAATTTGCTCGTTTGTGAAACAATGTCGTAAATGAACTGTCTTGGCATCTACATGATGTCAAATCAATTGGTACTTTGTGTCTATGTGCTTGGTTCGATCATGGAATATGGGATTCTTTTCCAACTTGATTGCATAAGTGTTTTCAATCAATAGTGGGGTGGAGTTCTCTTGTTTCTCCTGCAAATCTTCAAGTATCCTCCTAAGCCACACAATCTCTTTTGTTGCTTCTGTAGCAGCCGCATATTTTGCCTCTATTGTCGAATCTACTGGAACTGACTATTTGTGTGATCTCAAGGAGACAGCTGTTGATCCAAGACTCATTATGTATCTAGAAGTGGACACTCATGTCTCTTTGCCACCATCAAAGTTGAATTAGAGTACCCAGTGAGTTTGAAGTCCTCCACCTTAGAGTACTTAAGTCCAAAGTCGTGAGTCCCTTTCAAGTATCTTAGGACTCTTTTTGCAGCAGACCAGTTTCCTTCACAAGGTTTGTGCATGAACCTTGAAAGGATGCCAACAACATAAGAAATATCTGGTCTAATAGTGGTAAGGTAGATAAGTATTCCTACAAGTTGTCGGTACTTGGTTGCATCCTTAAACTCTTTTCCTTCACTTGATGTAAGCTTCAACTTTTGTTCCATTGGAGTTGAGAGTGTTGGATTTTGTGCAACTTTGGAAGATATTATTTATTGTATTTCTATTGTACTTGATTGTACCTCCTAAGGGAGATGAACTTGATGTAATTAACTATGTAAACCCTTGAAAGAATCAATGTAAACCTTGGGGTGAAAAGAAGCAAAAGAAAAGATTAAAAATTAAATTATTAATTGCCCCCCAAGTGAAGTCGGCCCAATCAAATAGAGAAGTCGGCAAAGCTAGGGTAAAAGCCAGTTTTGGCACTTGTATAAATAAGAGGTAAAGTCACCTCATTATCACACTCACACATTCACTCAAGTTCGCAACACTTGGAGAGAGAGAGAGAGAAGTTCACATCTGCTGGAGAAGAAGACTATTTTGGGGTTTCTACTTTTGGAAAGCATTTCCATCTTTTCTCTTTTATGATTGTACTATGATCTCAGAATTATCATCTCTATACGACGGTTGCTGGGTTTTCTCTTGTTTGGGTTTCCCAGGATAAAATCTATTGTTATTGATTTGTGCTTTGTCTTTCTTCTAGTGATCTTGTTTATGCAATTGAATTATTATGCTATGAATGTATGAAAATTTAACATGGTATCAGAGCAGTTCTAGAAGAAGCAATCGCTGGAACATTGTCAAGACCCTGCCAGGACTAGGGTCTCATCTTTTGAAGTCTTTACTCAACTTTTTGAAGGAAAACGAGCATTAGGAATTTCGCCTTAAGGGAGGTGCATCTTTTGGTGAAAACATAACTCAATTCTGAGAACTTTCAATTTTTGACCTAATTCTACAACTACAGCAGAAATTAGGGTTTTTGGTTTTACCCACTTTTCTCCATAGTTTTGGATCAGCCATACCTCATCTCAACTCGCCTTGCTAGGATGCATCTACCTGTGGAATTAGTTTTCCAAAATTCCAACTTTCATCTTTGACCTAGCTCCTGCTAGGGTTTCTGAACCAGATCTGCAGTCAAGATGATAGGAATGAAGGTTGAAGATCATCTGGAAGGAGCTTCCAATTTTATCTCTTGGAAGTTTAGGGTTCTTATACTACTAGAAGAAAATGATATTTTACAATATGTAAATGAGAAGGTCCCAGAACCAGAAGCCGAAGAAGACAAATCCCGCTAGATGAAGAATGATGCCAGAGCAAGAAGGATTCTAGTGGACTCAGTTAGAGATCACTTAGTTCCACATATATCAAGGAAGAAGACTGTTAGGAAGATGTTCAAGACCATAAACAAGTTGTTTGAACACACTAGTATCAATATATCCATTACATTGAGGAACCGGCTTTCAAATATGAAGATGTCCAAGTCAGAATCCATTGCCTCATAGTTCATGAGGTTCATAGAACTAAGGGACAAGCTTAGTACCAATGGAGATCCCATTGATGATAAGGAGCTTGTTATCAACACTCTGAATGGTCTTCCACCATCTTGGTAGTCTTTCATTCAAATCATAAGTGGTATATCCAAACTACCCAAGTTTGATCAGCTATGGGAAGATTGCACTCAGGAGGAGACAAGGATTGCAACACGATAAAGACTCCATAGTACTCAACCTGAGGAGAATCAAGCATTTGTATCCCATGCCAAGAAAGATAAGGGAAAAGGAAGGAAGTTCCATAAACACAAGCACCAAGATATGAGATCAAGTCCTTGCCGAGATCAAAAGAAGAAGAAGGACATATCTCAAGTTCAATGCTATAGGTGTAGGAAATATGGACACTACGCCAATAGCTGTCGAAGTTCAAGTAAAAGGAAGCATGAAGCATCCACCACTAATGTAGATGGATATCATCATCACAAGAAGCAAAGGAATGAAGATCATATAGAATTTCTATTCATATCAGCTTTATCAGGTACTATTCCCACCACTAGTGACACTTGGTTCATAGATAGTGGTGCTTCTAGACACATGACAGGTTATAAAGAAAATATTTCAGAATTAGTTAAGAAAGATGCACATCTCCGTGTTGTACTTGGAGATGATGCTAACTACAATGTGAATGGATCTGGATCCACCTCCCTTCAACTAGAATCAAATGATACATTGCGCCTGATTGATGTGCTCTATGTAGCTGGTATGACAAGAAACCTTGCCTCCATCTCAGCCTTGGAAGACAAAGGATATAAAGTAGCCTCCTCTGAAGGTAAATTACTTGCTTGGCATAAGAACTCAAGCGTGAACACAACCAAAGTTATTGGTATAAGAGAAGAGAGCTTGTATCGACTAAACACTCCACCAGTCCAAGCCCTAATACATGATGCTGCAAGTATGGGCGAATTATGGAACAAAAGACTAGCTCATCTAAACTATTGAGCTCTCCCAACACTGAAGAATATAGTGGTAGGTTTACCAGGGATCCAGGTAGACCATGAAACATGTAGAGGATTTGCACTTGGCAATAATTCCAAGAGATCTTTTCCAGATAGTGAGAATAGATCCAAAGGGATTTTAAATCTAGTACACTCTGACTTGTGCGGACCCATGACGGTTTCTTCATTGGGTGGATATCATTACTATATAACATTCATTGATGATTACTCACGAAATACTTGGATATACTTCCTCAAGTCTAAGGAATCTGAGGAAGTACTCAACAAGTTCAAAGAATATAAAGCACAAGTCGAGAATCTGTCAGGAAATATGATCAAGATTTTGAGATCCGATAATGGTGGAGAATACACCTCTACAGAATTTAATGATTTCTGCAAGGAATCGGGAATTAAGAGGGAGCTCACAATTCCCTACAACCCTCAACAAAATGGGGTTTCGGAAAGAAATAATAGAACAATTGTGGAGGAAACCAAAGCTATGATACATGACTAGAGTCTTCAAATTTTCTTGTAGGAATAAGCATCCAGAACAACTGTATATGTACAAAATAGATGTTCACATAAGATATTGAATAATATGACTCTGAAAGAAGCATTCACAGGAGTAAAACCATAAGTGGGCCACCTCCGGATCTTTGGCTCTCCAGTCTATATACATGTGCCCAAGGATAAAAGATCGAAGTTAGAACCTTCAGGAAAGAAGGGAACCTTTGTGGGATATAGTGAGTCTTCAAAAGCTTATAGAACCTACATCCCAGGATCCAGACAGATTGAATTCAGTAGGGATGTGACCTTTGAAGAAGAGATGGATGTCAGGAAAGGCGGAGGATCATACATGGAGATCAATGATGAAGAAATGCTAGAACCAAAGGAGATGAAATCATCTCCCCCTCCAGTTCAGAGGGAGTTAGCAGAAAAGGATGAACCCATCGATCCTATTGATCCAGTTGTTATCCCCATAGATGTTGCAGCATGTCAGAAAATACCTAGATGGGCACAACAGACTTTGTAGGATGCAGAGGGGCATGAATCTCCACATGGTGCTTTCAGAGAAAGCAAAAGACCTCAGAGGTTCTCCAGTTCTGTAGCACTGATGAGTAACATCATCGATTCATAACCAACCACTTATGAAGAAGCATCCAAACATCAAGTTTGGGAGGATGCCACAATGGAAGAATATCAATCCATCATGAAGAATGATGTGTGGGAGGTTGTGCCGAGACCTGAGGAGAAGTCAGTATTGAATTCCAAGTGGTTATACAAAATCAAGCATGGAGCATATGGAAGTGCTGAAAAATACAAGGCCAGATTTGTTTCCAGAGGGTTCTCTCAGAAAGAGGGAGTCGATTATGATGAAACATTTTCTCCTGTGGCTCGATATACTTCCATCAGATCGATCATTGCTATTGCTTCAGCTATGGGATGGAAGTTGCATCAGATGGATGTTAAGACAACCTTTCTCAATGGTGTTATTGAGGAAGAAGTATACATTGAGCATCCAGAAGTGTTTATTGTCCACAAAAAGGAGTCTCACATATGCAGATTGAAAAAGGCATTGTATGGACCCTCGTGCTTGGTATGGATGGATAGACGGATTCCTAGTGAGCTTCGGATTCACCAAGAGTGATGCAGACCCCAACCTTTACGAAAAGGTTGTGGATGATGAGCCACTGATTTTTGTACTATATGTTGATGACTTGTTTCTCACTGGAAATGAGAAACTTATCATATGGTGTAAGAAGAAGCTCGCCTCTTAGTTTGAAATGAAGGATCTTGTATTGATGCATTACTTCTTGGGATTAGAAGTATGGCAGAGGAAGAAAGAGATTTTCCTAGGCCAAGGAAAGTACACCATAGATATACTGAACAGATTCGGGATGTTGGACTGCAAGTCCATGGCCACTCTGATGGATGCACATTTGAAGAAGATGAGATATTCTTCTTCAGATTCATATTTGATTGATCCTACTATGTATTGCCTTTTGTTTGGGTCCTTGATGTTTCTGAAAAACACTAAACCAAATATATGCTTTGTTGTGAATACTCTCAGCAGTTCATGTGCGAGCCGAGATAGATTCATTGGATTGTTGCAAAGCATGTGCTCAGATACTTGTGTGGCACTATAGGATATGGCCTGAAATATGCTTCAGAATGTGACCTGAGATTGCAGGGGTTTATAGACTCAGATTGGTCTAGATGTGTTGCAGATAGGAAGAGTACTTCTGGATGTTGCTTCAGTTTGGGTTCTGCAGTGATTTCCTGGTGCAGCATGAAGCATAACTCAATAGCACTCAGTACTATAGAGGCCGAGTATATGGTTGCTAGTACAGTAGCTCAAGAAGTAGTATGGCTTCGTAAAATCCTAGCGGGATTGTTTGGCCAGATTCCAGAGCCAACTGTGATTCACTGTGATAACCAGAGCTATGTGCAAATGTCAGTGAATCCTGTATTTCATGACAGGTTGAATAATATAGAGATTCAATATCACTTCATACGTGATATGGTACAGAAAGGTGCGATCGAGTTACAGTACGTGCTGACAGATGACCAGACTACTGATGTTCTCACCAAGCCTCTTCCCAGAGTGAAGTTTGAATATTTTTGCAGAAGACTTGGAGTAGAATAGAATGTGTCCCTCCTTGAGAGGGAAATATGACATCGAGATGCTTGCCCTACTTTCACCCAGGTACCTTCACTCGTCCAGCTGCTTAGCTAGGTATGGGAGAAATCCCATCGGCAGATGAGTCAGACAAGTAGTGGATGGTCAGGTTCACATAGGTGCCTCTGCTCGTCCATGTTCTCATCTAGGTATGGGAGAAATACCATCGGAAGATGAGATGGATAGGTAGTATATGGCCGTGTGATTGCACAGGTACCTCTACTCATTCAAGTTCTTAGCTAGGTATGGGAGGACCCCATCGACAGATGAGACGAAAAGGTAGTAGATGGTCGTGCCCATTTGCTCGTTTGGGATCTCATCCAGGATTGGGATAAATCCCATCGGCAGATGAGATAGACAGGTAGAAAATGGTATAGCAGAGATGGTATAGCTGATATCTCAGATATCCAGGCTTGGGTGATTCTCTTGTACTCACCGAAGGACTGATGAAGTTGATGCATGAAGACACTTCTCAAAGGACTGAGACTGTGCTGACAACCTTTAGTATGTATAGAGATTATGGATACAGTATAGATGTACAGATGAAACCTAGATAACCATGATGCTAATGAAGACCGAATAATACCTTCCTCGTTGAGAGGGAGTGTTGGATTTTGTGCAACTTTGGAATATATTATTTATTGTATTTCTATTGTACTTGATTGTACCTCCTAAGGAAGATGAACTTGATGCAATTGACTATGTAAACCCTTGAAAGAATCAATGTAAATCTTGGGGTGAAAAGAAGCAAAAGAAAATATTAAAAATTAAATTATTAATTGCCCCCCAAGTGAAGTCGGACCAATCAAATAGAGAAGTTGGCTCAGCTAGGGTAAAATCCATTTTTGGCACTTGTATAAATAAGAGGTAAAGTCACCTCATTATCACACTCACACATTCACTCAAGTTCGCATCACTTGGAGAGAGAGAAGTTCGCATTTGCTGGAGAAGAACACTATTTTGGGGTTTCTACTTTTGGAAAGCATTTCCACCTTTTCTCTTTTATGATTGTACTCTGATCTCGGAATTATCATCTCTATACAAAGGTTGCTGGGTTTTCTCCCGTTTGGGTTTCCCAGGATAAAATCTGTTGTTATTTTTTTATGCTTTGTCTTTCTTCTAGTGATCATGTTTATGCAATTGAATTATTATGCTATGAATGTATGAAAATTTAACAGAGAGAGGGTTTCATTCTGTCATGCAAAATCTGTTCAGCAATTCTCCAACATACTTCTTCTGAGAGATGAATATGTACTTAGGATGTTGAGTCACTTCAATTCCTAAGTAGTAATGAAGATGTCCTAGATCATTCATTTCAAATCCTTTCTTCAAATATTTCTTTATGGATGCTATATAACTTTCATTGTTCCTTGTCATCAAAAGGTCATCTACATACACCACAAGAAACACAACAGATCTTCCAACTTTCTTTACAAACAATGTTGTGTCATCAAGATTATAATGTTTGAAATTTAGCTTTAGAAGATGCTCGGTTATATTTTCATACCATGCTCGAGGTGCTTGTTTAAGGCCATACAAGGACTTGACAAGTTTGCATACCTTGTGTTCTTATCCCTTCACAACAAATCCTTATGGTTGAGACATGAAGACATTTTCTTTCAAGTCTCCATTCATGAAAGTTGTTTTTACATCCATTTGGTGGAATTTCCATCCATTTTGTGCAGCCAAAGAGAGTAAGGTGCGGATGGTAACCCATTTTGTTGTGGGGAAGAACGTTTCTTCATAGTCAATCCCTTCTTTATGTGCATATCCTTTCGCCGTGAACCTTGCTTTGTGTTTGTCAAGTGAGCCATCTGATTTGTATTTGTTTGTGTATACCCACTTCCTTCCAATTGGTTTGATTCCGACTGGAGGGTCAACCGGCTTCCAGTTTCCATGCATCATACTCATTCTGCATGGATTCTTTCCACTCATCATGAGTAACATCCTCTTCAAAGGAAGTTGATTCAAAGTTAGAAATTAAACTCAATTCGCAATCAAATGAGACATCCATGTCATCACCTAAGCTATCTACATCTCCTCTATCTTCTTTTCTGATTGAGATTCTCATTCCTATCTTTCCAACTTCATCCGGATGGACACTTTTAAGTGTCTTTCTGGCCCATTTCAAAATGTTCATTGATGGCCTAGTTTGATCAGCTAATGGTGCGTCATTCTCTTCAAGGTTCAATCTTCCAATCTTTTCAATCACATCATCTAGTTGAGTCTCATGTTCAAGTGAAGTGGAAGGAACTTCTTCTTCATGAGTTTCTTCATGAGGGGGTGTTGGTGCTTCAAAAGTAAATTCCATAGATTGATCCAAGATAGAGATCCCCCCTTCAAGATGTGGAATTTCATTATCAAATTCATAATATGTCCTTAGATGGGAAAATATATCCAGACGATAAATTTGTCTTTCAATAGATTGGTCGTTTTTATTAGTTTCAAGAAAAATACATCTCTAGAAACAACGAATTTCTTGTTTACCTCATCATAAAGACGATATGCCTTGGAGGTTTCTTAGTATCCCAAGAAAATGCATCTTCGACTTCTAGCACCAAGCTTGTTTCTTTGCTCCTTTGGTATCAAGGCATAGCAGGTGGAACCAAAAACCCTGAGATGCATAACCAAAGGAAGGTGGCCAAACCACATTTCATGTGGAGTCTTTTCTTCAAGAGCATGAGATGGACTTATAAATATGTCGCACATAATACTACATCACCCCAAAACATCAGTTTCACATTCTTGAAAAACATCATTGAGCGTGCCATATTCATTAAGGTTCTATTCATCTTTACTGCCACACCATTTTGTTGAGGATTGTAGGGAACTAAAGTTTGATGTGTAATCCCTTGTTTACAAATATAGCCTTAAAAATCATTAGATGTGTATTCTTTACCATGATCAGACCGAAATGTACCAATATGAGCTTATGCTTGATTTTCTATCCATGCATGAAATCTCTTGAATGTTTGAAATGCTTCAGATTTTGTCTTCAACAAGTATACCCCCAACACATTCTAGTACAGTCATCAACAAAGGTCATGAGGTACTTATTACCATTTGCATAAGGAATTGGCACAGGACCACATAAGTCAGAGTGAACCAACTCTAACTTTCTACATACTCTGAATTTAGAGTCTTGGAACGACTGCTTACTATGTTTTCCTATTATGCATGCATCACATTTTTTCTTTTGCTTAAGAATGGTGGGAAAACCAAATACACCATTCTTTCTTAACAAATTAAGACTATTATAATTCAAATGACCAAATATAACATGCCATAACAAACTGAATGATATATTACCTTCTTCATGCTAAGAGAGGTAGGCAAATTTTTGAACTCTTGCAGAAGAGACCCTCAACTTCAATGACTTCCCATCTTCATATCCGGTCATGATGAACTTGTTTTTAAAGGACTTCCTTATTTCAATTCCATCGAATATGTGGATGGAATGGCCTTGCTATCGAATCTTCACTAAGGACAACAAGCTACCCTGCAAATATGGAAGATAGAGAACATTCTTTAAGGAGAAATCAAGGAATCTAGACAGCTTGATCCTAATTGAGCCAATTCCCTTTGGTTTGAGGCTAGATTTGTATGCAAAGTACACTATGCCATCTACAATTTCATTTATTTCTTCGAAAAAGTCTTTCCTAAAAGTCATGTGAGATGTTCGACCGGTATCAACCAGCCAACAATCTTTGTAAGATGAAAGAGAGGTTATTTCATCAATTCCAAGATTACAATGTGCAACAATACAATGAGCAGAATCAGGGGCTTTAACAACCTATTGGCTCTTATTTTTTTCTTCTTTGTTCGATTTATGTCTTCCTTTGGTGGAGTCCCAAGGATCTCAACATGGATTTGCCTCATGTCCAGTCATCCCACAGTGCTTGCACTTCAGATCTGATCTTTTGCTTGAGTTGTTTCTTCCCCCTCTGCCTCTGAAATTTCTTCTTCCTTATCCCCTCTTGCTGCTTTCTCCCTTGGAAGGGTCTTTGGACTAGTTCTTTGCTTTCTGAGCAAAGCAAAGAGATTCTCCATAATGCTAACTTGTCTTCTTTCCAAAGGCTTTCTCTCTGTCTGCAATCTTCTCCACCAGTGTGTCAAAGGTGAGGTCTTTGAACTTGTCACTTGCTTGAAGAGACTCAAGATAGTTGGAGTGAGTAGGATAGAGGGAGTTGAGAAATGTTGCATGTGGAAGGTTTGGTTTCATACCATATGCTTGAATCTTGTGCATGATTTCTTTGATCTCATATGCAACTAGCATAGGATCATTATCCTTTACTTCCAATCTGAACAATTTTAACATTAACTCAACCACCTCCATTTCATAATGTGAGTCAGACAAGTCTTTTAATGTCTTCAATGCTTCAAAACAAGATTTTGCAGTCAGTATGTGTTGGAACACCTCTTCACTGACTATAGTAGTGATTATTGCTAAATCTTTCTTGCCTATGGTCTACCAGATAGAAAGTTCTTTCTCTTATGTTGGAGGTTTTGGATAAGAATTCGATATTGTGCCTTCATTTGTGTGAATGGTTTTTCCTTCACACATGTCGTCCCACAAGTCATTGTAGATGAACGCAGCTTTAATATTCCTTGACCATTCTGAATAGGTGTCATTTCCATTAAGGACAACACCAACTATCGATGCCAGTGAGTGCATCTTCTGCAACCTGCTACTTTAAATAGAATATTTGGAAGAAAAGATGAGAAGGTGCAGGTTTAAATTCAAGCTCCCTTCTTTACAAAATTGATTCTTACAAATTATGTGGAAGTATCAACTTGATTCAGTAGCACTATCAATCTCATTCTACAGCAGATACTGGAGTGCTATTAATTTAATTTTGCAGCACTATTAATTTTAATTCTATAGCGCTATTACATTTGATTTTACAGGTTATAGGAAATTTCATTAACCCTATACTCCAGCTCAAATCTTCATCGAAGATGAAATACATGGACAAATAATGAATTAATACAATAATATGATACCACTCAAAACTGGAAAAAGGCTATTGAGTGGTCGCAACTTCAATGGTTGAGGTCACCAAGCTCCAAATCAAGGGCACAACTCCAATGAGTGAGGTCGCAGGTCACAATTTGGATGGAAGCACACCAAATCGCAGCACAAAAATACAGAGAGCTTCAGGAGAGAGGCTTGCTGCAGACTTCACATGGTCTCAAAGATCGCAGATCACACATGGTGATCAAAGATCGCAGGTCACACATGTTGCAGACTTCTCTTCATGGTATATAGCCGCATTCCCATTCAATATCCCACGCAGATTTTAGGTCAAAATTAGGGTTTGCAATGATTACACAAATTACAGCACAAAATAGTTTTACCTCCAGGCAACAAAAAGGGCACAACACTCAACAAACATTGTTGAGTGGAGGTCTCATGAGCTTCAAACACTGTTGAATGAGGTTGTAGATCCAAGAACTTGAACAAACACCCACAAGCAGCAGCAACGCATTATCACGATAGAGTCCACAACACACAAGATCATAGCTCTTTAGCTCCAAAATATAGAGGACTGTCTTCATCTCCAAGGTCGCAGCTCATGGAGGAGTAGTACCGACTCCACTTTGTTGAAGAATAAGTGCATAGCACTACAAGATACCATTATAGGATTTCGCAACCGCAACAAAAAACACAGAGAAATTGAGCAGTCTCACGCTTCAAACAGTCTTAGTCCACTCATAATAGAGAGCCCACACAGTGTGGGAAACCCAAGGGCATCAATATGGAGAGCCCATGCACTTGGTTGAAATCACAACCTCTCAAAAGCGTGGTCTAAATTAGGGTTACTATTAGTCTATGCAAATAGGAAAACATATCAATAAGCCTCGACACTAACGCTCAGACCGACAGCAGAATGAGAGTATGCATCAACATATCATGCAAAATGTACGAGCCAGCAGACAGGAAGCTATGAGAGTGTGAAGGGACAGAGAAGCATAATGCAGAGAATGGTGGCAAGCATACTAGCGACGGGTAAGTATGCAGGAGCAGGCATGCATAATGGCAGAATTCCATAGCTCAGAACAACAGGACAGGAAGCCAGGCTCTAATACCACTCTATAGAGTGGATAACTCCTGAATTGCCTTCTTCAATACATTGGCCAAATGTCTCTTAGTCTTCAGATTCCTTATTTTTCAGATTCCAATAGATCCGTTGGAGTCCCTGTGATTTCTCATCTTCCCTTTATTGAATTGACTATAATATTTACAATTTAGGAGAAATCATAATCCCAAAGGATTAGATTTCCAACCTGTACCATTTTGTCCTATATTTTAACATGATGTGTAAGTAGAATAGTGTATTTTAGAATTTTTACAATTTTTTATAGTCTTTCAAGTTTTATGTTTTTGTTGTTATGTATTTATAAGTGAAAAATATGCTTACCATGGTTTAAAATGGAATCAAAGCAGGTTCTTTCAATGTTTCCAGATTTTTGTATGGAGTGAGATGATCCCTATGAGAGGGAGCAATGTATGGAGTGAGATGCTCCCCGTGAGAGGGAGCAATTGAAAGATATCAATGCATGTGAGACCCTTATTGCTCCATTTCTTAGAGTGTTGACCCACACATGTGATAGGTTATCAATATGAATTTTTTGTTAAGTTGCTTTGTATGGTATAGTTATGTTCTAGTGTTTACATGAATAACTACTCTTGGAATAGAGAGTCATATCCAATTTTGTACCATGGAAGTGTAGTGTGCAGAGTCTATTAGAGGAGTATGATCTTTGTTGTTTCATGGTGACTAAGGTTGTAGAACCTACCAATTCCTGCATAATGGGTTGAATGTAAGAATATAAAGGCCAAAGCAAAGATAATCATCCTTGATTTTGTGAAGGACCATTTGATTTCTCACATAACGAAGAAGATATTAGTGAAGGACATGCTTGATACCTTAGTCACTCTATAGCAAAGTGAGAATTTTAAATGGAAGATGTTACTAAAGAACAAGCGCACCACCACCCGCATGGGTGACATGGAAATGCAAACGACATTTTTGATGCCCTAGTCACTCTGTCCCATAGTGAGAATGTTAAATGGTAAATTTTACTGAAGAACAATCTCACCACCACTCCCATGAGTGACATGGAAATGGTGTCCATTTACCTAATGAATCTCTTAGTTGACAGATCAACTTGCTAGTATCGGTATGAAGGTGGAGAGTGAGGAGTTGGTACCTATAGTGCTAAATGGATTCCATTCATCCTAGAACATGTTATGTTTCTTTAGGGTGTTTGTGCACAAGAGAAGCTTCCTACCTTTCAAAATATTTGGGATGACTTTGTCTAGGATAATACCAGATGATTATGTATAGGAGATTTAGTGAGAGAATATGAGTTAGCATATAAAATCGAGACAACTTTTTCATATCATGCCTTTCCTCTAACACTATTTTTGGTGTAGGGTGGTATATAGACAAGGGAGCACTTCATGACCTTTTAAAATAAGGTGTTCAATGGAATTCAAGAATACTAGGATCACTTACAACTGGTACATGCACAGTACAACTCATGATGTGGTGTGAGAAGAATTTGACCAATGAAGTTGACATGAAGGATGAAAGAGGATGGCAAGTTTTTCACGTTACCTGATACAAGGTTATATTTCTTCACATTCACAGTGGCTGACATGATGTTGAAGCACTTATTAAAGGGGAAGTTTGAGATATTGAGGGAGTGACATGGCTTGGTCGATAAGACTTTCCTCACAAAGGGGGAGTGTTAGATTTTGCATATTGCATCTGTGTCACGTCCCCTCCTTCCAACCAGCTAGATGGAGAGAATCGTGACGGTTAAACCGGGCATCTAGCCCCCATATCCATTCATTAAAACAGCATTCAAATTCAAATGACAAAGAAAAATATACATATACAAATGCATAACATATGTGATGTTAAAATGGGCGTCTAGCCCTAAGAAGCGTTTAATCATAAGCATGAACATAATATAACAGGGATAGATGGGACTGTATGGTTTTAAGAAAATCACAGCGGAATATTAAGAATTTCACATCCATCATACATTTAAGATGTTCTAAGTAATTGCAATTTAACACAAGAGAATACTTATCTTATACAAAAGTAATCCCACGCAACTGGCTATGCAACTGCAATGTTCCACCCAACCGTAGGCCAGTGTGCTCCTCAATCTCTCAGCACCACTGCCACCCCCGAGCTGGGCATGATCTCTACAAGGAACCAGGGAACAACAGACTCACACATAGCCAAGCATACACCAAGATGAGCCAATCCAATCTGCAATTGGGTTTATTAGGCTGCTAGGACATGGCAGGGAAGAATTGCTAAGCTAGTATGCTCAACCACAGAGCTGAGGATGTCCCTCCCAAATCTATTCAGCTTGGCACTCACAATGCCTACACACCCAACACAAGGAAGTATTCTCTTCACTGCCACACAGTCCCTCAAGCCATACCTCCCTTTCTAGTGCTCTCAGGGTGTGCATAGAAAAGTATCCAAGCCCTCTTGATCTTCTTGAGAGGCTACACCCTCTACTAGGTTTATCAAGCCAGTTCTATCCACTACCAGTCCAAAACTTCAGCTCACAGGTTCAAACCAAAAACGAGAATGCACACAATAGCAGAACACCATTATGGGGCAAGACAAAACGTTTTTACAGTGACAGGCAGGAAAATGATCCCCTAGGCTTCAGAAAAACGTGGGAAGGTTAAAAACGAGCAATGGAGGTTTGGAGAAAACCCCAGGTAGCAGAAAACGTTTTTAGGAAAAATGCCCATGGCAAATCGAGGACAAAACGAACTCCCTACAGTCCCAAATCGCACCCCCTCCTTCCCAGCTACTATCCAAAACCAAAAACGGGTTTTTGGGCAGGGAGAACCCTGTGTTTTTGCTCAAAAACGTGACTGTAACTCCCAGCCTTCTCTACCTGCGTGAATGAATGAAGACTGCCCATTCCCCATGGCTTTGGGCACCATTTCGTGGGTGGTTTCTTGCCCCTCAAGCAAAAACACGATTTTCCAAGTTGATGGCTTGCCCATGCACGAAAATGGCTTGCCCATACTCTTTCATTCCCTAGGCATTAACTGCCTTAACCAATTTCTTGGAAAAATTAAATGATTGGGTACATGAGACAAAATGGGTAGTTGGTGGTTTATGGGTTTCCCCATTGACACATGGATTAATACTATTGGCTCAAGGGTTTGAATAATTTCCCTCCCTATTCCTTGTAGAACCATGCCCCATCTCTTTTGTTGCATTGCATAGCTAGTTGTGGGTATTTTTCATTAAAATTCGTATTTACATGATGTCTTATATACATTGTGCCCATCTCGCACAAGAACCATAGGCATCTATTTTAATTGCCGATACATAAACGCTAAATCAATGGTGGGGCCTTGGCCTTGAGCTCCTCACCAGGATTAAGTTACAATATTTACATCATTTACAAACGGGGTCAAAATGGGGACGTGACAATCTGTCATTATTCTATCCCACAGTGGTGCATATGTTATTTAGTAGCAAAGGGTCACCTGCAACAATGACATTCGTTAAAATTATTGCATGGCGCACTGGTGTAGTTAGGATGAGGGTTCATATGAGATGGATGAGAGTGCATTTGACATGGACGAGGGAATCATTGATAGGAATGAGGGAACAACGCCACAACATTGAAATTATGTAGGTGAGAGATTGAGAAGGAACATGCATTCCCCCAATATGCATGTTCCAACCTCATCCACTTCTAGTTTTATTAATCTCATTCCAAGTTTACCATTCTCGGTTTATAATAGATATTGTTCTCCTTCTAGAGTTTGAATTACATATTTAGAAGTAGGTTGTATTTATCTTCAGTTAGCTTATGTTCTAAAGTTATATTAAGAGCACGACCCAAAGATAATCCCAATTTCAGATAGCAAATACTATTCTAGAGAGAAGGTATATGCATGATTACCCTCTCCTGGTGGGTGCACATCCCTAGGTAGTCAGCTCATGTAGGAAGGTGTACTTCTCTAGGAAAAAGTTAGATCATGGTTTTTCTTTTCTAATTTTGTCAACCATGGGGATGGGTTGTTTTTAAATTCTTTCGTAGCATTAATAGTCTATAAAATAAATGCATCAAAAGTTGTTATTCAATTCTTTTTTGTAAAATGTAACATCCACTTTTACCCCTACTCTTTTGTAACAGAGGTACAAATATAAAATGCATTATGTAGTAGTTCCTGGCGAGGAGCTCAAGGCCAAGGCCCCGTTAGTAAACTTTGTAAGTATTTTCCTATGTTATTGTGTATTATGAATTTGTAGACTTAGGAGACTAAAGGCTTGATGCAACAAACGATGGGGGAATGAATCCACTAGGGGGAGAAGTCTAATGGTTGGTAGGACATGAGTTGATGATGTGTGTCATGATGGCGTCATAGGCACTTAAAGAGAAGTGAACTGTGATGTTCACTAAAAGATCATTTAAGTTTATAGGTTAATGATTAGTCCTAGTTAAGGACGTCGAAGAAACTACTATCTTCCACAAGGCAGTAACAAACTCCTAAGACTTAACTATCAACATCAGACTAATTATTACTAAGTGCTATTATTTAAAACTAAGTAATTCCTATGAACATAACTGATATCTCAGTCTCGACAAGGGATACCAAGAATCTATAGATTAAACTTTTAAATGGAAAAAAAACTTATAGTTGGAAGGGAAATAAAATATCTCCTATTCTTACCTTGAGTACGAGGTAGAAAGAAGAATAGCTATATGCAACCTATTACTATTAATTTATTATACAATTTATTATAAATAAATATACAGATAATTATGTATGTTAGGATGATCCTATTATATACATAATCATACATAAAGGTAAATATTACATTTACCTTGTATACTTATTATTGTGATTATCCATTTATTGGATGTCATTAGATAAATGACTATTATAATAATTACATGGAAAAGGAATTGATTTGGGCCTTTTGTAATGATTATATATATATATAAAAGATAATAATCATGTGCCTTATTATGAAACATTTATACATATGATTGCACCGGAGGAAGGAATATGCACTCCTCACTCCTTAATTAAGAGCTTGAATAAATATGTATATTAAATGCTAATTAATGATAGAAAGAACCGGTTAGGGTCCTTAGGGTCCTCTCCATGAAGGAAGGGACGTATTGATTGAAAGAGTGTCCACCTGTTGAAAGGAAATAGGAGTGATTTACTCTCGGCACTTCTTGGAAAGATTGGAGTAGTTTTGTAGAGGGAGTGGTCTCTCTCTATAGAGGTGGTTAGGTTTTTTTTATTAAGTTTTAAGTTATGGATTAAAACCTGGAAAATAGATTTGGTTATGCAATTAATAATAATTAGTTATTGAGGGGCGGCCCTCTTTTCTTGATGTGGAGGTTTTCAAATGTTGTGTGGATAAAAAAGAAAGGATAGATGTAATACTTCAATTTTGGACTTGTAACCCCTTTTTATTTTGCTAAGTATTATTTTATTATATTTATTTGACATTAGAAATTCAGAGGGATTAAATTTTTGATGACTATGTGAACCAACAAAATAAAGAGATAGGAGTCACAGTTCCTATAGGTTTGGAGGATAAATACAAAATAAAATAAGTATTAAGAAATTATTGAGACACATCTAAAAACCCTAAAGAAGAGTTTTGGGGAATAATTAAGAAATTATTGAGACATATGTAAAAACCATAAAGAAGAGTTTTTGGAGAATAATTGAATAAAATAAATAAAAATAAGGGAAAACAAGAAAGAAAGAAGGGGGGGGGGTTATTCTTATATAACATTCTGAATTTGGAGAGAAAGGGGGGAGAAAAGAAAAGAAAAAAAAGAGCGAGAAATGGAAAGGTTAGGTCTGGAGCACAGATTTGAACCAGAAGTGGAACAACTACAGCTGGGTATGGAATAGAAAACAAGATGTGTTCAAGTAGGAGCACTACCAATTAATTTCCAAGAGCACTGCAATACCCTGTAAGGCTGTGAGAGGTTGATTCCGGGATCTAGAGGCTTAAAAGTCCCTGGAACACTCTATAAACTCGAGAGATTTGAGTGGTTGTTGGAATGCCTTATGTAATCAGAAATTAATGACTGATTGGGAACAAATGGCATAAAATTATTAAGAAGATACTCCAGACCTAGAGGAACTGTGAACTCAACTCAAGGGTGACCGTGAGAGCAAGGAGAGACTTGATGGTCTATGGCTGGGTGGTTTGTTTCTGTGTTCCATTAGTCATTAGAAATTATAGATAAGTACTGCTTCATTTATGTTTGAATGATTATCATATTATTGGTTACAGAATGCTTAGATTTATCATTAGACTGGTTAAGAATAAATCCTTTGCTGGTAATTTTTGAGTATTGAGCAAAATTTAAATGTTAGTTTATAAAACAGAATTTATTGAGTTTATGACCAAGAATCCTGTGGAGTGATTCTTGATATAGGTTATACTATTTCCTACATGTATTGTGAAAACATAGTATGTGTATATCCGAAAATAACCAGTATTCTGTTGAGTTTTTAAAAGATGGGTTTTGATAGAAACTGCATAAATTTTGTACATAGAAAATGAATGCAGTATTTGAACCAGAATGCTAATAGTTGTATTTTTTTTTCTATCCTTCATCTTTTACAAAATAAAGACAGCATGCAACTAAGAAAATAGTGATTTTCTATCTCATGCATATATGTTGAACATCATGCAAAAACATAAACAAACGGAACCGTAAAAGTAGATTCTAGTTTATCCCAAGAAGTGGAGCTGTAATATATGTTTCCATTATTTTTATAAAAGAAATAGGATGAAAATTTATGTGTTAAATAGGGGCTTGAAATTATACTGAACATGCGCAATCAGAACTGTTTACATTCACTCTTTCAAAATCGAAATAATTGTGGAATAGTCAGTCGAAAATAAATTCGATACCCTACTATGGGGTCTCGTGATAGCATATACAGTCGATGTGACCAATAGTGCAAACGCACACACTACAAAGCAACACATGGGAATGGACTATAATTAATATTCCTTGAATTCGTTATCTAAACAGAGTGTTGTGTAGTCATAACCAGAGAAGATTTTATTATTGCATAAACCGTAAAAATTATGCCATGAAACTGCTAGCAAAATAGAGCATGGAATACATTTAGCCAGAGAAGGTTTTAATGCAAGTTCGAGGACTTGCGTTTGATCTATACACTATGGATCATTATTATAGTCTATCAGTTTGGGTCGAAAAGAACAAAACCAAGGCTATGGAGGCTGGTTCGTAATTTAGGGTATAAACCTGACCAATCTTGTAAAAAACCCAAGAGGATACAAAAATCTCGTGCTACGTTACGACTTGTCCAAGACTATGGTCTCGAATTTAAGCTTAAAAAAAAATGCAAGCATCATTAACCCTAACTCTTCTTGCCACATCAACAGGGTGGGAAACGACCAGATAATCCCAAAAACAACGGTCTGCAATGGCATACCTGCCTTAGTGGAACCGTGGAATGTGGATAGGCATAGATGAGCTCCGAGCTTATACTGAAGTGGAGTGTAATCATTATCCAAGAGAGAGTGGTTGCAACCACTCCTTCAACCTGCACGAAACATAGACCGACTTAGTGTCTACAAATTTGGGCTTGTATAAAACATATATAACTATGTAAATAAAAGTGATGCCTGGGTTTTACCTCATCGCACCTGTGTGCAAAAGCGTTGCTCAAATCTGGAGCTTCCCACGCCCATTCATCCAGACTAACGAAAGATTTTGGTTACCCTTTGCACCAAGATGGTAGAGCCACGCATTCCAGCGTGAGCTCTAAGCTAGCATTTAGTTTCGAGTTACAATAGTTCCTGGAACATTCACGAGGACATCACTTTGCTCCGCATTTTGCCCTGGCTAAGTGTTATCTCAAGAGTGGAATCGACTTACAAACAAAAGGGTTGTTGCCAGAGAATTTTCAGTATTGAAATATCGATAGTACCGGTGAATGACCACTAAACCCGGTTTTGGCAACATTAATTCCCCAGAATATGACGACCTTTGATGCGAACCACAACCATCTAGTCCTTCTACGACCGACAGCTTGAGAATTAACTGGAGTAGATTACGCGGTACTGTGATGCAATTGCTAGATTTATGAGGTTACAGCTGGACATTAGTTGGCATGAGTCCCATATGACCAACGTATGGAAAATTAACATTAAATCTGTGAGCAAATATTAACCAGGAACTGTCAATAGATCATTGTCTCTTGCAAGCGAATGCATACTTACGAAGCATGGGTCAACTAGGGATTCGCATAGTTTAAAGGAATACAAACCTTAAAGTGACTATTAATTTATTAAGGTGGAAGAGTAGACTAAAGTTATTAATGTTGAAAGGATGAAACATGTCATTATATTAGCTAGTATATAATGGACAAGATCTTTGCAATGAATGCATATTAATGCATTAATGCTACCATTTGTTTTGTTTATTATATTTCATTTCGATTTTCCTAGAACTTTCCTAGGTTGGTTGTTGGTTTATATTTCAATAACCCTATGTTTATAACCTATGTTAAAGCATAGGAACACTTCTAGATGAAGTTATATTAAATTGGATATTTTGGTGATTATGTTTTGATAGTTTGGCTATAAGACTATCTTTTCGGTTTCATAAGATTTTATCACCATGTTTATTTTTGTAATAATAAATATGATTGAGAAACGATACTTATACCAAAAAAAAAAAAGGTGAAAAAGGAGCGTTACAAATTGCTATCAGAGCCTGGTTGCTACTCTAGGACCTATAGGTTCATTTATGGCAGACGCTACGACAAAGATAAAAAAAAAACTTGTCGAATACTATTTTGGTAAAAAAAAATTTCACATTGCCTAACAGATGGTTGTGTACTACACATAGACGGAAGAAGTGTGAAGCTAGAAATAGGATTATAGCTGAAAATGAATATTGTAGAACAAGAAGGAAGGATTGTGGAGGAGATGTCTAGTCAACAAGGTGAAATGGCTAGTAGACAGGGTATAAATGTAGAAGGTGGAGAAATGTTTGTAAACTTAAATTCTCAGCAAGGAGAAGTAACTCCTAGTGAGATGTTGGAGACTGTAAAAATCCTTAGGGTTAAGCTCCAAAGCATAAAGGAAGACAATCTTAAATGTTTTGAAGAACAACGTGAGATTAATAAAATCTTGTTGCAAAAATTGTCTAAGAAAGAAAATATTCACATACCGGAACACAAATATAGGCAAGCAGAAAAATCAGTGACCAGAAGAAGTTCAAAAATTAAGACTACTCATCTAAGAATTTATGTAAGCCATAACAAAGACATCAACAGTGAAGAGTCACTTAGTGAAGATTCTAATGAATTTGTTCCTAGAAAGAAAAATAAATCTGGAAAAATTAATCAATTACATGCAGAGTTGAAGAAGATCAAACCTCCCACTTTCAATGGAGAGATTAAGATAGGAGAAGCAGCTAAGCGGTGGCTTAGAGACATGGAAAAATACTTACGGGTGTTCGATTATTCTAGTCTCATAAAAGCAAGAATTGCTATTTTCAATCTGGAAGGGAAGGTTTATGCATGGTGGGTTGACCTCAAGCTTACGAAAGCTATTAGTGAGAAAAAGGTGAAATGGAAGGTTTTTGTGAAACTTTAAAAAAAAAAAAGTATTTGTCTGAAAGATATTATGATAAGAAAGTAAAATAATTTTATGATCTGAAGTTAGGACAACAAACCATGGAAGAGCTGATTAGTAAATTCCTGGAATTACTGAAATATGTCCCATATATACAAGATGTGAAAGTAAGAATTCAACATTTCTTAAATTGTTTACCTTTTAGTTTTAAGGATCGGATAGAATTTGATGATCCAAAGATGCTGGAGGATGCTTTCCAAAAGGCCAGACTATGTTTCGAGAAAATTCAGAATAAGGTTGAAGTAACAAAGAAGTGCAACGAAAAGAAGAAAGTAAAATCTGAATTCAGACAGAAGGGCCACAAACCCAATAATTTTAAAAATCAATCCATAACTATACCTTCCAACAACAAGTTTGACAGAATCAAATCACAATCAAACTTTTATCCACCCAATAGGAAGATGAATGCTGAAAGTTCAAGAAATCTCGAAGAAGTACCATCAAAACCACCAATTCAATGTTGGGGATGTGGGGAAAACCATAGATGGTTTGAGTGCCCATGACGAAATGAGAAAAACAAATCAGTGCATAACTTACAAGTAGCTTCTACAGTTCAAGATATAGAAATGAGTCCAAAAATTTATGCTGCGGTGAATAATCAATAGGAATATCATCAAGCCTCCATCATAGAGGTAGAAAGTATGATTTATGGGATATCCGTATCTGTATTGATTGATTCTGGTGCATGTAAAAGCTATATAGAACCAAAAATTTGTGAGTCTTGCAAACTAGGCAAAAGTAAGTATATGCAGCCTTGGCTAATACAAATGGCCACAAGGGTAAAGCAAAAAGTTTATGAAGTAGTGAATGGTTGTTCTTTAAAGATAAATGGATCCTATACTAGAACAGATTTAAATGTTTTACCGTTAGGATCTTATAATTTACTCATTGGCATGGATTGGTTGGAAAAGCATAGAGCAATCCTAGATTTTTATCAGAAATTTGTTACTTTTGTGAATGAAGATGGACAATTTGAAAAGATTCAAGGAGTAGTGCGGATAGTACAATTAAGGTAGATTTATGTGCTTCAAATGAAGAGAAATGCAAGGAAAGCGTGTAGATTGTATGTTGTCCATATAAAAGAAAGTCAGAAGCGCAAAGTTTCAAACCTAAAAAAATACTCTGTGTTGGCTGAATTTAAAGATGTATTCCCTGAGGAAATTCTTGGGTTACCACCCAAAAGAGAACTTGATTTTACAATTGATCTATCCCCAGGAGCGGTACCTATTTCTAAGGCACCTTATCGCATGAGTACCCCTGAATTAATTGAATTAAAAACGCAATTACAGGAATTGCTAGAAAAAGGTTATATCCATCCAAGTGTATCCCCTTGGGAAGCACCAGCGATATTTGTACAGAAGAAAAATGGAACTTTCAGGTTGTGTATTGATTATAGCAGCTGAATAAAGTAACTATAAAAAATAGGTACCCTTTGCCGAGAATTGGTGACTTGTTTGATCAAGTTGGAGGTGCTACTGTTTTCTCAAAAATAGATTTAAGATCTGGATATCATCAAATCAGAATTAACGAGGAAGACATTCATAAGACTGCATACCACAGTCGGTATGGGCATTATGAATTTGTGGTGATGCCATTCGGTTTGAGGAATGCACCTGCCACATTTATGTGTCTTATAAATAATTGTTTCAGTAAGTATTTGGATAAGTTTGTGTTGGTGTTCATAGATGACATACTTATATACTCAAGGAATGAAAGTGAGCATGAGGAACATTTGAGAATAGTGTTGCAAATCCTAAGGGAAAATTAGCTATATGCAAAGTTGAGTAAATGTGACTTTTACAAAGATCAAATTCAATATTTGGGTCACATAATTTCAGCCCAAGGTATCGTTGTAGACCCTGAAAAGATAAAGGATATTATGAGTTGGCCTACCCCTCAAAATGTGAGTGATATTTGTTTCTTTATGGGTTTAGCTGGATATTATCGAAGATTTATTGAAGGATTTTCTAAGGTGGCTTATCCTATCACTTCTCTTCAAAGAAAAGGGGTCAAGTTTTGTTGGTCTGCTAAGTGCGAAGAAATTTTGCGAAATTGAAAAAGTTACTTACCATGGCTCCCGTGTTAAAAGTAGCTGATCCTTATGGTGATTTCGTGGTATGCACAGATGTGTGCAAAGAAGGCTTAGGAGGTGTACTAATGCAAGATGGTTCAGTAATTGGTTATGAATCCAGAAAACTAAAAATACATGAAGTAAATTATGCAACTCATGATCTTGAGTTGGCTTCCATTATTCATGCTTTGAAGATGTGGAGACATTATCTTCTTGGAAAGAAATTTGTATTAAAAACTGATAATGTTGGGATGAAGTATATCTTTGAACAACCAAATTTGAATGCTCGACAAGCGAGGTGGTTGGCTTTCCTAAGTGAATTTGATTTTGATATTCAGCACATTAAAGGAAAGGAAAATAAGATAGTTGATGCTCTTAGCAGGAGAATGCATATGCTGATGATGACTTCTGTTAGTAGTTTTCAATCTGAGTTGTTAACATAGATTCATACAGCAGTTGAAAAAGACCCACAATACATGAATTTAGTGCATAAATGTCAAGCAAAAAATTGAGGACAACAAACAGTAGACTATAGTTTAACAAATGATAGGTTGTTATTATTTAAGAATAGGTTATATGTACCTGATCTTCTAGATTTAAAGCAACTTATTCTAGATGAGTTTCATATTAAAAGACCATACTCGGGATATCCTAGTTATCAAAAGATGATAACAACTGCCAAGAAACAATATTATTGGCCTAGATTAAAATCTGAAATTGCTGAGTACATAGCAAAATGCATGGAATGTCAAAGAGTGAAAGTAGAACATCAACATCCGATAGGTTTGTTGCAACCTATACCTGTACTAGAATGGAAACGGGAAACTATTTCCATGGATTTCATTATTGGTTTTCCTAAAAACAACAGGCAACATGATGCTATTATGGTAGTATTAGACAAGTTGAGAAAGGAAACTCACTTCATATCAGTCAAATCCACATTTAAAGCAATAAATATTGCAGACATATTCATGAAGGAAATCTTCAGACTTCATGGAATTTCAAAATTAATTATATCTGACAGGGATGCAAAGTTTACTTCACATTTTTGGAAAGAATTATTTACAGGTTTGGATACCAAATTAAATTTTAGTACAGCCTACCATCCTCAAACAGATGGACAAACCGAGAGAGTGAACCATATTTTGGAAGACATGCTTCATTTGTATGTCATGGACAATCCAAAGAAATGGGAAGAACACCTACACTTGGCTGAATTTGCCTATAATAATGGGTATCAAGCATCTGCACGAATGATCCCATTTGAAATTCTGTATGGCAGGAAATGAAAAACTACTATGACTTGGGATGATCTTGTGAACATAGTTATGTTGGGTCCTTAATTGTTGGAAGAATTAAAGAACATTGTGCAGAAAGTTAAAACAATTTTGAAAACTTCTCAGGATAGACGATAGAGTTATGCAGATCAGCATAGAGAACATATAGAATTTGAAGTAGGGGATCATGTATTCTTGAGAGTAAAGGAAAAGAAAATCTCTCTGAGATTAGGCAAGGTAGTTGGCACCAAGATATTGTGGTCCTTTCCAGATACTTGCTAAAGTAGGACCTGTTGCTTATCAGTTAGCTTTGCCAGAAAATTTCAAAGTACATGATGTGTTTCATGTTTCATTGTTGAAGAAATATGTATATGATCTTAAGCACATTGTAAATTGGCATGTATTACAAGTGGAAACATAAGGGGATTTCCAAACAAATCATGTAGGTATATTGGACCGGAAAGAGGTGGTACTTCGGAATCGAATCATCACACAGGTAAAAGTGCAATGGGGGCACTATAAGCCTAAGGAGGCTACCTGGGAGAGGGAAGAGGAAATGCAAGCAACATATCCCTTCATGTTTGAAGGAATGCATGATTTGGACTGAAATAATTTATTTTGTTGTTTTTGAAACTTTTTAACACCAAGGACGGTGTAAACTTAAGGGGAGGGGAAATGTAATACCCCAATTTTGGACTTGTAACCTCTTTTTATTTTGCTTAGTATTATTTCATTATATTTATTTGACATTAGAAACTCAAAGGGATTAAATTTCTGATGACTATGTGAACCAGCACATTAAAGAGATGGGAGTCACGGTTCCTATAGGTTTGGAGGATAAATACAATATAAAATAAATATTAATAAAGTATTGAGACACATATAAAAACCCTAAAGAAGAGTTTTGGGGAATAATTGAATTAAAGAAATAAAAAGAAGGGAAAATACAAAATAAAATAAATATTAAGAAATTATTGAGACACATGTAAAAACCCTAAAGAAGAGTTTTTGGAGAATAATTGAATAAAAGAAATAAAAAGAAGGGAAAACAAGAAATAAAGAGGAGGGGGGGTATTCTTATATAACATTCTAAATTTGGAGAGAAAGGGGGGAGAAAAGCAAAAGAAAAAGGCAAGAAATGGAAAGGTTAAGTCTGGAGCACATATTTGAACCAGAAGGGGAACAACTACAACTGGGTATGGAATAGAACACGAGATGTGTTCAGGTAGGAGCACTACCAATTAATTTGCAAGAGCGTTGCAATACTCTGTAAGGTTGTGAGAGGTTGATTCCGGGATTTAGAGGTTTAAAGGTCCCTGGAACACTCTGTAAACTCAGGAGATCTGAGTGGGTGTTGGGTTTCCTTCTGTAATCAGAATTTAATGACTGATTGGGAAGAAATGTCTTAAAAAGTTTAAGAAGATACTTCAGACCTAGAGGAACTGTGAACTCAGCTCGAGGGTGACCGTGAGAGCAAGGAGAGACTTGCTAGTCTATGGTTGGGTAGTTTGTGTCTATGTTCCATTAGTCATCAGAAATTACAGATAAGTACTGCTTCATTTATGTTTGAACAATTATCATATTATTGGTTATAGAATGATTATATTTATCATTAGACTGGTTATGTAAATTATTTGCTGGTAAATTTTGAGTATTGAGCAAAATTTAAATGTTAGTTTATAAAACAGAATTTATTGAGTTTATGACCAAGAATCCTGTGGAGTGATTCTTGATATAGGTTATACTATTTCCTACATGTAATGTGAAAACAGAGTATGTGTATATCCGAAAATAATCAGTATTCTGTTGAGTTTTTAAAAGATGGGTTTTTGATAGAAACTGCATAAGTTTTGTACATAGAAAATGAATGCAGTACTTGAACGAGACGAGAATGTTAATAGTTGTATTTTTTTTTTTCTATTCTTCATCTTTTACAGAATAAAGTCAAGCTAAGATGAATTGAGATTTGTTTCTCTGTTTTTTTTAGTACTAAGAAAATAGTGATTTTCTATCTCATGCATATATGTAGAACAACATACAAAAACATAAACAAACGGAACCGTAAGAGTATAATCTAGTTTATCCCAAGATGCGGAGCTGTAATATATATGTTTCCATTATTTTTATAAAAGAAATAGGATGAAAATTTATGTGTTAAATAGGGTCTTGAAATTATACCGAACATGCGCAATCAGAACTGTTTACATTCACTCTTTCAAAATTGAAATACCTGTGGAATAGTCAGTCGAAAATAAATTCGATACCCTACTATGGGGTCTCGTGATAACATATACAGTCGATGCGACCGACAGTGAAAATGCACACACTACAGAGCAACACATAGGAACGAACTATAATTAATATGCCTTGAATTATGTATCTAAACAAAGTGTTGTGTAGTCATAACCAGAGAAGATTTTATTATTGCATAAACTGTAAAAATTATGCCATGAAACCGCTAGCAAAATAGAGCATGGAATACATTTGACCAGAGAAGGATTTAATGCAAGTTCGGGGACTTGCATCTGATCTATACCCTATGGATCATTATTATAATCTATCAGCTTGGGTCAAAAAGACCAAAACCAAGGCCGTGGAGGCTGGTTCGTAATTTAGGTTATAACCCTAACCAATCTTGTAAAAAACCTTGGAGGATAAAAAATATCGTGCTACGTTGTGACCTGGCCAAGACTATGGTCTCTGCTTTAAGCTTAAAACAAAAACGCAAGCATCATTAACCCTAACTCTTCTTGCCACATTGACAGGTCGGGAAACGGCCAGATAATCCCGAAAACGGCGGTCTGCGGTGGCATACCTGCCTTAGTGGAACCGTGGAATGTGGATAAGCATAGTTGAGCTCTGAAATTATACTTAAGTGGAGCGTAAGTATTATCCGAGAGGGAATGGCTGCGACCAAGCCTTCAACCTGCACGAAACATAGACCGACTTAGTGTCTACAGATCTGGGCTTGTATAAAACATATATAACTATGTAAATAAAAGTGATGCCTGGGTTTTACCTCGCCGCACCTGTGTGCAAAAGCGTTGCTCAAATATGGAGCTTCCCACGCCCATTCAGCCAGACTAACGAAATATTTTGGTTACCCTTTGCACCAAGCTGGTAGAGCCATGCTTCCAACGTGAGCTCTGAGCTAGCATTCAGTTTCGAGTTACAATAGTTCCCGGAACATTCACGAGGACATCTGCGTTTTGCCTTAGTTGAGTATTAGCTCTGGAGTGGAACCGACATACAAACAAAAGGGTTGTTGCCAGGGAACTTTCAGTATTGAAATACCGACTGTACCGGTGAATGACCATTGAACCTGGTTTTGGAAACATTCATTCCCCAGAAGATGACAGTCATTGATGCGAACCCCAACCATCTACTGCTTCTACGACTGACGGCTTGAGCATTAACTGGAATAGATTGCGCAATACTGTGATGCAATTGCCAAATTTATAAGGTTACAGCTGGACATTAGTTGGCATGAGTCCCATACGACCAACGTATGGAAAATTAACATTAAATCTATGAGAAAAGATTAATCACGAACTGTCAATAGATCGTTGTCTCTTGCAAGCGAATGCATACTTACGAAGTGTGGCTCAACTAGGGATTCGCTTAGTTTAAAGGAATACAAACCTTAAAGTGACTATTAATTTATTAAGGTGGAAGATTAAACTAAATTTATTAACGTTTAAAGGTTGAAACATGTCATTATATTAGTTAGTATATAATGGACAAGATCTTTACAATGAATACATATTAATGCATTAATGCTACCATTAGTTTCGTTTAATATATTTCATTTCGATTTTCCTAGAACTTGCCTAGGTTGGTTCTTGGTTTATATTTCAATAACCCTATGTTTATAACCTATTTTAAAGCATAGGAACACTTCTAGATGAAGTTATATTAAATTGGATATTTTGGTGATTATGTTTTGATAGTTTGGCTATAAGAATATATTTTCGGTTTCATAAGATTTTATCACCATGTTTAATTTTGTAATAATAAATATGATTGAGAAACGATACTTATACCCCAAAAAAAAAAAGTGAAAAAGGAGCATTACAAGAGAAGACGCAGCCCTCTCCTTGGCTGGTCTCTTTTCTTGTTCAATTATCATAACTGAAGGTGGTTCAAAAACAAATTTGAGGGCGGCGGCGGCCTCCATAAGGGAGCCTAGCCTCGACAAGGGGAGAGTTACAAGCTTTTGCCTGTTGAGGGGAGTGTCTCCTCTGGAAAAGGAAGGGCGCAGTCCTGCATGGAATATCTCTACTAATTCACGTGTTATGAGGGGTGTAGCTTTCTTGGAAGTATACAAGCTTTCCTTTCAAATCTTTCAGTATTATGTTTATAAGCAGTTATTACTATGCCAGGGTTTCCTAGGAGAGTCACGCTTTTCTTGTTACAGAGAGATATCTCTTAAGTTTTGTTGGCTTCTGTATCTGCCTCCCTACTTTATTAACTGGTAAAAACCCTAGTTAATAAGAGAGCAGGATGGCTCTCTGTAAAGAGCAACTCCAACTTAGTGGATTCGTTGTCCATCTCAAGAGTGACCTCTCAGTAGGAAAACATATGCTAGATAGAGGATTGAATGGTTGAGTGAAACGTTGTAATCAAGTCTTCAGTCACCTACAATTGTATGAATATGAATGAACCAAATAAGTATTTTATACTTACTTTCTTATTAATACTTAACAAATTCAATAAATAAATATTTCATTGTGATGACAACCTTGTAAACTTGTATAGAGTACTCTATTCATGTATGGTTATAGAAATATTAGTAGTTGTTGTTTTCTTGAACATCATGGAGAAATGATTATTTGCTTAAGAGTTTTGTTAGTTTTGTTGAGTTTGTTCAATAGTCTTGTACTATTACTTAGACATCTTGAATATAAATGAAAGGTTTGAGTAATTACCTTAATAGCAAAAATGACTGGTAAACGGAATGAGAGACTATGTTAATAATTATTAGTATGCTAACAATCTAGCTTTTCACTAGTATAGAATATCTATATAAGTCAATAAATGGAATAAAATAGAATGTGTTGTCTCATACTATTGAGTCTTGTATTGTTAAAAGTATTATTGAGTCTTGTATGGTTAAAAAAATTATGATAGAGAAGTTGTAATTTTAAGGGTTGTAACTTGCATTACACATGTTTAAATATGTCGCAAAGATATAAGCACTAAAGAAATATATCGATTTAGTGATTATAAATGATTCTCACTTAATAATTACATATTAGAAATAATGCTTATAAGAATACTATGTGTTTTATATGATATGACATGTTAAAAGACTCTTTATGAAGGATTGAGCAACATAGATTTTATGATTTGGTTAACTAGTTATGTTCCTTTTTTAGAAGACTAAATATAGAATTATTATGGTAGATTTGCTTTACTATAAAGAAGTAGAAGTAATAGAATGATGGATTTATTAATATGAAGGATATATTTAAGTGACCAGGAAGTTAATGTTTTAAGAGGTTCTTATGATGTAATAAAAAGTGTTGGTTTAGAATCCTTTAGAAAGAAGTAATGAACTTATAGTCTAACAGTTAGCATAAGTTTAATCAATTATTTACTTGTGAAATAATCTTTAAACACTTGGTTATGATCTCTACGCAAAGACTAAATTAGGAATTATTATATGTTCCACTTAATCTTTGCTTAAATCAAGTTAGATGTAAATAATCCCAGTGTCAATATTTCTTAGTGGGAAAACTACGAAAGGAAAAGTGGATCTCATACTATTTTAATGAATAATTGATATAGGAATACTATTATTATGAGATAATTATCTTCCTATGTTGAATAGTTAAGTAAGGCCCTAAATAGGATAATGATTATGTGTTACTATGTTCAAAGTCAAATGAATGAATGTGTAAGCAAATTGTTTTAGATGAATGAGAGGTTATCATAATATAGTATGAAGAGGTGACTTTGTTAATGTTATATTGAATGATTATGTATAACTAAGTGAATGTTAAATAACCAATCAATAACTTGTGAAGTTATTATTTTGTTGAAGAAATGATTTATATGTTTACTTATACATAAAGATCATAGTTGACAAGAATGTAATAATTTGTATTGATCTAATAAGTAAAGTGGCTAACTTATTGGTTGTTTGAGTGATGATTAAAGGAAAAACTTTACACCCCATATCTCAAAATTCTACCATGGGTATTGGGTTGTTACATTTGAGTTGTGTAATAGTGATTAGTAGATTACTTTTAAGATGTAGGAATGTATTATTTTTCTGAGATTTAAAGAAAAGCAGGTTGTAGTTTTGAGAGTTCAACTTTTCAATTCTTGTCCTATATTTTTAGTATGATGTGCTAGTAGATTAACATGTTTAGAATTCATGGCTTTTATAGTCCTTATAATTTTTTGTTTCAATGCTAAGGTTTTTTTAGTACAAAATTCAATGCCCATGGTCTAAAAATATGAACACTTCAACTTAATGGGAGACAATCTCGAAATCTATATTAAAGCATCTACCTTGAATTAAGAAGAGAAATTAAAATACCCAAGAAAGGATTTATATAAATTTAGAATTAAACTTAGACACAAAACATATAAACCCAATCCATTAAGAAATTCAACAAATCTAGCAAGCTAAAACCAAATATAGACGATTAAATTTCATCTCAATTTGTTAGTTATGGTTTATCGCTTCCCCTAATTTGTCTTGTCTTCATAACCATCATTGAAGATACAAATGGATTATTTTAATAAATCAAGAGTTACCAATTGTGGTAAACCACCATTCTCCAATAGAATGGATGCGACAAAGAAAAGCGGTTGACCAAATCTTTTCTCTAACCTCTTTCAAGACATCAAAAGCAATTTTTCATCATCAAACCCCATGTAAGTTAACAAAAACAAATAAATAAGTAAAGTGAGAAACCTATATAAAAATGTGAGATATAGTGATTTAAAATAATGTTTGGCACTTGGTGTGGCCCACTTTTGACCAATTTTTGGCGCAAAGAAGTGGTCAACAAAAGACACGATGCCGCAAAATCCCAAGTATGCGAAACTACACAAATTTGAATATGTGAAGTCTAAGGAGTCATCTCATAAACCCTCCATACCCTATATCTTCAACTCTTTACACATTCTCCTAAAGGTGCATAAATTTGGTATAAGAGCAGTATAATGGCCAAATTATTAGATATATTATGGAATCCTTTGTAAGTTTGTAACCACATCCACATTCTATATATGAGGATCGGTATGTAATGAAGAGAGTCTTGAGAGTTAGTTAGTATGTTGTTAGTTGGAGAATCATAAGTTCATGTTATTAAGAGATGTAATGCTTATGTTGTGAATACAATGGAAGACTATTCTACTCATGTTTATGCGATTTATTTGGATGATGTTTTCGTCATATTCTTTATTATGCATGCTATGAATTATGGTAGTTTGAATTAATTTGATTGAAGGAGTAATGAATTCTGCACTACCATTGAATCTTTAATACTCTACACTTTATTAACATGGAAAATATCATGCATGTCTCGAGCGAGACCTTATTCCTTTGAAAGGTTGAATATTTGTTTACTAAACTACATCATGCCTATGTTAGACAATTAATATGGAACCTAGGTCCATTATAGAGCCAACAACATGATTTCATTGTTGGGACCTTAATAAATGTAGAGTAACGAATATGTATGGTGGTCAATGAAGGTTGAGATTCAAGATTCACTAGAAGAAATAATTCATGAGGGTGAATCCACGAATGTGGTTCACCATTTTTGGTGGATCACAAGGGGGGAATTCATTTTTCGGACCCTCGATCGAGGTAATTTCAAGCCCTCGATCGAGGTTTTATATGCTCGATCGAGGGTTTAAAAATACCTCGATCGAGGGCTTTAACATACCTTGATTGAGGGTTTGTTCGATCTGTTAGAAAAAAACAAAACAGAGTCCGGGCGGTTGTGCAGTGGGTTGATAGACCCTTGATCGAGTAAACCCTCGATTGAGGGTTTGCTCGATCGAGGGAATGCAACAGAGAAAAAAAAACAAAACAAGGCCCGGCCGGCCCTGTTTTCGTGCAATGGCTTGACAGAGACAGAGCAACAACGACCGGGGACCTCAACCGAGCACCTGCCCGATGCCACCTCCCCACAGCAACGCCATCATGTCATCTATTCCACTAGGTGGGTATAAATCTACCATTTGTTTTGTTATTTAAAAAAATATATATTTCATATTTTATGTATAAATTTGTGTTTTTTTATCAAATCTAGGTTTAATTTGGTTTTCTAGAAATGGTTAGGATGTAGGCATTGAAACTAAACCACCATTGAAACCGAAAACAACCATTGAAACCAAACTTATCGAAAAAAAAACCATTTGATTTAACTAAAACAAAAACCAAATTTGAAATAGATTTAGGGTTTTAGATATTTGTCAATTATTTGTTTAAATTATTTAATTTATTTTTGTTTTTATATCAACCGGTAGCATTTCACCCCATAAATGCTACCGGTTTTATTTTAAAATGTGATTTTACAAGCAAAAATGCTGCCCATTTTTTTTCAATCCTCCGAGAACGCCAAGAGGATTGAAAAAAAAACCATTTGAACCTAAAACAGAAAACCATTTCAAAACAAAAACCAAAACTATTTTAAATTTGAAATACTTTTAGGATTTTAAATTTATTTTGCATTTATTTGTTTAAAAATTATTTGGTATGTGAATTTGCAAGCAGAAATGCTGCCAATTTTTTTTCAATCCTCCGAGAACGCCAAAAAGATTGAAAAAAAAATCATATATTAATATTAATATTATAATATAAAAAATTAAAAAATGAATATTAATAATATATATAATCATATATTATTTATTAATTTTTACTTAATTTATTTTTAAAAAAAATATTTAATATTAATAATATAATACAAAAAATTAAAAAATGAATATTAATAATATATAATCATATATTATTAATCATAACCATAACCATAACTAACTTGCCAAATTGTCCTAAATAGGATCTCCTCTCAGGCCATGAAAAGTATGTCCACAATGTGAGCATCAATGGAGATAAATTGGCCTAGAACCATAATGGATAGCTTGGAAAAATTCCCAACATCAGGTGGCCTAACGTCACTAGATGATGTCTCTGAATGATATAAGCCACTACAAATGCATTTTGCTGGACTAGACTACATGTGTTTGGATTAGATTTTTCCACCATCTTTGTGGAATACAAACTACAATTCAACAATAAAAACACCTTTTTAAAAATATGGACATTTCTAAAATGTAAAAATTATAAAAATGGCTAGACAAATAAAACTTACGGAAATGCTCTTTGGAAATTGGCAATGGATGACTATAGGTCCTCTTAGAACAAGCTCATATTACCTAACATTACTTTGTCAACCTTATTATTTATAAGGAAAATACAATGAAAGAATATTATTTTATTTCTATCCTTTAAGTCCCTTGACCATAGCTTTATGATTGTTATTAAAAAATATTGGGACTAGTGGTCAAAGAGGGATACATGGATTTCTCAAAGAGGGATACATTCGTGGATTCACCCTACAATCAATAGAAATTCAATAGCAAATGATCGCAACACATGTTGAATGGATTCTAATTGCATATTTTATTTTTATGATATTTTTTGTCTCCTAAAGAACATTGCAACTTCTATTCAAATCGAGAATGGAAATTACATTGCTAAGACATTGTTGCACTTTTGGATTCAAAACTAGAGTTTACTTTTACACTTGTACCCTATTATTTGTCTGAAATTTGAACCCTCAAAATAATATTCCACCAATCACTAATTTTCATTATTTAACATTCTTTTATGTTATCAACAAAATGACTCGTAACACTTTTGGAACTTTGTTTGAATAATTCTAGAAAGATTTTATGTAACGTTTGTAAATGTATTGTGTTTTATTTTGAAACTAAGAAAAGTTCTGATATTTTTAATTGGATTATGATTAATGTCATCATCATTTATCATTAAATTTATTGTGAAATTGTTAATTTTTTTTTCATTGAATGCATCATTGGAGTTTAGTGTGTCCCAAAAAACACTATGTTATACCTATATGTTTATGAATGCAGTGGAATTGAATATGGCCCAAAAAAATTGTGGATAGGCATATATCAAACAACATTTTTTCAAGGTAGACACTTGTAAGGCCATGCTCTATCTCTCCAACAAGTATGCATTATTTATAAGCCTATAGGTGCATGGTGGGATTGTACACATTTAATCTATGGTTCTCACCCTTATGTTGATGAAATTTGAGTTGAGCTTATGCAATATCCTTTGGTACTTGGATATTTTCTTTATAGAGTATTTTTGGCTAATCTAATTCAACTTTACCTAAAAAGTGGCATGTATATATTTTTCAGATGTAGCAACCGTAGTGATAAGTTGAGAGTCATTTGCAAGGGAGTTGTGTCCATGTGGCTAAGGATAGAGAGGCCAAGACTTGGTGATGGAGACCTATTGTGACAAGATCATATATGTTAGCTTATTGTACACATATTTGATTTATTAATATAGATTCATGCAAATTTGTTTATTAAGACTAATACTTGGTTGCAAATTACTTAACCCTAAAATGATTTAGCTCTAGAGGAAAACTATGAGAGTTGAGCAATGTTTTTTCAATCTAAGGTCCCTATGAAAGGACAAGTGATTAAGTCATAACAAATATGATGTTATTTCCCATGTAATGAGCATCCTCATAAACAATGTATGAAATTGAAACTCTCAATCCCTAGTTTTGTAGTAAACTAGAGCACTTGTTTCATCATTAATAAGTCTAGCATACCTAAGAAGTACAATCATTGATACTAGATATTTTTTATTTGCATTAATAAGTCTAGCATACCTAAGAAGTACAACCATGTATGAAGTACTAGATATTTTTTATTTGCATTGCATTGGTGTTAAATGTTGCGAATTTGTTTTATAAAATCTCACGATCCATTCATTACTAGTCAAGCTAATTTGTCTCATTAATATATTTTCAAATAATAATAATTCTTTGTTATTATTTTGAAATGTAATAAACTATATAATGGGTTGTACTTCTCACGTGATCATTTCAAAGCGTTTAGAATTTCATCCTGACTGGCCATATTTAAATAGGTTGCAAGATGATAATAACTTATGCTTAGAAGATGACAAGAATAAAACTTATTCTCATCAATCTGTTGGTTTATTGTCTTCCACATGGGAAGAAAAGAATGCTTCAAATAACTTATTTTTCGGAATGCCTTCTATTGATTCATCTCCACTTTTATTCAATGGAGAATTTTATTGTTTAAATGATAAACTATTTGAGACTAAATATTCTACTGAAACTAATCATGTTAATGGTTCTAATCTTTTTAATGATAACATGCTTAATATGAAGAGGAATGACATCTCATTTAATTTAAAAAATTCATTGCATGAAGCACCTCAGTTTTGACCATGTTAGATTCTCATTCATTTGGTACAATTACTGAAGCAAACAATTCCATTCATAATGAACATCATTCATCTATAAATTCATCTCAATTTGTCTATATTGATCATTTTACAATTCATGCTAGGATCGCATATTGGATTGAGGATTCTTACCTCAAGAAGTTTCCAATCAATGGTACAACCTTATTTTTCTTCATTTATAAATAGATTTTACAATGGTAAGCACAATGCATTTTGTTTAATCTTTCTTTTACCGACATGCCATTTCCAATTACTGATTGGGGAGATTTGTCATCCTTTTTCATGCATGTAATTAATGTATGATTCTTACACCATTGTCTATAGTTCGTCTCAAGGATCATGATTGTATCTTTCTTTTCAAATTTTGAATCCATTTGACCCTCTCGGCAGTCAGCTGAAGTTTCGCCAGGTATGAGTCTTTTGCTTGTTAGTTAAGATTTGCTTACTTTGTTAGCTTTTAATTCTTTCTTTTTCCTTTTGATTTGTGATATGATTGTATACATGCATTTCTTTGGTGAGAATTTGGTTTGGATTTGGATTTGGTTCAACAGATTCGTAGCTTTCTGCCTTATGGGGTATCACCTCTCATTGATGGTACAAAATACTTGGTCTACTTTATTAAACCAAACTGGTCTACTTTTATAAACATGTCCCATCAAGAGATCATGCACTCATGAATTGCAAATGGATTTAATTTTTCAGAAAACCCCGACAGTAGAATTACAAGTTGGTATAAAGACTTGTATCCATATTTTTCTTTTCTAATCTTTCAAATCACAACTAGACATAGGAAGAGAGCATACTCATGAATATGGTGACTTTCTATATTTTGAAATCTACAACTTTAAAATCATAGTAGAAAAAAATTCACCTCGTATGGAAACCTCAGACTTTTAGCTCCTGAAACTCTACTTGTTTTTCCTCCTTCATATGCATCCCTTCATAATTTATCCTTCCAATGGTTAGTGGATGGGGTGGTTCTTACTGCACCACCAAATGAAATTGAAATAATTAAAAACTACTCTACCATTTATATTCAAATGAAATAAATCTATAGAAAACACACCCTACTTAGAAAATTCCAATGCAAAACTAATCATGTATTTGTATGCCTTCATGCTACTAAGACCATGTTGTCACCAAGTTCTCTATTGACATGAGTTGGATTTGTACTTATCAATCTGGGGTGTCTGTAAATTATGAGATGCCAACAAAATATATGCAGAACTAGGCATCTAAACTAATGCAACTTGCTTAATAGATCATTTCCAGAAGTCAATATTAAACATTGAGGCTATATTCATTTAGTTCACTCAACAATTCAAATAACTCGCTTAGCTCTATCAAACACCAAATCCGAAAAAATAAATCTTGCAAAATTGAATCCAAAAATCTAAAACAATGATTGTAGGAACCTTCCTTTCACTCGATGGTTGAGGATCAATAGGAGCAAACTCTAGTCCAGTGGTGGCCTTGAATTTGAATTGGAATTGAAATTGAATTTGGAATTGGATTTGAAATTTAAATTTTAAATTTTAAATTGAAATTGAAATTTGAATTTGAATTGAACTTGAATTTGAAATGTGAAATTTGAAATAGAATTTGAAATAGAATTTGAAATTTGAATTTGAAATTGAAATGTGAAATTTGGAATAGAATTTGAAATTTGAATTGAATTTGAATTCGAAATTGAATGTGAAATTCGGAATAGAATTTGAAATTTGAATTGAATTTGAATTTGAAATTTGAATTGAATTTGAATTTGAAATTGAAATGTGAAATTTGGAATAGAATTTGAAATTGAAATTGAAATGTGAAATTTGGAATACAATTTGAAAGAAAATTAGAATTAGAAATTGAAATGTGATGCAGATAGTCTTGAAGAGAGAGATTCAGTGCTTCGTGCTCCACTAAGCATGAGAGGATCTGACGTCGCCCAATAGGGTGGCCATCGGCAACGCTCCCGTTCACCGAGGAGTGATGCCAGGCCAGGGTCGGCTGCCACTGGTGGCGGCAATAGGAGAGATAGTGTGTCGGTTCATCTCGACGACATACATGTGGATCCCCAGGAGGAGGATGTGCAACAAGACACGAGTGCATCAGGTGCGTATTTTTTGTTAGCACATTTTCAGTAAAATTTTAGTATATAATGCATTGAATTTCGGCTGCAAGTTATAATATATATTTTTTGTAACATTTGTGTTTTGGTTTGGATCGCAGGTGCCCCATCAGGGGGATCGTATGATGATGAGGTTGCACAGATCACTCTCGCTGACATCATTTCCTAGCGAGAGTGGGTGAGCTCATGTGTGAGCACTTTTAGGGAGGATTCTCCCACACGAGGATCTTTATCGATGATGTTATCAGCAATTAATGAGATGTTGACCCTCTACAGGAGGGTAGGACCTTTGAGTGACATTTGGCGACATTCATTCCAAAGGAGGAGAGATGATGTCATTGGGATCCACAAATGGGAGGATGTCAAAGTCGCCATAAGAGGGAATGACATCAAGGGTGCTTTATTCGACATCCCTCGTGACCGCGCCCCCAGTCAACCGCTTAAACTCATGAAGTTTAAGTTGGAGGTTGCTGCACCACATATATATGATAGATTCGTTGGAGCATGGGGCATGTTCCCCCACCATGACCAGGTCCCATTGTAATTTGCAAAACATGTTTATGCAGAATTTGTTTTGGACATGCACCCGGATTACACTAGCACAAGGTCCCATTTCTATGGGGCTGGTAGGGGACGCTCCTACCAACGTCCTGGAGCTCGGAGAGACCCTACCTTCATGCCACCCGCTCCGAGGTTGATACCGCTTCCAGACAGGACGGTTATCAGGTCGGGGGATGTGGAAAAATCATCCCAGCTTGTTGCAGAGGCTAGAGCTGACCTTGCAGACTCGTTGTTCACTGCCTTGGGAAATGTTGCTGTTGTTGTGCATGGAGAGGCATCTAGACCACCCCCTCCACCTGCAGAGCCAAAGATAGAGCATGTATTTAGTGACATGCTCAGGATTTTCGATCGCGAAACCCTACTGCGGTATACTGAGTCAGCGCAAGATGCATACTTTAAGTTATATCGTAGATGCGTCGCTACACGACAGGTATACTTTTGTACAATTATGTATATATGTTCTTCATGTTACATCTTATCAATGTTGCAAATTGAATGGTCAATAATACTTAACGAAGTTGTATTCTATTGATCCATGCAGGGGACCCCATTCATGGATCAACTCTTTGCTAGCGAGCCATCTATTGGTCCGCCAGTCGGGGTAAGTTATAATTTATGTTCCAATTTAATTTGTGTTTGAATATTATTTCTCAGTTTAAATCATTTGTGTTTTATTTCTTAATTTTCGAGATTTATGTTCTAGATCTTAACTTCAAATGAATTTCAAATTGTACAGGGCAATGGAAAGGCGGTAGATCCTGATTATGGACATGAGGACAGCGAAGGTTCTGACGAGCCGGGTTCAGAGACACATGTGAGTATTAATTTATGTTCCAATTCATGTTATTTAGTCACATTTAGTAATTGATTTTTGTACTTTATGTTTCAATTTTTTACGGATAGCTTTTAAATTATGTTAAATTTAGTTTTAATTTTTAATAAATCTAACTTATTACATGTAATGGCATATTACATAGGCATCGCAACAGGCGGGTGTCAATGCTGCAATGGATTTCACACATAGTTGGGATGTAGCTCGAGTACATTATCCTGATGAAGGGCCATCTACCTGTATTCCTACCCAGATCCCGGATATCACCATTGACATGACGTATATGGCGCAATTCCTTGAGGGTTTAGAGTCTCAGAGACAGCAGCGGGCTGCTACACAGGAGTGCAGTCAGAGGGACGATCACAAGCCTCGTGGGGGTGGTGGCCGATGAGTTGATGATCTATACATTTCCATGTTTTGGATATTTTCATATTTTCATGTTTTGGATGATCTATATATACGTTATCATGTTTTGGATATGGATTTATATCATTTATACATGGACTTTTATCATATATGGACTTTGGATATGGACTTTTTGATATTTTGTATATTTTATCATATTGATGTTTTCATGTGTATTTTGTATATGATTTGAAATCAATTGCTTTTTATATTAGATCTGGACATAGTTATTACAGTTACAAATTTATGTTTTGTCGTTTCAAATGCAAATTTAATGTGTAGTTACAATTTAGTTCAATTTAAAATGCAAATTTCGACTACATTAGAGAACATCTTCCAAAATTTAGAATTGAATACATACATTACATTTTAAAATTGAAATTACAATTCCAATTCAATTACAATGTAAAATTTCCAATTTAATGTGTAATTTCAATTCCAATTCAATTGCAATTTAAAAGCTCGTTTTCAACTACATTACAATTGCAGAAATGAAATCAACATGTAAAATTAGAATACATTTGAAATTAATAATTGAAATTTTGATTACATTATGTTGTCTACACATTACAATTCAATTACAATTTACACATTCCAATTCAATTACAATTTAAAATTAAAATCTCAAATTTAATGTGTAATTTCAATTGAGAATACAATGTGTTGTTCCAATTTACAAGTTCAATTTCAATTACATTACAATTGCATTTGAAATAAAAAAATTTAAATTATGATACATTGTACAATCTAAAATTTAAATTTTACAATTTTACCTTGTATATAGATGTATTTTAAATTCTCAATTTTGTATTTGAAATCAAAATTTAAAATTAGAATACATTTGAAATTGAAAATTGAAATTGACATTTTGCATTATGTTGTCTACACATCACAATTCACTTACAGTTTCCAGATTCCAATTCAATTACAATTTAAAATTAAAATCTCAAATTTAATGTGTAATTTTAATTGAGAATACAATGTGTTGTTCCAATGTACAAGTTCAATTTCAATTACATTACAATTGCATTTGAAATAAAAATTTTAAATTATGATACATTGTACAATCTAAAATTTAAATTTTACAATTTTACATTGTATATAGATGTATTTTAAATTCTCAATTTTGTATTTGAAATCAAAATTTAAAATTCGAATACATTTGAAATTGAAAATTGAAATTGACATTTTGCATTATGTTGTCTACACATTACAATTCACTTACAGTTTCCACATTCCAATTCAATTACATAGAAAATTTAATGTGTAATTTCAATTGAAAATTCAATGTGTTGTTGTATATAAGAATGTTTTTGTCCATTGAGAGTGTGAAATATCCCTTGAGACAAAATTATATAATTACAAGTTATATAGTATGTAGGTAATATTTGTGTTATTTTCTTTTAAGTGTGTGCTCTAATCTAAAGTCATAAAGGTATGGTTTGTTTTCTTGGCAATGGGCATAACCACCTAGTTAATATAAGAAATGGAAATATGTTGATAGCAGATGCTTGTACAACTATGGTAGAAACTATCCTTGTACAACTATTTCATATGATTTATGTTTTGATGACAAATGGAGATAATGACACCATTTGATCCAACTAGGTAAGTTGCATATATGAAGGCATGTACAAGTTATTACCTGTCCATGTACTATGCTTGTATGTTGAATGTTCACATCAACATGTACAAAATAACTTTTTATTGAATGCAAGTATGTAAAGTTAATGAATGCTTACATCAACAAACAAAATAATGTTTTGTGAGACTATGCTTCCCAACTACTTATGACAAAACCTTACAAATCATTTTGATGATATGGATGATGTAATCCTCATCTCATCATGGTTTGCACTTGATGCCATCAAGAACATAGTTCACCATGATACAAGATTATAACAAATGAAGTCAAGAATTATGTGAATTATAACAAGTGTCAAGCAAAGGGATTTTCAACCACCAAATCACCATAACTAAATGTCACCCACGAATGTAAAAATTCTACTAGCAAGGTCAATCTAATTATTAATCAATTGCTTTGGAAGGAAACCAAATTGAATGAGTGTTTTGGTGCCCTTGATTTCCCTTAGTAAGCAAAATTAAAAACTATGGATTGATTGCGGTCACGTCACAAAAAATATAGCTAAGGACTCTCAATTGCATAAACAATGTATGTCTTAATCATCATATTCCTAAATTGAATTAAGTGGGCATGCATTGCATGCTAACCACGGTAGTTATCTCTCAATTCCTTTTTTCTTGTGTTTTCAAGGTACTTATGATAGTTATGTGTTTTCAAGGTACCCAAACTCATTTCACATGATTTCCATTCTTATAAATATGAAAATAGAAATTAAGTTTTGGCCATCATGAATTTTACTTAGTTGAAGCAATTATTTAGTGACCTAAAACCTAAACTACATAAGTTTATTGATTTTGGTTTAACCTGGATTGTAATGTATAAAATTTTGCAAGTTTGGAATCAAAATTTAGAATTAGAATACATTGTACAATTCAAAATTTAAATTTCACCATTCCACACTGTATAGATGTATTTTAAATTCTCAATTACATTACAATTGTATTTGAAATCAAAATCTAAAATTAGAACATGTACATGTTCAAGTGTATTCACATTGGAGCACCATGACCCAAATTTCACAAAAGCCTCCCATCTGGTATTTGTATTCTTGACATTAAAGCATAGATACAAAAATACATTTATAAAACAACCTCCACAAAAATCTCCAAAAAAATATTACACAAGACAACATGAAAACTATGCCAATGATGCAAGTGGCATACATGTAACTCATTCATCTGGCCAATGGGTTATAGGAATGCAAGTCTCCATAATACGATCATGGTCAGCTTCTGTCATCTTGCATCTCTTTGGATCACCTCTCTTCACCTTGATTTCTGTTAGAGGTATCCGAGCTGCAACCACCAAATGACTATATTGACATGATATATATCCAGGCATAAAATCTCTGTAAATAATGTGAGCACCTTGTTTTTTCACTTTTTCAAAAAAGTGTCCCATTAGAACCATGTCTCCAACCTGGTATGTGAAGTCCCCATCTTGGTAGGGTCGCACCAATCTACTCTTTATTTGCGTGCACCGCATCAAATAGTATGCAACATTTTCTTGGTTGTGGAGGGGTGCAATGACAACGAATACATCACTTGAAAGATACATTACAAATAATATTCAAATGTCCTACGTGCAAATTTCTACAACATTTGTATATGTGTAAGATATAATGAACTAATTAACTTAATGAAGACTATTGTACCTTCCCTAACCATATCGAAAACTCGATCATGATATAATGAGACCATTGCCTCTTCAGTGTCCATCTCTTGCCATGTTGGAATTGGATGTGGGCCCTTTGGATTAAGAGATACATATTTCCATGGTTTGACATATAAATCATTTTTACAGTGATCAAGCCCGCATCCATTTGCATCAATGCAAAAATTGATCAAGCCTATTTGACAGACCCTCGATCGAGCCTATTTGACAGACTCTCGATCGAGAAAATACCTCGATCGAGGGTTTAATAACACCTCGATCGAGGTCTTGTTAAACCCTTGATCGAGGTATCGTTAAACCCTCGATCAAGGTTCTGTTAAGACCTCAATCGAGGTATTTAAAAAAGCTTGATCGAGCAAATAGCTCGATCAAGGGCTTAAAATACAAGCCGAAAGCCCCTTTCTCAGCAGAATGGAATGTTTTTCTGCCTTCCACATAGTTAAACTATGTCATTAAATGTTCATTAATGAGCGGACTTTATACCATTGGATTCCTCAATGAATCTTCTATCCAGATACATAAATTTTATGAATTTTTATCTTGATATGTCTTTTGTTTTTAAATTTCTACTAACACTTGCCCTAAAAAACCATGCCGACAACTTCGATTGAACTCAAAGATAAATCCACAACATTCAAAATACACATCCAAAATTTTTGAAAAAATACACAAGCCCCAGATAAACGCATCCTCTTTAAAAGGGTATTTTTAGTTTTGCAAATTATGTAAAAAATCAAAAGATTCCGTGCACGCACACACATGTGTGCAAAATGCGACTTAAATATTCATTGGTAAGTTTTGAAAAATAATAATAAATACACTTTTTCGAGAAAAATTAAAAGAAAAATATGTAAGCCCTAGTGCATTCTGTCTAGATCATGTTCACATATTTCATTTTTAAAATTATTACTTTAATATTAAATTATTGTGCACGCACACAGACTACTTGTTAATTGCTCTTCAAATTTTTAAGTACACACATTTCATTAAATGAAAATTCGACACGATATATGGCATTGGTATATTTTGAAAAATATATCATTAGAAAGCCAACATAATTCTCTACATTTTGTTTTTCAACCGCATGTCAAAATTCATGTGGCAAGTATGAGTTTCGAGGGCTTCAATTTAATATAGGGGTAAAATTTCTGGTTTTCACCGTCATATTTGGCCAAAAAGAGTTACCCATCGTCATGGAATCACCCATGAGTTTTCCTGTCAAGAAAGCACATATGTAAAAAAAAATGTTGCAAGATTTAAAGATAAGTACTTGATTGAGTGCCTACTTGAGATTGTATGAGTTGAATTCTTGAAAAAATGCATGAATCACTGGAAAGTCTTATGGAGAAGCATCAACATTGGGCTCCACGACCAAGAATTGAGAAGTGGCGGAGAACTTGCTAAATATCTAGTAATATGACCATAAGTTGACCCAAGCGATTGATTTTTTGTGTAAAGGTGTTGTAGAAATCTATGGTTTGGAATTTGTGGTAGAATGCCTTTAATGTTCAACCAACACGTTGGAGCTTTTCAAGAGACTCGCTGCATGGAATACTAATTGAGGAAATCCCTCTCTCAACAAAGGTGTTGCTCATGAATGGGGAATGTTATAATTCCTAGTAGAGATGGAAGTGTAAGCTTTACATGGGGTGGTGGAACAATATGAGGCCCTCATGACGAAGTCAATGTCTTAATATACTTGAAGGATTAATGATGGTAAATTCAGTATATCTTGAAAGAGAATGACAAAGGAAATAGAAAAAGTACACAAAGATAACTAAACGTTGGTGTTGAGAGGAAATGGAAAATATCCGAACAAGTGAAGATTTTTCTATGAGAATATATGGTCCTAAGATGCATTCAAACTATGCAACAATGCAAAGGAGGCGAGAAGCATGGAAAGGAACTTTGGTCAATCCTAAAAGAGGAGATCAAAAAAGTGTGGTGATGCCAAGAAGTTAGGAATTCAAGTTGGAAGGAACTTGTGAAGAATTGAGATGGCATGCACATGCCAATGTAGGGTATGGAGGTACTTAGATTACACCCATAAAGACATTGGTCAAGCTTACTAATCCAAAAGTAACCTGAAAAGTAATGGAAGAGAAGAATCAAGAAGAGGCATTTAAATTTTCTTCATTATGATGTTCTAACCCTGTGGAAATCCATGTTGACATGGAAGCAGACCAAAATGACAGTGATGTCTATCCATCCTACATCCTACTCCCTATGCCTTTTGATTTTTGTCGAATTCCAGTGACCATTGATTTTCACAAATGTGAGTTTGATAAGCAATATGAGTGGACTTTATATAATGGCTTTAAATTAAGTGGGGAAAGTTCACATATGCTATGATACCATGTTGATATTTATAGGCATTGGCAAGAGAATCGAACATAACCAAAACCAACCAAAATTTCATAATGAAAAATAGATAAACAACAATAGTGCCCAAATTATGCAATGAAAAAAACATAACAACGCTAGGGTCGCCAAAAGAAGTGCATCCCTACAGAGAGAAAAAAACCTAGCACAAGTGCAATATTGAGACATCCCAAACCCAAGATAGATGAACATCTTATGACCATTGATGTGTGCAAATGTGAGTTTAATGAGCAATCTAAGTGGACTTGCTACAATGGCTTTGAATTAAGTGGGGAAAGTTCACATATGCTATGATACCATGTTGATATTTACAAGCATTGGAAAGAGAGTTGAACGTAACCAAAATCAACCAAAATTCCGCAATGAAAAATAGATAAACAACAATAGTGCCCAAATTATGCAATGAAAAATAGATAAACAACACTAGGGTATCCAAAAGAGGTCTCTCCCTAGAGAGAGAGAAAACCTAACACAAGTGCGATATTGAGAGAAACAACCCAAACCCAAGATAGATGAAACCAAGAACAATAGAACACAATGATTTATGGTTCCCATAGGCCAAATCACTTGTATAAGAGTGAATGAAAGATCACAATATGTGAAAATAGTAAATACAAATAGAAGTTGTGCATTTGTACACAACTAAAGAGGTAGGGTGCTTTACCCAAGGAGGGGTTATAAACCTACATTAAGTTGACTAGGTCAACCTTAGAGAATCCTAGATATGATATAAATTAGAAATAATGTGAACCATTACCAAATGTAAAAATTGCACCCTTAATTTCAACACAACCACTATTTTATAAGATGAGAGTCCATTCAACCTAGGATAAGTGTAAAAATTTAAATCATATCTTTCTATCAACCATAATGCCATTTTATGAAAGATATAGATAGCCTTCAAATTAGAGCCAAAGAGGACATGCTAGCTTTTCTATATTCTATAGGGAGCGGGTGTTGTTTGACCACTCTTTGGTTCTTGGATGTGACAATCTTAATATACACACACACACATGCACACATATATATGTATATGTATATGTACATGTATATGTATACACACACACATTTATATATACATTCTTATTGTGTTGGAATCCAAGCCTCATTTCTTGGAAAAGTGATAATTTATGATCATCTAACATGGAAGTTCAAGGAAATGTTCAATGAAAACTTGTGTTGCATGATTAATCAATTGAAGGTGATAACATCATGAATATTGGGGAATTAATACTCCAAGCAAACCCCCTTAGAATAAATATCATAGTTAATGAATTTAAATCAATAAACTTGGCTAGAGTTGTTTTTCCAACATATAATTATTTATGGTGCACTAAACTTTCTTCCCAATATTAAGATTCGTTGTAAAATGCATGGCCTCAAGAAGGGCCTTGTTGTTTAAACTTTATATAAGACTAGAGTAGAGATTGAAAAAATATGAGTCATTCATAAGAACTGCCAACATGCAAAGTGGCACATAAATAGCAAAAGGAACATCCTTGCTAGGATTAGCACATATTATGAAAATAAAATAGAAGCAAAGCACCATTTCTAGATTTTGAATTATCAAAGTACATATCAATTAATTCATTGCACCCGCTTTCTTGTTTTGCTAGAAACGAGGACTCTTTTCATTAGAACCATATACTAGATGAACCAATTCATTGCAATTAGTATCAAGCCCACCACTCTAACCTAAAAATAATTGTAATGGAAAGGCACAAAGGTGCCTTGAATTTACCAAGGATAGTGGTGAACACACATTAGGGGAAGTTTGGATGAAAAATGGTCTGCCCAACCCTAAATAAAATTCCATTTCATCATGTACTAGCCAATCAAAATGCTTTAAAATTCAAAAGAGGTGCATATAAAAAAATTGGAGGGAAAAAACAAAAACTATTTATTTTGGATCGTATTTACAACTTATATCCCTGTAGATTTACTCAAATTTCAGGCGGGAGCACTTGTTGGATGCAGAATTAAATTTTCCATCCAACAAGTAACTAATATGCCTACTTTTAACATCATCTACATCATGAAAAACTGAAAATGCCTAAGAAAACATGTTTTTCTCTCACTAGAAACGTGTTTTTTTAATGTATTTTCAGTTTTTCATGATGTGGATGTTGTTAAAAGTATGCAAATTGGATAGTCATTGGATGCATAATTTAATTTTGCATCCAATGAGCTCTCCCGCTTGAAATTTGAGCCAACCTACAAGGAGATAAGTTGAAAATACGATCCAAAAAAGTATTTTTTTAGCTCTCTCTCTCTCTCTCTTATTATTTTATTATTTTCCTCAGGAGGACCATTTTTCATCCAAATTTCCCCTAGTTCATGTGAAATAACTTCATTGTTGGCTCTAGTTCTAACAATATTTCAACAAAACAATAAAATTCAAAAATACGTTAGAAATTATGAGAAACATAACTAGGTAATAGTTGAAGAGAATTGCATACATGTACCATCCCAATATGGTCTCAAATCTCAAATATTGTTTCCAAGTCAGGGTGTTAAATATATTGCACAATCTAGCCTTCTTCAAGAACAATTTGAGATTTAGCAAGAAGAGCATTGACTTAGACTTCAAACTCTTTGTACTCTCTCTATCAATGATAGAAACCACACAAATAACATAATTACAAAAATTTCAAAGAACCAACACAAAAGTAATTAAGTACAGGAATAGAAAATCCATTCTCTACTTGACTAATTGACTTTCTTGCTTTATGCATACTTGCAAAGGAGGGTTTCCTTGGATAACTCTTAACTAGTCTCAAAGGTGCCAAGAAGTGTATCAACCCACTATCAATGCACTTGGTTCTATGATTCATAATGAAATAGATGATGCATTTTCCCCAAACAAAGCTACACAAGGATAGTATGGCAAGCATTTGTATTTTAGCCTAACTAGAAAAGTGATTTGACCATAAAGGTTAGGTTGTAATTAAAAATAATAATGTGATATGGTTTTATTTGATAGAATAATGTCACTTCATAATCAATCATCATTGATTTATATGTATCTCAGTTGCTTTATTTTAATGTTAATCCCTAAATAATCATCATTGTTCATAGATTGGTGACTAATCCATATCTAAGTCATATCTTTGAAGACTATAATCATCTACATATGTAAACCCTTGTAGTTGTAGGTCATATAAGTGTTTGCATGAAACATGATTTGCGTAGGTATTGACTTCTGCAACATTGGGATTTGGCATAGAAAAGTCTCATGGAAGGCATGTTTGAAATAAGTTGTTGATAAAGGATGATCTAAAGGAGAAGCCATAGTGGATACTAGATCCAACTACAAAATTCCTAGAATACCACAACAATCATCACAACTGGAAATCAACTGATAGTTGAAATATGCAATAAAAATATATAGTAGACCTCATCACGAATACAAGACCCTAATGGTCTACAATCGAATATGATATTGTGCATATAATCATCATGAAGTTAATAGTAGAAGATGGTGCTTCATTGATCATGCTTCGAAGCCCTAAGTATTTGCTGGAGATGGTGATTAGGGCATGATCGATGGGAGGAGGCAACTGTGAAACCCTCTACAGGCGGCAGCATGTCGTCAGTCATGTCAGTGGGGCTGCACAGTTCCCGAGGCAGCCTTTGAAGACTGTTAACTATAAACATTTACCTGTGAGTTATTTTTATTTTACTGTTTTTGGTTTTTGCCCTATTTTCCTTACCACGGGAAGGCAATTCGTTTTCCCAAGTATGGATCCATTAGATGAGGTGGATTATGGTAGCGACACCTTGAGGCACCAAGACATCTGGAGCTCGCCACGTGGCGTTTTCCAGGATTTAGCTGGAGAAGGTGACTTCAGGGTTAGTGGTTTTGCTGGTTGTCGGCCGACTGCCATTTTTCCATTCCTTGGACCTAATCCTACTGTTGAGTCTGCTACCTCGCCATTTCAGCCACATTTTCCGCACTGGGAGGGCTCTATTGGTGGCTTCGTGCCAGAGGTTCGAAGCGAGAGCATCTGGGGCGTCAAGGATTTCAACTACGCATTATCACAGGACTCGTTGAATGTCGGGTTAGGGGATTTACAGGATTTTCTCATTTCTTCGAGTGGTTCCCAAATAGATTCTCCTGCGAAGGATATCAGTGATGAATCGATGGTAAGGGGTGATAAGCAGGAAGGGTTTTGTCAAATTGCTTACCCTGGAGGTTTTGTAGCGGCTAATTTGGACACAGCTGAGCAGCGTGGTTTTTCAAGCCCTTCCAGGGATTCAGAGCAGAAGGGTGATGGCCGTGAAGATGGTTTTGAGGGGTTGAAGAATATTGCTCCTCGCATGAAGAATAGAAGGAAGTGGATTAAAATACAGGCAAAGCTCCGAATTACGCGCTTGGAGAAGATATTGGACTCTAGCAGATTGTAGGGATGGTCAAATCGGTGCTAGTGGGTCGGGTTTATGGAAGGTCTGTGAGCCATAAGACGGTGATTCAGTGGGCATCGGGGGCTTGGTTCGGCCATTGTGGATATGTTCCACGGGGAGTGGGTCTTTCTGGGGGGTGGTTCGCCTTCCATTTTTCCTCGGATTCCTATGCGCAGTGGGCATTAAGCATGAATTGGTCGATTGATAAGGTTCCGCTCTTGCTTAAGCCGTGGAAGCCTTTATTCGATGCAAGTCGTGAACGAATGGACACTATTCCACTCTGGGTGTGGCTTCCTAGTCTACCATTACACTACTGGGCGGAGGAACACTTTCAGAGGATTGGCAACCTGTTGGGAACATACCTGGATGCAGACTTCTCCTTTGTGGCTACAGCGATTCAAAAGGTTGCGAGAATATTGGTGAGTATTAATGTAAGGGAGGGTTTGTATGATGGCATGGATTTGAAATGGGGGCCATATACTTTTGCACAAACTCTGGATTATGAAAATATGTCGTTCCGTTGTAGAAGGTGTCATGAATATGGGCACCCAGCTATTGATTTCTCTATGCCGATCCGCATGAAATTTGGGAATTCTCTGAAGCGCCGAATTGTGGAGAAGGAAGCTTGTGTGGACTTGGAATGTGCATCTTTGGGTCAGCAAGAGAATGAACATACTAATTTGGAGGTACCTTCAGGTAAAGTGGAGGTTGATGGTACCATGGTGGAGGATAGCATTGTGCCGGATGTAGGTGCTATCATGGTCACAGCAGAGAAAGAACCCTTTCAACCACTGGTTACTGCTCCGGAGGGACCTCAACATTCACTTTTTCGGTCACCGGACATGGCAGCTGGTACTTCTTATGCTCCCTTCACAAACCCTTCCTTCAGTCTTTTTATTAAGAACTTATCTTTTCCAGGTTTTGACTGGGTGGATGGGTTTAGGAATTTACATATTTCCTCACATATGTTGTCATCTTTATCGGTTCCTTCGTGTTCTGTAGATTCAACCCCTATTATGGATACTATGTTGCTAGAATGTCCCCCTGTTATAAACCCTATTAATTCCCCAGTCCTTCAGCCTGTTATTTATGAGCTTTCTTCACCTTCTGGATCCTCAGAGTCTGGTTATTATCTTCGATATATGAACAAGCCTTCAGCAGAGGGGTTAGGGAAAGAGAAGCCTAAACTTTCAAAAACTAGAGGATGGAAGTCTTTCATTTCAAAAGCTAAGTCCCGAGCTTGCTCGGACCTTAGGAATGGTAAACAAATTTCTATAGAGAGGGCACTTAGAGCAATGAATTCCCATAAGGAAGGGTTCCGATGAAAGTTATGTCTTATAATTGTCGAGGTCTCGCTGGTCCCTCCAAAAGATTAGCATTGCGGCGGATGTTGGATCTTGAACATCCTGATGTTTTGTTGTTACAAGAAACTATGTGTGGTGGTGATGAAGCTATTGGTATATTAAAGTCATGGTTCCTGGGCTAGGGTTTTGAGGCTTCAGATGCCAGGGGTCGGTCCGGAGGTTTGGTTATTCGTTGGAAGGAAGCTAAGATCTGTGTTTCCTCTCTCCGGGGAATGCATTCGGTATTAGGAATGTCTTGTAAATCTCTGGATTTTGACAGAGATTTCACTATTGTAAACATTTATGGACCTTATTGTGAGAGGGAACCTTTTTGGACGTCTATGTTGCAAAGAGAGCTGCTCAAGGGGGGTTCTGTGATCCTGGGGGGGGATCTCCACTTTTCTCTAGGTCAAGCAGAGATTTGGGGGCCACACGCTCATGTGGATCCCCTTTCAAACTATTTTATTCGAAAATTCTCAGAAGGCAATTGGATTGATGTGGAACCCATTTGTTTGAAACCATCGTGGAGAAACAAGAGGATTGGCTTGGATAGAGTGGCGAAGCGGTTGGATCGGTTCCTTCTTTCAGAGCAGATTGTGGAGTCTATTTTCTATGCCAGGAAATGGATTGGATTAAGAGGATGCTCAGATCATGAACCTATTTTTCTAAAGATGAAGGCAAGCCCTGTAAAACCTCCCGCGCCTTTAAAATTTTATAAGGTTTGGCTGGAAGACCCTACCTTTATTGAGATTTTTCATCGGCATTGGATCCCTTATCATCCGGTCAGTTCACACTGCAGCATTCCACGTTGCTGAGAATATAAAAACACTCAAGGAACCTATTAAAACGTGGGTTGCTAATAAGAGGAGTAGGGACAATAGGGCTCTTAAAACTATTGAAGAAGAAATTTCTACTATATCTGGAGAGAATGGAGGTGGATACTGTACTCTGGCATCGAAGGACCATCTTGTAAAATTGGTGGACCAGAGGAATAGGATCCTCCACCAGAATGAAGAGGCGTGGAGATTGAAAAGCAAGGCCATTTGGTTGGAAAGTGGGGATGAAAATTCTAAATTTTTTCACGCCTATGCAAAAGGAAGGAGATCAGCCAATACTATTTGGAGCCTTGAGGACTCAGAAGGTAATTCTCAGTCTACTTTTGAAGGGCTGGCTGGAGTTGGGGTTAATCATTTTCAGAATATTTTCAAAGCCAGTGACAGAGTGAACATTGAAGAGGTCATCAGAGTAGCTCAACTCTTCCCTCGGTTTGTTGAAGTGGATGATAACAGGATGTTGATGGACATCATTTCGGGGGATGAACTGAAGGCTGTAATGAATAGTTTTTAGAAGGATAAGAGCCCAGGGCCCGATGGTTGGACAATTGAATTCTTTATAGCTCCTTTTGACATTATAGGTGAAGATATTTTACAGCTTGTTGAAGATTCAAGGAAGGAAGGCAGGGTTCCAACTAGCATTAACTCCACCTTCATTGCTCTTATTCCCAAAGTGGACACTCCTTCTAATCTTAATGATTTTCGGCCTATATCCTTATGCAACTGTGTGTATAAGATTGTTACTAAAGTGATTGCTCATAGGCTCAAACCTATCTTATCTACAAATATATCTTAGGAACAGTTCGGATTTCTTGAAGGGCATCAGATTCATGAAGCGATTGGAATTGCTCAGGAAGGATTACACAATATCAAAACTAAAAAGCTAAAAGGAGCTATTCTTAAAATTGATCTATCAAAAGCATATGACAAGGTGAGTTGGCTTTAAATTCGTCTTATGCTTACTCATTTGGGTTTTGAGATTGGATTCATACGATGGATCATGAGCTATATCTCTACTGTTTCCTTCCCTGTTTTAATGAATGGAGCGGCGACCCTTTCTTTCATTCTGGACGTGGCCTACATCAGGGGTGTCCACTGTCCCCTTTGCTATTTTTTTTGGTGGCCGAGAGCTTGAGTCGGGCTATTAAGGAAGATAAAAGAAGTGGTGATTTTGAAGGGATTTTGGTGGCACCAGGTATCTCCCTTTCACATATGCTTTTTGTGGATGACATTCCGATTTTCTGCTCGGGCTCAAGGAGGGATGCAGTCAAACTCAAAGAACTCCTGGACCTTTTTTCCACAGCAACAGGGATGGAGATAAATGATGGGAAATCCTCTCTTACTGTTTCTCTTTTGAGGGAGGAGGAATTATATACTTACACTAATCTGTTTCCCTACAATCTTCTTACCCTTTCGGAAGGGTTACGATATCTGGGTTTCACTTTGAAGCCTAATGACTATCTGAAACAGGACTGGGTTTGGCTTCTGGAAAATCTGGAAAAAAGGTTAAAAAGTTGGAGCTTCAGGTGGCTCTCTCGAGCTGGTAGGTTAGTACTGGTGAAGTCTGTGCTGGAAGCTATTCCAGTAAATTGGATGTCACTAGCTTGGATACCTAAGGGAATTTTAGATGCTGCAAGGAAAATTTGTTTCAGCTTTCTGCGGAATGGCAAGGAGGATGCTCATGTTACTCCCTGGGTCAAGTGGGACAGAATTGCAGCACCTAAAGTTTTGGGTGGGTGGGGACTGAAAAGTATATTCCATTTCTCCAAAGCCTTGGCCGCTAAGTGTGGATGGCGGTTAATTAAGTTTGGGGGTTTCTGGGCGAGAGTCATGATCCATAAATATGTTGAGCCTGATACCGTGGAAGCTTGGATCAGGTTCCCTCACAAGTCACATAAAGGAGGTTTAGTTATTTGGAAAGCATTGGTATCCTATTTTCATGTTATTGAACAAAACCTTGTCTGGGATGTAGGTAATGGACAAAGGGTGAGGATTGGATGCGACCCTTGGGTGGGATGCGATGCACAACACTTACTGTCAGTTGAATTGATTGAGGAGCTAAGGCAGAGAGATATATTATTTCTTAATCAATTAGCGGATTTGGAGAATGTTTGGATGGGAAGTCTTGTTTGGAGAAGGGCTGATACTTTTGGATTAGATGCGGTTTTGGAGGAGGAACTTAGACAGTACTTGAGGGCACTCAGTAGGGATCAGATTTTCCTGAATGAAGAAGATGACACTCTTGCATGGGATGGGGATCCCTCGGGTAATTATACTCCTAAAAAAGGATATCAATGGATTAGTGAGAACTTTATGGACAGAGAATAGGTATGGTGGTGGAAAACTCTTTGGAAACTACAGTGCCCACTCAAAGCTAGATTATTCATGTGGTGTGTCTTGGCCAACAGGATCCCGACGTGGGATTTTTTGCAGAGAAGAATTCTCCAGGGTCCTAGCGGATGCTACCTGTGTAATTAGAAGGAGGAAAATGTTCTACATTTGTTTTTGCATTGTAGCTTCACCACAGAGGTTTGGAGTATTGTTTCTAGAATTCTAAAAGTAAATTTCCAGTGGGATGGGAACTCTCTTGATGATGCTTGGAGACAGTGGTCACTTAACCCTTCTTTTTCTTCCTTTAAATCTCTTCCTCCTATTGTAATTTGGGGGATTTGGCTTTCTCAGAAAAAATGTCTGTTCTCCGACATTATGGTCCTTCCGGCTTTAGTGGCTATAAATAGTTGTGGGATTTTCTTAGCCCTCAAGCGGATCAGTCATGCTACTATTCCTAATAATATACAACCAATGGATATTGATCGAACTCAGCCGTGGGGATTCTTTGATGGGGCTTGTCAGAATGATCAATGTGGGGGAGGGGCTCTCACTTGTCACCTGCTCATTTCTTCGTGATGTCGTTCGGATTTGGGAGGGGGGCCAATAACTGGGCTGATATTCTCAGTCTAAAATTACTTATCCCATTTGTTGTGGAACAAACAATCAGTAAAATTTCTGTTTATGGGGACTCCTTGAATGTGATCCAGTGGATTAATGGCTCTTATCAGTGCAACAACCGGAGGAATGTTGTTGTTTTGGAACAAATTCAAAATGTCTCTCACACTTTTGAAACTTTTAATTGCAGGCACATCTATCGGGAAAACAATGAAGAGGCAGACAAGGCCTCAAAGGAAGGGCTACTGTTGGGGGTCGGAATATGGAAAATATTTGAATTTATAGATGGGGTTTGCAGGGAACTGTTCCACAGGCCGTTCATAGAATGAAGATCAGACAAGCTGCCTTAAAGCTTTTTCTATGTTTTTCTTGAAGAAATATATAGAACAGTGGGTTGGTTATCAGCATTTTTAATTTTGTATTACACAGTATATTGTGCACTTATAAACCATTTTTATTTTTGTAAAGAGACATTAAAAGTTTTGAACACAGTGTTTAAGTTGATCAATGTATTAGATGTTAATGCTCACGTGGTGAGAACATCATTGTTTATTCCAGACAAAAGCATGAAGCTTGATTTAGTAGCTCTAAATTCCACTCTACATGAGTGATGACAATCAATGTAATTTTGTACTCTTAAGGATGAAATGAAATTCCACTCTACATGAGTGATGACGATCAATGTAATTTCGTACTCGTAAGGATGAAATGAAATTACACTTTTTTTTCCAAGAAAAAAAAGAAAAAAAGATGGTGCTTCATTACATTATATCTGGAATATAGTGTTTGAGATTACATTACATTCCCTTTGAAGGAAAAATTCAAACATCTGAGATAAAGAAACAAATAGGATCACACTTTGCTACCAAGGATAAGATGATCAACGAGGAACAATGTTGAATGAACAGAGATAATCAAAGCATATGCTTAAGATAGGAAGGGATGTCAAAACCAAGTTGCCCCATAACTCTTCACAAATACACATGAAGTGAAGTGCACAGAGAGTTAATATGCACAAAGAAATTCCAAGAGTAAAGCATAAACATGATAAGCCCAAGACATGATATATGAAATGATAATATGATTGTGCTCAAGGCCATATAAATATTGAGTAAAATATGATCGAAATAAACATGACTTGATATATAATTCATTTTTTTTTTCCAGTGGTTCCATTCCAAATTCAACCATTATTTATAATCTGGGCAGTTTGGAATTGCATAAATAAGGCCATTCTCGAAAATAAAATGATGTCGATTTTTTATATTTGCAGAAGAGTTCATTATGCATTGATTGATTACCCTGATATGGTGCTGAAACACAAAAGTAGGAATATTGTGCATCCGATCATAGACAGTGATGTATCCTTTGGCTTCTTTGATGGTGGAATGAAAGATGGTAAGTGTGGGGCAGGTATGATCCTTTCTATTAAGAAAGGTCATAATATTTTACTGGTGATGGGTGCGTGCTATGGAAGTAACTTCAGGGCTCAACTTCTTGGTCTTTGGGGCCTTTTATGGTTTGCCTCCAAAAGAGGTATCTTACATATAAAGTTTTTTGGTGACTCAAAAATCATTATTGAATGGGAAATAGGCATCTATAATATTCATAATATTCATAATATTTAGTTGAGCATTGGCTTCTCAAAACCAGACATCTTATTTCGACTTTTGAGATGATTACTTTCTCACACATCTATCGTGAGATCACTATGGATGTTGACAAACTGTCCAAGGAGGATTTGGGTGTTTTGGAGAACCATGTATCTTTTGAGGAATATGTGGATGATGACATCATCGTCAATGGTGTCATTAATTTCTATTAGTTTGGTATGATGTTTTTTTATTGTAGGATCATGCAATTATGTTCTTTGTTTCTATAAGTAAGGGAGGTCTATGTATCTGTTCCTAAGATTGTTTTGTATCAATTTTTTAGTTGTCTTTGTATTTTAGTCAATAAGGAGTCTTGTAAACAAGGAAACATGAACAATGAAGATTTACTCTTCTGCTATCATTATGTAACTTTGATTTTCGAAGGAAAATAACAAGTTGTTGTTTTTTTCATTTTGAAAAAAAAAATAGGATCAAATCGTGATATCACTTATAAAAAAATGAAATGACTAGTCATTAAGCATGGATTAATTTCTTGTTTTCATGTTAACATGCAAGAGATGAATGCCCTGAAAATGTCAATGCTTCCATATAGGAATGCTAGATACAATCAACATAGGAACTAGATAAAATCTCTGCGATACATGATAAAGAAACTAAACCCTATTAAGAAAGGATAAGCCATTATGATATAAGGCATGATATCACATATATTCAAAGATTGATTTTACTCAAGTAAATATCAAGAGCAAATATGATTGCATATCATAAAATATCACACAGATGGAAAAATATAGCCATTAAGCACTTGTTATAATAGTGAGCACTAGATGGTTTCTTGTTGTTATCATGAAAATGCTAGAGACAGATGCTCCTAAAATGTCAAAAAATCATCTACCACACAAGTAGGTTAGTGACAAATTAATAGGAACAAGCTCCAACAACATGATAAAAGAAGCTACACTCTAATGTGAAATAAACAAGAAGATAATGACTAAAATCATATACAAGATGTCCAAATTAGTTAAATTAAACACTAAAAAACATATTAAAAAAAGGAACATCTAAATATGCAAGAGCATAATGAGAAAGATATGATACCATGTGAGAAGCATCGTCATTATTAGAAGAATGCGACCATGTTAGAATATTGAGCAAAAAAAAATTGATCAAATAAAACAATGATATCACTTATAGATATGAAAATATAGTTATCAAGCAACTAAGTCCTAAGCATAGGTTCATTTCTTGATGTCACCATTACCATAATAGAGATCCATGTCCTTGAAAATGTCAAAACGTCTTCCACACAAGAAGGTTAGAGACAAGTAAAACAGGAACAAGACAACCTTTGTAAACATGATGAATAAGAACAAAAACCTTAATGCAAAGAGATCAAGAAGCTCATGACAAGAATTTCAAGATAAGAGATGAATAAAAACTGAATTTTCTCACCAAAACCGAACCCCAACAACTGCTAAAAGATGGATCTATAACTCTACAGCAGAAAAATGTAAAAAATTAAAATGACCATAAATCGGTCAATATTTCCCATAATTTTTACTATACCCGTTTTCAGAACTAGAGAAGTCGTTATGCATCCATCACTCTTCAGTCCGCACGATCGTCACTAAAAAACTAGAAAATAACTAATTTTAAAATAGCGATATCTCCATTGTTCGGAATCCAAAAGAGACTTTTTTTTTTAAATTGAGTATTTTTGCGAGATGAACTCAGATATGCAATTTGTTTCTTCAGAATCTACACAGAAAGTGTTACAAATGATCTGAAAATCACCACCCAATTTTACCTTAAACAATTCTCCACAAGGGTAAGGGTTTGAAAGAAAAACATCAAATATGTAGTATAAAGCCCAGATTTGAAAAACTGCCACTTGGGTATTGTGGATTGGGTCCCAAAACTACAAAATATGAATATCCCAAGTGAAGTCATGAGAAAATGTTGCTTAAAAAAACAAAATCTAATATTTTTACTGAAGAAGGTAGAATGGAGCAACATGCTCTAATACCATGTTAGAATATTGAGAATATGAATTCATACAACAATACAAAACATGCATAGCATGAGCTGATATAGCCTTCTATCATAATAAGCAACAAATAACATGAACATGAATAAAATGGAGATAAGATAATAGACAAGAGAACACCAGATATATGTGGTAAAACCCCAAATGGGGAAACATCTACGGGAAGGTTGAAATCTTCTTAATCATCAATAATCTCCAATCTTGCAATTGATCTCCCACACATTAGATTCACATCCCACTCCTTAATCACATTACATGACACATCCTTGTGTTCCTATGTGAATTCTTGAATTCTTTATTAATTTACAATGACTCCTCACATCATTATATACCAAGAGGTAATAGAGGAATTACATCCCATAACACATGTGGGATAAATGTAATTTCACCTCTTTATATAATAAAAGGTAATAAGAGTAAATTATTACAAATTACATGTGGGATACTCTTTTACATAATATTGGACATTATTACCTTCCAAATACATTTAGTCATCATTACATGTTCATAATGTATCCAATCAATGGAAAGATTTGACTTTAGCTTTTCTAGTGATCGGACCTCACCTGGATTTGAGAGTAGGGGAAGAATCTCAAGTTAGGATTGGATTGGATGCTATAATGGGATGTAGGCAAGAGATTATACTTCCTAATGAATCGATACCATTCTCAGAGGCAGGGGGAAATCCACTCTTAACTCCATGGAGACAACCATATAGAATAGGGCTAGTTGAATTTGAACAAAAATGGGATTCTTGGAGATAATAGGTGTCTCTGGAACTTGTTCTTAACTTGATTAACTCAAGCTCATATTCAATTAAAAGAATCTCCTAATCAGCTTGTATGGGATTTCAATAAATCTAGGGGTTACTATACCGTGAAGTTGGGTTACCAAGATTTTAGTAATAGAGGGGGCATGATTAATAGATGATGGTGGAAGAAAGTATGGGATGTTAAATCTCTAGCCAAGGAAAAATTCATGATGTGGTTAGATCTCTCAAATAAAGCATTGACATGGGATAAATTACAGAGGAGGAAACAAGGTCCAAATCGATGTCCTCTTTGTATGTCATAGGAAGAAACAAATCCCCGCCTTTTCTTGAATTGCTTAGTCACACACAATGTATGGAGGGAGGAATAACACTTAATTGAAATAAATTCCTTATGGTTTGGATTAAATTTAGAGGATTGTTTTTGTGGATGGTACACTCAAAAGGAACTAGAATCGATTTGATATCTTCCTTTACTAGTATTATGGGGAATTTGGACATACCAGAATTTGGCTCTCTTTGAAGACAAGCACTCTCCATATTTCGAGATCTCTTCTCAAGTACAAAGCATTCTCCCACATTTTACTAATGTTCCCAAGCAACAAATTCCTAGAGTGTTGACTAATCTGCAAATAGATTAGACTCTTCCTTGGGGATTCTTCGATGGTGCATGCCAAGGTGAAAACATAATTGTTGGCATAGGTTTTTGTCTCCATATATAAATAACTCATTCCTACCAATTCAAAGAAAATTTGGGTATGGGATTGAACAACCTAGGGGAACTGATGGCTTTACACTTCCTTTTAAAATTTGTTTTGGATCAAGGTATAACATCCTTGCAAGTTCCAACTCCCCTCTCATTTGTAAGTTGATGCCCTCTTGCTTGTCTATTTAAATGGTTTGACACTGGTCCTACCTAGTTTCCTCGATATTGAATCCTTTGTATGAGCTCTCTGAGGTTCAATGTGAAGATGGTGGACGTCTTTTCTATCACTAAAATGCCAATGAGCTCAAGGCATGATTTTTTAGAGCGACACTTAATATATTAATTGGAAAAGGCTTTCTTATCAGTCTCAATGCATGGCATCATATATATGAAACATTATGTACTATGGTCTCTTGTAGTCTCTTGCATGTGGATGGGAAAAACAAATGTGAACAACAATATGACTTTGTTTCATTTCCATCGTGTTCTTCCATGTGTAAGGCAAATTTCCTTATCCATTCATAGATGTGAAGACTCCTCTTATCTATTAAACAAAACTCACCATGCTTGAGACATACATATGCACACATGCCTTACTGTGTAATTTAAGGGATGACTAGTGGCCACAAAATGTGCATCATATTACAGAACCAAGAGTGCAATTCTACAGACTTATCATAATGCCATTGCATCTTTCTATCATAATATCCAAGTAGTATGGCATGCAATGATCCTTACTTCCAAAGGAGTGGTGTTGACATGGTCCCAACTCTTCTTGACCCAAAGAATATCTAGGACTTTGCGCATCTTGTTTTTGGTTATGTCTTGTATTAAAACACAAGTCTTGGGCTTTAAAAGTTTGATTTTGATCAACTAAACAAGTTGCGTTGGGGATTGGAGGATACTTTGGTATTTGAAGAGATGTGTGCCACCACTTTGTGTTGAAAAGAGCAATTTTTATGTTTAATTATGTACATGGACACAAACACTAGGATGTTGTGGACATATTCAACATGTTGAAGTAAGTGATGATATTACTTACAATCAATATCCCAACCCTATTTCCTTTTGTGGCATAAAAACTAGGTGTTGATATTACTCAAATGCATAGTAAGTAAATAATTATTATTTTGAAATTGTATAGTTTTTATATATGTATTAAATAGGATACACTAGACATGCAACAACTACTTGATCTGTGTTTCCATTGGATACAATTGCTCTATCATTGATCCTGCATCTTGAATATCAACTATGCTCACCACAACACTTCCATGTTTCGCTTTGTCGTTTGGGATTTTTCCTAGTTTTGCTATTGCTAGGAGTAAAAATACCTTAAGATAGCTTAGTCCATGATCACCACCACCTCCAAGAGTGAAATAGTCCACAAAGCAAGAAGCAAGCAGACCATGTGACAACTATCAAATGAAGCATGAGACAACTAACATATGGGACATGAGAGGGATCCAAGCCTATTGCATATGCCTCATCATAAGATTTATCCTTGTGGATGTGCAACATTTCTAATCAGATTTAATAACTTCATTTCATTTATTATTGAGTGAGCATATTTAAGAAAATACCCAAATTTTTCTCTTAGGGGATTTTCATAAAGTTCATCATTGAATAGATTAATAGGGAAACTTAAAATTTGCATATATTTATATAAATTCCAAGTTGAAATTCAATAAACTAGCTCATACATCGATGAAAATCAATTACTAAAAAAAACTACCACTCAAAAACATGCCAAACCAAAAATCAATATTAGGAGATATAAGAGGAATGGTTGAGGAATTTACATAAGCATGGGGGTTGGGATGTATGATGGTATGGTAGTGTAAGGGGCCTTCCAATTTTCCAATATGTTGGGATTGCCACTTGTCAGCAGCTTGGACAACTCATTTCTTTGGAGAGAAGCATTTGATCCAGTCAAGCAACAAGGTATTCCATTCAATGGAGGGAATTTATTCATCAATTCAATTTGTGTTCAAGTCGTGGAAGGCATGCAGGATGTTCATGGAGGAGCATGAGTGGAGGTAGGATTGTAATTGGTAACAGGTAGTGAATGCATAGAGACAACGCGTTCTTGTGGATTAAGTAAGCAACACATGATTATGTTAAAGAAATATTTATGAAGACAAGAAAAACATGAGGATTTCTAATTTTGCAGATGTTTGTTGTTGTTGATATTGATGAGTTACATGACACTTACCCAGATTTACTATTGCCTCTAATAGAATCAAATAATATCCATTGAACCACTGCATCCAAATCCTTAGTGCATTCTATTGTCTTTCTCATCTCTACAATGTTTTGCAAGATCCATAGGTAATGCTACTTTGCAGCTTAGCATAATTTGAAAGAAGACAGGTTAAGATGCCAAATTTCCCTGCATCATAATATAGCTCATAATTAGTTTCAATCTGATTTCTTTTGCATCCATGGAATTCTGATGAATTCGGGGACTATCCTGGAACTCCAAAGAATAATTCTGATGGATTGCCAATAATACTGAAACTTGTGCCTACAAATTCTTGGCAGCAAATGCATCTCTCAATTAGGTGACCAAGAGCCTCGGTTTACTATTTCGCTAATAGTATTCCAACGTTCTACGCCATGAACTTCCACATATTATTGAGAAGCATATCTTCATTAGGTGATCAAAAGCCTCGATTTAGTGAAGATTTTGAGAAGCATGGAGCTCATCCCATGATGGAAAAATATTAATGACGAAAATTGTGGCAACTGCAAAACTATCAAAATTACTAGAAATGTGTTCACAAAGATTGAATGCAGCACAGAGGCGATGAAAGAGGATATAAAGATCAATACAATTTAACCCTTAAGAGTAATATTTTCAAGCATAACCCAGATATGAAATTGATTTTATGACATCAAAATTTACAACCATACCTGCACTTTTGTCACCGCTAACATTGACAGATAGGCACACTTACATGTGAGGGAAGCTATGAAGTTGCTCGCTCATGGCTAACCTCACTGCCATGGCTCTTCTATAATTATATTCTCTTTTGTAGCTTCCTAAGGCCAAGAAATAAATCTATATGGGCGAGGAAAGAAATTATAAATAATCTATTTTCCTATTTTGTATCCTGGTAATGAAAGAAATCCCACTGCAATTTGACTCTGTGGCAAGGCTGCTAGTTTGTGAGTGGGATGGCAGCGTACCTGACCTTACCTTGCCTATACCATTCTAGCTACCCCGGTGGTGAAACTGCTTGCTTTGTTTCTACTGGCATGTAATCTAGGTTGGATTCATCCCTACTGGCATGTAATGTAGGTTGGATTCATCCCTTGAAAGTGTAAGTGGAGTATTCTTGATTGCCTGGTGGTAAGGGATCTATTTCCTCCTCTATCTGGCCACTATAGGAGGTTAGTTGAGCAGGTTAACTATGTATTTAATTGCATGCTCGTGTGATTTCCATGCAGCGACTTTTGTGACTAATGGTTGCTTCAGGTCCTAGTCATATTTCCTTGGGTTAGGGAAAAGAGTTAATCTGCCTATGAATGGAGGTAGACCCATCTTCTTTCTGCATTGGATGTGATAAACCCATCAGACGCTAGAATAATGACAAGATGCCTCTCTATTGATCTGCAAATGCAGTTGAAAGTATGAGTTGATGGGTGGAGGTAGACCCAACTCTTCAGCGTCTATGATGCATTGAGCAATAAATTCATTATAGTGATTTGAGGTTGTCTTCCATTTGATAATATTTCAGTATATACAATAGTGTTTTTTCAACTAATAGGTAGGTTTTGTTAATTCTAGTTAGTTCACTTAGTTAGTTAGTTAGTTAAGGGATGGGTTTTGGCCAAGGGTAATTCAGGTTTAAATTCACTTCAAGTGAGTTATTTGGGAGGCGACATCCAAAAATCAAAACATTTAAATATTCCTGGGTTGCAGTTTCTTAACCAATGGTGAAAATGCACTTGGAGTGACCAACATTTCTTACAAACAAACAAAAAATAAATAAATAGATTCTACAAATAATAATAATAAGCCCCCTTAACCTAATATTTCACGTATATTATAGATTATAGATTGAGTCCATGAATTTTTCGATTTGAGACTTTTGTTTTGCTTTAATCCATAGCTAAATAATACGATTCAAAAGACAATTTGTTGCAAGTGTAATTGTCTTGTTTCAATCTTTTTAGATGATCCTAATATTTCTTCCTTTCATAATACAACCTAATAGAAGATATGACTTGAAGGCATTCCGACGAGCTATTGTTGTAGAATTGACAATTTTGTATTCTACACCGCCAACTTTGGACGTCAAATTGACCAGCCATTTGCTAAATTTATGCAATAGAAATGACCGACTACATGCCATGCACACTTAGTTACAGTTACCAACTACTCTTATAAGGCCACATTCGCAATCTAACAATTTCTAGGTACAATGCAAAGAACGCATTAAATAAATATAATAAACCAGTGGAAAGAAAGTTGACGCGATGACCTTGCAAACTTCGTTTAGAAAATTAATGCAACAAACTCATCGATTTCGGTATTTATACTTTGACATGTTGCACAGTAAATGATATATATCCAAACAATCAAGTTTATGAAAATTTGTGGTAATAATTGTAAGTAATTTTAAGTCTATTTGTTGTAGCTTGGGTGGTTAGGAGGAATGATTGTTACCTTCTTCACCTAGGTTTATATTTCTCTTGTTAAACCCTTATTTTAATGATTATATTTCTAGCTACACATTGATTTTCTACCTAGAATAACGAGTGTTAACATAAACCACCATTTAAAAAAATTGTAAGCAACTCTAAAATACATTATAGATAGATTAAAGACCAACCTCATTTAAAAAAATTGTAAGCAACTCTAAAATACATTATGGATAGATTAAAGACCAACCTCACGACAAGAAGCTATGAATACCCACCAGGAAATCCCATGGCGAAAGGAAAGGCAAGGCAAAGCAAGACCTGGACTCAGTCAATGAAATAAATATCTTGAAAACAGTGAACTTATGCCTACAAACTCAAAGCTTACACCACAACAATGACTAACTGTCCCAACCAAAGGCAACTATTTATCTCCCCGGAGGGACGAATAGAGCAAAGACAAGGAGATCTATTTGCGAAAAAATATATGATTGTTTTGCAAACAAGAGCGTTCAAGTTGAGGTCACATAATTGAGATGCAATCTAACAAACAATCTCAATTCTGGTGCTCAGATTAAACAAAACTAATAAATCATCTTCTATTTGATCATAATACATGTCTTATTTCTGATTACACCAGAACTTGCAAGTATGCAAAGGTGGCAATGTATTCATGTTAATAGCGAGGGTAAACTCCAACCCCTGTCCCCACTTATGAATATGTAACTCACTAAAAGACACATATCTTCCACTATTGGTTATGGTGACATTTGCATTTAGCATTGTGTTGATTTTCAATTGGACATTGATTTTAAAACCATTTTGGCAGGAATTGCTACCATGTAGCCTTGTTTAGTCAAGTGAATGATTAGACCAATGGAAATATTGATCCTACTTTGGACGCCTTTACGTTGTAGAGAACAACTAGATGCCATTCTTTACAAGTCAAATAAAAGGAGAGAGAGAAGCTATTTTGATTGACGATGACATTGAAGGGCATCTTTTGTCTATATGTAGATTTTTCTTACTAGATTTTGATGAAGACAAATAAACTATAAAATGTAAAAGTTGGAAAGAGAGAATCACTAAGAAAGGATAGCTTAAGTCACATCCTTTCTTATGAGATCACTCCACAAGGATATGGACTTATTCTTTTTTATGAAATAAATAAAAAAAGATTTTTCTTATTGTAGTGGACAATTTCATTTTCATAAAAAGTGTAAATTTTATATGAGATCACTTCACAAGGATATGGAATTATTCTTTTTTATGAAATAATAAAATAAAATAAAAAGATTTTTTTATAATTGAAGTGGACAATTTCATTTTCATAAAAAATGTAAATTTTACATGAGTTTAGATTATTCAAGTTTATGAAAAAAGTATCATTCTAACTAATATTTATAGAATATTTGTAATTATTTACTCTATATAGTGAATCTCAAAAACAATATTTCATAGCTCACATGGGTGTGACTCATTGGCAATTCGCTGGGTATGAAGTCACATGTTGTAAATAGAGGTCATGAGTTCAAATCACACCTGGGCTTACCTGTGTCCCATGCTTGCGGGTGGTCGTGAGGTACCTAGAGATATAATGGTAGTGGGACACGTGAGTATCAGTCCAATCTCAAGTTGCTCATTCCCCTAGTGTTTATATATATATATATATATATATTTATGGAGGATTTGTCATAATTCACTATATACATTGAAGTCCAGTCTCAAGTTGCTCATTCCCAAAATTTATATATATATATAAATGTAAATACTAGGATTTGTCATAATTTACTATATACATTGAATCTCAAAAAAGATATTTCATTTATCAAAATATAAATGCTCCTTAATACTAGAAAAAAAATGGTTTTTGACAACTATTTTTTAAAACATAATATAATGTCAATCTTTCCATTCTCCTACACATGGAAATTATTGAAAAGTTAAAATTATGAATGTTAACAAACATAATATAATCTCAATCTTTCCATTCTGATACGCATGGAAACCATTGAAAAGTTAAAATTATGAATGTTAACAAATGACTTTCACAAGGAGCCCCGCATATAGGTGAAAAGTTAAAATTATGAATGTTAACAAATGACTTTCACAAGGAGCCCCGCATATAGGTGGCATTGAGGGTGATTCATCACAAAAGGTTTGTAAGGTTTAGAAATGTTTAGACATGTTTAGTACTTGCAAACTTCATACTGACCTAGTGCAACTCTCTTATTTAAGATATAATGCTTTTATTATTAAAATACTACATTGCATTCTTTGTTATAATAATTGTATTTAAGATTTTTATGTCTTACCATACTTGCCATGAGGTAGTATATATTGTAATCAATTTGTGGTTGATAGTGTATATTGTAATCAATTTGTGGTTGATTGTTTCATGGGAAGATTTCAACAAATAATATTGCTACTTTAGAAGAATAGTTATTTTTTTTCTTTGTTTTTTTTAGAGGTTCAACTTCCATAATTTCTTTCGTCGAAGTCTCCATAATAGGCATAAATTATCCATCGATTATCACTAGGATGGCCTATTGCATTTGTACCTTTTACCCAATCCAATATCCCAATCACAATTAATGTGTAAAAACCACAAGCCCCTTGATGGAACAAACAAAGTGCATGCAATAACTACTGATGTATTCCAAAGTTTAAGGATTGGAGGTGGTGGAAACCAATTAAACTACAAGTATAACTGAGATGGTATATATTGGGGCATTGAGATAGAGAAGCATACTTATATTGGTACATTGAAATGGTATGGAACAAATAAATATTGAATTATAAAAATTATTATTAACGAAAATGATTAAAAAATTATTTAGTTTATCATAATATTTCGGCAAAATATATTAACTATAAATTATAATAACAAATAAAATAAAATTTATTCATCATTAAAAACCATACGCATCATCACTCATCTCCATCACCATGAAACATAAATTTATTAGAGGAATCCAAGCAAATCAAATACTTTCACTAAAAATCCCAATAAAGTTTACTTATCTTAAAAAAACACAAACAATTTCTATATTTTTTAAAACAATTTCTATGGTTTTTTTCTTAACTTTTTATGTTCACTCATCTAATAGATTGTCAAATGACGTGTCAACGTTGGATGTATGGATCCACAAACAATACTGAAATACTTATTGAAAATTGATTCGTATAAATTTTATTTTTCAACAATATAAAATGTATTTATTTATTTAAAATGTGTTTATTTATTTATTTAAAAATACACTTTTAAATAAATAAATAAAAGCAATAGAGGGATTTAAATTCAAAGTCATCATAACATTAATGTAGTGGAAACCACTTGAAAAAGAATTTTATATATTGAAACCCATTTCATAATGCTTTAACATAATCCAAATTAAATGATAATGCTTTTAAATGATAACCCAAATTAAATGACACATAACCTACATTAAATAACACAAATTACTTATAATTATAGTATATGTATAGAATTGAACTCCACAGCATTTTAGAGACTCGTGATTTGTCCATAGTTCTATAAAATAAGAGGTAACGGGATATAAAAACAAGGTTAAAATGCTTATTTATTAATAAATTATCAAATGAAGATGATGTTAGATGTATGGGATTTACAAATAATATTAAAATTTTAAAATTATTTACTTGTGTAATTTTTTTTGTAAGGTTTGTAAATTTTATTAATTCAAACTAAAAAGCTTGTACATGTCCAAAATGCTCAGCTCGCAAATGTCTAAAAAGCCATGTAGATTGCTGAAAATGTAAACCATATGGAGCCTAAGGTTATTGGACTTCCTAAGACTAAGGATTGTCAAAAATTTCAAAGACTACAAGTGTTTTAGAGTGGCAAAGTTCCCCCACAGGTCGGGGGTTATGGCCCATGAAATTCAAAAACATTGTCACACACGAGAACCAGAAACCAGACCAATAGTTGTGTTGCAGTACGGGTTTGCTTCGGCTCGCGGGATGGAAATGAAGAATGTTAATGGCGTCAGAATCAGGGATCAAAATTGAACATGTCACAGCACGTCAAAGGGCTCTCAGCACGTCCCAGAAGTGTTGTAAAAAAAATGGACGTCAAAAAAAAGAAGATTTTTAATTTTGAAGTTTTACAAATAAATGTAATAATTATTTCAAAATTTCATTAGAAGTGCTATATTTAAAATTGCCCATCAAAATTTTTACAACACAGGTACAGGGGCACCGGCAGTCCAGCACTGACTCTCGCTCGGAGACTCCAAGAGTCTAGTCCCCGGCAGTGACCCCGGTCCCCACTCCCCAACTCTCCATTAATTAATTGATTAGTGATTATTTACTAAGTCCCATCCCGAGTCCCGAATCCCGATTCCGTGGGCAATGGCATAATTGGCATTGATTGATTATTTAGTGGGGTTGGAAACTTGGAGGCTGGGCCGCTGGAGCCTCGAGAGTCGATATTTAACAAATCTACTTTACAAATTACATCCATCATCCATGCAGGCTGCAGCTAAAATCTTAACATTTTTATAGTTGTATAATTCCGCATTTAATTTCGGTTCAGAAAGTGGTTCAGAAAATTTATGATTCATGAATCATGAACCGTGATAGAATTTCCCAATTCCCATTGCCAAATTACCTAGCTCCAGGAGTCCAGTCGCGGCCAAATTCCAAATTCAATGTATTGTGTCATTCAAATTTGGGCAAGTTGGGAGTCTGGGACTGGGAGAACCATCGTGAATGGTGCGAAAAGCAAGCCTGGTTTGAAAGAGGACCCTGGTTTCAATGGTGATTCGGTGAATGGTGTGAAAAGAAAGCCCCAATTCCAATTTCCCATACTGTGCGCTGGTTTGAAAGAGGACCTTGGTTTGAAACTTTGAAATGTGAGCAAGCCCCAATTCATTTCCAAATTTCGGTGGTATTTTAAGGTTCTGGTTCTCATCTCGCTGGATGTGGCTGCAGTGAACGCAGAGGCGAGAGGCCGCGTTGTTGACAAGTGCTGGTGTCCGGACTCCGGACTCTGGAGGTCGTTTGGCTTTCTGAAGACAAAGTTCTGTCACCTGTGGCTGCTGCAGTCTTTTGCTGGTGCTTTCTTTCAAGGTATGTTTCCTTATTCCATTTCCAATTCCCATTGTCTGTGACTCTGTATTGGCATGGTGTGTACTGTCTCGATTTCGAATAGGATTTCAACTTTTCACAATCCTATCTGTACTGTATTGAGGTATAGCTTCTCCAACAGTGTTGTAATAGAGGCGTAGTTGGGGACCTGGGGTGACTGGATTCACAGCTCTTGTCCTTGTATTTTTGTCCCATTCTCTCATCGCCGATTCGCCATTATAGCATCGATTTCAGAGTATGTATATCCTACTGGGAATGCCCAAGTTGGATTTTTCGTTGTGGTTCTCTCCCTGAAGGTCCTTGTGAATGAGCTGGATGGTCAGCTCCATGGAGGCCTGAATGATGTGGGTTGGATGGAGGGCTTTGTTGTGCCCTTTCTTTTTCCTGAGAGAGCAGTTATTGTGGGTCTTTTCTGTGGAGTTTTGGCAGGCTATACCTACATTCATGGTATGAAGCTGTTTGCACCACGCTTAAATTACAAGGATCCAGTTGATTTTGGGTTACCTTGCCCTCTTTATCTGGAGAGTTTGAGATGGGTTTGCCCCTCCTGCAACGTCCCAAATGGGTTGTTTATTGAAAAATGTGATAATTGTAGTCAGTCCAGGGAATCGTAACAACTACGTGTTACTTCATTTCAGTAGTGTTATGAAGCACTAATTGTACTAATCCAGTAGGGTTAGGGTTTTGTAAGTTTATTATTGAAGAGATCACCTCAACCTATTGTGCAGAATATGTTCTGTTCCTTATATTAAGAAAGCACATTTTATATGGTTCAGGAAAGACTTAAAAACACTCAGAATGATATTCAATATGCACTTTTTATCCAAAATCTAGTATGATAATGGGCAAAATAAATATTAAACTGAGAAAACTGTAGCCTTCTAATTCAGTATGGCAGAGGTCCCGAATCATATTCAGTGATGTTATCATTGTTGCATTCCCATTTTTGTCATATACTATCACCAAATTGCAAACCAATTTTAGACAGGTTTCCTTCTTTATACACATGCTAGAAAAAAAATATTGAAAATGCCTAGTCAACTTGTCAACTTCCTCATAAATAGCTTTTAAGTAGATATCCATGGGCTGCCAGAGTCCCAAGCCACCGTGCGAATATGGATGCATAATAAAATGGGGTTGTGTTTGAACCTTGAGCTCCCTCAACTCAAAATAAAAATCCTAAAACAAAAAACCTTTAGGATCTTTACTCTTGACAGCTTGTTGAAACCAATTTTTTGTTTCTCCGCCTGGGCTATGAAAAGAGAAAAATATATGTTTGTTTTATATGCTTTTCATTTTGGGCATTTCGTGTGAGAGTCAAGGAGATCCGTCTTTAGTATTTACATTGTATTTGTAAATGCTTTGAACTTTCCGACGGGATTTGAAAAGTTATTTTCATGTTTTTATTTTATTGTTTTCTCTTGCTTTACATATTTTTTTCCACATATATTTGCCCAAATAATTAACTTATTGAAAATGTTCCTTCAGGCAGGCAGTCAGGTCCTATCCTTATCGAAAATGTTCCTTCAGTCAGGCAGTAAGGTCCTGTCCTCCTTTAGAGGGTTTTGATAGGGCTTAATGTCCATTGTTTCCAGGTTTCTTGTACACATTATAAAAGCGGTTATATATAATAATTATAGAGTTTGATTTGTGTTATGTTTATTCTTCATCTCTCAGCAAGTCTAAACATCTTCTGCATCTATAGCTTCTACCTCTATCAGTTGCATGGTAAACAGGCAAATTTCTGATTCTTGGACAAACTAAATTTTAACGTTCAGCTGTCTATCTTTCCACCATCTCATGTACTTTTGCCTTGGTTATTTCCTTCCATATGGGGAGTCTGTACTGGCTTGATTTCGAATAGCTATTAAAAAAAACTGGCTCGATTTCGAATAGCTATTAAAAAAAACTGTTGAGAACAGAGAAATTAGAATGACAGCGTGACAGCGTCTGTTCTCTCACTTTCTTTCTTCTAAATCATTTAAAAGGATAAAGTTCACAAATACAATTACTTAAGTATCTGCCCAGTAATTATCTATTAATTTCAGATAACCTTGCAAAATTGCAATCATCTAGTTCTAATACTGAGTTAAGAGCGATGCAATACAAAAAGCCCAGTAAAAATAAAGATGAAAAAAGGCAAAATCATTTGCCTGAACCGATTTTCTAAATGATAATTTTAGGACTGGTTAAGACTGGCCGATATAAATTTTAATATAAAATTCTCAATAATGTGAGCTTTACATTCTCGGATAGCTTTTTTCTCAATGTATATTTGAAACAATTTGTATAATGTATGCAAAGGGATGAAATTCATTCCTTTATTAAGAATAATTAATAGTTACCTGAATGGAATGAATAATTCATTCCTTTGAATACAGATTACTCTATTTCTATCTAGCTTAGTAATCAACGCACCATTGGCAAGAACTTGGTTTTAAACATAGTAGAAGAATTCATATCCTAAAGAAAAACATGCCCACGAAATCCAGAACTCTTCTCTTTAAGAAAAGGATTTATTGCTATGTAGGAAAGCTTAAACAATAACAAACAAATGGGCAAACCAAATTCGGTTCGAAGTCACAGAATTTCAGGTCATGGATTCATTTGGAGTTACTGGAACTCACCAATTGTCGATTGAGAATTTGAGACCATGCAATCTGTGAATCCGTGGGCACTGGATTAATGCCCATCCTTATTGTCAAGGCTTGTTGCAGCAAGAGAATAAGAATGGAGATGGGCACTCAGTGCAATCACCAACAAGATTCTCTGCAATAAATGTCTTAGGGAAAACATAGTGAAACAATAGCCAACACTACTAATTGTCACCATTCCTCCTATTCCAGTGGTTAAAGATTGCAAGCTGCTATATATCCCTTCTCATCAACCTGCTCTAGGTACATAACACTGTAGCATTGCACAATAAGTTATTGATTTTTAAGTAATCACAATTTTCTGGACACATGGGAAATTGGGAATCAAGATCTAGAAGTAAATTTGAAACTGTTTTGGGAAAGTGTAAATTTTCGCACAGCAAAAATGATGTATAACCCAATTTTTATTATTCTAATAACTAATAACTGATAACCCAATTATGCCAAAAAAATTCCAATGCTAATTTTTCAAAGCAAACTGCAAAAAGTCATCTATTTTTTAGTTTCTGGCAGTTTTACCTATTTTATATAGGTAGATATACTTTCTTGTTATTTATTTGGAATAAAATCTCCATATATTAATTACTATTAATGAACCACCTAATTGTTAGCTTGTTTGGCATGTGGCTCCTTTGCCAACTGTGTATCCATTTTCATTTTGGCAAGAGCTTGATATGGTTGTATTATTGGCTTGGTGTTGTAATAGGAAGTGTTTGTTTTTGGCATGTGGCTCCTTTGCCAACTGTGTATCCATTTTCATTTTGGCAAGAGCTTGATATGGCTATATTATTGGCTTGGTGTTGTAATAGGAAGTGTTTGTTTTTATTTCACATTAGTGATTAGTAATTTAGTATATCATTAATTTGTGTTTTTATATTTATTTATTTAATTGATTGAATACAGGGATAAATTGAGAAATGTCACATCTTGGTCATCCTAAGAAAGATAAAAAACAACTTTCACTTGCTAATGCATTTGGTATCCCTCAACACTCTAATCGACCATGCCACTTTGAAAATGAAGTTTATGATCATCCACTTGAAGGCCATGAATCAGATAGTGCAGAACCTCTTGAAGAGGAACAACCATCAAAGAGGGCCAAAAGAGCATTCAAGTCCAAATGGAAAACTAAATTTCCTTGGGCTTATGCTGTAAATGATTGTAATGGTGTTCAAAGGATAAAGTGTTTGTGGTGTGTAAAATTTAAAAGGGAAACTCCATCTGCTAAAGAAGGAAGTATGACTCTTCAAGTTAGTGGTCTAAACATCCATGCAAAATCAGAGGCTCATAAATTTGCTTTGCAACTTTTAGAAGGGAAAAGCAAACGGAGTACTCTTCCAATTACCAAACATGTAGAGCTAATGGTAGATGCTGAGAAGGAGAGAATTATATCAGTGATAGAAAACATGTATTTTGTCGCCATAAACGACTTACCTTTAGAAGTATATAAGTCCATATGTGACTTGAATAGGTATAAAAACACTCCTCACATGCCTCTAACAGATGATTACTCTTCATATACAAACACAACATCTGGAAAGGAGTTTTTACAAGCTGCTAAGGATGTATATTGGAAAAAGTTAAAAGATGAGATTTCCAACAGCCCATTTTACTCAATTTCAGTTGATGAAAGTACTGATCGGACTATGGTGCAACATTTGATCATTTATATTTCATATTTGACAAATGAAGGAAGAGGTCAATGTGTTACAAAATTCATAAAGTTGCTTCAAATTAAAGATGGAACATCACAGTCTATGTATGATGCTGTGACGTCTCTTTTAGCAGAAATGGATCTATCCTTAATAAAGTTAGTTGGATTTGGATCCGATGGGGCCTCATCCATGAGGGGCATTCGTGAAGGTTTATCTACTAAGATTCGTCGACATGCTCCTCATTTATTGGATATCCACGGCATAGCTCATCGATAAGCACTAGCAGCAAATGATGCTTCATCTTTTTTTCCAGAGTTGCAAGCTATTGATAAGTTTGCAAACAAGGTTTATTCATGGCTCGGGAAATCTGCTAAAAGACATGGAGAATTAAAAGAACTCATGGATTCATTTCAAATCACAAGGTTAGAAGTGTTACAAATTCATCACATTAGGTGGTTGTCTAGAGGCAAAGTCATGGAAAGACTTGTTAAACTCATGCCTGCATTGTTAATGGACTGGGAGTTGGGGGGAAAAAAAATGTATGAGGTGGCCACAATATTTCAAGTGCAATTTTGCATACATTTACTTGCAGATGTGCTTATTGAGTTAAATAAGCTGAATCAAAAGTTCCAAGAAGATCATGTTGATATTACATCTATTGGAACTACTTTGGATATCACTATTAGTTTGCTTCATAAGCGATTTCTAAGAGGCATATTTGGGGCAGGTGCAATACACACATCATCTTTTTTAAGTAAAACACAACAAGGAACTATTGATTTTACAGATTGCACAGGTATGGTACATGTACATGCATTGAGGTTTGAGGGTTTTCCAAAGTCACAAAGATCAGGGACACTAGATGATTGCATTTTGTTGGGAAAAAATTTTGTAATGAAGGTGATTGACTCTCTCAATGCAAGGTTCACAGATTTACCTATATTTAATGCTGCTAAGTTTTTTAGTCCTCGTAATTATTACGAGGATATGGATGATACGGACTCTCAAACAAGAAGATGGCTAACATGTTTATGTGAGAAATTTAGTGTTGGGGCCTCACCCATTGTGGATAGTGTTAAATGTTTTGGTGAAATGGACGAATTTATTTGTACTGTTTATAGATCATACCCAAAAAAACAGATGTTTGGAGCATGGGATCTATGTGGAGGTGAGCATGAATGGTTTGAAGGATTTCCATGTTTGATGCGTCTATGGCAAGTTATTCTTGTTATTCCAGCTAGCACAGCAGTATGTGAAAGAGGATTTTCAAAACTAAGCCGGATAAAAAATTATGACAGATCAAGACTTTCTCTAGAAACATTGGATATGTTAATGTTTCTCTCTCTTAGTGCACCTCAAGCTCTAAATGAGGTAGACTAGACTGCTATTTATGATGTATGGAAACAAATGAAAACTAGAAAGCCTCTTCCACTAGGATAACATATTCATATATCTAATGATCTAAGATCTGGTAATTTTGAAGAATGTGAATTTAAGTTTCAATCAGAACACCAGAAAACACTTGGAAGAACCACTAATTTATTTGAAGTTTTTGTAATGAAAAATATGGAGATAAGATCTGGTAATTTTGAAGAATGTGAATGTAAGTTTCAGTTAGAACACCAGAAAAAAGAACCACTCATTTATATGAAGTTTTTGTAATGAAAATATGGGGATAAGATCTGGTAATTTTGAAGAATGTGAATGTAAGTTTCAGTCAGAAGTTCAGAACACCAGAAAACACTTGGAAGAACCACTCATTTATTTGAAGTTTTTGTAATGAAAAATATGGAGATATGGTAGTTACTTTTTGAAAGTTTTTGGGACAAATGTATAGTTCCAAATCTCACCTTCTTAGTCTTTTGGGAGTTGTTGGTTTTAATGCATGACTTGGGGATATATGGAATATGATGAGTAAAAACGCTCCAACATATTGTTGTGCAATAGAATGTATTATTTCATTTTGAAAAAATGAATACAATTTAAAAACTTCTTAAATTGTGTATTTTTTATATTTAAAGAATTAATACTGTGTTTTCAAGCAACTATTTTCAAGGATTGTGGATTCTAGAATGTCATCTTCTTCAAATAATTGTTTGATATAATTATGTCAAATAATTGTTTCATGTAGAGATCTGATGGGCCAACTCCACACTACACAGACATGCTTGGTCCACACTGTTTTAATTGACAGTGAAGCATATTTTTGGGCCAAACATTGATGCTTCATTGTTTTAATTTACAGTGAAGCATCTTGTGACTTTTGTGGTGAAAAAGAGACAATAATAATTGCCATTTATGCCCTTGTGCTAGTTACAATTTATGCCTGGGTTTATCCACAAAGTTTATATAGAATTAAAAAATCCAATTTTTTATTCACAAACTTTGCATACTCCGTATGATCATTTCAGTTTTTGATGACAGAGGAGAACATCACTTAAAACACCTTACCTTTTTTCCATAGGTTGAGTGATGAGATTCCTCTTCTTTTGGTCCCTTTTTATGCTCTCTCCAGCAGTTTTTTAGACTTGTATTTATGTTTCTATTAATTATGAAAATATTTTAGACTTGTATTTTTGTTTCTATTAATTATGAAAATATTTTAGACTTGTATTTCTGTTTCTATTAATTATGAAAATATTTTAGACTTGTATTTCTGTTTCTATTAATTATGAAAATATTATATTCTTTCAAATATTCAGAGAACTAGATTTCATACCTTAATACTCAAAATACTTGATATAGTTCTATTGCTTGGGTAAATTTTATGCTTCTGCTTGTACATGCATATATGTGTGTTTGCTCTTCATCTTTATTATTTTTTGTTAGAATACAAAAGCATAGTAAAAATATTACTATACTAGTGAATTTGGAACCTTTATGCTTGCATTGTGAGAACACTTGTGATTATTTTATGTGATTTTAAACTTAAATAATAACTGCTGATGTTATTTCTGATCTGGAGGTTCCTTGTTGTTCTTCATTTTTGAATTGTTGGTGATAGTATACTTCAAGACTTGGAAAACCTTGAAGTCTCTGTAGCTACATATCTTTGAGTCAATCTTAGTTTGGGTAATTATTTATTTATCTGCAGTTGCTTATCAAGCCTTGATTACTTTTGGATTTAGATTGCTCTTCAAATAATCCATGCAAAGAGATGATCTCTCATATATTACTATATTAGTGAATTTGGAACCATTATGCTTGCATTGTGAGAACACTTGTGATTATTTCATGTGAATTTAAACTTAAATAATGACCTGCTGATGTTATTTTTGATCTGGAGGTCCCTTGTTCTTCATTCTTGAATTGTTGGCGATAGTATACTTCAAGACTTGGCAAACCTTGAAGTCTCTGTAGCTACATATCTTTGAGTCAATCTTAGCTTGGGTAATTATTTATTTTTTTACAGTTGCTTATCCAGCCTTGATTACTTGTTGATTTAGATTGCTCTTCAAATTCACGTTCATGTGCGAAAGTGATGTTCAGTGATCAAATTTGAAGGCTTAGTCTAGTTCCTCACAATTCCAATTAGTTCAGTGATCAAATTTGAAGGATTCGTCTAGTGTCTTGATGTCTAGTTCCTCACAATCCAATTATAAATATGTATGGCCTACAGTAAGTTGGTCAAATGGATTAAACTCTAATTATTTTGAATGTAATTTTTGTGCAGATTTCACAAAGTAGAAAGCTAGAGATCAAACATAGTATCTTGAAATCCATAACATGGTATATCAACGATTCAGCAAATTTATGTTATCAAAATCGAATTGTTTGTCAAAAACTAAATTATGTTATAAAGAGGCAATAAAACTAAATTAGTCTCCAAATATTCTATTACAAGGTTGGTTTCCAGTGATGCCAAGAAACTTTGTATTCAATGTTTTAGTAAATATAATAAATTAAAATGTTATATTTCAAATCAATTTATAATTGAAAATTGATTTGAAATGTAATATTTTATTTAACATATTTTTTACTGAAGTGTATGAATAATTTATTATTGTCAATTGAAAAGCAAAATTTTATAAAGCTTTTCATCCTCGAAGTGTGCACAAATATATACCCTTCAAATTTAAATTAAGACTAGCCCTTCAAATTTGATCACTGGTCGGAATAGTTATAATTGGTAGAGGTGGTGCTATGGATCTGGGTGCCACTCATCCTCATGCATGTGACAGACAGCATCTCGTTTCGAGAGTTGAGCATGTGGGGTGGGGTCCTCAGTCGGCTTACATTCGTCGTGGGTAGTGCAAATTTCGTTTTTCAATCAGATAAAGTTTGTTTATTTATTTATTCAAAAATATAGTATTATGTAAATAAATAAAAATCACAAGAAAGATTTAAATTCATAGTGAAAACTCTTTTTTTACCTTAAAAAAAATCACAATTTATTTTTATTAAAAATAAACCATTTTTTTATAGAGTTTTGTAGATCTTTCTCACTGCTGAAGATCTCCTAACAGTATTAATAAAAAATGCCATCAGTCATTACATCCATAAGATACCCAAAGTAGGTAAAAATAATATATAGCATTATCAAACCAAAATAAAGAAGCTTTTAAACCATCAAACATTTAACCCAAAAAGGACTTAGATGTATAGTTATCTCATTGTCATTGATCCTCTCTTGGATAGTTGATCATCGTATGTGTTCATTTCTATATATATATGCTTAAAAGAGGTGTTTTGTATGTGAACTAGAGGCCTAATAATCTTTTCATATATAGGAACAAGGAGAATCTTATTTGGTTGTCTTTTGTTCCTCATCCACTCGATAATAATTTTAGAGTCTCCAAAGACCTATAAGTGTTGCACTCCCTTCATAATTTCAATGAGAACATGATAAATGAAGTTTTCCACCTACACCACCAACTATAGGATTTTGTTGAACTACATCCTCAAAGTAAAGCCAATGATAAGATTTATCAATTGTTTCAACCACAATATTTCTGAGAGACTAAGAAAATGTCTCTTGAGGGGATAAATTGAGGATGGTTAATCCTTTTGATGCACAGACAATAGGAGAGATATCAACATCCTCAAAGACTACTTTATTCCTACACAACCAAACTCCCCATATAAAGATAACTGGCATAGCCATATGAGACATGAACAATGTATTAGAAGACTGAACAATGTATTAGAAGACCAAGATCATAAATCTTTTTCTAGGGACATACCATCCTAATGAACTGAATACCCCTGACTAAATATGCATGATCCCAAATTTGTTTCACCATTTTCCTTACAGAGGGGACATCTACCTCGCCCATTCCAAAATTTTCTCAACATCGGGTCCTAAACTAGAATTTTATTTAAGAGGGATAGCAAGAAAAATTTTCATTTCATAGGGCATTTGAACTTCCAAGTAGACGTGAACCACCAACACTATACATGAGGGTATTCTTCTGGCCGAATGACTTGGTATCTAGTACTAGGAGTGTATGACCCACCGGATTTGTTCTTTGACCATAAAAACTCATATTATTTGTCCACAAGCATAATGTGGCTATCTTTAAGATATTTTATAAATATGTTCCAAGTATTCCTATTATCCTCCTCCATAATTTGCAATTGATTATATTTTAACCACTCTTATGATAGGAAGGTAGTGTTAATAGGATCACTGATCTTCTCCAAAAAAATGTAACCGTGGTCTCTCAAATCTTCCACCAAAGGGAGGGGGAGTCTGTGTTCCCCACCACACCCTATCCAAGGGTCCTGTCCCAGTCTTACCCTTCTTCCATTTCCAATGTACCACTCCAACCAATCACCAATGGCATCGAAAGCTAATAACAAATCTATCCACATAGTAGATATATTCTTGTAGTATTTGTCCCTACTTCTGAACCGTTCCTCCATAGATAAGGGAGCAATATATTTTTGAATAAAAACTGAACCCAGAGGCCCTCTCCCTTTAGGATTCTCCATACCCCCTTTGCTGCAAGGGCCTTTGAAAAACAATGAGGGTTCTTTAGACCCCAGCCACCAAGAACCTTACGCCAAGATACAGAATTCCATGCGGCCCAATGGAAAGAACCTCTAGCCGGGTTACCTTTCCAGATAAAATTGAAATAGATCTTCCTAATTTGCTCCAATATGCCACTAGGAACATAGGCCAATTAGACCCAATACACTGGAATTGTTTCCAAAATAGATTTCACCGGAATGAGGCACCCTTCTCTACTGAACCATTTATTGCACTAGAGAAACATTCTTTTTCCAATATTTTCTATTAGCCAGGTCCAATCTCTTTTCTGATAAGCATTAGGCTTCATGACAAATCCCAGATACCGAAGACCATTCTCAATATTTGTTGGCGCACTTTTACTTCGACCAAAGTTCAAGCATTCAACAAAATGCCAACAAACACCACTACCACAAATACCGGCCTGAAAGGGAGTCAATCCCTTTTGGCAACACCTACAGAGCAGATGAAGTCTCATCCGAAGTACCTATGGAGACTGCAGGAACCATATTTCTGCAGTACGAAAGGGGAATAGCTCGTGTCACAAACCCAATACCCGTGCAATGATAATTTGGCTATGAAACATCCATAATTTCACTAATAACACCCATACTATCACGAATTTGGTTTTCTACTGGTTAAATTGATGTTTATAGTGAAATTATAATTGTAATTAGGCACTGTGGTAATTTAAATATGAAAGAAAACAAATACGATTATGCAAGTAAATTTGTTATGATTACAAATTCTCAAATGATAGGAATTTCATGCAATTAATGAAAAACATTCAGCAAAAAATACATTAAACACAATTCAATAATTGTCCACAACAAATTCCATTCACAAATGAATACTTATCTGGAAGAAATGAACCGATTGTTTGCAGACCAAGGACATTCCACCCAGCTATAGGCTCTGTCAATCCATATCTTACTTTGACAGGACACCCCCGAGATGGGACTATCAATCCACAAAAGGTGATGGTTTCTCTGGCTACAAATATCCCTCAACCAAGGAATGAGGCTCCCTTCTCTGAGTTAACAGTAACTCGGGCTCCCTTCTCTGAGTTAACAGTACCTCGGGTTTGTTACCCCTAATTCCTTTTCTAGGATCAAGGGAGTTATGTTGTTATAAGTCTAGTTCACTGTAGGTAGAAGGGTGAGGGTGGTATGGAATGGTACCGAAATGGTAGTATCAGTGACAGGGTTCTCCAATAGATAGTGCAGGTCTGGAAGCTACTATATCTCTCTCTGGCATCCCATAATAAATGGAATAATGGCTTTCTCTTCCAATTTATATGCATGCTTGAGGCTAGACAGGTGGCATGGAGAGGTAGACATTTTTCCCTAGACAAGTGGCACACATGGGTTGGACACACTTTTCCCCCTTTTTGTGGAAGGATAGTCCCTCACCTCTTCTTTTTTTCCTTTAGTCTACAACAGGCATGTATTTTTTATATTAAAGAGTGGAAATTTACAAATTTACATATCTTGGTCAATCTGGACCATGCATATCCAGCTTGTATCCATTTCGTAAATATTTACATTTTTATACATATTGGGGTCAAAAACGGGGTGTTACAGCTAGACATTTGATACATTCATCATACAACCCAATAACATCGACCAATCTAGAACATCGACAGAATCAGAGCTTCGACACATTCATCACTTCAACAGAACCCCTGACATCACCAGAATGGCATAACTTAAAATATATTATGCATTCATATTACTTATAATTATCTTGATCATGCATTCATTTAAGCATTCAGACAGAGGAAATAAACACATATCACATATCGCATCACACATCACAATACATAAAGACCATATGTTTAACGTGGAAACCCATCCTGGGAAAAACCACGGAAGTGCTTGTCTTTATTATGAGTCACAGCCAAATAATCACTTCAATTAAGACTTATAGATTTCATCATGACATACAAGGGATCTGCGCACACAACCTGCAAATCAACGACTCGGCTTCTCCAAAATAACTCCAACAGATATGGCATAATGCTTCATTACAGACTCAAAATATGCTCTTACAGCATCGACTAACAATAACCCACCGTATCCAACTGGAACCCACCTAAAAAATATTCCCTTATTACATGTTTATAGGGCGCACTTAGCTTGTCACGCTCCCACTAACCCACTAACTTACTAACTTACTAACCAACTCATTATTACAATGTCGACCATTTCTAACTAACTAACTCAACTTCGACCATTTGACTTGTTCAATGTAACCATTTTTCCCGTATTATTGGCCACTTCATCGGAGTTGACTGCTTCACTGAACCACTTCTGTATTGCCTTTGTCCACACCAAAATAGTTTTCACCAAAAATGTTACCTCCAAAACGCTAGGCCCGACAATATCAACTAAGGGAATTTTGTTGAGAGCAAATCCATTCAATTTCCTCTTAATTGATGTTAAAAAATGAAATAGAAGACTTTGTAACATTGTAAACCATTCCCCTAGATGCGAGTGGTGGCGATCAAGCCAGGCACGAGGAGCATGCCACGAGGTTCAGGAGTGGCATGACACCTGTGCAAGTGCAAGATAGACATCCATCCAGGAATGACATTAGGCATCCTCTTGAAACGACGTCGAGGCGCTCGCGACTTTAACTCCAAGGATATTCGTCCCCTCCGCCATACTGGATTAGCTACCACGCCCACTACCCCCATGGCTCCCAAACGTTCAAACTCTTCTTGTCCCTTCACCTGCTCTAGGACTTGGCTCTCTATCATGACCATGCTCATTCTCCTCCGCATTCTTGCTCCGCTGCTTCTGGATCCCTTGTTCCACGATTTCCTCTCACCTTGCCCCTATGCCACCCCTGTTAATATCCTCCTTGAAATCCTACTCATCGGCACCATTATGGGAAAGACGAAAGGACCTCGAGGCAAGAATAAATTTGAATCCCAAGAAGATGGGAAAACTCATAAGGGCTACAGTGCTAAGATTTCCATTCCTGTTCACTTGCTGGTGGACAATTGGGAGGCCCGCATCATCGCCGATATACTCACCATGGGAAGTCAGGCTCATCCTTGGGATCCATATTGGTTATTGAAGAATATGCTCAGGGAGCTTATGGAAGATAGGGTGGCCAACTGGGCCACAACGAAGCACACCATGCAAACCTTAAGCGCCACTATGCCCAACATGGCCGCCACCCTACAAAGTCTGGAGAGCACCCTCTGCTAGGAGGTGTATGCTCCAACCGCCACCTTCGGCATGATTTTCATCCTGAGAGCAGCGCCCAGGCCCACGTAGCCAGAAACATGACGACGAGTGGCAGAATTCCGAGCACTCCTACAGGTCCTGGTCTAGTCCATCCCTTTGGTAAGGCTCTAGATTTTCTGAGAGGTAAGGAGCTGATACAGACCACCTTCCCCATTCCTTCCACCCTGGGTCCAATATTGGCGAAGCGCACCCATAATGAAAAGGACAACACTAACTTGGGTTTCAGAAAGACTACTCCTTTACCAGTCAAGCTACTGGTAAGAAACACCAGGCCAACTGCAAAGGTCACTCAGCCGGCTATGAAGGTCTCTCAGCCACCTGTGCAGATCGATCCGCCACCTGTGAATAACTCTCTTCCGCAGCCACCTGTGAAGAACTCTCTGCAGCAGCCGGATGATGAGGACGACTACTACAATAGTTGTTCAATCCTCGAGGAGACACCCTCTGATGCTGAGGCACCTACTACCCACTGATAAGGAGGTTATCCTTCTGTTTTCTTTTCTTTTTTCTTAAGCTTCATAGCCACTATGTTTATTTTCGATGTTTTCATGGACACACAGTCTCCTTTGGTCTATCATGTTTCCCCAACTCTGGGAAGGACTTTTTGTATAACTCGGTACAGTAGGATCTCTCAAGTTTCCATGGTTGGCTCAGACCGCCACAGTATGTACTTTCTACTGTATTTTTATTTTTAGCTTAATATAATTCCGCAACATTACAAAAAAAAAACATTGTAAACCATTCTTTTAGCTGCTGCAAAAAGGTCAAAGAATCCTTCTAGGTGGATAATTTCGCTTCCATAGTCATTAGAAAAAATGAGAATATCATTAACAAAAAAATATGGGAAACACTTACAGGACCTCCAGCATGAATACCCTTGAAAGAACCATTATGTTTTGCATGAAGCGGTAATATACCAAACCCTTCAACCACCAAAAGGAACAAGAGAGGTGCCAAAGGGAATCCCTGTCGAAGACCCCTTCCTAGTCTGAAAAGGGGATAGGCTAATCCATTGATCAAAACTACAAATGAGACTGATTTGACAGAGGACATAATCCAATTCACAAGTTGTAAATGGAAATGAATTTGGAGCAACACTAATCTCAAGTAGAGCCAGTGAACTCTGTCGTAGGCCTTTGATAGGTCAACCTTCACAATCATTGCAGATAAGTGATTCACCCTAGAAAAATGCAAGACTTATTGAGTAGTACCCACTACATCATGGATTTGTCTACCAACCAAAAAGTCAAATTGTTCTCGATAGACTGATCTAGACAAGATCCCGTTAATCTTGGTGGCTATGATCTTAGAAAACAGCTTATAGATACAGTTACACAAAGATAAAGGTATGAAATTCTCAATATTACATGCTCCATTTTTTGAGGAGTTATGGAGGGGGTTGAGCACAAAAAAACTAATAAGAGTGTGATTCTTGTATTTTCATTTCAAATATATACTCTTCTATGGAACATGACAATAAGATAACAGTTAAAAGGCTAACAAAAAGGAATTAAATTACAAGCAAAAATTAAACTCCCGCAAAATTATCATTGCAATAATATCTACTCCACCAACTCTTTTCTAACTAATTTGTTATAACCGTGAACCCATTACAATTGCAATCTAAGTTGGGTGTAATGTTGAAAATCCTTTTAGTGGGGAAGTAGTAGCAAGAAGGATTCTTCTTGATCTCGTAGGACAAAGAACTTTCAGATTCGCCTTGGAGTTAGGAAGAACTACAAGTAACATAGCAGAGGCTTTTGCTCTTCTACAAGGTCTAAAAATTGTGAAGTCGCAAGGGGTCTCAAAGGTCTAGATTTTTGGGGATTCTTACAACATCATTAGACTATGTCGTTCCAAAGCAAAACCAAAAAAATTGCATTTGAAAATATTTATCTCCCATGTGATCTCTCTCCTAGCCTCTCTTCCTAGATATTGACTATTTCATATTTCGCGAGATCTAAATAAGGAAGCGGATGCCCATGCAAATTGGGCGACTGGACTTGAACAAGGTTTTAATGTTGGTGAATGAACAAAACCTATAATATTGTGCAGTCTCATAACCCATTTAAGTGTTGCAATGATGAGTGAGTTAGGGAATTTAGTCTAGTTTGGATGGGTCGCCACAGCATCAAATGTGTCCACCTTACATTATGATGTTTGTGAAGGCAGGTGGTGAAGGCAGTTGACCCGTGGTCGATGCGGTACGACATATCTAATTTAGTCCTCTCAATGATGAATTAGGTACTTAGGTATGAGGTCAGAGATGATGTTTGCAAGAAGGAATTAAAGGTTAAATATAGGTTCATCGTGCAGGAGTGTGGGAGGATCCCATATAAGCATTGGCATTTCCCGCACGAGTCTCAGTTGCATTGCGCCATTTGTCTAGTGAATCGATATTCAGAGGGTTGTTCTTGGAATAATTACAATTCTTGGTCCTACTTATGAAGGGATCAGATTGCAAACTACATAATGTCTGATAGTAATACAAGTGTTGATTGTTTCCCAAAGCATGGAATTCAAACGGTCTCACTGGAAGTAAATTTCTCTGCCACAAGGTCACTACTCTGAAGTGTTGTATGAGATATAATGAACATATGTTTGACAAACACCTCATATAGATTAAAAGCGAAGCTGCTCAGGAACAGAGGGAGCATAGAGCCTAGGAAGCCTATTTTACTAGGAAATTCGAAACACAGGAGCGGAAAATTCAAGAGCTATTGTGCCGCATTGGAATGATGGAGAACCAGATGAACATGGTAACAGGGAATTCTTCCATGATTAAGACCAAACATGCATTTCCAAGCATGTTCTTTGGGGAGGGCTCATCTCCAATTTCACTTAGTTGTTGAATGTTTTGCAAATATGTGAAGTTGTTAGGAACATTTTGTATATGTAGAATATATTAGGTGGTAAAATGGCTAACTTACCTCAATCAAGAGGATTTTTTATGGATTGTAAAAATAGGCTAGCCTCTACATTAGTTCCTTTGGACAACCAGACATTATTCAGACATTTGTATTTTTGTTGTGTGGCCCAGCCACTTTATTTTGTATAATTAAAAACTTCTTTCCATTTTGGTAAAACAAATGTTGAAATATTTCCTTTTACAATTTTTTAGGCTAAAACCATACAATGGCAGCATTGCACAGTCATTCCCTGCGCTCCCTTCGAAACTTATCCAAGCAATCCACAAGACGCCAACCATTCTTATCATATGTTTTTGATATATTTCATGTATTTGCAAGCCATTGTTATACCTCGAATTGTGGATGCAAGAGCACTTACAGCTCCTAAAAGACAACAAGAGGTCAAGCAAATATCGTTGAACCAACAGACCAAGGCAAACCCCAGTAAAATATCCCAAAAAAACCAAAAACAGAGGATTTTTGCCCCTGTACAGACTAACACAGAGCAAAAATATGGTATTTCCGCGGCTTGTAACACTGTGGAGTAGCGAAAAATTTGGAAATTTTCGAATCTATAGGACACTGTGGGGGCGCGAAAATATGAAATTTTCGCTCTGCAAGGTGTTTTGGGGAAGCTAAAAAATTTCCTGTAGGTGGAAAAAAATGAAAATTAATGCCTAGATCCGAGCAGGGGTGAAGTGCTAGGTTCAAGATAGTCCTCAATGATGACTAAAGAGGATCTAAGGTGATGGGAAACAACACTTAAAAGAGGATTTGATGGTCCAAACAAGCAATCAAAGGTGAGACTAGGGAAAAATTCCCCAGCGGAGTTGCCAATTTCTGTTGTGAGAACATCTCCCTACGGATAGGTAGATATCCCCTTGGGATTAGAAAAGGCCCCTAGTTTCCTACCCAAGATAGAGAGGAAACAGATAGACACTATAGGCCTCCTAGATCTAGCTCACACATCAGCTAACAGGCTATGGAAAGACAAAGCAAGTAGATGGCGTAGCTTACTTTGATGGTTGTCCTTGCTGCTCCTAAGTTGCTCCAGCTCCAGCCTTTGATTATGGACTTATGAACCTATTCACAAAGGAAATACAACACCTTCTCCAAAGCAATATATGTATAAACAAAGATCTAACTATAAAAACATAGACAATTTCATGCATTCATCATTAAAGACATGAAAATGAGAGGAATAGGCTAAGTTATATTAATGATAAGAAATCCAAAAGAAGCTGATTACAATGTTAAACCTTGATGTCCAAAGTAGCAACAACTCCTTCCAAGCTCTCCAACATCACCCTTGCAAGACTCATAGGATCATAAGTTTAGTGCTTCCAAGATCACCCCCTTTAGCTCATTGATGGCTCTCTTTAAGTAGGATTTCGGAGGCCAACCACTAAGAGGAGATTATGGATCTAAGTGAGGAAGATGTGGATCAAGGATCTAAACCATGCCAAGGAGGGAATGTGAGATTGGATTCGAAGGGGGACCTCATCCCATGAAAATCTCCTCGAAATCCAAGATCCAAAATCTAGGGATAATGGCTATTCGAGGATTTTTGCGCCCCCATAACTAAGCAAAACCTGAAAATGTTGTAATTTTCGCGCTCCCATATGCATTCAGAATGCGAAAATATATCTAGGAGGCACATAAGTGGGTTAGGTCAAGTGGTTTTCGACCCCTAAGTTGTTGGATTTTCTTCCAAGTGTGACTAGGGAAGGGACCAACATGATAACAAAGGGTCCTAACACCCTTAGGAGGCACAAACATCATGTTTCTCATGTTGATATGACATGAAGACTCTCAATGGTACATAGTGTGACAATTTGAGGTATAATAGCCATGGTTCCCACACTATCCTTCCGCATTATTTGAACCACATATTAGCTTGATGGAGGGTCTCAAATTCAAATGTTAGATTGAACTTCTCACCATTGGGCAATGGGGCTCCCAATTGGAGTGACAAGTCACCTACGGAGATGGCACTTTGTTCCCTAGTTGTGACTATGAGCACTTGCTCATTGTAATTGATTCCCCCAACAATGGAAAAGCAACCAAACCGGAAATGCAGAACTGTTGTGTGAAAACTCTTGCTACCGCCTTGGGAAGGTAGGGCTACGCCATGCCTACATACTTTATTAAAATAATTTATCTTCTAAGTTTGCAAACTAATTTGAAATGGAAATTTAGTTTGGGTGGTCTCATGTCATTGGATGTTCTTCTTGGAAAGGTACATGAAAAATTTTAAGGTGTTTGTTAGACAGAGGGAAAAACCCAAGGGGTCTAGGGTTGATGGGTACATAGTATATGAGTCCTATTATGCTAGTGAATACATCAATCAAATCGATGACACATCAAGCAGAGTGGTTTGGGACGACCAATGAGATGAGGAAAAAATAGAATGGGAGCTACTCCAAATGAACAGAAAAAGGCGCATAATAAAGAGTAAGTCACTTATATTTTGTCAATTTTCTATAGAGTAAATATTAACAATGAAATTGATAATATCTATTCGATCTCATACTAATCATTTTCATTTCATAAATACATTAGTGAATGCATAAATTGATGCGATCAATAAATTTATTCGTTATAATGTGGAGGCAATGCAACCATGTGTCATGTTGTATGAAAATAAGAGAAGGAAATGGGACAATGACAAGAAAGAATTCAAATGGTTGAATAGTAGAAACATCCCTTATCCTAGTCATTTAAAATAAAATATGGCAACGATCTATCCAAATAGTTGGGTGGCTGACCAGATCAGAGATAAATATGGCGTGTTTGGTCATTACCCATGTGGTGAAGAGGATGCACTAAACATATGGATTGGGTGCATCAACTATGTAACAATCTCTGTGTGTAAATGTTCATTTTATAATGCATGTTTGAATTATAACATGTATTATGTTTTTATTAATGCTTGGATTACTAAACATTTGACAACGTCCATTCTTCACATTTTTGTTTCCATCTATGTGGACATATGGACATCATTTTTTCACTAAGTATATTGATGATGGACATGCCACATTTGACTATAGTTGAGTTTAACCAATCTAGTTGTGCTAGCCATCATGATCATAACATAATAGAGGGAAAGCTAGGTTACGTTGGAAAGATACAAGATATCATGCAAGTGGACTTCTCATCTTTCCAATGTGTTATTTTTAGGTGCAAGTGGTGGGATACTTTCAATCATAATAATGTAAAGGAAGATCGTGACAATGGGACAATATGTATCAACTCTAAAAAGATGTGGGATGAAAAGAAGGAGCCTTATGCTTAACCAAAACACTACAACCAAGTGTTCTTTTACCCATATGTGTTGGATAAAGATTAGTGGTTCATACTAAGACACGATCCTAGATAAAAAATATATTTTTTAGAACAACAATGTTATCATGCCAAGCAAGGAAGATAATCTGTGTGATGGCAACAAATAATGATATGTACATGTTTTATTTCGACATTTATGTTATGGCTGCAGCATTTTATTGTGGCACGATCTATAATTGATTAGTTTTTTTTTTCTTCATTTTATGATGTTGGATATGAAAAGTTAACAACCATTTACAACCATTTAAGCCAATATATCTACATCATCCCAATTCCAAGATATATTCATGGTTCCATTTTCCTTCATGGAAGGACACTATAATGTCAAAAAAATAATGTAATTTTTATTGTTTTCTAACAACTAACATCATTAGTGTGGGACCCAACAACTAATATCGTACCTTCTTTACGGGACGTTATATTGTCAAAAATATTAATGTCATTTCTATTGATTTCTGACAACTAACCATCTCCCAACATTTATCAAGTGGCCTACATTGCATGTTTCATTGATATGCCTTCAAAGGAGGTAATCTTTCAAACGTAATATTTATAAATCATGTTTTGATAAGCTACCAATAGCATTGCATTCATTTTTTGTAATTTATTCTTCAAATGTGCAAAACATATGTACATTTGCCATAATAAGAAAGACCTTTAATGTGTGTGCTTATTGAGTGATGTAAATTGCATCTTCCATTGGGGTGCCTTCAATGGAGGTAATCCTCAAATTTATATAAATGCTTTTCTAAATCATACCAACAATGTTGCATGCATTTTTTGTAGTTTATTCTCCATCTAGGCAAAGCATATTTACATTTTTCATAATAAGCAACCCCCACCCTCTCTCTACACACACACACATAAGTGAATCAAAGCTCATCTCTATGTCATTTAATTTTGTGATTCTGATGAATTAGCTCAATAAGTTCAAATGGATTGTTTCAAGGTGGAATTCATCTTTAGGTCTCTAGTTCTAGTCTTGTTGAGTTTTGTTGGGTTACCAACTACTATTGTGGTTGCGAGATGAAATGTCTTCTATATATATACTTTGATAATTATGGAGAAGATCTTGCAAGGTTTTCATCAGAAAAATTATAATACACACACATTAAACATGTGTGTGGGCACACGTGTACGCACACATGTGTGTTGTTTTTTCATTTAATTAACCATTTAACTTATATGTATGTATTTAATTAGTTTTATATATAGAGAGAGAAAAAATTGTGGTATGAAATATATTTATAATTTATTACTTTTATTATTTTAATAAATCCAATTATTAAAGCACACATTTATTCTTATAAAAATAACTTCATATTAAAAAACCCCAAAATAAATCAAGCATTAATCTATTTTTTAAATCACTAAAAACATGTCTAGCTTATTTCTCTAGCACCTCAACAATAAGCACGAAAGTCAAATATCCTATTATCTAAAATTTAATTGTTAAGAAATTTTTATTTTTATATGATCTTTTAGTTTTAATATTGTCTTTCATTTGACGTTCAAATCTTCATTTTACCTATCATAATAATAGTTGATGTTTTTTAAATAACATTTATAATAACTAAATGAAACATTGAATTCTCATATCTTCCTCATAAAATACAGAAATAAAAAGTTCTACAAAAATATGATAATAAAAAAAACATAATAATTAAACCAAGCACACACATAATGATAAAGAAGGTTTATCCTCAAAACCTTTAAATAGACTTCTTCACAAGCAATACAATGGGACATTACCATGGACCACCAAATACCATGGGCCAAAAAAACCATAACCTAATTATTAAAGTTAACTTATTTTCATAAAGTTATGGGACACAGGTAAAGTCGAGTGTGATTTGAACTTGTAACCTCCTGTTACAATATGTGACTTCATATCAAGTGAAACACCAATGAACCACACCAGTCCAAGCTTCTTCTATACTTACATTAAAAACAATCTATTTCATAATATTTCTTCTTCTTAATATGATAATAATAAATAACATATCTCCTATAAATTTTATCCATGCACATTCTTACCATTTTTCTTTTTAACAATTTATTTATAACCATTGTGTGTAATCTCGTATTTGATTTTTTGTTTTTTTAATTTAAATGTATTTTATGTTATGCATTAAGATATTAGATCCTTCATCCATTCATCTCAATAGCATATCAAATCGTTCATACATTCTCAAATTAGCAACCTTATATTAATGGTATTTAAATTGGTGATGAAAGACTAAAATGCTTCAATCAAAGCATTCACGGTTAGTATCACGAAAATTTAAGAATTAATGTTGTTGTCAATTATACCAATTAACTTATATCTTATATTTTATATAATGAATGACTCATTTATATTTAATAAATACAATTAATGTTTTAGGTAGAGAATAGTCATCCTATTAGAGGTATTCTATAAATTTTATAGAATAGTTCAAGTTTTGTATGAACTAGTCAAAATCATAATATGATTCGGATCTCGAGAGTTGGGATTCGGAAGGCTTGAATGTCGAGAGAGGAAGAAAATAGTCTTACAAATCGTTATCAATTGATCCATGATCGAGATCAAAGAACAATAACTGAAATGGATTAACCAAGAACTCCTCACAATATTAATACACAATAATAAGACCCAATGTAGGATGCCAGGAATAATAGATTGATTTATTGAGAAGGCATAAATCATTTATATAACATTATTACAATGTGTCTTGAAATTTAATTTCGTTGAAGACCCATTTGAGATATCGAAAATTCATTTCCATCCATATAACGTACTTGGTATGTGGTGGCCCAGGGAGTGAAAAAAATGTTTATTGAAAGTCAGCGGACAAGCACACATTGTTTTGCAGACATATGTTGCTTCAATTGACAATATCTCTCAAACCAGGAAGCCAAATGAAAAACCACAAAATACCCATTTTAGCTGACGGAAATAAATTTCCAATGAGATATGGTAAAGCCTCTAAAACATTTTGTGGATTCCATGGAACATGTTTAAAGTTGTTGTATGTGCAACCGTATGTGCTACTTCAAACAAGCATATCTCACAAACTAGGAAACGAAATGAAATTCTGTGAAATACCCATTTGAGCTGACATATTTTTTTTTAAATGAGCTATGTTAATATACATTCCACAATATCCCTCTAATTTTTTTTGAATGTGAGAGGGTCGAGTGTAGAGGGCCAAGGGTTTGTAGAACAGCATGGGTTGTTGTAGAGGTTGTGGAACCTCTATGGGTAGTATGGACACCCTGCAAAATTATTGAAAATATTGCAGACCAATGGATGTAGTGGATCCATGTATGGATGTAGTGAATCCATGTATGGTTCTCCTTGTAATGGTGAACAAAGATCTGAGGGTTGAAAATCCCTGTAGTGCATGTGGACCAACTGTGATGCTTACAATATATGGCCTGGAAAATGGATTTCGATAGTACCAAGAGGTTGGTGATTGCTCCAAATATGTGAACCCGTTGTAAGCTTCAAACCCTTGTTCCGATGGAGAGTGTACATGTTATGATACCGTTGATCTGGATCTTGCGGTTGAGACTCGGAAGGCTTGAATGTCGAGAGAGGAGGATATTAAACCTGCAAATTGTTATCAATTGATCCATGATAGAGATCAGAGGTGAGGCTCTCAGAACAACAACTCAAATGGATTAACTAAGAAGAAATCTCAATATTAACACACAATAATAAGACCCAATGTAGGATGTCAAGCTTAATAGATTGATTTATTGAGAAGGCATAAATTCTTTGTATAAAATTATTACAATGTGCCTTGGCCATACCATGGTCCAAAACCATGGGCTACCAAATACCATGGATGGGTGTATTCTAAATTGTGGGCTTCTAGAATCACCTGGAAGATTCCAAAACCATAGATGGGAGAGGATGGTCTCTCAATTTAAGGCTGTTGTGATGAATGGGAGAGGGTGGCATCTCCATTTAATGCTTTTATGTCTTATACATATGAATTTAGACCATATTCCCCTAAAATTAAGATCATGATATGAAGATAAATAACATGAATAACAGTCAATTAGATTTTGCTCAAGTGTTAGAGAGGATAATTTGTATCCTCCCTACCTAGGTCCAAATCTCACTTGCGACATGTTTTCTTTCTAATTCGATTGTTGATTGAGGTTCTTTGTGAACTAATTGTTGACATTAAGGTTAACAAAGTACCAACATTCTCATTCTTACTTATGGGCTAGAAAGTAAGCATGTGATAATATGAAATATATATATATATATATATAACCATTAAAACCATTAAATTTTTAACTAATATAAAACATAATTACATATATTTATATTTTGTTATCATATTTTCAATTAAGCAATACAAAATTATTTACATGACTTCAAGATCGATACCTCTACTATGGATCAAATGGACCACATTTATACTAGGAATTAAGTACTTCATAATTAATGTTTTAAATAGTTTATAATCAATTCCAATATGCCACAATTATTCATATTCATGTGACATTTAACATTATTATAATTTTGTTATTAAATTTAATGAATGCTACAATTTATAATATTCTCAAAGTTTCATGACTAAGTTTTTAAATAAAAAATAAATCAATGCATAAGGTAATATTTAAGAAAGTAGTTGTTAGAATAAAAGAATCTTTAATCCCAATTTCAAGATACATTCATGGTTCCATTTTCTTTCATGGCGGTACGCTATAACATCAAAAATATTAATGTAATTTTTATTGGTTTCTAACAACAACAACTACCCAGATGTTTTTGCTTTTATATAAAGAGAACAATTTTTTAAATAATATTAAGATAAGATAAGATAATTTTATTAGCCTCCAACAAATGATCACAAAAGTAAATAATGACACATGAAAATATTGGAATCATTTTAAACAATTCTATTACTATTGTTCCACATAATATTGTGAATGGACAGTAAATTCACACTCAATCAACCTTAAAAAATACATGCATTTAAACCTATATGAATCCAAAATAAAGTTTCTATAAATTTTAGTACTACTAGATGTTTTAGTTATATATAGTTCTCTAATCCTTGTCGTTTAAATTTGTACTAATTTTTATATATTGATTATATTATTAAGTAGTACGCAAGCATATTAACATAGACATATGATTTATACATTTATTAGGTAGGTACCTCAAACTGCATGTATAAATCAATAAATATTTGTTTTTTAATACTATTATTTCTTATATGTTGAAGAAGTCATCGTTATCTCACACTTATATTCATACTGTACCTTTTTAAATAAAATTAATTTAGTGTATAAATTTCGTTAAACTATTTTAAATAAAAAATTTAATTTTGTTGAAATGAACTATTAACATAATAAAATTATACCTTAACCAATTAGTTATCTAAATAAAACAAATAAAAAATGCATTTCTAAAACAAATTGTTAGATAGTTAAATTTATTATTGTATAAATATGACATTAAATATTAATTACTATAGAGAAATGACATTAAATGATCTTAACCACAATCAAACATTATATTGCATCTCTAATTTAGATCACCAACACACAATACATTTTATAGATCAAACAACATCAACATAATATGAAAAGACATAAATATACATGAACAATATCGACATGATATACATCAACATGATATGAAACAAGCATAATATATATGAACAATAATACCAAAATCATAATATATGTCAAATATACAACTCAAGTCAAATATAAAATTTAGATATATACATGTGCTCAATAACTACTATGAGCTAGCAGGTCCACCACAAGAGCTAGAGGCATAAGTACCTCCACCATCAAAGCCAAAGGAATCAATAAACTCTTCCAAATGAAAGCTAGAATGAAGCAATTGATATATCTCTCCATGAGAATCTATATCACCTGATGCAACTATCATATCTATAAAATTGTCCAATAGTGTTGGAGGTGGTGGTGGGTCGACTGGGTGAGAAGGAGATGGTGATTGGTCTACTTGGTGTGGAGAAGAGGGTGGTCTATCGGCCTGTGGAGGAGGATATGGTGGTGGGTTAGTTCGATGAGAAGGAGAGGGTGGTCAATCAACTTCGAGAGTAGGATATGGTGGTGCGTCAGATTGATAAAGAGCAGAGGGTGTTCATTCGACCTATGGAGGAGGATATGGTGGTTGGTCAACTCCGTTACGAGGATGTGGTGGTTGGTAGAGTCTGTGGGGAGGAGAAGGAGGTGGAGAAGGAGGAGGAGGTGGAGGATCACCACTCTCATCAAATGAATCTAATGAGATATGACCAAGTCTCCACCAATGTAATAGGATGACCGCACCAATAATATGACACATCAATGATGTCATATCATGCAGCAGGGTCCTCCATATCTCTGCAAGGTCTGGGTCCTATAGGATCCATTTGACCTATACATGATGCACATCCTACCATCCCAACAATCCAAATAACATATTCACCACCTCTTAACGGAATATACTATATAGCCTATATCATAGGGCAGGTCTCTATAACGGAGGCACCTCATCTACCTCAGCCATATCCTTGTCATGTTAAGGGTACTAGTCCCCAACATAAGAGACAATATTTTCAAAATAGTACAGAACAATAATTAGACAATTTAATTAAAAAATTTAAAGAAAATGTTATAATAAATTACAAATGCATTAAATTAGACAATAAAATTATTCACATGTTTAAAACATATAACATTAATATTAACACTATCATCTGGTGAGGTAAAAGGACCAATCATCAACACCAACCAAAGCATAATCCAAAAAAAAAAGAAACAGTTTGAAAACATGTTTGAAACCTTGAGCAGCATAGAGAACGAGGAGGAGGAAAACATTAAGGATAAAAATAACTCTCATGTTGAGGACGGGAGTAAATATACACCTAGCCCAGAGAAAATGCAAGTAGAAGATTTAGCGGACTACATGGAAGAAGAAATTCTAGAGGAAATGGAGGATATGGACTTAGGGTACCTAGATCTTGATGAGATTGAAAATGAATGAAGAAAGAAAGGTCAAGGGTACGTTTCCAGAAGGCAATTAGAAATTCTTCAACAAGCAATCCTTAAAACAAAGGCCTCTCCTCATCCAGGCATAGAGTGTGATACATCAAAGGGGAGTAAAAGGAAACTACCAGAGGAAGGAGAGAAACAAGGGAGAAAGACAAACAGCCAGAGAATAACAGAGGTCGGGACCAAACTGATTGAATCGGGCCAATATCCTACGATAAAAGCGGCCTTTTCAGATCAATAGAAACTTTTAAATGAAGATAATAACCTGGAACATCCAGGGGGTAAATAACCCAAGGAAAGTGAAGATTCTAAAAAACAAGTTAAGACGAGAAAAACCAATTGTATTACTCCTTCAAGAAACCAAGTCCGATTCAGATAGTATGTAGGAGATTGGTCAGAAATTATGGCGGGGAAGTAAAGGGATAGCTATTGATGCGAGAGGGGTTGTTGGTGGTTTAGCTATACTCTGGAAACCAGAAGAGTTACATCTCAGCAACTTCAGAGCATGTAGGTTCTCACTAGCACATTTGAGGAAATTTGCCATGGTTTTTCGTTGATATTGCCACATTTTGTCGTCTCAATTGCAACAATCATGGGCGTGATTTTTTGTGGATATAACGACGAACTTGGAAAGCCTTCGCAATAGAGACGAAAACTAGTTGCCACATGTCTTCTATAAGGTGGTCTTGAAAATGATTTTTTTATTCATTTTCTACAAACCGTCTCTCTATCGAGGAAAATCCGTCCCTATAACGATGCAAATATGTCACAAAAGTATTGCACATAATTTTCTTCCATGAAAAACCGTCTCTCTATCGACGGTTTTTCATCGAACAGACCAAAAGAAGGCAGAACCTGCGACGGTTTTACCATACTTGTGACAATGTTCTGGTGCAACTATGGACGAATGTTCGTCCAATAGACCAAAAGAAGGAAGAACATCCGATGGTTTTGAAATACTTGCGATGAAATTTTGTCTATATATCGACGATACCTGGAAGTTAAAAAAAAATAATAATAACCGTAAACATTTTCTACATCCAAAGAAGTTAATTTTATGGGAATCACTAAATTTTCTTCTTAGAATGGCCTCGAGTTGTATCTGCTCCGGGTACAGAATACATTCTTGAGCGCATGTGTGATTGAGTTTGAAATTCTCATCTGCAAATTTAGTTTTCCATAGATTGACTTTCCCCCTCTGCCATCTCCAAGAGTGAAATCCCCACCTTGAATAAAGAAGCTAGGAATGATCCTATGGAAATTGCTTCCCTTGTAATGAAGTGGCTTTCCACTTTTTCCAACACCTTTCTCACCTATGCAAAGCACCCTAAAATTCTCTATAGTTTTGGGTACAATTTTCCCAAATAGTCCAATAAAAACTCGACCTACAAGTTTCCCAGCAATCTCCACATAATAGTATACATTGTGTGTTATCTCTTCCAAATTCTCATGCTTATTACCACCAATCTAGAACCCATGTAGCTGATATATAACCACTACTTCCACATGATATTAGATGGGCAGAATGCTTCAACTAATAGTTTCAATTTGTGACTAGCCTACCCAAAACGTGTGCAAGGGGACTACTGGATGGGATGACTTGTTTAAGGTGACAATTTCCAAATATGATTTGAAAGTTGTACATGAGATCACTAAATCGACTGCCAATCCCAACAAATGTTGATGTTACACACTCAAAGTTGAGGTACAACTGATGTTTGAAGGTTATTTATGCTCATAACCTGAAAAATGATGCATGACTTTCATGGATTAGGGTTGTTACTATGCCCATAATCATAGGACTATTGTCTTATAGGGAAAAATGCCATTTTCAGCTGTCAAATTCAAGCCATAATTGCTTCTTATGCACCCGAAATTGAGAAAACGTTGATACTTGATGGTTTTGGGCTATCAAGAGTTCCATTTCAAGGCTAATTTGGGGTTGAGAAATGTTTGGAAAATCCCTAGTTGTTCCCAGACCTGAAAAATAACCCTCTTCATCACCGTTTATGTGCCCATATTTATGAAAGATGTTGCTTGTTGCCACTGTCCATGCCCAAATTCACTTCAGAACTACCCAGATTTCATTTTTTGATACATAGACTTCCTTCAAAAATATTTCAGACTTTATTCTAGGGTTGTTTATGCCCATGAGAGTACTCGTAATAGCTCTTTAAGGTATGAAATATGTCATAGATCACTCAGAAATCTACATAATAGTCCAATATCAGCTCAAAATGCTCAAATTGATCTTTGAAAACCTTAATGCATACCCTATGCAAATGGGGGGATAACACCACTCATATAAATCGAGGAAGGAGAGGGTCTTCCCAAGCAACACACCACATCACACATTCATTTGTATGTCTTATTTGGAGTGCTCTCTTTGTAATGCAATAGGTTTCATGAGGAAACCCTCATGGAGCATATTGAACTTATTCTATAACCTAATGTTGGTCCTATTTTTCCATTTTTTTCTCTAACCACTTTGTTGACTGAATGGAACCAATAGTATGTATGTTTGTGTAATATATTAGCATCCATAGAACTAAGAAGGTCTACTTTATGTTGTAACTTTATCCTTTAGATTTGGTAATGAATTTACTAAACTATCTTGACAACCCTCATTTGCACTAGGTAGATCTTATCCCAAACAATTGTGTATGGATCATTCAATAAATCTTGCAGATAAGAGAAAACCCCAGGAACAAATTGTGAATATTTCATTCAGATTGGCCTCATGTGATTCGGTTAAGGATAAAATAAGCATGGAAAATCCCAATGACTGCTGCAAATAATAAGTCTGATATTGACCTTCAGAAGATGCCAAAATTTGTGAGGAGGGTCTGGAAAGTGATAACAACAATCCTTCAAGCATTGATGAAAAGCAGTGTGTGCGGTATCTCATATTGACACTTGTGAACTTGCAACCATGGGAAACGGTTTTCTAGTTGAGAGACCCATTCCAAATTGCAGATTGGGTATGGAAACTGATGTCTTATGAGTACAGACGTCAATTGAAATGAAAGCTCCTAAACATTCATGTGTACCAGGGACAATTAAAAAAACAATGCCATTTTTCTCTTCTAAAAATATAAAACTAGAAAATTCTTTGAATGTAATATGTAAAATGGATAATACTATAGGACACCCACCTTTAGTGAAACTATGTCATGATGAGAAAATGCATCTTATAGAGATAAACAATATAACCTAAATGTCCAAGTCAAGTGACATTATATTAGTGAATTTTGGCATTGGACAAGAGCTTATCATATTTTCTGAGAACAAAGACGATTAAATGAAATTGATAGTGAGTTTATCATGGTTTTTTGAATTTTCAAGTGCAAAAGAAGAGAATGAAGAAAGAGATTGATCTAGTGTATCTCCTTTGATTGATCTAATTGTAAAGTCAATAGAGAAATGCTTTCCAAAAACATTATATATTGTAGCTAAGGGTTTGGAGTTGGAAGTGCCCTCAAAATCCAAATGTTGTCAATTAGAGGAAATTTGGGTAAAAAATGGGCCTCCTAAGGAAAATAATCAGAAAACAATAAAATAATAGTAGAGAGAGAATTAAAAAACTATTTTTTTGGATCGTATTTTCAACTTATCTCCTTGTACTCAAATTTCAAGCGGGAGGACTCGTTGGATGCATCATTAAATTATGCATCCAACGAGTACCCATTTTGCATACTTTTAACAACATTCACACCATGAAAAATCGAAAATACATTAAAAAACGTGTTTCTAGTGAGAGAAAACACATTTTTTAATGTATTTTCGATTTTTCATGGTGTGGATGTTGTTAAAAGTATACAACATGGGTACTCTTTGGATGCATATATTACAATATATTATACTTTTTATGGTTTTAATATATTACAATAATTTATTAATATTTATATAGATTAATTTATTTAATAATGAATAATGTATTTTAATAATATAATTAAATAAATATTATTTGTTAATGTATTAAATTAATTAATTTTAAATTATTTCATTGCAATAAAATGCTATAGTTTTTGTGACATGCGTGTAAGGTAATTAATTTAGTTGGTTAATTTTAATAATTATGTATTATTTTTTTTGTTTTGCTTGAAGCTCCCTAACTTGCGGGAGTGGCCTGGGGTTTGAGAAACCATGACCTAGGGGCATCTAAACCGTCAAAATCACCCAAGCATCGTACTCGGCCTGGACCGCACCAGCCTCAACTTGATTGGGTTTTTGGGTGTCGCCTCCCAACTAAGTCACCCCTAAGGGGAATTGAACTCAGGTCGCCTTGCTGACGAGACCCACATCTTAACCGAGTGAGCTAGCGGTAATTGAATTTATGTTAGGAGGACATGGGGGTGGGCTTTGATCCACGTATGTTTCCACGGGTCATGAGATCATTTAATACAATCTCTCTGGGTGGAACCACATATTCGACCACTACCTCAAGGTGCCCCACGGCTCCAAGCTCGACCCTCATTAGAATTGAACCTTGCCCACTGGTGAAAAACTCACCGCTCTTCACCAATGTATCCAACCCTTTTTGACAATTGCGTATTAATTTTAATAATATTTATTTAATAAAATTATTAAAATATTATTTATTATAAAATAATTTGATTAATTAAAAAATAATAAATTATTTTAATATATTAAAAATAATGAAACAAGAGTTGTGAGTAGCTTAGTCCCTGCCATTTGAATCGACGCATCCTAACCTTATATGTCTATGATACATTCAAAGTTGAGAGGTATAAAGAAACTTGAGAGTACCAATTTCAATGTTTTCCACACTTAGAATCTCAATGTTCAAAAAATTGATATGTGCATCTCAATTTTTGTGATACCTTTCAACACAATCAAATATATGGAGTTAAAATGGTTATGGACCAATCCTTGCGATTAAATGACTTGTGTTGAAGGTATGCCTTCTAGACTTTAGTATTAGTTAAATTCTTAGAATTTATTCTTCATATCTCTTTTAGATTTTAGCTTGAATGACTTCTTGACTTGTTTTAATTTGTCAATTCAAATGGCATGGAATAAGTTTAGTCCCTACCATTTAATTTAAGAAGAATGCATGTAGCTTAGTCCCCACCCTTTAGTTTAAGAAAAATAAAAATAAAAAATAACAAATTATTGAAAATTATTTTAAAATAAATTAAAATCCAAGTAAATTTATATATAACATTTAAAAGTCATGCCCCTATCAATATATATTAAATGTTAATATTTAAAAGTTTGTAAGTATCTTTTAAAATTGTGAAGGTGTTTAAGTTTGAAAAATATGAATTCCTAACATATAATTTAACTTACAATGTCATTAGGTTAAATATTAAACATAAAAAATAGCAATTAGGTTGCAAATCCATGCCTAATGGAAATGAAATCTTTGAAAATTGGAGAAAGATAATTAAAAACTAGATATAAAAAATGCAAAAACCCATTATATGAAAACATTTCCAATCATACATACCCCCTTCTAATTTCATGGTACATACAATGGATGCATGAACTAGATTATACGTGTTATTAGAAATATCTCCTAACAATGGAAACAAGGTGTTTTTGAAATTTCTTTGTAGTAAACCAACAAATAAAACATAATTTCATCATTAATAAAAACTATTATTTCAAAATGCATACAAAGTGAACAAAATTTTTATTTAAAAAAAAAAATCTTGAATAGTTATTATTGGAAGTTAGTTTTTCTTGATATTGCTTATATTCCAAAAGTAACCCATAAGTTCTTTGCACTTATCTTATACTTTTTTTAATAAAATATCTACAAAATTGTTATATAGTGTTCCTCTGTCTTATGATCAAAGGAAAGAGATAACCTTTTATATTCTTTATTCATTGTAGATATTATTTTGAATTCCAATTTTTGACACTACTAAACTAAAAGGATTTTAGATAACTACATTGTGTACTGCAATGGGGTTCACATTGTAAAATTCCTTACAATTAGTATAGGAAATAATACACATCATTACTTGTTTGCATACATTTATGATTCTCATTGGAGTTTTCATTGACTTGATTGCCTACTCGTCTCAATTAAATCAAGGCCTAGTCTACCTTCATCATGCATCATGACACCACCACTTAACTATTAAACCTAGCACAACATTAACACACAAACATGTGACACAACACTTCACATAGATGCCCATTAACAACTAAATCTTGATGTCCTCACTAACACCCAACACCTCAAACTAATGACAATTGGTAACTAAATATCAAAGTAACGCTCTACTTAAAATGCGTGACACAATATAAATACCCATGCATACACTAACATTCAAATAACATACACTAACATTCAAATGACATGCCATGTTGAAGTTGTTATTACACCATATTTGTGTTGGACATAATATAACATTAACACCTATATATACGCCCATCCTTGAAGGCTATTTCATATTTATATCTAAAATATATGATATTAATATTAATAAAATCTTATGCTATGTTTAACAACATTTTTAATACTAATTTAAGTTTATAAAAATTAAATACAAATAATATTTTTTAAACCACCTTTAATTTTCAATTATTAGCATTCGCATCAAAATGATACTTGTCACCACCGCATAGAATGTAAGAGAGTAAATATAGATACTAATATTCGATCATACTACATAACCAAAGGCTATCGTTTTATCTCACTATCCAAAAACCCCAATATCTCCCAACCATAACAACCCATTAATTAAGGAATCATGTGACCAACCAAGAAAATATATTAAGAAACACAACACAAAACAACAAAAAAGAGTCATGCATTATAGCACCAAGTAATTGCAAAATATAATAAATATTTTTTTCTTTATTTGACGACTCATGTATGAGCACAAGAGGCTTGGGATATCGCAAGAAGTGAATTAACCTTAATTTGAAGTTGAAACTTCAAAACTCAAAACTCAAAAATAAAAAAATGAGGCAGATCATTACCAATTTTGTTTTTGCCATCTTCAAGAAAGAATTCTTGCCGAATGCTATTTTCATAGGAGTTCCTTATTATTATTCATTTTCAGTAATGTTATTTTCGTAGGAGTACCTTGTTATTATTCATTTTCATTAGCTCTGGTTTATTTTCAGTAGCGTAGTTATAAGAAACAAACATAAAATTAGGCAAAGCATTTTCAGTGCCTAAATCTAAGTTTAAGTGTTACACTTACCCCCAAAGACTTGGTTTACAAGTCCTCTATCAGTTGAAACAAGTCCATTGAAACTAGAAAACCCCATTGATTTTAAGATGTTTGATATTTTGAGTTCCCGGCCCCAGTAAATCTTATCCTGAATGACGATGACCTTGCGTTTTGAAAGTTAGGCATGCCAAATCCCTTTCTAGCATGGCTTTTTTGCAAGCAACCTGGAAAGGAATCAATATTCTTCAAACTAGAGAACAAAGCAAGGATTGTTTCAATAGCCATATTGTCTACTACCCACTTCAAATCACATGTCCAACTGATGAAAAGGCTTAGCAAGTTGAATTTTTTCTGCCTTAAGCTGATATATTGATGGGTATACACATGAATTGCTGCAGAAATCCTACAAGAAAATGAACAGATATTGCAGCCGTGGCTACAAGGAATGAGATTGGATTGGATTAAATTATGTGATTTACGACAAATTTCATTCACAGTCTTGTAGTTTTACAGGAAAAACGTTTTTACAAGAAAATCTGGTTTTTCCTCTCACAGAGGATACAAGAATTTTTTGTCATTTTGAAAGAAGAAAATTATAGATTTCGGGTGTTTGCCACATTCTGCTCTTGTACAGATATTATGGAAGAGCATAGCAATATGATTTTCATGTGCCTTTAATGGGATTTTCCCATTTTGTTAGTTTTTTTAATTTAAATTATATAAATGATAATTTTGTTCAAATTTAATGTTTTTCTTGGACTTTGGTGATAGTACATGTGAAAACCAGATCCCTACTGGAGCCCAGGCTATGAACAAGTTCGAAATGTAAGTTTGTTGTTGCAATGTGTAGATCCTTGTCGGTCCGGAAGTCAGTATTTGTTGAACCTGCCATTATACATATTTTTAAGGGTTCCATAGGGCAGAGTGACACCATTGTTACAAAACTCACCTCATTCCCTGATTACTTTCTACTGAAACTCGCTAGTTTGCAGTAAAGTCGGATTACGGGCATTTTTTAATTTCTAATTTTTTTTGTCAGCGTTTTCATATTCTCAGCATAGCCAAGAGCTGCATGTAGCGTAATCCCTGCCTTTTAAATAAGAATAAAAATAAAACTTTGATTAAATAATTTAGGCAACAATACAAAATTTTAAATAAAATTTGATTTATTTTTAATTGAAAAATAATAGAAAATATTGAAACCTAAAAAATATTAATAGTTAAAAATTAATTAAAAACATTAAAATTAACAATAAAATAAGATGATCAATAATATTTATTTTGTTCGATTGCCCATTACTTTGGGCTGGTAGCAATGAACCATTGGTTAAGAACCGCAACCCAGGGGCATCGAAGTTGTGAAAGTCACCCAAGGATCGCACCCGGCCTGGGCCACACCAACCCTTATGATGGCTGGAATTTTGGGTGTCTCATCCCAACTAGCTCAGCCCTAAGGGGAATTGAACTCAGGTCTCCATGCTGACGAGACCCACACCTTAAGCTAGCGAGAATTGACGATCAATAATACTATTATTATTATCAATTAAAAATAATATTAAAAAGAACAACATATAATAATAATAATAAAAATAATCATATACATAGTTTGTTTATATTTTTTTTCAATGGAACACATCATGGTAAACCCTCAAGTACTTCCATCGACTCGATTATGGGGCCTAATGTGGTGGGGACGGATTTGACCCCGAGACCTTCTTCTTGCGATTACAACACTCAATCACTTGAGCTAACCCACTGGGCTAAATAGTGTGTTTATATTACCAACATCCTTGTTGAATTCATTTTCACTAGGATGCATTGTATATATTTACATTTCAAAGAAGCAAAAATTAAGAACATTAACAAGTTTTTGAAAAGATTATGCCTTATATTACAAAAAAAATATAGACAATACTAGATTTAATGGCTACTCTAAAGTATCCAAAATGACCTGTATTGAAAACAATGATATGATATGCTTCCATGTACTTGGTAGCAAATTTATTCATCACATCCAACCTAAGGGTCTCTTTCATGTTCTGAGTATGCATTTGTCCTTCTTAATCTAAGAAAGGTGCCATAACAAATTTCACAATGAAATTGTACTCCTGCAACAATCACCATAACCTCCCAATGTAATCTCTTGCCTCTCAATCTTTCAAACATTGACTTGCATTCCACCTGCACAAATCTTTCCACAAACGTTTCATAAAAAAATATTTCCAACATAAGAGTTGGAAAAAAGTAAATGATACTTTAGACATAAACCTTTAAAAAATGAAGAACACAAATAATAACAATAAGACTATCGAAAAAAAATTAAAATAACCTTAAACATACACTAGATATCAATATCATCCAAACCAAGCACATGAGACATATGCTAACTAGATATACTCCAATCATGTGGTTGTAGATCACTCCATCGACTCCAAATTTTTCATACTCAATTGGAATCAATCCAGTGTAATAATGCCTCATTTGAAATGACTCCATGGTTATAACGCCTCAAGTAAGAGGATTGAGATCGTGGCTATATTGCATACCTTGAATGAGCTCTAATTTCCATGCATGTAACTATTGAGATTGTAGCTATATTGCATGCCTTGAATGAGTCATGCATGATCAAATGTGAAAAGGTGCATAAATTGATGGAGATGGTGGCTATATTACAGGATTTGAATGATCTCCTATTGCCACCATGTAATTATTACACGCATTGAATGAAATCCAATTACCACACATGTAATTACTGGAATGTGAAAAGGTGCATAAATGAATCTTGATAAAGGTTAAAAGGCGTTGCTTTACTTGCTTTATGATAATGTGTCACAATAAAACATTTAAATGAATATACATTTTAACTAGTTGTTTGCTAAATTGGATGTCTTTTGTTTGTTCGACAATCTGCCTTATAAAAATCTGAACTGTGTAGTTCAACGCATTCTCTACAGCCTTTATCACAGTTCCCCTTAACTCTATGATATTTTGTTTATCCAAAAATCATTTCAATACATACAACCTAAGGGCATAGTGTAAAAGTACAAAGAACGATTATATATCTATATCTATATCTATATATATAAAACAAATATATATATATACAATTGTTATTAGTTGGTTAACATGTTTCATGTGCCCTACGCTTCTACTTGGAAACTATTTCAATGTTTATCAAAACTTGAAGTAGTGAAAACTTGAAGTAGTGAGTGCCCATGAAATTGAATAGACATTTTAATAATTCACAATGATCTTGTTATATTAATTATTTAAATAAAATTAATCATTTTTTAGCATCTTAAAAATCATAAAATAAGATATATATTAACATCTTAAAAATCATAAAATAAGATATATATATTATTTCCACCCATAAAAGAGCATAGAACTTAAAATAGTTAACCTATCTACACAAAGACCAAAGATAATCCAAAAAACAAAATAATAATCTACTTGATAATTATCATAATCTAAGTTTGGGATTTCAGTGTTTTGTGGAATTCTCTGTATAGGAAAATAATGTGAATTTTTAATAATTTAAAAATTATATTGTTTGACAAATACAATTTTAGTTATAAAACAATTGTTTAAGGAAGGACAATGTAAAGATTAAAAGAATATATGTGAATGTCTTAGATTGTTTTGTTTGTAATCTGATTGCTCACATTGGTTCTTTGTAAAAGTATATTGTCAGTTTTTTTTTTCAAATTAAATTTAGATAATTAACTTTTTATAATTAGCAAAATAATTATTATTTTTCAAATTAAATCTAGATAATTGACCTTTTATAATTAGCAAAATGATTATTTTTATTTTTAGAAGAAAAAAAACAATATATAAATATATATGATAAATATGAAATATAATTTTATATTGTGTGCAATCTGATCACTTTAACCACTTACATTGGCTTTTTGTAAAGCATAATGTTCATTTTCCTATTCAATTCAAACCTATATAAAACTATAACGGTAATTGACCTTTTCATCATTTTAATTAATAAAATTATTATCTTTATTTTATATAATATTATATCTTATAATTTAAATATTACCACATACAAACTGATAACCCCGCACTTAGATATTCACAACCAGAAACCAATCATGATGACAGACTTACATTCCATATTTTTATTATTCTGCCCATAAGAGCCTCTCTTCACCTTTTCCAAAGTTTGTACAGTTTAAATAAATCTATAATTAAACTTGTTCTTACTCTATATTTATTATTATATTATTTTCTATATTTATTATTATATTATTTTAGTCAATAACAGACACTTTTAACCTTTTAAAAAGAGATAAGCTAGCAATGTAGCTCACTTGGTGAGTGATGAGGCCGGGGCTTTCTGATAATGCAGAGTGGGGTTCAATTCCCCTGCACTCTTTCGCATATAAAAAAAAAATACAAAAATTGTGTCATGTAAACTCTGGAGATATTTTGCAAAGGCATAAATTAAAGAGATTTTGGGGAGGTGGCATTTAAGTGCATGTTTACTACCAAATCCCACTAAGTTTTCATTGTTGAAGCATTTAATTGTTGACATATGCCTTCTACGTTGCCACTTGCTATGCTTAATTAAAAGTTTTTGTAAATATCCACGAATTATTTTCACTTTCAATGCTCATGCCCCGGCCTGGCGCTACTTAATTGATACCTTTATTAATTTTTTTCTTAAATACCCACCTCCTCCATAGAGCTCATGCAAACAATACAATTCACCTCCACCTGCACACTCCATGCTTTTAAAAAAACTATCAATTATTAATGTTTTCCACAGTTTCAACCTAGTTGTATGTACAATTAAAAACCCAGTTTCAACCTTGTTAGCTTCACACACTTTTTTCGATTTTACCAATCTGTTTCAACCTTGTTAGCTTCACACACTTTTTTCGATTTTACCAATCTGTTCGGATTTGAATCATGTCACGGCTACAATTCATTTTTCTATTTTGGAACCCCACCGCAAATAGAAAAGAACTCAACAATATCTACATTTCCTACTGAGAAGTTGTAAACAAGTACAATTCCTACTCAAATCTTTTACAATATCTACATTCCCTACTCATGAGTCAGAAGTTGTGAAAAGACTTTCTAGTTGCTACAAATTTCCATGCTAGAGTCAGAAGTTGTGAAAATACTTGCTAGTTGCTACAAATTTCCATGCTAGGGTGAGAACAAGGGTACAGGTTATGTCTAATAGAGCTCTATTTGGTTAAAGCAAGGATGTACTTATTTATTAGCATATGGTTATATCTAAAAGGGCTGTGTGTTTGACGGGAGATCAAAATACCCATTAAACATGGAACGAGAACAAGGGTACATATTAAAGACAAAAACATATCAAATTTCAAGTACATAGTCTATGTATATATGATAGTCTCACCTTGCTGGGGATTTTAATCGCAGGCAAGAAGGGTTATATTATTCATGTTCTGCCTCATATTTGATCTCTCCGACATGCCAAAGGAAGGGATCGCATCTGAAAGTGCTACGGTGGAAAACAAGATCGGCTGGGAAAAAATTCCTTCCAGGGACGGGACTGTAAAGCTTTGGCAATGTTATTTCACTCACCTTCCCTCAACTCCTTGGGGTAAAATAAAGCATTCATCTCATCTGATTCAAAATCACCTTGATTTAAATATTGAGACATTATGGAGGAAGTAACATATACAGATTATTGCAGATTGAGTGGCATAGAAACGCAAGTTTATAGAGGATGGAGTAAACCAGAGTAGTTGAAAATGAGTAATAACAAGGCCGAGGAGGAATTAGAATACCTCTAATAAATCTTACTTTATGTTTGAGTTAAAAATCGCAATCCAAAGTTTAGTGAGAAAGTGCGAACTCGAATGCTCCAGTCTTCACCGTCGTTTAAGGCTGCAGCCTGTCCATACCAGTTCCGGGTTACTGCTTATTTTTTTTCATATCCTATTAAAGCTTACCTCCAGTTTGAGTTGAAAATCGCAATCCAAACTTTAGTGAGAAGGTGAGAACTCAGATGCTTCAGTCTTCACTGTTGTCTAAGGCTGCAGCTTGTCTAGACCAGTTCTGGGTTGCTGCTTTTTGTCCTCCATAGCCTGTTTCTGTTGGTGGTCAAGTGATGCTGAGCAAGCTTGGTGAGGAATGGATTCATATTGCTTGATATACCCAAAAAAAAACATTCATGTTGTGTTATAATGGAAAACAACCATTTTCTAATCTATTAGAAAAAAAAATCAAGAGCTTTGGGTGGATGTCCATCTCTCCATCAAATTCATCACACTTACTAAAACAAAATTTATTCCCAGAAAATCTACTAAAGCTTTCAACAATGAAAAAAGATAAAGTTTTTGACCTCAAAACAATTCCAGGATCCAAAAAATAACAATAACAGAAAGGCATTGTTCCACGCTACATCAAATTACTGTAAATTGGAACAACAAAACACAGAGCTAGAGTAAATGTTGAATAAACCCAACAAGTAGAAAATGCATACACAAGAACTGATATTTGACATTTTCTTTCGATTTTTCTAGATGTAATGTGCCATACAAAGTCTGCTCAACAAGTATCTAAAAGAAGTCATTGATACAGAAAATCGAACTTGAGATTGACAGATATCATAAAATAGTAATGAGTATAAAGTCAGTCAAATATTTCAACTAAGATATAGTGTAGCTATAATGTATGTGAAAATTATATTTATTTTATAATTTTATGTAATACCTGCAATGATAAAAATTGTTAAATCTATAGCTCTTACTCAATGAACTTTCAGAAAAAACATAAAAACCAAAATTCAAAAATAATTTAATATGTAATGACTTTGTAAAACATAATGTCATGTGATGTTTGATTTTCAAATTAATTGCAAAAGGCGGAACATATAGTCTCTCTCTAAACCAAGGATTAATAACTAAAATTAGGAAATAAATTTATAACAATAACCATTTCTAAGTTAATGTAGTTAGGAAATAAATTTATGATAATAACAATTTATAAGTTCATGTATTTAGGAAATAAATTTATGATAATAATAATGTTTATAATGCATTTTAGAATTAATTAAGTTTGTACACTTTAAACATTTAAAATTGAATATATCAAAATTTATTAATAAATAAAATATAATTTCTAATTATATTAGATTTTACTAAATTAATTAATGATGTATTAACATCGTATTATTATAAATTCAATTTATTAAAAATATAAATAAAATATATCATTATAAAGTAATCGAAATTTTACTTTATAAAATAAAAATCTAATAAAATGTTTATTTTGAAGAAATTGATTGAGTATTTCTCTTCTTTTTCAAAAGTAGTATCTAGATTAAATTAATTAACTGTATTTTGGGATTTAACTTAAAAGTAGTATCTAGATTAAATAGATTAATTGTATTTTGAGATTTAACTCAAGAGTAGTATCTAGATTAAATAGATTAATTGTATTTTGAAATTTAACTCAACACAGATATCAAGTGAGACTTATAATATATTTTTCTTATTTTTTAATTTTGGGATTTTAAGATCTCTTGTAATAATATCGACTAACTATGTGAAGATGAAAATTCTTTGCACATATTTTTAGAGAAGATAATATGGAAGCTAATTAACTTTCTAAGGTAGATTTCTTGAAGGTCATTTTGTTTTAAAAACTATGGCTTAGGGGTATCTAAGCCGTCAAAATAACTCGAGGACTGCACTCGGATTTGGCCATACCAACCTTTAAAACATGGCTGGATTTTAATTATCTCCTCCTGATTACCTTGTGGGGTTCCAACTTGGATTGCCATGCAAAATGAAGCCCGTGAAACCAATGGTGCTAGTAGGATTTGAATTTTTTTGTTATTATTATTATCAAGAAAACCATAATAATATTTAATATGTAAGACAAATTATTGTTCATGAATGAATAAATATATTTATTTAATAAGATTTTGTAAATGTATTGAAATTCTTAAAATAAGTTAATTTATTGAAATGTTTATTGGATGTAGATTGGGTGGTTGGGAGGAATGATTGTTACCCTCCTTACCCAGGTTCAATTCTTGTAAGTGACATAATGCTCTTGTTGAGCCCCTATGTAATGAATGAATGGATTATGTAATTTTGGCCATACCTTGATCCTCCCATTAAAAAAGTAAATAAATAAAAGTTAATTTATTGAAATATTAATTCAGTTGTTAATAATTTTTAATATTTGTATGTTTATGTATTTAGTAAATTGTTTAAATTGTTAAAATTTAAATAAGATAGTGAGTGATATTTTATTTGTTAATAAATTTTGATGATAAAGATTAAAAACATATTTAAAAACAATTACAATTTTAAGAAAAAATATAAATATATAATATATATTTATTATTATATTGTATAAATATTAAATTATATCATTAATATATATTGTATAAAGATATATGTACAAATATTTATACAAATACCTACACAAAGATCCACACAATCACAAATTCACATACAAACACAAAGATCTACATACAAATGTCATTTCGCATATACAAAAATCTATATACATAAACATATAAACTTATACACACAAAAAAAAATGTACATACACAAAAATCCACTTACAAACCTAGATTTATTTTAAAAAAACATATACATATATAAAGATTTACACAACTACATACAAACAAAAACCACGAAGTGACAATGTCCCCAAAACATATTTAAGAATTAATGTTAAATGAATATTTATTTATGGCTCATTTGCATAGCGTTGAATTCTTTGCAAACTCTTTTGTCTAATCATTATCTTGTTACAATCACATTCAAATTTAGATCAAACTTCACAATGTGAATTCATGACCACAAACTTAATGAATGGGTCCACTTCTTATTTGGTTTCAGTGCTCAATTCACTACTTGCAATGACTTAACGGCTACCCACCCAAAAGAGAAAATCCACTAAGATTATAATAAACAACACTTCTATTCATATAGATTCAAACATGCGAACCTAAATCTATTTTCCAAATCTATATCAAGTTGAAAATTATACTATGCATATACAATTGATATATATTTGTATGTTTTCAAACACCCTTGCCAGCAATACACTAACTACTATTTAAATATGCACATCACTTAGGGTTTTTAATATGCATATACAATTGATATATATTTGTATGTTTTCAAACAGTCTTGCCAGCAATACACTAACTACTATTTAAATATGCACATCACTTAGGGTTTTAATATCCAAACATTTGTAATCTTTCCTTTTGCTTCTATTTTGCTGTCGTCGACACGTATGATTATCATTTATTCTTTTAGTTGCTCATTTCTTTCAAATGTGGATTCATCTTTGTGAGTCTCCAGTTCTGATTGAACAAGTGCACGCACTTCTGGGGTGAGAGTTGGTTTGAATTCATGTTCTTGAGTTGGAATATCAAAAGGATCAACCCGATCCATGTTGTTCATGCAATGGAAAAGACCTATTTATATCCTTCAACAGGTGGCATTCATTCTTTGGTGTAATAACCATCAAATTTTGAAATATTTGTAGGTTCAAGTACAATCATGTAATTGCCCTCAAGTTGTGAGAAGAATCGGAGTATGTCATTTGTCAAGTTGTATTCTTTTTCTTTTGTGTGGATTCATTAGACCAACACCCTCAAGTGGCCCATGATTAACACAAAAAAAAAACAAAAAAAATTAAAGTAATAAAGGTCCGAAGAAACTAATGGTAATCTCGATTAGTAAAACAATGAATGTGTGTGAACATCAATACTTGAAGATTGAGGCAGTTCACTTGAGACTGTATGAGCGGTTTATATTAACTTCTCAAATTCTGGAGGATGAAGTGCTTACCAGGAAGTTGTGGACTTGCATTAGACAATGGGTTAATGATGGAAATGAGGAGTTTTCTCCAATTGCTGCTAATCGTTATCTCAAAGGATAAAAAGGCCCATGCGGGCTATGGAAGTATATAATTCTTCAACCTTATTGATTCAATGGAAAAATGGCCATATGACCTATAGAATTATCTAACTCGTTGATGCGGCTACATTCGCGGATGCCAACTGAGTGGATGTGATTTGATTCAAAATGTAAAAATGCTCTCTAATTCTTCGATGTAATTATGTTGCAGAATGATTACCCCAAGGAAGGATGTCAATCATTTCTGTACGACATTCTAGAAGTCTACTATGTATCACATTTAATTTAAAATAGGTTTCATTCTCGTTAGTCATCACCGATGGTCTTTATGAAGAGCAAGATAAATCATGGGGTCCTTTGAATCAAAGGAAAAGATCAACTAAAGTGGTATAAAAACCCTTTATGGACCAATAAATAAAAGGATGAGTTACAAAATTCACTCATAGGATAGAAGGAAACTTTTTTGAACAACCATAAAGACAGGCTCAACTTTGACAGTGGTCTTCTACAGTTTATTTAGCTCCCATTAAGTGACAAGAGATTGAGTCACCATGAGTGTACATTATGGAAACCTATGTTGGACAACATAGCCATGTAAAAAAGTCCAGTGTTTGTATTTTCCATGAATGATCGATGAGGTTAGTGAGTTGTAAACGGTAGGCTTGTGGCCCATCCATCTCACCAACAACGATCTTCCTTTTGAAATTGAATTTTGATGTCTCTGTAATCACATTCACATATATCAAACTTCACAACATGAGTTCATTACCTAGGGTGAATGGATTTGTGCAAATCTGGTTTCAAAGGCTCTGTTTACTTGCTTGCAGTGCCCGGATGGATGCCCAAGCAAGGAATACTCTACTATGTTTGTGATGTCAATCAAGTGAGAACTATGTTTATGCAACAAAAAATCAAGCTGCAGGCTTGCAACAACTTAATTAACAATACATCTTCTCTTCAATCTTCGTGTGAGCACAACTTATGGTAAGATTGATTTCCTCTAAGGTATCATGTGCCATTAGGCATATATGTTTGTATGCATGGATGACTGTAAATTTAAAATTGCTATATAGGTATGTTAATGTTATGGCTCCAAGTGCACTCTAACTAGGTTATGCCAACAAAGTAATATCATTTCTTTCTTAAATATTCATACCCAACTCTCTAATTCACAGTACATCTTCCCATGTCACATTCCCTCCCATCGATCCAACTCAAGGAAGGGAACATGACTAAAATTATGGGATTTTACAAAAACTCAGCCCCATTCATCAAGTTCATACAAATACAAACACATGTGTGCATATGTATAATTCATTAACACAACAGAATAAAACATTATCCACACACATCTATCATACATTCAGCATATTAATAATAGTCATCAAATAAGACATTGCATAATTGATACACATAGAGAATACTTATCTTGAAATGATTTCCTCTCAAGCAACTAGCTATGCAACTGCAACGTTCCGTCCATCCATAGGCCAATTGTGTTCATCAATCTCTCAACACAACTACCACCCCCGATCTAGGCATGATTTCCACAAGGAATGGGAACCTACAAACCTATGCACAGCCAAATGAACACCACACTTAAGTCAAGCCAATCCATAGTTGGGTTTATCAAGCCAAATATGAACCCTCTTCATTTATGGATGCTTGCACTCAAGTTCAAGCCAAAACAATGGGTACCCATAACTCAAACCACATCATTCTCTCCCACACACATCAACAACAATTGTTGGGCATAGGAAAAACGTTTTTACAATGGGATTTATAAAACAGGATTCCCATTGGTTCTTCCAACTCGTGGCACACCCAAAAACGAGTTGTGGGAAGGGAAAACGACCACACGGAGAAAAAAACAAGTTCCCAATAGGTATATGGGCATTCAGAGGGAAAAAATGACCTCTACGGGCCCCAAATTGTGACTCCCTTCCTCCCAAACAATTTGCAACACAAAAACAACCTCCTAGCTAGAAAAAAATGGAGGAAAACACCCAAATAGCTCCCAACTCCTGAGAGAGAAAAACTCATGGGTGAAGAATGTCTTGGGGAGCAATTTTGTGGCTCTTTTCTTGCCCAAGGATCCAAACACATTTTTCCAAAAATTGTGGCTTGCCCTTACCCGAAATTGGACAACCATACCTCTCTATTTCCCCAAATAATAACTATTTCAACCAACTCTTGGGAGAAATAAATGATTGGGTACAAAACTCAACATGAGTAGTTGAAGGTTCATGGTTTCTCTCATTGACACTTGGATTGAATTTATTGGTTCAAGGGTTTGAATATTTCCCTCCCTATTCCTTGTAAAAATCATGCCCCCATACTCTTGTTGTGTTGCATTGCATAGGTAGTTGTGGGTATTTTGCATGTATTTTATTAAAATGCATAAATTTACATGATATTTACGATTTTTATTGTGCCTGGCTAGCACGCAAACCATATGCATTTTTAACACTAAATCGATGGTGGGGCCTTGACCTTGAACTCCTCACCATGATTTTATAAAGATATTACATCATTTACATTTTAATGCTATGGGGACAAAATCGAGATATTACACCCACTTATGGTGCTTCCCTTCGAGATGCTGGCATAAAACTAATCGATGACGCCAAGCGACAGCAAGATCTATGGGGGTGTCTTTCTTGTCACCACAAGGGTGATGTCTCCTCAAAAACTAGAGTTTTGAAAGCAATATTTGATGCCCTCTTGCAAGGCTTGAAACGGTTTTTTTGATATCCTCCAATAGTGAGCAGATTGTGTCCTTGGCAACGCGCTTTCTTCAACATGTGCGTGGCTCTAGCTTCATAGGTTCAAGCATTCAATCTAACCAAGAGAAGCTACATAAATGGTTGGGTCGAGGCTCTGAATTTAAGTCTGGGGTTCTATTGTCGAGGCTCTGAATTTTAGTCTAGAGGAAACTGCTAATGTTGAGTTGAACAAGATGAAATTGAGTGCATCTCTAGAAAGAAGGAAAGTTCTTCTTATATTGGACAACGTGCTGGGGGAAATAGATCTTAATGAAGTGGGTGTCAAAATTGGGGATGATAGTGAAAACAAACCTTGCTAAGAATTTTGGGTGCCAATTACAGAATGTATGGGCATCTCGTCTTTTAAAAGGAAGAATTTTGACAGCGGTTTCTTCTAGTGAAACACCACATGACCAATGTTAATGTAATGAAGGTAGCTATGCGCAATAGCTTACCTTGTAGGTACTCCGTGCAAGTGTTCTGGAACCAATGGATCCTCTAGTAGAAACCTCGGTCTCCTTTCTATTATGACCGTGTAGACCTATCACCATTATCTACCCGCATAACAACCTTTTGACTCGTAGATGCAACCTTAGCTTCACCAGTAGATATAGATTTAAAAAAGCACCCAGGTGTGTTCTTCATACTCAGAGATGACTATTCATCTCTTAGAAGTATTCACTCTCTTCCATCATGCGCAGATGAACTTTGAACAATATAGGATCACCTTCATACATAAATTGACTTTGAACAATGCAGGTATTCCTTCATTAAAACACAAAGGTGTGTTTCTTTTGGGTGCATTTTTTTAAGCCCATACAACACTATTTCTAATCAATACACAAGTGCTCTTTCTCCTTTAAACACGCAAGAGATCCTTCTTCAGAACAGAGCAGCACATATTATTTAACACCCACAATGATGGGTTCCTTCAATCACGCTAAAACATTCACTCGCTATGCATTCATAGATACTTCATATATACCCACGCAGAAAAGGTTTCTTCCAACATGCAGGTGCAAATTATCCTCATTTTTCTTCCGCGCGGAGGTTATATTTGATATACGCCAAGGTCCTCTTTTTAACTCACGGAAGCTTTTACAAATTTCCACGCAAAGGCTTTCTTTACTGGTCATACACACACAGAATTCCATGCAACAATATTACACAGAAGATGATCATTTCTTTAGCAGTATAGAGTTTAACTTTATTTTCAATGCAGAGACTCATTCTTTCCAATGCACGGGTAGAAGATGCATCACGTTCACTCGAGTGTAGATACATTGTCTTCACACATGACGACTATCATAGTGCATAGTGCAACATGTCGTGCTTGTCCTCCTTCTATTCAATGCATAGACTCATTCTTTCCAACTCATGGGTAGAAGCAGGGATCAAATTTGAAGGGCTGGTCTTAATTTATAGTGAAGGTTATATATTCATGCTGCCCTTCGACCATGAATGGTTTACAAAAATCTAACATTTCAAATGAAATTATTAAATTGATTGCACATTTCATAAAAAAAATTGTACTAAAAAAATATTGCATTTCAATTAAATTGAAGGTACTAAAAAATCACAGAAAATTGTTACAACTACAGGTAGTGTAACTACAGCTAGCATAACGCCAAAAATACTAGTTTTGTAATTTACCAAAGTGAGATTTTACAATTAACATAATGGAAAAAATACTATTTTTGTGATTTAACGTGACACTTCCCAAAAAGAAATGAATACAATGCAAAAACAACACTGTAAGACAATTTAAACCAGAGATTTATACTTCCCCCAACTATATTTGCATTTTGACTCATAAAATTGGCTTTCACTCTTTCCCGAAATGGCATCAAAGCAACAACGCAAAGCGAAAAAATCGCCCAATTGGAACACATCTCTAGCAAGGCTAGATCTAAGTGAAAATCCAAATGATTGATGGAATAAGAAAGGTAATAAAACCTGTAGCTTTCCACAAAAATTTATTAGAATAAATTGAGTTGATATTAAATGTCAAAATTCAGACTTGTTATTAATATGTTTTAATTATGCAGAATTTGGGATTTGAATATTGGTTGTTGTATGCAAAACTACCCTGAAATTCCAGATCTGAATTATTAATCCAATTTCTATCCTAAAACATGCCAAAAGTATGTATTTTCAAATCACTATCAAAATTATGTCTTTTCAAATCACTATCAGATTTATACAGCACAATGCTTTAACCCCTAAATTGATATGAAATGGAGTATAAACTAAGTTTGAAGCAAGAGATTTAATTCCCAAGGTTCATATATGTTCTTAACATGCTTTGGTAAAGAAAAATGAGAATTAAATTATTGATCAATGCATGTGAAATTCACCTCAAACTCCAGAGTCCAGATCTGAATTGCTAATTTAATTGCTGTAGTAAACTTGCAAGGAAATGTATATTTTCTTAACCAGAAAACAGATTTATAACAACAGTAAGTTTTAGTCCTTAAAAATATATAAAATGATTGAACCAATAAAGCTAAAACAAGAGAAAATCTGGAAAATTCAATTGCTTATTTAATTTGAACCCTCCAACCCAACAAATCAACCCTCAAAGATGATTTAAAATTCTGTTTTAGGAGAAGTTTTAATGATAAAAACAGGGTAGAATTGCATAATATATTTTTCAGTCATTAATTAGTTCAAATCTACAGGAAATATTGGATTCAATGAGAGAGTTGAATCCCTGAGAAAACATAAACAACGGGTAAACTACCAGGCCTGCCACTACAATATATTCTATGCTCATGCAAGGAGATAATCACTGAGCCACAACTGTATCTGCTCAACTACAATGACAAAAGACCAGTTGTAGAATTGTTTTCAATAATGAACCATCGGAAGACAAGGCTGGATTACCTGGGAACAACTGTATATTATACTATGAATAATAAAGTTTAAACTTACATTCGTGTTCTTCAAAACTATATCTTAAATCACGCTAGATATGAATCTATTTTACTAGTGGAAGAGGCTTTCTAGCTTTCATCTGCTTCCATACATCATAAATAGCATTCCAATCTACCTCATTCAGATCATGAGGTGCAGAGAGAGAGAGAAACATTAGCATATCCAATGTTTCTAAAGAAAGTCTTGATCTATCTTCATTTTTTATTCGACTTAATTTTGAGAAGCCTCTTTCACATACTGCTGTGCTAGCTGGAATAACAAGAATAATTTGCCATAGCTGCATCAGACATGGAAATCCTTCAAACCACTCATGTTCAGCACCACACAGATCCCATGCTCCAAACATATGCTTTTTTGGGTATGATCTATAAATAGTACAAATGAATTCATCCATTTCACCGAAACATTTATCACTATCCACAATAGGTGAGTCCCCAACACTAAATTTCTCACATAAGCTTGTTAACCATCTTCTTGTTTGAGAGTCTCTATCATCCATATCCTCATAATAATTACGAGGACTAAAAAACTTAGCTGCATTGAATATAGGTAGATCTGTGAACCTCGCATTTAGAGAGTCAATCACCTTCATTACAAAACTTTTTCCCAACATAATGCAATCATCTAGTGTCCCCGATCTTTGTGACTTGGGCAATCTTTCAAATCTCAATGCATGTACATGTACCATACCTGTGCAATCTGCAAACTCAAGAGTTCCTTGTTGCGTTTTACTTAAAAACGATGACATGTGCATTGTTCCTAACCCAAATGTGCCTCTTAAAAATCGCTTATGAAGCAAGCTAATGGTAACATCCAAAGTAGTTCCAATGGATGTAATATCAACATGATCTTCTTGGAACTTTTGATTCAGCTTATTTAACTCAATAAGCACATCTGCAAATAAATGAATGCAAAACTGCACTTGAAATAATGTGGCCAGCTCATACATTTTTTTCTCCCCTAGCTGCCAATCTCTTAACAAAGCAGGCATGAGCTTCACAAGTCTTTCCATAACTTTGCCTCTAGACAGCCACCTAATGTGATGAATTTGTAACACTTCTAACCTTGCGATTTGAAATGAATCCATAAGCTCTCTCAATTCTCCATGTCTTTTGGCAGACTTCCCAAGCCATGAATAAACTTTGTTTGCAAACTTTTCGATATCTTGCAACTCTGTAAAATAAGATGAAGCATCATTTGCTGCCAATGCTTCTCGATGAGCTATGCAATGGATATCTATTAAATGAGGAGCATGTCGACGAAGCTTAGTAGATAAACCTTCACGAATACCCCTCATTGCTGAAGCCCCATCAGATCCAAACCCAACTAGCTTTGACAAGGATAGATCCATTTCTGCTAAAAGAGATGTAACTGCATCATACATAGACTGTGATGTGCCATCTTTAATTTGAAGCAATTGTATGAATTTTGTAACGCATTGGCCTCTTCCTTCATTTGTCAAATATGTGATATAAATGATCAAATATTGCACCATAGTCCGATCTGTACTTTCATCAACTGAAATTGAATAAAATGGGCTTTTGGAAATTTCATCTTTTAACTTTTTCCAATATACTTCTTTGGCAGCTTGTAAAAACTCTTTTCCGGATGTTGTGTTTGTATATGCTGAATATTCATCCGTTAAAGGCATGTGAGGAGTGTTTTTATACCTATTCAAGTCACATAATGACTTATATACTTCTAATGGTAAATCCTGTATTGCAATAAAATACATGTTTTCAATTACTGATATAATTCTCTCCTTTTCTGCATCTACCATTAGCTCTACATGTTTAGTAATTGGAAGAGTACTCCGTTTTCTTTCTCCATCTAAAAGTTGCACGGCAAATTTATGAGCCTCTGATTTTGCATGGACGGTTAGACCACTGACTTGAAGAGTAGTACTTCCATCTTTAGCAAATGGAGTTTCTCTTTTAAATTTTACACACCATGAACATTTAATCCTTTGAACACCATTAATATCTCTTATTACATAAGCCCATGGAAATCATGTCTTCCATTTGGAATTGAATGCTCTCTTGGGCTTCTTTGATGTTGGTTCCTCTTCAAGAAGTTCTGCACTATTTGATTCATGGTCTTCAAGTGGCTGATCATAAAATTCATTTTCTTGGTGGCATGGTTGATTAGAGCATTAAGGAATACCAAATGCATCAGCAAGTGAAAGCTGTCTTTTATCTTTCTTAGGACGACCAAGAGGTGACATTTTTCAATAATATATCCCTGTATTCAATCAATGAAATACGAAAAATATAAAAATACAAATTAATAATAGACATTCATTTAGGAATTATCAAATACAGAATATTATGGAGGGGCTTAAACCTTTTAGTCTTTGAGTAAAACATAAAACTTCAAAGCTAATCTTCCTCTAATTATTCGCTAGAGATTCTTCTAATCTATGTTCTTTGTTTATTCCTTGCAAGGGAAAACATTGTAATCTCTCCATCTCTTTAGAAAGTCCAAACTAGCAAGATTTTTTTTCAACCATATTTTCATTTTCTAAAATCGTTTACATCCTGTAGGATGTTCTCACCATAGAGGAATTCATTTTCGTCAAATATACTTTAACAGTCCATTATTGTTGGGAATTTTCTCAAGGTATAAACTTTGTGAAGAGGGAAATTTTTTATTTCAGTTTTCCACCCGGCTTGTCACCTTTTCCAGAACACTTCTTCTTAAAATATAAAATAGGGGTTACTTCATTAGAGATAGCAAGGGGCTGATATTGCATTGTTATGTGTCTATCATCACCCACATTGCTCTCTATCCTTAGAGACGAAACAGATGATTTTGTACAAAACTGATGAAGATTCGCTGTGCAATTGATTGAATTCTCGAAATTTATGAAATTGTTTCTTAGTGTGAGGTCTGCTTCATGCTGAGCTTGATGACAAGGTAACTATGGATTGTTCACATTGGTGGGAATAAACACCCACATTGCTTTTTGTTGAATGGGCATTGTTGATTCTGTTTTGTTAAGATATTGAGCAATTAATAAGCACTTTGCAGGCCACTTTTTACAGCCTCCTGAATTGAAAGGTTGGTCTCCAAGGTGGAAGAGAGGAATTTATCTGAATTCTCCATTAACCTATTGGTCTAAATAAACATTAGAGATTAATGATAGGTTTAAATCTTGCCCATGTCCTCTAGAAAATAACCAGACAGTAGAGAAAGGATAACATTCCCACCAGGGTTCACAAGCAAACCCAAATCTTCACTCCTTAGCAAAGGAAAAATACAGAAAAGAGGAGAATCAAAGAAAGAAAAACCCAGCATAGAAAACAAAGACAGAGCCTAATTCTCTGTTGTGATGAAGGGAAGCAGGTGATCATCCCTGCTATTCTTGCCGGACAGGATACAATAGGGATAAAAATAAAATACTGAATTAGGATATTATAAAGAGAGATCTCTCTCATTTGGGTTGAATGAACGAAAAAAAATTTGTCAGCGCCTCTTCATTTCTTTGAACAATTCTAGTCGGCCAAAAAAACAACATTCATTATTGACTTACAAGCTTCATGAGAACGGCGAAGCAATTATCAAATTCACAATTACGTTCTCGAATGATTTTGAGAGTATAATAAAATCGATCTGCCCAATAGACATATGGAATGCCCGATCCAAATCCAATTCCAATCCCTGTCTCTGTTCCTGTTCATGATAGGGCTTGGATTTGGGTGAACCTCAAGGCAAGCACGTCCCCTCTGATTTTATTTTATTGTTTTCATCCATCCACACCAATCGCCCTGTTATCGACAGAGCGCGGGACATTTACAGAGAATTCGTGGAGAGTGGCGGTTATACAAAGGGAAAGAACGTGGGGTCCCTCCAGGTTGCGTGTCTCTATATCGCCGGTAGACAGCTAGGGCAGATGAGAATGATGAAAGAAATTGCAGAAGTTACCGATGTGAAGCAATCCGATATTCGAAAAGGCGATATCAAAATCCGGAGGGTAGGCTGACACCATGGTCCATGACCACTGCCACTTCCATATGTTTTAGTTATACTTCGGCCGTTTTATTGTTACTATCATCGTATTCGTGACTCCTACTGCAATCTTTCCCATATTGTGAACTTATTATACAATCACTTTTGACACTATATATATCAACTATGATATTTATCTGCAATCTATTTCAGTAATATAAGGTCTCTCACAGAGAAGCATAGCGTAGCCCGTCTTATAGCCGAGAAATGGAAATCTAGAGATGAGCAACCATACAAGAGTTGCTGGCTCACTGCCACTGGTTGTCATATGAAGTTAATCACTCTAGTTATAATTTTTGTGCGATACTCATCTCAGATTTAAAGCGCTGGGTTGGGATTCCTACAGAGACTCTTTCAACTAAAAATTGCATACATACTGATAGATATTGTATTGATGCAATGATGTGTAAACTATATAAATAAATAAATATGTAGGCATGGCAATGAATAGCAGCAGCACAGCTGTGTCTGTCTCTAGCATAAAGTGAAGATGAGGTACGCCCTGGCTGTGGTTAACATGCTACCAGATTGCAAATGGCATGAGAGATTATTTAACAAATATAATGTCGCCCAAAAAGCTAATAGAACTTAATTCAAACAAAAATGACGTGATTCCTGAAGGTAAGATTTATACTGTGTGCATTTTGGGAAGGTCGTCAACTTCTCGAATCTCTACAGTTGATACAGTAAATTATATCAAATTTCCTACACTGATTTGAAATTTTGACCTCATTATTTTGGATAACCTATAAAGTGTACACATTTTATAATTTTAGTTGTCTGAGATGGGTATTTCGCAGCAGCGGCACTTGGGAGGGTGCATCTTTTTCATAAGAGGAAGGGAGCAGTGCACAGAGAATAGTTGTCCCATGGTGAAGACGCTCACCTATAAATTAAAATTTACATGGACAATTGAACATTTCTCCACGTTGAATGCCGAAGAAAATTCCTCAGAGATTTTCTCGGTGGGAAGTCATAAATGGTAAGAGGGTTTCGGTCCCGTGATAATCTTTTACCCGGTCTTTTTTTTTACTGTGTGGTGAGGTTCATCAGATCATGGAAAGCTGGTAGTGGTGCCTACATAAAAAAATTCTGTCTTTTATTACACAGACCCGCCCCAGATATGAGGTTCCCGAATCCCACCAGCTGGATTGGGCCAAAAATTCTGTCTTTTGAACCCAACCGCCGAAAATCATTCTACCTATGTACCCGAGGCAATTTATTCGAGCGAGGTCTAAATTCTAATATGTCACAGTCACTAGTCTTTCTATTATTTTTTTCTTTCACATGAAGCATCATCACAGCAACTCAAATGGCGATAGAATGATACGTTTGAAGGGCCAGATAGAATGGAAAATATATCAAATAATGATGTTGGGTATTGGGTTCTTTAGTTGAAATTCATCTGAACTTAATTCGCAATCTGGGTTTGAGGGTTGCAGAGAATCGATCGTGGGCAACTCGCCATGTCTTCTAAACAGCAGAAGAACAATGCATTTCGTGCTCAGGGATCAAATTTGAAGCCGTCATAGCCCTAAAACAGCCCAATTAATTAAGTGCACAGCAGTAAACAAGCACGGCAGCAGACAACCGGGATTAGAGCAGAACACACCCTCCCCCCTCCAAAAAAAATTGATTACATATTTGGTTTGTGATAGAGTCTGGACTCTGGATATTCTATTTTGAATAGGGTTGTCTAGGAAGGAAATAAAAAGGTTTGGGGGGCTGCGGGGCATAGCGACAATTTCCAAGTAGTCTCGTGCTAATGTCCAACAAAACCTAGGCCCGTGAATGTGATAATGTCGATTTTATTTAGTATTAGAGAAGCAGAGTGAATATGGGTGCTGCGGCACTGCGGCAACACTGTGAGGGAGTTCCTGGAGCTTAAAAGACATGCTTAAATAAGAAATTAACAAGTTAACAACCCCAAAAGCTTTTAACTTAGCATTCAAAGAGATAAAATGAATATATATATAAAAAAATCATTACAAATATATATAGAATATATAAAAAAAAAATCATTACAAATTGGAATACATACCTGTATAATTGTATTCCAATCCTTCTCCTGAGTCCTGAGTCCCGACTCCCCGCCAGTAGCACTGCCAGGGTTCGAATTCCAGTCCAACTTTCCACGCACGTCCTTCCCAAGAGATAGGAATACCTCCAGGCTCCCACAATTTACAGTTTTCCGCAGAGAAACAGCGAAACAGAGGTGGGCAACTTATTGGGTCTGCGATTCTACAGTGGAATTTTTAAAGCAGAGGGAAGGATTCGGAAGGCCGCAACTTCAGCAGGGAAGGATTCAGAAGTTGAATCGGAACAAGAACTGTGAACTTTGGCAGCCAGGCCGCTGCGGCTGCGGCAGAGATAACAAATTAAAATTTAAAATTCAATACAACTTGGTAATATGGTATTGGTAAATTGGTAGTTGGTGGTTATAATATAGAATTTAATACGATGTGGAAGAATTTAATTTTGCAGCTGAACATTTATTTCTCCATTGCGTTTGGTACCAATTCTGATTCGTTCCAGTTGAACTTGAACCATACGGTCCATACCATGTTGCAATTTGCAAACTTGCATAGTTTAGTTCTTGCCTGGCTGCCATGGTACTCACTGAGTCACTACTCCCGTAGCAGCCCATAGCCACGGTGCCACTGCCACCTAATATAGCATATAGGTATACCGTATGAGGTTGACAACTTGACGGGCAATTTTAACCCCAGCCCTTTTAATGTCATTTTTAATTAAATGCTCCACTTTTTGTTTAAATGGCAAAAATCAAAAATAGCATTTTTAATGACGGCCAATTTTGAACTGCCACTTCACTGACGCGCTAGGAGCCCTTTGACGGGCTATGACGGCTTCAAATTTGATCCCTGGATGCATCACATTCACTCGAGTGTAGATACATTGTCCTCACGCAGTACGACTATCATAGTGCAGAGTGTAGCCTACCGTGTCTCATAGTGCAGAGTGCAGCCTACCATGTCTGTTCTTTATAGGACCTAACTTCATTATGTTACTATCTATGGAAGGGAAAAATGAGCACGACATCATACTGTCACCTATGAAAGGGAAAAACGAGGACGAAATCATCCTCTTGTAATCAATTAGAATTTAAAAAAACTATTTTTAATAATTTAATTTAATATAATATTTTCAAACTATAATTAAAATTATAGGCAAAGCAAAAATTTATAAACTTTAAACCCAAATGGATAGGGACTTGACTATTCATATATATCCCTTCTCCGGAACATAAAAACATAACCCCTAAAAAAAAACTCATCCTTGTGAATGTAAAGAATATCATGCAAAAACACTCATTTTCCAATGAAAAAATATTCTATATATTATTTAGCACATCAATAACCATAAGCAATTTACAAATATGCCACAAACCGTGCATCAATTTATTAATAATTAACACATGGCTCATAATTTTAATTATTTTTCAATAGATAAATAATATTATATTAACATCGCCCCCCATGGGTAGGCCAGTTGGCCATCGCACATTTTGCTAAGGCATGCGGGCCGCTGCGCACCGCTGCGCAGGTCGTTGGTTCGATCCCAAGAAAACGCGTGGGCAGGTCAAGGGGGGTTCTCTGGGCTCACCTAGAGGCTATTGTGGTAGCCACCGAAATTTAATCACGTGTCACGGACGTACGATACCAATGCTATTGCCGATTCCTGTATTCTAAAAAAACAAATATTATATTAACATCATAACTATCTTAAATTTAATCTACTAAATATATAAACACAAAAAATACTTTTCAAAACCATATATTTTTGTAAATAAATAAAAATATATTAACATTATAACTATCTTAAATTTGATTTACTAAATACATAAACAGAAAAAAAATTCTTAAAAAATTAAATTATATTTTTGCAAAACAAAAATTATTTTACAAAATAAATTATATCATTACAGAGCAAAAGAGATGTCTTACAAATATGTCACAAACACTAAATCGTTTTAATTAGTTTCTAATAAATAAACAATATATTAATATAATAATAACTATCATAAATATAATTTACTATATCATTTAAATTTTATTTAGTTTCTAATAAACCAGCTCAAATCCAAATCCTAGGCTCTATCAAGCCTTGAGAGGGATCAAATCTTTCCTTGAATAGCTCCTTGAGTGCGGGATCAAACCTCTCCTTGAATAGCTTCTTGAGTGCACTACCTAAGCCACCTAATCCTAAGCTCTAAAGTCTCTAGTTTAAGTCTCATATTTACTTTTTACTTTGTATTATTCTTTTTTGTTTATGGCCGACATAATATTTATTACTTTTTATTTTACATTATTTTTTTTGTTTACTTTGTATTATTTTGTTACTCAACAAACACTTTAAAGTGTCATATTTACTTTTTACTTTGTATTAAAAGTAAAAAGTAAAGTCTCTAGTTTAAGTCTCATATTTACTTTTTACTTTGTATTATTCTTTTTTGTTTATAGCTAACATAATATTTACCACCTAATCCTAAGCTCTAAAGTCTCTAGTTTAAGTATCATATTTACTTTTGACTTTGTATTATTCTTTTTTGTTTATGGCCGACATAATATTTATTACTTTTTACTTTGTATTATTCTTTTTTGTTTACTTTGTATTATTTTGTTACTCGACAAACACTCACATGTTACAAGATCTCCCTCATATTGAGGGTAGAGTGCCTCTCAACGCAATAAACAAACAATATATTACGGTCATAACTATCATAAATTTAATCTAGTAAATACATGAATACAAATATGACTTTAAAATAAATTATATCATTCAATAGCAACAAAAAAATGCCTTCCAACAATACCACAAAATCTATTGCAAGAAAATGAATCATTTTCAAGGAAAAAAATCAAATAATTTTGAAAATAACAATGATAACTATAAAAAAAATAAAAACTTGATTAATTTAATTATTAATATAAACTATTCAAATTGAAAAGTGTTAGAATCATTTTTTTCCAAGTAAATTATCTTGGGACAAACCTCGTGCACTTCCGCTCATTTCGAGGATAGTACCTAGGGTAAATCTTAAATTGTTCAGGGCACAAGGCCAAGTCAACAACAGGAAGCCATTACAACCATATATTGATTATGAGGTCAACATCGTGGAAACATCTCACTTATTGGAATAGAACCTAAGTGGGGAGGATAACACTCACAAACACTCAGACTAAACCCAATTGACACTAGAATTCATTAATTAATTTAACATAAAAACCCATAAATTTTTGAATTGTCTAAAATGATAATTAACACGATAATGTACAATATCAAATCCAAAAAAGACTAAATCATTTGTCAAACATGTACATCTTCCAAACATAAGAATGCTTAGACCCTTTAAATAAATGCAAAAATTCTCAATTTGCAAAAGAAAACCAAAATTAAAATCTACCAAGGTTCATGGAAAAAGATAAGGGGAAATTACTTCCAACTTTAATTAGTGTGTTTTGTGAAATTAGTAAGGCTAGAGCTATAATTCATCTTCGAGTTCAAATATGCAAATGTTTAAAAACAAATATATAAGCAGGGATTGCAACCAATTGACAAGTGCAACTTCTAATTAAGTTTTATATTTTTAAGAAGCAAGAAGCACCTATTGTTTTGGTAGAAACACCTTCCCAACCAACCAATTGTTCTCAAGGTTTATCGGTTACATGTTTTAGCATAGAGGCTAGAGCTAATATGCACAAGCACATGAAGAATAAATGTTTGCTTCATCACAAACATCCACACCAAGGCATGGGATACATAAATTTATCCCAACCAAGTGTAACAAGTTGCAGTCAGATAAAGACATGAATAGTGGGAAATATCCATGCATATTTGTATTATTCAATTATGAGAGAGTCATGGCAACATTATTGGAATATAGGAGTATGCCAAGTGTGAAATTTAGGAGAAGTGAAACACAAACTCCCATGTCAACCATACACAATTTATGACCACGTGAGAAAATAATTTGAAGGAAAATATTTAGTGAAAAATCACATTACAAGATTCATCAATTGAAGGTGATAACATCATTCATATTGGGGAATTTTTACTCCCAAAAAAGTTCATAAGAAGCAACATCATCTTAATGGCAGATAATTTACAACAACAAACTATGCTAGATCTTTTTCAAGATATGCCAATGATTTTATTGTTGCAATTTACTAAACAATCATGGAGAGAAAATAACTTATAATGAATGTCCTACTTTCTCAATACAATGGGAAATTTTACAAAATATTTGAAAATTGATGTGATATTTAATCCTACTTGACCTACGCTAGAACTATGGTTCAAGTAAAAGATTGTTATTTTCACCTCAATATATTTAGGAATAAGACATACTTATGTTAGTTTTACATGTTTTATTAGTCATTGTTCTCCCCCATAATGGTATAGCAGTGTCCTTCAACAATAGAGGTGCACTAAAACCAACAACAACGGCTTAGATTCTTGTGTAGCATTGTTGTGTAGTCATGATGAAGGTACAACAGAGGATAATGAGGATACAATACTAGGTTATTTCGGGTGTTGTGTTGCAGTTAAGGAGGGAGATACACATGTAGACATGCATGCACCAACCCCGTCCACTTCTAGTTTTATAACTAGTGTTTGATTTTTTTATTGTCTTTAGTTTTTGTGGAGTTTGATTTTCAGATTTAGAACTAGGTTGATTTTATATGTAGTTTTTTTTGTTCTAAAGTTATCTTAAGAGCTTGAGCTAGATCAAGCACAATATTCTAGGTAGAAGGCGCAAGCATGCTTATTTTCCTAGTTAGCATACTTCCCTAAGTATTTATCTCATGCAGGGATTGAGTTGTGTACTAGTGAATAGCATAGTATTTTTGCATCATAATAATGTACTATTTTTTCCAATTCAGTGGAAAGTAGGTTGTAAGTTTGATACTTTTGTTTTGTACTGTAGAGTGGATAACTCCTGAATTGCCTTCTTCATTAATTAATATGTTTATTTATACATTGGCCAAATGTCTCTTGGTCTTCATATTCCAAGAGATTGGTTGGAGTCCCTATGACTCCTCATCTTCCCTTTATTGAACTGACTACAATATTTACAATTTAGGTGAAATCATAATCCCGTAGGATTAGATTTCCAACACTCCCCCTCTTAATCCGAAGGGGTTTTTGTGAGTCCGACCATGGTTCTAAAATTTTCAAACTTTTCCTGTCCAAGTGCTTTGGTGAAGATGTATGCAATTTGCTCGTTTGTGAAACAATGTCGTAAATGAACTGTCTTGGCATCTACATGATGTCAAATCAATTGGTACTTTGTGTCTATGTGCTTGGTTCGATCATGGAATATGGGATTCTTTTCCAACTTGATTGCATAAGTGTTTTCAATCAATAGTGGGGTGGAGTTCTCTTGTTTCTCCTGCAAATCTTCAAGTATCCTCCTAAGCCACACAATCTCTTTTGTTGCTTCTGTAGCAGCCGCATATTTTGCCTCTATTGTCGAATCTACTGGAACTGACTATTTGTGTGATCTCAAGGAGACAGCTGTTGATCCAAGACTCATTATGTATCTAGAAGTGGACACTCATGTCTCTTTGCCACCATCAAAGTTGAATTAGAGTACCCAGTGAGTTTGAAGTCCTCCACCTTAGAGTACTTAAGTCCAAAGTCGTGAGTCCCTTTCAAGTATCTTAGGACTCTTTTTGCAGCAGACCAGTTTCCTTCACAAGGTTTGTGCATGAACCTTGAAAGGATGCCAACAACATAAGAAATATCTGGTCTAATAGTGGTAAGGTAGATAAGTATTCCTACAAGTTGTCGGTACTTGGTTGCATCCTTAAACTCTTTTCCTTCACTTGATGTAAGCTTCAACTTTTGTTCCATTGGAGTTGAGAGTGTTGGATTTTGTGCAACTTTGGAAGATATTATTTATTGTATTTCTATTGTACTTGATTGTACCTCCTAAGGGAGATGAACTTGATGTAATTAACTATGTAAACCCTTGAAAGAATCAATGTAAACCTTGGGGTGAAAAGAAGCAAAAGAAAAGATTAAAAATTAAATTATTAATTGCCCCCCAAGTGAAGTCGGCCCAATCAAATAGAGAAGTCGGCAAAGCTAGGGTAAAAGCCAGTTTTGGCACTTGTATAAATAAGAGGTAAAGTCACCTCATTATCACACTCACACATTCACTCAAGTTCGCAACACTTGGAGAGAGAGAGAGAGAAGTTCACATCTGCTGGAGAAGAAGACTATTTTGGGGTTTCTACTTTTGGAAAGCATTTCCATCTTTTCTCTTTTATGATTGTACTATGATCTCAGAATTATCATCTCTATACGACGGTTGCTGGGTTTTCTCTTGTTTGGGTTTCCCAGGATAAAATCTATTGTTATTGATTTGTGCTTTGTCTTTCTTCTAGTGATCTTGTTTATGCAATTGAATTATTATGCTATGAATGTATGAAAATTTAACATGGTATCAGAGCAGTTCTAGAAGAAGCAATCGCTGGAACATTGTCAAGACCCTGCCAGGACTAGGGTCTCATCTTTTGAAGTCTTTACTCAACTTTTTGAAGGAAAACGAGCATTAGGAATTTCGCCTTAAGGGAGGTGCATCTTTTGGTGAAAACATAACTCAATTCTGAGAACTTTCAATTTTTGACCTAATTCTACAACTACAGCAGAAATTAGGGTTTTTGGTTTTACCCACTTTTCTCCATAGTTTTGGATCAGCCATACCTCATCTCAACTCGCCTTGCTAGGATGCATCTACCTGTGGAATTAGTTTTCCAAAATTCCAACTTTCATCTTTGACCTAGCTCCTGCTAGGGTTTCTGAACCAGATCTGCAGTCAAGATGATAGGAATGAAGGTTGAAGATCATCTGGAAGGAGCTTCCAATTTTATCTCTTGGAAGTTTAGGGTTCTTATACTACTAGAAGAAAATGATATTTTACAATATGTAAATGAGAAGGTCCCAGAACCAGAAGCCGAAGAAGACAAATCCCGCTAGATGAAGAATGATGCCAGAGCAAGAAGGATTCTAGTGGACTCAGTTAGAGATCACTTAGTTCCACATATATCAAGGAAGAAGACTGTTAGGAAGATGTTCAAGACCATAAACAAGTTGTTTGAACACACTAGTATCAATATATCCATTACATTGAGGAACCGGCTTTCAAATATGAAGATGTCCAAGTCAGAATCCATTGCCTCATAGTTCATGAGGTTCATAGAAATAAGGGACAAGCTTAGTACCAATGGAGATCCCATTGATGATAAGGAGCTTGTTATCAACACTCTGAATGGTCTTCCACCATCTTGGTAGTCTTTCATTCAAATCATAAGTGGTATATCCAAACTACCCAAGTTTGATCAGCTATGGGAAGATTGCACTCAGGAGGAGACAAGGATTGCAACACGATAAAGACTCCATAGTACTCAACCTGAGGAGAATCAAGCATTTGTATCCCATGCCAAGAAAGATAAGGGAAAAGGAAGGAAGTTCCATAAACACAAGCAACAAGATATGAGATCAAGTCCTTGCCGAGATCAAAAGAAGAAGAAGGACATATCTCAAGTTCAATGCTATAGGTGTAGGAAATATGGACACTACGCCAATAGCTGTCGAAGTTCAAGTAAAAGGAAGCATGAAGCATCCACCACTAATGTAGATGGATATCATCATCACAAGAAGCAAAGGAATGAAGATCATATAGAATTTCTATTCATATCAGCTTTATCAGGTACTATTCCCACCACTAGTGACACTTGGTTCATAGATAGTGGTGCTTCTAGACACATGACAGGTTATAAAGAAAATATTTCAGAATTAGTTAAGAAAGATGCACATCTCCGTGTTGTACTTGGAGATGATGCTAACTACAATGTGAATGGATCTGGATCCACCTCCCTTCAACTAGAATCAAATGATACATTGCGCCTGATTGATGTGCTCTATGTAGCTGGTATGACAAGAAACCTTGCCTCCATCTCAGCCTTGGAAGACAAAGGATATAAAGTAGCCTCCTCTGAAGGTAAATTACTTGCTTGGCATAAGAACTCAAGCGTGAACACAACCAAAGTTATTGGTATAAGAGAAGAGAGCTTGTATCGACTAAACACTCCACCAGTCCAAGCCCTAATACATGATGCTGCAAGTATGGGCGAATTATGGAACAAAAGACTAGCTCATCTAAACTATTGAGCTCTCCCAACACTGAAGAATATAGTGGTAGGTTTACCAGGGATCCAGGTAGACCATGAAACATGTAGAGGATTTGCACTTGGCAATAATTCCAAGAGATCTTTTCCAGATAGTGAGAATAGATCCAAAGGGATTTTAAATCTAGTACACTCTGACTTGTGCGGACCCATGACGGTTTCTTCATTGGGTGGATATCATTACTATATAACATTCATTGATGATTACTCACGAAATACTTGGATATACTTCCTCAAGTCTAAGGAATCTGAGGAAGTACTCAACAAGTTCAAAGAATATAAAGCACAAGTCGAGAATCTGTCAGGAAATATGATCAAGATTTTGAGATCCGATAATGGTGGAGAATACACCTCTACAGAATTTAATGATTTCTGCAAGGAATCGGGAATTAAGAGGGAGCTCACAATTCCCTACAACCCTCAACAAAATGGGGTTTCGGAAAGAAATAATAGAACAATTGTGGAGGCAACCAAAGCTATGATACATGACTAGAGTCTTCAAATTTTCTTGTAGGAATAAGCATCCAGAACAAATGTATATGTACAAAATAGATGTTCACATAAGATATTGAATAATATGACTCTGAAAGAAGCATTCACAGGAGTAAAACCATAAGTGGGCCACCTCCGGATCTTTGGCTCTCCAGTCTATATACATGTGCCCAAGGATAAAAGATCGAAGTTAGAACCTTCAGGAAAGAAGGGAACCTTTGTGGGATATAGTGAGTCTTCAAAAGCTTATAGAACCTACATCCCAGGATCCAGACAGATTGAATTCAGTAGGGATGTGACCTTTGAAGAAGAGATGGATGTCAGGAAAGGCGGAGGATCATACATGGAGATCAATGATGAAGAAATGCTAGAACCAAAGGAGATGAAATCATCTCCCCCTCCAGTTCAGAGGGAGTTAGCAGAAAAGGATGAACCCATCGATCCTATTGATCCAGTTGTTATCCCCATAGATGTTGCAGCATGTCAGAAAATACCTAGATGGGCACAACAGACTTTGTAGGATGCAGAGGGGCATGAATCTCCACATGGTGCTTTCAGAGAAAGCAAAAGACCTCAGAGGTTCTCCAGTTCTGTAGCACTGATGAGTAACATCATCGATTCATAACCAACCACTTATGAAGAAGCATCCAAACATCAAGTTTGGGAGGATGCCACAATGGAAGAATATCAATCCATCATGAAGAATGATGTGTGGGAGGTTGTGCCGAGACCTGAGGAGAAGTCAGTATTGAATTCCAAGTGGTTATACAAAATCAAGCATGGAGCATATGGAAGTGCTGAAAAATACAAGGCCAGATTTGTTTCCAGAGGGTTCTCTCAGAAAGAGGGAGTCGATTATGATGAAACATTTTCTCCTGTGGCTCGATATACTTCCATCAGATCGATCATTGCTATTGCTTCAGCTATGGGATGGAAGTTGCATCAGATGGATGTTAAGACAACCTTTCTCAATGGTGTTATTGAGGAAGAAGTATACATTGAGCATCCAGAAGTGTTTATTGTCCACAAAAAGGAGTCTCACATATGCAGATTGAAAAAGGCATTGTATGGACCCTCGTGCTTGGTATGGATGGATAGACGGATTCCTAGTGAGCTTCGGATTCACCAAGAGTGATGCAGACCCCAACCTTTACGAAAAGGTTGTGGATGATGAGCCACTGATTTTTGTACTATATGTTGATGACTTGTTTCTCACTGGAAATGAGAAACTTATCATATGGTGTAAGAAGAAGCTCGCCTCTTAGTTTGAAATGAAGGATCTTGTATTGATGCATTACTTCTTGGGATTAGAAGTATGGCAGAGGAAGAAAGAGATTTTCCTAGGCCAAGGAAAGTACACCATAGATATACTGAACAGATTCGGGATGTTGGACTGCAAGTCCATGGCCACTCTGATGGATGCACATTTGAAGAAGATGAGATATTCTTCTTCAGATTCATATTTGATTGATCCTACTATGTATTGCCTTTTGTTTGGGTCCTTGATGTTTCTGAAAAACACTAAACCAAATATATGCTTTGTTGTGAATACTCTCAGCAGTTCATGTGCGAGCCGAGATAGATTCATTGGATTGTTGCAAAGCATGTGCTCAGATACTTGTGTGGCACTGTAGGATATGGCCTGAAATATGCTTCAGAATGTGACCTGAGATTGCAGGGGTTTATAGACTCAGATTGGTCTAGATGTGTTGCAGATAGGAAGAGTACTTCTGGATGTTGCTTCAGTTTGGGTTCTGCAGTGATTTCCTGGTGCAGCATGAAGCATAACTCAATAGCACTCAGTACTATAGAGGCCGAGTATATGGTTGCTAGTACAGTAGCTCAAGAAGTAGTATGGCTTCGTAAAATCCTAGCGGGATTGTTTGGCCAGATTCCAGAGCCAACTGTGATTCACTGTGATAACCAGAGCTATGTGCAAATGTCAGTGAATCCTGTATTTCATGACAGGTTGAATAATATAGAGATTCAATATCACTTCATACGTGATATGGTACAGAAAGGTGCGATCGAGTTACAGTACGTGCTGACAGATGACCAGACTACTGATGTTCTCACCAAGCCTCTTCCCAGAGTGAAGTTTGAATATTTTTGCAGAAGACTTGGAGTAGAATAGAATGTGTCCCTCCTTGAGAGGGAAATATGACATCGAGATGCTTGCCCTACTTTCACCCAGGTACCTTCACTCGTCCAGCTGCTTAGCTAGGTATGGGAGAAATCCCATCGGCAGATGAGTCAGACAAGTAGTGGATGGTCAGGTTCACATAGGTGCCTCTGCTCGTCCATGTTCTCATCTAGGTATGGGAGAAATACCATCGGAAGATGAGATGGATAGGTAGTATATGGCCGTGTGATTGCACAGGTACCTCTACTCATTCAAGTTCTTAGCTAGGTATGGGAGGACCCCATCGACAGATGAGACGAAAAGGTAGTAGATGGTCGTGCCCATTTGCTCGTTTGGGATCTCATCCAGGATTGGGATAAATCCCATCGGCAGATGAGATAGACAGGTAGAAAATGGTATAGCAGAGATGGTATAGCTGATATCTCAGATATCCAGGCTTGGGTGATTCTCTTGTACTCACCGAAGGACTGATGAAGTTGATGCATGAAGACACTTCTCAAAGGACTGAGACTGTGCTGACAACCTTTAGTATGTATAGAGATTATGGATACAGTATAGATGTACAGATGAAACCTAGATAACCATGATGCTAATGAAGACCGAATAATACCTTCCTCGTTGAGAGGGAGTGTTGGATTTTGTGCAACTTTGGAATATATTATTTATTGTATTTCTATTGTACTTGATTGTACCTCCTAAGGAAGATGAACTTGATGCAATTGACTATGTAAACCCTTGAAAGAATCAATGTAAATCTTGGGGTGAAAAGAAGCAAAAGAAAATATTAAAAATTAAATTATTAATTGCCCCCCAAGTGAAGTCGGACCAATCAAATAGAGAAGTTGGCTCAGCTAGGGTAAAATCCATTTTTGGCACTTGTATAAATAAGAGGTAAAGTCACCTCATTATCACACTCACACATTCACTCAAGTTCGCATCACTTGGAGAGAGAGAAGTTCGCATTTGCTGGAGAAGAACACTATTTTGGGGTTTCTACTTTTGGAAAGCATTTCCACCTTTTCTCTTTTATGATTGTACTCTGATCTCGGAATTATCATCTCTATACAAAGGTTGCTGGGTTTTCTCCCGTTTGGGTTTCCCAGGATAAAATCTGTTGTTATTTTTTTATGCTTTGTCTTTCTTCTAGTGATCATGTTTATGCAATTGAATTATTATGCTATGAATGTATGAAAATTTAACAGAGAGAGGGTTTCATTCTGTCATGCAAAATCTGTTCAGCAATTCTCCAACATACTTCTTCTGAGAGATGAATATGTACTTAGGATGTTGAGTCACTTCAATTCCTAAGTAGTAATGAAGATGTCCTAGATCATTCATTTCAAATCCTTTCTTCAAATATTTCTTTATGGATGCTATATAACTTTCATTGTTCCTTGTCATCAAAAGGTCATCTACATACACCACAAGAAACACAACAGATCTTCCAACTTTCTTTACAAACAATGTTGTGTCATCAAGATTATAATGTTTGAAATTTAGCTTTAGAAGATGCTCGGTTATATTTTCATACCATGCTCGAGGTGCTTGTTTAAGGCCATACAAGGACTTGACAAGTTTGCATACCTTGTGTTCTTATCCCTTCACAACAAATCCTTATGGTTGAGACATGAAGACATTTTCTTTCAAGTCTCCATTCATGAAAGTTGTTTTTACATCCATTTGGTGGAATTTCCATCCATTTTGTGCAGCCAAAGAGAGTAAGGTGCGGATGGTAACCCATTTTGTTGTGGGGAAGAACGTTTCTTCATAGTCAATCCCTTCTTTATGTGCATATCCTTTCGCCGTGAACCTTGCTTTGTGTTTGTCAAGTGAGCCATCTGATTTGTATTTGTTTGTGTATACCCACTTCCTTCCAATTGGTTTGATTCCGACTGGAGGGTCAACCGGCTTCCAGTTTCCATGCATCATACTCATTCTGCATGGATTCTTTCCACTCATCATGAGTAACATCCTCTTCAAAGGAAGTTGATTCAAAGTTAGAAATTAAACTCAATTCGCAATCAAATGAGACATCCATGTCATCACCTAAGCTATCTACATCTCCTCTATCTTCTTTTCTGATTGAGATTCTCATTCCTATCTTTCCAACTTCATCCGGATGGACACTTTTAAGTGTCTTTCTGGCTCATTTCAAAATGTTCATTGATGGCCTAGTTTGATCAGCTAATGGTGCGTCATTCTCTTCAAGGTTCAATCTTCCAATCTTTTCAATCACATCATCTAGTTGAGTCTCATGTTCAAGTGAAGTGGAAGGAACTTCTTCTTCATGAGTTTCTTCATGAGGGGGTGTTGGTGCTTCAAAAGTAAATTCCATAGATTGATCCAAGATAGAGATCCCCCCTTCAAGATGTGGAATTTCATTATCAAATTCATAATATGTCCTTAGATGGGAAAATATATCGAGACGATAAATTTGTCTTTCAATAGATTGGTCGTTTTTATTAGTTTCAAGAAAAATACATCTCTAGAAACAACGAATTTCTTGTTTACCTCATCATAAAGACGATATGCCTTGGAGGTTTCTTAGTATCCCAAGAAAATGCATCTTCGACTTCTAGCACCAAGCTTGTTTCTTTGCTCCTTTGGTATCAAGGCATAGCAGGTGGAACCAAAAACCCTGAGATGCATAACCAAAGGAAGGTGGCCAAACCACATTTCATGTGGAGTCTTTTCTTCAAGAGCATGAGATGGACTTATAAATATGTCGCACATAATACTACATCACCCCAAAACATCAGTTTCACATTCTTGAAAAACATCATTGAGCGTGCCATATTCATTAAGGTTCTATTCATCTTTACTGCCACACCATTTTGTTGAGGATTGTAGGGAACTAAAGTTTGATGTGTAATCCCTTGTTTACAAATATAGCCTTAAAAATCATTAGATGTGTATTCTTTACCATGATCAGACCGAAATGTACCAATATGAGCTTATGCTTGATTTTCTATCCATGCATGAAATCTCTTGAATGTTTGAAATGCTTCAGATTTTGTCTTCAACAAGTATACCCCCAACACATTCTAGTACAGTCATCAACAAAGGTCATGAGGTACTTATTACCATTTGCATAAGGAATTGGCACAGGACCACATAAGTCAGAGTGAACCAACTCTAACTTTCTACATACTCTGAATTTAGAGTCTTGGAACGACTGCTTACTATGTTTTCCTATTATGCATGCATCACATTTTTTCTTTTGCTTAAGAATGGTGGGAAAACCAAATACACCATTCTTTCTTAACAAATTAAGACTATTATAATTCAAATGACCAAATATAACATGCCATAACAAACTGAATGATATATTACCTTCTTCATGCTAAGAGAGGTAGGCAAATTTTTGAACTCTTGCAGAAGAGACCCTCAACTTCAATGACTTCCCATCTTCATATCCGGTCATGATGAACTTGTTTTTAAAGGACTTCCTTATTTCAATTCCATCGAATATGTGGATGGAATGGCCTTGCTATCGAATCTTCACTAAGGACAACAAGCTACCCTGCAAATATGGAAGATAGAGAACATTCTTTAAGGAGAAATCAAGGAATCTAGACAGCTTGATCCTAATTGAGCCAATTCCCTTTGGTTTGAGGCTAGATTTGTATGCAAAGTACACTATGCCATCTACAATTTCATTTATTTCTTCGAAAAAGTCTTTCCTAAAAGTCATGTGAGATGTTCGACCGGTATCAAGCAGCCAACAATCTTTGTAAGATGAAAGAGAGGTTATTTCATCAATTCCAAGATTACAATGTGCAACAATACAATGAGCAGAATCAGGGGCTTTAACAACCTATTGGCTCTTATTTTTTTCTTCTTTGTTCGATTTATGTCTTCCTTTGGTGGAGTCCCAAGGATCTCAACATGGATTTGCCTCATGTCCAGTCATCCCACAGTGCTTGCACTTCAGATCTGATCTTTTGCTTGAGTTGTTTCTTCCCCCTCTGCCTCTGAAATTTCTTCTTCCTTATCCCCTCTTGCTGCTTTCTCCCTTGGAAGGGTCTTTGGACTAGTTCTTTGCTTTCTGAGCAAAGCAAAGAGATTCTCCATAATGCTAACTTGTCTTCTTTCCAAAGGCTTTCTCTCTGTCTGCAATCTTCTCCACCAGTGTGTCAAAGGTGAGGTCTTTGAACTTGTCACTTGCTTGAAGAGACTCAAGATAGTTGGAGTGAGTAGGATAGAGGGAGTTGAGAAATGTTGCATGTGGAAGGTTTGGTTTCATACCATATGCTTGAATCTTGTGCATGATTTCTTTGATCTCATATGCAACTAGCATAGGATCATTATCCTTTACTTCCAATCTGAACAATTTTAACATTAACTCAACCACCTCCATTTCATAATGTGAGTCAGACAAGTCTTTTAATGTCTTCAATGCTTCAAAACAAGATTTTGCAGTCAGTATGTGTTGGAACACCTCTTCACTGACTATAGTAGTGATTATTGCTAAATCTTTCTTGCCTATGGTCTACCAGATAGAAAGTTCTTTCTCTTATGTTGGAGGTTTTGGATAAGAATTCGATATTGTGCCTTCATTTGTGTGAATGGTTTTTCCTTCACACATGTCGTCCCACAAGTCATTGTAGATGAACGCAGCTTTAATATTCCTTGACCATTCTGAATAGGTGTCATTTCCATTAAGGACAACACCAACTATCGATGCCAGTGAGTGCATCTTCTGCAACCTGCTACTTTAAATAGAATATTTGGAAGAAAAGATGGGAAGGTGCAGGTTTAAATTCAAGCTCCCTTCTTTACAAAATTGATTCTTACAAATTATGTGGAAGTATCAACTTGATTCAGTAGCACTATCAATCTCATTCTACAGCAGATACTGGAGTGCTATTAATTTAATTTTGCAGCACTATTAATTTTAATTCTATAGCGCTATTACATTTGATTTTACAGGTTATAGGAAATTTCATTAACCCTATACTCCAGCTCAAATCTTCATCGAAGATGAAATACATGGACAAATAATGAATTAATACAATAATATGATACCACTCAAAACTGGAAAAAGGCTATTGAGTGGTCGCAACTTCAATGGTTGAGGTCACCAAGCTCCAAATCAAGGGCACAACTCCAATGAGTGAGGTCGCAGGTCACAATTTGGATGGAAGCACACCAAATCGCAGCACAAAAATACAGAGAGCTTCAGGAGAGAGGCTTGCTGCAGACTTCACATGGTCTCAAAGATCGCAGATCACACATGGTGATCAAAGATCGCAGGTCACACATGTTGCAGACTTCTCTTCATGGTATATAGCCGCATTCCCATTCAATATCCCACGCAGATTTTAGGTCAAAATTAGGGTTTGCAATGATTACACAAATTACAGCACAAAATAGTTTTACCTCCAGGCAACAAAAAGGGCACAACACTCAACAAACATTGTTGAGTGGAGGTCTCATGAGCTTCAAACACTGTTGAATGAGGTTGTAGATCCAAGAACTTGAACAAACACCCACAAGCAGCAGCAACGCATTATCACGATAGAGTCCACAACACACAAGATCATAGCTCTTTAGCTCCAAAATATAGAGGACTGTCTTCATCTCCAAGGTCGCAGCTCATGGAGGAGTAGTACCGACTCCACTTTGTTGAAGAATAAGTGCATAGCACTACAAGATACCATTATAGGATTTCGCAACCGCAACAAAAAACACAGAGAAATTGAGCAGTCTCACGCTTCAAACAGTCTTAGTCCACTCATAATAGAGAGCCCACACAGTGTGGGAAACCCAAGGGCATCAATATGGAGAGCCCATGCACTTGGTTGAAATCACAACCTCTCAAAAGCGTGGTCTAAATTAGGGTTACTATTAGTCTATGCAAATAGGAAAACATATCAATAAGCCTCGACACTAACGCTCAGACCGACAGCAGAATGAGAGTATGCATCAACATATCATGCAAAATGTACGAGCCAGCAGACAGGAAGCTATGAGAGTGTGAAGGGACAGAGAAGCATAATGCAGAGAATGGTGGCAAGCATACTAGCGACGGGTAAGTATGCAGGAGCAGGCATGCATAATGGCAGAATTCCATAGCTCAGAACAACAGGACAGGAAGCCAGGCTCTAATACCACTCTATAGAGTGGATAACTCCTGAATTGCCTTCTTCAATACATTGGCCAAATGTCTCTTAGTCTTCAGATTCCTTATTTTTCAGATTCCAATAGATCCGTTGGAGTCCCTGTGATTTCTCATCTTCCCTTTATTGAATTGACTATAATATTTACAATTTAGGAGAAATCATAATCCCAAAGGATTAGATTTCCAACCTGTACCATTTTGTCCTATATTTTAACATGATGTGTGAGTAGAATAGTGTATTTTAGAATTTTTACAATTTTTTATAGTCTTTCAAGTTTTATGTTTTTGTTGTTATGTATTTATAAGTGAAAAATATGCTTACCATGGTTTAAAATGGAATCAAAGCAGGTTCTTTCAATGTTTCCAGATTTTTGTATGGAGTGAGATGATCCCTATGAGAGGGAGCAATGTATGGAGTGAGATGCTCCCCGTGAGAGGGAGCAATTGAAAGATATCAATGCATGTGAGACCCTTATTTCTCCATTTCTTAGAGTGTTGACCCACACATGTGATAGGTTATCAATATGAATTTTTTGTTAAGTTGCTTTGTATGGTATAGTTATGTTCTAGTGTTTACATGAATAACTACTCTTGGAATAGAGAGTCATATCCAATTTTGTACCATGGAAGTGTAGTGTGCAGAGTCTATTAGAGGAGTATGATCTTTGTTGTTTCATGGTGACTAAGGTTGTAGAACCTACCAATTCCTGCATAATGGGTTGAATGTAAGAATATAAAGGCCAAAGCAAAGATAATCATCCTTGATTTTGTGAAGGACCATTTGATTTCTCACATAACGAAGAAGATATTAGTGAAGGACATGCTTGATACCTTAGTCACTCTATAGCAAAGTGAGAATTTTAAATGGAAGATGTTACTAAAGAACAAGCGCACCACCACCCGCATGGGTGACATGGAAATGCAAACGACATTTTTGATGCCCTAGTCACTCTGTCCCATAGTGAGAATGTTAAATGGTAAATTTTACTGAAGAACAATCTCACCACCACTCCCATGAGTGACATGGAAATGGTGTCCATTTACCTAATGAATCTCTTAGTTGACAGATCAACTTGCTAGTATCGGTATGAAGGTGGAGAGTGAGGAGTTGGTACCTATAGTGCTAAATGGATTCCATTCATCCTAGAACATGTTATGTTTCTTTAGGGTGTTTGTGCACAAGAGAAGCTTCCTACCTTTCAAAATATTTGGGATGACTTTGTCTAGGATAATACCAGATGATTATGTATAGGAGATTTAGTGAGAGAATATGAGTTAGCATATAAAATCGAGACAACTTTTTCATATCATGCCTTTCCTCTAACACTATTTTTGGTGTAGGGTGGTATATAGACAAGGGAGCACTTCATGACCTTTTAAAATAAGGTGTTCAATGGAATTCAAGAATACTAGGATCACTTACAACTGGTACATGCACAGTACAACTCATGATGTGGTGTGAGAAGAATTTGACCAATGAAGTTGACATGAAGGATGAAAGAGGATGGCAAGTTTTTCACGTTACCTGATACAAGGTTATATTTCTTCACATTCACAGTGGCTGACATGATGTTGAAGCACTTATTAAAGGGGAAGTTTGAGATATTGAGGGAGTGACATGGCTTGGTCGATAAGACTTTCCTCACAAAGGGGGAGTGTTAGATTTTGCATATTGCATCTGTGTCACGTCCCCTCCTTCCAACCAGCTAGATGGAGAGAATCGTGACGGTTAAACCGGGCATCTAGCCCCCATATCCATTCATTAAAACAGCATTCAAATTCAAATGACAAAGAAAAATATACATATACAAATGCATAACATATGTGATGTTAAAATGGGCGTCTAGCCCTAAGAAGCGTTTAATCATAAGCATGAACATAATATAACAGGGATAGATGGGACTGTATGGTTTTAAGAAAATCACAGCGGAATATTAAGAATTTCACATCCATCATACATTTAAGATGTTCATCAAATAAGTAATTGCAATTTAACACGAGAGAATACTTATCTTATACAAAAGTAATCCCACGCAACTGGCTATGCAACTGCAATGTTCCACCCAACCGTAGGCCAGTGTGCTCCTCAATCTCTCAGCACCACTGCCACCCCCGAGCTGGGCATGATCTCTACAAGGAACCAGGGAACAACAGACTCACACATAGCCAAGCATACACCAAGATGAGCCAATCCAATCTGCAATTGGGTTTATTAGGCTGCTAGGACATGGCAGGGAAGAATTGCTAAGCTAGTATGCTCAACCACAGAGCTGAGGATGTCCCTCCCAAATCTATTCAGCTTGGCACTCACAATGCCTACACACCCAACACAAGGAAGTATTCTCTTCACTGCCACACAGTCCCTCAAGCCATACCTCCCTTTCTAGTGCTCTCAGGGTGTGCATAGAAAAGTATCCAAGCCCTCTTGATCTTCTTGAGAGGCTACACCCTCTACTAGGTTTATCAAGCCAGTTCTATCCACTACCAGTCCAAAACTTCAGCTCACAGGTTCAAACCAAAAACGAGAATGCACACAATAGCAGAACACCATTATGGGGCAAGACAAAACGTTTTTACAGTGACAGGCAGGAAAATGATCCCCTAGGCTTCAGAAAAACGTGGGAAGGTTAAAAACGAGCAATGGAGGTTTGGAGAAAACCCCAGGTAGCAGAAAACGTTTTTAGGAAAAATGCCCATGGCAAATCGAGGACAAAACGAACTCCCTACAGTCCCAAATCGCACCCCCTCCTTCCCAGCTACTATCCAAAACCAAAAACGGGTTTTTGGGCAGGGAGAACCCTGTGTTTTTGCTCAAAAACGTGACTGTAACTCCCAGCCTTCTCTACCTGCGTGAATGAATGAAGACTGCCCATTCCCCATGGCTTTGGGCACCATTTCGTGGGTGGTTTCTTGCCCCTCAAGCAAAAACACGATTTTCCAAGTTGATGGCTTGCCCATGCACGAAAATGGCTTGCCCATACTCTTTCATTCCCTAGGCATTAACTGCCTTAACCAATTTCTTGGAAAAATTAAATGATTGGGTACATGAGACAAAATGGGTAGTTGGTGGTTTATGGGTTTCCCCATTGACACATGGATTAATACTATTGGCTCAAGGGTTTGAATAATTTCCCTCCCTATTCCTTGTAGAACCATGCCCCATCTCTTTTGTTGCATTGCATAGCTAGTTGTGGGTATTTTTCATTAAAATTCGTATTTACATGATGTCTTATATACATTGTGCCCATCTCGCACAAGAACCATAGGCATCTATTTTAATTGCCGATACATAAACGCTAAATCAATGGTGGGGCCTTGGCCTTGAGCTCCTCACCAGGATTAAGTTACAATATTTACATCATTTACAAACGGGGTCAAAATGGGGACGTGACAATCTGTCATTATTCTATCCCACAGTGGTGCATATGTTATTTAGTAGCAAAGGGTCACCTGCAACAATGACATTCGTTAAAATTATTGCATGGCGCACTGGTGTAGTTAGGATGAGGGTTCATATGAGATGGATGAGAGTGCATTTGACATGGACGAGGGAATCATTGATAGGAATGAGGGAACAACGCCACAACATTGAAATTATGTAGGTGAGAGATTGAGAAGGAACATGCATTCCCCCAATATGCATGTTCCAACCTCATCCACTTCTAGTTTTATTAATCTCATTCCAAGTTTACCATTCTCGGTTTATAATAGATATTGTTCTCCTTCTAGAGTTTGAATTACATATTTAGAAGTAGGTTGTATTTATCTTCAGTTAGCTTATGTTCTAAAGTTATATTAAGAGCACGACCCAAAGATAATCCCAATTTCAGATAGCAAATACTATTCTAGAGAGAAGGTATATGCATGATTACCCTCTCCTGGTGGGTGCACATCCCTAGGTAGTCAGCTCATGTAGGAAGGTGTACTTCTCTAGGAAAAAGTTAGATCATGGTTTTTCTTTTCTAATTTTGTCAACCATGGGGATGGGTTGTTTTTAAATTCTTTCGTAGCATTAATAGTCTATAAAATAAATGCATCAAAAGTTGTTATTCAATTCTTTTTTGTAAAATGTAACATCCACTTTTACCCCTACTCTTTTGTAACAGAGGTACAAATATAAAATGCATTATGTAGTAGTTCCTGGCGAGGAGCTCAAGGCCAAGGCCCCGTTAGTAAACTTTGTAAGTATTTTCCTATGTTATTGTGTATTATGAATTTGTAGACTTAGGAGACTAAAGGCTTGATGCAACAAACGATGGGGGAATGAATCCACTAGGGGGAGAAGTCTAATGGTTGGTAGGACATGAGTTGATGATGTGTGTCATGATGGCGTCATAGGCACTTAAAGAGAAGTGAACTGTGATGTTCACTAAAAGATCATTTAAGTTTATAGGTTAATGATTAGTCCTAGTTAAGGACGTCGAAGAAACTACTATCTTCCACAAGGCAGTAACAAACTCCTAAGACTTAACTATCAACATCAGACTAATTATTACTAAGTGCTATTATTTAAAACTAAGTAATTCCTATGAACATAACTGATATCTCAGTCTCGACAAGGGATACCAAGAATCTATAGATTAAACTTTTAAATGGAAAAAAAACTTATAGTTGGAAGGGAAATAAAATATCTCCTATTCTTACCTTGAGTACGAGGTAGAAAGAAGAATAGCTATATGCAACCTATTACTATTAATTTATTATACAATTTATTATAAATAAATATACAGATAATTATGTATGTTAGGATGATCCTATTATATACATAATCATACATAAAGGTAAATATTACATTTACCTTGTATACTTATTATTGTGATTATCCATTTATTGGATGTCATTAGATAAATGACTATTATAATAATTACATGGAAAAGGAATTGATTTGGGCCTTTTGTAATGATTATATATATATATAAAAGATAATAATCATGTGCCTTATTATGAAACATTTATACATATGATTGCACCGGAGGAAGGAATATGCACTCCTCACTCCTTAATTAAGAGCTTGAATAAATATGTATATTAAATGCTAATTAATGATAGAAAGAACCGGTTAGGGTCCTTAGGGTCCTCTCCATGAAGGAAGGGACGTATTGATTGAAAGAGTGTCCACCTGTTGAAAGGAAATAGGAGTGATTTACTCTCGGCACTTCTTGGAAAGATTGGAGTAGTTTTGTAGAGGGAGTGGTCTCTCTCTATAGAGGTGGTTAGGTTTTTTTTATTAAGTTTTAAGTTATGGATTAAAACCTGGAAAATAGATTTGGTTATGCAATTAATAATAATTAGTTATTGAGGGGCGGCCCTCTTTTCTTGATGTGGAGGTTTTCAAATGTTGTGTGGATAAAAAAGAAAGGATAGATGTAATACTTCAATTTTGGACTTGTAACCCCTTTTTATTTTGCTAAGTATTATTTTATTATATTTATTTGACATTAGAAATTCAGAGGGATTAAATTTTTGATGACTATGTGAACCAACAAAATAAAGAGATAGGAGTCACAGTTCCTATAGGTTTGGAGGATAAATACAAAATAAAATAAGTATTAAGAAATTATTGAGACACATCTAAAAACCCTAAAGAAGAGTTTTGGGGAATAATTAAGAAATTATTGAGACATATGTAAAAACCATAAAGAAGAGTTTTTGGAGAATAATTGAATAAAATAAATAAAAATAAGGGAAAACAAGAAAGAAAGAAGGGGGGGGGGTTATTCTTATATAACATTCTGAATTTGGAGAGAAAGGGGGGAGAAAAGAAAAGAAAAAAAAGAGCGAGAAATGGAAAGGTTAGGTCTGGAGCACAGATTTGAACCAGAAGTGGAACAACTACAGCTGGGTATGGAATAGAAAACAAGATGTGTTCAAGTAGGAGCACTACCAATTAATTTCCAAGAGCACTGCAATACCCTGTAAGGCTGTGAGAGGTTGATTCCGGGATCTAGAGGCTTAAAAGTCCCTGGAACACTCTATAAACTCGAGAGATCTGAGTGGTTGTTGGAATGCCTTATGTAATCAGAAATTAATGACTGATTGGGAACAAATGGCATAAAATTATTAAGAAGATACTCCAGACCTAGAGGAACTGTGAACTCAACTCAAGGGTGACCGTGAGAGCAAGGAGAGACTTGATGGTCTATGGCTGGGTGGTTTGTTTCTGTGTTCCATTAGTCATTAGAAATTATAGATAAGTACTGCTTCATTTATGTTTGAATGATTATCATATTATTGGTTACAGAATGCTTAGATTTATCATTAGACTGGTTAAGAATAAATCCTTTGCTGGTAATTTTTGAGTATTGAGCAAAATTTAAATGTTAGTTTATAAAACAGAATTTATTGAGTTTATGACCAAGAATCCTGTGGAGTGATTCTTGATATAGGTTATACTATTTCCTACATGTATTGTGAAAACATAGTATGTGTATATCCGAAAATAACCAGTATTCTGTTGAGTTTTTAAAAGATGGGTTTTGATAGAAACTGCATAAATTTTGTACATAGAAAATGAATGCAGTATTTGAACCAGAATGCTAATAGTTGTATTTTTTTTTCTATCCTTCATCTTTTACAAAATAAAGACAGCATGCAACTAAGAAAATAGTGATTTTCTATCTCATGCATATATGTTGAACATCATGCAAAAACATAAACAAACGGAACCGTAAAAGTAGATTCTAGTTTATCCCAAGAAGTGGAGCTGTAATATATGTTTCCATTATTTTTATAAAAGAAATAGGATGAAAATTTATGTGTTAAATAGGGGCTTGAAATTATACTGAACATGCGCAATCAGAACTGTTTACATTCACTCTTTCAAAATCGAAATAATTGTGGAATAGTCAGTCGAAAATAAATTCGATACCCTACTATGGGGTCTCGTGATAGCATATACAGTCGATGTGACCAATAGTGCAAACGCACACACTACAAAGCAACACATGGGAATGGACTATAATTAATATTCCTTGAATTCGTTATCTAAACAAAGTGTTGTGTAGTCATAACCAGAGAAGATTTTATTATTGCATAAACCGTAAAAATTATGCCATGAAACTGCTAGCAAAATAGAGCATGGAATACATTTAGCCAGAGAAGGTTTTAATGCAAGTTCGAGGACTTGCGTTTGATCTATACACTATGGATCATTATTATAGTCTATCAGTTTGGGTCGAAAAGAACAAAACCAAGGCTATGGAGGCTGGTTCGTAATTTAGGGTATAAACCTGACCAATCTTGTAAAAAACCCAAGAGGATACAAAAATCTCGTGCTACGTTACGACTTGTCCAAGACTATGGTCTCGAATTTAAGCTTAAAAAAAAATGCAAGCATCATTAACCCTAACTCTTCTTGCCACATCAACAGGGTGGGAAACGACCAGATAATCCCAAAAACAACGGTCTGCAATGGCATACCTGCCTTAGTGGAACCGTGGAATGTGGATAGGCATAGATGAGCTCCGAGCTTATACTGAAGTGGAGTGTAATCATTATCCAAGAGAGAGTGGTTGCAACCACTCCTTCAACCTGCACGAAACATAGACCGACTTAGTGTCTACAAATTTGGGCTTGTATAAAACATATGTAACTATGTAAATAAAAGTGATGCCTGGGTTTTACCTCATCGCACCTGTGTGCAAAAGCGTTGCTCAAATCTGGAGCTTCCCACGCCCATTCATCCAGACTAACGAAAGATTTTGGTTACCCTTTGCACCAAGATGGTAGAGCCACGCATTCCAGCGTGAGCTCTAAGCTAGCATTTAGTTTCGAGTTACAATAGTTCCTGGAACATTCACGAGGACATCACTTTGCTCCGCATTTTGCCCTGGCTAAGTGTTATCTCAAGAGTGGAATCGACTTACAAACAAAAGGGTTGTTGCCAGAGAATTTTCAGTATTGAAATATCGATAGTACCGGTGAATGACCACTAAACCCGGTTTTGGCAACATTAATTCCCCAGAATATGACGACCTTTGATGCGAACCACAACCATCTAGTCCTTCTACGACCGACAGCTTGAGAATTAACTGGAGTAGATTACGCGGTACTGTGATGCAATTGCTAGATTTATGAGGTTACAGCTGGACATTAGTTGGCATGAGTCCCATATGACCAACGTATGGAAAATTAACATTAAATCTGTGAGCAAATATTAACCAGGAACTGTCAATAGATCATTGTCTCTTGCAAGCGAATGCATACTTACGAAGCATGGGTCAACTAGGGATTCGCATAGTTTAAAGGAATACAAACCTTAAAGTGACTATTAATTTATTAAGGTGGAAGAGTAGACTAAAGTTATTAATGTTGAAAGGATGAAACATGTCATTATATTAGCTAGTATATAATGGACAAGATCTTTGCAATGAATGCATATTAATGCATTAATGCTACCATTTGTTTTGTTTATTATATTTCATTTCGATTTTCCTAGAACTTTCCTAGGTTGGTTGTTGGTTTATATTTCAATAACCCTATGTTTATAACCTATGTTAAAGCATAGGAACACTTCTAGATGAAGTTATATTAAATTGGATATTTTGGTGATTATGTTTTGATAGTTTGGCTATAAGACTATCTTTTCGGTTTCATAAGATTTTATCACCATGTTTATTTTTGTAATAATAAATATGATTGAGAAACGATACTTATACCAAAAAAAAAAAAGGTGAAAAAGGAGCGTTACAAATTGCTATCAGAGCCTGGTTGCTACTCTAGGACCTATAGGTTCATTTATGGCAGACGCTACGACAAAGATAAAAAAAAAACTTGTCGAATACTATTTTGGTAAAAAAAAATTTCACATTGCCTAACAGATGGTTGTGTACTACACATAGACGGAAGAAGTGTGAAGCTAGAAATAGGATTATAGCTGAAAATGAATATTGTAGAACAAGAAGGAAGGATTGTGGAGGAGATGTCTAGTCAACAAGGTGAAATGGCTAGTAGACAGGGTATAAATGTAGAAGGTGGAGAAATGTTTGTAAACTTAAATTCTCAGCAAGGAGAAGTAACTCCTAGTGAGATGTTGGAGACTGTAAAAATCCTTAGGGTTAAGCTCCAAAGCATAAAGGAAGACAATCTTAAATGTTTTGAAGAACAACGTGAGATTAATAAAATCTTGTTGCAAAAATTGTCTAAGAAAGAAAATATTCACATACCGGAACACAAATATAGGCAAGCAGAAAAATCAGTGACCAGAAGAAGTTCAAAAATTAAGACTACTCATCTAAGAATTTATGTAAGCCATAACAAAGACATCAACAGTGAAGAGTCACTTAGTGAAGATTCTAATGAATTTGTGCCTAGAAAGAAAAATAAATCTGGAAAAATTAATCAATTACATGCAGAGTTGAAGAAGATCAAACCTCCCACTTTCAATGGAGAGATTAAGATAGGAGAAGCAGCTAAGCGGTGGCTTAGAGACATGGAAAAATACTTACGGGTGTTCGATTATTCTAGTCTCATAAAAGCAAGAATTGCTATTTTCAATCTGGAAGGGAAGGTTTATGCATGGTGGGTTGACCTCAAGCTTACGAAAGCTATTAGTGAGAAAAAGGTGAAATGGAAGGTTTTTGTGAAACTTTAAAAAAAAAAAAGTATTTGTCTGAAAGATATTATGATAAGAAAGTAAAATAATTTTATGATCTGAAGTTAGGACAACAAACCATGGAAGAGCTGATTAGTAAATTCCTGGAATTACTGAAATATGTCCCATATATACAAGATGTGAAAGTAAGAATTCAACATTTCTTAAATTGTTTACCTTTTAGTTTTAAGGATCGGATAGAATTTGATGATCCAAAGATGCTGGAGGATGCTTTCCAAAAGGCCAGACTATGTTTCGAGAAAATTCAGAATAAGGTTGAAGTAACAAAGAAGTGCAACGAAAAGAAGAAAGTAAAATCTGAATTCAGACAGAAGGGCCACAAACCCAATAATTTTAAAAATCAATCCATAACTATACCTTCCAACAACAAGTTTGACAGAATCAAATCACAATCAAACTTTTATCCACCCAATAGGAAGATGAATGCTGAAAGTTCAAGAAATCTCGAAGAAGTACCATCAAAACCACCAATTCAATGTTGGGGATGTGGGGAAAACCATAGATGGTTTGAGTGCCCATGACGAAATGAGAAAAACAAATCAGTGCATAACTTACAAGTAGCTTCTACAGTTCAAGATATAGAAATGAGTCCAAAAATTTATGCTGCGGTGAATAATCAATAGGAATATCATCAAGCCTCCATCATAGAGGTAGAAAGTATGATTTATGGGATATCCGTATCTGTATTGATTGATTCTGGTGCATGTAAAAGCTATATAGAACCAAAAATTTGTGAGTCTTGCAAACTAGGCAAAAGTAAGTATATGCAGCCTTGGCTAATACAAATGGCCACAAGGGTAAAGCAAAAAGTTTATGAAGTAGTGAATGGTTGTTCTTTAAAGATAAATGGATCCTATACTAGAACAGATTTAAATGTTTTACCGTTAGGATCTTATAATTTACTCATTGGCATGGATTGGTTGGAAAAGCATAGAGCAATCCTAGATTTTTATCAGAAATTTGTTACTTTTGTGAATGAAGATGGACAATTTGAAAAGATTCAAGGAGTAGTGCGGATAGTACAATTAAGGTAGATTTATGTGCTTCAAATGAAGAGAAATGCAAGGAAAGCGTGTAGATTGTATGTTGTCCATATAAAAGAAAGTCAGAAGCGCAAAGTTTCAAACCTAAAAAAATACTCTGTGTTGGCTGAATTTAAAGATGTATTCCCTGAGGAAATTCTTGGGTTACCACCCAAAAGAGAACTTGATTTTACAATTGATCTATCCCCAGGAGCGGTACCTATTTCTAAGGCACCTTATCGCATGAGTACCCCTGAATTAATTGAATTAAAAACGCAATTACAGGAATTGCTAGAAAAAGGTTATATCCATCCAAGTGTATCCCCTTGGGAAGCACCAGCGATATTTGTACAGAAGAAAAATGGAACTTTCAGGTTGTGTATTGATTATAGCAGCTGAATAAAGTAACTATAAAAAATAGGTACCCTTTGCCGAGAATTGGTGACTTGTTTGATCAAGTTGGAGGTGCTACTGTTTTCTCAAAAATAGATTTAAGATCTGGATATCATCAAATCAGAATTAACGAGGAAGACATTCATAAGACTGCATACCACAGTCGGTATGGGCATTATGAATTTGTGGTGATGCCATTCGGTTTGAGGAATGCACCTGCCACATTTATGTGTCTTATAAATAATTGTTTCAGTAAGTATTTGGATAAGTTTGTGTTGGTGTTCATAGATGACATACTTATATACTCAAGGAATGAAAGTGAGCATGAGGAACATTTGAGAATAGTGTTGCAAATCCTAAGGGAAAATTAGCTATATGCAAAGTTGAGTAAATGTGACTTTTACAAAGATCAAATTCAATATTTGGGTCACATAATTTCAGCCCAAGGTATCGTTGTAGACCCTGAAAAGATAAAGGATATTATGAGTTGGCCTACCCCTCAAAATGTGAGTGATATTTGTTTCTTTATGGGTTTAGCTGGATATTATCGAAGATTTATTGAAGGATTTTCTAAGGTGGCTTATCCTATCACTTCTCTTCAAAGAAAAGGGGTCAAGTTTTGTTGGTCTGCTAAGTGCGAAGAAATTTTGCGAAATTGAAAAAGTTACTTACCATGGCTCCCGTGTTAAAAGTAGCTGATCCTTATGGTGATTTCGTGGTATGCACAGATGTGTGCAAAGAAGGCTTAGGAGGTGTACTAATGCAAGATGGTTCAGTAATTGGTTATGAATCCAGAAAACTAAAAATACATGAAGTAAATTATGCAACTCATGATCTTGAGTTGGCTTCCATTATTCATGCTTTGAAGATGTGGAGACATTATCTTCTTGGAAAGAAATTTGTATTAAAAACTGATAATGTTGGGATGAAGTATATCTTTGAACAACCAAATTTGAATGCTCGACAAGCGAGGTGGTTGGCTTTCCTAAGTGAATTTGATTTTGATATTCAGCACATTAAAGGAAAGGAAAATAAGATAGTTGATGCTCTTAGCAGGAGAATGCATATGCTGATGATGACTTCTGTTAGTAGTTTTCAATCTGAGTTGTTAACATAGATTCATACAGCAGTTGAAAAAGACCCACAATACATGAATTTAGTGCATAAATGTCAAGCAAAAAATTGAGGACAACAAACAGTAGACTATAGTTTAACAAATGATAGGTTGTTATTATTTAAGAATAGGTTATATGTACCTGATCTTCTAGATTTAAAGCAACTTATTCTAGATGAGTTTCATATTAAAAGACCATACTCGGGATATCCTAGTTATCAAAAGATGATAACAACTGCCAAGAAACAATATTATTGGCCTAGATTAAAATCTGAAATTGCTGAGTACATAGCAAAATGCATGGAATGTCAAAGAGTGAAAGTAGAACATCAACATCCGATAGGTTTGTTGCAACCTATACCTGTACTAGAATGGAAACGGGAAACTATTTCCATGGATTTCATTATTGGTTTTCCTAAAAACAACAGGCAACATGATGCTATTATGGTAGTATTAGACAAGTTGAGAAAGGAAACTCACTTCATATCAGTCAAATCCACATTTAAAGCAATAAATATTGCAGACATATTCATGAAGGAAATCTTCAGACTTCATGGAATTTCAAAATTAATTATATCTGACAGGGATGCAAAGTTTACTTCACATTTTTGGAAAGAATTATTTACAGGTTTGGATACCAAATTAAATTTTAGTACAGCCTACCATCCTCAAACAGATGGACAAACCGAGAGAGTGAACCATATTTTGGAAGACATGCTTCATTTGTATGTCATGGACAATCCAAAGAAATGGGAAGAACACCTACACTTGGCTGAATTTGCCTATAATAATGGGTATCAAGCATCTGCACGAATGATCCCATTTGAAATTCTGTATGGCAGGAAATGAAAAACTACTATGACTTGGGATGATCTTGTGAACATAGTTATGTTGGGTCCTTAATTGTTGGAAGAATTAAAGAACATTGTGCAGAAAGTTAAAACAATTTTGAAAACTTCTCAGGATAGACGATAGAGTTATGCAGATCAGCATAGAGAACATATAGAATTTGAAGTAGGGGATCATGTATTCTTGAGAGTAAAGGAAAAGAAAATCTCTCTGAGATTAGGCAAGGTAGTTGGCACCAAGATATTGTGGTCCTTTCCAGATACTTGCTAAAGTAGGACCTGTTGCTTATCAGTTAGCTTTGCCAGAAAATTTCAAAGTACATGATGTGTTTCATGTTTCATTGTTGAAGAAATATGTATATGATCTTAAGCACATTGTAAATTGGCATGTATTACAAGTGGAAACATAAGGGGATTTCCAAACAAATCATGTAGGTATATTGGACCGGAAAGAGGTGGTACTTCGGAATCGAATCATCACACAGGTAAAAGTGCAATGGGGGCACTATAAGCCTAAGGAGGCTACCTGGGAGAGGGAAGAGGAAATGCAAGCAACATATCCCTTCATGTTTGAAGGAATGCATGATTTGGACTGAAATAATTTATTTTGTTGTTTTTGAAACTTTTTAACACCAAGGACGGTGTAAACTTAAGGGGAGGGGAAATGTAATACCCCAATTTTGGACTTGTAACCTCTTTTTATTTTGCTTAGTATTATTTCATTATATTTATTTGACATTAGAAACTCAAAGGGATTAAATTTCTGATGACTATGTGAACCAGCACATTAAAGAGATGGGAGTCACGGTTCCTATAGGTTTGGAGGATAAATACAATATAAAATAAATATTAATAAAGTATTGAGACACATATAAAAACCCTAAAGAAGAGTTTTGGGGAATAATTGAATTAAAGAAATAAAAAGAAGGGAAAATACAAAATAAAATAAATATTAAGAAATTATTGAGACACATGTAAAAACCCTAAAGAAGAGTTTTTGGAGAATAATTGAATAAAAGAAATAAAAAGAAGGGAAAACAAGAAATAAAGAGGAGGGGGGGTATTCTTATATAACATTCTAAATTTGGAGAGAAAGGGGGGAGAAAAGCAAAAGAAAAAGGCAAGAAATGGAAAGGTTAAGTCTGGAGCACATATTTGAACCAGAAGGGGAACAACTACAACTGGGTATGGAATAGAACACGAGATGTGTTCAGGTAGGAGCACTACCAATTAATTTGCAAGAGCGTTGCAATACTCTGTAAGGTTGTGAGAGGTTGATTCCGGGATTTAGAGGTTTAAAGGTCCCTGGAACACTCTGTAAACTCAGGAGATCTGAGTGGGTGTTGGGTTTCCTTCTGTAATCAGAATTTAATGACTGATTGGGAAGAAATGTCTTAAAAAGTTTAAGAAGATACTTCAGACCTAGAGGAACTGTGAACTCAGCTCGAGGGTGACCGTGAGAGCAAGGAGAGACTTGCTAGTCTATGGTTGGGTAGTTTGTGTCTATGTTCCATTAGTCATCAGAAATTACAGATAAGTACTGCTTCATTTATGTTTGAACAATTATCATATTATTGGTTATAGAATGATTATATTTATCATTAGACTGGTTATGTAAATTATTTGCTGGTAAATTTTGAGTATTGAGCAAAATTTAAATGTTAGTTTATAAAACAGAATTTATTGAGTTTATGACCAAGAATCCTGTGGAGTGATTCTTGATATAGGTTATACTATTTCCTACATGTAATGTGAAAACAGAGTATGTGTATATCCGAAAATAATCAGTATTCTGTTGAGTTTTTAAAAGATGGGTTTTTGATAGAAACTGCATAAGTTTTGTACATAGAAAATGAATGCAGTACTTGAACGAGACGAGAATGTTAATAGTTGTATTTTTTTTTTTCTATTCTTCATCTTTTACAGAATAAAGTCAAGCTAAGATGAATTGAGATTTGTTTCTCTGTTTTTTTTAGTACTAAGAAAATAGTGATTTTCTATCTCATGCATATATGTAGAACAACATACAAAAACATAAACAAACGGAACCGTAAGAGTATAATCTAGTTTATCCCAAGATGCGGAGCTGTAATATATATGTTTCCATTATTTTTATAAAAGAAATAGGATGAAAATTTATGTGTTAAATAGGGTCTTGAAATTATACCGAACATGCGCAATCAGAACTGTTTACATTCACTCTTTCAAAATTGAAATACCTGTGGAATAGTCAGTCGAAAATAAATTCGATACCCTACTATGGGGTCTCGTGATAACATATACAGTCGATGCGACCGACAGTGAAAATGCACACACTACAGAGCAACACATAGGAACGAACTATAATTAATATGCCTTGAATTATGTATCTAAACAAAGTGTTGTGTAGTCATAACCAGAGAAGATTTTATTATTGCATAAACTGTAAAAATTATGCCATGAAACCGCTAGCAAAATAGAGCATGGAATACATTTGACCAGAGAAGGATTTAATGCAAGTTCGGGGACTTGCATCTGATCTATACCCTATGGATCATTATTATAATCTATCAGCTTGGGTCAAAAAGACCAAAACCAAGGCCGTGGAGGCTGGTTCGTAATTTAGGTTATAACCCTAACCAATCTTGTAAAAAACCTTGGAGGATAAAAAATATCGTGCTACGTTGTGACCTGGCCAAGACTATGGTCTCTGCTTTAAGCTTAAAACAAAAACGCAAGCATCATTAACCCTAACTCTTCTTGCCACATTGACAGGTCGGGAAACGGCCAGATAATCCCGAAAACGGCGGTCTGCGGTGGCATACCTGCCTTAGTGGAACCGTGGAATGTGGATAAGCATAGTTGAGCTCTGAAATTATACTTAAGTGGAGCGTAAGTATTATCCGAGAGGGAATGGCTGCGACCAAGCCTTCAACCTGCACGAAACATAGACCGACTTAGTGTCTACAGATCTGGGCTTGTATAAAACATATATAACTATGTAAATAAAAGTGATGCCTGGGTTTTACCTCGCCGCACCTGTGTGCAAAAGCGTTGCTCAAATATGGAGCTTCCCACGCCCATTCAGCCAGACTAACGAAATATTTTGGTTACCCTTTGCACCAAGCTGGTAGAGCCATGCTTCCAACGTGAGCTCTGAGCTAGCATTCAGTTTCGAGTTACAATAGTTCCCGGAACATTCACGAGGACATCTGCGTTTTGCCTTAGTTGAGTATTAGCTCTGGAGTGGAACCGACATACAAACAAAAGGGTTGTTGCCAGGGAACTTTCAGTATTGAAATACCGACTGTACCGGTGAATGACCATTGAACCTGGTTTTGGAAACATTCATTCCCCAGAAGATGACAGTCATTGATGCGAACCCCAACCATCTACTGCTTCTACGACTGACGGCTTGAGCATTAACTGGAATAGATTGCGCAATACTGTGATGCAATTGCCAAATTTATAAGGTTACAGCTGGACATTAGTTGGCATGAGTCCCATACGACCAACGTATGGAAAATTAACATTAAATCTATGAGAAAAGATTAATCACGAACTGTCAATAGATCGTTGTCTCTTGCAAGCGAATGCATACTTACGAAGTGTGGCTCAACTAGGGATTCGCTTAGTTTAAAGGAATACAAACCTTAAAGTGACTATTAATTTATTAAGGTGGAAGATTAAACTAAATTTATTAACGTTTAAAGGTTGAAACATGTCATTATATTAGTTAGTATATAATGGACAAGATCTTTACAATGAATACATATTAATGCATTAATGCTACCATTAGTTTCGTTTAATATATTTCATTTCGATTTTCCTAGAACTTGCCTAGGTTGGTTCTTGGTTTATATTTCAATAACCCTATGTTTATAACCTATTTTAAAGCATAGGAACACTTCTAGATGAAGTTATATTAAATTGGATATTTTGGTGATTATGTTTTGATAGTTTGGCTATAAGAATATATTTTCGGTTTCATAAGATTTTATCACCATGTTTAATTTTGTAATAATAAATATGATTGAGAAACGATACTTATACCCCAAAAAAAAAAAGTGAAAAAGGAGCATTACAAGAGAAGACGCAGCCCTCTCCTTGGCTGGTCTCTTTTCTTGTTCAATTATCATAACTGAAGGTGGTTCAAAAACAAATTTGAGGGCGGCGGCGGCCTCCATAAGGGAGCCTAGCCTCGACAAGGGGAGAGTTACAAGCTTTTGCCTGTTGAGGGGAGTGTCTCCTCTGGAAAAGGAAGGGCGCAGTCCTGCATGGAATATCTCTACTAATTCACGTGTTATGAGGGGTGTAGCTTTCTTGGAAGTATACAAGCTTTCCTTTCAAATCTTTCAGTATTATGTTTATAAGCAGTTATTACTATGCCAGGGTTTCCTAGGAGAGTCACGCTTTTCTTGTTACAGAGAGATATCTCTTAAGTTTTGTTGGCTTCTGTATCTGCCTCCCTACTTTATTAACTGGTAAAAACCCTAGTTAATAAGAGAGCAGGATGGCTCTCTGTAAAGAGCAACTCCAACTTAGTGGATTCGTTGTCCATCTCAAGAGTGACCTCTCAGTAGGAAAACATATGCTAGATAGAGGATTGAATGGTTGAGTGAAACGTTGTAATCAAGTCTTCAGTCACCTACAATTGTATGAATATGAATGAACCAAATAAGTATTTTATACTTACTTTCTTATTAATACTTAACAAATTCAATAAATAAATATTTCATTGTGATGACAACCTTGTAAACTTGTATAGAGTACTCTATTCATGTATGGTTATAGAAATATTAGTAGTTGTTGTTTTCTTGAACATCATGGAGAAATGATTATTTGCTTAAGAGTTTTGTTAGTTTTGTTGAGTTTGTTCAATAGTCTTGTACTATTACTTAGACATCTTGAATATAAATGAAAGGTTTGAGTAATTACCTTAATAGCAAAAATGACTGGTAAACGGAATGAGAGACTATGTTAATAATTATTAGTATGCTAACAATCTAGCTTTTCACTAGTATAGAATATCTATATAAGTCAATAAATGGAATAAAATAGAATGTGTTGTCTCATACTATTGAGTCTTGTATTGTTAAAAGTATTATTGAGTCTTGTATGGTTAAAAAAATTATGATAGAGAAGTTGTAATTTTAAGGGTTGTAACTTGCATTACACATGTTTAAATATGTCGCAAAGATATAAGCACTAAAGAAATATATCGATTTAGTGATTATAAATGATTCTCACTTAATAATTACATATTAGAAATAATGCTTATAAGAATACTATGTGTTTTATATGATATGACATGTTAAAAGACTCTTTATGAAGGATTGAGCAACATAGATTTTATGATTTGGTTAACTAGTTATGTTCCTTTTTTAGAAGACTAAATATAGAATTATTATGGTAGATTTGCTTTACTATAAAGAAGTAGAAGTAATAGAATGATGGATTTATTAATATGAAGGATATATTTAAGTGACCAGGAAGTTAATGTTTTAAGAGGTTCTTATGATGTAATAAAAAGTGTTGGTTTAGAATCCTTTAGAAAGAAGTAATGAACTTATAGTCTAACAGTTAGCATAAGTTTAATCAATTATTTACTTGTGAAATAATCTTTAAACACTTGGTTATGATCTCTACGCAAAGACTAAATTAGGAATTATTATATGTTCCACTTAATCTTTGCTTAAATCAAGTTAGATGTAAATAATCCCAGTGTCAATATTTCTTAGTGGGAAAACTACGAAAGGAAAAGTGGATCTCATACTATTTTAATGAATAATTGATATAGGAATACTATTATTATGAGATAATTATCTTCCTATGTTGAATAGTTAAGTAAGGCCCTAAATAGGATAATGATTATGTGTTACTATGTTCAAAGTCAAATGAATGAATGTGTAAGCAAATTGTTTTAGATGAATGAGAGGTTATCATAATATAGTATGAAGAGGTGACTTTGTTAATGTTATATTGAATGATTATGTATAACTAAGTGAATGTTAAATAACCAATCAATAACTTGTGAAGTTATTATTTTGTTGAAGAAATGATTTATATGTTTACTTATACATAAAGATCATAGTTGACAAGAATGTAATAATTTGTATTGATCTAATAAGTAAAGTGGCTAACTTATTGGTTGTTTGAGTGATGATTAAAGGAAAAACTTTACACCCCATATCTCAAAATTCTACCATGGGTATTGGGTTGTTACATTTGAGTTGTGTAATAGTGATTAGTAGATTACTTTTAAGATGTAGGAATGTATTATTTTTCTGAGATTTAAAGAAAAGCAGGTTGTAGTTTTGAGAGTTCAACTTTTCAATTCTTGTCCTATATTTTTAGTATGATGTGCTAGTAGATTAACATGTTTAGAATTCATGGCTTTTATAGTCCTTATAATTTTTTGTTTCAATGCTAAGGTTTTTTTAGTACAAAATTCAATGCCCATGGTCTAAAAATATGAACACTTCAACTTAATGGGAGACAATCTCGAAATCTATATTAAAGCATCTACCTTGAATTAAGAAGAGAAATTAAAATACCCAAGAAAGGATTTATATAAATTTAGAATTAAACTTAGACACAAAACATATAAACCCAATCCATTAAGAAATTCAACAAATCTAGCAAGCTAAAACCAAATATAGACGATTAAATTTCATCTCAATTTGTTAGTTATGGTTTATCGCTTCCCCTAATTTGTCTTGTCTTCATAACCATCATTGAAGATACAAATGGATTATTTTAATAAATCAAGAGTTACCAATTGTGGTAAACCACCATTCTCCAATAGAATGGATGCGACAAAGAAAAGCGGTTGACCAAATCTTTTCTCTAACCTCTTTCAAGACATCAAAAGCAATTTTTCATCATCAAACCCCATGTAAGTTAACAAAAACAAATAAATAAGTAAAGTGAGAAACCTATATAAAAATGTGAGATATAGTGATTTAAAATAATGTTTGGCACTTGGTGTGGCCCACTTTTGACCAATTTTTGGCGCAAAGAAGTGGTCAACAAAAGACACGATGCCGCAAAATCCCAAGTATGCGAAACTACACAAATTTGAATATGTGAAGTCTAAGGAGTCATCTCATAAACCCTCCATACCCTATATCTTCAACTCTTTACACATTCTCCTAAAGGTGCATAAATTTGGTATAAGAGCAGTATAATGGCCAAATTATTAGATATATTATGGAATCCTTTGTAAGTTTGTAACCACATCCACATTCTATATATGAGGATCGGTATGTAATGAAGAGAGTCTTGAGAGTTAGTTAGTATGTTGTTAGTTGGAGAATCATAAGTTCATGTTATTAAGAGATGTAATGCTTATGCTGTGAATACAATGGAAGACTATTCTACTCATGTTTATGCGATTTATTTGGATGATGTTTTCGTCATATTCTTTATTATGCATGCTATGAATTATGGTAGTTTGAATTAATTTGATTGAAGGAGTAATGAATTCTGCACTACCATTGAATCTTTAATACTCTACACTTTATTAACATGGAAAATATCATGCATGTCTCGAGCGAGACCTTATTCCTTTGAAAGGTTGAATATTTGTTTACTAAACTACATCATGCCTATGTTAGACAATTAATATGGAACCTAGGTCCATTATAGAGCCAACAACATGATTTCATTGTTGGGACCTTAATAAATGTAGAGTAACGAATATGTATGGTGGTCAATGAAGGTTGAGATTCAAGATTCACTAGAAGAAATAATTCATGAGGGTGAATCCACGAATGTGGTTCACCATTTTTGGTGGATCACAAGGGGGGAATTCATTTTTCGGACCCTCGATCGAGGTAATTTCAAGCCCTCGATCGAGGTTTTATATGCTCGATCGAGGGTTTAAAAATACCTCGATCGAGGGCTTTAACATACCTTGATTGAGGGTTTGTTCGATCTGTTAGAAAAAAACAAAACAGAGTCCGGGCGGTTGTGCAGTGGGTTGATAGACCCTTGATCGAGTAAACCCTCGATTGAGGGTTTGCTCGATCGAGAGAATGCAACAGAGAAAAAAAAACAAAACAAGGCCCGGTCGGCCCTGTTTTCGTGCAATGGCTTGACAGAGACAGAGCAACAACGACCGGGGACCTCAACCGAGCACCTGCCCGATGCCACCTCCCCACAGCAACGCCATCATGTCATCTATTCCACTAGGTGGGTATAAATCTACCATTTGTTTTGTTATTTAAAAAAATATATATTTCATATTTTATGTATAAATTTGTGTTTTTTTATCAAATCTAGGTTTAATTTGGTTTTCTAGAAATGGTTAGGATGTAGGCATTGAAACTAAACCACCATTGAAACCGAAAACAACCATTGAAACCAAACTTATCGAAAAAAAAACCATTTGATTTAACTAAAGCAAAAACCAAATTTGAAATAGATTTAGGGTTTTAGATATTTGTCAATTATTTGTTTAAATTATTTAATTTATTTTTGTTTTTATATCAACCGGTAGCATTTCACCCCATAAATGCTACCGGTTTTATTTTAAAATGTGATTTTACAAGCAAAAATGCTGCCCATTTTTTTTCAATCCTCCGAGAACGCCAAGAGGATTGAAAAAAAAACCATTTGAACCTAAAACAGAAAACCATTTCAAAACAAAAACCAAAACTATTTTAAATTTGAAATACTTTTAGGATTTTAAATTTATTTTGCATTTATTTGTTTAAAAATTATTTGGTATGTGAATTTGCAAGCAGAAATGCTGCCAATTTTTTTTCAATCCTCCGAGAACGCCAAAAAGATTGAAAAAAAAATCATATATTAATATTAATATTATAATATAAAAAATTAAAAAATGAATATTAATAATATATATAATCATATATTATTTATTAATTTTTACTTAATTTATTTTTAAAAAAAATATTTAATATTAATAATATAATACAAAAAATTAAAAAATGAATATTAATAATATATAATCATATATTATTAATCATAACCATAACCATAACTAACTTGCCAAATTGTCCTAAATAGGATCTCCTCTCAGGCCATGAAAAGTATGTCCACAATGTGAGCATCAATGGAGATAAATTGGCCTAGAACCATAATGGATAGCTTGGAAAAATTCCCAACATCAGGTGGCCTAACGTCACTAGATGATGTCTCTGAATGATATAAGCCACTACAAATGCATTTTGCTGGACTAGACTACATGTGTTTGGATTAGATTTTTCCACCATCTTTGTGGAATACAAACTACAATTCAACAATAAAAACACCTTTTTAAAAATATGGACATTTCTAAAATGTAAAAATTATAAAAATGGCTAGACAAATAAAACTTACGGAAATGCTCTTTGGAAATTGGCAATGGATGACTATAGGTCCTCTTAGAACAAGCTCATATTACCTAACATTACTTTGTCAACCTTATTATTTATAAGGAAAATACAATGAAAGAATATTATTTTATTTCTATCCTTTAAGTCCCTTGACCATAGCTTTATGATTGTTATTAAAAAATATTGGGACTAGTGGTCAAAGAGGGATACATGGATTTCTCAAAGAGGGATACATTCGTGGATTCACCCTACAATCAATAGAAATTCAATAGCAAATGATCGCAACACATGTTGAATGGATTCTAATTGCATATTTTATTTTTATGATTTTTTTGTCTCCTAAAGAACATTGCAACTTCTATTCAAATCGAGAATGGAAATTACATTGCTAAGACATTGTTGCACTTTTGGATTCAAAACTAGAGTTTACTTTTACACTTGTACCCTATTATTTGTCTGAAATTTGAACCCTCAAAATAATATTCCACCAATCACTAATTTTCATTATTTAACATTCTTTTATGTTATCAACAAAATGACTCGTAACACTTTTGGAACTTTGTTTGAATAATTCTAGAAAGATTTTATGTAACGTTTGTAAATGTATTGTGTTTTATTTTGAAACTAAGAAAAGTTCTGATATTTTTAATTGGATTATGATTAATGTCATCATCATTTATCATTAAATTTATTGTGAAATTGTTAATTTTTTTTTCATTGAATGCATCATTGGAGTTTAGTGTGTCCCAAAAAACACTATGTTATACCTATATGTTTATGAATGCAGTGGAATTGAATATGGCCCAAAAAAATTGTGGATAGGCATATATCAAACAACATTTTTTCAAGGTAGACACTTGTAAGGCCATGCTCTATCTCTCCAACAAGTATGCATTATTTATAAGCCTATAGGTGCATGGTGGGATTGTACACATTTAATCTATGGTTCTCACCCTTATGTTGATGAAATTTGAGTTGAGCTTATGCAATATCCTTTGGTACTTGGATATTTTCTTTATAGAGTATTTTTGGCTAATCTAATTCAACTTTACCTAAAAAGTGGCATGTATATATTTTTCAGATGTAGCAACCGTAGTGATAAGTTGAGAGTCATTTGCAAGGGAGTTGTGTCCATGTGGCTAAGGATAGAGAGGCCAAGACTTGGTGATGGAGACCTATTGTGACAAGATCATATATGTTAGCTTATTGTACACATATTTGATTTATTAATATAGATTCATGCAAATTTGTTTATTAAGACTAATACTTGGTTGCAAATTACTTAACCCTAAAATGATTTAGCTCTAGAGGAAAACTATGAGAGTTGAGCAATGTTTTTTCAATCTAAGGTCCCTATGAAAGGACAAGTGATTAAGTCATAACAAATATGATGTTATTTCCCATGTAATGAGCATCCTCATAAACAATGTATGAAATTGAAACTCTCAATCCCTAGTTTTGTAGTAAACTAGAGCACTTGTTTCATCATTAATAAGTCTAGCATACCTAAGAAGTACAATCATTGATACTAGATATTTTTTATTTGCATTAATAAGTCTAGCATACCTAAGAAGTACAACCATGTATGAAGTACTAGATATTTTTTATTTGCATTGCATTGGTGTTAAATGTTGCGAATTTGTTTTATAAAATCTCACGATCCATTCATTACTAGTCAAGCTAATTTGTCTCATTAATATATTTTCAAATAATAATAATTCTTTGTTATTATTTTGAAATGTAATAAACTATATAATGGGTTGTACTTCTCACGTGATCATTTCAAAGCGTTTAGAATTTCATCCTGACTGGCCATATTTAAATAGGTTGCAAGATGATAATAACTTATGCTTAGAAGATGACAAGAATAAAACTTATTCTCATCAATCTGTTGGTTTATTGTCTTCCACATGGGAAGAAAAGAATGCTTCAAATAACTTATTTTTCGGAATGCCTTCTATTGATTCATCTCCACTTTTATTCAATGGAGAATTTTATTGTTTAAATGATAAACTATTTGAGACTAAATATTCTACTGAAACTAATCATGTTAATGGTTCTAATCTTTTTAATGATAACATGCTTAATATGAAGAGGAATGACATCTCATTTAATTTAAAAAATTCATTGCATGAAGCACCTCAGTTTTGACCATGTTAGATTCTCATTCATTTGGTACAATTACTGAAGCAAACAATTCCATTCATAATGAACATCATTCATCTATAAATTCATCTCAATTTGTCTATATTGATCATTTTACAATTCATGCTAGGATCGCATATTGGATTGAGGATTCTTACCTCAAGAAGTTTCCAATCAATGGTACAACCTTATTTTTCTTCATTTATAAATAGATTTTACAATGGTAAGCACAATGCATTTTGTTTAATCTTTCTTTTACCGACATGCCATTTCCAATTACTGATTGGGGAGATTTGTCATCCTTTTTCATGCATGTAATTAATGTATGATTCTTACACCATTGTCTATAGTTCGTCTCAAGGATCATGATTGTATCTTTCTTTTCAAATTTTGAATCCATTTGACCCTCTCGGCAGTCAGCTGAAGTTTCGCCAGGTATGAGTCTTTTGCTTGTTAGTTAAGATTTGCTTACTTTGTTAGCTTATAATTCTTTCTTTTTCCTTTTGATTTGTGATATGATTGTATACATGCATTTCTTTGGTGAGAATTTGGTTTGGATTTGGATTTGGTTCAACAGATTCGTAGCTTTCTGCCTTATGGGGTATCACCTCTCATTGATGGTACAAAATACTTGGTCTACTTTATTAAACCAAACTGGTCTACTTTTATAAACATGTCCCATCAAGAGATCATGCACTCATGAATTGCAAATGGATTTAATTTTTCAGAAAACCCCGACAGTAGAATTACAAGTTGGTATAAAGACTTGTATCCATATTTTTCTTTTCTAATCTTTCAAATCACAACTAGACATAGGAAGAGAGCATACTCATGAATATGGTGACTTTCTATATTTTGAAATCTACAACTTTAAAATCATAGTAGAAAAAAATTCACCTCGTATGGAAACCTCAGACTTTTAGCTCCTGAAACTCTACTTGTTTTTCCTCCTTCATATGCATCCCTTCATAATTTATCCTTCCAATGGTTAGTGGATGGGGTGGTTCTTACTGCACCACCAAATGAAATTGAAATAATTAAAAACTACTCTACCATTTATATTCAAATGAAATAAATCTATAGAAAACACACCCTACTTAGAAAATTCCAATGCAAAACTAATCATGTATTTGTATGCCTTCATGCTACTAAGACCATGTTGTCACCAAGTTCTCTATTGACATGAGTTGGATTTGTACTTATCAATCTGGGGTGTCTGTAAATTATGAGATGCCAACAAAATATATGCAGAACTAGGCATCTAAACTAATGCAACTTGCTTAATAGATCATTTCCAGAAGTCAATATTAAACATTGAGGCTATATTCATTTAGTTCACTCAACAATTCAAATAACTCGCTTAGCTCTATCAAACACCAAATCCGAAAAAATAAATCTTGCAAAATTGAATCCAAAAATCTAAAACAATGATTGTAGGAACCTTCCTTTCACTCGATGGTTGAGGATCAATAGGAGCAAACTCTAGTCCAGTGGTGGCCTTGAATTTGAATTGGAATTGAAATTGAATTTGGAATTGGATTTGAAATTTAAATTTTAAATTTTAAATTGAAATTGAAATTTGAATTTGAATTGAACTTGAATTTGAAATGTGAAATTTGAAATAGAATTTGAAATTTGAATTTGAAATTGAAATGTGAAATTTGGAATAGAATTTGAAATTTGAATTGAATTTGAATTCGAAATTGAATGTGAAATTCGGAATAGAATTTGAAATTTGAATTGAATTTGAATTTGAAATTGAAATGTGAAATTTGGAATAGAATTTGAAATTGAAATTGAAATGTGAAATTTGGAATACAATTTGAAAGAAAATTAGAATTAGAAATTGAAATGTGATGCAGATAGTCTTGAAGAGAGAGATTCAGTGCTTCGTGCTCCACTAAGCATGAGAGGATCTGACGTCGCCCAATAGGGTGGCCATCGGCAACGCTCCCGTTCACCGAGGAGTGATGCCAGGCCAGGGTCGGCTGCCACTGGTGGCGGCAATAGGAGAGATAGTGTGTCGGTTCATCTCGACGACATACATGTGGATCCCCAGGAGGAGGATGTGCAACAAGACACGAGTGCATCAGGTGCGTATTTTTTTGTTAGCACATTTTCAGTAAAATTTTAGTATATAATGCATTGAATTTCGGCTGCAAGTTATAATATATATTTTTTGTAACATTTGTGTTTTGGTTTGGATCGCAGGTGCCCCATCAGGGGGATCGTATGATGATGAGGTTGCACAGATCACTCTCGCTGACATCATTTCCTAGCGAGAGTGGGTGAGCTCATGTGTGAGCACTTTTAGGGAGGATTCTCCCACACGAGGATCTTTATCGATGATGTTATCAGCAATTAATGAGATGTTGACCCTCTACAGGAGGGTAGGACCTTTGAGTGACATTTGGCGACATTCATTCCAAAGGAGGAGAGATGATGTCATTGGGATCCACAAATGGGAGGATGTCAAAGTCGCCATAAGAGGGAATGACATCAAGGGTGCTTTATTCGACATCCCTCGTGACCGCGCCCCCAGTCAACCGCTTAAACTCATGAAGTTTAAGTTGGAGGTTGCTGCACCACATATATATGATAGATTCGTTGGAGCATGGGGCATGTTCCCCCACCATGACCAGGTCCCATTGTAATTTGCAAAACATGTTTATGCAGAATTTGTTTTGGACATGCACCCGGATTACACTAGCACAAGGTCCCATTTCTATGGGGCTGGTAGGGGACGCTCCTACCAACGTCCTGGAGCTCGGAGAGACCCTACCTTCATGCCACCCGCTCCGAGGTTGATACCGCTTCCAGACAGGACGGTTATCAGGTCGGGGGATGTGGAAAAATCATCCCAGCTTGTTGCAGAGGCTAGAGCTGACCTTGCAGACTCGTTGTTCACTGCCTTGGGAAATGTTGCTGTTGTTGTGCATGGAGAGGCATCTAGACCACCCCCTCCACCTGCAGAGCCAAAGATAGAGCATGTATTTAGTGACATGCTCAGGATTTTCGATCGCGAAACCCTACTGCGGTATACTGAGTCAGCGCAAGATGCATACTTTAAGTTATATCGTAGATGCGTCGCTACACGACAGGTATACTTTTGTACAATTATGTATATATGTTCTTCATGTTACATCTTATCAATGTTGCAAATTGAATGGTCAATAATACTTAACGAAGTTGTATTCTATTGATCCATGCAGGGGACCCCATTCATGGATCAACTCTTTGCTAGCGAGCCATCTATTGGTCCGCCAGTCGGGGTAAGTTATAATTTATGTTCCAATTTAATTTGTGTTTGAATATTATTTCTCAGTTTAAATCATTTGTGTTTTATTTCTTAATTTTCGAGATTTATGTTCTAGATCTTAACTTCAAATGAATTTCAAATTGTACAGGGCAATGGAAAGGCGGGTAGATCCTGATTATGGACATGAGGACCGCGAAGGTTCTGACGAGCCGGGTTCAGAGACACATGTGAGTATTAATTTATGTTCCAATTCATGTTATTTAGTCACATTTAGTAATTGATTTTTGTACTTTATGTTTCAATTTTTTACGGATAGCTTTTAAATTATGTTAAATTTAGTTTTAATTTTTAATAAATCTAACTTATTACATGTAATGGCATATTACATAGGCATCGCAATAGGCGGGTGTCAATGCTGCAATGGATTTCACACATAGTTGGGATGTAGCTCGAGTACATTATCCTGATGAAGGGCCATCTACCCGTATTCCTACCCAGATCCCGGATATCACCATTGACATGACGTATATGGCGCAATTCCTTGAGGGTTTAGAGTCTCAGAGACAGCAGCGGGCTGCTACACAGGAGTGCAGTCAGAGGGACGATCACAAGCCTCGTGGGGGTGGTGGCCGATGAGTTGATGATCTATACATTTCCATGTTTTGGATATTTTCATATTTTCATGTTTTGGATGATCTATATATACGTTATCATGTTTTGGATATGGATTTATATCATTTATACATGGACTTTTATCATATATGGACTTTGGATATGGACTTTTTGATATTTTGTATATTTTATCATATTGATGTTTTCATGTGTATTTTGTATATGATTTGAAATCAATTGCTTTTTATATTAGATCTGGACATAGTTATTACAGTTACAAATTTATGTTTTGTCGTTTCAAATGCAAATTTAATGTGTAGTTACAATTTAGTTCAATTTAAAATGCAAATTTCGACTACATTAGAGAACATCTTCCAAAATTTAGAATTGAATACATACATTACATTTTAAAATTGAAATTACAATTCCAATTCAATTACAATGTAAAATTTCCAATTTAATGTGTAATTTCAATTCCAATTCAATTGCAATTTAAAAGCTCGTTTTCAACTACATTACAATTGCAGAAATGAAATCAACATGTAAAATTAGAATACATTTGAAATTAATAATTGAAATTTTGATTACATTATGTTGTCTACACATTACAATTCAATTACAATTTACACATTCCAATTCAATTACAATTTAAAATTAAAATCTCAAATTTAATGTGTAATTTCAATTGAGAATACAATGTGTTGTTCCAATTTACAAGTTCAATTTCAATTACATTACAATTGCATTTGAAATAAAAAAATTTAAATTATGATACATTGTACAATCTAAAATTTAAATTTTACAATTTTACCTTGTATATAGATGTATTTTAAATTCTCAATTTTGTATTTGAAATCAAAATTTAAAATTAGAATACATTTGAAATTGAAAATTGAAATTGACATTTTGCATTATGTTGTCTACACATCACAATTCACTTACAGTTTCCAGATTCCAATTCAATTACAATTTAAAATTAAAATCTCAAATTTAATGTGTAATTTTAATTGAGAATACAATGTGTTGTTCCAATGTACAAGTTCAATTTCAATTACATTACAATTGCATTTGAAATAAAAATTTTAAATTATGATACATTGTACAATCTAAAATTTAAATTTTACAATTTTACATTGTATATAGATGTATTTTAAATTCTCAATTTTGTATTTGAAATCAAAATTTAAAATTCGAATACATTTGAAATTGAAAATTGAAATTGACATTTTGCATTATGTTGTCTACACATTACAATTCACTTACAGTTTCCACATTCCAATTCAATTACATAGAAAATTTAATGTGTAATTTCAATTGAAAATTCAATGTGTTGTTGTATATAAGAATGTTTTTGTCCATTGAGAGTGTGAAATATCCCTTGAGACAAAATTATATAATTACAAGTTATATAGTATGTAGGTAATATTTGTGTTATTTTCTTTTAAGTGTGTGCTCTAATCTAAAGTCATAAAGGTATGGTTTGTTTTCTTGGCAATGGGCATAACCACCTAGTTAATATAAGAAATGGAAATATGTTGATAGCAGATGCTTGTACAACTATGGTAGAAACTATCCTTGTACAACTATTTCATATGATTTATGTTTTGATGACAAATGGAGATAATGACACCATTTGATCCAACTAGGTAAGTTGCATATATGAAGGCATGTACAAGTTATTACCTGTCCATGTACTATGCTTGTATGTTGAATGTTCACATCAACATGTACAAAATAACTTTTTATTGAATGCAAGTATGTAAAGTTAATGAATGCTTACATCAACAAACAAAATAATGTTTTGTGAGACTATGCTTCCCAACTACTTATGACAAAACCTTACAAATCATTTTGATGATATGGACGATGTAATCCTCATCTCATCATGGTTTGCACTTGATGCCATCAAGAACATAGTTCACCATGATACAAGATTATAACAAATGAAGTCAAGAATTATGTGAATTATAACAAGTGTCAAGCAAAGGGATTTTCAACCACCAAATCACCATAACTAAATGTCACCCACGAATGTAAAAATTCTACTAGCAAGGTCAATCTAATTATTAATCAATTGCTTTGGAAGGAAACCAAATTGAATGAGTGTTTTGGTGCCCTTGATTTCCCTTAGTAAGCAAAATTAAAAACTATGGATTGATTGCGGTCACGTCACAAAAAATATAGCTAAGGACTCTCAATTGCATAAACAATGTATGTCTTAATCATCATATTCCTAAATTGAATTAAGTGGGCATGCATTGCATGCTAACCACGGTAGTTATCTCTCAATTCCTTTTTTCTTGTGTTTTCAAGGTACTTATGATAGTTATGTGTTTTCAAGGTACCCAAACTCATTTCACATGATTTCCATTCTTATAAATATGAAAATAGAAATTAAGTTTTGGCCATCATGAATTTTACTTAGTTGAAGCAATTATTTAGTGACCTAAAACCTAAACTACATAAGTTTATTGATTTTGGTTTAACCTGGATTGTAATGTATAAAATTTTGCAAGTTTGGAATCAAAATTTAGAATTAGAATACATTGTACAATTCAAAATTTAAATTTCACCATTCCACACTGTATAGATGTATTTTAAATTCTCAATTACATTACAATTGTATTTGAAATCAAAATCTAAAATTAGAACATGTACATGTTCAAGTGTATTCACATTGGAGCACCATGACCCAAATTTCACAAAAGCCTCCCATCTGGTATTTGTATTCTTGACATTAAAGCATAGATACAAAAATACATTTATAAAACAACCTCCACAAAAATCTCCAAAAAAATATTACACAAGACAACATGAAAACTATGCCAATGATGCAAGTGGCATACATGTAACTCATTCATCTGGCCAATGGGTTATAGGAATGCAAGTCTCCATAATACGATCATGGTCAGCTTCTGTCATCTTGCATCTCTTTGGATCACCTCTCTTCACCTTGATTTCTGTTAGAGGTATCCGAGCTGCAACCACCAAATGACTATATTGACATGATATATATCCAGGCATAAAATCTCTGTAAATAATGTGAGCACCTTGTTTTTTCACTTTTTCAAAAAAGTGTCCCATTAGAACCATGTCTCCAACCTGGTATGTGAAGTCCCCATCTTGGTAGGGTCGCACCAATCTACTCTTTATTTGCGTGCACCACATCAAATAGTATGCAACATTTTCTTGGTTGTGGAGGGGTGCAATGACAACGAATACATCACTTGAAAGATACATTACAAATAATATTCAAATGTCCTACGTGCAAATTTCTACAACATTTGTATATGTGTAAGATATAATGAACTAATTAACTTAATGAAGACTATTGTACCTTCCCTAACCATATCGAAAACTCGATCATGATATAATGAGACCATTGCCTCTTCAGTGTCCATCTCTTGCCATGTTGGAATTGGATGTGGGCCCTTTGGATTAAGAGATACATATTTCCATGGTTTGACATATAAATCATTTTCACAGTGATCAAGCCCGCATCCATTTGCATCAATGCAAAAATTGATCAAGCCTATTTGACAGACCCTCGATCGAGCCTATTTGACAGACTCTCGATCGAGAAAATACCTCGATCGAGGGTTTAATAACACCTCGATCGAGGTCTTGTTAAACCCTTGATCGAGGTATCGTTAAACCCTCGATCAAGGTTCTGTTAAGACCTCAATCGAGGTATTTAAAAAAGCTTGATCGAGCAAATAGCTCGATCAAGGGCTTAAAATACAAGCCGAAAGCCCCTTTCTCAGCAGAATGGAATGTTTTTCTGCCTTCCACATAGTTAAACTATGTCATTAAATGTTCATTAATGAGCGGACTTTATACCATTGGATTCCTCAATGAATCTTCTATCCAGATACATAAATTTTATGAATTTTTATCTTGATATGGCTTTTGTTTTTAAATTTCTACTAACACTTGCCCTAAAAAACCATGCCGACAACTTCGATTGAACTCAAAGATAAATCCACAACATTCAAAATACACATCCAAAATTTTTGAAAAAATACACAAGCCCCAGATAAACGCATCCTCTTTAAAAGGGTATTTTTAGTTTTGCAAATTATGTAAAAAATCAAAAGATTCCGTGCACGCACACACATGTGTGCAAAATGCGACTTAAATATTCATTGGTAAGTTTTGAAAAATAATAATAAATACACTTTTTCGAGAAAAATTAAAAGAAAAATATGTAAGCCCTAGTGCATTCTGTCTAGATCATGTTCACATATTTCATTTTTAAAATTATTACTTTAATATTAAATTATTGTGCACGCACACAGACTACTTGTTAATTGCTCTTCAAATTTTTAAGTACACACATTTCATTAAATGAAAATTCGACACGATATATGGCATTGGTATATTTTGAAAAATATATCATTAGAAAGCCAACATAATTCTCTACATTTTGTTTTTCAACCGCATGTCAAAATTCATGTGGCAAGTATGAGTTTCGAGGGCTTCAATTTAATATAGGGGTAAAATTTCTGGTTTTCACCGTCATATTTGGCCAAAAAGAGTTACCCATCGTCATGGAATCACCCATGAGTTTTCCTGTCAAGAAAGCACATATGTAAAAAAAAATGTTGCAAGATTTAAAGATAAGTACTTGATTGAGTGCCTACTTGAGATTGTATGAGTTGAATTCTTGAAAAAATGCATGAATCACTGGAAAGTCTTATGGAGAAGCATCAACATTGGGCTCCACGACCAAGAATTGAGAAGTGGCGGAGAACTTGCTAAATATCTAGTAATATGACCATAAGTTGACCCAAGCGATTGATTTTTTGTGTAAAGGTGTTGTAGAAATCTATGGTTTGGAATTTGTGGTAGAATGCCTTTAATGTTCAACCAACACGTTGGAGCTTTTCAAGAGACTCGCTGCATGGAATACTAATTGAGGAAATCCCTCTCTCAACAAAGGTGTTGCTCATGAATGGGGAATGTTATAATTCCTAGTAGAGATGGAAGTGTAAGCTTTACATGGGGTGGTGGAACAATATGAGGCCCTCATGACGAAGTCAATGTCTTAATATACTTGAAGGATTAATGATGGTAAATTCAGTATATCTTGAAAGAGAATGACAAAGGAAATAGAAAAAGTACACAAAGATAACTAAACGTTGGTGTTGAGAGGAAATGGAAAATATCCGAACAAGTGAAGATTTTTCTATGAGAATATATGGTCCTAAGATGCATTCAAACTATGCAACAATGCAAAGGAGGCGAGAAGCATGGAAAGGAACTTTGGTCAATCCTAAAAGAGGAGATCAAAAAAGTGTGGTGATGCCAAGAAGTTAGGAATTCAAGTTGGAAGGAACTTGTGAAGAATTGAGATGGCATGCACATGCCAATGTAGGGTATGGAGGTACTTAGATTACACCCATAAAGACATTGGTCAAGCTTACTAATCCAAAAGTAACCTGAAAAGTAATGGAAGAGAAGAATCAAGAAGAGGCATTTAAATTTTCTTCATTATGATGTTCTAACCCTGTGGAAATCCATGTTGACATGGAAGCAGACCAAAATGACAGTGATGTCTATCCATCCTACATCCTACTCCCTATGCCTTTTGATTTTTGTCGAATTCCAGTGACCATTGATTTTCACAAATGTGAGTTTGATAAGCAATATGAGTGGACTTTATATAATGGCTTTAAATTAAGTGGGGAAAGTTCACATATGCTATGATACCATGTTGATATTTATAGGCATTGGCAAGAGAATCGAACATAACCAAAACCAACCAAAATTTCATAATGAAAAATAGATAAACAACAATAGTGCCCAAATTATGCAATGAAAAAAACATAACAACGCTAGGGTCGCCAAAAGAAGTGCATCCCTACAGAGAGAAAAAAAACCTAGCACAAGTGCAATATTGAGACATCCCAAACCCAAGATAGATGAACATCTTATGACCATTGATGTGTGCAAATGTGAGTTTAATGAGCAATCTAAGTGGACTTGCTACAATGGCTTTGAATTAAGTGGGGAAAGTTCACATATGCTATGATACCATGTTGATATTTACAAGCATTGGAAAGAGAGTTGAACGTAACCAAAATCAACCAAAATTCCGCAATGAAAAATAGATAAACAACAATAGTGCCCAAATTATGCAATGAAAAATAGATAAACAACACTAGGGTATCCAAAAGAGGTCTCTCCCTAGAGAGAGAGAAAACCTAACACAAGTGCGATATTGAGAGAAACAACCCAAACCCAAGATAGATGAAACCAAGAACAATAGAACACAATGATTTATGGTTCCCATAGGCCAAATCACTTGTATAAGAGTGAATGAAAGATCACAATATGTGAAAATAGTAAATACAAATAGAAGTTGTGCATTTGTACACAACTAAAGAGGTAGGGTGCTTTACCCAAGGAGGGGTTATAAACCTACATTAAGTTGACTAGGTCAACCTTAGAGAATCCTAGATATGATATAAATTAGAAATAATGTGAACCATTACCAAATGTAAAAATTGCACCCTTAATTTCAACACAACCACTATTTTATAAGATGAGAGTCCATTCAACCTAGGATAAGTGTAAAAATTTAAATCATATCTTTCTATCAACCATAATGCCATTTTATGAAAGATATAGATAGCCTTCAAATTAGAGCCAAAGAGGACATGCTAGCTTTTCTATATTCTATAGGGAGCGGGTGTTGTTTGACCACTCTTTGGTTCTTGGATGTGACAATCTTAATATACACACACACACATGCACACATATATATGTATATGTATATGTACATGTATATGTATACACACACACATTTATATATACATTCTTATTGTGTTGGAATCCAAGCCTCATTTCTTGGAAAAGTGATAATTTATGATCATCTAACATGGAAGTTCAAGGAAATGTTCAATGAAAACTTGTGTTGCATGATTAATCAATTGAAGGTGATAACATCATGAATATTGGGGAATTAATACTCCAAGCAAACCCCCTTAGAATAAATATCATAGTTAATGAATTTAAATCAATAAACTTGGCTAGAGTTGTTTTTCCAACATATAATTATTTATGGTGCACTAAACTTTCTTCCCAATATTAAGATTCGTTGTAAAATGCATGGCCTCAAGAAGGGCCTTGTTGTTTAAACTTTATATAAGACTAGAGTAGAGATTGAAAAAATATGAGTCATTCATAAGAACTGCCAACATGCAAAGTGGCACATAAATAGCAAAAGGAACATCCTTGCTAGGATTAGCACATATTATGAAAATAAAATAGAAGCAAAGCACCATTTCTAGATTTTGAATTATCAAAGTACATATCAATTAATTCATTGCACCCGCTTTCTTGTTTTGCTAGAAACGAGGACTCTTTTCATTAGAACCATATACTAGATGAACCAATTCATTGCAATTAGTATCAAGCCCACCACTCTAACCTAAAAATAATTGTAATGGAAAGGCACAAAGGTGCCTTGAATTTACCAAGGATAGTGGTGAACACACATTAGGGGAAGTTTGGATGAAAAATGGTCTGCCCAACCCTAAATAAAATTCCATTTCATCATGTACTAGCCAATCAAAATGCTTTAAAATTCAAAAGAGGTGCATATAAAAAAATTGGAGGGAAAAAACAAAAACTATTTATTTTGGATCGTATTTACAACTTATATCCCTGTAGATTTACTCAAATTTCAGGCGGGAGCACTTGTTGGATGCAGAATTAAATTTTCCATCCAACAAGTAACTAATATGCCTACTTTTAACATCATCTACATCATGAAAAACTGAAAATGCCTAAGAAAACATGTTTTTCTCTCACTAGAAACGTGTTTTTTTAATGTATTTTCAGTTTTTCATGATGTGGATGTTGTTAAAAGTATGCAAATTGGATAGTCATTGGATGCATAATTTAATTTTGCATCCAATGAGCTCTCCCGCTTGAAATTTGAGCCAACCTACAAGGAGATAAGTTGAAAATACGATCCAAAAAAGTATTTTTTTAGCTCTCTCTCTCTCTCTCTTATTATTTTATTATTTTCCTCAGGAGGACCATTTTTCATCCAAATTTCCCCTAGTTCATGTGAAATAACTTCATTGTTGGCTCTAGTTCTAACAATATTTCAACAAAACAATAAAATTCAAAAATACGTTAGAAATTATGAGAAACATAACTAGGTAATAGTTGAAGAGAATTGCATACATGTACCATCCCAATATGGTCTCAAATCTCAAATATTGTTTCCAAGTCAGGGTGTTAAATATATTGCACAATCTAGCCTTCTTCAAGAACAATTTGAGATTTAGCAAGAAGAGCATTGACTTAGACTTCAAACTCTTTGTACTCTCTCTATCAATGATAGAAACCACACAAATAACATAATTACAAAAATTTCAAAGAACCAACACAAAAGTAATTAAGTACAGGAATAGAAAATCCATTCTCTACTTGACTAATTGACTTTCTTGCTTTATGCATACTTGCAAAGGAGGGTTTCCTTGGATAACTCTTAACTAGTCTCAAAGGTGCCAAGAAGTGTATCAACCCACTATCAATGCACTTGGTTCTATGATTCATAATGAAATAGATGATGCATTTTCCCCAAACAAAGCTACACAAGGATAGTATGGCAAGCATTTGTATTTTAGCCTAACTAGAAAAGTGATTTGACCATAAAGGTTAGGTTGTAATTAAAAATAATAATGTGATATGGTTTTATTTGATAGAATAATGTCACTTCATAATCAACCATCATTGCTTTATATGTATCTCAGTTGCTTTATTTTAATGTTAATCCCTAAATAATCATCATTGTTCATAGATTGGTGACTAATCCATATCTAAGTCATATCTTTGAAGACTATAATCATCTACATATGTAAACCCTTGTAGTTGTAGGTCATATAAGTGTTTGCATGAAACATGATTTGCGTAGGTATTGACTTCTGCAACATTGGGATTTGGCATAGAAAAGTCTCATGGAAGGCATGTTTGAAATAAGTTGTTGATAAAGGATGATCTAAAGGAGAAGCCATAGTGGATACTAGATCCAACTACAAAATTCCTAGAATACCACAACAATCATCACAACTGGAAATCAACTGATAGTTGAAATATGCAATAAAAATATATAGTAGACCTCATCACGAATACAAGACCCTAATGGTCTACAATCGAATATGATATTGTGCATATAATCATCATGAAGTTAATAGTAGAAGATGGTGCTTCATTGATCATGCTTCGAAGCCCTAAGTATTTGCTGGAGATGGTGATTAGGGCATGATCGATGGGAGGAGGCAACTGTGAAACCCTCTACAGGCGGCAGCATGTCGTCAGTCATGTCAGTGGGGCTGCACAGTTCCCGAGGCAGCCTTTGAAGACTGTTAACTATAAACATTTACCTGTGAGTTATTTTTATTTTACTGTTTTTGGTTTTTTCCCTATTTTCCTTACCACGGGAAGGCAATTCGTTTTCCCAAGTATGGATCCATTAGATGAGGTGGATTATGGTAGCGACACCTTGAGGCACCAAGACATCTGGAGCTCGCCACGTGGCGTTTTCCAGGATTTAGCTGGAGAAGGTGACTTCAGGGTTAGTGGTTTTGCTAGTTGTCGGCCGACTGCCATTTTTCCATTCCTTGGACCTAATCCTACTGTTGAGTCTGCTACCTCGCCATTTCAGCCACATTTTCCGCACTGGGAGGGCTCTATTGGTGGCTTCGTGCCAGAGGTTCGAAGCGAGAGCATCTGGGGCGTCAAGGATTTCAACTACGCATTATCACAGGACTCGTTGAATGTCGGGTTAGGGGATTTACAGGATTTTCTCATTTCTTCGAGTGGTTCCCAAATAGATTCTCCTGCGAAGGATATCAGTGATGAATCGATGGTAAGGGGTGATAAGCAGGAAGGGTTTTGTCAAATTGCTTACCCTGGAGGTTTTGTAGCGGCTAATTTGGACACAGCTGAGCAGCGTGGTTTTTCAAGCCCTTCCAGGGATTCAGAGCAGAAGGGTGATGGCCGTGAAGATGGTTTTGAGGGGTTGAAGAATATTGCTCCTCGCATGAAGAATAGAAGGAAGTGGATTAAAATACAGGCAAAGCTCCGAATTACGCGCTTGGAGAAGATATTGGACTCTAGCAGATTGTAGGGATGGTCAAATCGGTGCTAGTGGGTCGGGTTTATGGAAGGTCTGTGAGCCATAAGACGGTGATTCAGTGGGCATCGGGGGCTTGGTTCGGCCATTGTGGATATGTTCCACGGGGAGTGGGTCTTTCTGGGGGGTGGTTCGCCTTCCATTTTTCCTCGGATTCCTATGCGCAGTGGGCATTAAGCATGAATTGGTCGATTGATAAGGTTCCGCTCTTGCTTAAGCCGTGGAAGCCTTTATTCGATGCAAGTCGTGAACGAATGGACACTATTCCACTCTGGGTGTGGCTTCCTAGTCTACCATTACACTACTGGGCGGAGGAACACTTTCAGAGGATTGGCAACCTGTTGGGAACATACCTGGATGCAGACTTCTCCTTTGTGGCTACAGCGATTCAAAAGGTTGCGAGAATATTGGTGAGTATTAATGTAAGGGAGGGTTTGTATGATGGCATGGATTTGAAATGGGGGCCATATACTTTTGCACAAACTCTGGATTATGAAAATATGTCGTTCCGTTGTAGAAGGTGTCATGAATATGGGCACCCAGCTATTGATTTCTCTATGCCGATCCGCATGAAATTTGGGAATTCTCCGAAGCGCCGAATTGTGGAGAAGGAAGCTTGTGTGGACTTGGAATGTGCATCTTTGGGTCAGCAAGAGAATGAACATACTAATTTGGAGGTACCTTCAGGTAAAGTGGAGGTTGATGGTACCATGGTGGAGGATAGCATTGTGCCGGATGTAGGTGCTATCATGGTCACAGCAGAGAAAGAACCCTTTCAACCACTGGTTACTGCTCCGGAGGGACCTCAACATTCACTTTTTCGGTCACCGGACATGGCAGCTGGTACTTCTTATGCTCCCTTCACAAACCCTTCCTTCAGTCTTTTTATTAAGAACTTATCTTTTCCAGGTTTTGACTGGGTGGATGGGTTTAGGAATTTACATATTTCCTCACATATGTTGTCATCTTTATCGGTTCCTTCGTGTTCTGTAGATTCAACCCCTATTATGGATACTATGTTGCTAGAATGTCCCCCTGTTATAAACCCTATTAATTCCCCAGTCCTTCAGCCTGTTATTTATGAGCTTTCTTCACCTTCTGGATCCTCAGAGTCTGGTTATTATCTTCGATATATGAACAAGCCTTCAGCAGAGGGGTTAGGGAAAGAGAAGCCTAAACTTTCAAAAACTAGAGGATGGAAGTCTTTCATTTCAAAAGCTAAGTCCCGAGCTTGCTCGGACCTTAGGAATGGTAAACAAATTTCTATAGAGAGGGCACTTAGAGCAATGAATTCCCATAAGGAAGGGTTCCGATGAAAGTTATGTCTTATAATTGTCGAGGTCTCGCTGGTCCCTCCAAAAGATTAGCATTGCGGCGGATGTTGGATCTTGAACATCCTGATGTTTTGTTGTTACAAGAAACTATGTGTGGTGGTGATGAAGCTATTGGTATATTAAAGTCATGGTTCCTGGGCTAGGGTTTTGAGGCTTCAGATGCCAGGGGTCGGTCCGGAGGTTTGGTTATTCGTTGGAAGGAAGCTAAGATCTGTGTTTCCTCTCTCCGGGGAATGCATTCGGTATTAGGAATGTCTTGTAAATCTCTGGATTTTGACAGAGATTTCACTATTGTAAACATTTATGGACCTTATTGTGAGAGGGAACCTTTTTGGACGTCTATGTTGCAAAGAGAGCTGCTCAAGGGGGGTTCTGTGATCCTGGGGGGGGATCTCCACTTTTCTCTAGGTCAAGCAGAGATTTGGGGGCCACACGCTCATGTGGATCCCCTTTCAAACTATTTTATTCGAAAATTCTCAGAAGGAAATTGGATTGATGTGGAACCCATTTGTTTGAAACCATCGTGGAGAAACAAGAGGATTGGCTTGGATAGAGTGGCGAAGCGGTTGGATCGGTTCCTTCTTTCAGAGCAGATTGTGGAGTCTATTTTCTATGCCAGGAAATGGATTGGATCGGGAGGATGCTCAGATCATGAACCTATTTTTCTAAAGATGAAGGCAAGCCCTGTAAAACCTCCCGCGCCTTTAAAATTTTATAAGGTTTGGCTGGAAGACCCTACCTTTATTGAGATTTTTCATCGGCATTGGATCCCTTATCATCCGGTCAGTTCACACTGCAGCATTCCACGTTGCTGAGAATATAAAAACACTCAAGGAACCTATTAAAACGTGGGTTGCTAATAAGAGGAGTAGGGACAATAGGGCTCTTAAAACTATTGAAGAAGAAATTTCTACTATATCTGGAGAGAATGGAGGTGGATACTGTACTCTGGCATCGAAGGACCATCTTGTAAAATTGGTGGACCAGAGGAATAGGATCCTCCACCAGAATGAAGAGGCGTGGAGATTGAAAAGCAAGGCCATTTGGTTGGAAAGTGGGGATGAAAATTCTAAATTTTTTCACGCCTATGCAAAAGGAAGGAGATCAGCCAATACTATTTGGAGCCTTGAGGACTCAGAAGGTAATTCTCAGTCTACTTTTGAAGGGCTGGCTGGAGTTGGGGTTAATCATTTTCAGAATATTTTCAAAGCCAGTGACAGAGTGAACATTGAAGAGGTCATCAGAGTAGCTCAACTCTTCCCTCGGTTTGTTGAAGTGGATGATAACAGGATGTTGATGGACATCATTTCGGGGGATGAACTGAAGGCTGTAATGAATAGTTTTTAGAAGGATAAGAGCCCAGGGCCCGATGGTTGGACAATTGAATTCTTTATAGCTCCTTTTGACATTATAGGTGAAGATATTTTACAGCTTGTTGAAGATTCAAGGAAGGAAGGCAGGGTTCCAACTAGCATTAACTCCACCTTCATTGCTCTTATTCCCAAAGTGGACACTCCTTCTAATCTTAATGATTTTCGGCCTATATCCTTATGCAACTGTGTGTATAAGATTGTTACTAAAGTGATTGCTCATAGGCTCAAACCTATCTTATCTACAAATATATCTTAGGAACAGTTCGGATTTCTTGAAGGGCATCAGATTCATGAAGCGATTGGAATTGCTCAGGAAGGATTACACAATATCAAAACTAAAAAGCTAAAAGGAGCTATTCTTAAAATTGATCTATCAAAAGCATATGACAAGGTGAGTTGGCTTTAAATTCGTCTTATGCTTACTCATTTGGGTTTTGAGATTGGATTCATACGATGGATCATGAGCTATATCTCTACTGTTTCCTTCCCTGTTTTAATGAATGGAGCGGCGACCCTTTCTTTCATTCTGGACGTGGCCTACATCAGGGGTGTCCACTGTCCCCTTTGCTATTTTTTTTGGTGGCCGAGAGCTTGAGTCGGGCTATTAAGGAAGATAAAAGAAGTGGTGATTTTGAAGGGATTTTGGTGGCACCAGGTATCTCCCTTTCACATATGCTTTTTGTGGATGACATTCCGATTTTCTGCTCGGGCTCAAGGAGGGATGCAGTCAAACTCAAAGAACTCCTGGACCTTTTTTCCACAGCAACAGGGATGGAGATAAATGATGGGAAATCCTCTCTTACTGTTTCTCTTTTGAGGGAGGAGGAATTATATACTTACACTAATCTGTTTCCCTACAATCTTCTTACCCTTTCGGAAGGGTTACGATATCTGGGTTTCACTTTGAAGCCTAATGACTATCTGAAACAGGACTGGGTTTGGCTTCTGGAAAATCTGGAAAAAAGGTTAAAAAGTTGGAGCTTCAGGTGGCTCTCTCGAGCTGGTAGGTTAGTACTGGTGAAGTCTGTGCTGGAAGCTATTCCAGTATATTGGATGTCACTAGCTTGGATACCTAAGGGAATTTTAGATGCTGCAAGGAAAATTTGTTTCAGCTTTCTGCGGAATGGCAAGGAGGATGCTCATGTTACTCCCTGGGTCAAGTGGGACAGAATTGCAGCACCTAAAGTTTTGGGTGGGTGGGGACTGAAAAGTATATTCCATTTCTCCAAAGCCTTGGCCGCTAAGTGTGGATGGCGGTAAATTAAGTTTGGGGGTTTCTGGGCGAGAGTCATGATCCATAAATATGTTGAGCCTGATACCGTGGAAGCTTGGATCAGGTTCCCTCACAAGTCACATAAAGGAGGTTTAGTTATTTGGAAAGCATTGGTATCCTATTTTCATGTTATTGAACAAAACCTTGTCTGGGATGTAGGTAATGGACAAAGGGTGAGGATTGGATGCGACCCTTGGGTGGGATGCGATGCACAACACTTACTGTCAGCTGAATTGATTGAGGAGCTAAGGCAGAGAGATATATTATTTCTTAATCAATTAGCGGATTTGGAGAATGTTTGGATGGGAAGTCTTGTTTGGAGAAGGGCTGATACTTTTGGATTAGATGCGGTTTTGGAGGAGGAACTTAGACAGTACTTGAGGGCACTCAGTAGGGATCAGATTTTCCTGAATGAAGAAGATGACACTCTTGCATGGGATGGGGATCCCTCGGGTAATTATACTCCTAAAAAAGGATATCAATGGATTAGTGAGAACTTTATGGACAGAGAATAGGTATGGTGGTGGAAAACTCTTTGGAAACTACAGTGCCCACTCAAAGCTAGATTATTCATGTGGTGTGTCTTGGCCAACAGGATCCCGACGTGGGATTTTTTGCAGAGAAGAATTCTCCAGGGTCCTAGCGGATGCTACCTGTGTAATTAGAAGGAGGAAAATGTTCTACATTTGTTTTTGCATTGTAGCTTCACCACAGAGGTTTGGAGTATTGTTTCTAGAATTCTAAAAGTAAATTTCCAGTGGGATGGGAACTCTCTTGATGATGCTTGGAGACAGTGGTCACTTAACCCTTCTTTTTCTTCCTTTAAATCTCTTCCTCCTATTGTAATTTGGGGGATTTGGCTTTCTCAGAAAAAATGTCTGTTCTCCGACATTATGGTCCTTCCGGCTTTAGTGGCTATAAATAGTTGTGGGATTTTCTTAGCCCTCAAGCGGATCAGTCATGCTACTATTCCTAATAATATACAACCAATGGATATTGATCGAACTCAGCCGTGGGGATTCTTTGATGGGGCTTGTCAGAATGATCAATGTGGGGGAGGGGCTCTCACTTGTCACCTGCTCATTTCTTCGTGATGTCGTTCGGATTTGGGAGGGGGGCCAATAACTGGGCTGATATTCTCAGTCTAAAATTACTTATCCCATTTGTTGTGGAACAAACAATCAGTAAAATTTCTGTTTATGGGGACTCCTTGAATGTGATCCAGTGGATTAATGGCTCTTATCAGTGCAACAACCGGAGGAATGTTGTTGTTTTGGAACAAATTCAAAATGTCTCTCACACTTTTGAAACTTTTAATTGCAGGCACATCTATCGGGAAAACAATGAAGAGGCAGACAAGGCCTCAAAGGAAGGGCTACTGTTGGGGGTCGGAATATGGAAAATATTTGAATTTATAGATGGGGTTTGCAGGGAACTGTTCCACAGGCCGTTCATAGAATGAAGATCAGACAAGCTGCCTTAAAGCTTTTTCTATGTTTTTCTTGAAGAAATATATAGAACAGTGGGTTGGTTATCAGCATTTTTAATTTTGTATTACACAGTATATTGTGCACTTATAAACCATTTTTATTTTTGTAAAGAGACATTAAAAGTTTTGAACACAGTGTTTAAGTTGATCAATGTATTAGATGTTAATGCTCACGTGGTGAGAACATCATTGTTTATTCCAGACAAAAGCATGAAGCTTGATTTAGTAGCTCTAAATTCCACTCTACATGAGTGATGACAATCAATGTAATTTTGTACTCTTAAGGATGAAATGAAATTCCACTCTACATGAGTGATGACGATCAATGTAATTTCGTACTCGTAAGGATGAAATGAAATTACACTTTTTTTTCCAAGAAAAAAAAGAAAAAAAGATGGTGCTTCATTACATTATATCTGGAATATAGTGTTTGAGATTACATTACATTCCCTTTGAAGGAAAAATTCAAACATCTGAGATAAAGAAACAAATAGGATCACACTTTGCTACCAAGGATAAGATGATCAACGAGGAACAATGTTGAATGAACAGAGATAATCAAAGCATATGCTTAAGATAGGAAGGGATGTCAAAACCAAGTTGCCCCATAACTCTTCACAAATACACATGAAGTGAAGTGCACAGAGAGTTAATATGCACAAAGAAATTCCAAGAGTAAAGCATAAACATGATAAGCCCAAGACATGATATATGAAATGATAATATGATTGTGCTCAAGGCCATATAAATATTGAGTAAAATATGATCGAAATAAACATGACTTGATATATAATTCATTTTTTTTTCCAGTGGTTCCATTCCAAATTCAAGTTTAAAACTTTTCCATTATTTATAATCTGGGCAGTTTGGAATTGCATAAATAAGGCCATTCTCGAAAATAAAATGATGTCGATTTTTTATATTTGCAGAAGAGTTCATTATGCATTGATTGATTACCCTGATATGGTGCTGAAACACAAAAGTAGGAATATTGTGCATCCGATCATAGACAGTGATGTATCCTTTGGCTTCTTTGATGGTGGAATGAAAGATGGTAAGTGTGGGGCAGGTATGATCCTTTCTATTAAGAAAGGTCATAATATTTTACTGGTGATGGGTGCGTGCTATGGAAGTAACTTCAGGGCTCAACTTCTTGGTCTTTGGGGCCTTTTATGGTTTGCCTCCAAAAGAGGTATCTTACATATAAAGTTTTTTGGTGACTCAAAAATCATTATTGAATGGGAAATAGGCATCTATAATATTCATAATATTCATAATATTTAGTTGAGCATTGGCTTCTCAAAACCAGACATCTTATTTCGACTTTTGAGATGATTACTTTCTCACACATCTATCGTGAGATCACTATGGATGTTGACAAACTGTCCAAGGAGGATTTGGGTGTTTTGGAGAACCATGTATCTTTTGAGGAATATGTGGATGATGACATCATCGTCAATGGTGTCATTAATTTCTATTAGTTTGGTATGATGTTTTTTTATTGTAGGATCATGCAATTATGTTCTTTGTTTCTATAAGTGAGGGAGGTCTATGTATCTGTTCCTAAGATTGTTTTGTATCAATTTTTTAGTTGTCTTTGTATTTTAGTCAATAAGGAGTCTTGTAAACAAGGAAACATGAACAATGAAGATTTACTCTTCTGCTATCATTATGTAACTTTGATTTTCGAAGGAAAATAACAAGTTGTTGTTTTTTTCATTTTGAAAAAAAAAATAGGATCAAATCGTGATATCACTTATAAAAAAATGAAATGACTAGTCATTAAGCATGGATTAATTTCTTGTTTTCATGTTAACATGCAAGAGATGAATGCCCTGAAAATGTCAATGCTTCCATATAGGAATGCTAGATACAATCAACATAGGAACTAGATAAAATCTCTGCGATACATGATAAAGAAACTAAACCCTATTAAGAAAGGATAAGCCATTATGATATAAGGCATGATATCACATATATTCAAAGATTGATTTTACTCAAGTAAATATCAAGAGCAAATATGATTGCATATCATAAAATATCACACAGATGGAAAAATATAGCCATTAAGCACTTGTTATAATAGTGAGCACTAGATGGTTTCTTGTTGTTATCATGAAAATGCTAGAGACAGATGCTCCTAAAATGTCAAAAAATCATCTACCACACAAGTAGGTTAGTGACAAATTAATAGGAACAAGCTCCAACAACATGATAAAAGAAGCTACACTCTAATGTGAAATAAACAAGAAGATAATGACTAAAATCATATACAAGATGTCCAAATTAGTTAAATTAAACACTAAAAAACATATTAAAAAAAGGAACATCTAAATATGCAAGAGCATAATGAGAAAGATATGATACCATGTGAGAAGCATCGTCATTATTAGAAGAATGCGACCATGTTAGAATATTGAGCAAAAAAAAATTGATCAAATAAAACAATGATATCACTTATAGATATGAAAATATAGTTATCAAGCAACTAAGTCCTAAGCATAGGTTCATTTCTTGATGTCACCATTACCATAATAGAGATCCATGTCCTTGAAAATGTCAAAACGTCTTCCACACAAGAAGGTTAGAGACAAGTAAAACAGGAACAAGACAACCTTTGTAAACATGATGAATAAGAACAAAAACCTTAATGCAAAGAGATCAAGAAGCTCATGACAAGAATTTCAAGATAAGAGATGAATAAAAACTGAATTTTCTCACCAAAACCGAACCCCAACAACTGCTAAAAGATGGATCTATAACTCTACAGCAGAAAAATGTAAAAAATTAAAATGACCATAAATCGGTCAATATTTCCCATAATTTTTACTATACCCGTTTTCAGAACTAGAGAAGTCGTTATGCATCCATCACTCTTCAGTCCGCACGATCGTCACTAAAAAACTAGAAAATAACTAATTTTAAAATAGCGATATCTCCATTGTTCGGAATCCAAAAGAGACTTTTTTTTTTAAATTGAGTATTTTTGCGAGATGAACTCAGATATGCAATTTGTTTCTTCAGAATCTACACAGAAAGTGTTACAAATGATCTGAAAATCACCACCCAATTTTACCTTAAACAATTCTCCACAAGGGTAAGGGTTTGAAAGAAAAACATCAAATATGTAGTATAAAGCCCAGATTTGAAAAACTGCCACTTGGGTATTGTGGATTGGGTCCCAAAACTACAAAATATGAATATCCCAAGTGAAGTCATGAGAAAATGTTGCTTAAAAAAACAAAATCTAATATTTTTACTGAAGAAGGTAGAATGGAGCAACATGCTCTAATACCATGTTAGAATATTGAGAATATGAATTCATACAACAATACAAAACATGCATAGCATGAGCTGATATAGCCTTCTATCATAATAAGCAACAAATAACATGAACATGAATAAAATGGAGATAAGATAATAGACAAGAGAACACCAGATATAGGTGGTAAAACCCCAAATGGGGAAACATCTACGGGAAGGTTGAAATCTTCTTAATCATCAATAATCTCCAATCTTGCAATTGATCTCCCACACATTAGATTCACATCCCACTCCTTAATCACATTACATGACACATCCTTGTGTTCCTATGTGAATTCTTGAATTCTTTATTAATTTACAATGACTCCTCACATCATTATATACCAAGAGGTAATAGAGGAATTACATCCCATAACACATGTGGGATAAATGTAATTTCACCTCTTTATATAATAAAAGGTAATAAGAGTAAATTATTACAAATTACATGTGGGATACTCTTTTACATAATATTAGACATTATTACCTTCCAAATACATTTAGTCATCATTACATGTTCATAATGTATCCAATCAATGGAAAGATTTGACTTTAGCTTTTCTAGTGATCGGACCTCACCTGGATTTGAGAGTAGGGGAAGAATCTCAAGTTAGGATTGGATTGGATGCTATAATGGGATGTAGGCAAGAGATTATACTTCCTAATGAATCGATACCATTCTCAGAGGCAGGGGGAAATCCACTCTTAACTCCATGGAGACAACCATATAGAATAGGGCTAGTTGAATTTGAACAAAAATGGGATTCTTGGAGATAATAGGTGTCTCTGGAACTTGTTCTTAACTTGATTAACTCAAGCTCATATTCAATTAAAAGAATCTCCTAATCAGCTTGTATGGGATTTCAATAAATCTAGGGGTTACTATACCGTGAAGTTGGGTTACCAAGATTTTAGTAATAGAGGGGGCATGATTAATAGATGATGGTGGAAGAAAGTATGGGATGTTAAATCTCTAGCCAAGGAAAAATTCATGATGTGGTTAGATCTCTCAAATAAAGCATTGACATGGGATAAATTACAGAGGAGGAAACAAGGTCCAAATCGATGTCCTCTTTGTATGTCATAGGAAGAAACAAATCCCCGCCTTTTCTTGAATTGCTTAGTCACACACAATGTATGGAGGGAGGAATAACACTTAATTGAAATAAATTCCTTATGGTTTGGATTAAATTTAGAGGATTGTTTTTGTGGATGGTACACTCAAAAGGAACTAGAATCGATTTGATATCTTCCTTTACTAGTATTATGGGGAATTTGGACATACCAGAATTTGGCTCTCTTTGAAGACAAGCACTCTCCATATTTCGAGATCTCTTCTCAAGTACAAAGCATTCTCCCACATTTTACTAATGTTCCCAAGCAACAAATTCCTAGAGTGTTGACTAATCTGCAAATAGATTAGACTCTTCCTTGGGGATTCTTCGATGGTGCATGCCAAGGTGAAAACATAATTGTTGGCATAGGTTTTTGTCTCCATATATAAATAACTCATTCCTACCAATTCAAAGAAAATTTGGGTATGGGATTGAACAACCTAGGGGAACTGATGGCTTTACACTTCCTTTTAAAATTTGTTTTGGATCAAGGTATAACATCCTTGCAAGTTCCAACTCCCCTCTCATTTGTAAGTTGATGCCCTCTTGCTTGTCTATTTAAATGGTTTGACACTGGTCCTACCTAGTTTCCTCGATATTGAATCCTTTGTATGAGCTCTCTGAGGTTCAATGTGAAGATGGTGGACGTCTTTTCTATCACTAAAATGCCAATGAGCTCAAGGCATGATTTTTTAGAGCGACACTTAATATATTAATTGGAAAAGGCTTTCTTATCAGTCTCAATGCATGGCATCATATATATGAAACATTATGTACTATGGTCTCTTGTAGTCTCTTGCATGTGGATGGGAAAAACAAATGTGAACAACAATATGACTTTGTTTCATTTCCATCGTGTTCTTCCATGTGTAAGGCAAATTTCCTTATCCATTCATAGATGTGAAGACTCCTCTTATCTATTAAACAAAACTCACCATGCTTGAGACATACATATGCACACATGCCTTACTGTGTAATTTAAGGGATGACTAGTGGCCACAAAATGTGCATCATATTACAGAACCAAGAGTGCAATTCTACAGACTTATCATAATGCCATTGCATCTTTCTATCATAATATCCAAGTAGTATGGCATGCAATGATCCTTACTTCCAAAGGAGTGGTGTTGACATGGTCCCAACTCTTCTTGACCCAAAGAATATCTAGGACTTTGCGCATCTTGTTTTTGGTTATGTCTTGTATTAAAACACAAGTCTTGGGCTTTAAAAGTTTGATTTTGATCAACTAAACAAGTTGCGTTGGGGATTGGAGGATACTTTGGTATTTGAAGAGATGTGTGCCACCACTTTGTGTTGAAAAGAGCAATTTTTATGTTTAATTATGTACATGGACACAAACACTAGGATGTTGTGGACATATTCAACATGTTGAAGTAAGTGATGATATTACTTACAATCAATATCCCAACCCTATTTCCTTTTGTGGCATAAAAACTAGGTGTTGATATTACTCAAATGCATAGTAAGTAAATAATTATTATTTTGAAATTGTATAGTTTTTATATATGTATTAAATAGGATACACTAGACATGCAACAACTACTTGATCTGTGTTTCCATTGGATACAATTGCTCTATCATTGATCCTGCATCTTGAATATCAACTATGCTCACCACAACACTTCCATGTTTCGCTTTGTCGTTTGGGATTTTTCCTAGTTTTGCTATTGCTAGGAGTAAAAATACCTTAAGATAGCTTAGTCCATGATCACCACCACCTCCAAGAGTGAAATAGTCCACAAAGCAAGAAGCAAGCAGACCATGTGACAACTATCAAATGAAGCATGAGACAACTAACATATGGGACATGAGAGGGATCCAAGCCTATTGCATATGCCTCATCATAAGATTTATCCTTGTGGATGTGCAACATTTCTAATCAGATTTAATAACTTCATTTCATTTATTATTGAGTGAGCATATTTAAGAAAATACCCAAATTTTTCTCTTAGGGGATTTTCATAAAGTTCATCATTGAATAGATTAATAGGGAAACTTAAAATTTGCATATATTTATATAAATTCCAAGTTGAAATTCAATAAACTAGCTCATACATCGATGAAAATCAATTACTAAAAAAAACTACCACTCAAAAACATGCCAAACCAAAAATCAATATTAGGAGATATAAGAGGAATGGTTGAGGAATTTACATAAGCATGGGGGTTGGGATGTATGATGGTATGGTAGTGTAAGGGGCCTTCCAATTTTCCAATATGTTGGGATTGCCACTTGTCAGCAGCTTGGACAACTCATTTCTTTGGAGAGAAGCATTTGATCCAGTCAAGCAACAAGGTATTCCATTCAATGGAGGGAATTTATTCATCAATTCAATTTGTGTTCAAGTCGTGGAAGGCATGCAGGATGTTCATGGAGGAGCATGAGTGGAGGTAGGATTGTAATTGGTAACAGGTAGTGAATGCATAGAGACAACGCGTTCTTGTGGATTAAGTAAGCAACACATGATTATGTTAAAGAAATATTTATGAAGACAAGAAAAACATGAGGATTTCTAATTTTGCAGATGTTTGTTGTTGTTGATATTGATGAGTTACATGACACTTACCCAGATTTACTATTGCCTCTAATAGAATCAAATAATATCCATTGAACCACTGCATCCAAATCCTTAGTGCATTCTATTGTCTTTCTCATCTCTACAATGTTTTGCAAGATCCATAGGTAATGCTACTTTGCAGCTTAGCATAATTTGAAAGAAGACAGGTTAAGATGCCAAATTTCCCTGCATCATAATATAGCTCATAATTAGTTTCAATCTGATTTCTTTTGCATCCATGGAATTCTGATGAATTCGGGGACTATCCTGGAACTCCAAAGAATAATTCTGATGGATTGCCAATAATACTGAAACTTGTGCCTACAAATTCTTGGCAGCAAATGCATCTCTCAATTAGGTGACCAAGAGCCTCGGTTTACTATTTCGCTAATAGTATTCCAACGTTCTACGCCATGAACTTCCACATATTATTGAGAAGCATATCTTCATTAGGTGATCAAAAGCCTCGATTTAGTGAAGATTTTGAGAAGCATGGAGCTCATCCCATGATGGAAAAATATTAATGACGAAAATTGTGGCAACTGCAAAACTATCAAAATTACTAGAAATGTGTTCACAAAGATTGAATGCAGCACAGAGGCGATGAAAGAGGATATAAAGATCAATACAATTTAACCCTTAAGAGTAATATTTTCAAGCATAACCCAGATATGAAATTGATTTTATGACATCAAAATTTACAACCATACCTGCACTTTTGTCACCGCTAACATTGACAGATAGGCACACTTACATGTGAGGGAAGCTATGAAGTTGCTCGCTCATGGCTAACCTCACTGCCATGGCTCTTCTATAATTATATTCTCTTTTGTAGCTTCCTAAGGCCAAGAAATAAATCTATATGGGCGAGGAAAGAAATTATAAATAATCTATTTTCCTATTTTGTATCCTGGTAATGAAAGAAATCCCACTGCAATTTGACTCTGTGGCAAGGCTGCTAGTTTGTGAGTGGGATGGCAGCGTACCTGACCTTACCTTGCCTATACCATTCTAGCTACCCCGGTGGTGAAACTGCTTGCTTTGTTTCTACTGGCATGTAATCTAGGTTGGATTCATCCCTACTGGCATGTAATGTAGGTTGGATTCATCCCTTGAAAGTGTAAGTGGAGTATTCTTGATTGCCTGGTGGTAAGGGATCTATTTCCTCCTCTATCTGGCCACTATAGGAGGTTAGTTGAGCAGGTTAACTATGTATTTAATTGCATGCTCGTGTGATTTCCATGCAGCGACTTTTGTGACTAATGGTTGCTTCAGGTCCTAGTCATATTTCCTTGGGTTAGGGAAAAGAGTTAATCTGCCTATGAATGGAGGTAGACCCATCTTCTTTCTGCATTGGATGTGATAAACCCATCAGACGCTAGAATAATGACAAGATGCCTCTCTATTGATCTGCAAATGCAGTTGAAAGTATGAGTTGATGGGTGGAGGTAGACCCAACTCTTCAGCGTCTATGATGCATTGAGCAATAAATTCATTATAGTGATTTGAGGTTGTCTTCCATTTGATAATATTTCAGTATATACAATAGTGTTTTTTCAACTAATAGGTAGGTTTTGTTAATTCTAGTTAGTTCACTTAGTTAGTTAGTTAGTTAAGGGATGGGTTTTGGCCAAGGGTAATTCAGGTTTAAATTCACTTCAAGTGAGTTATTTGGGAGGCGACATCCAAAAATCAAAACATTTAAATATTCCTGGGTTGCAGTTTCTTAACCAATGGTGAAAATGCACTTGGAGTGACCAACATTTCTTACAAACAAACAAAAAATAAATAAATAGATTCTACAAATAATAATAATAAGCCCCCTTAACCTAATATTTCACGTATATTATAGATTATAGATTGAGTCCATGAATTTTTCGATTTGAGACTTTTGTTTTGCTTTAATCCATAGCTAAATAATACGATTCAAAAGACAATTTGTTGCAAGTGTAATTGTCTTGTTTCAATCTTTTTAGATGATCCTAATATTTCTTCCTTTCATAATACAACCTAATAGAAGATATGACTTGAAGGCATTCCGACGAGCTATTGTTGTAGAATTGACAATTTTGTATTCTACACCGCCAACTTTGGACGTCAAATTGACCAGCCATTTGCTAAATTTATGCAATAGAAATGACCGACTACATGCCATGCACACTTAGTTACAGTTACCAACTACTCTTATAAGGCCACATTCGCAATCTAACAATTTCTAGGTACAATGCAAAGAACGCATTAAATAAATATAATAAACCAGTGGAAAGAAAGTTGACGCGATGACCTTGCAAACTTCGTTTAGAAAATTAATGCAACAAACTCATCGATTTCGGTATTTATACTTTGACATGTTGCACAGTAAATGATATATATCCAAACAATCAAGTTTATGAAAATTTGTGGTAATAATTGTAAGTAATTTTAAGTCTATTTGTTGTAGCTTGGGTGGTTAGGAGGAATGATTGTTACCTTCTTCACCTAGGTTTATATTTCTCTTGTTAAACCCTTATTTTAATGATTATATTTCTAGCTACACATTGATTTTCTACCTAGAATAACGAGTGTTAACATAAACCACCATTTAAAAAAATTGTAAGCAACTCTAAAATACATTATAGATAGATTAAAGACCAACCTCATTTAAAAAAATTGTAAGCAACTCTAAAATACATTATGGATAGATTAAAGACCAACCTCACGACAAGAAGCTATGAATACCCACCAGGAAATCCCATGGCGAAAGGAAAGGCAAGGCAAAGCAAGACCTGGACTCAGTCAATGAAATAAATATCTTGAAAACAGTGAACTTATGCCTACAAACTCAAAGCTTACACCACAACAATGACTAACTGTCCCAACCAAAGGCAACTATTTATCTCCCCGGAGGGACGAATAGAGCAAAGACAAGGAGATCTATTTGCGAAAAAATATATGATTGTTTTGCAAACAAGAGCGTTCAAGTTGAGGTCACATAATTGAGATGCAATCTAACAAACAATCTCAATTCTGGTGCTCAGATTAAACAAAACTAATAAATCATCTTCTATTTGATCATAATACATGTCTTATTTCTGATTACACCAGAACTTGCAAGTATGCAAAGGTGGCAATGTATTCATGTTAATAGCGAGGGTAAACTCCAACCCCTGTCCCCACTTATGAATATGTAACTCACTAAAAGACACATATCTTCCACTATTGGTTATGGTGACATTTGCATTTAGCATTGTGTTGATTTTCAATTGGACATTGATTTTAAAACCATTTTGGCAGGAATTGCTACCATGTAGCCTTGTTTAGTCAAGTGAATGATTAGACCAATGGAAATATTGATCCTACTTTGGACGCCTTTACGTTGTAGAGAACAACTAGATGCCATTCTTTACAAGTCAAATAAAAGGAGAGAGAGAAGCTATTTTGATTGACGATGACATTGAAGGGCATCTTTTGTCTATATGTAGATTTTTCTTACTAGATTTTGATGAAGACAAATAAACTATAAAATGTAAAAGTTGGAAAGAGAGAATCACTAAGAAAGGATAGCTTAAGTCACATCCTTTCTTATGAGATCACTCCACAAGGATATGGACTTATTCTTTTTTATGAAATAAATAAAAAAAGATTTTTCTTATTGTAGTGGACAATTTCATTTTCATAAAAAGTGTAAATTTTATATGAGATCACTTCACAAGGATATGGAATTATTCTTTTTTATGAAATAATAAAATAAAATAAAAAGATTTTTTTATAATTGAAGTGGACAATTTCATTTTCATAAAAAATGTAAATTTTACATGAGTTTAGATTATTCAAGTTTATGAAAAAAGTATCATTCTAACTAATATTTATAGAATATTTGTAATTATTTACTCTATATAGTGAATCTCAAAAACAATATTTCATAGCTCACATGGGTGTGACTCATTGGCAATTCGCTGGGTATGAAGTCACATGTTGTAAATAGAGGTCATGAGTTCAAATCACACCTGGGCTTACCTGTGTCCCATGCTTGCGGGTGGTCGTGAGGTACCTAGAGATATAATGGTAGTGGGACACGTGAGTATCAGTCCAATCTCAAGTTGCTCATTCCCCTAGTGTTTATATATATATATATATATATATTTATGGAGGATTTGTCATAATTCACTATATACATTGAAGTCCAGTCTCAAGTTGCTCATTCCCAAAATTTATATATATATATAAATGTAAATACTAGGATTTGTCATAATTTACTATATACATTGAATCTCAAAAAAGATATTTCATTTATCAAAATATAAATGCTCCTTAATACTAGAAAAAAAATGGTTTTTGACAACTATTTTTTAAAACATAATATAATGTCAATCTTTCCATTCTCCTACACATGGAAATTATTGAAAAGTTAAAATTATGAATGTTAACAAACATAATATAATCTCAATCTTTCCATTCTGATACGCATGGAAACCATTGAAAAGTTAAAATTATGAATGTTAACAAATGACTTTCACAAGGAGCCCCGCATATAGGTGAAAAGTTAAAATTATGAATGTTAACAAATGACTTTCACAAGGAGCCCCGCATATAGGTGGCATTGAGGGTGATTCATCACAAAAGGTTTGTAAGGTTTAGAAATGTTTAGACATGTTTAGTACTTGCAAACTTCATACTGACCTAGTGCAACTCTCTTATTTAAGATATAATGCTTTTATTATTAAAATACTACATTGCATTCTTTGTTATAATAATTGTATTTAAGATTTTTATGTCTTACCATACTTGCCATGAGGTAGTATATATTGTAATCAATTTGTGGTTGATAGTGTATATTGTAATCAATTTGTGGTTGATTGTTTCATGGGAAGATTTCAACAAATAATATTGCTACTTTAGAAGAATAGTTATTTTTTTTCTTTGTTTTTTTTAGAGGTTCAACTTCCATAATTTCTTTCGTCGAAGTCTCCATAATAGGCATAAATTATCCATCGATTATCACTAGGATGGCCTATTGCATTTGTACCTTTTACCCAATCCAATATCCCAATCACAATTAATGTGTAAAAACCACAAGCCCCTTGATGGAACAAACAAAGTGCATGCAATAACTACTGATGTATTCCAAAGTTTAAGGATTGGAGGTGGTGGAAACCAATTAAACTACAAGTATAACTGAGATGGTATATATTGGGGCATTGAGATAGAGAAGCATACTTATATTGGTACATTGAAATGGTATGGAACAAATAAATATTGAATTATAAAAATTATTATTAACGAAAATGATTAAAAAATTATTTAGTTTATCATAATATTTCAGCAAAATATATTAACTATAAATTATAATAACAAATAAAATAAAATTTATTCATCATTAAAAACCATACGCATCATCACTCATCTCCATCACCATGAAACATAAATTTATTAGAGGAATCCAAGCAAATCAAATACTTTCACTAAAAATCCCAATAAAGTTTACTTATCTTAAAAAAACACAAACAATTTCTATATTTTTTAAAACAATTTCTATGGTTTTTTTCTTAACTTTTTATGTTCACTCATCTAATAGATTGTCAAATGACGTGTCAACGTTGGATGTATGGATCCACAAACAATACTGAAATACTTATTGAAAATTGATTCGTATAAATTTTATTTTTCAACAATATAAAATGTATTTATTTATTTAAAATGTGTTTATTTATTTATTTAAAAATACACTTTTAAATAAATAAATAAAAGCAATAGAGGGATTTAAATTCAAAGTCATCATAACATTAATGTAGTGGAAACCACTTAAAAAGAATTTTATATATTGAAACCCATTTCATAATGCTTTAACATAATCCAAATTAAATGATAATGCTTTAAATGATAACCCAAATTAAATGACACATAACCTACATTAAATAACACAAATTACTTATAATTATAGTATATGTATAGAATTGAACTCCACAGCATTTTAGAGACTCGTGATTTGTCCATAGTTCTATAAAATAAGAGGTAACGGGATATAAAAACAAGGTTAAAATGCTTATTTATTAATAAATTATCAAATGAAGATGATGTTAGATGTATGGGATTTACAAATAATATTAAAATTTTAAAATTATTTACTTGTGTAATTTTTTTTGTAAGGTTTGTAAATTTTATTAATTCAAACTAAAAAGCTTGTACATGTCCAAAATGCTCAGCTCGCAAATGTCTAAAAAGCCATGTAGATTGCTGAAAATGTAAACCATATGGAGCCTAAGGTTATTGGACTTCCTAAGACTAAGGATTGTCAAAAATTTCAAAGACTACAAGTGTTTTAGAGTGGCAAAGTTCCCCCACAGGTCGGGGGTTATGGCCCATGAAATTCAAAAACATTGTCACACACGAGAACCAGAAACCAGACCAATAGTTGTGTTGCAGTACGGGTTTGCTTCGGCTCGCGGGATGGAAATGAAGAATGTTAATGGCGTCAGAATCAGGGATCAAAATTGAACATGTCACAGCACGTCAAAGGGCTCTCAGCACGTCCCAGAAGTGTTGTAAAAAAAATGGACGTCAAAAAAAAGAAGATTTTTAATTTTGAAGTTTTACAAATAAATGTAATAATTATTTCAAAATTTCATTAGAAGTGCTATATTTAAAATTGCCCATCAAAATTTTTACAACACAGGTACAGGGGCACCGGCAGTCCAGCACTGACTCTCGCTCGGAGACTCCAAGAGTCTAGTCCCCGGCAGTGACCCCGGTCCCCACTCCCCAACTCTCCATTAATTAATTGATTAGTGATTATTTACTAAGTCCCATCCCGAGTCCCGAATCCCGATTCCGTGGGCAATGGCATAATTGGCATTGATTGATTATTTAGTGGGGTTGGAAACTTGGAGGCTGGGCCGCTGGAGCCTCGAGAGTCGATATTTAACAAATCTACTTTACAAATTACATCCATCATCCATGCAGGCTGCAGCTAAAATCTTAACATTTTTATAGTTGTATAATTCCGCATTTAATTTCGGTTCAGAAAGTGGTTCAGAAAATTTATGATTCATGAATCATGAACCGTGATAGAATTTCCCAATTCCCATTGCCAAATTACCTAGCTCCAGGAGTCCAGTCGCGGCCAAATTCCAAATTCAATGTATTGTGTCATTCAAATTTGGGCAAGTTGGGAGTCTGGGACTGGGAGAACCATCGTGAATGGTGCGAAAAGCAAGCCTGGTTTGAAAGAGGACCCTGGTTTCAATGGTGATTCGGTGAATGGTGTGAAAAGAAAGCCCCAATTCCAATTTCCCATACTGTGCGCTGGTTTGAAAGAGGACCTTGGTTTGAAACTTTGAAATGTGAGCAAGCCCCAATTCATTTCCAAATTTCGGTGGTATTTTAAGGTTCTGGTTCTCATCTCGCTGGATGTGGCTGCAGTGAACGCAGAGGCGAGAGGCCGCGTTGTTGACAAGTGCTGGTGTCCGGACTCCGGACTCTGGAGGTCGTTTGGCTTTCTGAAGACAAAGTTCTGTCACCTGTGGCTGCTGCAGTCTTTTGCTGGTGCTTTCTTTCAAGGTATGTTTCCTTATTCCATTTCCAATTCCCATTGTCTGTGACTCTGTATTGGCATGGTGTGTACTGTCTCGATTTCGAATAGGATTTCAACTTTTCACAATCCTATCTGTACTGTATTGAGGTATAGCTTCTCCAACAGTGTTGTAATAGAGGCGTAGTTGGGGACCTGGGGTGACTGGATTCACAGCTCTTGTCCTTGTATTTTTGTCCCATTCTCTCATCGCCGATTCGCCATTATAGCATCGATTTCAGAGTATGTATATCCTACTGGGAATGCCCAAGTTGGATTTTTCGTTGTGGTTCTCTCCCTGAAGGTCCTTGTGAATGAGCTGGATGGTCAGCTCCATGGAGGCCTGAATGATGTGGGTTGGATGGAGGGCTTTGTTGTGCCCTTTCTTTTTCCTGAGAGAGCAGTTATTGTGGGTCTTTTCTGTGGAGTTTTGGCAGGCTATACCTACATTCATGGTATGAAGCTGTTTGCACCACGCTTAAATTACAAGGATCCAGTTGATTTTGGGTTACCTTGCCCTCTTTATCTGGAGAGTTTGAGATGGGTTTGCCCCTCCTGCAACGTCCCAAATGGGTTGTTTATTGAAAAATGTGATAATTGTAGTCAGTCCAGGGAATCGTAACAACTACGTGTTACTTCATTTCAGTAGTGTTATGAAGCACTAATTGTACTAATCCAGTAGGGTTAGGGTTTTGTAAGTTTATTATTGAAGAGATCACCTCAACCTATTGTGCAGAATATGTTCTGTTCCTTATATTAAGAAAGCACATTTTATATGGTTCAGGAAAGACTTAAAAACACTCAGAATGATATTCAATATGCACTTTTTATCCAAAATCTAGTATGATAATGGGCAAAATAAATATTAAACTGAGAAAACTGTAGCCTTCTAATTCAGTATGGCAGAGGTCCCGAATCATATTCAGTGATGTTATCATTGTTGCATTCCCATTTTTGTCATATACTATCACCAAATTGCAAACCAATTTTAGACAGGTTTCCTTCTTTATACACATGCTAGAAAAAAAATATTGAAAATGCCTAGTCAACTTGTCAACTTCCTCATAAATAGCTTTTAAGTAGATATCCATGGGCTGCCAGAGTCCCAAGCCACCGTGCGAATATGGATGCATAATAAAATGGGGTTGTGTTTGAACCTTGAGCTCCCTCAACTCAAAATAAAAATCCTAAAACAAAAAACCTTTAGGATCTTTACTCTTGACAGCTTGTTGAAACCAATTTTTTGTTTCTCCGCCTGGGCTATGAAAAGAGAAAAATATATGTTTGTTTTATATGCTTTTCATTTTGGGCATTTCGTGTGAGAGTCAAGGAGATCCGTCTTTAGTATTTACATTGTATTTGTAAATGCTTTGAACTTTCCGACGGGATTTGAAAAGTTATTTTCATGTTTTTATTTTATTGTTTTCTCTTGCTTTACATATTTTTTTCCACATATATTTGCCCGAATAATTAACTTATTGAAAATGTTCCTTCAGGCAGGCAGTCAGGTCCTATCCTTATCGAAAATGTTCCTTCAGTCAGGCAGTAAGGTCCTGTCCTCCTTTAGAGGGTTTTGATAGGGCTTAATGTCCATTGTTTCCAGGTTTCTTGTACACATTATAAAAGCGGTTATATATAATAATTATAGAGTTTGATTTGTGTTATGTTTATTCTTCATCTCTCAGCAAGTCTAAACATCTTCTGCATCTATAGCTTCTACCTCTATCAGTTGCATGGTAAACAGGCAAATTTCTGATTCTTGGACAAACTAAATTTTAACGTTCAGCTGTCTATCTTTCCACCATCTCATGTACTTTTGCCTTGGTTATTTCCTTCCATATGGGGAGTCTGTACTGGCTTGATTTCGAATAGCTATTAAAAAAAACTGGCTCGATTTCGAATAGCTATTAAAAAAAACTGTTGAGAACAGAGAAATTAGAATGACAGCGTGACAGCGTCTGTTCTCTCACTTTCTTTCTTCTAAATCATTTAAAAGGATAAAGTTCACAAATACAATTACTTAAGTATCTGCCCAGTAATTATCTATTAATTTCAGATAACCTTGCAAAATTGCAATCATCTAGTTCTAATACTAAGTTAAGAGCGATGCAATACAAAAAGCCCAGTAAAAATAAAGATGAAAAAAGGCAAAATCATTTGCCTGAACCGATTTTCTAAATGATAATTTTAGGACTGGTTAAGACTGGCCGATATAAATTTTAATATAAAATTCTCAATAATGTGAGCTTTACATTCTCGGATAGCTTTTTTCTCAATGTATATTTGAAACAATTTGTATAATGTATGCAAAGGGATGAAATTCATTCCTTTATTAAGAATAATTAATAGTTACCTGAATGGAATGAATAATTCATTCCTTTGAATACAGATTACTCTATTTCTATCTAGCTTAGTAATCAACGCACCATTGGCAAGAACTTGGTTTTAAACATAGTAGAAGAATTCATATCCTAAAGAAAAACATGCCCACGAAATCCAGAACTCTTCTCTTTAAGAAAAGGATTTATTGCTATGTAGGAAAGCTTAAACAATAACAAACAAATGGGCAAACCAAATTCTGTTCGAAGTCACAGAATTTCAGGTCATGGATTCATTTGGAGTTACTGGAACTCACCAATTGTCGATTGAGAATTTGAGACCATGCAATCTGTGAATCCGTGGGCACTGGATTAATGCCCATCCTTATTGTCAAGGCTTGTTGCAGCAAGAGAATAAGAATGGAGATGGGCACTCAGTGCAATCACCAACAAGATTCTCTGCAATAAATGTCTTAGGGAAAACATAGTGAAACAATAGCCAACACTACTAATTGTCACCATTCCTCCTATTCCAGTGGTTAAAGATTGCAAGCTGCTATATATCCCTTCTCATCAACCTGCTCTAGGTACATAACACTGTAGCATTGCACAATAAGTTATTGATTTTTAAGTAATCACAATTTTCTGGACACATGGGAAATTGGGAATCAAGATCTAGAAGTAAATTTGAAACTGTTTTGGGAAAGTGTAAATTTTCGCACAGCAAAAATGATGTATAACCCAATTTTTATTATTCTAATAACTAATAACTGATAACCCAATTATGCCAAAAAAATTCCAATGCTAATTTTTCAAAGCAAACTGCAAAAAGTCATCTATTTTTTAGTTTCTGGCAGTTTTACCTATTTTATATAGGTAGATATACTTTCTTGTTATTTATTTGGAATAAAATCTCCATATATTAATTACTATTAATGAACCACCTAATTGTTAGCTTGTTTGGCATGTGGCTCCTTTGCCAACTGTGTATCCATTTTCATTTTGGCAAGAGCTTGATATGGTTGTATTATTGGCTTGGTGTTGTAATAGGAAGTGTTTGTTTTTGGCATGTGGCTCCTTTGCCAACTGTGTATCCATTTTCATTTTGGCAAGAGCTTGATATGGCTATATTATTGGCTTGGTGTTGTAATAGGAAGTGTTTGTTTTTATTTCACATTAGTGATTAGTAATTTAGTATATCATTAATTTGTGTTTTTATATTTATTTATTTAATTGATTGAATACAGGGATAAATTGAGAAATGTCACATCTTGGTCATCCTAAGAAAGATAAAAAACAACTTTCACTTGCTAATGCATTTGGTATCCCTCAACACTCTAATCGACCATGCCACTTTGAAAATGAAGTTTATGATCATCCACTTGAAGGCCATGAATCAGATAGTGCAGAACCTCTTGAAGAGGAACAACCATCAAAGAGGGCCAAAAGAGCATTCAAGTCCAAATGGAAAACTAAATTTCCTTGGGCTTATGCTGTAAATGATTGTAATGGTGTTCAAAGGATAAAGTGTTTGTGGTGTGTAAAATTTAAAAGGGAAACTCCATCTGCTAAAGAAGGAAGTATGACTCTTCAAGTTAGTGGTCTAAACATCCATGCAAAATCAGAGGCTCATAAATTTGCTTTGCAACTTTTAGAAGGGAAAAGCAAACGGAGTACTCTTCCAATTACCAAACATGTAGAGCTAATGGTAGATGCTGAGAAGGAGAGAATTATATCAGTGATAGAAAACATGTATTTTGTCGCCATAAACGACTTACCTTTAGAAGTATATAAGTCCATATGTGACTTGAATAGGTATAAAAACACTCCTCACATGCCTCTAACAGATGATTACTCTTCATATACAAACACAACATCTGGAAAGGAGTTTTTACAAGCTGCTAAGGATGTATATTGGAAAAAGTTAAAAGATGAGATTTCCAACAGCCCATTTTACTCAATTTCAGTTGATGAAAGTACTGATCGGACTATGGTGCAACATTTGATCATTTATATTTCATATTTGACAAATGAAGGAAGAGGTCAATGTGTTACAAAATTCATAAAGTTGCTTCAAATTAAAGATGGAACATCACAGTCTATGTATGATGCTGTGACGTCTCTTTTAGCAGAAATGGATCTATCCTTAATAAAGTTAGTTGGATTTGGATCCGATGGGGCCTCATCCATGAGGGGCATTCGTGAAGGTTTATCTACTAAGATTCGTCGACATGCTCCTCATTTATTGGATATCCACGGCATAGCTCATCGATAAGCACTAGCAGCAAATGATGCTTCATCTTTTTTTCCAGAGTTGCAAGCTATTGATAAGTTTGCAAACAAGGTTTATTCATGGCTCGGGAAATCTGCTAAAAGACATGGAGAATTAAAAGAACTCATGGATTCATTTCAAATCACAAGGTTAGAAGTGTTACAAATTCATCACATTAGGTGGTTGTCTAGAGGCAAAGTCATGGAAAGACTTGTTAAACTCATGCCTGCATTGTTAATGGACTGGGAGTTGGGGGGAAAAAAAATGTATGAGGTGGCCACAATATTTCAAGTGCAATTTTGCATACATTTACTTGCAGATGTGCTTATTGAGTTAAATAAGCTGAATCAAAAGTTCCAAGAAGATCATGTTGATATTACATCTATTGGAACTACTTTGGATATCACTATTAGTTTGCTTCATAAGCGATTTCTAAGAGGCATATTTGGGGCAGGTGCAATACACACATCATCTTTTTTAAGTAAAACACAACAAGGAACTATTGATTTTACAGATTGCACAGGTATGGTACATGTACATGCATTGAGGTTTGAGGGTTTTCCAAAGTCACAAAGATCAGGGACACTAGATGATTGCATTTTGTTGGGAAAAAATTTTGTAATGAAGGTGATTGACTCTCTCAATGCAAGGTTCACAGATTTACCTATATTTAATGCTGCTAAGTTTTTTAGTCCTCGTAATTATTACGAGGATATGGATGATACGGACTCTCAAACAAGAAGATGGCTAACATGTTTATGTGAGAAATTTAGTGTTGGGGCCTCACCCATTGTGGATAGTGTTAAATGTTTTGGTGAAATGGACGAATTTATTTGTACTGTTTATAGATCATACCCAAAAAAACAGATGTTTGGAGCATGGGATCTATGTGGAGGTGAGCATGAATGGTTTGAAGGATTTCCATGTTTGATGCGTCTATGGCAAGTTATTCTTGTTATTCCAGCTAGCACAGCAGTATGTGAAAGAGGATTTTCAAAACTAAGCCGGATAAAAAATTATGACAGATCAAGACTTTCTCTAGAAACATTGGATATGTTAATGTTTCTCTCTCTTAGTGCACCTCAAGCTCTAAATGAGGTAGACTGGACTGCTATTTATGATGTATGGAAACAAATGAAAACTAGAAAGCCTCTTCCACTAGGATAACATATTCATATATCTAATGATCTAAGATCTGGTAATTTTGAAGAATGTGAATTTAAGTTTCAATCAGAACACCAGAAAACACTTGGAAGAACCACTAATTTATTTGAAGTTTTTGTAATGAAAAATATGGAGATAAGATCTGGTAATTTTGAAGAATGTGAATGTAAGTTTCAGTTAGAACACCAGAAAAAAGAACCACTCATTTATATGAAGTTTTTGTAATGAAAATATGGGGATAAGATCTGGTAATTTTGAAGAATGTGAATGTAAGTTTCAGTCAGAAGTTCAGAACACCAGAAAACACTTGGAAGAACCACTCATTTATTTGAAGTTTTTGTAATGAAAAATATGGAGATATGGTAGTTACTTTTTGAAAGTTTTTGGGACAAATGTATAGTTCCAAATCTCACCTTCTTAGTCTTTTGGGAGTTGTTGGTTTTAATGCATGACTTGGGGATATATGGAATATGATGAGTAAAAACGCTCCAACATATTGTTGTGCAATAGAATGTATTATTTCATTTTGAAAAAATGAATACAATTTAAAAACTTCTTAAATTGTGTATTTTTTATATTTAAAGAATTAATACTGTGTTTTCAAGCAACTATTTTCAAGGATTGTGGATTCTAGAATGTCATCTTCTTCAAATAATTGTTTGATATAATTATGTCAAATAATTGTTTCATGTAGAGATCTGATGGGCCAACTCCACACTACACAGACATGCTTGGTCCACACTGTTTTAATTGACAGTGAAGCATATTTTTGGGCCAAACATTGATGCTTCATTGTTTTAATTTACAGTGAAGCATCTTGTGACTTTTGTGGTGAAAAAGAGACAATAATAATTGCCATTTATGCCCTTGTGCTAGTTACAATTTATGCCTGGGTTTATCCACAAAGTTTATATAGAATTAAAAAATCCAATTTTTTATTCACAAACTTTGCATACTCCGTATGATCATTTCAGTTTTTGATGACAGAGGAGAACATCACTTAAAACACCTTACCTTTTTTCCATAGGTTGAGTGATGAGATTCCTCTTCTTTTGGTCCCTTTTTATGCTCTCTCCAGCAGTTTTTTAGACTTGTATTTATGTTTCTATTAATTATGAAAATATTTTAGACTTGTATTTTTGTTTCTATTAATTATGAAAATATTTTAGACTTGTATTTCTGTTTCTATTAATTATGAAAATATTTTAGACTTGTATTTCTGTTTCTATTAATTATGAAAATATTATATTCTTTCAAATATTCAGAGAACTAGATTTCATACCTTAATACTCAAAATACTTGATATAGTTCTATTGCTTGGGTAAATTTTATGCTTCTGCTTGTACATGCATATATGTGTGTTTGCTCTTCATCTTTATTATTTTTTGTTAGAATACAAAAGCATAGTAAAAATATTACTATACTAGTGAATTTGGAACCTTTATGCTTGCATTGTGAGAACACTTGTGATTATTTTATGTGATTTTAAACTTAAATAATAACTGCTGATGTTATTTCTGATCTGGAGGTTCCTTGTTGTTCTTCATTTTTGAATTGTTGGTGATAGTATACTTCAAGACTTGGAAAACCTTGAAGTCTCTGTAGCTACATATCTTTGAGTCAATCTTAGTTTGGGTAATTATTTATTTATCTGCAGTTGCTTATCAAGCCTTGATTACTTTTGGATTTAGATTGCTCTTCAAATAATCCATGCAAAGAGATGATCTCTCATATATTACTATATTAGTGAATTTGGAACCATTATGCTTGCATTGTGAGAACACTTGTGATTATTTCATGTGAATTTAAACTTAAATAATGACCTGCTGATGTTATTTTTGATCTGGAGGTCCCTTGTTCTTCATTCTTGAATTGTTGGCGATAGTATACTTCAAGACTTGGCAAACCTTGAAGTCTCTGTAGCTACATATCTTTGAGTCAATCTTAGCTTGGGTAATTATTTATTTTTTTACAGTTGCTTATCCAGCCTTGATTACTTGTTGATTTAGATTGCTCTTCAAATTCACGTTCATGTGCGAAAGTGATGTTCAGTGATCAAATTTGAAGGCTTAGTCTAGTTCCTCACAATTCCAATTAGTTCAGTGATCAAATTTGAAGGATTCGTCTAGTGTCTTGATGTCTAGTTCCTCACAATCCAATTATAAATATGTATGGCCTACAGTAAGTTGGTCAAATGGATTAAACTCTAATTATTTTGAATGTAATTTTTGTGCAGATTTCACAAAGTAGAAAGCTAGAGATCAAACATAGTATCTTGAAATCCATAACATGGTATATCAACGATTCAGCAAATTTATGTTATCAAAATCGAATTGTTTGTCAAAAACTAAATTATGTTATAAAGAGGCAATAAAACTAAATTAGTCTCCAAATATTCTATTACAAGGTTGGTTTCCAGTGATGCCAAGAAACTTTGTATTCAATGTTTTAGTAAATATAATAAATTAAAATGTTATATTTCAAATCAATTTATAATTGAAAATTGATTTGAAATGTAATATTTTATTTAACATATTTTTTACTGAAGTGTATGAATAATTTATTATTGTCAATTGAAAAGAAAAATTTTATAAAGCTTTTCATCCTCGAAGTGTGCACAAATATATACCCTTCAAATTTAAATTAAGACTAGCCCTTCAAATTTGATCACTGGTCGGAATAGTTATAATTGGTAGAGGTGGTGCTATGGATCTGGGTGCCACTCATCCTCATGCATGTGACAGACAGCATCTCGTTTCGAGAGTTGAGCATGTGGGGTGGGGTCCTCAGTCGGCTTACATTCGTCGTGGGTAGTGCAAATTTCGTTTTTCAATCAGATAAAGTTTGTTTATTTATTTATTCAAAAATATAGTATTATGTAAATAAATAAAAATCACAAGAAAGATTTAAATTCATAGTGAAAACTCTTTTTTTACCTTAAAAAAAATCACAATTTATTTTTATTAAAAATAAACCATTTTTTTATAGAGTTTTGTAGATCTTTCTCACTGCTGAAGATCTCCTAACAGTATTAATAAAAAATGCCATCAGTCATTACATCCATAAGATACCCAAAGTAGGTAAAAATAATATATAGCATTATCAAACCAAAATAAAGAAGCTTTTAAACCATCAAACATTTAACCCAAAAAGGACTTAGATGTATAGTTATCTCATTGTCATTGATCCTCTCTTGGATAGTTGATCATCGTATGTGTTCATTTCTATATATATATGCTTAAAAGAGGTGTTTTGTATGTGAACTAGAGGCCTAATAATCTTTTCATATATAGGAACAAGGAGAATCTTATTTGGTTGTCTTTTGTTCCTCATCCACTCGATAATAATTTTAGAGTCTCCAAAGACCTGTAAGTGTTGCACTCCCTTCATAATTTCAATGAGAACATGATAAATGAAGTTTTCCACCTACACCACCAACTATAGGATTTTGTTGAACTACATCCTCAAAGTAAAGCCAATGATAAGATTTATCAATTGTTTCAACCACAATATTTCTGAGAGACTAAGAAAATGTCTCTTGAGGGGATAAATTGAGGATGGTTAATCCTTTTGATGCACAGACAATAGGAGAGATATCAACATCCTCAAAGACTACTTTATTCCTACACAACCAAACTCCCCATATAAAGATAACTGGCATAGCCATATGAGACATGAACAATGTATTAGAAGACTGAACAATGTATTAGAAGACCAAGATCATAAATCTTTTTCTAGGGACATACCATCCTAATGAACTGAATACCCCTGACTAAATATGCATGATCCCAAATTTGTTTCACCATTTTCCTTACAGAGGGGACATCTACCTCGCCCATTCCAAAATTTTCTCAACATCGGGTCCTAAACTAGAATTTTATTTAAGAGGGATAGCAAGAAAAATTTTCATTTCATAGGGCATTTGAACTTCCAAGTAGACGTGAACCACCAACACTATACATGAGGGTATTCTTCTGGCCGAATGACTTGGTATCTAGTACTAGGAGTGTATGACCCACCGGATTTGTTCTTTGACCATAAAAACTCATATTATTTGTCCACAAGCATAATGTGGCTATCTTTAAGATATTTTATAAATATGTTCCAAGTATTCCTATTATCCTCCTCCATAATTTGCAATTGATTATATTTTAACCACTCTTATGATAGGAAGGTAGTGTTAATAGGATCACTGATCTTCTCCAAAAAAATGTAACCGTGGTCTCTCAAATCTTCCACCAAAGGGAGGGGGAGTCTGTGTTCCCCACCACACCCTATCCAAGGGTCCTGTCCCAGTCTTACCCTTCTTCCATTTCCAATGTACCACTCCAACCAATCACCAATGGCATCGAAAGCTAATAACAAATCTATCCACATAGTAGATATATTCTTGTAGTATTTGTCCCTACTTCTGAACCGTTCCTCCATAGATAAGGGAGCAATATATTTTTGAATAAAAACTGAACCTAGAGGCCCTCTCCCTTTAGGATTCTCCATACCCCCTTTGCTGCAAGGGCCTTTGAAAAACAATGAGGGTTCTTTAGACCCCAGCCACCAAGAACCTTACGCCAAGATACAGAATTCCATGCGGCCCAATGGAAAGAACCTCTAGCCGGGTTACCTTTCCAGATAAAATTGAAATAGATCTTCCTAATTTGCTCCAATATGCCACTAGGAACATAGGCCAATTAGACCCAATACACTGGAATTGTTTCCAAAATAGATTTCACCGGAATGAGGCACCCTTCTCTACTGAACCATTTATTGCACTAGAGAAACATTCTTTTTCCAATATTTTCTATTAGCCAGGTCCAATCTCTTTTCTGATAAGCATTAGGCTTCATGACAAATCCCAGATACCGAAGACCATTCTCAATATTTGTTGGCGCACTTTTACTTCGACCAAAGTTCAAGCATTCAACAAAATGCCAACAAACACCACTACCACAAATACCGGCCTGAAAGGGAGTCAATCCCTTTTGGCAACACCTACAGAGCAGATGAAGTCTCATCCGAAGTACCTATGGAGACTGCAGGAACCATATTTCTGCAGTACGAAAGGGGAATAGCTCGTGTCACGAACCCAATACCCGTGCAATGATAATTTGGCTATGAAACATCCATAATTTCACTAATAACACCCATACTATCACGAATTTGGTTTTCTACTGGTTAAATTGATGTTTATAGTGAAATTATAATTGTAATTAGGCACTGTGGTAATTTAAATATGAAAGAAAACAAATACGATTATGCAAGTAAATTTGTTATGATTACAAATTCTCAAATGATAGGAATTTCATGCAATTAATGAAAAACATTCAGCAAAAAATACATTAAACACAATTCAATAATTGTCCACAACAAATTCCATTCACAAATGAATACTTATCTGGAAGAAATGAACCGATTGTTTGCAGACCAAGGACATTCCACCCAGCTATAGGCTCTGTCAATCCATATCTTACTTTGACAGGACACCCCCGAGATGGGACTATCAATCCACAAAAGGTGATGGTTTCTCTGGCTACAAATATCCCTCAACCAAGGAATGAGGCTCCCTTCTCTGAGTTAACAGTAACTCGGGCTCCCTTCTCTGAGTTAACAGTACCTCGGGTTTGTTACCCCTAATTCCTTTTCTAGGATCAAGGGAGTTATGTTGTTATAAGTCTAGTTCACTGTAGGTAGAAGGGTGAGGGTGGTATGGAATGGTACCGAAATGGTAGTATCAGTGACAGGGTTCTCCAATAGATAGTGCAGGTCTGGAAGCTACTATATCTCTCTCTGGCATCCCATAATAAATGGAATAATGGCTTTCTCTTCCAATTTATATGCATGCTTGAGGCTAGACAGGTGGCATGGAGAGGTAGACATTTTTCCCTAGACAAGTGGCACACATGGGTTGGACACACTTTTCCCCCTTTTTGTGGAAGGATAGTCCCTCACCTCTTCTTTTTTTCTTTTAGTCTACAACAGGCATGTATTTTTTATATTAAAGAGTGGAAATTTACAAATTTACATATCTTGGTCAATCTGGACCATGCATATCCAGCTTGTATCCATTTCGTAAATATTTACATTTTTATACATATTGGGGTCAAAAACGGGGTGTTACAGCTAGACATTTGATACATTCATCATACAACCCAATAACATCGACCAATCTAGAACATCGACAGAATCAGAGCTTCGACACATTCATCACTTCAACAGAACCCCTGACATCACCAGAATGGCATAACTTAAAATATATTATGCATTCATATTACTTATAATTATCTTGATCATGCATTCATTTAAGCATTCAGACAGAGGAAATAAACACATATCACATATCGCATCACACATCACAATACATAAAGACCATATGTTTAACGTGGAAACCCATCCTGGGAAAAACCACGGAAGTGCTTGTCTTTATTATGAGTCACAGCCAAATAATCACTTCAATTAAGACTTATAGATTTCATCATGACATACAAGGGATCTGCGCACACAACCTGCAAATCAACGACTCGGCTTCTCCAAAATAACTCCAACAGATATTGCATAATGCTTCATTACAGACTCAAAATATGCTCTTACAGCATCGACTAACAATAACCCACCGTATCCAACTGGAACCCACCTAAAAAATATTCCCTTATTACATGTTTATAGGGCGCACTTAGCTTGTCACGCTCCCACTAACCCACTAACTTACTAACTTACTAACCAACTCATTATTACAATGTCGACCATTTCTAACTAACTAACTCAACTTCGACCATTTGACTTGTTCAATGTAACCATTTTTCCCGTATTATTGGCCACTTCATCGGAGTTGACTGCTTCACTGAACCACTTCTGTATTGCCTTTGTCCACACCAAAATAGTTTTCACCAAAAATGTTACCTCCAAAACGCTAGGCCCAACAATATCAACTAAGGGAATTTTGTTGAGAGCAAATCCATTCAATTTCCTCTTAATTGATGTTAAAAAATGAAATAGAAGACTTTGTAACATTGTAAACCATTCCCCTAGATGCGAGTGGTGGCGATCAAGCCAGGCACGAGGAGCATGCCACGAGGTTCAGGAGTGGCATGACACCTGTGCAAGTGCAAGATAGACATCCATCCAGGAATGACATTAGGCATCCTCTTGAAACGACGTCGAGGCGCTCGCGACTTTAACTCCAAGGATATTCGTCCCCTCCGCCATACTGGATTAGCTACCACGCCCACAACCCCCATGGCTCCCAAACGTTCAAACTCTTCTTGTCCCTTCACCTGCTCTAGGACTTGGCTCTCTATCATGACCATGCTCATTCTCCTCCGCATTCTTGCTCCGCTGCTTCTGGATCCCTTGTTCCACGATTTCCTCTCACCTTGCCCCTATGCCACCCCTGTTAATATCCTCCTTGAAATCCTACTCATCGGCACCATTATGGGAAAGACGAAAGGACCTCGAGGCAAGAATAAATTCGAATCCCAAGAAGATGGGAAAACTCATAAGGGCTACAGTGCTAAGATTTCCATTCCTGTTCACTTGCTGGTGGACAATTGGGAGGCCCGCATCATCGCCGATATACTCACCATGGGAAGTCAGGCTCATCCTTGGGATCCATATTGGTTATTGAAGAATATGCTCAGGGAGCTTATGGAAGATAGGGTGGCCAACTGGGCCACAACGAAGCACACCATGCAAACCTTAAGCGCCACTATGCCCAACATGGCCGCCACCCTACAAAGTCTGGAGAGCACCCTCTGCTAGGAGGTGTATGCTCCAACCGCCACCTTCGGCATGATTTTCATCCTGAGAGCAGCGCCCAGGCCCACGTAGCCAGAAACATGACGACGAGTGGCAGAATTCCGAGCACTCCTACAGGTCCTGGTCTAGTCCATCCCTTTGGTAAGGCTCTAGATTTTCTGAGAGGTAAGGAGCTGATACAGACCACCTTCCCCATTCCTTCCACCCTGGGTCCAATATTGGCGAAGCGCACCCATAATGAAAAGGACAACACTAACTTGGGTTTCAGAAAGACTACTCCTTTACCAGTCAAGCTACTGGTAAGAAACACCAGGCCAACTGCAAAGGTCACTCAGCCGGCTATGAAGGTCTCTCAGCCACCTGTGCAGATCGATCCGCCACCTGTGAATAACTCTCTTCCGCAGCCACCTGTGAAGAACTCTCTACAGCAGCCGGATGATGAGGACGACTACTACAATAGTTGTTCAATCCTCGAGGAGACACCCTCTGATGCTGAGGCACCTACTACCCACTGATAAGGAGGTTATCCTTCTGTTTTCTTTTCTTTTTTCTTAAGCTTCATAGCCACTATGTTTATTTTCGATGTTTTCATGGACACACAGTCTCCTTTGGTCTATCATGTTTCCCCAACTCTGGGAAGGACTTTTTGTATAACTCGGTACAGTAGGATCTCTCAAGTTTCCATGGTTGGCTCAGACCACCACAGTATGTACTTTCTACTGTATTTTTATTTTTAGCTTAATATAATTCCGCAACATTACAAAAAAAAAACATTGTAAACCATTCTTTTAGCTGCTGCAAAAAGGTCAAAGAATCCTTCTAGGTGGATAATTTCGCTTCCATAGTCATTAGAAAAAATGAGAATATCATTAACAAAAAAATATGGGAAACACTTACAGGACCTCCAGCATGAATACCCTTGAAAGAACCATTATGTTTTGCATGAAGCGGTAATATACCAAACCCTTCAACCACCAAAAGGAACAAGAGAGGTGCCAAAGGGAATCCCTGTCGAAGACCCCTTCCTAGTCTGAAAAGGGGATAGGCTAATCCATTGATCAAAACTACAAATGAGACTGATTTGACAGAGGACATAATCCAATTCACAAGTTGTAAATGGAAATGAATTTGGAGCAACACTAATCTCAAGTAGAGCCAGTGAACTCTGTCGTAGGCCTTTGATAGGTCAACCTTCACAATCATTGCAGATAAGTGATTCACCCTAGAAAAATGCAAGACTTATTGAGTAGTACCCACTACATCATGGATTTGTCTACCAACCAAAAAGTCAAATTGTTCTCGATAGACTGATCTAGACAAGATCCCGTTAATCTTGGTGGCTATGATCTTAGAAAACAGCTTATAGATACAGTTACACAAAGATAAAGGTATGAAATTCTCAATATTACATGCTCCATTTTTTGAGGAGTTATGGAGGGGGTTGAGCACAAAAAAACTAATAAGAGTGTGATTCTTGTATTTTCATTTCAAATATATACTCTTCTATGGAACATGACAATAAGATAACAGTTAAAAGGCTAACAAAAAGGAATTAAATTACAAGCAAAAATTAAACTCCCGCAAAATTATCATTGCAATAATATCTACTCCACCAACTCTTTTCTAACTAATTTGTTATAACCGTGAACCCATTACAATTGCAATCTAAGTTGGGTGTAATGTTGAAAATCCTTTTAGTGGGGAAGTAGTAGCAAGAAGGATTCTTCTTGATCTCGTAGGACAAAGAACTTTCAGATTCGCCTTGGAGTTAGGAAGAACTACAAGTAACATAGCAGAGGCTTTTGCTCTTCTACAAGGTCTAAAAATTGTGAAGTCGCAAGGGGTCTCAAAGGTCTAGATTTTTGGGGATTCTTACAACATCATTAGACTATGTCGTTCCAAAGCAAAACCAAAAAAATTGCATTTGAAAATATTTATCTCCCATGTGATCTCTCTCCTAGCCTCTCTTCCTAGATATTGACTATTTCATATTTCGCGAGATCTAAATAAGGAAGCGGATGCCCATGCAAATTGGGCGACTGGACTTGAACAAGGTTTTAATGTTGGTGAATGAACAAAACCTATAATATTGTGCAGTCTCATAACCCATTTAAGTGTTGCAATGATGAGTGAGTTAGGGAATTTAGTCTAGTTTGGATGGGTCGCCACAGCATCAAATGTGTCCACCTTACATTATGATGTTTGTGAAGGCAGGTGGTGAAGGCAGTTGACCCGTGGTCGATGCGGTACGACATATCTAATTTAGTCCTCTCAATGATGAATTAGGTACTTAGGTATGAGGTCAGAGATGATGTTTGCAAGAAGGAATTAAAGGTTAAATATAGGTTCATCGTGCAGGAGTGTGGGAGGATCCCATATAAGCATTGGCATTTCCCGCACGAGTCTCAGTTGCATTGCGCCATTTGTCTAGTGAATCGATATTCAGAGGGTTGTTCTTGGAATAATTACAATTCTTGGTCCTACTTATGAAGGGATCAGATTGCAAACTACATAATGTCTGATAGTAATACAAGTGTTGATTGTTTCCCAAAGCATGGAATTCAAACGGTCTCACTGGAAGTAAATTTCTCTGCCACAAGGTCACTACTCTGAAGTGTTGTATGAGATATAATGAACATATGTTTGACAAACACCTCATATAGATTAAAAGCGAAGCTGCTCAGGAACAGAGGGAGCATAGAGCCTAGGAAGCCTATTTTACTAGGAAATTCGAAACACAGGAGCGGAAAATTCAAGAGCTATTGTGCCGCATTGGAATGATGGAGAACCAGATGAACATGGTAACAGGGAATTCTTCCATGATTAAGACCAAACATGCATTTCCAAGCATGTTCTTTGGGGAGGGCTCATCTCCAATTTCACTTAGTTGTTGAATGTTTTGCAAATATGTGAAGTTGTTAGGAACATTTTGTATATGTAGAATATATTAGGTGGTAAAATGGCTAACTTACCTCAATCAAGAGGATTTTTTATGGATTGTAAAAATAGGCTAGCCTCTACATTAGTTCCTTTGGACAACCAGACATTATTCAGACATTTGTATTTTTGTTGTGTGGCCCAGCCACTTTATTTTGTATAATTAAAAACTTCTTTCCATTTTGGTAAAACAAATGTTGAAATATTTCCTTTTACAATTTTTTAGGCTAAAACCATACAATGGCAGCATTGCACAGTCATTCCCTGCGCTCCCTTCGAAACTTATCCAAGCAATCCACAAGACGCCAACCATTCTTATCATATGTTTTTGATATATTTCATGTATTTGCAAGCCATTGTTATACCTCGAATTGTGGATGCAAGAGCACTTACAGCTCCTAAAAGACAACAAGAGGTCAAGCAAATATCGTTGAACCAACAGACCAAGGCAAACCCCAGTAAAATATCCCAAAAAACCAAAAACAGAGGATTTTTGCCCCTGTACAGACTAACACAGAGCAAAAATATGGTATTTCCGCGGCTTGTAACACTGTGGAGTAGCGAAAAATTTGGAAATTTTCGAATCTATAGGACACTGTGGGGGCGCGAAAATATGAAATTTTCGCTCTGCAAGGTGTTTTGGGGAAGCTAAAAAATTTCCTGTAGGTGGAAAAAAATGAAAATTAATGCCTAGATCCGAGCAGGGGTGAAGTGCTAGGTTCAAGATAGTCCTCAATGATGACTAAAGAGGATCTAAGGTGATGGGAAACAACACTTAAAAGAGGATTTGATGGTCCAAACAAGCAATCAAAGGTGAGACTAGGGAAAAATTCCCCAGCGGAGTTGCCAATTTCTGTTGTGAGAACATCTCCCTACGGATAGGTAGATATCCCCTTGGGATTAGAAAAGGCCCCTAGTTTCCTACCCAAGATAGAGAGGAAACAGATAGACACTATAGGCCTCCTAGATCTAGCTCACACATCAGCTAACAGGCTATGGAAAGACAAAGCAAGTAGATGGCGTAGCTTACTTTGATGGTTGTCCTTGCTGCTCCTAAGTTGCTCCAGCTCCAGCCTTTGATTATGGACTTATGAACCTATTCACAAAGGAAATACAACACCTTCTCCAAAGCAATATATGTATAAACAAAGATCTAACTATAAAAACATAGACAATTTCATGCATTCATCATTAAAGACATGAAAATGAGAGGAATAGGCTAAGTTATATTAATGATAAGAAATCCAAAAGAAGCTGATTACAATGTTAAACCTTGATGTCCAAAGTAGCAACAACTCCTTCCAAGCTCTCCAACATCACCCTTGCAAGACTCATAGGATCATAAGTTTAGTGCTTCCAAGATCACCCCCTTTAGCTCATTGATGGCTCTCTTTAAGTAGGATTTCGGAGGCCAACCACTAAGAGGAGATTATGGATCTAAGTGAGGAAGATGTGGATCAAGGATCTAAACCATGCCAAGGAGGGAATGTGAGATTGGATTCGAAGGGGGACCTCATCCCATGAAAATCTCCTCGAAATCCAAGATCCAAAATCTAGGGATAATGGCTATTCGAGGATTTTTGCGCCCCCATAACTAAGCAAAACCTGAAAATGTTGTAATTTTCGCGCTCCCATATGCATTCAGAATGCGAAAATATATCTAGGAGGCACATAAGTGGGTTAGGTCAAGTGGTTTTCGACCCCTAAGTTGTTGGATTTTCTTCCAAGTGTGACTAGGGAAGGGACCAACATGATAACAAAGGGTCCTAACACCCTTAGGAGGCACAAACATCATGTTTCTCATGTTGATATGACATGAAGACTCTCAATGGTACATAGTGTGACAATTTGAGGTATAATAGCCATGGTTCCCACACTATCCTTCCGCATTATTTGAACCACATATTAGCTTGATGGAGGGTCTCAAATTCAAATGTTAGATTGAACTTCTCACCATTGGGCAATGGGGCTCCCAATTGGAGTGACAAGTCACCTACGGAGATGGCACTTTGTTCCCTAGTTGTGACTATGAGCACTTGCTCATTGTAATTGATTCCCCCAACAATGGAAAAGCAACCAAACCGGAAATGCAGAACTGTTGTGTGAAAACTCTTGCTACCGCCTTGGGAAGGTAGGGCTACGCCATGCCTACATACTTTATTAAAATAATTTATCTTCTAAGTTTGCAAACTAATTTGAAATGGAAATTTAGTTTGGGTGGTCTCATGTCATTGGATGTTCTTCTTGGAAAGGTACATGAAAAAGTTTAAGGTGTTTGTTAGACAGAGGGAAAAACCCAAGGGGTCTAGGGTTGATGGGTACATAGTATATGAGTCCTATTATGCTAGTGAATACATCAATCAAATCGATGACACATCAAGCAGAGTGGTTTGGGACGACCAATGAGATGAGGAAAAAATAGAATGGGAGCTACTCCAAATGAACAGAAAAAGGCGCATAATAAAGAGTAAGTCACTTATATTTTGTCAATTTTCTATAGAGTAAATATTAACAATGAAATTGATAATATCTATTCGATCTCATACTAATCATTTTCATTTCATAAATACATTAGTGAATGCATAAATTGATGCGATCAATAAATTTATTCGTTATAATGTGGAGGCAATGCAACCATGTGTCATGTTGTATGAAAATAAGAGAAGGAAATGGGACAATGACAAGAAAGAATTCAAATGGTTGAATAGTAGAAACATCCCTTATCCTAGTCATTTAAAATAAAATATGGCAACGATCTATCCAAATAGTTGGGTGGCTGACCAGATCAGAGATAAATATGGCGTGTTTGGTCATTACCCATGTGGTGAAGAGGATGCACTAAACATATGGATTGGGTGCATCAACTATGTAACAATCTCTGTGTGTAAATGTTCATTTTATAATGCATGTTTGAATTATAACATGTATTATGTTTTTATTAATGCTTGGATTACTAAACATTTGACAACGTCCATTCTTCACATTTTTGTTTCCATCTATGTGGACATATGGACATCATTTTTTCACTAAGTATATTGATGATGGACATGCCACATTTGACTATAGTTGAGTTTAACCAATCTAGTTGTGCTAGCCATCATGATCATAACATAATAGAGGGAAAGCTAGGTTACGTTGGAAAGATACAAGATATCATGCAAGTGGACTTCTCATCTTTCCAATGTGTTATTTTTAGGTGCAAGTGGTGGGATACTTTCAATCATAATAATGTAAAGGAAGATCGTGACAATGGGACAATATGTATCAACTCTAAAAAGATGTGGGATGAAAAGAAGGAGCCTTATGCTTAACCAAAACACTACAACCAAGTGTTCTTTTACCCATATGTGTTGGATAAAGATTAGTGGTTCATACTAAGACACGATCCTAGATAAAAAATATATTTTTTAGAACAACAATGTTATCATGCCAAGCAAGGAAGATAATCTGTGTGATGGCAACAAATAATGATATGTACATGTTTTATTTCGACATTTATGTTATGGCTGCAGCATTTTATTGTGGCACGATCTATAATTGATTAGTTTTTTTTTTCTTCATTTTATGATGTTGGATATGAAAAGTTAACAACCATTTACAACCATTTAAGCCAATATATCTACATCATCCCAATTCCAAGATATATTCATGGTTCCATTTTCCTTCATGGAAGGACACTATAATGTCAAAAAAATAATGTAATTTTTATTGTTTTCTAACAACTAACATCATTAGTGTGGGACCCAACAACTAATATCGTACCTTCTTTACGGGACGTTATATTGTCAAAAATATTAATGTCATTTCTATTGATTTCTGACAACTAACCATCTCCCAACATTTATCAAGTGGCCTACATTGCATGTTTCATTGATATGCCTTCAAAGGAGGTAATCTTTCAAACGTAATATTTATAAATCATGTTTTGATAAGCTACCAATAGCATTGCATTCATTTTTTGTAATTTATTCTTCAAATGTGCAAAACATATGTACATTTGCCATAATAAGAAAGACCTTTAATGTGTGTGCTTATTGAGTGATGTAAATTGCATCTTCCATTGGGGTGCCTTCAATGGAGGTAATCCTCAAATTTATATAAATGCTTTTCTAAATCATACCAACAATGTTGCATGCATTTTTTGTAGTTTATTCTCCATCTAGGCAAAGCATATTTACATTTTTCATAATAAGCAACCCCCACCCTCTCTCTACACACACACACATAAGTGAATCAAAGCTCATCTCTATGTCATTTAATTTTGTGATTCTGATGAATTAGCTCAATAAGTTCAAATGGATTGTTTCAAGGTGGAATTCATCTTTAGGTCTCTAGTTCTAGTCTTGTTGAGTTTTGTTGGGTTACCAACTACTATTGTGGTTGCGAGATGAAATGTCTTCTATATATATACTTTGATAATTATGGAGAAGATCTTGCAAGGTTTTCATCAGAAAAATTATAATACACACACATTAAACATGTGTGTGGGCACACGTGTACGCACACATGTGTGTTGTTTTTTCATTTAATTAACCATTTAACTTATATGTATGTATTTAATTAGTTTTATATATAGAGAGAGAAAAAATTGTGGTATGAAATATATTTATAATTTATTACTTTTATTATTTTAATAAATCCAATTATTAAAGCACACATTTATTCTTATAAAAATAACTTCATATTAAAAAACCCCAAAATAAATCAAGCATTAATCTATTTTTTAAATCACTAAAAACATGTCTAGCTTATTTCTCTAGCACCTCAACAATAAGCACGAAAGTCAAATATCCTATTATCTAAAATTTAATTGTTAAGAAATTTTTATTTTTATATGATCTTTTAGTTTTAATATTGTCTTTCATTTGACGTTCAAATCTTCATTTTACCTATCATAATAATAGTTGATGTTTTTTAAATAACATTTATAATAACTAAATGAAACATTGAATTCTCATATCTTCCTCATAAAATACAGAAATAAAAAGTTCTACAAAAATATGATAATAAAAAAAACATAATAATTAAACCAAGCACACACATAATGATAAAGAAGGTTTATCCTCAAAACCTTTAAATAGACTTCTTCACAAGCAATACAATGGGACATTACCATGGACCACCAAATACCATGGGCCAAAAAAACCATAACCTAATTATTAAAGTTAACTTATTTTCATAAAGTTATGGGACACAGGTAAAGTCGAGTGTGATTTGAACTTGTAACCTCCTGTTACAATATGTGACTTCATATCAAGTGAAACACCAATGAACCACACCAGTCCAAGCTTCTTCTATACTTACATTAAAAACAATCTATTTCATAATATTTCTTCTTCTTAATATGATAATAATAAATAACATATCTCCTATAAATTTTATCCATGCACATTCTTACCATTTTTCTTTTTAACAATTTATTTATAACCATTGTGTGTAATCTCGTATTTGATTTTTTGTTTTTTTAATTTAAATGTATTTTATGTTATGCATTAAGATATTAGATCCTTCATCCATTCATCTCAATAGCATATCAAATCGTTCATACATTCTCAAATTAGCAACCTTATATTAATGGTATTTAAATTGGTGATGAAAGACTAAAATGCTTCAATCAAAGCATTCACGGTTAGTATCACGAAAATTTAAGAATTAATGTTGTTGTCAATTATACCAATTAACTTATATCTTATATTTTATATAATGAATGACTCATTTATATTTAATAAATACAATTAATGTTTTAGGTAGAGAATAGTCATCCTATTAGAGGTATTCTATAAATTTTATAGAATAGTTCAAGTTTTGTATGAACTAGTCAAAATCATAATATGATTCGGATCTCGAGAGTTGGGATTCGGAAGGCTTGAATGTCGAGAGAGGAAGAAAATAGTCTTACAAATCGTTATCAATTGATCCATGATCGAGATCAAAGAACAATAACTGAAATGGATTAACCAAGAACTCCTCACAATATTAATACACAATAATAAGACCCAATGTAGGATGCCAGGAATAATAGATTGATTTATTGAGAAGGCATAAATCATTTATATAACATTATTACAATGTGTCTTGAAATTTAATTTCGTTGAAGACCCATTTGAGATATCGAAAATTCATTTCCATCCATATAACGTACTTGGTATGTGGTGGCCCAGGGAGTGAAAAAAATGTTTATTGAAAGTCAGCGGACAAGCACACATTGTTTTGCAGACATATGTTGCTTCAATTGACAATATCTCTCAAACCAGGAAGCCAAATGAAAAACCACAAAATACCCATTTTAGCTGACGGAAATAAATTTCCAATGAGATATGGTAAAGCCTCTAAAACATTTTGTGGATTCCATGGAACATGTTTAAAGTTGTTGTATGTGCAACCGTATGTGCTACTTCAAACAAGCATATCTCACAAACTAGGAAACGAAATGAAATTCTGTGAAATACCCATTTGAGCTGACATATTTTTTTTTAAATGAGCTATGTTAATATACATTCCACAATATCCCTCTAATTTTTTTTGAATGTGAGAGGGTCGAGTGTAGAGGGCCAAGGGTTTGTAGAACAGCATGGGTTGTTGTAGAGGTTGTGGAACCTCTATGGGTAGTATGGACACCCTGCAAAATTATTGAAAATATTGCAGACCAATGGATGTAGTGGATCCATGTATGGATGTAGTGAATCCATGTATGGTTCTCCTTGTAATGGTGAACAAAGATCTGAGGGTTGAAAATCCCTGTAGTGCATGTGGACCAACTGTGATGCTTACAATATATGGCCTGGAAAATGGATTTCGATAGTACCAAGAGGTTGGTGATTGCTCCAAATATGTGAACCCGTTGTAAGCTTCAAACCCTTGTTCCGATGGAGAGTGTACATGTTATGATACCGTTGATCTGGATCTTGCGGTTGAGACTCGGAAGGCTTGAATGTCGAGAGAGGAGGATATTAAACCTGCAAATTGTTATCAATTGATCCATGATAGAGATCAGAGGTGAGGCTCTCAGAACAACAACTCAAATGGATTAACTAAGAAGAAATCTCAATATTAACACACAATAATAAGACCCAATGTAGGATGTCAAGCTTAATAGATTGATTTATTGAGAAGGCATAAATTCTTTGTATAAAATTATTACAATGTGCCTTGGCCATACCATGGTCCAAAACCATGGGCTACCAAATACCATGGATGGGTGTATTCTAAATTGTGGGCTTCTAGAATCACCTGGAAGATTCCAAAACCATAGATGGGAGAGGATGGTCTCTCAATTTAAGGCTGTTGTGATGAATGGGAGAGGGTGGCATCTCCATTTAATGCTTTTATGTCTTATACATATGAATTTAGACCATATTCCCCTAAAATTAAGATCATGATATGAAGATAAATAACATGAATAACAGTCAATTAGATTTTGCTCAAGTGTTAGAGAGGATAATTTGTATCCTCCCTACCTAGGTCCAAATCTCACTTGCGACATGTTTTCTTTCTAATTCGATTGTTGATTGAGGTTCTTTGTGAACTAATTGTTGACATTAAGGTTAACAAAGTACCAACATTCTCATTCTTACTTATGGGCTAGAAAGTAAGCATGTGATAATATGAAATATATATATATATATATAACCATTAAAACCATTAAATTTTTAACTAATATAAAACATAATTACATATATTTATATTTTGTTATCATATTTTCAATTAAGCAATACAAAATTATTTACATGACTTCAAGATCGATACCTCTACTATGGATCAAATGGACCACATTTATACTAGGAATTAAGTACTTCATAATTAATGTTTTAAATAGTTTATAATCAATTCCAATATGCCACAATTATTCATATTCATGTGACATTTAACATTATTATAATTTTGTTATTAAATTTAATGAATGCTACAATTTATAATATTCTCAAAGTTTCATGACTAAGTTTTTAAATAAAAAATAAATCAATGCATAAGGTAATATTTAAGAAAGTAGTTGTTAGAATAAAAGAATCTTTAATCCCAATTTCAAGATACATTCATGGTTCCATTTTCTTTCATGGCGGTACGCTATAACATCAAAAATATTAATGTAATTTTTATTGGTTTCTAACAACAACAACTACCCAGATGTTTTTGCTTTTATATAAAGAGAACAATTTTTTAAATAATATTAAGATAAGATAAGATAATTTTATTAGCCTCCAACAAATGATCACAAAAGTAAATAATGACACATGAAAATATTGGAATCATTTTAAACAATTCTATTACTATTGTTCCACATAATATTGTGAATGGACAGTAAATTCACACTCAATCAACCTTAAAAAATACATGCATTTAAACCTATATGAATCCAAAATAAAGTTTCTATAAATTTTAGTACTACTAGATGTTTTAGTTATATATAGTTCTCTAATCCTTGTCGTTTAAATTTGTACTAATTTTTATATATTGATTATATTATTAAGTAGTACGCAAGCATATTAACATAGACATATGATTTATACATTTATTAGGTAGGTACCTCAAACTGCATGTATAAATCAATAAATATTTGTTTTTTAATACTATTATTTCTTATATGTTGAAGAAGTCATCGTTATCTCACACTTATATTCATACTGTACCTTTTTAAATAAAATTAATTTAGTGTATAAATTTCGTTAAACTATTTTAAATAAAAAATTTAATTTTGTTGAAATGAACTATTAACATAATAAAATTATACCTTAACCAATTAGTTATCTAAATAAAACAAATAAAAAATGCATTTCTAAAACAAATTGTTAGATAGTTAAATTTATTATTGTATAAATATGACATTAAATATTAATTACTATAGAGAAATGACATTAAATGATCTTAACCACAATCAAACATTATATTGCATCTCTAATTTAGATCACCAACACACAATACATTTTATAGATCAAACAACATCAACATAATATGAAAAGACATAAATATACATGAACAATATCGACATGATATACATCAACATGATATGAAACAAGCATAATATATATGAACAATAATACCAAAATCATAATATATGTCAAATATACAACTCAAGTCAAATATAAAATTTAGATATATACATGTGCTCAATAACTACTATGAGCTAGCAGGTCCACCACAAGAGCTAGAGGCATAAGTACCTCCACCATCAAAGCCAAAGGAATCAATAAACTCTTCCAAATGAAAGCTAGAATGAAGCAATTGATATATCTCTCCATGAGAATCTATATCACCTGATGCAACTATCATATCTATAAAATTGTCCAATAGTGTTGGAGGTGGTGGTGGGTCGACTGGGTGAGAAGGAGATGGTGATTGGTCTACTTGGTGTGGAGAAGAGGGTGGTCTATCGGCCTGTGGAGGAGGATATGGTGGTGGGTTAGTTCGATGAGAAGGAGAGGGTGGTCAATCAACTTCGAGAGTAGGATATGGTGGTGCGTCAGATTGATAAAGAGCAGAGGGTGTTCATTCGACCTATGGAGGAGGATATGGTGGTTGGTCAACTCCGTTACGAGGATGTGGTGGTTGGTAGAGTCTGTGGGGAGGAGAAGGAGGTGGAGAAGGAGGAGGAGGTGGAGGATCACCACTCTCATCAAATGAATCTAATGAGATATGACCAAGTCTCCACCAATGTAATAGGATGACCGCACCAATAATATGACACATCAATGATGTCATATCATGCAGCAGGGTCCTCCATATCTCTGCAAGGTCTGGGTCCTATAGGATCCATTTGACCTATACATGATGCACATCCTACCATCCCAACAATCCAAATAACATATTCACCACCTCTTAACGGAATATACTATATAGCCTATATCATAGGGCAGGTCTCTATAACGGAGGCACCTCATCTACCTCAGCCATATCCTTGTCATGTTAAGGGTACTAGTCCCCAACATAAGAGACAATATTTTCAAAATAGTACAGAACAATAATTAGACAATTTAATTAAAAAATTTAAAGAAAATGTTATAATAAATTACAAATGCATTAAATTAGACAATAAAATTATTCACATGTTTAAAACATATAACATTAATATTAACACTATCATCTGGTGAGGTAAAAGGACCAATCATCAACACCAACCAAAGCATAATCCAAAAAAAAAAGAAACAGTTTGAAAACATGTTTGAAACCTTGAGCAGCATAGAGAACGAGGAGGAGGAAAACATTAAGGATAAAAATAACTCTCATGTTGAGGACGGGAGTAAATATACACCTAGCCCAGAGAAAATGCAAGTAGAAGATTTAGCGGACTACATGGAAGAAGAAATTCTAGAGGAAATGGAGGATATGGACTTAGGGTACCTAGATCTTGATGAGATTGAAAATGAATGAAGAAAGAAAGGTCAAGGGTACGTTTCCAGAAGGCAATTAGAAATTCTTCAACAAGCAATCCTTAAAACAAAGGCCTCTCCTCATCCAGGCATAGAGTGTGATACATCAAAGGGGAGTAAAAGGAAACTACCAGAGGAAGGAGAGAAACAAGGGAGAAAGACAAACAGCCAGAGAATAACAGAGGTCGGGACCAAACTGATTGAATCGGGCCAATATCCTACGATAAAAGCGGCCTTTTCAGATCAATAGAAACTTTTAAATGAAGATAATAACCTGGAACATCCAGGGGGTAAATAACCCAAGGAAAGTGAAGATTCTAAAAAACAAGTTAAGACGAGAAAAACCAATTGTATTACTCCTTCAAGAAACCAAGTCCGATTCAGATAGTATGTAGGAGATTGGTCAGAAATTATGGCGGGGAAGTAAAGGGATAGCTATTGATGCGAGAGGGGTTGTTGGTGGTTTAGCTATACTCTGGAAACCAGAAGAGTTACATCTCAGCAACTTCAGAGCATGTAGGTTCTCACTAGCACATTTGAGGAAATTTGCCATGGTTTTTCGTTGATATTGCCACATTTTGTCGTCTCAATTGCAACAATCATGGGCGTGATTTTTTGTGGATATAACGACAAACTTGGAAAGCCTTCGCAATAGAGACGAAAACTAGTTGCCACATGTCTTCTATAAGGTGGTCTTGAAAATGATTTTTTTATTCATTTTCTACAAACCGTCTCTCTATCGAGGAAAATCCGTCCCTATAACGATGCAAATATGTCACAAAAGTATTGCACATAATTTTCTTCCATGAAAAACCGTCTCTCTATCGACGGTTTTTCATCGAACAGACCAAAAGAAGGCAGAACCTGCGACGGTTTTACCATACTTGTGACAATGTTCTGGTGCAACTATGGACGAATGTTCGTCCAATAGACCAAAAGAAGGAAGAACATCCGATGGTTTTGAAATACTTGCGATGAAATTTTGTCTATATATCGACGATACCTGGAAGTTAAAAAAAAATAATAATAACCGTAAACATTTTCTACATCCAAAGAAGTTAATTTTATGGGAATCACTAAATTTTCTTCTTAGAATGGCCTCGAGTTGTATCTGCTCCGGGTACAGAATACATTCTTGAGCGCATGTGTGATTGAGTTTGAAATTCTCATCTGCAAATTTAGTTTTCCATAGATTGACTTTCCCCCTCTGCCATCTCCAAGAGTGAAATCCCCACCTTGAATAAAGAAGCTAGGAATGATCCTATGGAAATTGCTTCCCTTGTAATGAAGTGGCTTTCCACTTTTTCCAACACCTTTCTCACCTATGCAAAGCACCCTAAAATTCTCTATAGTTTTGGGTACAATTTTCCCAAATAGTCCAATAACAACTCGACCTACAAGTTTCCCAGCAATCTCCACATAATAGTATACATTGTGTGTTATCTCTTCCAAATTCTCATGCTTATTACCACCAATCTAGAACCCATGTAGCTGATATATAACCACTACTTCCACATGATATTAGATGGGCAGAATGCTTCAACTAATAGTTTCAATTTGTGACTAGCCTACCCAAAACGTGTGCAAGGGGACTACTGGATGGGATGACTTGTTTAAGGTGACAATTTCCAAATATGATTTGAAAGTTGTACATGAGATCACTAAATCGACTGCCAATCCCAACAAATGTTGATGTTACACACTCAAAGTTGAGGTACAACTGATGTTTGAAGGTTATTTATGCTCATAACCTGAAAAATGATGCATGACTTTCATGGATTAGGGTTGTTACTATGCCCATAATCATAGGACTATTGTCTTATAGGGAAAAATGCCATTTTCAGCTGTCAAATTCAAGCCATAATTGCTTCTTATGCACCCGAAATTGAGAAAACGTTGATACTTGATGGTTTTGGGCTATCAAGAGTTCCATTTCAAGGCTAATTTGGGGTTGAGAAATGTTTGGAAAATCCCTAGTTGTTCCCAGACCTGAAAAATAACCCTCTTCATCACCGTTTATGTGCCCATATTTATGAAAGATGTTGCTTGTTGCCACTGTCCATGCCCAAATTCACTTCAGAACTACCCAGATTTCATTTTTTGATACATAGACTTCCTTCAAAAATATTTCAGACTTTATTCTAGGGTTGTTTATGCCCATGAGAGTACTCGTAATAGCTCTTTAAGGTATGAAATATGTCATAGATCACTCAGAAATCTACATAATAGTCCAATATCAGCTCAAAATGCTCAAATTGATCTTTGAAAACCTTAATGCATACCCTATGCAAATGGGGGGATAACACCACTCATATAAATCGAGGAAGGAGAGGGTCTTCCCAAGCAACACACCACATCACACATTCATTTGTATGTCTTATTTGGAGTGCTCTCTTTGTAATGCAATAGGTTTCATGAGGAAACCCTCATGGAGCATATTGAACTTATTCTATAACCTAATGTTGGTCCTATTTTTCCATTTTTTTCTCTAACCACTTTGTTGACTGAATGGAACCAATAGTATGTATGTTTGTGTAATATATTAGCATCCATAGAACTAAGAAGGTCTACTTTATGTTGTAACTTTATCCTTTAGATTTGGTAATGAATTTACTAAACTATCTTGACAACCCTCATTTGCACTAGGTAGATCTTATCCCAAACAATTGTGTATGGATCATTCAATAAATCTTGCAGATAAGAGAAAACCCCAGGAACAAATTGTGAATATTTCATTCAGATTGGCCTCATGTGATTCGGTTAAGGATAAAATAAGCATGGAAAATCCCAATGACTGCTGCAAATAATAAGTCTGATATTGACCTTCAGAAGATGCCAAAATTTGTGAGGAGGGTCTGGAAAGTGATAACAACAATCCTTCAAGCATTGATGAAAAGCAGTGTGTGCGGTATCTCATATTGACACTTGTGAACTTGCAACCATGGGAAACGGTTTTCTAGTTGAGAGGCCCATTCCAAATTGCAGATTGGGTATGGAAACTGATGTCTTATGAGTACAGACGTCAATTGAAATGAAAGCTCCTAAACATTCATGTGTACCAGGGACAATTAAAAAAACAATGCCATTTTTCTCTTCTAAAAATATAAAACTAGAAAATTCTTTGAATGTAATATGTAAAATGGATAATACTATAGGACACCCACCTTTAGTGAAACTATGTCATGATGAGAAAATGCATCTTATAGAGATAAACAATATAACCTAAATGTCCAAGTCAAGTGACATTATATTAGTGAATTTTGGCATTGGACAAGAGCTTATCATATTTTCTGAGAACAAAGACGATTAAATGAAATTGATAGTGAGTTTATCATGGTTTTTTGAATTTTCAAGTGCAAAAGAAGAGAATGAAGAAAGAGATTGATCTAGTGTATCTCCTTTGATTGATCTAATTGTAAAGTCAATAGAGAAATGCTTTCCAAAAACATTATATATTGTAGCTAAGGGTTTGGAGTTGGAAGTGCCCTCAAAATCCAAATGTTGTCAATTAGAGGAAATTTGGGTAAAAAATGGGCCTCCTAAGGAAAATAATCAGAAAACAATAAAATAATAGTAGAGAGAGAATTAAAAAACTATTTTTTTGGATCGTATTTTCAACTTATCTCCTTGTACTCAAATTTCAAGCGGGAGGACTCGTTGGATGCATCATTAAATTATGCATCCAACGAGTACCCATTTTGCATACTTTTAACAACATTCACACCATGAAAAATCGAAAATACATTAAAAAACGTGTTTCTAGTGAGAGAAAACACATTTTTTAATGTATTTTCGATTTTTCATGGTGTGGATGTTGTTAAAAGTATACAACATGGGTACTCTTTGGATGCATAATTTAATTATGCATCCAACGAGTCCTCCCGCTTGAAAATTTGAGTAGACCTACAAGGAGATAAGTTGAAAATACGATCCAAAAAATTAGTTTTAATTTTTTCCCTCCAATTTCTTTAGGTGCTCCCTTTTTTAATTTTAAAGCATTTTGATTGGCTAATACATGATGACATGGAATTTGTATTTTTTTGGAAGGCCCATTTTAAATTGAAATTTCCTCTAATCGGTTAACTCAAGTGTTGACATGCATAACTTTTTTTTTTTAAATCGATAATAAAAGGGACTAGCTAGTGCTTCTAAGCAATATTGAAATACTATTCTCCAAGGTTTTGTTGATTTTTTTCATTATGGTCAATATTTTTGTTCCTTTAACACTTCAAGAGAAAAATATCTCTATGAGGAAAGCTTAGAAATTAGGATTACTTAATGTATATCTGAAATTAAAATGGAGACCTCTTTGGATGTGACAAAATCAAATAGTAAGAAATCCAATCATAATATATGGGAATCTATTATTTTCGTTCATACCTAGCCATCCAAGATGTCTCAATTCAAACCTAAACTTGTCACTTACGACATTTTCATGAGAGCATGCAATTTTTCTCCTTGTCATGCAAGATATTTGATGGAAGAAATAGAAATGTATGGCATATGGCCAGCTCGTATTAGTAGGTCCATCCTCTCTAATGCATATGTAAATGTGGTTTCTGTACAATTGGATTTGCAAAGTTTCAAAAAGATGTGAGAAGCCAGTACTAAGCCTAATGGTAGCACATACACAATTTTTATCAAGACGTGCATCAAGAATATAAATCTGAAATGGCCTTCCTCTATTTTGAAAAAATGAAGAAACAATAGTTGCAATAAAATGTGGTGGCATACAATACATTCTTGAGCACCTGGAATTCGTTTGAAGAAGGGGTCCATAGGTTCCTTGCTCTACAATCCTATATGAAGACCTCTCTCAAAGACATGGGCTCCCAGAAGCTACTGCCAAAACTCTATAAGCTAATGCATTGGACAAGTTTCGTATTGAATGGATATTCCAACTCACTCCAATAGTATCCAAGTGTTTCATGTGTCCTATTTGAATAAGGTCGTGGGGCCAAATTATTGATTTTGAAACAACTTCCAAGAATTTGTTAGGTGGATATGATTGTTGACTTCTTATCGATCCCACTTACGTAGATTTTGAAGCATTGTAACAAATGAAAATTAATTTGTTATTGTTTGTGTTGTTGACATGGCTGAGGTGGCTTCAAATTGGAGAAAGATCCCAAGAGGAATATTTCTATTTAATTGGGAGGTTATTGAAGGTCCCAATACTTTTAGCAAGCCTTGCATGTGGAATTTTCCACCTACTTGGCACCATTGCACACATTTCTATGGATTTGATGGTGGAGCAAACTACCTTGAATTCCACCCATGGGAAGGAGTTCCCAATTGACTTGTTCTTTGCACACATTTCCACACTTTTTCACCTATGTTGAAATGAAGGAAAATGTGTTGTGAAATGAAGAAATATATCAGCAAATGTCATAAGTAACTTGCAAGTGCAAAAGTGACAAGTTGTCATTGAGATATGCGAAGAACATGGATGGAATGATACATGATAGAATAGAAGATTGTTGATGCTTAGAGTTAGATTACTATAAACACTTGGTACAAAATGTTTTATATGTTATGCTCAATTTTCTACCATAGTTGGAAAAAGTTGCTTGTTGAGCTTGATTTGCACTAGAAACTTCCAAAAAATGGCACAAGGAAAACTCATAAAGGGTGTATCATATATTTACAAATATCAACACCATGTCCTTTTTTACAACTCCACCAAGTATTTTTATCGTATTTAGAAGCTAATTTCATCTCTAATTTCACTCTTGTAGAGATCATAAACCCTAGCGCTCCTTTCCATGAGTGGACAGAATTCTTCATTTGATCTTCTTTAGGCTGATAGGTATAATTTTTGAGTGGGGATCTCATTCACTTTTGTATAATATGTGTATTTTCACTATGTTACAGTTCACTATGGTTTTTTTCTTAGTGTGTGATGACTATGGTCATGACCTAAGAGTGGTATTTCAACAAGATGGATGCCTATTATCCTTCACTAGTAAGCATCAATTAAAAAATAGAAACCAAAATTCAAAATGCTGATTAGGATCCCCAAACATAAAATAATGGCATATTTGATGCATTTCAAGACAGATCTTCTAAACACTAAAATAATTGTTGAACTCGGAAAGAGGAAGGAAAAAACTATGTCAAACCCCACTTTAAAAAACTCGTCAAAACCCTTACCTTATCATTGTCCTTTCCCCAGATCCATTCGCCCATACAACTTGATAAGAGTTGTCCACGAGATGCATTTCCATCACCAAGACCCGTATAAATCATCAAAGACAGAATTTTTATATGAGTAAATAATATATAAGCAAACAAACAAACATTTAAATCCTACTACAAAGTCCTGTAGAAATCAATGAAGTGTGAAATGTTAAATTTATTAACAATATTTTAAGAAATAGACATGCATTTAAAAATTTACAACAATCTTTAATACATAGGAATAAAATACTTTTTATACCTTATTGAGGTCCTCTCTGTTTAGAGAATAGTTTAATATTATCTACTAAATGGGGCCAACCATGTGAAGGTGGAAGCTCATATGGCCCCTCCCCCCCCCTCACATCATCTCAATTCCCCATACCCAATAAATGATTTTGTTTACATAGAAAACATATAAACATTCATGCATAACTAGGCTAGTCATCAAAACATATAAACATATAAACATTGAAGCATAATTAGGTAATTGACATAAACAATGTTTCAGACTAACAACATCGATATACATCCAAATACAAGTCATGAATTTATACATCTACTTTTTCGTTGATTTCAATTTTTTTGCATTGTAATAATTAACAAGTAGGGTATCACAATCATGATTTGGCACAATATTTACTACGCCATGTCCTACTATTGTTTGTGTTTCCATGCCCTCATGTATCATGCTTCTTGTACGTCGTTGAGTAGGGCGTGGAGGCCGTTATGAAGGGGCGTGAACTACAACAACGAAAATGAGCATATTGATATGTTGAAATATTATTGAAATAAATATTTCATTATTTTCATTAACATGACAATATTTCTCTTTACCTGTCTGTGTAGCTGTGACAGCTGGTGTGTTAATTCTTTGTCTACTTGGTTCCTATTGCAGTTCACCCTCCTGAGCTACATGGTCTTCCATTGAAAGAATAAAATTTATAAGTATACGTCAGGAAATAAATATCTATAATCACAGTAGATATTTCTATTTCCAAAGCATACATACCAGAATGGATACTCTGCTCCCCACTATCATGGGACATGCGCACCCCAACATAAACTGGTACGTGTTGAGTACCGCTAGATTAATTGTTGCGGTTGCATTGTTGCTTAAAAACAAACATAAATATTTAGTTATGGGTGATATAATCAAAACGGAATAGACTTTAATAGTATACTACAATGATGGCCTTATTCATTTTATTTACCTGCATTTGTGTCATTGGGGAGATTGGATTCTGCCCCAAGCTTTTCCAATATTCAATCATACTTGAAACCAAGCTTTAGGTATTCCTCGGTGGAAGTAGCTTGGAACGTATTTCCCTGCAATGCATAACACATTTAAAATTTCATGTATCAAAAACAGATATTTGTTTGTTATTGTTAAATAAATATTCCCCACGGTTAATCATTTAATTCTTACAATTTGGGATCTTAGTTTTCTATAGACACCCTATCCCAGTCTATGCTACCCGTGCTTTTCCATTCTAGTCTTGGTTTCTTTGGAGGTGTCAGGAAGCCTATATATGAAAATTTTGAAAAACGTTAGATATCATAATTATTACTTAAAACAAAAAAGAAAAAAATAAATGAGCTTATTTCACTAGAAAGATGATATGTGTTGTACCTTGATTTACTAGGTCGTGGTTGTTTTCCTTGTCTTTTTAGCAAGTTCTCATTTTCATCCTCTATGAGTGCCTTCCACTCTTTCTCCGGAACCATGGGAGGGTGCTCATGCTTGAGTTCAAGTTGCAACTTATCCCTATATTGGGCCCTAGTATATTTTAAATTCTCACCGGCTAACTTTGGAACCACTTTCTTGTTGAATGTATTTACAAACAAGTTTACCATGTGGTCTATGAATTCATCTCTCTTTCCGCTACCTTGGTTATTCCACTGTGTGCGAATGGTGGGGCCAAACAACTCAAATACTTTGTCATTCAAATTCCTGTAGAAATCAAAATCATTGTTTCCTGCAAAAACGTGTAATCCATTAATTTATAATAATTTCAATGTATGTCCATTTCAATTTCATGAATAAAATGAATAAATTAATTAATAAATACCTGCAATCTTTTGAATCTTTATTGGAACACAAGCGTCATCCACCAGAAAGGAGAGATCTAGTGATCCGGTGCTTTTAACTCGTGTTGCTCCAGGAAAATTTTCCTGGCCATCTACATTGTGTTCATGTCCACAGTCATGTGCAGTCCTAGGCTCCATCTCATCATGCTCCGGCATGTCATGCCGATCAAAATCATTGCCCTCATCAATGGATTCGAGGCCAACCACAGGAGTGTCTAAAAATATCATTGGTACATTTCTTTGTCGACGTTTTTGCTGCATTGGAGCATCACTGCTACCTATACCTGTCTCGGGAGATTCTCTAGTCACGGGTTGTAAAAACTCCTACAAACGAAAAACTTTACTTTATCAAGTCACTTGGAAAAATAGAAAACATAATATCAGATTTGAAATCATGTCATAGCTTAAGAAAATATGTGAAGATGCCACTTACCCCATAAGATTGTATTTGATCTTGCAGCTCTTCAATCCTTTCCCTATTCTCCTGTGTCAGGGGCCTTATGCGAGCCAAGGAAATCATTTCTATGTTTTCCTTTTTCAGGGAATTCCTTATAGTTTGCATTGGGTCTATGGAATAGTAAATGTCTTCCTCAAGTACCTCATCACCCAGATCGAGTGCACTGGACTAAAATCATCAAACAATAAAATTAAGCAAAATAATTTTAACATCATTCAAATATTGTTATTGTAATGAAATTTAGTTACTATTAAGCACTAACACTTACCTGACGCGGTGTTATGGTCGGTGACTTCCCATGGTCAACCCGTACTGATCTACTTCAAGTGGGTGACTGTCCACGGTCACCCTGGACCATGGAAGCAGTAGGTTCCTTTCCACGGTCCTCACCCTGACACAATAAATCAATCAATAATTCATAATAAGCACAAAAAGAATGTGAATGTTAACAGTGAAAATCGAATGATAACAGAAAAAATCGAAACATTTAGTTATTATATTTAACACTTACTCAACGAGGCACAGATTGTGACCTTCCACGATCACCCTGGACCATGGAAGCAGCAGGTGCCTTTCCACTGGCGCCACCCTGACACAATAAATCAATAAATAAACGTTATGAAAATAATTGTAACATAATAAAAAATGAGATACTGCAATAGTATTTATTTTTACCTCAGAAGTAGAAGACACACGTTATGTTCCATGAGGATCATGAGAAGACCCCTGCCACAGTTTAATAAGCATGTTATCACATGGAAATCTTCTGGGGTTGGAGTTTCTAGTTATTGTAGTCATATTTAGTTGATTCAATAATTGTAACATAAACAAAAATTAGATATTGCAATAATATTTACTTTTACCTCCGAAGGAGAAGATACATGTTCTGCTCCATGACGATGAGCAGACCCCTACCACAGTGTAATAAGCATGTTATCATATGGAAATATTCACAATAAGCACGAAAAAAGTGAATGGTAACAGTGAAAATCGAATGTTAACAGAAAAAATTGTAACATTTAGTTATTGTAGTCATATTTATTTACTATATTTAACATTTACATGACGAGGCATAGAGTGTGACCTTCCACGGTCACCCTGGACCGTGGAAGCAGCATGTGGCTTTACACTGCCGCCACCCTGACACAATAAATCAATCAATAAAAGTTGAGTTAATAATTGTAACATAAACAAAAATGAGACAAGCATAATTGTGTAATAAGCATGTTATCACATGGAAATATTCATAATAAGCACGAAAAAAGCAAATTTCAACAGTGGAAATCGAATGTTAACAGAAAAAATCAAAACATTTAGTTATTATATTTAACACTTACCTAACGAGGCATAGAGTGTGACCTTCCACGGTCACCCTGGACCATGGAAGCAGTAGGTGCCTTTCCACTGGCGCCACCCTGACACAATAAATCAATAAATAAACGTTATGGAAATAATTGTAACATAATAAAAAATGAGATATTGCAATAATATTTATTTTTACCTCAGAAGTAGAAGACACGTGTTATTTCCATGATGATCATGAGCAAACCCCTGCCACTTTGTAATAAGCATTTTATCACACAGATATCTGTTGGGTTTGGAGTTTCTAGGTATTGTAGTCATATTTAGTTGAGTCAATAATTGTAACATAAAAAAAAATGAGTATTGCAATAATATTTACTTTTACCTCCAAAGGAGAAGATACATGTTCTACTCCATGACGATGAGTAGACCCTTGCCACAGTGTAATAAGCATGTTATCAAATGGAAATATTCACAATAAGTACAAAAAAAGCGAATGGTAACAGTGAAAATTGAATGCTAATAGAAGTCATCGTTATCTCACACTTATATTCATACTATTATTTCTTATATGTTGAAGAAGTCATCGTTATATCACACTTATATTCATACTGTTTCTTTTTAAATAAAATTAATTTAGTGCATAAATTTCATTAAACTATTTTAAATAAAAAAATTAATTTTGTTGAAATGAACTATTAACATAATAAAATTATACCTTAACCAATTAGTTATCTAAATAAAACAAATAAAAAATGCATTTCTAAAACAAATTGTTAGATAGTTAAATTTATTATTGTATAAATATGACATTAAATATTAATTACTGCAGAGAAATGACATTAAATGATCTTAACCGCAGTCAAATATACAACTCAAATCAAATATAAAATTCAGATATATACATGTGCTCAATAACTACTATGAGATAGCAGGTCCACCACAAGAGCTAGAGGCATAAGTACCTCCACCATCAAAGCCAAAGGAATCAATAAACTCTTCCAAATGAAAGCTAAAATGAAGCAATTGATATATCTCTCCATGAGAATCTATATCACCCGATGCAACTATCATATCTATAAAATTATCCAATATTGTTGGCGTTGGTGGTGGGTTGACTGGGTGAGAAGGAGATTGTGATTGGCCTACTTGGTGTGGAGAAGAGGGTGGTTTATCGACCTGTGGAGGAGGATATGGTGGTGCGTTAATTCAATGAGAAGGAGAAGGTGGTCAATCGACCTCGAGAGTAGGATATGGTGGTGCGTCAGCTCGATGAAGAGGAGAGGGTGTTCATTCGACCTATGGAGGAGGATATGGTGGTTGGTCAATTTTGTTAGGAGGATGTGGTTGTTGGTAGGGTCTATGAGGAGGAGAAGGAGGTGGAGGATCACCACTCTCATCAAATGAATCTAATGAGATATGACCAAGTCTCCACCATTGCAGTAGGCTGGCCGCACCAATAATATGACACATCAATGATGTCATATCACGCGGGAGGGTTCTCCATATCTCTATAAGGTATGGGTCCTGTAGGATCCATTTGTCCTATACATGATGCACTTCCTACTAGGGCAACAATCCAAATAACATATTCGCCACCTCTTGATGGAATATACTATCTAGCTTATATCGCAGGGCAGATCTCTATAACTGAGCCACCTCATCTACCTCAGCCATATCCTTGTCATGTTGAGGGTACTACTCCCCAACATAAGAGACAATATTTTCAAAATAGTACAGAACAATAATTAGACAATTTAATTAAAAAATTTAAAGAAAATGTTATAATAAATTACATATGCATTAAATTAGACAATAAAATTATTCACATATTTAAAACATATAACATTAATATTAACACTGTCATCTGGTGAGGTAAAAGGACCAATCATTAACACCAACCAAAGCAAAATCTAGAAGAAGAAAAAAAGAAAACAGTTTGAAAACAGGTTTGAAACCTTGAGCAGCATGGAGAATGAGGAGGAGGAAAACATCAAGGATAAAAATAACTCTCATGTCGAGGACGGGAGTAAATCTACACCCAGCCTAGAGAAAATGCAAGTAGAAGGTTTAGCGAACTACATGGAAGAAGAAATTCTGGAGGAAATGAGGATATGGACTTAGGGTACCTGGATCTTGATGAGATTGAAAAGGAATGAAGTAAGAAAGGTCAAGGGTACGTTTCCAAAAGACAGTTAGAAATTCTTCAACAAGCAATCCTTAAAACAAAGGCCTCTCCTCATCTAGGCATAGAGTGTGATCCATCAAAGGGGAGTAAAAGGAAACTACCAAAGGAAGGAGAGAAACGAGGGAGAAAGACAAATAGACAGATAATAGCAAAGTTTGGAACCAGACTGATTGAATCGGGCAAATATCCTATGATAACAATGGCCTTTTCAGAATTCAATAGAAAATTTTAAATGAATATAATAACCTGGAACATCCAGGGGGTAAATAACCCAAGGAAAGTGAAGACTCTCAAAAACAAGTTAAGACGAGAAAAACCAATTGTATTATTCGTTCAAGAAACCAAGTCCGGTTCATATAGTATGTAGGAGATTGGTCGAAAATTGTGGCGGGGAAGTAAAGGGATAGCTATTGATGCGAGAGGGGTTTTTGGTGGTTTAGCTATACTCTGGAAACCAGAAGAGTTACATATCAGCAACTTCAGAGCATCAAGGTTCTCACTAGCACATTTGAGGAAATTTTCCATGGTTTTTCATTGATATTATCACGTTTTGTCATCTCAATTGCGACAATCATGGGCGCAATTTTTCGTGGAACCTGTTTCGTGGATATAACGATGAACTTGGAAATCCATCACAATAGAGATGAATACTAATTGCCATGTGTATTCTATAAGGTGGTCTTGAAAATGATTTTTTTATTCCTTTTCTACAAACCGTCTCTCTATCGACGAAAATCCGTCGCTATAATGACACAAATATGTCTCAAAAGTGTTGCACAGAAATTTTCTTCCATGAAAATTTGTCTCTCTATCGACTGTTTTTCGTCGAACAGACCAAAAGAAGGCAGAACCTGCGACAGTTTTACTATACTTGTGACGATGTTTGGCGCAACTATCGACGAACATTCATCGAATAGACCAAAAGAAGGCAGAACGTCCGATGGTATTACTATACTTGCGATGCAATTTCGTCTATATATCGACAATACCTGGAAGTTTTTAAAAAATAATAATAACCGTGAACATTTTCTACATCCAAAGAAGTTAATTTTATGGGAATCACTAAATTTTATTCTTAGAATGGCCTGGAGTTGTATCTGCTCCGGGTACAGAATACATTCTTGAGCGCATGTGTGCTTGAGTTTAAAGTTCTCATCTGCAAATTTAGTTTTCCATATATTGACTCTTCCCCTCTTCCATCTCTGAGAGTGAAATCCCCACCTTGAATCATGAAGCTAGGAATGATCCTATGGAACTTGCTTCCCTTGTAATGAGGTGGCTTTCCACTTTTTCCAACACCTTTCTCACCTATGCAAAACGCCCTGGAATTCTCTACAATTTTGGCTACAATTTTCCCAAATAGTCCAATAACAACTCGACCTACAGGTTTCCCAGCAATCTCCACATCATACTATACCTTGTGTGTTATCTCTTCCAAATTCTCATGCTTATTACCACCAATCTAGAACCCCTGTAGCCAATATATAAGCACTACTTCCACATGATATCAGATGGGCAGAATGCTTCAAATAATAGTTTCAATTTGTGACTAGCCTCCCCAAAACCTGTGCAAGGGGACTACTGGATGGGATGACTTGTTTAAGGTGACAATTTCCAAATATGATTTGAAATTTGTACATGAGATCAATACGTCGACTGCCAATCCCAACAAATGTTGATGTTACACACTCAAAGTTGAGGTACAACTGATGTTTGAAGGTTATTTATGCTCATAACCTGAAAAATGATGCATGACTTTCATGGATTATGGTTGTTACTATGCCCATAATCATAGGACTATTGTCTTATAGGGAAAAATTCCATTTCCAGCTGTCAAATTCAAGCCATAATTGCTTCTTATGCACCCGAAATTGAAAAAAGGTTGCTACTTGATGGTTTTGGGCTCTCAAAAATTCCATTTCAAGGCTAATTTGGGGTTGAGAAATGTTTGGAAAATCCCTAGTTGTTCCCAGACCTGAAAAATAACCATCTTCATCACCGTTTATGTGCCCATATTTGTGAAAGATGTTGCTTATTGCCACTGTCCATTCCCAAAGTCACTTCAAAACTGCCCAGATTTCATTTTTTGATACATAGACTTCCTTCAAAAATATTTCAGACTTTATTCTGGGGTTGTTTACGCCCATGAGACTACTCATAATAGTTCTTTAAGGTATGAAATATGTCATAGATCACTCAGAAATCTACATAATAGTCCCAGATCAGCTCAAAATGCTCAGATTGATCTCTGAAAACCTTAGTGCATACCCTATGCAAATGGGGGGATAACACCACTCATATAAATAGAGGAAGGAGAGGGTCTTCCCAAGCAACACACCACATCACACATTCATTTGTATGTCTTATTTGGAGTGCTCTCTTTGTAATGCAATAGGTTTCATGAGGAAACCCTCATGGAGCATATTGGACTTATTCTATAACCTAATGTTGGTCCTATTTTGCCATTTTTTTTCTCTAACCACTTTGTTGACTAAATGGAACCAATAGTATGTATGTTTGTGTAATATACTAGCATCCATAGAACTAAGAAGGTCTACTTTTTGTTGTAACTTTATCCTCTAGATTTGGTAATGAATTTATTAGACTATCTTGACAACCCTCATTTGCACTAGGTAGATCTTATCCCAAACAATGGTCTATGGACCATTCAATTAATCTTGCAGATAAGAGAACACCCGATGAACAAATTGTGAATATTTCATTCAGATTGGCCTCCTGTGATTCAGTTAAGGATAAAATAAGCATGGAAAATCTAAATGACTACTGCAAATTATAAGTCGGATATTGACCTTCAGAAGATGCCAAAATTTGTGAGGAGGGCCTGGAAATTGATAACAACAATCCTTCGAGCATTGATGAAAAGCAGTGTGTGTGGTATCTCATATTGACACTTGTGAACTTGCAACCATGGGAAATGGTTTGCTAGTTGAGAGACCCATTCCAAATTGCAAATTGGGTATGGAAACTGATGTCTTATGAGTACATACTTCAATTGAAGTGAATGCTCCTAAACATTCATGTGTACCGGGGACAATTAAAAATACAGTGCCATTTTTCTCTTCTACAAATATAAAACTAGAAAATTCTTTGAATGTAATATGTAAAATGGATAATACTGTAGGACACCCACCTTTAGTGAAACTATGTCATGATGAGAAAATGAGTCTTATAGAGATAAACAATATCACCTAAATTTCCAAGTCATGTGACATTATATTAGTGAATTTTGGCATTGGAAAAGAGCTTATCATATTTTCTGAGAACAGAGATGATTAAATCAAATTGATAGTGAGTTTATCATTGTTTTTTTAGTTTATCATGGTTTTTTTAATTTTCAAGTGCAAAAGAAGAGAATGAAGAAAGAGATTGATCTAGTATATCTCCTTTAATTGATCTAATTGTAAAGTCAACGGAGAAATGCTTTTCAAAAACATTATATATTGCAGCTAAGGGTTTGCAATTGGAAGTGCCCTCAGAATGTAAATGTTCTGTTAACTCCAGTGTTGACTTGCATAACTTTATTTTTTTTAAATGGATAATAAAATGGACTAGCTAGGTGCTTCTAAGCAATATTGAAATACTATTCTCTAAGGTTTTGTTGAGTTTTTTCATTGTGGTCAATATTTTTGTTCCTTTAACACTTTAAAAGAAAAATATCTCTATTAGGAAAGCTTAGAAATTAGGATTACTTAATGTATATCTAAAATTGAAATGGAGACCTCTTTGGACGTGACAAAATCAAATAGTAAAAAATCCAATCATAATATATGGTAATCTATTATTTTCGTTCATACCTAGCCATCCAAGATGTCTCAATTCAAACCTAAATTTGTCACTTACAACATTTTCATGAGAGCATGCAATTTTTCTCCTTGTCATGCAAGATATTTGATGGAAGAAATAGAAATGCATGGCATATGGCCAGCTCGTATTAGTGGGTCCATCCTCTCTAATGCTTATGTAAATGTGGTTTATGTACAATTGGATTTGCAAAGTTTCAAAAAGATGTGAGAAGCCAGTACTAAGCCTAATGGTAGAACATACACAATTTTTATCAAGATGTGCATCAAGAATATAAATCTGAAATGGCCTTCCTCTATTTTGAAAAAATGAAGAAACAATAGTTGCAATAAAATGTGGTGGCATACAATACATTCTTGAGCGCTTGGAATTCATTTGAAGAAGGGGTCCATAGGTTCCTTGCTCTACAATCCTATATGAAGACCTTTCTCAAAGACATGGGCTCCCATAAGCTAGTGCCAAAACCCTATAAGCTAATGCATTGGACAAGTTTCGTATTGAATGGATATTCCAACTCACTCCAATAGTATCCAAGTGTTTCATGTGTCCTATTTGAATAAGGTTGTGGGGCCAAATTGTTGGTTTTGAAACAACTTCCAAGAATTTGTTAGGTGGATATGATTGTTGACTTCTTATCGATCCCACTTACGTAGATTTTGAAGCATTGTAACAAATGAAAATTAATTTGTTATTGTTTGTGTAGTTTACATGGCTGAGGTGGCTGCAAATTGGAGAAAGATCCCAAGAGGAATATTTATATTTAATTGGGAGGTTGTTGAAGGTCCCAAGACTTTTAGCAAGCCTTGCATGTGGAATTTTCCACCTATTTGGCACCATTACACACATTTCTATGGATTTGATGGTGGAGCAAACTACCTTGAATTCCACCCATGGGAAGGAGTTCCTAGTTGACATGTCATTTGCACAAATTTCCAAACTTTTTCACATGTGTTGAAATGAAGGAAAATGTGTTGTGAAAGGAAGGAAAATATCAGCCAATGACGTAAGTAACTTGCAAGTGCAAAAGTGACAAGTTGTCATTGAGATATGCGAAGAACATGGATGGAATGATACATGATAGAATAGAAGATTGTCGATGCTTAGAGTCAGATTACTATAAACACTTGGTACAAAATGTTTTATATTTCATGCTCAATTTTCTACCAGAGTTGGAAAAAGTTGTTTGTTGTGCTTGATTTGCACTAGAAACTTCCAAAGAATGGCACAAGGAAAACTCATAAAGGGTGTAGCATATATTTACAAATATCAACACCATGTCCTTTTTTACAACTCCACCAAGTATTTTTATCGTATTTAGAAGCTAATTTCATCTCTAATTTCACTCTTGTAGGGTTCATAAACCCTAGCGCTCCTTTCCATGAGTGGACATAATTCTTCATTTGATCTTCTTTAGGCTGATAGGTATAATTTTTGAGTGGGGGTCTCATTCACTTTTGTATAATATGCCTATTTTCACTATGTTGGAGTTCACTAAGGATTTTTTCTTAGTATGTGATGACTATGGTCGTGACCTAAGAGTGGTATTTTAACACAATGGATGCCTATTATCCTTCACTAGTAAGCATCAATTAAAAAATAGAAACCAAAATTCAAATTGTTGATTAGGATCCCCAAACATAAAATAATGGCATATTTGATGCATTTCAAGATGGATCTTCTAAACACTAAAATAATTGTTGAACTTTGAAAGCAGAAGGAAAAAACCATGTCAAAACCCACTTTAAAAAACTCATCAAAACCCTTACCTTATCATTGTCCTTTCACCAGATCCATTCGCCCATACAACTTGATAAGAGTTGTCCACGACATGCATTTCCATCACCAAGACTCGCATAAATCATCAAAGACAGAATTTTTATATGAGGAAATAATATATAAGCAAGTAAAAAAACATTTAAATCCTGCTACAAAGTCCTGTAGAAATCATTTTTCCTGCAATGCTTTGTCATTCAAATTCCTATAGAAATCATTTTTCCTGCAAAAATGTGTAATCCATTAATTTATAATAATTTCAATCTATGTCCATTTCAATTTCATGATTAAAATGAATAAATTAATTAATAAATACTTGCAATCTTTTGAATCTTGATTTGAACACAAGCATCATCCACCAGAAAGGTGATATATAGTGATCCAGTGCTTTTAACTTGTGTTGCTCCAGGAAAATTTTCCTAGCCATCTACAGTGCGTTCATCTCCATAATCATGTGGAGTCCTAGGCTCCGTCTCATCATGCTCCGGCATGTCATGCCGATCAAAATCAATGCCCTCATCAATGGATTCAAGGATAACCACGGGAGTGTCAAAAATCCTCATTGGTACATTGCTTTGTCGATGTTTTTGATGCATTGGAGCATCACTGCTACCTATACCTATCTCGGGAGGTTCTCTAGTCACGAGTTGTAAAAAATCCTACAAACGAAAAACTTTACTTTATCAGGTCACTTGGAAAAATAGAAAACATAATATCACATATGATATCATGTCATAGCTTAAGAAAATATGTGAAGATGCCACTTACCCCATAAGATTGTATTTGAGCTTGCAGCTCTTCAATCCTTTCCCTATTCTCCTGTGTCAGGGGCCTTATGCAAGCCAAGGAAAGCATTTCTATGTTTTCCTTTTTTAGGGAATTCCTTAAAGTTTGCATTGGGTCTGTGGAATAATAAATGTCTTCCTCAAGTACCTCATCGCCCAGATCGAGTGCACTGGACTAAAATCATCAAACAATAAAATTAAGCAAAATAATTTTAACACCATTCAAATATTATTATTGTAATGAAATTTAGTTACTATTAAGCACTAACACTTACCTGACGCAGTGTTGTGGCCGTTGACTTCCCATGGTCAACCCGTACTGATCTACTTCAAGTGGGTGACTGTCCACGGTCACCCTGAACCATGGAAGCAATAGGTTCCTTTCCAAGATCCTCACCCTGACACAATAAATCAATCAATAATTCATAATAAACCCAAAAAAATGTGAATGTTAACAGTGAAAATCGAATGATAATAGAAAAAATAGAAACATTTAGTTATTATATTTAACACTTACCCAACGAGGCACAGATTGTGACCTTCCATGGTCACCCTGGACCATGGAAGCAACAGGTGCCTTTCCACTGGCGCCACCCTAACACAATAAATCAATAAATAAACGTTATGAAAATCATTGTAACATAATAAAAAATGAGATATTGCAATAATATTTTTTTTACCTCAGAAGTAGAAGACACACATTATGTTCCATGATGATCATGAGAAGACCCCTGCCATAATGTAATAAGCATGTTATCACATGGAAATCTTCTGGGGTTGGAGTTTCTAGTTATTGTAGTCATATTTAGTTACTATATTTAGTTGAGTCAATAATTGTAACATAAACAAAAATGAGATATTGCAATAATATTTACTTTTACCTTCGAAGGAGAAGATACATGTTATGCTCCATGACGATGAGCAGACCCCTACCACAGTGTAATAAGCATGTTATCATATGGAAATATTCACAATAAGCACGAAAAAAGCGAATGGTAACAGTGAAAATTGAATGTTAACAGAAAAAATCGAAACATTTAGTTATTGTAGTCATATTTATTTTCTCTATTTAACATTTACATGACGAGGCATAGAGTGTGACCTTCCACGGTCACCCTGGACCATGGAAGCAGCATGTGGCTTTACACTGCTGCCACCCTGACACAATAAATCAATTAATAAAATTTGAGTCAATAATTGTAACATAAACAAAAATGAGATAATCATAACTGTGTAATAAGCATGTTATCACATGGAAATATTCGTAATAAGCACGAAAAAAGCAAATGTCAACAGTGGAAATCGAATGTTAACAGAAAAAATCAAAACATTTAGTTATTATATTTAACACTTACCTAATGAGGCACAGAGTGTGACCTTCCACGGTCACCCTGGACCATGGAAGCAGTAGGTGCCTTTCCACTGGTGCCACCCTGACACAATAAATCAATAAATAAATGTTATGAAAATAATTGTAACATAATAAAAATGAGATATTGCAATAATATTTATTTTTACCTCAGAAGTAGAAGACACGTGTTATGTTCCACGAGGATCATGAGAAGACCCCTGCCACAGTGTAATAAGCATGTTATCACATGGAAATCCTCTGGGGTTGGAGTTTCTAGTTATTGTAGTCATATTTAGTTACTATATTTAGTTGATTCAATAATTGTAACATAAACAAAAATGAGATATTGCAATAATATTTACTTTTACCTCCGAAGGAGAAGATACATGTTAAGCTCCATGACAATGAGCAGACCCCTGCCATAGTGTAATAAGCATGTTATCATATGGAAATATTCACAATAAGCACGAAAAAAGCGAATGGTAACAATGAAAATCGAATGTTAACAGAAAAAATCGAAACATTTAGTTCTTGTAGTCATATTTATTTACTATATTTAACATTTACATGACGGGGCATAGAGTGTGACCTTCCACGGTCACCCTGGACCATGGAAGCAACATGTGGCTTTACAGTGCTGCCACCCTGACATAATAAATCAATCAATAAAAGTTGAGTCAATAATTGTAACATAAACAAAAATGAGATAAGCATAACAGTGTAATAAGTATGTTATCACATGGAAATATTCATAGTAAGCACGAAAAAGGCGAATGTCAACAGTGGAAATCGAGTGTTAACAGGAAAAAAAAAAAAAACATTTAGCTATTATATTTAACACCTACCTAACGAGGCACAGAGTGAGACCTTCCACGGTCACCTTGGATCATGGAAGCAGTCGGTGCCTTTCCACTGGCGCCACCCTGATCAATAAATCAATAAATAAACGTTATGAAAATAATTGTAACATAATAAAAAATGAGATATTGCAATAATATTTATTTTTACGTCAGAAGTAGAAGACACGTGTTATGTTCCATGACGATCATGAGCAAACCCCTACCACAGTGTAATAAGCATGTTAACACATGGAAATCTTCTGGGGTTGGATTTTCTAGTTATTGTAGTCATATTTAGTTACTATATTTAGTTGAGTCAATAATTGTAACATAAAAAAAATGAGATATTACAATAATATTTACTTTTACCTCCGAAGGAGAAGATACATGTTCTACTCCATGACGATGAGAAGACCCTTGCCACAGTGTAATAAGCATGTTATCAAATGGAAATATTCACAATAAGCACGAAAAAAGCAAATGGTAACAGTAAAAATCGAATGTTAAAAAAAAAAATCGAAACATTTAGTTATTGTAGTCATATTTATTTATTATATTTAACATTTACCTGACAAGGCATAGAGTGTGACATTCCACAATCACCCTGGACCGTGGAAGCAGCATGTGGCTTTCCACTACCGCCACCCTAACACAATAAATCAATCAATAAAATTTGAGTCAATAATTGTAACATAAAAAAATGAGATAAGCATAACAGTGTAATAAGCATGTTATCACATGGAAATATTCATAATAAGCACGAAAAAAGCGAATGTCAAAAGTGGAAATCGAATGTTAAGAGAAAAAATCGATACATGTAGTGGATGTAGTCATATTTAGTTACTATATTTAGCATTTACCTGATGAGACATAGCGTGTGACCTTCCACAGTTACCCTGGACCGTGGAAGCCACACATATTCAATTTAAGCTGTAATCTATCAACAACTCTTCACATGGAAGTATTTTTTTTGTTGCACATACAAATATACGATGTTCTTCGCATCCCTCAAATTCATAATTCGGTTACTTAGTTGTTGTCACTGGTCGTGTACTATTTATAAATCCAACAACGTTTCCAGACGCTTCTGGTCTTCCATCAATATACATAGTCGCCCCTTTATTTTTATTGTTTTCTGCTAGTTGTATATAATTTGCGGCAACTCCGTATCTCCGCAGAATTCGAGTTTATTGGACCAAGATCAAATAGTGATTGTATCTATATAATGGTCCGACATACTCCAACAATTCAGTTACAGTGCCATAGCTAACCTTTATGCCATCCATGGAAAATAGCCCCAATCCATGTAAGGACGAAGGAGCAATGCGATATATCCTCCCACTGATGAAGAAATCTGTGTCCACCTGAGGTAGCTTATTAGGTACCCATCATTGCACTAGATGTCTATACCTCAAGGGAAACTCAATGTCACCTATGCTCTTAGCATCATAATTACATGACCCTCCATTGGCAATAAAATATTACATGCGTCTACGAAATCTTTTCCTTACCTTTTCAGATCTAGTTGATATAGAACCGATAGATCTAGTACAGCATGTCTCACTTTCAACCTCTCCGAGTATATATTCATCATCACTCGAGGAAGATAGATCTGACAGATACTTATTTGGTGGTACCTACACTCGATAAAACAAGACGATAAGTTGCCAAGCAGATATAAGTTAGCCCGCAAATATATTTACTTGTAATGTTTTAATATCAAAAGTTATTTCTTCTAAAAAAAATTATCAAAAGCTATTTTTCTCTCAAAGGTGTAATTGTAACTTCATCCATCCAGGGTGGTGATTGGTGTTCATGGGACTCTTCATAGCATAATATTTCTGGTGTTGAAAGTTACCCCCCTTCAGCAAGTGACACAAATGTTACAATTTTCCTCTAACAATCATTTTGTAGCAGCTCATCCTTGTTACCTCGATAATACTATCCTACTTGTATTATTTTTGTATTGGCATCTTTGCTTGCAATATCCAATTTACTAGTGTTCCATGTCAACCTATAAGTGTTTAGCAAATGAAAAATGAGCACTCTAGTGGGATGGAAGGTTGTGAGGCGAAGGAGGCACATTATGGCATATCTTTGGTAATTCATTACATTTTCTTTGTCATATTCAAAATCTCTTATTCTAAATTTTCCTTAACTCCATAGTCCAATTCCATGTCATTATTGACAAATCAAGATTTTTGAAGGAAAAGTTCAAAAGGGGGTCTTGATATTTGTTCGGGAATCTTAATTCCTTTAATGATTGTATTTCTAAGTTATTAGATGATTTCTGGAAGAGATGAGTCATGGACACCTATTCAAAGTTCTATAAGGGTGATGACTCATTAGATGATGAGGTTAGTTACTCGAATTGGTTGATAAGTGTGTAACGAATCTACCCTGTTAGAAAAATTCATGGATCTAAGAGATATTAGGAGTAAGTTTAGAGTCTAAAACAAAACGAGTTATTAGTATTGAATGTATAAATGTATTGTAACATACGTGCATAGAGGAGGGCCAAGAAGAGTGAAATTAGGCCAACATAAAATAGATTAAGGTTGTGCAAATGGTGAATCATGTTCAAATGCAATGTTTTGTTGGTTACATGCCCTATTCGCATGAATGATTATGCTATGGTAAATTGGGGTTCAAATCTTAAGAACATTTGAATTTGAGACTCAATTCCATGTTAAATTCAGAATCGGATTTTGGTGTTTATCAAGCATTGGTTATTGTTATGATTACTACTGAAATACATATATTTTGTAATTCGAAATCCAAAGGAATTTGAAAAGAAATGCACTATATGCATTGGTGAACAACGTTAAGGAAAAGGGGAGAAATATTGTAGAAGATAGAGTAATTTCATGTATAATTACTCTGTGGATGGAGGTAGGTAGCAGAACCACTTAAGAGAATCGATTGTGGAACCGTTTTAAGGGAAAAATTTCCTAGGGTGCATTGATGGAATTAATGCCAGGCCAATGCTTTGTATTATTCTCTTGAATAATGAATCTTCCACTCCTCCCTCAACTATTTATGTCATACCTAGCAGACTTAAGGTACCACTCTACCCCTTAATTTTGGTAGGGACAGGTTCTGCCTACCTACAGGATTACCTTATGTTGGGACTACTACACACACTCTTGGATCATTGAATCATTTTAACTACCCTATTTTCTTGATTAAAGACTCTCAGGTTTATTAGATCTTACCAGCTTGGGTACACATTTAAACCAGTTCAGTTGTACCTATGCCCACTTCCATTACTTAAGTACAACCCTACTAAAAAATTGTCTTGTTAACCACCCTTGATCTTACTGGCTCACTTACCTTGATTGGAAGGGATGGGGTTGGACAGGAACCACCTGTCTGTCGTTGAATCGTGTGTGGCTACATCCCTGTTCAATTTGACGCTGCCTTATTAGATGTTGCGTGCGTGCTTGGGTCGGCACTTTTAGCAATATTACCTTAGCCTATTACCTCAGGTCTTGGGACTCTTCGTGCAAGATAATTGTTGTAGAACACAACAATGTAAACTCATATAGCTTATGCATTTGTGTGGTTGTTCCCTCAAAGGACGGTAATCGAGCTTTGACACACTACACCAAAACGTATGGATCGATAGGGACATCAGACAATTATTTAGTTTAAATGGTATATGCGTGGAGATGGGGAGGCGGAGATTACTCATCTCCTACCTAATAATATCCACTAACTGTTGCCCGATCAACAGGGTATGGTTTTCGAAATAGAGATGATCCAACTAAAACTCGGTTAATTGGTTCTTATAAAATGCAGCGTAAAATTAAAGTGCTAATACCTAGGCATCTGACTCAAAACCCCATTCCTCTTATGTTGGTGGTTCTTTGTATTAAATCTGGGACTGGATTCATATTCTTATTCTTGTTAGTATTAGGATTCACATTTTATTGTTGGGTGCAGGTTGGTTGGGCTTATTTTGTTGAGCATGAACCTATTGTTATAGCACTATTTGGCACCTCATAAACCCTAATGACCTACTAGCATCCAAATGTCCCTAATTGGCATATATTGAGTCCATATTAGATTCTACAAGCCTTCATCAACAGGTTAGAGGCAGTTTGGACTGATGAACACACCTCTAAATAAGGAAATGATCACTTTCCAACACAAAACTCATTATTAAATACTATTTTTTAGAGTCCATGCTCCTTTTATTCCTAGGAGGGGCATGGGTGTGCTATTTTCCTTCAACAAAGGATTATGGGGCTGGGGAAAACATTAAAAACACTAAAAAATTTCTGAAATTTGTGAAGGTTAGTTGTGGAATTTGTGCTTCTTGGCTATAATATTCTTGGAACTACCCTACAAAGGTCCCTAAATGGTGTCTAAATGAGACATCCATGGGAACGTTGGGGGAGTAATAACTCCTAATAGCCTTATGCTGGAAGAAGTTACTTGATCCATTTATATTTTATGCCCAATGTTTTCCCTTGACACACTACACCAAAACATTTGGATCGACAGGGAGGTCAGTCAATTAATTAGTTTAAATGGTATTAAATTAAAGCATTTGAGTATCTTTTGCAGTGGCCTACAAATACAGTCAAGCTAAGAATAATCTTGTAACTGCAACTATAGTGAAACCGAATAGAAGCTTTTTTATGTTTTTACCTGATTTGTGAAACCAAATAGAAGCTTTTAAGAAAATCATGTTGATTGATAGTTGAAGGAAATAAACAAAGGGTAAGATAATTTAGATGAAGTAGCCTCTCACTTCAGCATTCATGTTCCTAAGCACACATTGGAGGAGGAGGAGTGAGGAAATGAAACATATCGAATCCATTGCTCGATTGGGAAACCCCTATGTGCAATCTTGCACATACTTCTGAATTGAAACCCTCGTGGCGCCCCTTCTCTCCTGCTCGTGCAAATGCGAAAGAAGTGAAACCCTCATGGCACCCCTGATCCCCTTCTCCTCTGCTCCTCTCTCCCCTGCAGCTCCCCTTCTCCTCTCTCCTCTATGGCACCCCTGCTCCTCTCTCCCTCGCGACGCCCCTACTCCTCTGCTCCCCTGCTCCACCACTTCTCCATTTCTCCTTTGCGGTGCCCCTACTCCTTTGCTCCACTGCTCTCACGTGCATCGACCGAGTGTCCAGCATCTACTATCGGGTAGAGCCAAGGTATTGTGGGCGTGGGTGTTTGAACTCTGTTTTATGTTGATTACGGGGATGGGTTTAAACTTGTTTTTTTTAATGTTTCACAATTTATAATATATATTATATATTATTTTATGTGTTATATTTTGTTATTATATATAAATATTACATATATTAACAAAATATAAAATATAAAATAATATATAATATATATTATATATTATTTTCATTGTTAGGATATTCCTATACTCCATCCTAGTCCTACCAGCACTTTCATTATTTTCATTTTCAGTCATGCATGCAGCATGAATTTCTGCATGCATCCTAGTCATCAGTTCCAACACCTAGCCCTCAGCTAGCTATCCCCGGGATCTTCTCACGGATCAGTCTTAGCCCTCCTAGAACTTAGTGCCCCCTTCTTCCTTGATTTTAGGAATCCACTCGTCCTTGCTCACCTATCACTCAGTTGCACCTCGGTTACCTTTAGTTCTTTCCTTGATTTAAGGAAATACTGACTCTCAACTGACTGTATCACTTCGATGGACCTCCAGTGAGACTAGACTTCCCATTCTGACTCCAGTTATCTCCTCATGCACCCTCCACTGAGCCTCCTTTATTCAGTTAGTGTCTCCATGTGCCAGTTACACCTACCACACTCAGTTAGACTCAGTTTGACTGATGGTTGACAGTTACTTGTGCATTGATGACTCCACCGATGATGAGATAGACTTCTAGTTGTGCTTCGATGACACTCCAGTGATCTTTTGATCACTCCATGAAGGATAATTCGAATTGCCACCTTGGCATTCGAATCCTCATGCATTGTACTACTTATTTGTCCATATTGTGAATAATGAATTAGCGTGTGTGAAGCTATTTTGCTTCTATCTGAGTTCTATTGTATTATTATTCTGTTGCTCATTTTACTGCATTGACCACTCTTAATCTTATTCCTAAATTCTTTCATTGTGAGGTATACATAAGCTCTTAGATATGCTGTAAGGATTTTCACATGGTATCAGAGCATGTTGAGAGTATTGTTTATCTCCATTCCTGAAAGTTTTTTGCAGGTTATTATCAAGATTTCGAGTGCAGCAGTAGCAGTTGTAGATATTATCTATTGTTTTTGCAGGTCTTCTACAGCTTCCATGTATTCAGAAGAAATCTATCCTCCTCCATTCAACTATGATCCTCTTTCTCCATTCAACTATGATGAATGGAAACCAAATATGATAGCACATTTGAAGAGAAATGGTCTCTTTGATTATTGTTTTGAAAGAGAGTTCGAATCCTCTGAAGAAGAGATTGACTAGTTAAATAAAGGTGACAGAGCCATTGCAGCCATGATGTTTGCTATGTATCTATGCTTGGTACACCAATTCATTGATGATGTTGAATCTCCAAAAGAGCTATAGGCCCCATATGGATTAAAGATTTGGCAAGCAGAATGAAGGGATTGGTCCAAACCCTTTCGAGAGCAAGCAAAGTGATGCATTCTCCCTCCTTGATGATCTCATTGATCATGAATCAATATCAAACATATCTCATATTGAAGTTGTCCACAAAGAAGAAGAACTTGCAGATTCTCCCTCCTATTTCGAATTTTGTGCCAGCTCACACTCTAGAAATTGCAGAGGTTCCTAAATCCTCTCTTGCACTAGAGTCTGTTGGTTTGCATCATGATCTCATGAATGTTTCAGAGGTAAAATCATCCATTGGAGGTAATGCATTCGCTCTCCTTGATCACTCACCTCTTATTTACTACTGTAAGATCATTATTTCATGCTTTTAGAACGTTATTGAAGATGATGGCCATTCCCATTCGCTTGGGATAATTTCTCATGCATTTACTGGTTTAGATCTCACCTCAAATGGTTCAAAGGAGATCTTAAGCAACCATGATTCAAGTCTTGGATCTTATTTGGATTCCAAGCAATCACTGATATTTGATGGTTCTTTTGAGCATAATCTCACCCATGATGGTTCGAAGGAGAAAACAAAAGACTATCTGCATATTCATAGATTTGATCCTACCTCAGCTAATTCGAATCACAGGTTCAAGGATCATCCTCATACTTTTGGATTTGTTCTCATCACATTCGATCTGAAGAGCAAGTACAAGCACATGCTTTTTGAGCATGAACCTCTTCTTCCCAAGAGGAAGATACCTCCAGACATATGACCAAGCATCACACCTGCTTGAGTTTGGAGCATTTATTTTTTGTGTGTGGCCTTACAGTCTATTTTGAGGGGTGGTATTTTTCCCATGAGGTTTCCCCATTTCCTCGGTTTATTGACTGTTATTATTCATTGTATTGGGTGACCTTTGGTCTCAGTTACCAGGGCCCATGATGGATTAAGGGGGGTGTTAGGATATTCCTATACTCCATCCTAGTCCTACCAGCATTTTCATTATTTGCATTTTCAGTCTTGCATGCATGCATGCAATTGCATGCATCCCAGTCATCAGTCCCAACACCTAGCCCTCAACTAGCTAGCCCCGGGAGCTTCTCACGGATTAGTCTTAGCCCTCCTAGAGCTTAGTGCACCCTTCTTCCTTGATTTTAGGAAGCCACTCGTCCTCTCTCACCTACCACTCAGTTGCACCTCAGTTACCTTTAGTTCTTTCCTTGATTTAAGGAAAGACTGGCTCTCAACTGACTGTATCACTCTGATGGACCTCCAGTGAGACTAGACTGCCCATTCTGACTCCAGTTAAATCCTCATGCGCCCTCCACTGAGCCTCCTTCATTCAGTTAATGTCTCCATGTGCTGGTTACACCTACCACACTCAGTTAGACTCAATTTGACTGATGGTTGACAGTTACTTGTGCATTGATGACTCCACCGATGATGAGATAGACTTCTAGTTGTGCTCCAATGACACTCCAGTGATCTTTTGATCACTCCATGAAGGCTAATTCGAATCCTCATGCATTGTACTACTTATTTGTCCATATTGTGATTAATGAATTAGCATGTGTGAAGTTATTTTGCTTCTATCTGAGTTCTACTGTATTATTATTCTGTTGCTCATTTTACTGCATTGACCACTCTTGATCTTATTCCTAAATTCTTTCATTGTGAGGTATACATAAGCTCTTAGATCTGTTGTGAGGATTTTCAAACTCTCTCCTCTGTGGCTCCCTTGCTCCTCTCTCCTCTGCGACGCCCCTGCTCCTCTCTCCCTCGCGATGCCCCTACTCCTCTGCTCCATTTCTCCTATCTCCTCTGCTCCACTACTCCACCACTTCTCCACTGCTCCTCTGCGATGCCCCTGCTCCTTTGCTCCACTGCTCTAGCGTGCATCGACCGAGTGTCCAACATCCACTATCAGGTAGAGCCAAGGTATTGTGGGCGTGGGTGTTTGAACTCTGTTTTATGTTGATTACAGGGATGGGTTTAAACTTGTTTTTTTTTTAATGTTTCACAATTTATAATATATATTATATATTATTTTATATGTTATATTTTGTTATTATATATAAATATTACATATATTAACAAAATATAACATATAAAATAATATATATTATATATTATATAATATTTTATATATTATTATGTCCTTGACATCATGCATTCATTTTGCATATATTAGTTGAGTGAAACGAATTTCAAGAATAAATTTTTCACTTTGCAAAGTTTAAGTTTGGTATAACAAGTTCATTCCACCTTGAAATTTGTAGCAGGGATACCGATCGACATCTTTCCACAGTGCATTAGTTGATCTAATCTATAGTACGTTGATCTATAGTACGCTCTTAAAAGGCATAGGAGGCAATGAGGCATATACAGAAGATGCAGAGAGAGCTGACTGGCTTAATTATTATTACTTAAACCGGTGAGAGGGCATCCGTCGACTATGGCTTTCCTATTACATATCTAATTTCAGGGTAGAAAAAGCATTCCCAATACTTGAAAGGACAATAATGGGGCTAGGGTCCTGCCCCCAATCCAATAGGGCCCAACCAAACAAGATATAAGGAAAGAGATATTCCCTGGAAAACGTTAAAGGAAGGGGCCACTGACATAGACTCTCACATAGCCGATCATTGTCAGACAGAAGGTGCAAATAGCTTCTAGTTGATGTTGTTTATCCACCCGATCCAGGTGTCGATGCCAAAGATGGGTTCAGATACTTTGCTTGGTTACTCAACTAGGGTTATCGAATGGGCTACTTGGATACACAGTTTGGCTCATGGGATGCTCAGTTAGGTTACTCAATGAGGGGGGTTTGATTACACAATGAGCTTTGATGTTGAGATTACACAATGTAGGTTACACAAACTATGTGCTTCGATGAGGCTAGAGCGATGCATGCACCGATTCTGCTTGTTAGTACTTTTTCTGATCTATCAATACAAATTGTTTTTTATCATAAAAATGTGTCGAGGGTAGATGGAAATCCAGTGCCTCGCTTGGGATACCTTCTCTTTAATTCCACAGCATTCATTTATACATATCCATGCAGCAAAGGAAAGGGCGACTAGAGCGGTTGACCCGAAACTAGCATAAGTACCAGTAGTGGAAGAGATGAACACATGAGATGCAAAGACAACAGAGAAAACAACACCAAAAGTGTTGATAGATATAGCAAAGACAATAGATAAAGTAGCAACCAAGGCATCTAAACCAAATCCATAAGCATAGACAAAGAAGGCAGAGAAAAGAGTAAAGGCAATGAATATTTCTCCAACATAAGAGCTATAAGCTTCAGCAATTCTAGTTCGAGATAGAGATGATGTTCCATTTTATCTGGTTAAAGCAGCAATTATAAATTTTGCAGCATCCCTTCTTTATATATCCTGAAATAGGAGCCTCAGATGGAAGGAGAAGGCAATGAAGAAAGAAGCATATCTGGATATAGATCGAGTTCCACCAGATGTTAAGGTTGCATAGTTATCAGGGGAAGAGATGGCTAAGGTGGAGGGAACATAAAGAGAAGCCAGAGTAGATACATTTGGAGATCGAGAAGCAAAGGAAACATCCCCAGCAGTTTCACTACCTATTGAAGCAACAATAGTTTTACTGGTTGATGCAGTCGTGCCCAATGTTTCTGGGAGGTTATGCATATTACCGAGATCACTAAGAAATTACAAGAGAACTCAGAATTATAAGGAGTCTCCAATTAAAAGCATCCAAAGTGAGAAAAGGATGCCCACGACGTTATTCCATTTGTCACAAATAGTCATGAAATTAATGCTAAATGCATATCACTATAAAGTTTCATGGTTGGAGATCATCAGGATGCAAATTAATTTAGCATTTTCTACATCATCAAATCGTTTTGGATTGTGGAGAAAGCTTGTTGCAAGGATTGTTGCATTGAAGGAATCAAGATTTGAAAGATTTCTTACCCTGTTGACTGCCATGAAGATGCATGCCTTTACGTCCAAAACCAAGATTGCCTGGGTGCCAAATTATGTGCCACGTTTTCTTCATAATATGCTATCTTGTCGATATATCTCAAAGTCACCACCACATTTGATTACTAGAACAAAGATACTGGATTGTTGAAGCTTATTCTTGTGAAGGGAAGGTTTGAAATCACCAAGATCTATCCATATAATAAACACCTCATTCACACCAATATCGTGATCTCACTGTTGAGTAAAGTGCGCTTATATTGTCAATAAATCACCACCATTGCTCTTTATAATCCCAAGGACTCGGCATGACAAATTTTTTGAATCACCTTTGCAATTTGGTCTGGGAATTTCAATGTCTTCCAGATCCTAACGTCAGAATGCTGAAATAACATCATTTGATCCATGCTACAAATATTCATGTAGGTTAAACATGTTCTCTTTGCATTCAGTTCTCACATTTCCAGAGGTTGAATATCAATTTGCAGAGTTAAAATTAGATTTAGCAATCAAATGCAGCAATTTCATAGTTTACAATTGTATTTCAGCCGGATATAATTCGTTTTTCCTAGACCACATGCCAAGGGTCTTGTGAGTGACGTCTACCTCTTCAACCATACACAATATCCAGTCTTTACATTGAATTTGCATTTCTATACATCTATGCTTCAAGCTAATGTCAAGGACATTACTGCTTGCAGTTCTTGTTTTATATCTAATTTATTTGTTTTAATTATTGTTTTTAATTTTTTAATATATATATTATTTGTTTTAATTATTGTTTTTATTTTTTGAATATATTTAATATATGTTTGTATTATTAATTTGAAATAAATTACTTCAATTCAATGGGAAGAAAATTTCTCAAGAATATTAGTAAGTTAGCATTCAATCCAATGGGAAGATACATAAAACCATTTGAATCCACATTTGATGGTGAAAATAAAATCATCTCAACTTCCTCATTAAAATCAGCATCTTCATAATCTTTGTCATCATCATCATATTTGTCATCATTGTCATCATCATGATCATCATAAGTGCCATCATCATCATCAATGCCATCATCAACATCATCATCGTCGTCATCGTCATCATCTTTGTAATCAACGTCATCGTCAATGTCATCATCATCATCGTCATCGTCATCAATTCCATCGTCACCATCTTTGTAATCAATGTCATCATCGTCATCATCGTTGGCGTTGTCATCATCATCATCATCATCATCATCATCATCATCATCATCATCATCATCATCATCGTTGTCGTCATCCTCGTCAATGGCATTGTCGTCATCTTCATCATCATAAACATCATCATCTTCATCGCCATCATCACCATTTCCATCCTCGTTGTCATGTCCATCGTCATCGTCGTCATTGTCATCGTCATCATCGTCGTTGTCATCAGCATCGTTATCATCTTCGTCATCATCAAATATTCATCATTGTCATAATTTGCGCCATCATCAACATCATCTTCAACATTATCTTTGTGATAACATGATGTAAATTTATTATCAAGCACCTTTATTATGCATCAAAAATAGAGACCCAAAATATTATCAAGTACCTTTACATTTCCTTCTAAACTAAAATCCTTTACCTTGACCTCATGCAAAGTGGAAAAATGATCATGTGAGCCATTGTCAATGAAAGAGGGAGAAGATCATAAGGCAAAATTTTATTATACATAAAAAATAGAGACGTATATCAATAATGATTCAAAAGTCTAGATTGCACATTTACACCCTCCCTTAAATCTTGGAGAACAAACTAAATTCATACAAAGAATGTCCACTTTAGCTGGAGGTAGTTCTTACAAAATATCCAAACAAAGAAACAAAGCAACTAGTAAACGAGTTTGGCAACTCTAACTCTGATAAAGAGTTGTCTCCTAAAACAAATTCTATATCTCAGATTTCAAATTCTATATCTCGGATTGTTAATAAGTGTTAATGTTGAATATGAAATGTTTATTATATGTTTTTTATAAATGCTCTTATACTCATAATCAAAATATAATAACAAATTTTCACCTAAAACTTATTAATCAAAATGATGTCCTATGCTTAAAAATGTTGTTCAAATATAAGATAATTTTGCACATAGGACATATTCATCAAAATGATGTCTTCAATAATGTTGGAAAATGTGAGATCATTTTTATTTTTTAATGCTAATGTTGTGGCCCTTTATGAAAAAGTGTTGAGCAAGTTTATGTGCTACATGTTTACACATAAACCTCTTTATTTCCCCTATGCACCTTTTGTCTCCTTTAAATCAACAATGTGTGTACCTAATCTATGTGTTAGGGATCACACTAAAGTTGATAAATATGGTCTATGTAATTATGCATAGATAATTCAAGCACTTTGTTTGAACTTTATTGATAGCTAAACATGTAGTTTTGTTGAAATATTGTAACTTCTAAGAATATTCTATTTGTACTTTATTATCCGGAGATGTTTATTCCTCCGTCAGGACATTATTATATATCTGGAGATGTTTTATTCCTCCGTAGGGATGTTGTAACTAGGGTTATTAGACTTCCCTAGTGGGTCCGGCCCTTAGTTAAGTTATTAGTTGTTATTAGACTCTCCTAGGAGAAGTCGGCCCAATTAGGGTTAAAAGTCAAGTGAAGTAAAGTATAAATAGAGGAGGTGTGTTCCTTATTTAACACACTCACTCACTTGTGAAACTCGCATAGGAGAGAGAGAGAGAGATCTGCGAAGGAGGAGAAGGAGCTATTGTTTGGGGATTACATCTTTGTATTTGTTGATCATCTATATTGAGGAAGCTTTGTTGGGTTTTCTACCCCATGAGGGTTTCCCAGGATAAATCTATGTCTATCTTGTGATTGTGTTTCTTTCAGTGATCCTTATTATGCTCTTGTTGTTAATTTTATGCTAAACTTAACATGGTATCAGAGCTAATTTGAATAAGACATCTTTCACAAGGTGAAAATCTCTCTCTCCTCCTTCGGTGAAAAATTAGGGTTTCTACAAAAGTTGGAATTTTTGGAATCTGATTGTTTGGCAGGATGCTCCTCCTCAATAGAAAAATTATGATCCCTAGAACGAATTTTTTGAGTGGGTAGAGCCCCAGGATAATTAAAACCCTAGTTTGACTTCTGGACCAAAAAACCTGAAAACCAATGAACCAGAAAAGCTGCAAACCAGTGCACGAGTGAACCAGAAAAAGCTGCGAACCAGTAAAGCAGTAAACCAGAAAACCTGTTGAAGATCCGAATTTCGCTGGTCAAGTTTGAAGGGTGAAAATTGAAGTTTCCATAAACCAAGTACACCAGTCAACTCAATTCAGTCAAGCACATCTCTCGGTAAGGCCAGTTTTGCATTTTAAGAATTTTCCATTTTTGGTGACCTGCTGGATAAGATGCCCCAAGCACTAAGCTTGAGGACAAGCTAGAAGGCATAGAGAATTTACAAGCATGGAAATATAGGATTGGTCTCATTCTTGAAGAGAATGATCTTTCCCAATACATCAAAGATGAAGTTGTAGAACCTGAGGAAGATGAAGGTAAAGAGAAGTACAAGAAGGACATGATTAGGGCAAAGAGAATCATTGAAGATTCTATCAAAGACCACTTCATCCCTCAAGTGTCATCAAAGAAAACCCCAAAAGAAATGTATGATTCCCTAGTCAGAATGTATGAAGGGAGGAACATCAATAGGAAGATGAACCTGAGAGCTCAATTGAAGAGCACCAAGCCGATTCAAGGATAATCCATTCAATATTACTTCACAAGGGTCTCCCAGTTCAAGGAAAAATTAGAAGCCATTGGAGACTTCCTTGATGAAGATGAACTAGTCATGACTACTCTCAATGATTTCTCTAGACCTTAGGATTCATTCATCCAGACCATGTGTGCCAGAAAGGAAAGCATGAAGTTTGATATTGTATGGGAGGATTGCATTCAAGAAGAGGATAGAGTAGCCAATAGAGAATCCTTACTCAAAGAAGATAATAAAACATTAGCCACCCATACCAAGAGAAGAAGAAGTCAATCCAACTTCAAGAAGGAAAGTCACAAGGAGTCTCAACCTCCACAAAGGTTTCAAAAGAAAAGAAGAACCAATCCAGAAAGAGATCACTCTTCATTCCAGTTCTTCAATTGTCACAAAGTAGGACACATTGCTAGAAATTGTCCATCAAAGAGAAAAGAACACAATAAGGGCTTTCACCAAAAAAGACATCAAGCACATCTAGCAAAAGATGATAGTGAATAAGAAGAGGATGAATAACCTCCCAGGAAGCAAGCAAAGGAAGAAATCGAAGAATATGTCCTGTGATAGTGATGCTTCAAAGCACATGACAGGACAGAAGAAGACTCTCTCCAGTTTAGAAGAAAAGGAGTCTCCTCACAAAGCTCTCTAGGAGAATATGAGAAGCAACATACAAGATTGATTCAAAAACTCTGATGATGATCAGAAGACTAGGATCAAAAGGAGATCCTACCAAACAAACAAAGATAAGTATTTGAATTGTCATTTTTGTTTAAATGATAGTATCCATTTGTATACACATTTATTTAGGATGTTTGCAGTGTTATGCATGTGATGGGTAAGTAGCCTATGGTGCTATACAACATTCTATTTCTACTTATCTAGAGTGAAACCTCTTTGCTGACATATTGGGAGTAGTGCACGCTCTTAATAATGTCCTAGTAGAGATGGAAGGCATCTAGAAAGTTACCATATGAATGTGGGATATGGATGAATGTTGTAGCATTGGCTAAGATAGTATGACTTATGTTTTTATGCATTTATTTGGAAACTATGAGATGTTTCTAACCATACTATTGAATTTGACTTGTAGGAAGTATCGTACAACAATCACCTACAAATGAACAATGATGAGACTTGTTCCATAGAACAAGTGACAATGGTTTAACTATTCAAGACTCCATAAGAAATGTTCCCAGGGAAGAAGCATGAGGTAAGCCACCTCAAGATATTTGGGTGCCATGTATATGTTCACATACCAAAAGAGAAGAGAACCAAGTTGGACCCTTCCGGAAAGAAGGGAAATTTGTTGGGTATTGTGAAGTATCCAAAGCATTCAGGATATACATCCCAGGATTCCATCACATGGAAATTAGTAGAGATGTAACATTTGATGAAGAATCTTGTTAATGGGCAATCCACTCGATCGTAGGCGACCCGGATCTCCCTAGCTCAATGCGAGTCTAGAACAAATAAAACAGACTATAAATGTGTTTCCTAGATCTACTTAAGGATCAAGTGCTAGATGTCTTACCTCTTTGATTCACTATCCTTTCTCCCACTATGTTTCTCCGTGTCCCACGGTCGTCAGATCCAAGCTGCAAGACACAAAAAAGAGAAACGAGTAAAGAGCATCTATACAATAAGAGATCTATGTAAACAGTTAAGCAGGTAAACAACACAACATCATCATACATAAGAGACAATATTGGTGGAAAGCATTTGTATTACTGCAAATAGAGGAGTACATGATGGAGATATAGAACTACAACCAATGACTTAACGTAGCATCCCTTCTCCACACAAGCCAATTTCCAAGCCCTTCCAAGGAAGCATGAGAGTCTCCAAGAGGTGAGTGAAAGTGTCCAAGAGAGATTTCACCAGCATGTAGATACCATAGTCTTCCTCCCTTTGGTATGGGAGTGAGCCTCACATATATAGGACTAAGTGGATGAGGTTATGGATAGGATAGGATGAGAGATGGTAGGAGAGAGATAGGGGATCTTCCCAATAGGTTAGGGGTCGAGTACCATCTCCCCAAGAGATCAGGGATAAGCCCCCACATAGTCAAGTTTCGAGAAGGATCTCAAAATGGCTATTTTTTCCCATTAACAAACCTTGTCACACCTTGTTTAAGAGAAACCTGCAACGTCACATGTTGCTAGTGTGCAACCTACGACGACCTCTCAAAAGGTTGTGCAAACTGAGCACCAATCCTCCCAAATGATCAATCAGTCCAAGTGACTTCAAGGATGTACACACTAAATCAGGATGATGGGTAGATTTTAGGTGTAACAGAATGCCCCCCAAAGCATGCACCTGTTAAGGATGTACAGGTGAATTGCTTTGATAGAAATATTGGCAAAAGACTTGTCAGATGAAGGACGTTGCTGCAGTACAACTGACTCTGAACTGACAATCTCATATGTAGTACAACATGGCTGTCGACCAATACATTGCAGATCCATGGTAGTAATGACCGACTAAACACAATCATGGCTACTAGACACAAGCGTAGATCCATGATGAGATGATAACACAGCCACGACCAATACAAAAGTAGATCCGTGTAATATGACTCAATACAAACTCCATCACAACCTGGGTAAAAAACATGACTCCCCAGGGTCTTCAAGCTGAACCCGCAATGATACGAATCTATCGATGTGATTACAAATGTCTTGACGTCGAACATGGTAGAAACCACTTGATTACCGGTCATTGATGTAAACCGTTAACAAGTGCGAGGGAGATCATCATTAATGTCAATGATTCCCAAGGTATCACAGTACGTATCATCAAGCGTGAATAAATGAGTTGAAGTCGAACGCAAGATGAAATCTTTCAACCAAGAGTCAATGATGTAAACTCATGATGAAAGCGAGGTAACCTGCCATTGAGGCATGCAGGGACAAGGTACTTGGTTGGTTTCTAGATTCAATACTCGAATGATGTGTTGAAGTTGACAAGGATGAATCCGTCAAAGGAGGGAAATAATGAATCCCCCATCAATCGACATGAAACACGACAAAAGATGTGTAGAGTGGATCGGATGGTACAATAACATGTGAGACTAACGCAAAGTAACAATGGCATGACAACATGTGTACTGACTGCAAAATGATGAGTGATGAATGTGTTCTTGAACATGGGCATGGCATGACTTGGCAGTATTGACATGAGAATGACGCAAACTTCTAATGCAACTGATAATGGAAGCTTTCTCCAAATGACTCAGAGGAGTAAAAAAACTCAGAAAGTAAGTGGGGACTCATAGACAAACAGATGACCCAAGTACTATATGCAATGCAAATGAGTGCCATGTTCAAGAACGACTATATACTTCCACTAAGGTATGTAACACAAACACTTTCCTTTTTCCCCATCATGAACGATGAGTGCCCCATGTGTTTTTTACGAGCTTGATGAGGGTAACCAGATGCTCGGTATAGCTCATCTCATAGATGATTCCAATCCCAAATATTTTCTGAGCCTAGGATAGGAGGGGTTCGTCCCATGACAGGCCCTTCAATGTGAAAATTTAACGAGTCCATAGAAGGCAAACTCGGTCGTCATTTCATATTTAGAGAGTCTGAAAAGAACTAAATAAGACTCCAACGATCCTTTTTCGTAAAGTTAGCCTCATCGCCTGAAAAGGGGTAAAACAACGCGGGAGAGGACTCTTCCAGTCATGATTGGCTGGAGTATTCCTTTTTTGTAATTAGTGCCTCCTGGTCTAAAAAAGGGGTAAACTATCGCCAGGAAGACGACCATTCAAATACTTTAACAAGCGTGAACGCGACAAGTTCGCTTGGAAATCTTATCAATTTTAGGGAGTCTGAAAAGAGCTTAACTATGGACTTCGGGGGGTATTCTTTTCCGTGGAAGTTTAACGAGCCCGGAAAAGTGATAAATCATAACTCGGTACTTGTTCTCATGATTTGGTGAGTACGAGAACAAACAAAGAGTAAACTCATCCTCATGCAATTAATGCAACTAACCAAAAATAATAATGACAAAACATTCAAAGGGATGTTCATACCTGTAATTACCGTTGGTGATGCGAGAAACATTATGAAAGACCATTTTTATGACTCCTGTACACTAGAAAAAGTGTCAAATAGCCCAAATATAACGACAAACGGTCGAAACTATAGTAAATGGCCCAAAAGCATCAAAATATTTGAAAATGAATATTCCATTTCATTCTATAAATAGAAATATAGGCCAAAAATAGAAACATTATTCAAATTGCCAATTTGGGTGGAGAAGTACCAATTTGGAGCCAAAATCTCCATCGTCGATTCTGGGAGCTACGATCCGCCATTTCACCAGTCGTCCGGACCAGGTAGGCCTAAATCTCATCCAGCAACTTTTTAGTGGTTTAGTTTTTCCATTTTTATGCATTTTTTGAGTTTTTTGATGGTTTGGGGAGGGGCCAATGTGCCCTCGACTCGTCGCAAGTGTCCCTTTCGGGACTCGCGACGATCTTAGGTCGTCGCAAATCTCAAAAATGGGACCTGCTACGACATCGCACTGTATTTGATGGTATCTTGCGACGGCGGAAACTCTAATTCCAAACATCAAATATATCCCAAAAAATAAGTTGTTTCCAGTTGGAGAAAGTCTTAACATGCTTTAAATGCTCCTTTTGGCAGGTTCCCATCAAGCAGAGATGATTTTAGAGTGGAGAGAAAGAGAACACGATTTGGAAGATGAGCAAGCCACAAATGATCCACCATGTGTGGCTGCTTTGGGAAATTGTGGATTGCTCAAATTCTTTTAGGTACAGGGGATGAGAGCCCAAGTGTCGTTCTTGACACACATGCTTCAGAGTTGGAATGCAGCCCAACAATACTTCATCATAGGTGAGCACATCCTCAACATTAACATTGAGGACATATACTTTCTGACCGATTTGTCCCGAAGAGGGGACGTCGTACAACTCACTGGGACACGAGCCAATGACCGTACTGTAGAGGACGTGGTGTCACAACACTATGTTGCTACTTCTCACCCCTCCAGCGGGAAGATACTCATTCGAGATGTGGTGAGTCATCCACTGAGGACTGTACTGCTTACTATTACCAGGGTGGCGGGTAGCCAAGCAACACATACAGCTACTCGGACCCAAATGTTATATGCGGAGGACTGTATGTCCCCCATGGTCTTCAACTGGTGCGAGGGTCTCCTCGCAAACATCCGAGCTCAGCTGACCAAGTGTCGGTGAGGGGAGCTCAAGCAGTTCGGGTATGGTTCTATCATAGTGTTGTTCCTCTTGGAACAGGTTCCTCTCCTACGCTCGCAGGTGATAGTGGATGATAGGGATCTGAGAGATCCACATATGCTCAGGTGGGAGGAGTTGATGACCCGCCATGGTGGGGGTCCCATCATCACATTTGGTCTTGAGTTTTTCAGCTGGCTAGAGGGCCAGATGCTCATGGTGGAGGAATTTCCTTACAGTGGCACAAAATTTCGAGAGGATCCCGACTTGACACTGCCAGAGGGTGCAACATGGGGTGATATCGGTAAGAACAAAAACCCTTGTATTTTTAAGTTTTGTGAATTATATTTTTTTTTATGTAGTGTTGACAAGTACATTGTGTGTGCAGATGCTGGCCCTGTATGACCGGTGGGTCTCTCCCTTCTGGCGAGGAGAGACAGAGACGGGGAAGCAATGATTCCTGCCAGTGCACATTCCTCCATTGAGGAGATGGAGGAGGTGTACCGAAACTTGTCAGAGCTGACCGTGGCAGTTCCAGAGCCTGCTATCAATGACCTTCCGAGGCCCATGTAAATATTTGGGGTTGGAGCATCTGTGCGCTTCAACGCCTTGCTCCGCAAGGTGACTCGTACTGTGCACTGCTTCCTTACACAGCGACAGAGAGCTGTGCGAGTCGAGGGTGTGTGGATCGGGCGTGGTGCCTGAGATACTTTTATACTTGTACTTGAGAGCTTTAGAAGCCTCAGATTTTGTAGTTACTAAAATCTTATGATGCTTCAGATTTTTGTAGAGACTCACTGAAAGCCAACGTGCTTCAGATTTTGTACCAGCACTACTTTTGAGCGATTTATATATATTATCGACGATTTATACATTATGTGTCTTTGAAATGATTAGTGATGTGATCTTGTTTACATCTTTGCTTCTATACATTATATTTACATGTTATGAATGCTTTTACATATTATGATTATTATGTGTGTGCAATGTACCAATCCATGATGAAATTGGCCATCGAGTCAGCAACTGTGTTCAATTCTTGTGGAATGTGCAGGTATTGAATGGATTCAAATGACCTTTCCAAGAGACATACTCATCTAAAGAGACGGAGTAGGGTAGGATCACGGATAGCATAAATCCGGTTGAGATGAGAAACCACTAGTTGAGAATCCATATGGATGACAATGTGGTCCATACCCAAGGAAATGGCGTCGGTTAGGGTTCCGATTACAGCTCGATATTCTGCGGCATTTTTGGTCGCAAACCCTAGAGAATTTCCTCCTGAGCTAATGAGCTCGCCTGTAGGGGAATAAAGTACCCAGGCTTTCGAAGCAAGGTTACGGGTATGTCAACTGGCACCATCCGCGAATCCATAACACGTCACCATCTGCACATGCAGATAGAACATGGTGTAAGGAGCGGAAAACAAGATCTAAGACACTCAAAAAATAAAATGTGTCACACCACACAAAAACACGCCATGTACAGTATATACAAGTCAGTCTATACATGAGAAATCAAGCATAGTATCTCTTTAGGTAAAGCCCATTGCAGGGTTCACCCAAAGAGATGTCGTCATAATCTTCGAGCTCATAGGGTCCTTTTTCCAACACACGTTTAATGACGTAAAGTCCATGCCACATGGACTCGAACTTCCCATCTCCTAGCTTATCGTGCTTCTGGTCATAAGTGAGGACCAGGTCACCCTCGTTGAAGATACGAGGTTCAACTGACTTATCGTACTGGGCCTTGATGCATTTCTTATGTGCTTCGTTAGCAAGAGCAACATCGCGGAGGGACTCGTCAAGCTTAGCTAAGTACAAGAGTCGTTTTTCCTCAGCAGTAGTGTCAGGAAGAAGTTCTATAGCGAGTTGAAGAGACGGAATTTTGCACCCTAGTGGTAAAACAACCTCCAATCCATATACCAATTGGAAAGGAGTGAAGCCTGCGGCGGTTTTAACAGTAGTTCGGTAGGCCCATAATGCTGAGAAGAGCATATTGTGCCAGTTGGAATTTTGTGTCCCTACCATCCTTTGGATCATAGTTTTCAAGACCTTGTTAATGGCCTCGACTTGTCCATAGTAGGGAGTTGAGTTTTCATGGCGAAAACCCAACCTGTCGTTAAATTCAGCAACCATATGGTTCTGAAAGTGAGAACCATGATTGGTAACTATAGCCTGAGGATCTCCAAACCGTGTTATTACATGGTTGAACATGAAGAGTGCGGTGGTTTTGCCGTCGTTTTGGTATGTAGGCATAGCCTCGGCCCACTTCGTAAAGTAATCCACAGCTACGATGATGTAACTATACCCCCCAGCCGAGGTAGGCTTACAATGCATAAAATCTATGCCCCATTTTGCGAATGGGCCAACGGAAATAACCGGATGTAACGGGGTGGGATGCGTGCGCTTCTTCATATGGAAGTGTTGGCAAGGGGGACACTTCTTAACAACCTCAATACAATCTTTAAAGATAGTAGGCTAGTAGTATCCTGCACGCAAAATATTCTGGGCAGTAGCCATCCCAGAGAGGTGACCGCCACACGCCCCAGTGTGACAGTCATTTAGAACACGTTCGGCTTCCTCGTGCGTTAGGCAACGTCGAAGAATGGAATCGATGCCACAGTGATACAAAGTATCAGTTATGATCAAGTAATACTTTGCATGGTGGCGTATCTTACGACGATCGTCGCGAGACAGTTGAGGATCGAAGTGTTGGGTCTGAAGATATAACAAGATATCTCCATACCATTGGTCAGACGTACTGATGAGAAACAATGTTTCATCGGGAAATGAATCATTGTGCTCTACTTCTACATCAGAATGGGGGAGGTCGCAGATGAGCTCAGCAAACACCAAAGACTTCTTAGACGTAGCCTTTTCGAAAAGAAGATCAAACTCTTGCAGTATCACAATCCAGCGTGAATACTTGACCCCAAGTACTTGACATGTCAGTACGTGGTACATGGAGTTCGAATCGGCGATGATGGTGGTGGTGCGGAGCAGGATGTAATGACGGAACTTCTAGACGGCAATGACTGCCGCGAAAGCTAGTTTTCCAACATGTGAGTATCTAGTTTCGGTGTCAGTGAGACCCTTACTCGCATAGTATATCACATGTTCCTAAGTGTTTTGATCTTCCTGTACCAAAACCATGGCGATAGTGGTAGCAGAAGCGGCGAGATACAAAATGTAATCGTGATAATAATTAGGCGGTTGAAGCACGGGAGCATGCGTCATAGCATGTTTGATACTGTCAAAATATTTTTGATCTTGGTCGTACCAAATGAACGGGACGTCCTTCTTAAGCAGTTTCATGTATCCATGAGTCTTCTCTGCGAAATTATAGAAAAAAGGTCGTAGATAAGTCGCCTTCCCTTGGAGACTTTGAATTTCTGTAACATCAATAGGAGGTGGTAGGTTGATGATGGCCTCCACCTTCAAGGGATCAATGCGGATCCCATCTTTCGAGACAATGAATCCTAAGAGGCGCCCGGACTCGACGCAAAAGATACACTTATGAGGATTCAGACGGATATTGTACCGTCTGCATCTGAGAAATATGGCCGTCAGATGATCTATGTGGAACTCACGCTGCTTTGAATGAGCAGGGAGATCGTCCAAGTAAGGTTCCACAAAGTCCTTAATATCTTGGAAAGCATACGACATAGCCCGCTGGAACGTGGCGCCAGCATTTTTAAGGCCAAATGGGAGCTTGCGATAACCATGGGAAGATGAAAGCCGTCTTATGCTGATCGGCTGTGTTGATCTCGATTTGGTTGTAACCGAAAAAGCCGTCCATGAATGAAAAGATAACACTTCCGGCACAGTTGTCGATGATCTGGTCAATGAAACAGGTCGGGTAGTTGTCTTTTGGACACACCCGATTAAGGTCCCGATAATCAACACAGACGCGAATGGTGCCCTGCTTTTTGTTCACAGGAACGACATTCAAGACCCAATCCATCAATGGGATGGGATAGATAAAGCCAGCCTTCAAGAGCTTTTCAATCTCTGCCTTTATTGTCGCAGTTTTTCGGGGGTGTACCAGTCACAACTTTTGGCGCACAAGCTTGATGTCAGGATAGGTTTTTATCTCGTGAGAGACAATCGCGGGGTCTATCCCAGGCATCTCCTCATAGGACCAAGCGAAAACATCTCAAAATCGCTTGATTAAGGTCGTGCCAATAGCGATTTCTTTAAAGGAACACTTCTGGCCTATGCGAATGTGTTCCACTATACTTGGTTTCACCGAGATGTCTACTACAGTGATTGGCTCAATGTTAGCCAAGTTGCCCTCCGAGTCCATAGAACATGTGAGGATAGGAAAATGAGTGGATGGGTAGATATCTGATGAAAAGAGGGTATGTATGTTATTGTCTATGTACTCCCATGGTGGAAGCAAAGATGACCTGTGATGAAGATCATCCCATGGACCATCCTCTACATTCATTACTTCCATGATGGACTCGTCTGAATGAAAAGTCCAAAGCAAGAGATCAGGTAGAGAGGACGTCCGTCGTAGAGAACGGGAAGGAGAAACCATGGATGAATGGTCCTCCGGAACTGTTTGGATTGCCTCATAAATGCATTCAGCGGGTGAAAGAGGCATCACGTCCCCAAACAGATGTGTTGTGGCTTCATCAGGTACAAACCAAGCATCATTGGAGTGAGATAAAATCTCTGTAGATATCATGTTCACCGTTGCGACATGATTAGGGGGGTCTATGGATGGATAAACGCCCATGAGAGATGAATCTTTCAATAAGCCAACCCTTACACTCTCATACTGGTTTGCCATCTGTCCGATGGAAGGAATATGGTCACCGGGATGAGTAGTGGCATCTAGTGTACAATAATCGAGTTGGTCAATAGTAACAATTCATCCCTGGTGGAGGAATTGTACTATGCGAAATACTGAAGAGGCTACCACCTGCATGGTGTAAAACCAATTGCGACCAAGCAAGAGATTATAATCTAACGGGACCGAGACCACTTCCACGTTAATGGTTACGGTATTTCCGCCCAACTCAACTGCAAGAGCTTGTAAGAGCCCATGAGGTTGAAAGGCATGGCCATCGAATGCTTTCAACGTGGTAGGAGATCAATTCAATTCGGGAGAACCGATAGCTCTCCAGCAGGCGATCGACATGACAGAGGTAGAGGCACCTTTGTCTAGAAGGGTGTGATGGACCATCTTCCCAGTAATGTTCGTAGTAACTTGGAATGCGAGCTGGTGTGAGAGCCTTGAATTAAGGTTTTTAAGTCGGAACATGATGGTGTTTGAGGAATCTGGGTCAACTGCACCAATGGCGGCAAGGAGAGTTTTGCGTTGATTGGGACAATTCTGCAAAACCTCCAAGGTAGACATGGCGCAAGGATCTTGGGCCAAGTCTTCGATGATATTGTAATTATGTGCTGCGTGAGCTTTAGGATTGAAAACATCCTTTCGAATCGTGCTCTTGGGCGGACGCAATATCGAATCTAAAGAGGGTCTCTCGATGGTGAGAGAAGTCGATGGTACAGTGACATCAGGTAACGAGTCAGAATCTTTTTCAGTATTACTTCCAGCGGGTTCCTTCGAAGGGACTTGTTCGTAGGATCGCGCGCGAGTATTCAAATTGATCGTCTCATTACGCAACATGAGAACATGCACGATATTGGATGATTCCCCCTGGGATGAAGGGATTTGAGCAATCATCTACTGATTTTTAGCAGGAAATGGGTCGTTGAGGACTGCGGGAGTCAGTTTACCCCTAAGAAATTTCTGAACTTCGTCTCTATGGGGACACTCTTTGGAGAAATGATCTTCTCCACACAGTAAGCAAGGATACTTTAATTTCCTTTTCTGCTTAGTATCTTCGGGAGTGCTCTTCATTTCTTGCTAGGCAGAAGATTTCTTGGGTTTCCCCTTGTTCTTCTTCTTTCCATTAAACTTCTGAGATGAAGCTGATTGAACCGAATTCACCTCTTCAATTACAGCGGGAGGGGTAGACTTGGCGGTGTTGTGGCCAGCCGAGGTTGGATTGGATGATCCAACAGTGCTAATAGCAGGCTGGGTATTAAGGGAACCAATGATTCCATCATCTTAGGGTCCCTTCTGTGGTTTCGTGGGATCGTTAATGTCCCGGGGTGCGTCAGGCAAAATATTGAATAGAGTGTCGGACTGAGTGTATACTAAGTCAAGCAAATGGGCACTCGCGATGGCTTGTTCTTCGGTGACAGCACCTGTCATGGAAACATCTTTTGCTATGACAGGAAGGAGTGACTTCGTAAACTAGTCTGCTAGGAGCCGATCTGGAATGGGAGCTTTAATGAGACATTGTCTCCTTCCCCACTCATGGATATGATCCAAAATGTGAGTGGCGGTATTCTGACGGAGCGAGGTTAAAAGTTCTGTACCAGTCTCATATCGTATAGGTAGCTGGAAATGCGTCAAAAAGTTCATAGCAAGGGAACCAAAATCAGGAAAAGAGTGTGGTGGCAACTCAATGTACCACTTGGCAGCCAAACCGGTGAGAGTCCTTTGAAAAAATCTAAGATGAATTGAATCATCCATTAAGGAATTCGATGAACACCATAAATGGTATGTCATTATGTGATTTTTCGAGTCTTCACCCGGCTTGCTGTCAAACTTGGGTATATCGGATGGAAGTTTTATCGGAATCGGTGGCCAATTAGATCCATGGTAAATGGGATCATTGGTTAAACGAGACAGATCAGGTAGGTCCAAAGTAGCCAAAAAGGACAGTTGTAGATTAGGCTGCACATATTGATAATACGGATATGGCGTGTAAGGATTAAACTGACCGTAAGGTGTACCAGGATAAAACTGACCGTAGGGGGGTGTGCCGCCCGAACCGTAAGGAGGTCCACCACCATAAGGTGGTCCATTCCAATAGGGTGGGGGTCCACCTCCACCTCCGGGAGGGGGTGGAGGTCCGCTGCCACTACCGAGAGGAGATGGGGGTCCATAACCGTAATAAGGTGGCCCACCACCACCTCCGCTTAGAGGGGGTGGTGGACGACTTCCGCTGCCAGATGGATGGGGGCCCCCACCACCTCTGCTTCTGGAAGGATGAGGGTTCCCACCACTACCGCCACCACCAGGGTAATTAGGTCCGCCACCGCCTCCGCCTGAAGGGGGTGGTGGACCACCGCCGCCACCCGAAGGGAAATGTCCTCCTCCACCATGATAAGGCAGTCCGCCACCTCCTCCGCCTATAGGAGGTTGTGAACCATTCCCACCACCACCTGAGGGGTGAGGGGCGTTGTAGGTAAAATGGGGTGGGCCTCCGCCAATGTTAGGTGGGGGCCCGCTGCCTCCAACAGGAGGTGGGGGAGGACCGATCGGGGGTGGTGGTACTTGAGGGATAGTCGGTTGGGGTCCATGTTGCAACACAGGTTGTTGTCCCCATAGAGTGTAAGGATTTCCAGGATAAGGTATCCCGTATGGTGCATTTTCGGGATTAAGTTGGCCCGGCGCAGGGTTAATAGAACCTGGATACGCTTGACACCATGAGGGTTGGGTTACATTTGACGGCCCTCCAACATGAGATAATCCCGTGGTGGACGATCTAACGGGTTGGGTAGGTCCAATGGAAGGCCCGTTGGGGACTCCACCAACGTTCTAGTTAGGAAACGGGGGTTGCCCCCCAGCCACAATAGGCTGACCACTATTCAAAGGTTGAACCAACGTAGGTTGTTGACTAACTACCGTGGTAATAACATTACCAATAAGATAATCCGTAGGAATGGAATATCCTCCCCTCAAATTTTGAGGTGGGGGAGGAACTGGTAAAGTAACCGTGGTAGTGACAGGTGTGTTGGACCGTTGTCCTTCCACCAGTTGGTTCACTTGAGGTGCAGGACTGGATTCTTGCGAAGGTTGACCAGTCTCATTAGTGGTCACATGGTGAGGTACTTTAGGTGGTCTGAAAGATATCGAATGAACTAGGATGGTTCCATCGTCAAGTCTTATTTGGAAATGACGATTATGGAACTCTTCAGAGTGTCGCTCGAGACTTTGTCTTCGAAGCTCATCTCCTGTTAGGAACCCGTGTCAACCCTTCTCTTTACTATGTCAGTATATTGTTGTTGGACGCATATGCTTTGTAAGTCATCTCGTTGTAATGTCCCCATTTTGACCCCCTTTGTATTAAATCGTAAATGATGTAAATATTGTAATTTAATCATGGTGAGGAGCTCAAGGCCAAGGCCCCACCATTGACTTAGCGTTTTATCTATCGGCAATTAAAGAAATAGATGCCTATGGTTCTTATGCTAGATGGGCACAATGTAAATAAGACATCATGTAAATACAAATTTTAATAAAAATACCCACAACTAGCTATGCAATGCAACAAAGAGATGGGGCATGATTCTACAAGGAATAGAGAGGGAAATTATTCAAACCCTTAAGCCAATGGTGTTAATCCATGTGTCAATAAGGAAACCCATAAACCACCAACTACCCATTTTTGGTTAGGGACCCAATCATTTAATTCTCCAAGAACTTGGTTGAGGTAGTTAATGCCTTGGGAATGAAGAGGTATGGCAGCCAATTTCGTGTATGGGCAAGCCATCAACCTAGAAAATCGTGTTTTGTCTCCTTGGGCAAGAAAACACCCACAAAATGGTGCCCAAAGCCATTCTAAACCCACAGTCTTTCCTCTCTCACGCAGTCTGAACTACTGGGTCTTTCCTCATCACGTTTTTACCATTTTTCCTGCATTTTCCACGGTGGGGAGCTCGTTTTTGAGTTACACAATGGTTGGGAGAAGAGGACCACGATTTGGGAATGTTATGGAGGCCATTTTTGCCTCAGAATGTCCATGGGCATTTTTCTAAAAATGGATTTGGCTTCCCAGGGTTGTTCCCCATCTTCTAGTTTCGTTTTTGGGTTACCCACGTTTTTTTGAAGTTAATGAAAACCCCATCTTTGGGCATCTCAGGGTGAAAACGTTTCTTCATGCCCAGCACTTAGACTTCTGTGGTTATGTGAATCCCTGTTTTGATTTGAACCTGTGAGCAAGAAACTTGGAGTGGTAGTGGACAGAATTGGCTTGATAAACCTAGTGAAGGGAGTAACCTCTCAAGAAGATCAAGAGGCATGGCTACACTTCTATGCACACCTGGGACACTCTAGAATTGGAAGGTATGGCCTAAGGGACTGTGAATTGGTGAAGGGAATACTTCCTTGAGTGGGGGTGTGTAGTCATTGTGGGTGCCAAGCTAAATAGATCTTGTAGAGGTATCCATAGCTCTATGGTTGAGCTCACTAGCTTAGCAATTCTTCCTTTCCATTTCCTAGTAGCCTGGTAAACCCAACTGTAGATTGGCTTGGCTCATCTTGGTGTATGCTTAGCTATGTGTGAGTCTGTTGTTCCCTGGTTCCTTGTAGAAATCATGCCCAACTCGGGGGTGGCAGTTGCATCAAGAGGTTGATAAGCACAACTGGCCTATGGTTGGGTGGAACGTTGCAGTTGCATAGCCAGTTGCTTGGGACTACTATTATAAGATAAGTATTCTCTGGTGTTAACTCCCCAATTATTATTTGATGAATATCTTGAATGTATGATGGATGTGTTATTGAATTTACTTCCGCTGTGTTTTCAAATGTTTATGCATTTGCATATGTCCATCTTCATTTTAACTTGAATGTTTGTTTACTAAGTATGGGACTAGATGTCCGGATCTAGTGTCACGTCCTCTCTATCATGCTGGTATGATAGGAGGGGGCATTACACCCGTAGTATTTGTTGATTCATATTTTATATTAGCCCATAGTATTGACCCATAGTATTGGACGCATATGCTTTGTAAGTCGTCCCATAGTATTATATGTCCCATGGTTTTGACCCATAGTATTGGGCATAGACTTAGTATATAAGTGTGTGTTGAGGTCATTGAAGGCACGGTGAAGTTATTTGTATTGAGCTTGCTCAAAGGAGGTTGCCCCCTCAAAGTGGCCTGCGATCAATATAAAAGTGATTCTAAGTTCTGTTATTTCACATATTCTTATTAAATAATTGTTGCAGGTTCTTCACTGTTGATGTATATGTAACTTCGGAATGTATTTCACATATATGTATATTGTATTCCTATAGAGATGTTATTATTCCTCTATATGGAAGTGTCGTCACTTATATTGTAAGTGTCGTAACTTATACTTGATGGGTTATTAGACCACCTTGTTTGGGGTCGGCCCTGTATAAGTCATGTGGGTCAAAGGGTTATTAGACCACCCTATTGGGGGTCGGCCATGTGGGTCAAAGGGTTATTAGACCACCCTATTGGGGGTCGACCCAGTCAGCATTATGTTATGTGGTTAAGTTCGAGCCTACATGAGTTAGGTAAAAAGGAAAGTCAAGTCAAGTATAAATAGAGTGCGGGAGGCACTCTATTTACTCACTCACTTCTCACACATGCACTCAAGGAGGAGTGGCGCACTTATGTAGGAGGAGTATCTGCTGATAGGTTATGTCTATCTCTCATGGTTGGTTGTATCATTGCTCTATCTATCTCTGAGGAATTTATTGGGGTTTTTCACCTTTATGGTTTTCCCCAAGTAAATCTTTGTGTCTCTTGTGTGCTTGCATTATTGTCTCCATGATTGATATGTTGTAGATATGTTGTACATGTTGTTCTCTCAGTTAAGATCCTAGATCAAATTGAAGTAAATTCTGAAAATTTAACATGGTATCAGAGCTAGCCTGAAAGAAGGCATGATATGGCATGTATGACACTTGTTGCACTTACGATGCTAGGGCTTGATATAGCAAAAACCAGTCATCGTAGCACTTTCACTATAAATCCGTTTTGGTTAATTTTTCGGATCTAAAATTGTTACAGGACGAAGATTAAATCTCCAGGTACCTTGTGTCCAAAGGACAACCTCTAATTCGTTGTACTTTGTGATTTATGATCTGTGCAATATAGGGTTTTTGCCTCTTCCAGATCTGAGTCAAAATCAGGTGACCTTGGGAAAAAGGTCATAACTTGGGCTAGGAATCTCCAAATGAAATGTAGTAAAAAGTGACAGGTATTACACAGACTGTACTATCTCAGAAAAATTTTACAGAGGCCGAAGGTGAACCAGTGACACGTGGCACGTCGTACAAGTTCACTCTCCTGTATTATCCCATAAACAGGTCACGTTGCGACACTTGGCATAACTCTCTCTCAGAGAATCCAATTGAGGTTATACCTATCAGGATGGAAAGATAACAGGCTGAGCTATCTCAGGAAAGTTTTTCAGAGGCCCAAGTTGAAAAAGTGACACGTGGCAAGCCGTACAAGTTCGCTCTCCTGTTTTATCCCAAAACAAGTCACGTTGCGACATTTGACATAACTCTCTCTCAGAGAATCCAATTGAGGTCAGACCTGTCAGGATGGAAAGATAACAGGTCAGGCTATCTCAGGAAACTTTTTCAGACCATATGGATTAAAAATTTCAGAGTTACACCAGAAACAATCAAGTACATATTTCTGTCAAAACAGAATTATTTTTGAGTACCTTCATTCATGGCTTCCGGAATTTAGGGCTTTGGAGAAAGTTGGAATTTTTTAAATCTGTGACCACGGCTGGAAGCTCCTCAGAAAAATAGAAGCTTAGAGATTTGGTTCAAACCTTTTGATTGGGCAGAAGAGTGGGCTTCATCAAACCCCAGTTTAGGGTCACGTCGAGTGAATCCGGAAGTTTCAAAGGCAAAATTGAGGAGTGGAACTTTGCAGTTTTCAAATTCTGAATATACCAGTTTGATCAGCTCATCAAGGCGCATATTTCTATCCTTTCGGAAGTTTGAAATTCAAAGTTTGAATTTTTGGGGTTTCTCTGACAAACCCATATCTAGCTCCAGTCCCAGTTCTTGTAATTCAAGTGGATTGAGTTAATCCTAGAAGAAGATGGATTGGTCACTTGCATAAGTGAAGAAGTTCCTGTTTCAGAGGGAGATGAGGCTAAGGCCTTACATAAGAAGATTTCAAGCGATCTCGACAGGTATGACTCATCGAGGTATGTTTCGATATTTGTTCATGATTAAGTTTATGGTATGTTTGTCTTCATGTTATTACGGTTAAGTACAATTTTGTTTTTAGATTTTTCGTATCACCTTAACAAAATTATGAATGCATGATAGAAGATATTCATTGGTTAGGGTGTTGACACTTATGGTTGTACTAATGCATTATGGTGTTGTATGAGGTTTATGTTGTCTACTAACATGAAAGGTACACCAAGAAAGACAAATCATGTTCCAGTTCAAGAACATATGATCATGATGACATGAGGATAAAGACTCTTCCATTGTCATGGATCTCATAGAAGATCCATTTACGAGGTATGTATAACTTGATTTTGTAATAGTTAACCTATGAGATATACAGGTTACTAGCACAAGTCATTGAAGAAGAATCATGAAGGTATAGGTTTGAATAATCACAGGTTTTATGCATATTATATCTCTTATCTTGATTGATGATTCAACTAACCTGAAGAGTCATAGGTTTGAGTAATTACAGGTTTAGACATGTTATGTTTCTTATGATTTGACTAACCATAAGAATCCTACATAAACCTTGAATGCTAATGCTTATTATTTTCTGTTTGAAATTATCATGACTATACATGCTTAAGATTATTGTATTTTAATAGTATACTAATGAATGCATGATTTTATATGAGATCACAAGGATAACACAATCATGATACTAATAAGCATGCATAGGGACCAAGGATGAATGTAAGTTCAAGGACAGGTAATCCAGGAAGCAAAGATAAAGAGGGAGCACACTCCAGTTGTTCCTGCAAGAAAGCAAAGGAACACACTTCAGTAGTTTCTGCAAGGATGCAGATATTCAGAGGGAATTGACCATCTTTCCACAACAGAAAGGTGTAGAAGAAGCTACTTCAGATTAGGACTCCAGCAGCTCCTGTAAGGAAGCAAAGACTCAGAGGGAGTCCACCCAACGAACAAACAAAGATAAGTATTTTAATTTCTTGCATATTTGTTTGTTTAAATAAAACTGTTCAATGATGTATATACTGATGTTCCTAGAATTAGGTTGTGTATTATGCACATTAGAATAATTGCATTGATGAACAGTATACTACTAATATGCATGGGTAAGTGGCCTATGGCACTGTACAACATTCCATTGCTACTTATCTAGAATGAAACCTCTTTGCCGACATGTTGGGATTTGTGCACACTCTGAACAATGTTCTGGTAGAGATTGGAAGGCATCTAGAAAGTTACGGAATATGGATAAATGTTGTATTGAAGCATTGCCTAAGATAATTGCATGACTGCATGACATATTTCTTTATGTGTAACAATTTGTTCTGAAAATTATGAGATGTTTCTAATCATTCAATTTAACCTGTTTTGTAGGAAAGACCTTATATCTTCACCTACAAAAGGACTACAACATTTGTTCCAGCAACAAAGATATCTATTGAAGATATTGAAGTTCCCAGGATCTGGGATGAAGAAATGGAATGCCATGATCCGTCGATCATGAAGAATGATGTCTGGGTTGCAGTCCCAAGACGTGAAGGGAAGTTTTTTATGACTTCCAAATGGAACTATCAAGCATATTGCAGATGGTAGCATTGAGAAATATAAAAGTGATAAAATAGAAGATGCACCAGATGGATTTCAAGACAGCATGGTGTAGTCAGATATGTGTGCAGAACTTGATATGGTAGGATAGACAACTTTCTATCCAAGAATAAAGCAGATTCCAACCTTTTCTACAAGGTTGAGGAAGGCAATCCAGCGATACTACTATTTGGATGACCTGTTTGTATCAGGTGAGGATAGATTGATTGCCGACACGCAACGGAAGCTTGCTGCCGAGTTCGAGTTGAGGAACTTGGGGATGATGCACTATTTGTTTTTCCCATGGAGGTGTGGCAGAGTGATGGAATCTTCCATGGACAAAGGAAGTATGCAGTAGAGATCCTGAAGAGGTTCGGGATGATGGATTGCAAGGCCATGGCCACACCTATGGCATCAAATCTGAAGCTTCTATGTGATGCTTCATCTGAGCCGATTGATGTCTCTATGTATCGTCAGATGATTGGGTCCTTGATGTACCTGACGAACACGAGACCAGACATTTGCTTTGCTGTGAACACATTGAGCCAGTTCCTAACGGATCTGAGGAGTGTTCACCTGGTTGCTGTAAAGCATGTTTTGAGGTACCTAAAGGGTACAGTGGATTATGGGCTCAGGTATGAGGCAAATCAAAAGTTTAACCTACAGGGTTATGTTGATTCAGATTGGGCTGGCAGTGCTGCAGATAGGAAGAGCACATCTGGGTGTTGCTTCAGTATGGGATCAGGTGTGATCTCTTGGTTCAGCAGGAAGCAGTCCTACGTGGCACTGAGTACAGCTGAGGCAGAGTATGTTGCAGCCTGTTCAGCTAGTTGTGAGGCAGTATCGCTATGGAAGCTACTGTCTAAGTTATTTGATCTCCCGTTGGAGGCTACTGGTATCTTCTGTGATAACCAGAGTTGTGTGAAGCTGTCCGAGAACCTAGTGTTTCATGACAGGTCGAAACACATAGAGATCAAATATCACTATATCAGGGATATGGTGCAGAGAGGAGCTATGAAGCTCCTGTATGTTGCAACAGACGAGCTTCAGGATGTTGCTCTAGATGACATGCAGCATGATGTTGCAGTGATGATCAGGATGATCATAGATGACGAGCTTCAGGATGTTGCTCTAGATGACATGCAGCAGGATGTTGCAGTGATGATCAGGATGATCATAGATGACGAGCTTCAGGATGTTGCTCCAGATGACATGCAGCAAGATGTTGCAGTGATTATCAGGATGATCATGGATACATCAGGATGATGTATGGTGAGTATCAGGTTGATACTTTGTGGCCGTGGATCAGGTTGTGCAGATGAGCATGTAATCCGGTGCCCTGGGAGATTTGCAGATGGTCTTTCGAGGTTTTGCCTATGGCATGTTATTCGGTGCCCTGGGACATCTGGCAAATGCTCTTTCGAGGTTTTGCTCTAGGAGGACATGTAATTCGGTGCCCTGGGAGATCTACAGATAGTCTTTCGAGGTTTTGCCTATGGCATGTAATTTGGTTCCCTGGGATATCTGGCAGATGCTCTTTCGAGGTTTTGTCCTATGGCATGTAATTCATTTCCCTGGGAGATCCGATAGGTTGGGCTGTGTGCCCGTAATCAGTCCTGGGATGCTCTTGCGAGGTTTTGCCATGACCACATGTAATTCGTTGCCCTGGGAGATCCTATAGGTAGAGCTGTGTGCTCGTAACAGCCTGGGATGCTCTTGCGAGGTTTTGTGGTGAGGTCACGTGTAATTCGGTGCCCTGGGAGATCCTATAGGTAGAGCTGCGTGCTCGTAACAGCCTGGGATGCTCTTTCGAGGTTTTGTGACGCACGTAATAAGTCCTGAGGATTCCACAGTATGGCCAGTGATGATGAAGACCTGCAGGTGGTGGGCCTACATCCAGTATGAAAAAGGACTGGCTCTGTAGAACTTCCTATGACGAGTAGATTCAGAGATTGATTGAGATAGCAGCAGCAGTGACGATGATGATGACTCGATGACGATTATCCAGTGACGATGATCCAGAGAAGATGACTTGTGCTAGAAGAACTGTGCTGAGAAATACCTTCCTAGTTAAGAGGGAGTGTTGATGTATATGTAACTTCGGAATGTATTTCACATATATGTATATTGTATTCCTATAGAGATGTTATTATTCCTCTATATGGAAGTGTCGTCACTTATATTGTAAGTGTCGTAACTTATACTTGATGGGTTATTAGACCACCTTGTTTGGGGTCGGCCCTGTATAAGTCATGTGGGTCAAAGGGTTATTAGACCACCCTATTGGGGGTCGGCCATGTGGGTCAAAGGGTTATTAGACCACCCTATTGGGGGTCGGCCCAGTCAGCATTATGTTATGTGGTTAAGTTCGAGCCTACATGAGTTAGGTAAAAAGGAAAGTCAAGTCAAGTATAAATAAAGTGCGGGAGGCACTCTATTTACTCACTCACTTCTCACACATGCACTCAAGGAGGAGTGGCGCACTTATGGAGGAGGAGGATCTGCTGCTAGGTTATGTCTATCTCTCATGGTTGGTTGTATCATTTCTCTATCTATCTCTGAGGAAGTTATTGGGGTTTTTCACCTTTATGGTTTTCCCCAAGTAAATCTTTGTGTCTCTTGTGTGCTTGCATTATTGTCTCCATGATTGATATGCTGTAGATATGTTGTACATGTTGTTCTCTCAATTAAGATCCTAGATCAAATTGAAGTAAATTCTGAAAATTTAACATTCACATCTGGTATCATAGCACTTTCTTGGGCTCGCTGGGTGAAATTTCTGCCAAATTTTTTTTTGCATTTGTTGCAGGTCCGGATTTGGGAATAATCCCTATCCGCTTAACTGTGGGAAGTACTTGGGAATAATCCCTAAAACTCATTGTGAGGAGTACCACAGGAACCCCAAATTGGTTGGCCCATTGAGAGGACCTGCCAGCAAAAAGGGCAACGACCCCTACCTGATTGACTAGTTCCCACCCGTGAGGTAAACCAAGAGTTGTCGTTTGTGGCAAAGCGGTTATCAGTTTTACCTGAGCCATGGAGTGAGGGGTACTGCTCCAATACGCAAGCCGTCAGACATCATTGGTGGCCGAGTGAAACCCCTGAACTGTTAGGAAACCTCACATACCTGGGGTCCATATCTATTTTTAGTTGAACTGTTGTCGATCACTGCTGCGTCGTTTTAGATCCAGCTGTTTAGATCCATTTTGAAATTCATTCCAAATCCAGCCATTTTCAATCCATTCGGTGCCATTTCAGATCCATCTATTTGCGCTCACTTCTGGGCCATTGCAGATTTATCTGTTCCAGATCCCTTCCTGTAATGTCCCCATTTTGACCCCCTTTGTATTAAACCGTAAATGATGTAAATATTGTAATTTAATCATGGTGACGAGCTCAAGGCCAAGGCCCCACCATTGATTTAGCGTTTCATGAATCGGCAATTAAAAATAGATGCCCATGGTTCTTGTGCGAGATGGGCACAATGTAAATAAGACACCATGTAAATACGAATTTTAATGGAAAAACCCACAACCGGCTATGCAATGCAACAAAAGAGATGGGGCATGACTCTACAAGGAAAAGGGAGGGAAATTATTCAAACCTTGAGCCAATGGTATTAATCCATGTGTCAATGGAGAAACCCATAAACCACCAACTACCCATTTTGTCTCATGTACCCAATCATTTAATTTTTTTTCCAAGAAATTGGTTAAGGCAGTTAATGCCTTGGGAATGAAAGAGTATGGGCAAGCCATTTTCGTGCATGGGCAAGCCATCAACTTGGAAAAACGTGTTTTGTTTCCTTGGGCAAGAAACCACCCACGAAATGGTGCCCAAAGCCATTCTGTACAAGCAGCCTTTGATCATTCACGCAGTGGGAGTTAGCTGGGCTCTTTCCATTTACGTTTTTCATCTAAATACTGCATTTTTCCATGCCTGGGAGTCGTTTTTGCAGTATATAACAGTTGGGAGAGGGAGGGCCACGTTTTGAGGACTGTAGGGAGGTCGTTTTTGCCCCTGAATGTCCAAGGACGTTTTTCTAAAAACGGATTTGGCTTCCTGGGTTGTTCACCAACTTCCCATTTCATTTTTGTGGGTTCCCACGTTTTTCTGGGTTAGTTGAAACCCCATCTCATGCATTCCACTGAGGAAAACGTTTTCCTCATGCCCAGCAAGTGGGGTCCTGCTGTTATGTGCATCCTTGTTCTTGGTTTGAGCCTGTGAGCTGAAGTGTTGGAGTGGTAGTGGATAGAAGTGGCTTGATAAACCTAGTGGGGGAGACAACCTCTCAAAAAGATCAAGAGGGCTTTGGTTACTCTTCTATGCATACCCTGAGAGCACTAGATAGGGAAGGTATGGCTTGAAGGACTGCACAGCAGTGAAAAGAATACTTCCTTGTGCTGGGTGTGTAGGTATTGTGGGTGCCAAGCTAGATAGATCTTGCAAGGTTATCCCTGGCTCTGGGCTGGAGCTCACTAGCTTAGCAACTCTTCCTTTCCATCTCCTAGTAGCCTGATAAACCCAATTGTAGGTTGGCTTGGCTCATCTTGGTGTATGCTTGGCTATGTGTGAGTCTGTTGTTCCCTGGTTCCTTGTAGAGATCATGCCCAGCTCGGGGGTGGCAGTGGTGCTGAGAGATTGAGGAGCACACTGGCCTATGGTTGGGTGGAACGTTGCAGTTGCATAGCCAGTTGCTTGGGACTGCCTTATTGAGATAAGTATTCTCTTGTGTAAATTGGCAATTATCATTTGATGAATGTTATGAATGTATGTGGATGTATTAAACGAATTTGCCTCTGCTGTGTTTTTAAAAGATTAGGCATTTCCATATGATCTTGTCACAGAATCTTGAATGTGTGTTAGAGATCAACAGCATTGATTTGATTACCGTCGTTTTTCCATAGTATGCATAGATACAGTTCCTTGCATCAATGATTTTAATTCAATCGTTTTGGGGCTAATTGCCCGGACTGAGCACTGTGATCCTCTCTATCACGCTGGTATGATAGAGGGGACACTACACTTCCGAGCCGTAGCCGCTCCAGTCTAGGAAAAAAAAAACAGTTTTTTCTCCATATCTCCCTTGTTTTCACTCTGTTTCCCTTGAAATTTTCATGGAACCCCTATCATCCCATTCTGCATATTTCATTCCTGAGGACCCTATCCCCAATTCCTGAGGACCCTATCCCCAATTCCCCTTCCCAAAGCCCGAAATCCCACATTTGTCTATTTTTAGGGTTTGCCATAACTTCCTTAGATTTCACCCAATCACCTTCAAATTTTACCACAGAGTTCCTTTCCGAATTCTGCTTCTTTGTCTCCCTCTGCCAAATTTTCCCCATCCTTTCACCCCGCTTCTGAAATCCTCATTTTTTGCTTCCTTGTCTCTTCGACAGTGTCCAAAACCTAGTCAAACCCCAATTACCCTTCAGATTTTTTCCCAAATCCAGATTTTCCTTTACTGAAGCAGTTTCTGTTTTTGTTTTTCTACCCAATCAACCAAAAAAAAAAAAAACTCCTAGTTATGGTTGTCACCCACGTAGGAGCAAACACCATGGAGGAAGCACTTGCAGCCATCCAAACCAAACTCCAAGATCTGGATGAAAAATTTCTCAGCCTCCATCTTCAGCATTTAGCCATGAACAATAATCGACAGCCATAATCTTTTGCAGCCACCGAGTTCTCTTCTTCCAGCAATTTTCGTGGGCCGAAGCTTGATTTTCCTCGCTTCAATGGTACTGATCCGACTGGATGGATATACCGAGCAGAACAATATTTCAGTCTGCATAATACTTTTGATGTCCAGAAAGTTCCACTTGCATCCTTTCATTTGGAACAAGAAGCCCTTCAATGGTACCATTGGTAAATCAAATCTCATCCCGAACCAAACTGGCCAGATTTTTGCCAACTCCTTTTGCCACGATTTGTTCCTAGTGCTTTTGATGACTTCATAGGAGCACTCACTAAACTTCACCAAATTGGCACAGTGAGAGAGTATTAGACAGAATTTGAGAAACTGGCCAATCACACAGAAGGATTGTCTGATGAATTCTACAGGAGTTGTTTTATCAGTGGTCTCAAGGATGAAATCCGCTCAAAGGTCAAAATGTTCTGTCCCAACACAATGATGGAAGTCCTAGGGTTGGCTAAGTTGGCAGAGGACAAGATCGCAGCTCAACAATGCTCCAAACCCACCTTTGTTCCCTTCAGAAATATGGGTTCCCAATGACCTCCCGTCATGCCTGCTCCTCAACCAACTCCTATCAAGCATTTGTCTAAAACAAAGATGCAGGCACGCCGAGAAAAAGGGCTTTGTTATAATTGTGATGAGAAATTCACTCGGGGACATAGATGTGTTCAACAAAAGCTCTATCTCTTGGATGTGGATTCTCCGCCTGCCTCAGAACTTGATGAAGAAGCTCCAGATATAGTAGATGATCAGGTCGACATTCAACACCCGCCTATTGACACCCCATCTCATGATGACCCACCCGAGATCTCTCTCCATGCTGTAACCGGCGTCACCAGTCCACAAACAATGCGAGTCAGGGGATACTTCAAGAAGCTCCCTCTTACCATACTCATTGATTCTGGTAGCACTCATAACTTCATTGACCCTCGAATTTCCAAACAGGTTGATTGTTTTGTCCATCCTTGCTCCAACTTTGAAGTCATGGTTTCCAATGGGGGCACCTTACCTTGCAAGGGGAAGTGTCACAATGTGCGTATCTCTATGGAAGATAATAACCTGCGCTCTGATATGTTTTCCTTGTCCTTAGGCAAATGTGATGTGGTTTTGGGTGTTCAATGGTTACGCACACTTGGCCTCATCTTATGGGATTTTGCGGAACTTTGGATGCAGTTTTCAGTCAATGGGGCACAACACAAATTAATGGGCTTACAACCAGGGTCTCTCTGCATCATCAGTTCACATCATCTAGAAAAAATCCTTAAGAAGAATTCACATGGTGTCATCACTCAGCTCCATTCCATTCAGATGCACCCATCAATGGTCTCCACTACTTCCTTGGATAGATATGCAGGTGTCCTTGCTGAAGCAATGAGCTTGTCGCCTTCAAGAGACCTTTCCGGTAAGAATTTAGTCGCATCTACCTCTCAGCAGGAACTGATGGCTATTTTGCATGCAGTACAAAAGTGGCAGCCATACCTATTAGGGAATTATTTCTGCATCAAGACTGATCTCCTGAGTCTGGAAAATTTTCTGGAACAATGGGTCTCCTACCCAACACACCTGAAATGGGTTATCCAACTCATGGGTTATCCCTATGCGATCACTTACAAGAAGGGTCAGGACAATATAGTGGCAGATGCTCCTTCTCGCACAATTGATGACCCAATTTCTCTTACAGCTCTTTCTCTGCTTGTTCCAAATTGGTTGCAATATGTTCAACAGGGCTATCTCTTCTATGAACTCCATGCTTCTTCATCAGCAGGGCGCTCTGGGTTCTTCAAAATGTATGACTGGGAACAATGTAACTTCTTTTGGCAGGGACTAAAAATGACAATTCAACAGATGGTGGCTGACTGTGATACTTTCCAGGTCAATAAGGGTGAAACGACACTCCTTTCGGGATTGCTCAAACCCTTTCCCATCCCTACACAGCTTTGGCCAACTATTTCTATGGATTTCCTAGCAGCGCTTTGGTGGTACAATACCACATCTCAAAGGACACCATATGAAGCAGTCTATGGACAAACACCACGATTTCTTCTTCCATACACCCTTAGCAGCTCCCCAGTTCAAGAAACTGACTCAGTTCTTCGCAACCGCAATCAGATTCTTCTCATTCTGCAGGACAATCTTCACATGGCCAGAATTCGCCTGAAACAACAAACCGATCAGCATCGTTCTGAGCGCATTTTCCATGCAGCTGATAGGGTTCTTCCTCGTCTATAGCCTTCCAAGCAATCCTCCCTGACACTCCAAAGGCATCAGTGGCCTGCAATGCAACCCGAGGATGCTACCGGGGAACCACTCCTTCAAATTTTGCAGCAATTTCTCCAACCAAAGCTTTGAGGACAAAGCTTTTTCTAAGGGAGAGGGGATGTTAGGAACCCATGTCAACCCTTCTCTTTACTATGTTAGTATATTGTTGTTGGATGCATATGCTTTGTAAGTCATCCCGTAGTATTTGTTGATTCATAGTTTATATTAGCCCATAGTATTGGGCGCATATGCTTTGTAAGTCGTCCCATAGTATTATATGTCCCATGGTTTTGACCCATAGTATTGGGCATAGACTTAGTATATAAGTGTGTGTTGAGGTCATTGAAGGCACGGTGAAGTTATTTGTATTGAGCTTGCTCAAAGGAGGTTTCCCCCTCGAAGTGGCCTGCGATCAATATAAAAGTGATTCTGAGTTCTGTCATTTCTGTTATTTCGCATATTCTTATTAATTAATTGTTGCAGGTTCTTCACATCTCCTTTGACACGTAACTATTCCAAACGTTCATGGATGGGGCCAAAAATTTTGGCAGGGTCTAGCCTATAGTAAGGCCTAGTGAACTCTGGAGTAGTCCAGTTAGGTGGGGATGAGATGGCAAAATGAGCCACTGGGTGTTCTGTAGAGGATGTCCAGTAAGCTGCTGATGGATCAACAGCTGTTGTAGGGTCGTCCTGGGGTTGGTTTATCCATTCCAACGATCCAGGTTCTCCCGGGATGACGGGAGGAAGGTTTTGAGAACTAGGGCTATGTGCTTCTTCATCCTGCGTGGGATGAGAGGCAGGTGAATCTGGTGGAAACAAATGTCCGCCAATATTCAAAGTGGGGTTCCCTACTTCAGTAACTACGACCGCGTTATGCTGATCCATTCTTACCCTCGAAATAACCTTCGGATTAAGGGGAAATTCGGGTGGCAAGTTCAAGATCCTATGGGACCTTCTCTAGGGAAAATCTGCCAGAGTATCAGGAAAATCAGCCAAAAAGGGCCAAAACAACGTCTCTCTCTCCTAAAGGTATTCTAAAAGAAAATCAGTCCAAGAAAACCTACTCAAACTAAGGCAACAAGCAAACTTATGTGACATAGTGGATTCAAAAGTCTGGAACCTCACGGAATCATCAAGGCATTCCAAACCGCGATATACTACAAGGTCCAACAGTATGACGTGACAAGAAGGATTGGGACCGTACCCTTTCCTGCATACCCGACTAGCTGGACAAGACGTGCGTGCTAATCTCCCCGAGTGTTGTTCTCGGTGTATTGCTTTGCCAAGATGGCCAAATGGTTAACTCGGTTGGTTTCAGGAATCCTAATGGTGTCTCCTGATATACGCAAGGTACGTGGGAGCTCAAATCCGTAGTGGTGCTGTCTAATGCACAGCCGTTGGCACGAGACCTTCCGATATACGTGTCGAGTACGTGACACGCCCTTTGATATACGCCAAGTACGGATTATGGTACTTGGTGGGTACATGAAGGAGCTCGATATACCGATGTACGTGGAAGACTACAATACCCCCGGACTACAGTGCTAGCAAGTAACGACAGCTACCATGCTTAATGACGCCGGAACACGTCTCTAACTTACACACAAGTTACTAAAAATTTTACCTATTTCTACCATTTATTGTATCTTGGACGGTTAGGTTAATGCATGAGGTGAGTATATAATCGGAAACATAATGCAAGCCCTAGCTACATGCACGAAATGATCTTTTCTTTCGATGAATTCTACCTATGGGAAGGAGAAAATTTTTTCCAATGATTTTTCCAAAACAAACTCAATGCAACACAATCTCAATTCATACAAATTTGACAATGAAAGTACTCTTTTCTTTTTCAACGAAACTCAAAAAAAACACAACACTACTATCCAAATCAAAGTATTTTTCTTTTCTTTTCTTTGCTTTCCAAATCAAAGTATTTTTCTTTTCTTTTCTTTGCTTTCCAAATCAAGACAACGCTAAGTAATGAAATGAAGAATTCTGAAATGGAATATGCAAACTTTTCACTTTCTCTTTTCAATGATCTAAAGGCAACAAGAAACAAAAGTGCATCTACCTTTCCTTAACATGGAACACCTTTTGCAAAAAATCGAAAGTACTTGAGTTTTTTCAAGAAGATGAATGATTCATAATTCAAGAAAAACACAACCAATCATATTTTCATTCAACTTTTCCAAAAACATTCCAGTGCACAACAATATTTCTTCAATAATTTTCTTGAGAAACAATGGGAAAGAAGCGCTTTTGATCTTTCAATGAGCGTATCAAAGTAATGAAATTTAAAACAACTTTTCCTTTCAGATCTAAACAACTGAAAAGAAAATGCTACTTGTGGCACTCATATACTCAGAAAATTCAGGAAAAGACAGGCACTCAAACCAAGCAAAAAGACACACTTGACTCAAAATCAAACTAAGCAAGCAAAGCTCAAAACAAAAGTAGATGAGGTCTGGGAGCTGATCTAATGTACTGATCAAATCAGGGATGGAAGGACGGGAATGCAAGAGTGAAATGGATGAAGGTGGAGGGGACAAAGACGCCCAACACTACCAGTTTCAGACATGTCCAAACCGAAACCCAAGATCAATCCAAACAGACCAAACAAAGCACAAATGGGATCTCTGGTTGAATGATGCAGCACATAAGAGAGTTTATACACCAAACCAAGGCTCAGACTGTCAAACAAGGGAATGGATGCTCGTATGCCAAGCATTGACTGATCGGTGCAGTTTGTCTTTGTAGACAGTGCGACGTCGCAGTTTACCTATACGAAAGGTGTGACAATGTCGCAATTCACTAATGCACAAGTTACAATGAGAAAGCTACAGTCATAGGAAGAAGCTCAGGAAAACACAGTGTCGCTATGTTTTCACTGCCCAGGTGCGATAGGCGAGTTCTAGATTCAAAAATGAATTAGATCTCTCAAGGATGAACCACAAACAGGGTTGAAACTAGGTTATACAAACTCAAAGGAAGAAGATCAGGATCTTCAATGTGAAGATTTGACAATGGAATCACTCCAAAGAAGGAAAAAATGACAAAAATGATAACAAGGCTTGTGTCAAGCAATCAACTGAAAATGACTCAGACTAACGACTACTAGACAAGGAAACTCCCTAGTATGGTCGCCAGATTTGTTAACGGACAATCCACTCGACCGGAGGCAATCCGGATCTCCCTAGCTCAATGCGAGTCTAGAACAAATAACATAGACTACAAATGTGTTTCCTAGATCTACTTAAGGATCAAGTGCTAGATGCCTTACCTCTTTGATTCGCTATCCTTTCTCCCACTATGTTGCTCAGCATCCCACGGTCGTCAGATTCAAACTGCAAGACCCGTCAAGACACAGAAAAGAGAAACGAGTAAAGAGCATCTATACAATAAGAGATCTATGTAAACAGTTAAGCAGGTAAACAACACAACATCATCATACATAAGAGACAATATTGGTGAAAAGCATTTGTATTACTGCAAATAGAGGAGTACATGATGGAGATATAGAACTACAACCAATGACTTAACGTAGCAGCCCTTCTCCACACAAGCCAATTGCCAAGCCCTTCCAAGGAAGCATGAGAGTCTCCAAGAGGTGAGTGAAAGTGTCCAAGAGAGAGTTCACCAGCATGTAGATACCATAGTCTTCCTCCCTTTGGTATGGGAGTGAGCCTCACATATATAGGACTAAGTGGATGAGGTTATGGATAAGATAGGATGAGAGATGGTAGGAGAGAGATAGGGAATCTTCCCAATAGGTTAGGGGTCGAGTACCAACTCCCCAAGAGATCAAGGATAAGCCCCCACATAGGCAAGTTTCGAGAAGGATCTCGAAATGGCTATTTCTTCCCATTAATAGACCTCATCGCACCTTGCTAAAGAGCAACCTGCGACGTCGCATGTTGCTAGTGTACAACCTGCAACGACCTCTCAAAAGGTTGTGCAAACTGAGCACCAATCCTCCCAAATGATCAATCAGTCCAAGTGACTTCAGGGATGTACACACTAAATCAAGATGATGGGTAGATTTTAGGTGTAACAAAGCTGCTCTCAAAAGATCTAGAAAGAGCAAGTTTAAAGAAGTATATGATGAAGATATACCTCCTAGAAATACAGAAGTTGTTTCCTTCCCTGAAGAGGAAACACCAAAATACCATGATATGATAGAACCTCAAGAACCCCCACCTATGAACATATCATGGAAGATAAATCCAGCATGGGAAAGAGAAACTATACAAGAAGAAAAAATATATGGAGCTCCAGAAGGATCCACAAGAGCAAGCAAGAAACCAAAGCCATTTTCCAGTTATGTGACTTTGATGTGTGATCTTGTAGATCAAGAAACTACCAGTTATGAAGAAGCAGTTCGTAAGAAAGAATGGGTAGAAGCAATGACGGAGGAGTACCAATCAATAATGAAGAATTATGTTTGGGATGTAGTTCCCAAACCAAAATACAAGAGTGTGGTATCCTCCATATGGATATACAAGATAAAGCATGTTGCGGATGGTAGCATTGAAAAGTATAAGGCAAGGTTTGTGGCCAGAGGATTCTCTTAGAAAGAGGGAATTGACTATGAAGAAACATTTGCACCAGTTGCAAGGTACACTTCCATTAGAACCATCATGGCACTTGCATCCATGATGAAGTGGAGATTACACCAAATGGATGTGAAGATAGCCTTCCTGAATGGTGTAATTGAGGAAGAAGTGTACATAGAACAACCAAAAGGATTTGAGGTTGAAGATAGAAGAAATCACGTATGCAAGTTGAAGAAAGCTCTGTATGGGTTGAAACAAGCTCCTAGAGCTTGGTATGGGAGAATTGATAGCTTCTTGACAAGCTTTGGATTTACCAAAAGTAAAGCTGATCCTAACCTTTACCTTAAGGTTATGGATGATGAACCTATCATACTATTACTGTATGTGGATGATCTATTTCTGACAGGAAATGAGAAACATATCATGGAAAGAAAGAAGAAGCTAGCTACAGAATTTGAGATGAAAGATCTCGGATTGATGCATTACTTCCTAGGTCTGGAAGTATGACAAGGCTCAGAAGGAATCTTTCTCAACCAGGGAAAGTATGATGTAGAAATATTGAAGAGATTTGATATATTGGAATGTAAAGCCATGGCCACTCCCATGGATACCAACTTGAATTTGTTAGCTGATGAATCGTCAAAATTAGTGGATGTGACTCAGTACATACATATTATTGGGTCATTGATGTATCTGAGGAATACCAGGCCAGATATATGATTTGCTGTGAACACCTTGAGTCAGTATCTAGTTGACCCTAAACATGTTCACCTGATAGCTGCAAAGCATGTGATGAGGTACCTAAAAGGTACGATAGACTGTGGTCTATATTATCTTGGAGATCATGACTTCAGATTGTATGGTTATACAGATGCAGATGGGGCTGGAAGTGTCTCAAACAGAAAGAGCACATCGGGTGGATGTTATTGTTTGGGATCTGCTATGATCTCGTGGTTTAGCCGGAAGCAGTCCAGTGTGGCTCTCAGCACAGCTGAAGCAGAATATATAGCAGCTTGCTCTGCTAGTTGTGAATCCATATGGCTTCAAAAGCTGTTATCAGGACTATTTGACTTAGATATGGACTCCACTATGATCCTGTGTGACAACCATAGTTGTATCAAGATGATGGAGAATCCAGTGTTCCATGGTAAGTCAAAGCACATAAATATCTGATATTTCTATATACGAGATATGGTGCAGAAAGGAGCTATAAAGCTTGAGTATGTGATCATTGGTGAACAAGTTGTAGATGTATTGACCAAACCTCTGTCTCGAGTAAAGTTTGAGTATTTATGAGACAAGCTTGGTGTAGTTCATAAGGACCCTCCTAGAAAGGGGGAGTGATATGGTCGATGATGATATTTGGATCGACGATAAGATCGATGATGAGGATACTTGTATCGATGATGAGGATACATGTTCCGACGATGAGTTCGATGAATGGCCCTTAGACTATGTCTAAGTAGATGAGTGGATTGCAGCATCCCTAGAATTTTGTCCTAAATGGATCCGGAGACCTATGTCTTCGAGAAGTGGTCCTTAGACTATGTATAAGTAGACGAGTGGATTGCATCATCCCTAAACTTTTGTCCTAAACGGATATGGAGACCTATGTCTTCAAGAAGTGGTCCTTAGACTTTGTCTAAGTTGACGAGTGGATTGCATCGTCCCAAGACATGATATGGCGTCTTAAATTTGTAGGGATTGTATCATCCTTGGACTTATGTCCTAAAGTGAGAGGGATTGATCATCCCATAATTGGATCATGTGTGTTGCAGATTATGATGTTTTTAATTGAGAGATATAGATGATGTTGTTGATCGGGAGATCCACATGATAATGTTGTTGATCGAGAGATCCAGATTATGCTATTGATCAGGAGATCCAGATGATGATGTTGTTGATCAGGAGATCCAAATGATGATATTGTTGATCGATAGATCCAAATGATGATGTTGATCGGGAGATCCAGATGATGATGTTGTTGATCGAGAGACCCAGATGATGTTGTTGATCAGGATCTAGATGATGATTCTGTTGATCGGGAGATCCAGATGATGATGTTGTTGATCGAGAGATCCAGATGATGTTGTTGATTGGGAGATCCAGATGATGATGTTGTTGATTGAGAGATCCAGATGATGTTTTTGATCAGGAGATCGAGATGATGATGTTGTTGATTGGTAGATCCAGATGATGTTGTTGATCGAGAGATCCAGATGATGTTGTTGATCGAGAGATCCAGATGATGTTGTTGTTGTAGTTGATCGAGTGATCAAGTGCTGCAGAAGATGAAGACTCAATACTGAAGATGTTGATGTTCCAGTATTGAAGATGTTCCAGTAGTTGTTTGAGTTACCGATGATGATTGAAGAAAGATTACAATGATTTATATATGTATCATGTATGATGTTGTTGATGACTCCTTGCTCCTGCATATGTTGTTAGAATATCCTTCTCGTTAAGGGTGGGTGTTGAAATATTGTAACTTCTAAGAATATTCTATTTGTACTTTATTATCCGGAGATGTTTATGACTCCTTCGGGACATTATTATATATCCGGAGATGTTTTATTCCTCCGTCGGGATGTTGTAACTAGGGTTATTAGACTTCCCTAGTGGGGTCGGCCTTGAGTTAAGTTATTAGGGGTTATTAAACTCTCCTAAGAGAAGTCGGCCCAGTTAGGGTTAAAAGTCAAGTGAAGTAAAGTATAAATAGAGGAGGTGTGTTCCTCATCTAACACACGCACTCACTTGTGAAACTCACATATGAGAGAGAGATATCTGTGAAGGAGGAGAAGGAGCTCTTGTTTGGGGATTACATCTTTGTATTTGTTGATCATCTATATTGAGGAAGCTTTGTTGGGTTTTCTACCCCATGAGGGTTTCCCAGGATAAATCTGTGTCTATATTGTGATTGTGTTTCGTTAGGTGATCCTTATTATGCTCTTGTTGTGAATTTTATGCTAAAATTAACAAGTTTGACTCTATTATACTTATATCCTAGGTCTGTAATAGAGGCATAGTTGATAAACAGAGGCTAAAGCTGGCATGGATAAAGACTTATTATCTGCTAGATATAATTGGAAGGAAATATTTGAGTCTGGAAACCATCCCATACTGTCAATGCATGTGTTTAGTTAAACCATGTCAAATTTTAGTGCATGCAAGTAATTTTTGAAAAAAAATCAACGTTGGCCCCGTTCACATGTCACGGCTTGTAAGCGGGGTGAAGTAGTACATGATTAGGCGTAGTCACACCTTAATGGGTAAACCCTCCCATACAATCAGTGCATGTTTTTTTCCTACCATGTCAAATTTGATCGTTCCATAAATGCACAAATTCAACGTTGACCCCATTCACATGTCACAACTAGATTGTCTAATTAAACCATGTCAAATTTCAGCTATGGTATACTCCCCAATTTTGAGCTTCTCTTGGTTTCGAGAATAGTTCATTCTCTACTAAACAGGGGAAACCACGTGAAGGTGGAAGCTCTACTTATGCCCCCCCTCACATCACTCTCAATTTCCCCATACCCAATTTGAAATATTAAAGAACATGCAACACACTCTATTATACAAAATAAAAACATATAAAGATCATCATGATATAAAAGATATAAACACGTACCTCTACTTTTCAACAATTAAATATCATTCATCTTCTTCTTCATCCAACTCAACATCTGTATCAGGATCTGGTTCATAATAGATATTCATGAAAGGCTCATTCACATCAACATCATCATCAACATCAGCTTTGCTAATATAGTCTTCGATATCGTCAATGAGATCATCGTCTGCTACATTTGGATGATCAACCTCTTCAACTTCTTCATCTAACACATCGACTGCATCCACCTGCTCCTGATATGAATCATCATCATCATCTTCTTCTTAGTGATTATCTTCATCATCTACATGATTATACTTTATTGGTCTTCCTCTTGGATCATATCTAACAACGTATGACCAACCTACTTTACCTCGTACCTCTGAGTAAAAGACTTGCTCACATTGACTTGGAAGAACATAAGCCTATGTACCCAGTTCAAATTACCTTGTATTAACCATGGAAAATCCATTAGCATGCTCAATAATAGTTCTTTCGGGATCATGTTCATGCATCTGTAGCCTGTACCACTTCACCTCAAACAAAACTATTTTAAAGGAATTAAAATCACACTCAATTATGTCCTCCAAATTCCCATAGTACCTATTCTCAGTTTCTTCTGGATGTCTGTCACTTCTAAAGGAAACATTGGTGACCTTAAACACTGCAGTTATCCCACAATCCGAGGTTTTCATATTATCATCCAACATTTTGATACTAAATTTATGACCATTACACCACATAGCCTTGTGATGTTTCAACTACAACATGGACAACAAGTAAAAAATACATTGCCAATTAATAAACGTCATATAGGACTTAGTAAATATATTCAAAACTTAAACAAACCAAATACATTGAAAAAATGGAAAGTAACTAGAAAAATGTGGGTAAACAATTTACTTTCCTTTTATCTTTTAAACCATATGCTAAATCAACTTCCCTTTGCGACGTAAGATCAGGAAATTGATGTCAATGACGATGAGTTGTTTTAATCATCTTACTGACCCCTTCCCATGATAACCTACCGAATTATTCTTCACAATATTCTATCCAATGTTCCATCCAATCAAGGTTGTTTGCAATGTATAAATGTAAAGCATCCCACACTCGAGCAACTATATGAAAAAATAACAATTCAATATCATTAAAGGCATAGTTTAAGATAGTTGAATATGCAGGAATAAATAAAAATAAAAAATCAGTATGATAAAATAAAATTGAAAAAATACATGTGTAATATATTAATTCCACAACATCTAATAATTACCTTTCACAATCGTCATTATACCTTTCCCCAATAGGACCTCCCCTTCAAATTTGTTGATGGAGTCGAGATTCCAAATGTGAGGCACATTCATATTTTCTGCTAATTTAGGTAGATATTCACTAATATACATCTTGCATTCATATACCATATATCCCTCAACCATAGAACCCTCAGGATGTGCTCTTTGTCTAACAAAATCCTTCAATGACTTCAACTGCCTCTCCACCATCCACGTCGACCTTGTGTGTACTGGTCCACATAATTCAATCTCCTCAACTTGGTGTATGAGGTAGTGTTCTTGTGCATTGAAAAATGCTGGAGGTAGATAGTGTTTCATTTCACACATTAGTCGGGGAATTTCTCTCTTCCAATACCTTACATCTTCTTTATGGATTTCTTTTGATGAAAGCCACCTACAAATAATATCAAGGCATATATAAAATTTGCGGACAAAACATAATATGTCAATAAGTTCCGCTACAAATCATAGAACAAGTAAATTTTCCATATAAAACATTACTTACCTCATGTATTTTCCAAGAACATAAATAATTTGTTTTATGTTGTTGTCAAAGTCGTCTGGGAGAGATAAAGGTAGAACATACTATAACAAAAAATATATATATATTTATTTCCAAATAAGAGAATAAAATTAATAAAATAATGCATACCAATATGGAAATATATTGTAAACTCATAATTACCTTAATGAATGTACGGTGAATGTATGCCAGTCATGTGTTTTAACCCCACCAAAATCACCTTTTTCGTTAAGATATTATTTATGTTAGACGAAAACCCCGTCGGAAACCTGATTTTTCTGATGACCTCTTTTACAATATTGCTTTGTTGCTCTGTCAAGTACCAAGGAAGACTAATATTATGTTGACGGCCATCACCATTAAAATTAATGATCACACTTTGCAATGCGTGATTAGCTTCTTGGATGTCACTACAAATCTTTCCAATTCTTTCTTTGTCAGTCCTTCCATCTAATATTCGCCATAACAATTATGTTATGTTCTTCCCAATATGCATTGTATCAAACATATGAACTATTTGTAGGTGCTCGTAGTATGGCAACCTGCTGAATTGCATCAGGTAAATTTTCATTCCTCGTGGAAGCCCATTCGTGCCTTAACGACATTCATCAAACATCAACAAAATCAAATTAACACTAATTAATCAATATAGGTACATACTGCGCTGAACATAATTCACTAAAAAAACAAAGATTTATATAATATATGATACATAAATAATTTGCAATACCTTGACGATTTCTATTATATTCCAACTTCCATAGGTGAGGTGTCATTCTTCGTGGTTTTTTTCCATTCTCTTCTTTACCATTGAATTTTGCTTTGTCTATAGTTTGATGACTATGGTTCTTAGGTAGAAAGTGCCTATACTCATCAAACACTTCCTTTACTAAACTCCTTGAATGACGAGATTTTATCCTGGGACCACAAACTAGACATGCAAATTTACCCTTTGTTTGAAGACCTACAAGATATATGAATTAGTGTAGCGAATTAGAATTACCATTTAAAATAATGCATGATATTTTCAATAGATATATATAATATTAAAGAACAAAATAAAGTAACAATATACCACAAAAATGTGTTAACTCGGGAGCATCATGAATTGTCCATGCAAGTATTCCATGGAATTGAAACCGTGTTTTCCCTATTGGTCTAGAGATGTCATACATAGTGACGCCAGCCCATAACTTCAACAACTCATCGATAAGAGGCTCAATATATACGTTCATATCTTTAACCTAGTACTTACCTAAGTGGTCCAATATACATGATTAATTATATTTAGCTATATGTCTTTATATATAAAAGACATAATTATCATGCACGAAACAAAGAAATGAAATATTTAGTGATCATACTTTCAAGTAAAAAAATACAAATTAATTAAAAACCTAGAACAATCATTGCCAACATTGTGTGCTCTCTCTTGATCGACATCCAAGGAGGAAGGTTATTGTTTATAAAAAAAGCAGGCCACATTGAGTAGGGAGAACGAAGCTCTCCAAATGGATTGACACCATCAGCTGCCAACGAAAGTTTAATATTGCGAGGTTCTTCTTTAAAAATTGGCCACTTTTCTTCAATGTACTTCAATGCAAAACCATCTGTAGGAATTCGAAGAACATCGTCTCGACTTCTGTTCTTTGCATGGAAATCCATAAACTGTGTTATAATTCGACACCTGAACAACCGCTGGAAACGTGGAATTATCAGAATATAACGAAATACTTTGTGAGGAACCTTTTTTGTCGCTTTATCGGTTCGATACCTACTTGTTTGACATTGTGGGAATTCATTTTATAATGCATATTGTCCATAGTATATGATATGATTATTAGGACATGCATCAATAGCTTGATATTCCATTCCAAATTCTTTCATAATCACATATATCTCTCGATATGTGCGTGGTAAAATATTTGACATTGGTAATAGAAATGCACCTAACAATCTACAAAATTCAAAAGAATAAGTCAATGTAAACAATATTAATCATCAATATCGCATCCAAACTTTACAAATTAGATAACAATAGCAATATAGGAAAAAAGGAAACTCTTGATGTACATGTGAACATGCAGACATATGTGATAATCTGCAAGGGATCTAGCAACTGTAACAAACTCACAATCAAACTCTCGAGTATGTTGCAAAGAAGAAGAGAATAAGACACTCAATAATCACTCATAAACATAGAATAATGAACAATAACAGTATCATACAATGAATAATGAATGTAAAGAATGTAATACAATGAACTTTAAAGGAGCATCATATAGGATTCGAATTAGCCAAGTAGGGCATTCGAATTTGAGCTCAAATTCTAGCTTGGATAACAATGGAGACATCATCCAGTCAGTAGTATCATTCATAAATGGTAATAGTCGGTCAAGTGTGTCTAACTGAGTCTAACAAAACCATCTAGGCATAAATCAGGGAAGGGAGACTCCAAGGGAGGCACATGAGGCTATCATAGGGTCAAGTGGCACTCCAAAACTAGCTAACTAGGAGCTACAGTTAGTTAGGATGAGAAATCAATGGAAGAACTACTCATTCCATACACTAACTAAGTGATAACTCCCAATAGGTGAGAAAAGGCGCCCTAACTGAGTGATAACTGGTGGTAGGTGAGAAAAGGCACCCAAAGTGGTTGTGGTAGGTGGGAAAAGGAGCACTAGGCATGCAGAAACTCAAAGAAGGCACATTAGGTAGGTGGGAGGCCAATTGGGGGTTGTAGACAGGCTTTGTAGAGCTAAGAATAAGCTCTAGGTACTGGGAGGACCATCAAGGTGATGACTGGATGCATGCAATTGCATGCAGATGACTGGATGCATTCAAAAATGCATACAGACATGCAAAACTGAAAAATGATGGGGAGAATATTCCAACAACATAAATAATTAACAAATTACATACCTTAGTATCTATGTGAGACAGGTGTTTGATAAACCATTCAAAACCTTCAAGTTCACTAACAACAATATAGCAGATAGAAGATTTGTTTTTGAGTCTTCATAAAGAGGTTGATGTGACTTCTCGAGTAGAGGATCAACATCATGAATATCATCCTGGTTGTCCTCATCCATTGGAGCAAATGTGTCTTGGATCAATATATGTATCTCATCTTCCCAATTTGTATCACTAACGTTATCTCCATTCATATCATCATTAAGAACTTGATCAACTTCAATATTCTGATCTTGAAGTTCGTCACCCTGTAAAGGAGTATTTATGCTAGTACTTGGCAAATAACTCTCTAGAGGGCGACATTTTGGGGGCATTGTCTATATATTTACAAACAACGTAGTAAAATTAGTGTGTATAGAACATATAATAAAACAATAAGACATTTTACTGAAATTCATGACATGATGACTATTACAGTGAATACATTAAATATTGAATAACCTCTTACCAAGGGACAATATTCATAACCACCTTCGGTGTTCCCCTTCTCCCTACAATGTATTTCAGCTGTTGTTAATAAAAAAATTCTTCTTTGCAAGCCCTTGCAATCAGAGCAAGGTAAATAACATTTTCCATCTCCCCTCACCTCTAATGTCGCTCTAAACTGAGCAAGCTTCCTTGCATTTTCATTCATAGTGACAAATACTTGTAGTGACAAGTAACTGTCTTACCTACACCATACCAAACAGTAGGCTTGTCAAATACATTAGATATAAGTATATTTCTAAATACAGTATATTATATATCAATTTCTATAAATAAAAACTTGAAGACTTAAGTTTTCATTGATGCCAACAAGTGTTGTGCAATGGCCTTTGATTTACTCATAAGGATACCTTGATAGTTTGGGCATTGAAACACTAGGTGGCCCAAATGGTCCAAATGAAAGTTGTCCTTGATGCATGCTTACCTTGTATGAATTTACCAGATGATTCTTGAGTATGACTCTCTCTAGTTTTGGATATGGTAGATAAAGAATGTATTTAGGAAACACTTGTTGTTGGTATCTGATTGTATGGCTTATATTGGAAAAACATACACGAGAAAACAAAGAATAAGGGCGGCAGAACCATGTGACACAGTTCAAGTTCATAGTTGAAGCATTGAAGAATCCAAGGCAGTCACAATCATAACTGGAAGTTCTTGGATACTACTAAGGTGGTTTTCAATTCTGATTTCGGGTTGCTATAAGTGTAGGTTCTTGCATCAGCAAAAGATTATCCATGCATGTACATTTCACAAGACCAAGAGTACAATATAAGGAAGACATCCATTGTCAATATATTTGATCTCCTGAAGAATGCGCAGATCCTGAAGAAGACAATTATGGGTATACAAGACATCTACATCTCTAAGTATTCCTAAATGATTTAGGCATTCTTAGATATTCGGGTTGTTTTTGCAAAAGCACTCAAGTCTTGCCTTGAGATATGCTAGCTCCTTCTTTAAATGACTGAAGCAAACAAAGGAACTTGAAAACATTTAGAAGGAATGAAGGAAAGTGAAACCTAACAATGGAGTGTTGCTCTAAATGATTGTGGGCATGTCAAACTGAATTAGTATAGCCTAATGTACTATGAATGATGAACTCTGCCTAATGTACTTGTAACATGAGAAGAAGCGCATATGAATGAATTATAGCCTAGTGTATTGAATGATGAACTCTGCCTAAGTGTTGAAGTGAAAATACTTAATGATCTTTGATTAAGTTTTAAAGAAATTGAAATTGGTATTTAGTGTTGGCCCACTAATTCACCCCCGCCTCTCAGTGTGCCATTGTGTCTAACAATACCTTCATGTTATAATTATATTCTAATAGAACTATAGAAAAAGAAGAGGTTTAATTAGTAATTAATATATAATCATGCATGCAAATCCTCTAAAAACATGTAAGTATAACTAATTAATCACACGAAATATATGTAGCAATGCTAAATTTAAAAAATAAATAAATAAATTTCGTTCAAACATGCATGTTAAAAAAAACCCTGAAATTTTTCTTTCTTAACATATCTTTCTATTAAAATAGACAAAAAAATATAAAAATACTAACTTTGCAAGTTCAAAATCCAAGCAATGTAGAATATCCGAGCTCAAACAATCACCACGAAATTTGTCGCAAGTTCAAAATCCGAGCTCAATCAATCACTAGGAACCTTGTCGCAACTATAGAAAATGTGTCGAAAATTGTCTTAAAGTGTGTATTTATAGATCAACGATCGTCGATCTATCGACGAAAATGCATGAGTTGACCCATAGAAAGTCAAGATCTGTTGGAAGCTAGAACGTGTGGTTTGGCGTGTGTGCAAAGATGGCCATATTTCGTCGATATAGAGATGAAAGTTCGTCGCAAATTAAAAAACTTCGATATAGAGATGAAAATTCCGCCATGAAAAAAAAATGAAAAGACATCTTAAATTTCATTGTATTTTTCCACAAATTTTCGAAATGTGGAAATATTTCGTGGAAAAATCTGCCCATATGTAGTAGTGTCTCCATTAGTGCAGACTCCAGTTATTCAACTCAGAGGTAAAGGGGATACTTACCAATGTGTATGGACCAAGTATAATGACTCGGAAAAAGGATTTATTATCCTACTTGAACAAGGAAGCACAAGATAGTGAAGATAAGATATGGATCCTGGGTAGAGACATCAACATGATCACCTCTTTGGAGGAAAAGAAGGGGGGAAGGAGAAATATGGAAGCAACCAACATCTCTTTCTGAGAATTTATACAAGAGAAAAGGTTGGTTGACATAGAAACAGGGAACGGGTGGTTCACTTTGAATAATCCTAGAGGTGGAGCGCATCATGTGGCCTCTCGATTGGACAAATTCATTCTCTTGGAGGAAATGATTAGCGGAGGCCAAGAAGTGAATGCTATGGTCCTCCCCTCTGTTGGCTCTGATCATTGGCCTATTTGTATGATTTGGGATGACGGGGGACCCACAATCAAACGTCCATTCTGTTTCGAGCAATTCTGGCTTGAACACATGAATTTCAAAGATATTGTTAGACAATGGTGGGAAGAGATGGACCCTATACAGGGTACACTGATGTATCAATTCCAGCAAAAATTGAAAATTTTAAAGGCCAAGCTTCGTACTTGGATTAAGGATGAATTTGGAAACATATTCCAAGATAAGAAGCTTCTCAATGATCAATTGGTAGAAATCCAATGGGAAGGCATGAACACAAGGTACAATGAAGACCTAAAACATAGAGAGCAAGTTACCCTTGATCAACTTAATGCCAAAGATCACCACGAGGAAATCTATTGGAAACAAAAATCCAGAAACCAATGGTTTCAGGAAGGAGAACGAAACACAAAATTCTTCCATCATTCGGTCATCCAGATTCGTCAAAGGGAAAAACTAATGCGGCTAAAAAAAGAGGATGGACAATACGTTGAAACATGGGAAGAGATGAAATCGGAACTGGTTCAATGCTTTGCAACAATTTTGAAGGAGGATCGACATGACATAAGTGAACACATCAAGAAGATTACAAGACTCATCCCCAGGAAGGTTTCAGCAAACCAAAATGAAATCTTGATGAAACCCGTTGAGCTCAAGGAGGTTGAGGAGGTTGTTAATCAAATGAAGGATGGGAAAGCCTTGGGTCCTGATGGCTTCACAATGAATTTATTCCACCATTTTTGGGACCTTATTAAGCTTGAAGTTTGGAAAATCATGGAGGACTCTCGCTTCGGTAAGGGTGTATTAAGAGCCTTCAATTCCACTTTTATCACCCTTATCCTCAAAGAGGATGGTGCTGACTCTATAGGTAAATACAAACCCATCGCCCTTTGTAATGTAATTTATAAGATTATCACAAAGGTTTTAGCTAACATACTGAAGCCACTCCTCCCAAATTTGGTGGCCTGTGAACAATCAGGTTTTGTGGAAGGTCTCCAAATCCTGGATGGAATTATTTTGGTCCACGAGGTCATCAATTCTTTGAAAGTGACCAAAAAACCCGGTATGATGCTAAAACTAGATATATCTAAAGCTTATGATAAACTAAGCTGGCAATTCATAAGAGAAATGCTTAAAGCTTATGGATTTCACCAGGATTGGGTTAAATGGATAATGAATATAACATCAACTACTTTCTTTTCTATCCTCTTAAATGGAGATCCTACAAGAACTTTCCACCCTACAAGAGGTATCAGACAAGGAGATCCTCTCGCCCCTTTCTTGTTTATCCTTATCACTGAGGGGTTGAGCAGGATGATAAAGGCCAAAATTGAAAATAGGGAACTCAAAGGGTTGAACCTCCATACAGGATTGGAATCTATCTCTCACCAACAGTTTGTTGATGACACAATGCGTATGGGACACTCTTCGGTTCAAGAAGCGACGGTTTTGAAGAAATGTTTGAACATTTTTTATAAAGCCTCAAGTTTGGAACTGAACAATACAAAGTCCCAAATTTTATTTTTTAACACTCCAAGGATTAATCAAAGGAATGCTCTGCGCATTCTAAGATTCCAAGGAAGCTCCCTTCCGTCTAAATATCTTGGTGCTGCTCTAGCAGAAGGAGTAATCAGCAAAATCTCTTGGGAAGATCTGTTAGAGAGAATGAAAAGGAAATTGGATAGCTGGGCTTATAGACCACTCAATATGGCTAGCAGAGTGGTGTTAGTGCAAGCAGTGCTTCAAACCATGCCTATTTACCTTTTGTCTACCCTGGTTGCACCAAAGTCGGTCTTAAAACAAATTAGGACTATCCAACGACAGTTTCTTTGGGGTGGAAATCACGAAAAACATCGATGGGATTTGGTGAAGTGGGAAACTGTGTGTAAACCAAAGGAACAGGGAGGCCTGGGATTGAGAGACCTGTAGAAAAACAGTAAAGTTTTGGGGGCAAAATTTGGTGGCACTAGGTGTCTCACAAAGAGGAGCCATGGGAAAATTTATGGCACAACAAGTATGCTCAAGGGAAGTCGCAACAAGAACTCATTAGATTTAACGAAAACATGCAAGGATACTGTATCTGGAATTATGCCTCAGCGAACAGAAGGATAATTCAAAACCACAACTTCTGGGAAGTTAGGGATGGTCATGATGCTAATTTTTGGAATGATTCTTGGAAATAGACGCCAAAGATCACCTCTCAAATTAATCTTGATATAAGTTGGACTAGGGCCAGGTAAATGGGGCTAACAAAACTTCGGTAATTCTGGAGGGAAGAGCAGGAAAATGAGGAGTTCCATGAATGGCATCCCCAGGATTGGTGGAACTAGAGATTTGTTAGGAAAAAAGGATTGCAGAGCAATAACAATAAACAGAAATGCAAATATAATCACACACACATTACAAGAAAGACACAGATATATCGTGGTTCACCCAACTTGGGCTATGTCCACACTGAAGTTTCCAGTCCTTATTATTATTCCGTCCAGCAAAGTGAAGGGATACAACCTGCAGCAGAACCGTTGCACTTCCTCTTCATTGTCTCACAGTCTCTCTTCTTTGATCTCAGAGATATTTACAATGCATAATACCTAATACATCATTAACTCTAACCGTGTTACAATGTCTTTCTTTTATAAGGGAAATACAATGGGAAAATACCACGGGCTACCCAAAAACCATGGGCCCAAAAACTGGTGGCGAAAACAACCCCAAAAATTTTACTCGGGGGCCCTCTAGCCCCCGGACCCCCCTAAGGTCATGTCGGGATCCTAACCAGACATGGGGTACGGACACAGCTGAATAATAATATCTTTGAATCTGGAGATCAGGCTCCATAACTAACAATCTCCCACTTGGAGACTGATCACAACAACTCCACCTCTGCTGCACTTACTGGACTTGGACTTGGCAACTTTCTCCTCTTCACCTTCATGCTAGAAGGCCAACTGAAACCGAGCAGGAACTCAATTTCTCTCTGGTCACTACCTTTGTGAACATGTCTACAAGATTCTGGTTAGTGTGTATCTTTTCCAACTTCAACAGTTCATCTTCCATATCAGAGCGTATGAAATGGTACTTGAGCTGTATATGTTTAGTCCTGGAATGGAATGTTGAGTTCTTTGTAAGATGAATGGCACTCTGGGTGTCACTGTACAACCTGCTATCCTTCTGCTTCTTACCCAATTCCTCCATAAACCTCTGCAACCAAATCATCTCTTTACTACCCTCTGTAACAGCAACATACTATGCTTCCATTGTTGAAAGTGCAACAACCTTCTGCAGTCTCGAAATCCAACTTACTGTTGTTCCACCTACAATAAACACATACCCTATGGTGCTCCTCCTGCTATCCTTATCACCTACCATATCTGCATCAACATATCCCTGTAGAACAGTGTCTGAACCTCCAAAAGATAATGCCTGAGTGGTAGTACCTCTCAAATACCTGAGAATCGACTATACTGCCTTCCAATGTTCTTTACCTGGATTGTTCATATATCTACTCACAACTCCCACTGCTTGTGTAATATCTGGTCTTGTGCACACCATGGCCCCCGTGCCCCCCAATCGAGGGAGTGGACACTCCCCCAGACCCCCCTAAGGTTGTGCCGGGATCATAACTAGACCTGGGGTACAGACATGGCTAAATAATAATATCTCTGAATCTGGAGATCAGGCTCCACAACCAACAAGATTCCCATTGAAGGAAGTTTCAGGGCTCAAGGATGCCCTCCAGGAGCAGTGTATTCGCATCCAAAGGGACCAAGATAAATTACGATGGGGGTATGATTCAAAGGGTCTATACAATACAATATAGGCGTACAATCTTACTTTCAACCATGAAGATATCCAACACAATGAAACATGGCTTGCAATATGGAACTCTAACCCCTGGCCCAAAATTGCTACATTTATTTGGTTGGTCTCTCATAGATGAATTCTTTTAGGAGAGAACCTAATGAAGAGAGGCATGAATGGCCCTTTCTGGTGAGTGCTATGTGAACGAAAGGAGGAATCCATGAACCACCTCCTCGACTCTTTCCCCTATGCGTCCTCTTTATGGGACTCTGGAGCAGAAATTTTTCAAAGGTCATGTCGCATGAGAGACCAACCTCACCAAACAATTCAAAATTGGGATAAGGAGGCTTTCAAGAACCCTATTTATCCTCAAAATTTGGCTCATGTTCCTGGGGACCCTAATGTGGGAAATTTGGAAGGAGAGAAATAGTAGAATTTTTGAAGGAAAGAAAAATATGAACCAGAAGGTTTGGAACCAAGTGAAACAGCACATACAGGAGACTATAAAAATTATCCAATGGAACGAAAGAGATTGGGAAATGGATGATAACGAGAAAAGAATTATGGTTGGATGGGGACTGGATTTTTATCCACAAGGGTGGACAAATTTTAAGACAAATAAAGGGTTTCTAGACATCACGCATCGGTGGCATCCTCCACCAAGAGGCCATTTTAAGTTAAATTTCGATGGTGCGGCCAAAGGAAATCCAGGTTTGGTTGGATTTGGAGGAGTCATCCGAAATGAAGAAGGTATTGTTATCCATTTTTATCATGGAAACTGTTATCACTCCAGGAGTCTTTCCCATACTGTGAAGGGAATGAGCCCGGTAACTTAAATGCTCAATAATATAAAGGATGATTCGAGTCAAGTAACTTGCTCACAAACTCAAACATTCAGACATGCATGAGCATACTCAGACAAAAGAGGCTTTCTACTACATTTTCCAGATGATTTAAGTATATAATGGATGTATGAAGAATACCTATTGTACTAGCAGAAAAACATACACAAAGCATATGCGAATGGCCAGTTATAACAAGGAAGAAACACTTATGAGCCCAGTCTATCAATGAAGAGACAAGACGACAGTTATCTGTCATAGATAAACATGGATAAATGTATATAACATCACTCACAAGCACAGAAAAGATAGAAGAATGAAAATCTGCAAAACATAGTGAAAGAATCTCGTATCCTGATATATACTCAAAATATCTGTTTACAAAGAGTTGGGCAAATTCTCAAAGTTGAATCACGGTCCTCGGGACTGCTCCCCTCTTTCTCTCAAGCTCTAGGATTTTATAGCTTTTACAACACCTTCCCTCGGCTCCTAAGATTCTGGATTCGAAATCCTAAAGGTAGAAGATGAAAACCGTTTCTTAACAAACCAGGAAAAATCATTTTTTAACTTGTCCAAACTGCTGAAAAATGGGGCTCAGAGATGGATTTGATTCTCCCAATCTGTGACACCTGTAGGAAAACTGAGAGAGGTTATTTTTCATTGACTGGTTGTGAGAAAAAACCTCCCTCATATTATTGAAATTCACCTTCATTTACCTGAGACCTTCATTTCAAAAACATGTGTTAAACAGGCAGATTCTGGGATCCAAAAATTGGGGCTCAGTGACGGATTCGATTCTCTCAATATGCAACACCTGTAGGAAAACGGAGAGAGGTTATTGTGCTATGGCATGTTAGGAACAAAAACCTCTGATATTTTTGCAAAATTACTCCCCAGTCACTCAAAATCGTATTTGAAAATGATGACTGTTTACAGTAAAAATGCCAATTTTTTGCAGTAAACATTTTCGCCTCCATCTTGATAGTCCTCATGACCTCGACAGTTGTAACAAGCCTTCAAAGGCTGATGAGTAAGGTTGAAACTTCCTCCTGGGGAATTGAAAGGCCATCTTTTGCCCAAAATAGACAAGAAGATTCCTCTTCTTACCTGCTGGTGCCTTTCAAGAGCTATCTTTATTCACACAAACTAACTGTTATTTCTGATGCAAACTGGAAGAAAAAAAAATGCTCGAGCAACGAGCTTATTCCCTACACTAGTCTACTCTAACTGGATCTGCAATCGAGTTAGGTGAATGCTGAATTCCATAACAGCCATTCAAACAATTTAAAAACTGAAGAAATCTCATCTTTATCACTGATTAGTAGCTGATATCTGAAATGTAACAGCAGTGATAAGAACTTATCCAGGAAACCATTCTTACCCATAAACAATGGCAAGCTGAGGAAATCTGAAATATTCAGTTTTTCTGAAATGTATAACTCCATGATTGCTGCCACTGGATCAGAAACATACTGGTCTTCTAGAAACAGCTGCACATCTATGGCAGCCTCTTGCTCGGCCATGACAGTTCCCCTGTTAGAAGACTTACCACCTTCATGTTCCCTTGAGCTCAGATCTTGTTTATTAATCATCACAACTTTCTCTTCAGAAAAGTGCTCAGAAGCTAATGATAAAACAGTGTTAAAATCATATGAATAAGGATCAGTTAAAAACATATAATTGCCTATGCAATCTTCAATTGTCATAGGCTCATCCATATTAGCAAACTGCTCATAACATTCTAACTCATACCTGTTTCTATAGCACTCAGCAGATGTTGAAGGAATTGATTCACAATCTGAAATATATTTAGCTGCTTGCTGCTACCCTGAAACTGCCTCATAGTCATTACCTTTCTACTCAAAAAAGACTGTTATTTGGATGATCACAAGTGGCTCTCAAAAACACAAGAAGGGCATCAAGTCACTATCTGATTATTTGGCAAAGGATCATAAGTTGTTATACTAGTTTCTAGACCCATCATAATTATTGTTTTATATGTGTATGATCTGGTTTAGGTGATTAGTTTCTGTTCTACTTGATACACAACCTGTCTGATTGCATCTCTCGAAGGCATGGTGGTGTATGATATCCCTAGACAGCCTTGAATACACAGTCCAGTTAGTTCGATATTCATCTCGATCCAACCCCACACTCATTATTGAGTGAACCATTACAAGAATAGTTAAGTTACCAGGCTCATTCCCTTCACAGTCAGGGAAAGACTCCTAGAGTGATAACAGAAACATTGGTTAGGATACTAGTAACGTGGATGAATTGGAAGGATTACTTCACAGCATCAGACTCTCAATAACTAATTGTTGGGAACCCTTGGTCATCGAGGGTGACTCACGCATAATCATCTAATTGGACAAAAAAATCCAAGGTGGGAAGAAGGTGTCCAAAGTTGTGGACAACTAGAGAATGATATTCCAAGTGGAACGTCTGGCCAACCTCATTAAAGGACTTCATGCCTAGATTTTTACCCACATTAAGCGCGACGGGAACAAGGTGGCGGACATGCTTTCCAACCTTGGAGAACGGATCGAAGAAAGAAGTATGGAAGGGAACCTGTCTATCGATGGTGGTAACGAATAGCATATTCAGTGTTCCCATCTGGAAGCCCAAGATATTATGCTTTTCCAGGAAGACACTAGAGACATGAGGCAGGACATGACTCACTTGGTCAGAGCACACACGGAGGGTCCATCCACCACCTGGAGCCATAATAACTACCACACTTCAAATGGCGCTAGTACCTCCATATTTAATCCCAATATGAATGTCCATTTAAATCCCCCGTCTGCAAATAATGAGGAGATCTTGAGGACAAGTTCCTTGAACGATGGGCAAGGTACGACGAACCACAGAGGCCAGTAGAAATATTCGATTTGGTACAATGCTATTAGAAATCAAGTATAGATTTTTTAGTAAGGTTAACCGAAGATGGATGGATGCTCTGGCTATTTATTTGATGCATACTTACCATCTCCGAATTAATTTTATTCCTATTTTGTGGCGGGTGTCTGTGAGAGATATGACTAGTAGTGGTATCAATTCGGTTTTTGGGTAGTTGTTCTAATGGACCCCAAAAAACAGGTGAGGGGGGAAAAGAATACTGAGAGGTGAGCCAGAAAGAATCCCACTCGTGAATTGAACAAAGTCGGGCAGGTGGCCCATTTCTTTAAGAAGCACATCCCACCGATAATATGTAAGGAAATTGAGAGGGTGGAGCAGGAATTATGGAACCGGGTGAAGAACATGGGCCTACAAAAAATTAAAGAGGAGGTTGTGTTGGTCACCCTATATGTCAACTAATTAAAACTAACACACAGGATGCTCAATATAAATTGTCAAACCCAGGGAGGTCTTTTATTTCAATGGCAATAAGCACAATATATGCATAAACATGTCAAGCAGTTGATTAACTAAATGAAGATAATGATCCTACTAGTCTGTCCAGCCAAACTCATCCCATAAAGAAAACTAATCTAACTCACACATCTAGGAATTCAATTGCAACTACCTTCCTACAGAAATCAACCTAGCAGTTATAAAATTAAGAATGGAAATAAACTAGATTACTTTTGCAAGAAGTTAAATCCTATAATTATCAAACTACAATATTCAATCTTTACCAAAATGATCCATCTAGTAGATATTGTTACTCAATCACAATCTGACTATTCTAATAAACCAATTGAAGACACAACAACAACCAGAATTTAAACATAACCTTGAACTCTAACTGATAATTACCGGAAGTCCTAGAAAGCATAAATGACTAAAAGATATTGGGATTGAGCTTGGTTGTTATAGCTGATTCAAACACACATGCATTAAACTTAACTAACCTACACAGTCGACTGTCACACCACTTTGTTACATCTATTCAAGATGCAATCATGAACTACCAAAATGAACGCTGGCCTCTGTTGCAGCTAACAGTAACATCTACAATGATTCCACGCCACACAACAGAAAGAAAGCTAGATTAACCTACCTACTTAAGCCGGCTATCTCTGTGAGAAGGTGGGCCCTGGCCTTCTAACAGAGACGCCGTGAATCACAACAAATCAAGACACAGGAATGAAGAACTCTGCTCTTATATTAATGATGGAAATTGACAGTCTCAGTGCTCTATTACAGCTTATGCAAAATAGTAATTGTCCAACCCCAGGCTACAAGAGCCTTCTCATATTTATACATTGAAAGTACAGATCACGATCCGCTAAAATCGTGCAGCAATGAAGATCTCTGATCTTCATGCTACGGATTTACAACTAACTGTTACAACTGTATTAAATAAGGCTATTAATCATGAAGGAAGTTGTTACTCCAGTAATCAATGGATCAACGGATTTGGCAAGCTGGAATGCGACCTGTCTATTGCAGCTGAGTTCTGTTTTAGTGGGGGCCTGTTACAGATTCTCGTGGAGTATGAGGAATCGGGCTTTGAAGAGTAATAGTTGGCTCCATTTGGATGATACACCTCCGCTTTAGACCTTGACTAAATGAAATCACACAGATTAGCATAAATCAAGAACTAGGATCCAGAACCTTAACAATCTTAGGCATAAAATAAATAAAGCAATAATGAATTATACCTATCAATATTATTGGTTGATCTGGAGAAAATGCATAGGTATGGCTTGTGAAAATAGGATGTAATCAAGGCAAAATGATGTAATGAGGATGGCCAAAAAGGGAAATTTCCTAGACCCAACATCTCCCCCCAACTATCTGATTGCATGTCCCCATGCAACAACCTCCACTAGTCCGAATCTTAGTCTAAGTTGAATCTGTGAAGATTTGTGAGATTGTAGGCAAATTCTGGTGTTTCCCCTTGAGGCACAAACCCATTGCAAGCTATCCAATTCTCCCAACACAGCTTCTCTTCTTCCTCAGTCAAAGCATAGTTGTTCCTGTAAGGGCCCATAGGCAGCCATATAAGAGGGAATCTTAATCTTAATCCAATCCACCAAGGTCCACTTTTTTCCATGCACTGCACATATCTAAGAACCATTGTCAAGGCTTTCCTGAAATTCTCAAAGCAGTATGGGTCCCCTTCCTTTAGAGATGAAGAAGAATATAGCCATATGTATTCACTACCTTCCAGAGCACTCTGTTGCATATTAAGAATCATTGGGACACATGTGGTGAGGATTTTATCTCACAAAATTTCAAAGTATTGGGCAATTGCAGGAACCCTAAGAGATCTCGCATGATTTGCTATGAGTCCTCTTAGATCCTGAGGTTCACCCCTAATCCAGAGAGTAGAATTCTCCTCATTCTTGAGGATAGTTTGGAAAGCGTCTCTCCATTTTACATGGTTGATGACAAAAGAGGAAAATGCCCTCAGCTGAACATCCCCCAAAAAAGGCAAGGGATTGGATGGAGAGTCAATATAACAAGCCCTATCATGTAAATACAATTCACATAACAAATGCTGATCCTCAAAATCACTTTTCAGGAAAGTTTCTAAAAACTGGGTAGCTGTTGCTAAATCAAATGATCTCCCTTCCTTCAGAGCCCTTAATTGAAATAAAGTTATCTGCTCGTGGAGAAAGACAGGGTAAGAGGGGGATGGAGCCCTACAACTCAGTAATTCTAGGGAAAGAGCATACATTTTGTCTTTTTCTTGTTGTAGGGACTTCAGTTTCTTCAATCCTTCCAATTTTTCTTGAAGTTTCTCCCACCGGAGTTTCTGGAAGAATAACTCCTCAGCCCACTTTTCTCTCAACTCCTTAATGACATTTCTATGTTCTTGGAGAGAAATCATACATGTCCTGTACTGATCAATATATTTATGCCATTTATCCAACTCGAGATTTAGCTAGAGAATCTTTTTCTCTAGCCGTTTAATTCTTCTATTCTCCACATCCTTTTCATCATCAAAGTCTAGATAAATGACTCCCTGAGAAAACTGTATCCCTACCTTGTCCCCCGCTATATTGACTTCTTCATTTTGCTTTGGCAGTGTAACAGTTTCACCCTCCATTGTTGTTGTAGTAGTCTATGCCTGTAATGCAGTTTCAGCAATTGATTTTGGGGATGCTGGTTCTTTTGTAACAGCATCCCTTCTTTCCATTTCAACCTCAGCCATCTCATTTTGTGTTACAGTCTCAGCAAATATTCTTAGGACTGTTGGTTCTTGTGTGACAACATCCTTTCTTTCCATTTCAATCTCAACCATCTCAGTTTGTGTTATAGCTTCAGCAAATGATTTTGAAAACACTGGTTCTTGTGTAACAGTGTTCTCTTCTTGATCCTTGATGTCAAATATTGTTGTCTGAGTTGTAGCCTCACTATATATTTCCAAGGGTGTTGGTTCTTGTGTAACAGCCCCCTGTCCTTCAATTTCTTTGAACTGCTGAGATTTTTTATGGGTTATATCAAATCCCTCTTATTGATGAGACTGGTCCTGAAGAAGTTCAGTATCCCCTGATTGCTGGGACTGCACTGTTTCATCTCCTATATTTGAATCAAGAAAGACAGGGTAAGAGGGGGATGGAGCCCTACAACTCAGTAATTCTAGGGAAAGAGCATACATTTTGTCTTTTTCTTGTTGTAGGGACTTCAGTTTCTTCAATCCTTCCAATTTTTCTTGAAGTTTCTCCCACCGGAGTTTCTGGAAGAATAACTCCTCAGCCCACTTTTCTCTCAACTCCTTAATGACATTTCTATGTTCTTGGAGAGAAATCATACATGTCCTGTACTGATCAATATATTTATGCCATTTATCCAACTCGAGATTTAGCTAGAGAATCTTTTTCTCTAGCCGTTTAATTCTTCTATTCTCCACATCCTTTTCATCATCAAAGTCTAGATAAATGACTCCCTGAGAAAACTGTATCCCTACCTTGTCCCCCGCTATATTGACTTCTTCATTTTGCTTTGGCAGTGTAACAGTTTCACCCTCCATTGTTGTTGTAGTAGTCTATGCCTGTAATGCAGTTTCAGCAATTGATTTTGGGGATGCTGGTTCTTTTGTAACAGCATCCCTTCTTTCCATTTCAACCTCAGCCATCTCATTTTGTGTTACAGTCTCAGCAAATATTCTTAGGACTGTTGGTTCTTGTGTGACAACATCCTTTCTTTCCATTTCAATCTCAACCATCTCAGTTTGTGTTATAGCTTCAGCAAATGATTTTGAAAACACTGGTTCTTGTGTAACAGTGTTCTCTTCTTGATCCTTGATGTCAAATATTGTTGTCTGAGTTGTAGCCTCACTATATATTTCCAAGGGTGTTGGTTCTTGTGTAACAGCCCCCTGTCCTTCAATTTCTTTGAACTGCTGAGATTTTTTATGGGTTATATCAAATCCCTCTTATTGATGAGACTGGTCCTGAAGAAGTTCAGTATCCCCTGATTGCTGGGACTGCACTGTTTCATCTCCTATATTTGAATCAAGAATCACTTAAATTTTTGGCTCATTTTCCCCCATCAATTCTATTTCTGGCATTTTTTCTTCCTCCTGCTCTATCTGTGCATGCTTTTGTGATACAACTCCCAACACAATAACTCTGTGTCCTGCTACAAAGAATATGTCTCCACACTCTGGACAAAAAATATCTCCTTGCTCCTCATTTTCTAATGCAAGAGATGAATTTTCTAATAAATTTGCAGCATCTAACAATGTGTTCAAATTCTTCTATGCTTGTTTTCCAACTACTCCCTTCCATCTTTCCAACTCATTTCGCAATGTCTCCACCTCCTCCTTTAATAATTCATTTTCATACAGGAGATTTTCGATTTGAGGTTCTTCTATGGAAGGTTCCTGCATAGCAGCATATGACTTGGGGTTCAAAATGGGAATTTCTATATCTACCCCTGTTACAGGTGCTATTTCTGCCATAGGTGACTCGATATTTGCTCTGATTGCTCCTGTTGTCTCTGCTGAGGGTGCTTCATTATTAACCCCAATTGCATCCACTGTCTCTGCTTCTTCTGTTGTCTCTGCTTCCTTTGTTGTTGTTACTATTACAGCTGCTTCTGCTGCTACAGTCGGTCTAGTCCTTCTTTTCCTCACCATTCCCACTGGGTCTTCTTCACTGCTTACTACTACTGATGCTGTGACAGCTCTGGTTTTTCTTTTCTTTGCTGCATTGGATGTCTGACCCTTGTTCCCTGGCCTTCTTCTTCGTTTCTTTGACATAGGAGTCTTTTCTTCGGTCTTCTCTTATTTAATAATGGTCCCCCTTATCTCAGGAGAGGACACAACCTCCAAAATTTCCACAGTCCCTTCTCCTGCTGTTCTTGCCTGATATCCTTCCTCCTGAATTCTTGTTTCTGTAGTTGTAGCTTCTACTGTCGTAGCTTCAATAGCTACTCCAGTTTGAGCTTCTTCCACCTGAGTATCTGCTTCTGCAGTTACAGCTTCTGATGTCACTGCCTCCTGCACCATGGCTTCCATCGCAATTTCCTCAGCAACAGGGTTTTCTACTGGTGTTGCTTCTCCCATATTTACCTCCTCTTCGTCCTTAGTCTGGTTCCCTAATGCTCCAACCTCCCCCCCAACTGGAATTGAGGAACGTCGATCCTCATTACCTTCACCAACACCCTCCATTTCTAATACAGGTTCTCTGATTGGCCCGTCTCCAGCAAGAAATTGCTCCCAGGTTAAATTACAATTTGCAATGGCTCTCAAGAATAATAATTTAATTAGGCCATGATTAGTAAGGGAGGAAACTGAGTGTTGGGCATTTTTTGCATATATAGCCATGGTTTGTAGGGATTTAAGAAGATAAAATGGTATATTTACCAAATTGCCATGGCGTAAATGAGATAATAAGGGAATTTCAGAGAAGGAAACAATTTGATACCTACCTTCACAAGAAATGTATCTCTTCACGAAGACTGCCACTTGATCCCAGGGGTCGTGGTAAAGATGTCAGTGCCAACCCACGGCACTTTGGACTAACATGCTCTCCGACTGCCAAAAATTCTCTCACGGCATTTGTATTATGTGCCTTCCTTCCAAATGACTCCTTCCCAACCCGAGGTAGGCTAGTAACTTCTACTATGATTTATTCCGTAACCATCACGCGCAGTCCTCTAACCTAAGAGTGGGTATCGGTCAGATTAAGGGCGAATTGTAATGTGGTTTCTGTGTGGAAACCGTTCAATCGTTCAAAATATTCCATCCAACTTGTTGTTGTGAAAATGTTAAGAACTTCTGCATTGGCACGTACAGCTTTCGTATTTACTGGTTCATGTCGTACTAGGTTTCCCATATCAACCTTTCCTCAAAATTCAGAACGAATACAGCAACTACCAGTCTAGATGTGGGAGTTGCAGTTTACGAACATGCAAGGGATCGTTGGAGTTCAAAATCGGGTTTTTTAGGAAAGTCGGCACAGGTATGAAATTTCGATGGAACGAGAAAGTTGGCAGAATTGGGGTATTGGATGTAAATCGGGAAAGGTGTCAGGAATTTAATAAATACAAACGTGATTCTGACATATTCCCTAGTGGTTAAATGGTATGGGTTCGCTAATCGAGGGCTAAGCAGTGCATAATCGTTATTACCGTATTTAATTTCTTGCCAAATCATGTAAAAGGTCCGATCCGTACCTTGGCGTTTATGCGTTCAGCCGTGAATTAATCATTACAGTCGGCCTTCGTCATCACGAGTATAAATGCACATGTGCTGAAGTGATGTGGCCGCCTCCACCCAAGCTAGCAGACACCCAAGACGTCCCAATAGCTTCCTTCATGGCGAACTATGATTGGATCTTGTAGATCAAGCAACTAAACTGATGCCCAATTGAGTCATTATTGGCATCATAATTCGGAGAGCAAGAAGACTAGCAGGGTCACCACTGTACGGGAAAAGCAAAATGGAAATGAAAATGGTGGAGTCACAGCTGCTAGGCTTTAGCGAAATAGGCAAGAATGGCGGAGTCGCAGCTGTACGGAAAGAGCGAAATGGAAATGAAAATAGCGAAGTCACAAGTGCTAGATTTAGCGAAATAGGCAAGAATGGCGGAATCGCAGCTGTACAAAAAGAGCGAAATGGAAATGAAAATAGCGGAGTCGCAGCTGCTAGATTTGGCGGAATAGTCAATAATAGCAGAGTCACAGCTATTGGCAAAGAGCGAAAATGAAGTGGAAATAGCGGAGTCATAGCTGCTAGCAAAGAGAGAAAATGAAGTGGAAATAGCAAAGTTGCAGCTGCTGGATTTGGCGGAATGGTCAAGAATAGCGGAGTCGCAGCTGGTGGCAAAGAGCGAAAATGAAGTGGAAATAATGGAGTCGCAGCTGCTGGACTTGGTGAAATAGTCAAGAATAACGGAGTCACAGCTGCTGAAATAGGAAGAATGAGCAAGGTAAGGAGTCGCAGCTGTGCAATAATGAAGTAACAGGAAAATTTTCAGCTCGCTGCTGAAAGCTAACAAATCATCCATCTTCTTCAAAAGAGATTTATTAGATCAGGAACAATGCAAGGTGCCTACAATCATCTGGCCCAGTCATGATCATTGTTCCTCCAGCTAATTCCTGCACAGAATTCTTCAAAACAAACCCGATCAAATGCAAAATGAAAAATAGATCAAATAGAGAATGAAAAAGAAAATAAATTATTTATGTACAAATCATGTGGATATTGCAGTTCTTAAAAATTGACAGGGGTTGAGAAAAATCCCTATCCCAGCATTAACTGATAATCTGGATCATCTGCAACATGTGAAATGAAAAATTCCCTTGAGATCGGCTTGTGATACAGTCACAGCCGATGACCATTTGCGAATAATGGTGTTTTGTTTTCATCAATGGTGATCAACCAAACTGTTCCATTATCAAATACCCGATCTATCTGATAGGAGCCCAACCAACGGGTATGCAAATTGCCTTTAAAGTCCCTCTTAAACCGTGAATCATACAACAGAGCCCAGTCTCCTTCTTGGAAGACTTTCTTCTTTATAATTCGATCATGCCACTTAAAGCGATGTTGTTGGATTAAAGTTGTATGATGTACTGCAGCTGTGCGCTTCTCATCCAACTCATTGAGTTGATTCAGTCGGTCCCTCTGTGCCTATGATAAATCAAGGTTTGCTTCCACAGCTGTTTTCAAGGTCCTGATTTCAAATTCAATTGGAAAAATAGAATTCTTACCGTACACTAACTCATATGGGGAAAAACCCGTGGTGTTACGCCATGTATTGCAATAGGCCCGTAGTGCCTCTCGAATCCTTTCAACCCAATCTTTGTGATGGCTCTTCATTGTTTTTGTCAAAATAGCCTCGATGACCTTATTTGTACTCTCCACTTGGCCATTGTCCTGTGGATGATATGGCGAGGTTATTCTATGTTGAATATGGAATTTCTGTAACAGTGCTTCCAGCTTGTGAGACACAAACTGTGGTCCACCATCTGTAACGATTTCCTTAGGTACTCCAAACCAAGTAAAAATTTCTTCATATAGGAAATCAATCACAACCTGATCATTGGCCTTGACTAATGCTACGGCTTCTACCCACTTGGTCATGTAATCTGTGCAAACCAAGATGTGAACTTTCTGTTTTGAGGGAGGGTTGATAGGCCCTACAAAATCTAGAGCCGACCTATAAAATGGTTCAACCACAAGTTGTGGCTACAAAGGAATTTCATCTAATCTGTTGGGTTGGCTCATCCTTTGGCAGCTATCACATGCTTGAACATACTTCTTTGCGTCCTTGAACAATGTGGGCCAAAAATAGCCCATTCTCAAAACTTTATGACCTGTCCTTTTGTTAGCAAAATGTCCCCCACAGGGCTCATCATGGCAAGCTTTAAGAATGCTAAAGATCTCATCTTCTCTAACACATCTTATGATCTCTAAATCAAGCCCTGTGTAGAAAAGATGGCCATCAATCTAGCAGTACCTAGCACTCTGTTGTATGATCTTATTTTTTTCTCTCTTCGACAGATGTGCAGGGAGCTTACCTGCAGCCAAAAAGTTAGCAATATCCACATACCATGGGGAATGAGCTGATACTGCAAACAAATTTTCATCAGGGCAGGAATCTTCGACTGGTAAATTGTCATCACTATTAGTAAGTCGAGATAAAAAAAATCTGCAACAACATTTTCCTTCCCTAGTCTATCAATAATTGTGATATCAAATTCCTGTAACAGTAACAACCATCTAGTAACTCTAGCATTCGTGATTGGTTTATTCATTAAATATTTGATAGCGGAATGATCAGTGTGCACAAAAGTAGAATATCCAGTAACATAATGTCTAAATTTGTTGATGGCATAAACAATGGCAAGGAATTCCTTTTTTGTGACAGTATAGTTTAGTTCGGCAGGAGATAAGTTCTTACTAATGTAATAAATTGCATAAGGAGCATTACCTTCCTGCTGTCCCAAAACTGCTCCAATGGCAGCGTCTGAAGAAATATGAAATGGCAGAGCCCAGTTGGGCCCTCGTAAGATGGGTGTTGTAGATAGCCTTTTCTTTAGCTCAGTAAACGTTGTTTTGCATGCATCATTCCAGACAAACTGTGCATCCTTCATCAACAGAGTGAACAAAGGAGAAGTTAGTTTGGAAAAAATTTCTATGAACATTCTGTAATAGCCAACATGTCCTAAGAAGCTATGTACATCCTTCTATGTTCCAGGAGTTGGTATATTTTCAATTACCTTGATTTTGGATGGATCTACCTGGATACCCTCAGAAGAGATGAAGTGCCCCAGCACTATGCCCTCATTCATCATCATATGGCACTTTTCAGTGCTTAAAGAGAGTTGGCTTTGTTCACAGCGTTTCAAGACCTTTTCTAAATTTTTCAGTGCTTCTTCATAACTATCACCATATGGAGTAAAGTCATCCATAAAAATCTCCATGCAATCATTTACCATTTCCGAAAAGATTCCAATCACTTCTCTCTGGAATGTGGTTGGTGCGTTACACAACCCAAAAGGAAGTACTCGGTATGCAAAAGTTCCCCAGGGACAGGTGAAAGTGGTTTTGTCCTGGTCTTTTGGAGCAATCTGGATTTGGCTGTAACCACTAAAGCCATCCAAAAAGGAAAAATACTTTTTCCCAGACAAGGTATCAACGACCTGATCGATGAAAGGTAAGGGGAAGTGGTCCTTCTGCATTCCTTTGTTCAATTCTTTGTAATCCACGCAGACCCTCCATTTCCCATTCTTCTTTGGCACAATCACAAGTGGAGAAACCCACTCACTGTCTGAAATCGGGTATATAAATCCTGCTTCCAAAATTTTTTGGATCTCCTCTTTCACTATGTCTCTTAGGTTCGGGTTCATCCTTCATTGTCGTTGACACACAGGCCCGGATTCACTCTTAATATAAATGTGATGGGTGCACAAATTGGAAGGAATCCCTTTCATTTTTGTGTACTCCCAAGCGAAAGCTCCCCTACGTTGTTTTAGCAGAGTGACTAGCTGTTCCAGCTCGCTAGGCACAAGATTTGGATTGATATTCAATGTTTTCCTTGGCCCGATTTCTACTGGAACACTCTTCGAATTTTTGAGTACTGCAATTATACTGCCATCACTGACTAGAGCTTCTTCTGTAAGATTTTCTTGTTATGTTGCAACTAAAGTACTGTCCAAGATTTGATAGACATTTTTATTGACTGACATGGGCTCACTGATGAAACTATTAATGGCATCATCCTTTGTTTCATCTTTAAACGTTAAGGCTCTCCCTATTGTTAATAACAACTGCACACCTTCTTCCTCCTCCTAATCTGCCCACAATGGAGTTTCAGCTTATGTGCTTAGTCGAGCTAGAGGTAACAAGGTTAGGCTCTTGATCTCAATCCCATCTGAAATGGTCATTGATCCTGACTGACAGCTGATACAGGCATCTGCTGTGGCCAACCACGGTCTTCCCAGGATCAATGGGTGTCCCCCCAACTGGGATTTTGGCTATAACACCAAGAAATCCGCAGGGTATTCCCACAAGTCAACTGAGATCACGAGGTCATCTAGGATCCCCTCAGGCTTGATCGTTGATCTATCAGCAAGTTCCAAAATAGTAGGGGTCGGCCAAAGGTTAGTGAATCCCAATTTCTTCACAGTCTCTATGGTCATAACATTAATAGCTGCACCTAAATCTACCAAGACATTGGGGATTTGTGTGTTCCCTATGTTAATTGTAACAGTCAGGTTTCCAGGGTCATCGTATTTTGCCACAGGGGCCTTCCCCATTATTAATTCAGAAAGTTTTCCCAATACGTGGACAGTGGGGGGGTCCCTAGACCTTCTCCCTGGTTTCTTGACACATAAATCTCTAACAGTATTAGCATAAATGGGCACATCATGGAGGGCCTGTAACAGTGGAATTTTAACATACAAATTTTTCAATTCTCCTAAGAGATTGAATCAAGGTTGTTCCACTGTTTTTTGCAGGGCCAGTCGTTCAAGGTATGGCGGTTCTCTCATCAATTGTGTAGGCTATGATACATCGTGTGTTACGCTCTAATTTTCAGCTACTGTTTTGATAGGAGTATCAGCATCCTCAATGATGGGGCTTGTTGAATTAACCGTATTCTCATAGTGCTAATTCACTCTAGTTTCAATCATTGGGGATGAAACATCCTCAGTGATAATAGGTTCCACTACCCTCCCTGATTGTAATTGTATATCATTGCAGGGAATCTGGGTGATGGAATACGCAGGCATGTTGGCAGTCTCAAATTGATGGACTACTTTATTGTTTGGGTTTGGGTTAGATTGTACAGGTAGTTGTGGTCAAAGTGGTGCATTCATAGGTGCGGCATTGTTTTGGAATGGGAGCTGTGGTTGCTGATATTGTTGGTGCTGATACTGTTGAGGAGGATACTGTTGATACTGAGTCTGGTGATGGGGAAAGTTATTTCCCTGGTAAGAATTTCTCCAATTGGAATTCCAAGGAGCTTGATTGTTTGACTACTATGACCATGGTGTCCATGAGTTAGGATTTTGCATTGGGTTTTGAGATGGATGCCATTGATTGTTAGAATAATGTGAAGGGAATTGTGTATTCATATTATGCATATTGTTCATTCCATTCATATTATTCAGAAAAAATGATGGGTCTGGATTCATACCTTGATTGCGAGGCTGCCATGGTTTCTTCTGTGCAATGAAGTAAGCTGGCTCCACATCCAGAATGGATGCCTGCAGGACTTCTTTGACCTTAGGTAATGAAGGACATTCCTTGGTATCATGCTCCAGTTCACATATCCTACATATCTCTACTTTGTCCAGCGGGCATTCTTTCAATGGGTGCTTTTTCCTACATTTAGGACAGAATACACAAAGTGTAAGGTCTTCTACTACTTGCCTCTACTTTTCTCTCATGACATCTAAATTTGAGGAAATGGAGCTCATCATGTCTGTTTTAAAATTCTCCAGTAAGTTTCCTATTTTTGCTCGAGTGGCCCTTCCACTAGCTGACTTCTGAGTCCTAGTGAAGACATCCTAGTCTCGATCTTTGTCTCGTTTGTTGGTTTTAGAGGATCCCCTTGAGTACCTTCGACATAATTCAACAATCTTCTCAAAAGGTTCCTTCGAGATGTCCCCTTTTCCCAACAAATTCAACATATCAAGGCAGTCTTCTCTAATTCCTCATAGTAAAATGATCTTGAGCACATCCTTTCCAATCTCAGCGTGACCAAATCTTTATAAATTGTATAGCAATCTTTCCACAAAGTCTTCCAAGCTTTCTTCATCCTTCTGAACCATTTTAAACAACTCCTCCTATCTATCCCTAGTTCTACAATATTCCTGGTACTTGGAAAGGAAGGTGTTTTTCATTTGGTCCCAAGTAGTAATGGTCTCACGACCCAAACTCGTGAACTAGTGCAGAGCATTTCCTTTCAAGGTGGCTGGGAATAACTTCAGCTTCTGAGCACTAGAGGTGTAATCATAACTACAACAGAGGATATCAAACTCAAAAAGAAACTCATCAGGATCCTCAGAAGACTTACCATGAAAATTCGGGAGAACAGATGGTGAGATATTTTTCATGGGAGCTGCTCCAGGTGTCTGGAGGATAGGGAATTCTAATGTAGCCACAGTATTACCAGGCTGATTATCTTCCACTTTTTCTTCCCGGTTCTCCCTATGTTCGTTCTCCCCTTCCTGTTCTCTACCAGCCATGGTTCTAGTCCAAAATTCAATAGCTTCCTTTATGCGTTCTTCCTCTGCTTTGGCTTCTTCTTCTCTTCTCCTCTCTTCATCTCGCCTCTTCTCTTCCTCTGCTACTCGGAGAGTCTCCAACCACACTTCTTTATTAACTCTGGTTCCATTGATATGATAGATCTCCTCTCTATCTGGTGCACCCACATCACTTCCCTTATCTTCAGGAGGTTTATTTTCTGCAACAGGAGTTGAAGGCCCCGTTGTATTCTCCACTGTTGATGCTGAATTCTCAAGATTGGGAGGAACAAAATTTCCCCTGCCTATAGATGTCCGCGGTGGTCTAGTGGAAGAATCAGCTCTAGCAATTATTTCATCAATGTATGTATGTCTTCCATGACCTGTATTACGACCTCGACCTCTTCCACTTGCAATGTTAGTATTCAAAGGGGGTTCCCGATTTGTTTTTCTTATTATCATGCATGATGTAAATGATTAAACCAAAATGAAATCAAATGAAACCAACTACTAATTCTGTCTATCTATTACCATCCCCGCCAACGGCTCCAAAATGTTGGTCACCCTATATGTCAACTAATTAAAACTAACACACAGGATGCTCAATATAAATTGTCAAACCCAGGGAGGTCTTTTATTTCAATGGCAATAAGCACAATCTATGCATAAACATGTCAAGCAGTTGATTAATTAAATGAAGATAATGATCCTACCAGTCTGTCCAGCCAAACTCATCCCATAAAGAAAACTAATCTAACTCACACATCTAGGAATTCAATTGCAGCTACCTTCCTACAGAAATCAACCTAGCAGTTATAAAATTAAGAAAGGAAATAAACTAGATTACTTTTGCAAGAAGTTAAATCCTATAATTATCAAACTACAATATTCAATCTTTACCAAAATGATCCATTTAGTAGCTACTATTACTCAATCACAATCTGCCTATTCTAATAAACCAATTGAAGATACAACAGCAAGCAGAATCTAAACATAAGCTTGAACTCTGACTGATAATTATTGGAAATCATAGAAAGCATAAATGACTGAAAGATATTGGGATTGAGCTTAGCTGTTACAGCTGATTTGAACACACATGCATTAAACTTAACTAACCTACACAATCGACTATCACACCACTCTATTACAGTTATTCAAGATGCAATCGTGAACTACCAAAAGGAACGCTAGCCTCTGTTGCAGCTAATAGTAACATCTACAATGATTTCACACCACACAACATAAAGAAAGCTAGATTAACCTACCTACTTAAGCCGGCTATCTCTGTGAGAAGGCGGGCCTTGGCCTTCTAACAGAGACGTCGCGAATCACAACAAATTAAGACACGGGAATGAAGAACTCTACTCTTATATTAATGATTGAAATTGACAGTCTCAGTTCTCTGTTACAACTTATGCAAAATAGTAACTGTCCAACCCCAGGCTACAAGAGCCTTCTCATATTTATACATTGAAAGTACAGATCATGATCCACTAAAATCGTGCAGCAATGAAGATCTCTGATCTTCATGTTGCGGAGTTACAGCTAACTGTTAAAACAGTATTAAATAAGGTTGTTAATCATGAAGGATGTTGTTACTCCAGTAATCAATGGATCAACTGATTTGGCATGCTGGAATGCAACCTGTCTATTGCAGCTGGGTTCTATTTTAGTGGGGGCCTGTTACAGATTCTTGTGGAGGAATGCGATGTCCCTTAGAGTATGAGGAACTGGGCTTTGAAGAGTAACAGCTGGCGCCATTTGGATGATACACCTGCGCTTTAGACCTTGACTAAATGAAATCACACAGATTAGCATAAATCAAGGACTAGGATCCAGAACCTTAACAATCTTAGGCATAAAATAAATAAAGCAATAATGAATTATACCTGTCAATATTATTGGTTGATCTGGAGAAAAGGCATAGGTATGGCTTGTGAAAATAGGATGTAATCAGGGAAAAATGATGTAATGAGGATGGCCAAAAAGGGACATTTCCTGGACCCAACAGGTTGAAGAGTGGATTTCCGACCCTAGTACAACGACCGGGAGGATATCAACCTACGACCGAATGGTAACTATGTACTGGGTTACAAAGGAGTTATTATCCCATGTCCTGATGGACAGGGAGAAAAAAGTCAAGGGAGATGAGGAACCTGTCAAATCTTGGAAAGAGCACCATTATGAAAACCGCTTAATGCATAAAAAGGTTGATCTAATTGCTATGAATCTTGGTATCTTGCTCCAGCTGCCAAAGAACAATGGTGCCAAAGCTGGATCGTCTGCGGTTCGAACTTAGGGCCCATTCCCTGTGCATGGAACGAAGGTTCAACCAGTTGCAGTTAAGGACAATATTCATGGCGACCTACACTCTAGGACGATGATTCATCGGAACGTGATCCAGGTGCCGAATGTTTGATGCACAAGTATGATTATGTGGGTTGGGAATGTCTGTAGTTTATGTTTTGTGCATGTCTTGTTTATGTTTTAGTCAGTGTTTATGGAGTGGTTCTGCTTAGTCTGTTATATCGGAATTATAAGTTGCGGCATTAGAATGGTTCTAATAGTGTTTATAGATCCTTTTTGTTGAGTCCTTTGAATGGTTCTGGGAAAATATTATTTGTATTATGGAAAGTGGGGATGATAGTTAAGGATGGTTAAGGGGGAAAACATATATTGTATGCTTATCATTGGGTAGCTATACAAAGGTTTTTAGCAGACTAGGCCATGACTGTTGTAATTTCTCTTGTATTGAAGGCTCTTATATAATATAATTTTCTTGCTTAAAAAAAAACACTATCATCTGGTGGCTTATATTGGGTAAATAGGATGTTGATACATCCTCACCAATCTAGTCTACATATGGATACAACACAAGATCCATGGTTTGATTGTCCTCACTAGTAAGAAAATCTACTGCCTTTGGAGTGATCCTACTTGGGAACATTGTCTAGGCCCTCTTGGGAAACATTGGCCCCTAGATGTGCATACACACCTTGGTCATCGGCCTAGGAGGGTGGTAGTCGAATGACGATCGAGTGACCAGAAACCTCTCAAAAAATAAGCGAAGAAACTCTAAGGAAAATGGGAATCCTATCCTCCCATCAAACATAGCGTGACAACGATCCAAAGTAAACCAAATCTATTGCAAAAAAATGGCATACCACCGAATGCATCTTGGATTTTGCACTAAAGAATCAACATAACATAATAAAGGGAAACTAATGCATTACCCATCAGACATGTAGTGGGATAATGTCATGACCAAAAGTGAGAGGTACCTACCCTCCTCTACACCAAATGAAGCAATCTGCAACTACCCACCAACTACCTAGAAGTCACTAGGGGTAGTGGCATCCTCACTAACATATATTTGAACATATGCTAGTTGAATGGCAGCTAAAATGCCCAAAGGGACATCGAGGAAATGGGAAAAATCATCCCCTCTCTTGCAAAGCCTACTAATGAAGTGAATGTACTCCTCTATGGGATAGAAATACATATCACGACCCACCGTAAATGCCTATCGACGATGGTCCCAACAACAAATCAATACCTCAATAATCGAGAGTGCCCCTTTAATGATGTAGCCTCCTCATAAAACTTCAGGAGGCCAACAATTCGTAACAAGGCTCAAGTCAATGTTGTAATAGGATGAGGGATCAAATCTCTATCCCTATCATGGGCCTCCCACTCTTGTACAACATTGTATAAGTTGAGCCTCTATTGTTGGTCTCATCGCTCCTGTCTCTAATTCACAAGTAACTTTTGTCAGAAACAAAGACACATAAACATATATACATACATAATAAAAAGATCGATTAAAGTACATTTATATTTATCAAAAATATAAAAAAAAAATCTCAAAACAAATTAGAAACATAACCGGTGCGCTTAAAAAACAATAGTGCACCGTATGCGGCGCTTTTAAAAACTTAGTGCACCATGACTAGTGCTTTTAAAACATAATCGCACCACTAGCGGTGCTCTAAAATAATTACACCACACCGCAGTCAATGTCGGTCTAGTTAAAATTTCATATCGGTGCATAAACAAGTGCACCATTAATGGTGCACTTAAATACATCTAACGCACCGGTATCTTTACAAAAATAAAAAAATAAAAACATATTTTTTTACAATTTATACATTTTCGGTGCTCTGTATATATCAACACGCACCGGTAGCTATGTGTAAACATATCAAGGGCACCGATGTCTTTGAAAAGATAATTTACCATATTTAATCTTTTCATGATGCACATTATATACTCCTATGCATTGCAAATGGTGGGTTCATTTCTGCACAGAGCACCGATATCTTTGAAAAAATATATTTATTATTTTTGGATTTTTATATTTTCAATGCTTTGTATATACATGTACACACCACTTGCGGTGCGTCATGATATATAGAGCATCAATATATTAGAAAACTAACTATTTTTGTGTTATTTTATCGATGTGTTGTATATATATAGACAACCCACTAGCGGTGCACCTATATATATACAAAGCGCAAACATTGTTGAAAAAATATTTTTTTTCTATTTTTTATATTTGGATATGCATTGTGGGATTGATATAATTATACGCACCATGGACAGTGTGTTGTTTTATCTATAGCATCAATGTGTCAAAAAAACAAATTGTAATTTTTCTATTTATACGCTGTGCTTTATATATATCGACGGACCAATTGCAATGTGTCCTTATACATATAGAGCACCCTTAGCTTAAAAAAAATAACATATATTTTTTAAAATTTATATGTTATCGGTGTATATATATATATATCGATGACCCGCTTGCGGTGCACTAGTATATATATAGAGCACTGACATTATTGAAAAAATAAAAGACTATTATTTTTATATGGATATGCATGGTGCACTTGATATAACTATATCCACCATCGGCGGTGCATTGTTATATCTACAACACTAATGTGTCCAAAAAAACAATTGTAATTTTTCTATTTATACGGTTCGCTTTATATATATCGAAGCACCAATTGCGATGCATCCTTATAAATATAGAGCACCGTTAATGTTTAAAAAATAAATTTTTTTTTTTTAAATTTATATCTTTTCGGTGCTCTTTATATAGCTATACACACCGTTGCAATGCATTGTTATATCTAGAGACCCAAGAAATTTGAAAATTAAACTTAATACTTTTGTTCACTAGTCGATTCTCTTTATATATATAGACGAACTAGTAACAGTGCACCAATATATTTATAAAGCATCGATTGTTTAAAAAAAAATATTTTAATTATTTAAATGGTGGTGTGTTTAGTTTACTGGAATGCATCGTGTACAGTGCGTGTTAACGCATCGTAAATGGTGCATTTATTTTTTTATTTGACACCTATTACTGGTGCTCATTGTGTTTTGACATAGTGCACCTATGTTAATGGTGTGAGCCTAATGAAATAAGTGCACCGCACATATTTTTTAATTTTTGTCAAAAATATAGGAAATTCAAGCTAAATTTTAATTTTTATTCTGCTAAAAATGTAAATGAGAAGGTAATAAAGACAATACCTAGAATATTTCCAGCTTAGGAGGCATGGTTGCCACGTACACAAGAAATAATATTTTCCAATGGTTTGCAAAAATTCCAACTCCACCATTGAACCAAACGGCAAGAGAAATTGTAGAAGGAGCATTGAGTGCGGGGGGATTCAAAGAGGATGTGTAGCACCATTGCTTAGGTGAGCCAAAGCGGCCTATAGCACTGACAATGGTGAAAATCATTTTTTGTTGCCATATTTTTTTTATTTTACCTTATTCTGATGCACTTGATTTAGTGGCGCAGTAGTGCATATTGTAGATGTTGTGCATCGATGTGCTTCGAGTTATCGATAACACTGTTAGGTATTTTTATTTTTAGAAAATGGAAATTGATTATGTTCTTTCTTATATTTCGGTTCATTGTATTATGTTTCGCACCAATCCATTTTGGGATATGCAGTGCATCGAGGTTCCCTATTTGAAAAATAAAAAAATAGTTTTGTTTTCCAATCGAGGGTAGGTTTTTTGACATAAAGCGATGCATTTGGATTGTTAAGCGTGATGATGTGTTCATATTATTCCCACAAACCGAATGGTTTTCTTAGGAAGAACAAAATAAACACATTTTTACAAATTGCATGGAGGTATATTGACATCGGTGCTTGTTTATAATTAGGCGCATTGGTGCATCAATGATGTTGGTGCACCAATGTTGCTACATATATCAGGAGCATTGTGCATTTTTTCAAAATAATAATAATTTAGTTTTTTTGTGTCTTTTAATTGGTGCATTTTAATTCCTCACGCACAGGTGCATCTATGTACTTAATACACACCGCAAATTTTTGATGGGGAAAAAATATTTTTTAAAATTGCAACGTGTTATTTTAACTTTGAAGCGCATAATAATTAGGTGCACTGGTTCGTCAATGCTCTTAATATTTGGGTGCACCAATGCATCATGTTATGTACTGCATTGGTGCATTTTTAATGTTTATGCATACCGATTAAAAGCCTCCGCTAAAACCTCTTCCCGCCCGCCTCTACTAGTATCCTTCACTATAAACACATAAATGGTTTTTTTGTGAAGGGTCCGCAAAAACCTCTGCTGGAAGGTGTTTTGCTTGTAGTGTAAAGCCATGTAGTGGTTAATCACTCCTCGAAGAGAAACGTTTCATAAGGTCACCAATATTTGAGGACATATAAATGAAATGATGAATCTTATATCTCAAGACATTATATTTAATTGATAGTATGGTGTCTTAACTAATGATCGTAATCTAGGTCTTGTCAATTGCAATGATCTCTATTATCAAAAGGGTTAGACTATAGGATTGGGTTGCTTCAATTATTTCTTGCCCTATAAAATAATTTTAGTAATTTTTTTCTCTAATCTTCCAAATCCCCCCCTCATTTGTAAGTTGATGCCCCTCTTGCTTATATATTTAAATGGTTTGACATTGTTCCTACCTACTTTCCTCAAAATTGAATCCTTTGTATGAGCTCTCCAAGGTTCAATGCCAAGATGGTGTATGTCTTTTCTATCACTAGAAGGACAACGTGGCTCGAGGCATACATTATTTCTTATCAGAATTAATGCATGGCATCATATATATGAAAAATTATGTACCCTAGTCTCTTGTAGTGTCTTGCATGTGGATTGGAAAAACAAAAGTGAACAATGGTACTAATTTGTTGCATTTTCATCTTGTTATTCCATGTGTAAGGTAAGGTTCTTTATCCATTTTTCAGATGTGAAGACTCCTCTTGTCTATTAAATGACCCTCACCACACTCAAGACATATAAGTGCACACATGCCTTATGGTGTAAGTTAAGGGATGACTAGTGGCGAGAAAATGCACATACTATTAGAGAATCAAGAGTCTCCAGTCTTACCATAATGCCATTGCATCTTTCTATCATAATATCCAAGTAGTATGGTGTGAAATGACCCTTGCTTCCAAAGGAGCTAATGCTGACATGGTCAACTCTTCTTGACCTGGAGAATTTTCTATTCAATACAAGCAATGATGACACCTGTGCCACAATTGGTTTGGTTGTTTCTAATTCAATGGGTAGGAAATTAAGATAAAAGCTAGGAAAATTCCCTCTTATACTTTCTTCCATTGATGTTAATTCAATGTTTGGTTTCTACCATGCCTTATTTCCATTAGTTATGTTATCTAGAGATGAGTATCCCAAGCGTTGTTGTTGTGTTCATTCTCAACATTAATTCATGAATCAGTGACTAAAATTATTTCTGCAATACTCTCTATGTCATGACAAACATCATCATATAAAGACGGGGATGGAATTCCATCTCCTGTGTTCTCTACCCCTTACTGTCTTAAAATTAGATTCATGCCAAAAATTCAATTCCTACTTTGCCATGCCAAGAATTTTGGGGGATTTCTTATTGTGAACAACCCTTCCTTTCACGCAGGTCAGGAACTAGGGGCATGGTTAGATCTATAATTTAGAAACTACCATTCCCCTTAAACATGTATGAATAGTAATTCTATGGAAGGGGAGGGCTTAATCCAAGGCCACAAAAAATGTTTGTTCAAGATCGAGCAATAATGGAAGTTGGAGTTTATAGTGATTTAAGTGAACATACACATCTTTCTCTCATAGAAATATCTCCAACAAAGTTTTTCTATGGGGAAACGACTCCTAAATGTCCATGCTTTTGTGCATCTTGTTGTTGGTCATGTCTTGTATTAAAATGCAAGCCTTAAGCTTTAAACCTTTGATTTTTATCAACCAAATAAGTTGCATTGGGGATTGAAGGAGACTTTGGTATTTGAAGAGATGTGTGCCACCACTTTGCATTGGAAAGAGCAATTTTTATGTTTAATTATGTACATGGACAGGAACACAAGGATTTTGTGGACATAATCAACATTTTTAAGTAAGTGATGATCTTACTTACAATCAAACTAAGTCTTTATATTTCTCAAATGCATCGTAAGAAAATAATTTGTATTTTAAAATTGTATAGTTTTTCTATATTATTAAATATGATACACTAGGCACGTAATAAGTACTCAATATGTGTTTCCATTTACTACAAGTGCTACACCTTTGATCCTACATCTTGAATATCAACTATGCTCACCAGAACGCTTCCAAGTTTCGCTTCGTTGTTTGAGATTTTGCCTAGTTTTTCTCAGGGTATTTTTTAGAGGCAAAATTTTGCCAATTGGCTATATTTTGAGTGTTTTTTCAAAAAATAAATTCGTTATTTGGTCATTTTTAGTCTCTAATATCACTTATATTTACATAAAATATGTTTTTTTTATCATAATATTCACCAAAATTTACAAGTTTCAGTAGTAAACTGTATATTTCATATTTAATATTCGCCTATCTATACATATGTTTTTTTCAATCCAAAATAATCAGCTAGAATACTATACTTTAGAATCCTTAAAAAATATGTTGGTTTTGATATTGCTAGGAGTAAAAAGACCTCCAAACAACTTAGACCATGATCCTCACCACCCTCAGGATTGAAATAGTCCATGAATCAAGAAGCAAGTAGACAATGGGATTACTAACAGATGAAGCATGAAACAACTAACATATGAGGCATGAGGAAGATCCACGAATGGTGTGTATGGCCTCATCATAAGATTTACCCATGTGACTATGCAACAATACTCATGGGATAACTTTGGTTATTATTAAAAGTGCCTATTTATGAAAATCCTCAAAATTTTCACTTAAGATATTTTAATATAAGTTCACCACTGACTAAATTAATAGAGAATGTTAGACAATATCATCTCCAACTACCATATTACTGCACAAAATACATAGAATTTTCACCTAACTTAAAATTTACATATATTTACACCAATAGGTGTTTATATCTTAGAATTTGGGGTGGACTACCATCTATGCTTTTCCTAGATTGAAGGAGGATGAGACAAGTGTACTATCCATATTGATTTTACGGTCATCGTTCAAAATTCTAAATAAACAATTATAAAATATATATATATATATATATATATATATATATATATATATAATAATTGTTCGTTGATGCATGGATAGATAACTCATAGCTCATGCATGTCAATTCCCGCTAGCTCACTTGGTTAAGGTGTGGGTCTTGTCAGCAATGCGACCCGAGTTCAATTCCACTTAGGGTGACTTAGTTGGGAGGCGACACACAAAAAACCCAGTCAAGTTGAGGTTGGTGCGGTCTAGGCCGAGTGCGATCCCCAAGTGGTTTTGACAGTTTAGATGCCCCTAGGTCGTGGTTTCTCAGACGACAGGCCAGTCCCGCAAGTCAGTGAGATTTGAGCAAACAAAAAAAACTCGTAGCTCATGCATGGATAAGAGATAGACAACCCATTTAACTAAAGAAGCAAACAAGTAGCATGTAGTTGAGGAATGGAGAAGAATAGGTGATTATAACTAAGCATGGAGAACAAGTAAGAGATAGCTTCTTCATGGCACTTAAATTGTGATCTATCTATATTCACCGGACACAAGTTAAGTGGTTGTGCTAGTTATAGAAATACCACATTAAAATTTAAAAAACTAATAATAATAAAAAACAACAATGTTTATATAAATACAAAGTTGAAATTCAATAAGCTGAAGAAAAAAAACTCATACATCTATGAAAATCAATTTCTAAAAACCTTACCAATGAAAACATGCCATATATATATATATATATATATATATATATATATATTCACTGTATATAATATATACACATTGTTTTAAGACTTTACTCCATGACGTGTATACTTTTGAATTATTTAGTCTAAGTGAATGATTAGAGCACATGGAAATATTGATCCTACATTGGGTGTCTTTGCATACCTTATGTAGAACAACAAGATCTCATTCATTCTTTACAAGTCAAATACAAGAAGGAGATGCTATTTTGATTAACGATGACATTGAAGGGCATCTTTTGTCTCGTGTGACGTTTTTTTATTGGATTTTGATGAAGACAATTAAACTATAAAATGTAAAAGCCAATAAGAGAGAAACACTAAGAAAGAATAGATTAGGTCATGTCCTTTCTTATGATATTTTTTTTTAGTTTATACCTTTTGGGTGCTAATGTATATATCAATATGCATCGGTAGTTATGTGTAAACATATCAGTGGCACCGATGTATTCGAAAAGATAATTTAAAATATTTGGTATTTTCACGGTGCGCTTAATATAAACCTACGCACTACTAATGGTAGGTTCATTTATGCATAGAGCTCCGATATCTTTGATAAAATATATTTATTATTTTTGGATTTTTATGCTTTCAATGCTTTGTATGTACATATACGCATGGTTTGTGATGCGTCATGATATATAGAGCACCGATATATTAGAAAACTAATAACTAGTGTTTTGTTATTTTATCTGTGTGTTGTATATCTATAGATGACTTGCTAGCGGTGCGTCCATATATATACAAAGCATAGACAGTGTTGAAAAAATAAAAATAAAAAATTTGTATTTGGATATGTATGGTGGGATGGATATAACTATACACACCGTATATTGTTCATTGTTATATTTATAGAACTAACGGGTGTAAAAAAATAATTATAATTCTTCTGTTTATACAATGTGCTTTATATATAATGACGGACCAATTGCAGTCATTACAATGTGTTCTTATATATATATATATATATAGTACCCTTAGCTTTAAAAAAATAACATATAATTATTTAAATTTATTTCTTTCTTATGCTCTTGATATACATATATGCATCGCCAATGTGCGTCATTATATCTAGAGCAGCGATATATTGGAAAACTCTCTCTCTCTCTCTCTCTCTCTATATATATATATATATAGTGGATTTACACCTGAACAAATGATTTTTTTGTGCTCGACTAGGGTTTCCTGACCTAGAGGGATACAAGTGCAACTCCCTGCCGTACGAGGCCTGCAATACTCTCTCGGGAATGGATATTGTAGTTGACGGCAAATTGTGGGGTTCACACGTGACCCATGAGGAGAAGTGGGGGGACGCGGTGGATTACACAGAGGATCCTTTTGCAAGTCAAACAGTTTTCACCTCCCCTACCGATTACCGACCACCGTTTTCTGAGAAGAAGACGGTGACATTTGGGTTGTTGGAAGCAGGTGGAAGTCTAACCGGGATCCAACACCATTTTAGGGAATCTCTGGCGCAGAACGAGGTCTTCTCCGACCTGCAAAACCTAGTTGCATCAAACGACCCTAACCTACAGTTTTTCACTGCCAGATCTTTGGCGCCACAGCTTGGAGATAACCCTTTATCTCTATTTGAACCTCCTTTTCCGGCGGATATTGGAGCCCCAGTGGCGACAGACGCGGACAACATACAAACTGAACACCTGCAGGAAGATTAGGGGGAACCGCTATATGGTATGATCTAAAATTTCTTGGACGCGGTATGGCCTTCATCTAGAAACCTAGCAAATGATTCTGAGTTTTGCAAAAACACTGCTCTACCTTATGTCCAGAGTCCGGATGGGTTCATAGCCTCACTGCTGCAAACCTATGACCAGCAGGGTTCCCCGTAGGAAGAACCCAACATCAAAGAACACTCAGCATCTGGCTCGGGCTCAAAAATCCCACATAGTCCACCAGGGAAAAATGTCGTCGGAGAAAAGAAGGTAAAGTGCCTCAAGAATTTGAAGGAACCACTAAACCTCATCTACGGACAAAACATTTCGGTTTCACAATCCCTAGAGATGGAGGAAACTGCGATTGTTGGTAGGGCTAGGGGTAAATACCCTAGCTTGGAACATTTGGAACGATGGGTTGATACAAATTGGGCCTCCTTTCTGGATTACAAACCAGAAATGTTGGTGCTATCACGGGGGTGGTTTGTCTTCAAACTTTGCAGTAAGGAGGAGGTGGGGCATATCCTGCAAAAAAATTGGAGTTTCGGAAACACTCCTTTCCTATTGAAAAACCAGACGCCTATGTTCGACGTGGAGTGTGAAATACTTGATATTGTTCTGGTTTGGGTCAGAATCTCGGGTCTCCCGTGGGAATTTTGGAACTGGAACTCTTTTCAGGACATTGGAAATGCACAGGGAGTTTTCATTGATGCAGACATGTCATTTCTCCATACAAAGAGAATGATGGTGGCAAGGATTTTGGTCTCCATAAACATCCGAACTGGGCTCAAAGAAAATTTGAAATTTATTTGGGGGCAGGCGAAACGCATTCAAACCTTGGACTACGAAGGGGTTCCTTTTCATTGTCATCGGTGCCACATTTATGGTCATCTCGCAACGAACTGCATCATAATTTTACCTCTGTTGTGGATCGGCCCAAGAAGAGATTGGTAGGTCGCGGCGCATATGAGGACACTTTCGACATTCATAAACATGACAGAAGGGAGGCCATTAAAGAGGAGTATCAACATGCCCTGTGGGAGGAGGAAGCTCAACATGTAAATGCCCCCACTTCTGAAAAATATAGCGAGGAAGACTTGTCTCAACGGCCGCAGGAAGCATTAGCTTAGCACCAGCTAGCATCCGCTTCATCGGGTAAGCAGGATACTTTTCTTTCTCATATCTCAAATCTGGAAGAAAATTTAAAATCTTTATGTTTTGATCGACCGGACTCCATCCCTATTTTTATTTCCCCTCCAAACTTTGTTGTCAGCCCTGTTTCACCTGTCCCCTCACTTTGCCCCCTCCTTCCACGGTCCCTCCTACCTCAGTCCCTGTCACCACTTACCCTCCCTCACACATCCCCCCTCCTTCACCCATCCCCCCACTTTGTCTCCCCTTACTTCTCCTGAGGTATCATGCTCGATCCATTTCCAACTAAGGTCGAGGGATATTCCTATCTCAATATCGTCATTGGCACAACGTCAGGGGATAGGGGAAAATGCTCTTCTTACTTGTAGAGGAAAAGGCAGTGGGAGATCCTGTCACCTCTCCACTGCACAAAACCATGCCCTCCTATAACTTGTGGATGGAAAATAGAAATCCATATTTGGGGCACTTAGAGTAACGGAAGCCTTGGGTGGGGTTAACCAATGAAACTTCTCTCCCTCAACTATAGAGGGTTAGCAAGTGAACCCAAAAAACTTGCCCTAAAAAGAATGTTCTCGATGCACCAACTTGATGTTTTACTGCTCCAAGAAACAATGGGGCCAAAATAGGGAGTTTCTTCCCTATTATATTCTCTTTTCAGCAATATGGAATTCCTGGCAATGGATGCTCGTGGACACTCTGGTGGACTCGCCATCGGATGGAATACTCAAACTATTCGACTTAGAAATTCTTGGGGGATGCGTTCAACTTTGGGAGTGCAGAATTATCATGCTGTGCTAAATTCCTGCTTCAACATCCTAAATATCTATGGACCCTATGAGGAAAGAGTCCCTTTCTTGGACAATCTAAAACAAAATTATTTTCTTCATCTGGAAAATCTGATTATTGGAGGCGATCTAAATTTCACTCTTGGAAATCATGAAATTTGGGGCCCTTGTGCCAAACCTGATATGCTGGTGGACTATTTTGAAAACATTTTGCAAGATTGTAGGCTGGTGGATCTTGTGTCCCTGTAAAGCTAAAACCCACCTGGATAAATTGCAAAGCATGGGAAAGAAGAATATAAAAACGACTGGATCATTTTCTCATAGTTGATCACTTATTTGGAAAGAATTTAAACTTCAGATAGTGGGTGGACATGGGGGGAATCTCGGATCACTCCCCTATATGTTTGGAACTTAAGGGGGATGCAACAAAACCTACTAGCCCTTTCAAACTTTGTGCAACTTGGTTAAAAGAAGATGAGGTAGCTAAGATTATCAAAGAAAATTGGAATCCTTTCTGCCTGACAGAAGGGATTCATGCTGCACCACACTTTGTCAAAAATCTATCGAAAAAAAAAAAGTGTCTAAAAGAATGGGCCTTCAAAAAGAAAGAAAGAGATAAACAAGAATTAAACCAGGCCGAATCTGATCTTCGACTTGTACCGGAATTTGAAGGGGGTGGTTTCTTGACTCAGGAATCCAAAGAGAAACTGGGCCTTCTGGAAGCTCGTCGTAGAAAACTCTTACAGGTCCAAGAGGATATTTGGCGCCTCAAGAGCAGAGCTATTTGGCTTGAATGTGGCGATGAGAACACAAAATTCTTTCAAAATTTTGCAAAAGGAAGGAAGTATAAAAACACTATCTGGGAACTTCAAAATGAAAACCTTGAGAATATTTCCTCTTTCAATGGTCTAGTCGCTCTTGGAACATCCCATTTCACCTCCCTTTACAAAGCCGACAACAGAGAAAACCTAGTTGAAATCATTCAACTTTCCCAACTTTTTCCTGGTTTCATAACTCAGGAGGAAAATCGGGATCTCATGGAGGAAATCACAGAATAAGAGCTTAAAGAAATACTTCATAGCTTTCAAAAAGATAAAAGTCCTGGCCTGGATGGATGGACCATTGAATTCTTTTTAGCACACTTTGAGGTTATTGGAGCCGATTTACTTCATCTAGTGGAGGAATCTCGTGCGAGGGGACATGTACATCCGCCTTTGAACTCAAATTTCATAGCTTTAATCCCAAAATCTGATCTTTCGATATCTTTCAACGACTTCAGGCCTATCTCCTTATGCAATATCACTTATAAGGTGGTGGCTAAGATCATCGCCAAAAGGCTCAAAAAGATCCTCTCAAAGGTCATCTCACTGGAACAATTTTGCCTTCTGGAAGGACGTCAAATACATGAGGCCATTGGAGTAGCACAAGAATGCTTCCATTCTATCAAGCTAAATAAATTGAAAGGGGTGGTCATAAAGCTTGATCTTTCAAATTTCTTTGATAAGGTTAGAAGGTTATACCTGAGAATGTTGATGACTCACCTGGGATTTGATTACTCATTCATCAAATGTGTTATGAGTTACATTACTACTGCCTATTTTGCAATTCTTGTAAATGGGTCAGCTTCCCCATTCTTCCATGCAAGGAGGGGTCTTCTTCAAGGTTTCCCCTATCTCCCCTACTCTTTTAACTGGTGGCAAAAGGTTTAAGCAGAGTTATTTTGGATGCAAAGCGATGGGGTTCTCTCAAAAGTATTGGTATCACGACCTCACTTTTTTTAACTCACTTACTGTTTGTTGACGACATCCTTCTCTTCTGCAATGGTACTATGAGGGATGCGGAAATACTAGCTGGTATACTAGACCTCTTTGAGAAGGCGACTGGCATGGAGATCAACATTCACAAATCTTCACTCTCTCTGTCGAATTTGGGAGAAAGGGACTCCCATTATTATACTACACTCTTTCCCTTTGAGTTAACAAACTTGGATGCTGGACTCAAATATCTGGGTTTCATGTTAAAGCCAAACAACTACAAGAAATTAGATTGGGGATGGTTGATGCAAAGCTAGAGAAACATTTATCTTCGTGGAGTCGTCGGTGGCTATCTAGGGTGGGGAGATTGGTCCTTATAAAATAAGTGTTGGAAGCAATCCCAGTTTACTGGATGTCTCTAGCCTGGATTCCAAAGGGTATATTAGACAAATCTCAAAAAAATTGCTTCAGATTTGTGTGGTCTAGATAATAAAAAAAAACGTCTCCCCATGGGTCAAATGGAAAACTCTTGCAAAGCCAAAATCACAAGGGGATTGGGGTCTCAAAAAATTCATTTGTTCGCAAAATCTTTGGTTGCAAAAGCGAGATGGAGACTTCTAATAAATGAAAATCTTTGGATGAAAGTGGTGACTCAAAATTACATTGTGTCGGTCTCCATCTTGAATTGGGTTAGAAGCTTGGTTCGTAACACTGTGGGAATCTCTGTAATATGGAAAGCCATACTATCCTCATTCCATATTATCGAATCCGAGTTGGCTTGGAAGGTGGGGGACAGATCACGGGTTCGCATTGGCAAAGATCCCTGGTTGGGCAGTCAAAACAGACACACACTGCCACAACAACTCCTTTTTTTTCTCCACTCTCGTGGGATTCACCACCTTTCTCATATTGTCGATCCGAATTCTACCACTATTATGCAGCAGGGATGGAAAGGCCCTAATATTTTGGTTCTACCATATGCCTTTCAGGATATTTGGAATGAATATCTTCTCGCCCTCCGCTCCACACACATCATTCTTTTAGACTCTAGGGACGCTTTCATATGGTCCCCATCCCCGCTTGGAATTTTCACCCCAAAGCTTGGATATAAGCAAATGGCTGGAGATATTGATGAAGGAGCAAAACTTTGGTGGTGGAATTTACTCTAGAAATCAAAATGTCCCTTAAAAACAAAACTCTTCATGTGGTGCTCCTTGGAAAATAAGGTACCGATCTAGGAGAACATGAAAATATGGCACATTGAAGGACCTAGGTGGTGCACCCTCTGCAAACAAGGCTATGAAACTCTACCCCATTTATTCATCACTTGTCCCTTCACACTACAAATTTGTAAAATTCTTCGAACTATGTTAAATATTGGTTACATTTGGTCGGGTCCCACTTTAGAGGAGGCATGGAAGAGTTGGTTTGAATCCCCAGCTACGGAACACCATCGGGCATTACCTCTTCTGGTAATATGAGGTATTTGGTTAGCTCGTAATAAGACTCTTTTTCAGGAAAAACAATCAGTTCCAGATCTGGTGGCCTCATAGAGTGTTGATATACTCTCCTATTTCCCTCAACAGAAAAATTCCCCATCTGTCCTCTCTATAACTGCAAAAACTTTTGATCCCTCATTACCTAGGGATTACTTTGATGGGGCGGCCCAAGATCAACTTTGTGGTGGGGGGGTTATTCTCCACGTATCCCATACATCCTTTTATCATTTACAAATGGGCCTTGGACATGGAACAAACAACTTTGCATAACTCTTTGCCCTCAAGATTTTACTATGTTTTGCACTTTAAAAGAATTGCACACATATTCAGATCTTTGGTGACTCCATGACTGTGAACAATTGGGTCAACAACATTCAGTTGTGTCACAATATTATTTTAAGTAATATTTTAGCTGACGTTTTGAGACTCTTGAGGGAATTTGAATCCTTCTCGTTTCGTCATGTCTACAAGGAGCGGAACACCATTGCAGATTATCTCTCAAAGCAGGGCTTGAACCTACCTTTCGGACAATGGAAAATTTTGGCAACAGAACATGGACAAGCTTTTGAATATTACCACAGACCATTTATTGATGGAATGGCGGTCAAGTTTTCCTGATTTTGTTCTTGTTAGAACGGAAAAACTGTATATTGTTTTTTGTATTGTAGGGGCCCTTTGGGGACCTTGGACATCTCTCTTTTTTGTACATATCAAATGCTTGCTCTGAGAAAGGGCGGAGATTTTTTGTAGAATAGCTGGACTTGTTTTATGAAAGGCAACTCAAAAGCCTTCTGCAATATGTAATTTGGTTACCTATTAATTAAATTACATTTTTTCCCTAGAAAAAAAATATTATATATATATATATCGATAACCTGCTCGCGGTGCGCTAGCATATATACAGAGCACCAACATTGTTGAAAAAATAAAATATTATTATTTTTTATTTGGATATGCATGGTACGCTTGATATAACGATATGCATCATAGGTGGTGTGTTGTTATATCTACAACATCGATGTGTCCAAAAAACAATTGTAATTTTTCCATTTATACACTTTGCTTTATATATCGAAACAATTGTGGCGCGTATTTATAAATATAGAGCACCATTAGCGTTAAAAAAAACATAATTTTTTTAATTTATATCTTTTCAGTGCTCTTTATATAACTATATGTACCACTGTGGTGCATCGTTATATCTAGAGCATCGAGATAGTTGAAAATTAAACTTAAGATTTTCGTTCACTATATGGTGCTCTTTATATATACAGACACACTAGTAGCAATGCGTCAATATATTTACAAGCACCGATTGTTTTAACAATATATATTCTATGTTTAGATGGCGGTGCGTTTAGTTTACTAAAATGCATCGTGTACAATGTGTTGGTTTTTATATTAATGCATCATGAACGGTGCATTCATTTTTTTTATTGGCACATGTTACTGGTACACTACGTGTTTAGACACAGTGCACCAATGTTAACGGTGCAAGCCTAATGGAATAAGTGCACCGCGTGAGTTTTTTTATTTTTATTTCCAACAAATGGGATATTCAAGCTAAATTTTAATTTTTATTATGCTACAAATGTAAAAGAGAAGGTAATAAAGACAATACCTTGATTGTTTCTATCCTAGGAGGCATGGTTTCCACGTACATAAGAAATGATATTTTCCAACAATTTGGAAAATTTCCAAATCCACCAACGAACCAAAAGGTGAGAGAAATTGTAGAAGTAAGTAGCACAGAGTGCAGGGGGATTCAAAGAGGATGTGTAGCACAAGTGCTTAGGTGGGTCAAACCAGCGTGTAGCACTAACAAATGGTGAAAATGATTTATCATTAACATATTTTTTTAACCTATTCCGATGCACCCAATTTAGTGGCGCACCGGTCCGTATTGTATATGTAGCACATCGGTGTGCTTCGAGATATCAATCGCGCTACTAGGTATTTTTATTTTTAGAAAATGGAAAGAAATTATTTTTTTTATTATAATTCGGTGCATTATATTATGTTCCACACCAATGCATTTTGGGAGATGAAGCAAACCGAGGTGCCCTATTTGAAAAAGAAAAAAAATACTTTTTTTTCTAGTCGAGGGTGGGTTTTTTGTCATAAAGCAATGCGTTGGATTGTTAAACGCAACGGTGCGTTCGCAATATTCCCACACATTGAACAATTTTACTAGGAAGAATAAAATAAACATATTTTTACAAATTGCATGGAGGTATCTTGACATCAGTGTTTTTTTTATAATTAGGCACGCCAGTGGATCAATGATGTTGGCACACCAGTGCTACTAGATATATCGGGAGCACTGTGGATTTTTTTTAAATAATAAGAATTTATGTTTTTGATGTCTTTTAAATGATGCATTTTAATTCCTCACGCTCTGGTGCATCTATATACTTAATATACACCACAAAGTTTTGACGAGGAAAAAATATATATTTTTTGAAATTGCATCGTGCTATTTTAACTTCAGTGCATGTAATAATTAGGTGCACTTGTTCGTCGGTTCTCTTACTATATGGGTGCATTGATGCATCATGTTATGTAGCACACTAGTGCATTGTTTATGTTTATGCTTATGTGCATTGATTAAAAACCTATGCTAAAACCTTCGCTCTCCCGCTTCTGCTAGTATCCTTCACTATAAAAAGATAAATGGGTTTTTTTTGTGAAGGTTCCACAACAACCTCGCTAGAAGGTGTTTTCCTTGTAGTGTAAATCCATGTAGTGGTTAGTCACTCCTCGAAGAGAAAAGGTTAATAAGGTCACCAATATTTGAAGACATGTAAATGAAATGATGAATCTCAAATCTCAATACATTATATTTAATTGATAGTATGGTGTCTTAACTAATGATCTTGACCTAGAACTTGTCGATTGCAATGATCTGTATTGTCAAAAGGATTAGACTATATGAATGGGTAGTTATTTCTTACCCTATAAAATAATTTTATTAATTTTTTTCTCTAAGTTTCCAAATCCCCTCTCATTCATTAGTTACTTGCTTGTCCATTTAAATAGTTTGACATTGATCCTACCTAGTTTCCTAGAAATTGAATGCTTTGTATGAGCGCTCCAAGGTTCAATGGCAAGATGGTGGATGTATTTTCTATCACTAAAAATCCAACGAGACCGAGGCATAAATTTTTAGAGCGACACTTAATATATTAATTTCCAAAGGCTTTCTTATCAGACTTAATGCATGGCATCATATATATGAAATATGATGTACTTTAGTCTCTTGTAGTGTCTTGCATGTGGATCGGCAAAACAAAAGTGATCAATGGTATTATTTTGTTGCATTTCCATATTGTTATTCCATGTGTAAGGAAAAGTTCTTTATCCATTCTCGGATGTGAAGACTCCTCTTGTCTATTAAACGATGCTCACCACACTTGAGACATACAAGTTCACACATGCCTTATGGTGTAATTTAAGGAAGGACGAGTGGCAATAAAATGTGCATATTATCATAGAATCAAGAGTGCAATGCTCTAGGATTATTGTAATGCCATTACATCTTTCTATCATAATATCTAAGTAGAATGGTGTGTAATGATCTTTGCTTCCAAAGGAGCTAGTGTTGAGATGGTCTTAACTCTTCTTGACCCGGAGAATTTGTTTTTCAATACAAGCAATGATGACACATATGCCACAATTGGTTTGCTTGTTTCTAATTCAATGGGTAGGAAATTCATATAAAAGCTAGGAAAGTGCCCTCTTATACTTTCTTCCATTGATGTTAATCCAATGCTTGGTTTCCACCATGCTTTATTTCCATTAGTTATGTTATCTAGAGTTGAGTATCCCAAGATTTGTTGTTGTCTTCATTCTCAACATTAATTCATGAATCGATAAATGAACTCATTTATCCAATAATCTCTATGGCATGCCAAATGTCATCATATAAATATGGGGATGGAATTTCAACTCCTGTGTTGTCTACCCCTTACTGTCTTAAAAGTAGATTCATGCCAAAAAGTAAATTCCTACTTTTCCATGCCAAGAGGATGGAGCATTTAATGACAAGCATTTTGGGAGATATCTTATTGTGAACAACCCTTCCTCTCACGCAAGTCAAAAACTAGGGGCATGGTTAGATCTATAATTTAGAACTACCATTCCCCTCAAATAGGTATGAATATCAAAGCTATGGAAGAGGAGAGCTTAATTTAAGGCCACAAAAAATGTTTGTTCAAGATAGAGCAACCATGGAAGTTGGAGTTTATAGTGATTTAAATGAACATACGCATTTTTCTCTCATAGAAAGATCTCCAACAAAGTTGTTATGTGGGGAAAACACTCCTAAATGTCCAGGCTTTTGTGCATCTTTTTGTTGGTCATGTCTTGTATTAAAACACAAGCCTAAATCTTTAAACCTTTGATTTTTATCAACCAAACAAGTTGCATGGGAGATCGAAGGAGACTTTGGTATTTGAAGAGATGTGTACACCACTTTGCGTTGGAAAGACCAATTTTTATGTTTAATTATGTACATGGATAACAATATAAGGATGTTGTGGACATACTCAACATGTTTAAGTGATGATCTTACTTACAATAAATATCCCAACCATGTTTCCTTCCGTGCCCTAAAAAAACTAGGTGTTGATATTGTTAAATGTACAGCATCATGAGACATTCTCCAAACCAATCTTATGCAGCCAAGATTGATCCTCCTGTATAGAGGTGAGCACTTTGATTTCCTTTCATGTAAAGGTTGTTCCTCCCATATAGAGGTAATTGATCAAAGTAATGATGTTGTAAATTCTTGTTGGACAAGGCTCCAGACTTGTGTGTCAAGTCATGATTCTCATTTGAACCTTCCATATAAAGGTATCCATGGGATGGACCTCCCGTATATAGGTGGACCTTCCGTATAAAGGTCATGCTTTACTTGTTAAAAGCATTTAATGTTGTGTGATGTATTATTAACCATGATCACTAGTTGCTATTAAGTCTCCTTTAGAGATTGATCACCTCTAAAGTGAATTACTTTAGCTATGATCACTTGGTCCGGAATAATATAATATGATCACAACATTTGATAATTCTTCTTAGTATAATGTAATGTGATAAATAATTAAAGTTAGCACTTATTGACCATGCAGTAAAAGATAAAGCATAGAGATCAAGATAATTCGAAATTGCCCATGCAGACACTTCAACTAATTAAAGAGAACTCGAATTGTTAAAGCTTCAGTTAAGTAACAATGTATGCCTCAATCAATGCTTCAGTTAAAGCGTCAACTAAAGATATGCAAACAGTTAATTAAAGGAGAACTTAGTGACCACTTCAGTAAAATCAATCAACATGATTTTCAGTTAAGAAAGTTAACTAAAGTGTTAAAAAGGAATTAGTTAACTAAAGTGTTTCGCATGATGACACTTTAGTTAAACTAAAAGTTAAAAGATGACACTTAAGTTACAACACTAAAGTTGCTCCTATTGCATGGTGACACTTATGTTAGCTTGTTAACTAAGTGCTCCTACAATAGTTATGAGGCGAGTTCACTCCAAAGTCAGTTAAGCATGATTTCAAGTTAAGGAAGAAAGGCATGGCGCATTGATGGTCCATGATTAAAGAAACTAGAAGTGCACTACAACTATCCAAGAAGATAACTCACTATGGTTTGCATGGGAGGCTTATCCTTCATGCATTAATTCGCTATTCCTTGCATGACGATGATTTTTGCTATATATTGATGTGATGGGCACATTGGAAAACACATCTGATTGATCTCTCTTCTCTATTGCTTATGTATCTTCACGAAGAGTGTTTGGTGACCTCTTATCTTCCGAAAGCAATCTGTTATGTTGTAAAAGATAGACATTCTCTGCTATCCATTATATTATACTAAGAAGAGTTGCTAGGGATTTTGTTCTCATTGTTCTGAGGATTTTCCCCAGGGTATATCTTGTGTTATGGTTGTATGAATTTCATGCGATTGAATTGTCTCATTGTTTCAAGCTTTTGCATTTAAAAGAATTAAAGATCAAAGCTCAACCAAATATTAAAAGCTATTTTCTCAAATGCATGGTAAGAAAATAGTTTTTATTTTTAAATTGTATAGTTTTTCTATATTATTAAATATGATACACTAGCCACATAACAAGTACTCAATGTGCATTGCCATTGGCTACAATTGCTCCACCTTTGATCCTACATATTGAAGATCAACTATGCTCAGCACAACGCTTCCAAGTTTCACTTTGTTGTTTGGTATTTTTTTTAGTTTTGCTATTGCTAGGAGTTAAAAGACCTCTAAACAACTTAATCCATGATCACCACCACCCCAAAGACTGAAATGGTCCACGAAGCAAGAATCAAGCAGATAGTGAGACAACAAGCAGATGAAGCATGACACAACTAACATATGAGCCATGAGAAGGATCCAAAAATGTTGCATATGCCTCATCATAAGATTTACCCATGTGGCTATGCAAGAATTCTCACGGGATTTAATAACTTTGTTTATTTTTATTTTTTTTAACAAGAACGGTTGTAGTCATATATATTAAAAAAGGAGCCATCAAAAAATTACAAAGAAGAAATCACTGGTCTGTCTCTGGATAGAAACAAAATCCATGATTTTCTGATCAGCTTCATCTACAGTTTTATTAACTCTTAACCCCATTATGCGATGACTGTAAATTTTCACAAATTGTCCCAAACTAAAGATGCAGAAACAAAACATTACAAAATAAGGATTTTAAATCCATACAGAGCCAAAAGTTCCTCATACCAAGACTTCTATTTTCCATAAAGACACCTATACTATCAGCAAAAAAAAGGAGAAGGAGAACCCGAAGACTTAGAAAATGCTGCAGACAGAGCTAAACTTGACGTTGTTCCTCTGGTTTAGGGATTTCCATGGAGTGTTCAGGGTCGATGCTGGAGCTTTTGCTATCATGAAAACTTGGGATGCAGTGAGATAAATCCTCCCTAAGTCTATCCATCTTTCCATCCAAATCTAAGATGCTTATGTAGTTATCATCAATTTTGGAATCAACATTTGCAATACTATTGGCAGTATAATCTATTGTGTCTGAAATGGTAGAAATGCGACCATTCATAAGGTCGTTGTTGTTCCTTAACTCCGTGCTGATTGATTGTAACATAGTATAAATTTGAGACAAGGTCCTTTTGATATCAGAGTTCTCAATTCTGACCTGGCGTAGCTGTTCCTCCATTGAATCTGCTGAAGAAACCTGAGTAGGAAGCGGGGTGGTAGAAACCAAAGGTGACTCACTATCAGAGAGCAAACTGAGGGGAGAAAGATCGTCAACCAAAGCACACAAGGGGGCGAGGAGGCGACTGTCAGAGTGCCCGTGGTTGGGACGCAGAGGTAAGGGATTGTTGCAGAGGGAGTAGGAGGTGGTATGGCCGAAAGGAGAAAAGCCAACACCCGGGGAGAGAGCTAGAGAAAGCGCAAAGGACTGTTCACCCATAATTGAGAAGGGATAACTTGCAGAGCTTCCTGAAGGAGAAGAATGGCGCGAAAAGATGTTAGAAATGGGAAGGGTGGTAGATAGGTCCATGTGAAGGCCATAAATGCCGCATGTAGCCTGAAAACCAAGTGCCAGCTGTATGCACAATGCGTAACGTGAAACCATGACATAGGGTGGCATTAAATGGGTGATTGAGGTTTCGAGAAAGGAGGATGATAACACCCCAAAGGTGAAACAAGCTAGGGAACCCAACATTGAAGTGGTGGTCCATCATTTTGGACAATAACCCCATGGTCTAGTAGCACGCCTTTATTCGCCATCGGATCAGCATGTTGGTTGTTGGAGCGCAAGATAAGTAGAATGGTGACAGAGCTGAAATCTTTGATGAGGATCTTAAAGAGGTGTTGGATCTTGGTGAAAGGAGTTTTACATTTCATGATGAGTTATCGGGCTTCTCTGACGATCAGGAGGGAATCCCCGATGGCTACCAGATCTTTTATTCCATTATTGGTTACGGTTTCCAATCCTTTTATCAAGGCGAGCCATTCAACGAAATTGTTTGTTTGGTTTCCGAGCCCCCAAGCATAGTCATTCTTTTTGCTTCCCCATGGTCAAAAATGACCCCTCCCACACCTACCAACCCAGATAATAACTTTGTTTATTATTAAGAGTGCTTATTTATGAAAATCCCCAAATTTTTCACTTAGGAGATTTTCATATAAGTTCATCACTTACGAGATTAATAGAGAATGTTAAACAATATCATCTCAAACTAGATGATACATAAAAAAATTTACCTAACTTAAAATTTGCATATAATAAAAATAATAATAATAATAATAATAGCAAAGTTGAAATTCAATAAACTAATGAAAAAAAATCTCATACATCTATGAAAATCAATTACTAAAAAACCATACTAATAGAAACATGCGAGTATATATATATATATATATGTGAGACTTTACTCAATGGCATGTATACTTTTGAATTATTTTGTAAAGTGAATGATTAGAGCACATGGCAATATTGCTCCTACATTGGACATCTTTGCATATGCTGCAGAGAACAACTAGATCCCATTCATTCTTTACAAGTCAAATAGAAGGAGAAGGAGATGTTATTTTTTTATTGACGATGACATTGAAGGGCATATTTTGTCTCTATATGACTTTTTTTTATTGGATTTTGATGAAGACAAATAAACTATAAAATGTAAAAGCCAGTGAGAGAGAATCACTAAGAAAGGATAACTTAGGTCATGTCCTTTCTTATGATATATTTTTTTACAATTTATATCTTATAAAATGTAAAAGCCAGTAAGAGAGAATCACTAAAAAAGGATAGCTTAGGTCATGTCCTTTCTTATGATATATTTTTTTACCATTTATATCTTTTTGGTGTTATGTATATATCAATATGCATCGGTAGCTATGTGTAAACATATCAAGGCCACTAATGTCTTCGAAAAGATAATTTACAATATTTGGTCTTTTCACAGTGAGCTTTATATACACCTACACACTGTGAATGGTGAAGGGTAGGTTTATTTATACATAGAGCAACAATATCTTTGAAAAAAAATATTTATTATGTTTGGCATTTTACATGTTCAATGTTTTGTATATATATGTTTGTATATACATATATGCACGGTTTGTGGTGCGTTATGATATATAAATTACCTATATATTGGAAAACCAATTTTTTTGTTGTTATTTTATCAGTGTGTTGTATATATAGATGACCCACTAGCGGTGCCGTATATATAAAGTACAAATATTGTTGGTTTTTTTTGTATTTGGATCTGCACGGTGGACTTGATATAACTATACGCACTGTGGACTGTGCGTTGTTATATCTATAGCACCGATGTATCCAAAAAAATAATTGCACTTTTTCTATTTATACGACGTGCTTTATATATATCTCAAACCGATTGCAATGTGTCCTTATATATATAGAGCACCCTTTGCTTTAAAAAAATAACATATAATTTTTTAAATTTATATCTTTCCAGTGCTCTTGATATACATATATACATCACCAACGATGCCTTATTATATCTAGAGCACTGATATATTGGAAAACTATTATTACTTTTATTGTATTGGTGTGTGTGTGTATCGATGACTCGCTTGCGGTGCGCTAGTATATATATATATAGAGTACCTACATTGATGAAAAAACAAAATATTATTATTTTTTATTTGGATATGGATGGTGCACTTGATATAACTATATGCATTGTAGGTGGTGCGTTGTTATATCTACAACACCAATGTGTTCAAAAAACAATTGTATTCTTTCTATTTATACGTTTCGCATTATATCTATCGAAACAATTTCGATGCATCCTTATAAATATAAAGCACCGTTAACGTTAAAAAATAAAACCTTTTTTTTAATTTATATATTTTCGGTGCTCTTTATATAATTATATGCACCACTGCGGTGCATCGTTATATCTAGAGCACCGAGATATTTGAAAATTAAACTTAAGATTTGTGTTCACTATATGGTGCTCTTTATATATACAGACACACTAGTAGTAGTGCATCAATATATTTACAGAGCAACGGTTGTTTAAAAAAATATATATTCTAGTTTTAAATGGCGGCACGTTTAGCTTACTTAAATGCATTGTGTACAGCGCATTGGTTTTTATGTTAACACATCATGACCGACGCGTTCACTTTTTTATTCGGCACCCGTTGCCGATGCACTTCGATTTTAGACACAGTGCACCGATGTTAACAGTGCGAGCCTAATAGAATAAGTGCATTGCGCAGGTTTTATTTTTTTCAAAAAAATGGGAAATTCAAGCTAAATTTTGATTTTTATTATGCTAAAAACATAAACGAGAAAGTAATAAAGACAATACCTGGACTCACTCTTATCATCCTGGGAGGCATGGTTTCCATGTACACAAGAAATGATATTTTCCAATGGTTTGGAAAATTTCCAACTCCACCAACGAACCAAATGGCGAGAGAAATCATAGAAGTAAGGAACACCGAGTGCGGGGGATTCAAAGAGGATGTGTAGTACTAGTGCCTAGGTGGGCCAAAGCAACCTGTAGCACTGGAAAATGGTGAAAATGTTTTTTTGCTGCCATATTTTTTTTTTTAATTTTACCCTATTTGATGCGCTTGATTTAGTGGTGCACCGGTGCGTATTGTATATGTTGCGCATCGGTGGGGTTCGAGATATCAATAGCACTGCAAGTATTATTATTTTTAGAAAATTGAAATCAATTATTTTTTTTATATTATAATTCGATGCATTATATTATGTTATACACTGATGCATTTTTGGATATGAAGCGTACCAAGGTGCCCTATTTGAAAAATAAAATTAAAAACTTTCTTTTCTACTTGAGGGTGGGTTTTTTGACATAAAACGGTGCAATGGATTGTTAAACACATTAGTGCATTGGTATTATTCCCACGGATCGAACAATTTTGCTAGAAAGAATAAAATAAACATATTTTTACATATTGCATGGATGTATTTTGACATCGGTGCTTTTTTATAATTAGGCACACTGGTGCATCAATGATGTTGGAGTGCCAGTGCTGATAGATAGATCGGGAGCACAATACATATTTTAAAAATAATAAGAATTAATGTTTTTGATGTCTTTTAATCGGTGCATTTTAATTCCTCACACAATGGTGCACCTATGTACTTAATACACACCGCAAAGTTTTGGCGAGGAAAAAATAATATATTTTTTGAAATTGCAGCGTGCTATTTTAACTTCGATGCGCATAATAATTAGGTGCACTAGTTCATCGGTGCTCTTACTATTTGGGTGCACCAATGCATCATGTTATGTAGCGCCCTAGTGCATTGTTTATGTTTGTGTGCGCTGATTAAAAGCCTCTGCTAAAACCTCCTCCCGCTCACCTCTACTAGCATCCTTCGCTATAAATGGATAAATGTTTTTTTGTGTGTGAAGGGTCCGCAAAAACCTCCGCTAGAAGGTGTTTTCCTTGTAGTGTAAAGCCATGTAGTGGTTAGTCACTCCTCAAAGAGAAAAAGGTTAATAAGGTCACCAATATTTGAGGACATGTAAATGAAATGATGAATATCAAATCTCAAGGCATTATATTTAACTGATAATATGGTGTCTTAACTAATGATCTTGATCTAGAACTTGTCGATTGCAATGACTTCTATTGTCAAAAGGGTTAAACTATATGACTGGGTTGTTTCAGTTATTTCTTACCCTATAAAATAATTTTTTTTCTTTCTCTAAGCTTCTAAATCCCCTCTCATTCGTAAGTTGATGCCCCTCTTGCTTGTCTATTTAAATGGTTTGGCATTGCTACCAAGTTTCCTCGAAATTGAATCCTTTGTTTGAGCTCTCCAAGGTTCAATACCAAGATGGTGGATGTCTTTTCTATCACTAAAAGGCCAATGAGATCGAGGCATACATTTTTAGAGCGACACTTAATATATTAATTTGCAAAGGCTTTCTTGTTAGACTTAATTCATGGCATCATATATATGAAACATTATGTACTCTAGTCTCTTGTAGTGTCTTGTTGTAATACCCCTAGTTTTGACTTGGAATGTATTTATCCAAAATTATGTAAATGATGTAAATATGCTAGTGTGAATTCCTAGTGCGGAGCTCAAGCCCAAGGCCCGACTAGTGAATGGCTAGGCATGTATGATGTATATATATATTTTTGGACTATTTGGTTGTGTTTTATGCTGATTTAAAATATATGTAAATATTATGTGCATAAATAATAAAATGGTCCAACAATGGCTATGTAAAGAGCACCAAAGGGGCTATGATTCCACCAGAGGGGAAGAGGAAAGGGGGTCTATGGGAAACTAAATCCTTGCTTCCAAGTGTCAACCTTAGAACTCACCTAAAATTCTACCATGTGATAAGAATAAGCCAATTATCTCCTTTTTGACTATTTTCCAATCATTAATGCATGTGTGAGGTTGGTGGGAAAAGTCACCTCATGTAGTTATTGAAGCATGGGACTGAATGCACTTTTGGGATAGCTTTTTCATAACAAAATTCCGTCTACAGCTTCCATGAGTCCTTTCTTCTACTGTCATAAGTTATGTCAGTTGTCTTTTCACCATTTCCTCATATCCTTTGGATTCAACCCTCATTCTCTCATTATTGCATGTTGATCTACACTATGCAGAGCTTTCCATTGTTGTCCATAAGCATACCAGACTGTCCCTAACCCATACATTCGGATTTGGAGACCATGTTGCAGATTTGGAAGGGGAAAATGATGGTTGTAGGTGAGCAGAGAGGTTTGGCAAGCTAGGAATCCTTACCCATTGAGTTATGTTGCTCGTGGATGCTTGAGAAGCCATGAATTGAAGCTACAGGTGGTTCTATAGCAGTCAATATTAGATTGGACTTCTTCTATGCACACACTAGAAGTACTGGGCAAGATGGATTGCACAAGAGAACCATGCATCAATGAAGGGGATGCCTGAGCCAAGAAGGGTGTTGTGTGGGGCAGGTATTGTGGAATCCAAGGTTGTGAGGGCTAAGTGAGACCCCTGTAGAGCTCTGTATGAGCGTTTGGCTAAGCATAGAGAGAATAATGGGTTGTGGGCTTAGAGAGAGAATCTTGTAGGTGTTTCCTTCACCCTGGTGGCATCATAGCCCAACTTAGGGGTGGCCTCTCAACATAAAGAGTATATGCTGAAAAGAGTGCCTATGGTTGGTTGGAAAATCGCTCTTACACATCCAATTGCTTGGATCTGTGTTGGATAAAGATAAGTATTCTTATACATTTGAATCTGAAATTTTTTTTAATGCCTATAATGTTTATGATTTTATTTGCATGTTAGATGTGTGTGGATAGATTTTAATTCCACTGTGCATGTTCATTTACGTTTCTGCAAACATTGTATATGTTGAAATTCATATTATGGATTTGGGGCGAAATTTGAGAGCCTGAATTTAGATAGCGTCCCCTCCCGATGGTCAGATTGGGTGAGGTGGATGTTACAATTGCATGTGGATCAACAAAACAAAAGTGATCAATGATATTACTTTGTTGCATTTCTAGCTTGTTATTCCACGTGTAAGGAAAATTCTTTATCCATTCTCAATTGCGAAGACTCCCCTTGTATATTAAACAATGTTCACCACACTTGAGACATACAAGTGCGCACATGACTTATGGTGTAATTTAAGGGATGGCGAGTGGCGATCAAATGTGCATCTTATAAGAGAATCAAGAGGGAAATTCTCCAGGATTGCCATAATGCCATTGCATCTTTCTATCATAATATCTAGTTAGTATGGTGTGTAATGATCCTTGCTTCCAAAGGAGCTAGTGTTGACATGGTATTAACTCTTCTTGACTCAGAGAATTTGCTTTTCAATACAAGCAATGATGACACATATGCCACAATTGGTTTAGTTTTTCTAATTCAATGTGTAGGAAATTAAGATAAAAGCTAGGAAAGTGCCCTCTTATACTTTCTTCCATTGATGTTAATCCAATGCTTGGTTTCTACCATGCCTTATTTCCATTAGTTATGTTATCTAGAGATGAGTATCCCAAGCATTGTTGTTGTGTTCATTCTTAACATTAATTCATGAATCGATGACTGAACTTATTTATTCAATACTCTCTATGGCACGACAAATGTCATCATATAAAGATGGGGATGTAATTTTAGCTACTGTGTTGTCTACTCCTTACTATCTCAAAAGTAGATTCATGCCAAAAAGTCAAATCCTACTTTTCCATGCGAAGAGGAGGGACCAACAAGATGTAAGCATTTTGGGGGATTTCTTATTGTGAAGAACCCTTCCTTTCATGCAGGTAAGAAACTACGGGCATGATTAGATCTATAATTTAGAAACTACCATTCCCCTTAAATAGGTATGGATATCAAAGATATGGAAGAGGAGGACTTAATCCAAGGCCACAAAAAATGTTTGTTCAAGATAGAGCAACAATGGAAGTTGGATTTTATAGTGATTTAAGTGAACATACACATCTTTCTCTCATAGGAAGATCTCCAACAAAGTTGTTCTATGGGAAAAGAATCCTAAATGTCCAGTCTTTTGTGCATCTTGTTGTTGGTCGTGTCTTGTATTAAAACAAGGTCACCAACATTTGAGGACATATAAATGAAATGATGAATCTCAAATCTCAAGACATTATATTTAATTGATAGGATGGTGTCTTAACTAATGATCTTGATCTAGAACTTGTCGATTGCAATGATCTCTATTGTCAAAAGGGTTAGACTATATGACTAGATTGTTTCAGTTATTTCTTACCCTATAAAAGAATTTTAGTAAATGTTAACTCTAAGCTTCCAAATACCCTCTCATTCGTAAGTTGATGCCCCTCTTGCTTGTCTATTTAAATGGTTTGACACTGTTCCTACCTATTTTCCTCGAAATTGAATTCTTTGTATGAGCTCTCCAAGGTTCAATGTCAAGATGGTGGATGTATTTTCTGTCACTAAAAGGCCAATGAGATTGAGGCAAAAAAATTTAGAATGACACCTAATATATTAATTTGCAAAGGATTTTTTGTCAGACTTAATGCATGGCATCATATATATTAAACATTATGTACTCCAGTCTCTTGTAGTGTCTTGCATGTGGATCGTCAAAACAAAAGTGATCAATGATATTTCTTTGTTGCATTTCCATCTTGTTATTCCGTGTGTAAGGAAAAGTTCTTTATCCATTGTCAGATGTGAGGACTCCCCTTGTCTATTAAATGATGCTCACCACACTTGAGACATACAAGTGCACACATGCATTATGGTGTAATTTAAGGGATGACTAGTGGCCATAAAATGCACATCTTATCAGATAATCAAGAGTGCAATGCTCCCAGCTTACCATAATGCCATTGCATCTTTCTATCATAATATCCTAGTAGTATGTTGTTTAATGATCCTTTCTTCCAAAGGAGCTAGTGTTTACATGGTCTTAACTCTTCTTGACCCAGAGAATTTGCTTTTCAATATAAGCAATGATGACACCTATGCCACAATTGGTTTGGTTGTTTCTAATTCAATGGGTAGGAAATTACGATAAAATCTAGGAAAGTGCCCTCTTATACTTTCTTTGATTGATGTTAATCCAATGTTTAGTTTCTACCATGCCTTATTTCCATTAGTAATGTTATATAGAGATGAGAATCCCAAGCCTTGTTGTTGTGTTCATTCTCACAACATTAATTCATGAATCGACGACCATACTCATTTATGCAATACTCTCTATGGCATGGCAAATATCATCATATAAAGATGGGGATGGCATTTAAGCTCCTATGTTGTTTGGCCCTTACTGTCTTAAAAGTGGATTCATGCCAAAAAGTCAATTCCTACTTTTCCTTGCCAAGAGGAGGGACCAGCTAGCCGCAAGCATTTTAGGGGATTTCTTTTTGTGAACAACCCTTCCTTTTACGCAAATCAGAAACTAGGGGCATGGTTAGATCTATAATTTAGAAACTACCATTCCCCTTAAATAGGTACGAATACCAAAGCTATGGAAGATGAGGGCTTAATCCAAGGCCACAAAAAATGTTTGTTCAAGATAGAGCAACAATGGAAGTTGGAGTTTATAGTGATTTAAGTGAACATACGCATCTTCCTCTCATAGAAATATCTCCAACAAAGTTGTTCTATGGGGAAAAGACTCCCAAATGTCCAAGATTTTGTGCATCTTGTTGTTGGTCATGTCTTGAATTAAAATACAAGCCTTAAGCTACCATAGATTTTTAGCAACCAAACAAGTTGCATTGGGGATCGAAGGAGACTTTGATATTTGAAGAGATTTGTACCACCACTTTGCATTGGAAAGATCTGTTTTATGTTTAATTATGTACATGGATAGGAACACAACAATGCCGTGTAAATACTCATCATGTTGAAGTAAGTGATGATCTTACTTATAATCAATATCCCAACCCTGTTTCCTTTTGTGCCCTAAAAAACTAGGTGTTGATATTTCTCAAATGCATAGTAAGAAAATAGTTTTTATTTTTAAATTGTATAGTTTTTCTATATTATTAAATATGATACACTAGCCACGTAACAAGTACTCAATATGTGTTGCCATTGGCTACAATTACTCCACCTTTTTTCCTACATCTTGAAGATCAACTATGCTCACCACAACGCTTCCAAGTTTTGCTTTGTTGTTTGAGCTTTTGCCTAGTTTTGCTATTGCTGGGAGTAAAAAGACCTCCAAACAACTTAGTCCATGATCACCACCATCCTCAAGATTGAAATAGTCCACGAAACAAGAAGCAAGCAAACAGTGAGATGACTAGCAGATGAAGCATGAAACAACTAACATATGAGGTATGAGAAGGATCAAGAATGTTGCGGATGCCTCATCATAAGATTTACCCATGTGGCTATATGAAAATTATCATGAGATTTAATCTTTTTATTATTAAAAATGTCTATTTACGAAAATCCCCAAAATTTCACTAAAAAGGTTTTCATATAAATTCACCACCGACTAGATTAATAGAGAATATTAGAGAACGTCATCTCAAACTACCATATTAATACACAAAATACATATAATTTTCAACTAACTTAAACTTAAACCACGTTGAAATTAATAAATTATTAATAAAAAAAAACTGTTGAAAATAAAAAAAGAGCTTATACATCTATGAAAATCAATTATTAAAAATCCCTACGAAAGAAAACATGCCTGGTCTAAATATATATATATATATATTATTATTATATATATACACACATTGTATATAATATATACACATTGTTTTATGACTTTACTCAATGGCGTGTATAGTTTTGAATTATTTAGTCAAGCGAATGATTAGAGCACATGGCAATATTGCTCCTACATTGGACGTCTTTGCATACGGTGTGGAGAACAACTAGATCCCATTCATTCTTTACAAGTCAAATACAAGCAGAAGGAGACGCTATTTTGATTGACGATGACATTGAAGGGCATCTTTTGTCTCTATGTGACGTTTTTTATTATTGGATTTTGACGAAGACAATTAAACTATAAAATGTAAAAGCCAATAAGAGAGAATCACTAAGAAAGGATAGCTTAGGTCATGTCTTTTCTTATGAGTTCACTTCACAAGAAAAATTATTCTCATCTTATTAAATTATTTTTCTGAATAAGAAAAAGGTTATTAGCTTATTTTTATTATTATTCTTGATATTGGATAATTTCAATTTCATAAAAAAATCAAATTTTTACTCAAGTTTAGGTTATTCAAATTTATGAAAAATTAATTAATTTAACTAATGTTTATGAAAGATTTGTCATGATTCATTTTAGATAATGAATCTCGAAAATGATATGATATTTTGTGAAAACTTTTTAATATTAAAAAAAATGGTTTTTAATAACCATTTTTAAAACATAATAAACTATTAATTGTTCCACTCTCCTAAACAAGGAAACCATTGAAGAGTTCAACTTTACGTGGTCAATGAATGTTCACAATGGATTATCATAAGGAGCCCCACCTATATAGGTGGCATTGAGAGTGATTCAATACAAAATATTGTTAATGTTTATACATGTTTAGTACTTGCAAACTTCATGCTGACCCACAACTCCTTTATTTAAGATATAATGTTTTTGTTATTATAATATTATATTGTATTATTTGTTATAGTAATCGTATGCAAGAGATTTATGTCTTATCATATTTACCATGAGGTAGTGTATATTGAAATCGATTTATGGTTGACTACTTCATGAGAAGATCTTAACAAACAATATTGCTACTTTAGAAGTATATTTTTTTTTTCCTTCTTCTAGTTAGAGGCTCGACCTCCACAATTGCTTTGGTCTAAGTCCTCTTACTAGTCATAAATTATCCATTGATTACCACTAGGGAGGCCTATTGCATTTGTACCTTTTACCCAATCCGAAATACCATTATAATTAATGTGTAAAGACCACAAGCCCCTTAATGGCACACACAGGGTACCTACAATAGCTATTGGTGGGGTTTGAACTCCTAACCTTCCAAATTCCAAGGATTGGAGGCGGTGAAAACCAATTAAGCTACAAGTGTAATTGATATGACATATATTGGGGCATTAGGATGTAGAAGCATAGCTATATTGAGACATTGAGATGATATGGAACAAATAAATATTGAATTACATAAATGATTATTAATGAAGATAATTAAAAAGGTTATTTCAATTTATTATAGTATTTGAACAAAATATATTAATTATAAATTATAATAACAAACATATTAAAAAAATAATTATCATTAAAAGCAACACACATCATTACCCATCTCCATCGGCATTAAACATCACAACATAATTTCCACACTAAAGATTCATTTCCTCACTAAAGATTCATTGGAAGAAGCCAACCAAATCAAATATCTTCACTAGAGATCCCAATAAAGTTGACTCAACTTTAAAAAACACAAACAATTTCTATATTTTGGTATTTTGGCTTACCTTTTTATTATTTTCATTTATGTAATAAATTGTCAAATTAAGTGTCAATGTTAGATGTATGGTATATACAAACAATACTAAAAATTTGAGTCATGTAATTTTTATTTTATTTTTTAATAGAAACGTATATTAAAAAAAAAAAGGCCGTGGTTTTGAGCACCAAATCGACAGAGTACAATATATAGCCAAATTGACCTTGAGTAATTCAACTACACTTAACAGAGAGTCTGAGAAGATCATTATTGAATGAAATTTTATTTTTTAATAATATAAAATTTGTTTATTTATTTATTCAAAAATCCATTATTATGTAGATAACAAAAATCATGAAAAATATTTAAATCCATCGTGGCATTAATGCAATGGAAACCGCTTTGATATGAAAAAGTCTAAAAATTCAATGAATTTGTCCATTTGGTGAGTTTTTGACTGGAATTCGATGTTTTTTTTTAAATCCAAATTTTGTGTTTTTCAAATCGTGCTTCTGAATGCATAGATAGATTCAATGCCCTCAAATACCTCCAGGGCACCTAGATTATGCAAGTTTAAACGTTGTTCTTTAATATTTTAGGAATTTCTTCAAAAAATTTACCAATTTCCGTCGAAATCGTGCTGAAAAATGTTGTTGAGAAAGGGAAAAATTGTCGAACGTTTAGGCTACATGCTTTAATATGGAAGAGATAAATTTAAACTTTATACATTGAAACCCACTACATAATGCTTTAACATAACCCAAATTAAATTGCATGCACACACACACACACACACATTATTGAATTCTACTACATTTTATGAACTCATGATTTGTCCATAGTTCTATAGAATATGAGGTAAATTTCAACTATTACATGCTCCATTCCCTTAGTGGAGTTATAGAGGGGGTTGAACACACACCAAACTAATAAGAGAGTGTGATTCTTGTATTGTCATTTTGAATATATACTCTTCTTTGGATCATGACAATAAGACATGAATTAAGAGGCTAACAACAAGAAATGAAATTACAAGAAAAAATAGCAAAGAATGGGTTGTTGAATGTTAAGAGGTAGTAAAGAAGGGAATTATAGATTTTAACCATGTTAATTTAGTGACCCCCCTAATTTGGAAGATTGAAAGTTAGATGGAAAAGATAAAACAATGGCTGCTCCAAATATAATACTTAGTATCTATTTCCTGCTTTGCAAAGATAGGCTATAGTCATGAGTGGAGACAAGGCTATATAAAAAGGTTGAAGGGTTGACATGAGGCAAACAACTAGAGAGAAGATATGGGGGACATGACTCTTTTCTAGCGACTTGAAAATTTTACATTAACAGGGATTAATTTAATTACTATTAGAAAAAAAGACTTTTAAGTAGTGAATATATCTCAAGTGAAGAAGGCGACATCTACCTATCCATGTCGAAGGGTTCTTGTGAGTATGACACGTAGAATCCTATGGAATGATGATACAAAAAGTGTATTTTTTCCTTTCTCTCCTTCCATCACTTGGTGGTTCTTGTCTCCCTCATGGGGTCTCCTACACATCATGGGTAGCTTGTGTTATCATGAACTAAATTCTATAATGCTCGAGGGTTGTTGTCATTGGGAGTGGATGTTGGACAAGAGCTTTCACGTGTGTCATTACATAGCCTTAAATTAGGGTGGTAATCTTGTCGCATTGCCTATCATTAAGATGATAATTTTTCCTTGACATCCATTTAACATACAAGTTTAACTTTGAATATAGATAATTTTTTTGTTTGTTCACCACGTTTTATTATTATTGTAATCATTATGTCACCTTTAAACATTAAACCCACTACATCATGTTTTAACATAATTCAAATTAAATGACACAGATGGCATGCGATTATAGTAAATTGATTGAATTAAATACTTTTGCTTTTATATAATCATACTTTGTATATTACTAATTCATTGTTATTAATAACAAAAGTTAATTTATAAATATTAAATACTGCGTTATCATAATAATAATATTATATAAAAAATCAAATATATAACAAACTTGATTTTTTTTAAACTCTTATAATTATAAATACATTCCCAATACACAATAACAAAATCCTAAAAATCTCTTTTACATACCTTATAATAAGCAGACTTTTCTAAATTTGAAACTCCCCATACTGTAAAATATTATTATAATTCCCATACATACATTTACCAATACACCATAACATAATCCAAAATATAATTAGACAAAACTTACAATAAACTTAGTAAGACCCTAAAATATTACAAAATCCTAAAAATCTCTTTTATATACTTTATAATAAGCAGATTTTTCTAAATTTGAAATTCCCCACTCTAAAATATCATTATAATTCCCATACATATATTTACCAATACACCATAACATAATCCAAAATTTAATTAGACAAAACTTACAATAAACTTAATAGGACCCTAAAATATTCCTATGAGTAGAATCCTTTAATTAGATTGTAATAAGCTTTTGCAAAATTTTAATTAGATTGTAATAAGCTTTTGCAAATTTAAAATTGGATAGTCCTATAACAAACAATTGGATATGTGCATGTAAAAAGCTGCCATGCATCAGGGTTTGATGATAAAAAGGAACCAAAACCTCATTACTCTGATCCTCCAATTATTTAATCAAACACATCTATCTCACTAGAATCCTTTAATTAGATTGTAATAAGCTTTTGCAAATATAAAATTGGATAGTCCTATAACAAACAATTGGATATAACAAACAATTGGATATGTGCATGTAAAAAGCTGCCATGCATCAGGGTTTGATAATAAAAAGGAACCAAAGCCTCATTACTCTGATCCTCCAATTATTTAATCAAACACATCTATCCACAATGAACTATGATTAAAGGTAGTGCAGAAATGGTTTGACCCTATGGCTATCTACCCACCATTTTACAAGAGTGGGTTACTAGAATTGTTGTCCCTTGGAAGTTTAGCTTTATCAACTCCATCGATTCCAAACAAACATTTATGGAGTGTGTAGGTAGATTTTAATTGTGTTACAGTTTTTTATAATGTTGGTATAATTATTTTTAATTTTTTATTTAAATTATTGATATTGGTTTGAAATTTATAAATATGTAAAATAATTTTATAGAATTGAGATTAGAAGTTAACTTTATAAATTTATTACAAAGTGACGCTAAGTGATTTTGTAAGTTCTTCGAGTTAGATTTTAGGATTTAGTTAAAGTTTCTTTTTCACTTCCGTATAAAATACCTCTAAAACACACTCCCAAATATGCACGAGGATAAAATTTTACCCAAAGACGGTATAATTGAATAGTACATAATTACACGTAAAATTGCATTTTTGGAACTGTATTGGTCATGGTCACCTACAGAAACCTAAATACAGTGAAATTTAGTACATTAAAAGCGAGCGGGCAATCATGTGCCCAATTCCCAGATAAACGAAACAGACACAAGAAATATTAAAAAGAAAAAGGTAAAAATGGGGTCCAACTAATTATTAGCAATAAATTTTGGCCGTTCCTCTAAATCCGCCATCGTCATCGCCAAAAGAAGAGAGCGGCCGGTCGTTGGCCGGTAACACACCCACCCCCTTGCCGGACGTGGGGGCCAGCTTGAGCACAACGACCCAGACCGCCCACTCCGCGGCCGGCGCGCCACGTAATCAATTCCCGAGGAGGGGACACGTGGAAGGACATGGGTTGCGCCGGTGATGTGACCGCGTGACGGATCGGATTAAAAAATGGAATTGATAAATAACGAGACGACAGGTACGTACTTGTGAAAGGCCGGGAAAGAGGGCAGCGGTTCGAATCTCGGTGGGTGGAGTTTCCCGGCGGGTGAACGAACTGCTACAGATTTTTATTGATTCTTCCTTTTACTTACCTACCCGCCTCCCATCCTCCTTATCTCGTTTTATTATTTAACATTCCTCTGTTTCTGTTCCGCGTTTTCTTTCACGTCTCCTTCCTTCGTCGCGCGATCCGGAGCTCTCAGGAGAAATTCGATCGATCTCACGACCTCTGAGAGTTAGCGGATCCGGCGGGCGAGGAATTGGCGTTGCTAACGGGGGAGAATTTGAGGACGAGAAGAAAATTTTGCGGTTTATTTCGGTTTTTCCGCAGTCGATTTGTACGGGCAATTTTAGCGGGATGGACGACGAAGGCTAGGCCGAGCAGAATGGTGGTGCTTCGGGTCACCTTGCCGTTGCAAAATGGTTAGCCATTTCTTTTTCATGTTATGTGATATTTTTTGTGATAAGATTTAGTTTTCTTGTGAGTTTTTTCTGTAATGCTTTTTTGGGAGGCGGATCTGTGAATTGTTGGCGGACGATGGAGGAATTGGCGGTGTTTAATGCCGGGGCTGTGTTTGAGGTAGGTGCATTGCGTGGATCCAGGAATTTCTTTTTGGTTGTGGTCGGGAATTTGAGGGGATTAAGGGAGAATTTGAGGCAGGGGATTTATTTAATGTATTTAATGTATGTTTTCGACGGGCTGAGGGCTGTCTTGCGCGTGGTGTTTCGGTGTGGTTTCTTGTGTGCTCTGTTTTAGAAATTTTGTGACGAAACTGTTGTATTGTGTGTTCTGATGTTAAATATCTTGATAGGACTCGTTTCTTGACATCTGGTATGGAATTTGCAAGAAACGTACAATGTATGTGTTGCGAAACTTATGTGAATTCATCCGCCCACTGTTGTTCAAAGATATCTATGATATTGCCGTTTTTAAAGATTTTTTTTTTATGTGTTTAATGTATGTTGTTGGAAGGGCTAAGGGCTGTCTTGCCCGTGGTGTTTCGGTGTGCTTTGAAATCTTTGTGTTCTGTCTTCGGATTCGATTGTTGACCTTTGGTTTCAAATTTGCAAATTGTGTGTTCCGATGTTGAATGTCTAGATAGGATTCGATAGTTGACCTTTGGTTTGGAATATGCAAGAAATGTAAATTGGGCATAGCGAAACATGTGTCGTTTATGATATATATGATTTTGCCTTTTTTTGTTAATTTATTAGTTTAGTCTGCAGAAACTCAGGATCAAACGTAGTCCATGCTTATTAAGCATCCACTTCCTTGCCATGGCTTCGAAGGTCAACAATGTTGATATGTTATAAACCGTCTCTGCTGGTTTGACAAATTTTGGAAAACATGCTCAACTGAGATGACCTTGTAGGATTTGGAAATTTAACCAAGGCTGGAAATTATGTGTTCGGATGTTGAATGTCTAGATAGGATTCGATAGTTGTTGACCTTTGGTTTGGAATGTGCAAGAAACGTAAAATGCGCTGGAAATTGTGTGTTTGGATGTTGAATGTCTAGATAGGAGTCGATAGTTGACCTTTGGTTTGGAATGTGCAAGAAACGTAAAATGTGCTGGAAATTGTGTGTTTGGATGTTGAATGTCTAGATAGGAGTCGATAGTTGACTTTTGGTTTGGAATGTGCAAGAAACGTAAAATGTGTGTTGTGAAACCTTTGTAATTGTGTTGATTATGATATCTATGATTTTGCCTTTTTTAAGTTAATTTTTTATATTATTTTAGTTGGCAGAAGCTCAGGATCAAAAGTCAATGCATATTCGGCATCCACGCATACCAAGCATCCACATCCTTGCCATGGCTCGGAAGGTCCACAATGTTGATATGATATAAACTCTCTCTATTGGTTTGACAAATTTTGCAAATCATTTCCAACTGAGATGACCTTGTAGGGTTTGGAACTCAAATCAGGGGTTGAAATTTCTTTTATACCTTTGTTGTGTGTCCATATGGGACCATACTCCATGATATTTCAAATCTTAGGTGCTGTCCACTCGTGATTGGGGTATTTTGCAGAGCATATTATCTGTCTGCAAGAGTTCAGTGTCTTTATATGCATGATTATTGATTGGTGATTTGTAAGAAACACTAGTGTGGTCAAAAGAAAGTCACTCCATTATGTCGAGTCTTTAATGTTTTGACCCATTGTGACAATGCAATCTAAAACATGATTCCCCAACCCAAAAACTGTAATATTTTTTTGGCTGGCATCCTCTAAATGCACGATTTCTGAATTCATGTCAAAGACTTGACTGCAAGAATTTAAGGCAGTATTGTTTTACTAGAGATTTTATGATTACAATACTCTCTCACATCTAATGTTCTCTTTTACTTTCTGATTCTTCATTTACTTCTTTTATTTTGTAAGATTATTTCATATCATACATTTTTTCCATGTTTGTTACGCTGTTTTTTGTGTACTTGTCACACTTTTTTGAAATGCTATATTTTTGTTTGGTCTACAATGTTGTGTTGACACAATTTCTGTTATAGTCTTGAATGCCAAATTCGGCTAATGATGTTACATGTGTGGACAATTCAATGACTTGTGAGGTATGAAATTGTGATTGCTGGTAGGGAATTTTGTGAAAGTTCGTGGCATGTGACCTCTTTTCGCTAGTTGCCAATTTCTAACATAACAGCAAATGAATTCAAATGGCAACATCTTCCTTCTATTTGGAGGGCCATTGGAAGGTACCAATGCATTGATTGGTGATGTTGTTTGGAGAGTATTCCGGGGCGAGGGGGTCTGTTTGTTAATCTTGGGAGGACTCCTAGATCAAAGGGATACATTGCTCTCAACATCCAAGGCTGGAGGGAGAATCTCCAAATGGAAATTTGGATGCCCAAGTGGAATTGGGCAACAACACTTTGTATATGATGAGTTCGACTTTGGGACCTCCTAGTGCTGGTTTGATTGTTGGGTTATTGGGATTTGTATTGGGATTTGAAACTAGAGCACCTCAAAAGTCTTGTCGAGGTCAATTGATTTGTTTGGGGGGTTGTGGTTGAGAAGAAGTTTGATATTTCATTGAACGAGTGTCAAAAGCAATATGGACCTTAGCTCATTGTTTGTTGCCACCCGTGGACATGGAAGCTTGGAAGAAGGAGGTGATCCTCTTGATGGGATCTAGCTAAGGAGGACCACATATGGTTTGTGATTTGTGCCTAGACATCCCTCATGAAAAGATCTAGGTATCTATGGATTGGATAATGGAATGTGGATAGGGAGCTTCTTGATTCCTAATAGAGGCAATGGAATCACCCTTCGATCCAATAATAGATGTGACATACGAGGTGCTCCTTCAAGTCGGTCTCTTGTAACATAGCTGGCAAGTCCTCTCTGGGCATGGGACGTGGTGATTTGTAATATGTATCAACCTGTAATTGATGGGAGCTCACTTTGAACTAATCGAGCGAGATCTTGAGGTCTTGCATCAAATGTTTGTTTGTATACTTATGTTTAACAATAAGACTATCTATTAGTTGCATGAAGTGCTCAAAAAAGGAGAAAAGTCCAAAGATGGCCTCAATGTGCAAAGGATGGGCCCCAAACTTTATATAGACAATGGATTGGGAAATTGTTCATTTGTAATGGATGGTGCATTGTAATAGAAGGGTTTGGACTCTCTCTATCCTAGCCCACTTAGCATGAAGTAGGCTAGCTTCCTAGAGGTTGAAGCCATAAAGGATAGTGGGCCTTGTGATTGTGTCCAAGAGATGCATCTTGGATGAGATATCTTGGAAGTGAAGTTGAAAACATTGTCTCTAGAGCAAGGCAAGGGAACTGTTATCACCTAAACTGTAGTTACCCCTATGGAAGGATCCAGTCATGGATGGCAATAGGGAAGGGCAACTTGTAAGGTGCAACCACGATCACCTCGACCTCCAATGTATATGGTTGTCACGCCAGTCGAGGCAACCTTCACTTTATGTTATCTAGCCCAGACAACAAAGGGGGAGACCCGATCTACTCCCGACAGGAGAGATCAAAAACCAAAACACCAAATCAGGGTATTTCCAAGTGAAGTTAGGTGTATGGTTTATCCTAGACCTAAGGATGAAGTCACAAGTCCAGTGAGGGGTTCAATAGATGTAGCTTTGGGTCATAGTTGATGTGAGAGTGACTTACAATGTTCAAAGTGAGATCTAGGGCTAGTGTACTAGGTCAATGTCAAAGGATCCACTGCCTTGGGAACCGTGTCCAATGCAGGGTTGTTTAGGGGTCAGACTGGGGCTAACTAGTACATGAGACAATCTTGACCGTAGTCCATGATGTCTTCAAAGGTATAGTTCACCATGCAAAAGTCAAACCACAAGTCAATCCAACAATCTATGAGAGTGGGTTGACTTGGAGATAAACCAGTGCCTTGGGAATTGGGAAGTGGAGTCAAAGTAGGGTTGACTTTGTGGTTTAGGACTCCTACAACATGAGATAAGTGGACAGTATAGGCCTTGATGGATAAATGTGTCTAGATCTAGGTTTGACCCAAGTGGACCACAATCCCTAAAAACAAGGAATGCAATCCCCAAGGCAAGATTTGACAAAGTGACAGTCTAGACCTAGGTTTTGAATTATTCTGAATCCGGATCTGCAAAAATCTCAAGTACCCAGTTCCTCGAAGTGAGTGAACTCACTTCTCCAAGGTGGTGCGACTTTCCCTAAGGAAGCTTGAATCGGGGTTTAGGTGGGTCAAATCATGTTGGATGGCATCCAAACTTTAGATCCGGGTAGATCAGTCAAGTAGGGACATGGATCTATAATTTTGTGGCAATCCACCGGTTAGATCTTTGTAGATCTGAGTTTTAGTGTTCCAAGTGGTCCAAAATGGGGATTAAATCCCTTAAAATGTGGAATGGGGCCCACAAGGTGATTTTCAAGAAAGGGACAACCTGGGTGTATGTTATTTGATGTGTAGATGTCAAATCAAGTGAAATCTCAAACACCCATCGCTTAGATCTAGGTCAACCTGCTTAAACTAGGAAGTGCGCCTTGCTTGGGAGAGGCTAAGTTGGCCTGGGAAGGGGGTCAAACGGAAGCCAATCCTCACCAAACTATAGATCCGGGATGCCGTGGATGCTATAGAGGTGGGTTTTCAATATCATGCCCAACAACCCACTAGATCTTAGTAGATCTAAGAAAATGCAAAATTGGGGTTTTAATTAATTAGGGTTTTAAGAGTTTTTGACAATTGGATAGACTATGGAGATAGAACTTACCTTGAGATCATACCTGAATGATGTGGTTGAGATGCCTTGATGTTGAGGAAGATTCCCGCAGAGATCAAATGAGAGATTGTTGATTTGCTTGCCAATTTGATGCCCAAGTCCACAAGTGCGCCTTCCTCTACCTGTCAAACCAAGGAATGAAATTCAATCAGTAAGATCAAGTATGGAAGAAATACAAGAGAAATGCAAATAGTAACATGAAATAGAAGGTCCTGGGACAGTAATACTCCCTGTTACCAACGAAGAGCTCCAAAGAAGAAGTAGGGAGAGTCTTCCCCTACCAATACCTCCTCCTTCAAGCAAATCGGCCTCCACCTGTAGATGCAAAAATCGTGGTACAATAGATATGGCAAACAAGATCTCCAATAACTCAGTGCAAAGGAAGAACCAACGAACGAACACCAAAAACATTCACCACAACATTGGAGATAGATGCAATAATAATTTTCTATTCCAATAATCCAGAGCCAAAAGTCCCTTTACAATGAGAGGCTCTCTCCTTTAAATAGGAAGGAGAGGCACCAAAACCCTAACCACTTTTTGAATGAGTGGCTAAGATTAAAAGATACAAATGTCTAATCAATGGTTGAGATGAGCTCCACAACATAATACATGGATCACACATAAAATATAACATAAGTGGACAAAGTCGCCCTAGGAGAGGGGAATCCCACCAAATCATGATGACAAAATATCATAAGAGGCTCATGGTGGGTCCAAGGGGTAATTTTATCCCTCCTTGGTCAATCCCCATGGCACAATAACCAATACATAATCATGAAAGTACCAAATCGTGCCTCCCAGGTGAAGTCGTGGTCCTCCAAGGTGAAGTCGTGGTCCTCAAAGACCTCAAAAAATCCACAGAAAGTGCCATAAGTGATGGATGCGGGCCCCGATGAAGCTGAAACTGCAGGAGGAGGTGTGGAAGGTCCCGATCTATCATCACTGATCATCCCATGCCATAACTTTGCCTCAGTAGCCCAAATCGATTTCCTCAATAGCCATTTCTACCAATCCTGAAATGCCTCGGGAAACGTGAAACTGCCCAAACTGCCTCCTGGAGTGATGGCGCTGTCAAGGTGAGGGTGCCAATGTGTCCGGGAGGGGGGTAATATGGTAAAAACAAGTGGCTGGACCACCCCCTCCATCATTAGCGCCCTAGGTCATCCGGATAAAAGCAATCTCTGCTCCGACAGGGCCTCCAATAGACCAAAACTGCACTAGGACAGCCTACTGAGGCTAAATCATCACTGTAAGTGCCCGGAACTGAAAACAAACTGTCCCATTGGACTCAGAAGGTCCAAATCCATCCAAGATGTGTACTCATACACCATATGAATCTCTGCATGATCAAAATAAATATCCAATGTATCGGAACAAGGCCAATAATAATGATCTGTAAATGACCAAACACTGCTGTATCCCAAGAATCATCATCATAACCCTGTAGCTGCTGCATAGAATCATCCTGTATGTGTACATGGACCATATATCATCTATCCATATCATCATAAGGTCCAACATCTCATGTCCCATGGTCCTCCATGGTCAAACTAGGTCTAACCAAGACCAAATACAACTCAGACTATCATCCATAGCTGCTGCAAGGTGTCAAGGTTAATACATGCTTTACAATTTATTCAAATAGCTTCTATAACACAGAGTAATCATGACTGGCGATCTAAATCCAAATATATAATGTCATTAGTTATTATTATTACTCAGACTAGACTTTCAGGACCATACTCACTTCATAGTTGTGATCAATTTGCTAGTGAAGGGTGAAGGCTGAAATAAATGGCTAGGCTAAGGGATGACTTGACTAACTTGACTTTGTGACACTTTGGCAAGGGAAAGGGAATACACACTATAGTATATACTGAATGAGCAATAACACAGGGAATGGCGGTGTCTCACAAATGGATGAGTTGTTCAAAGAGGGTTTATTCACCTTCACAGATGCGCACAATCCATAATACAAGCAAGGCCAGCAATTGTTTAGATATAACATTTAAGTTCCATTGCTTTTTGGGCCTGAGGTTTCCATAGCCTTGATCTATGTGTGTTTACAAACACATTGCATAGATTTACATTTATTTTTAGGCTTTCTGCTGCAGGTGTGTTTTTAAGGCACTTGTTTACCTGAGCACTTCTAGGTGTGTCATGGACAGCTTGTTTACCTAGGTATTTTTTTCCAAAAGATATAACATTTTATTTTTCATGGCCATTTTCATTTGGCATTTCTTTCATATACAAGATATAGCATTTGATTTTTTCCAGATTTTGTATTGATGGCAGCACTAAAAGTTTCAGGTTTAGCCAACACAACTTTGGTGACTAGGGGGAATTCTCAAGGAACTCCAACTCACCATAGGTAAGTTTTGTCACCAACTCAGAGCCGAGACACAATAAACAGGGAAGCTCATCCAGAACAGAGGCTACAGTGGGGAAAGGTCCTCCATGTCACTAGTCAAGTAGCAAATCAAGGTGATAATCTAAAAGGTAGGCCACGGATGGATGAAGACAATGAAAAGATGAAGCCAACACTAGCAAGCCATAGTATGGTGTAATGATCACCTCTATTCTCCCTAAGGAGGGTATGTACCAATGAGTATGAATAGTGAACTTCTAAGTCTGAGTAGGGACAGTAATATATATATAATAGGTCAACCAGGTCCACATATCTATATGATCGCCAGATCATGACACTAAGTGCTAAGACATGTAATAAGAATAAGTATAAAAGCAAATCTAACCATAACACAATAGTATACCTGCTGAGTCATATACCTGAAAGCTCATCAACCTGTACCATCATCTGTCCTCTGAGACTGCTGCTGTAACTCTGGGCACTACTGTCTGCTCTGTACCAATGGCATAATGGCTATATCGGGCATCTCTCTGAGTGTCCTGAAACTCAGTCATGGCATGGGGAATATAACTGCTGTCCACAATCTGATAGTGATCCAATATAGATGCTCATCTCGGCATCTCAAATGCAAGGGAACTGGCTGAATAGTGTACTGGAATGAGAAAAATAATGTATGGTAGCCCGGCTACTATATATGTGATAACAGGAACTATATCCCTTGTTAAGTCAGGGTTGGAAAGCATACCTCAAAATAAATTGAGGCTTTGTGAATTGAATCCCCAAGTGTGTGTAGGCCATGGTAATATCAATCTAGTCCCCTTGTTAGTAGAAGTGGTAGTCGGAGAGAGCACTCCAAGACATGTTGAAGATCATAACCTTAGTACTACTAAAGTTAATCGTTGATTATTGAAAGTCATAAAAGTTGGATAAAGCATCAATCTCTATAGCTCCTTAGCTTAGGAGGCCCAAAGGATCATGTTGCGGGGAATAAAAATCAAGCAGATCAAGATGTGGTGTAGAAGATAACGTTACCATCTCATATGTTCTCCATGAGAAAGGTCCCCAACTCATCAATATAGATTCCAAAGAGAGGTCAGAGCACGCATGAGAGAGAGAAACCTTGTTTGACCCCTATGGTGCTCTAATTGAAGTTCAAGAGGTTGTGGGCAATGCTAAGATGCCAAGCGTTGGCTCATATAGTTGCATGATGGCAACTAAAAGGGTCTTTGAAATACCAATGTCACATAATCTTTGGAACAACGCCTCTCTCAGAATAGAGTTGAACACCTTTTGAAAGTCCACAAAGCAACATAAGACTTTCAAAGAGTGATGGCAAGCCTCCCTGATAATGGCACATAGAGTGAAGATGTGGTCAATGGTCTGGTATGCCCGAGGAAATCTTGCTTGTCCTATGGCCTCGAGGTGCCGCCACTCTACCTTATTTGACATCCACATAATGTGAATTGTTTTAATTCTCTTGCTTAAAGAGTGATCTATAGTAAATGCCGAGGGATGTTGAAGGAAATTAATGCCAATCACTACTAGTAAGTAATTATATGGCTTTTTAGAGAAATAAACGACGAATCATTAAAGATGACAATGGAGCCACCCTTTGAAATTTCTAGGAGAAATAAGCACAAAGTATGGAAAGCGATCAATGTAATCTTTGTTGTTAATAGGTACATGTAACATGACACATTGCTAGCAATGTTACAAAAACCGAACCGGTGGTCGAACCGGCCGACCTCAAGAACCGGAACCGGACCAAAACCGGGAAAAAAACCGGATCACAAAACCGGTCCACCAAAAATACCTAAAATGTTCAATATTTGAAAAATTATATATATATATATGTTCAACCATGTGAATCAAAACCATTATACACAAATTTGCAAAAAGGGCTCCTGTATGTATTTTGCTAGGTGCCATACTGAGCATATTTCACTTGGATCATATGTCTAACATGCTGAGGAAACTCTTGTTGTTGAAAAGGTTGTTTCAAGGCTGTTGTAACAGACTGTCACCTTGGAATATGCCCACAAAACTTTCTTTTAACTACACAGTTAGCTCAGAGTTGCTGTTAGGGCTACTCAAAGCCTCTTTACTGCTGTAGGTAACTACTATTAGGTGTATTTTATTTATGATGATATAACCAAGATTGCTATAGGTACACTCTTTCTAGGCACTTAACATACTCTTTAAAGGTTGCTACACTTCCCAGGAATGATTCTTAACTCAAAATACTCAAGCGAATAGTGTGAGAGAAATAGAGCGGTTGGGGTTGCTTTTATAGCTTTCTTAGGGGTTTAGGGTTATCTAGAACCTTCCCCACTCAACCAAATTTTTTATTTAAAAAAAAAAAATGGCCTCTTAAGTGTCATTCTATAGTTCTGCACTGAATCGGTCAAAACCGGAACTGGAACCAGAAAACCGCCCGGAACCAGAAAAACGGCCGGAACCGGAAAACTGGTCGGAACCGGTAAAACCGGCTAAAACCGGTAAAACCGGCTGGAACCGGTCAAAACCCCCCGGTTCCGTACTGAACCGGTCATTTCCGGTTTGAGACACTGGTTTAAACCTGTGAGGCCTCTGAACCGGTTGAACCGGCCGGTTTTTGTAACATTGATTGCTAGACTATAAAAACCAAAGTTACATATATCGTGTCGGTGAATATATCGCAGAGGGTCCGGAATGTAACTTATTGGCAACATCGACGAAAGTATCGACATATGTCGTAAAACCAAAAAAATACAGAAATAACCATTTTTTTCAATTTTTTTAACATCTAAAGCAACAATAACATCAAATAAACACATTGTTACATAAACATGAAAATACAACTAATATATAAGATGCATAAGATGTCAAATTGTGGATCATGATCACATATCGACAATAAATTGAAAATGCTGAAATATGTTCCTGATAGAATGATTCAAAAGCACCTAAAATGATCAAAATAAATGTATTTCATGAGATGAATCATCATGACTCATGAGGCCTCTAGATACTACATAGTACAATGATAAATAATACGGATCATCGATCCCCTCTATCCCTTTTACGGGCAAGGGGCACCAAATTCCTTTGGAAGCAGTAGGTGGTCCTGTAGGTGCTCTGGATGAGCCTGGGGTAGAAATGGAAGCTCCAACGGCTTGGGCTATGGTGAAAGGCAATGGGACTGAGGTGGATGTCAATGTGAGTTGTCTCCTCCCATATTACATATCATCAAAAATCATTCGCTATATCAGGATCCTATTCATCAATAGTACCCTATGCCCCCCTCCTCTAGACTCTTGCCCTTGCGTTTGCCTCGAACCTCGAAGTTGGTCCTCCAAGGACATTAGTCAACAAACTCAACACTCAACAATTTTGATGAAACTTCCTAATCCAATCGTTAAAATAAGGTAGAAAAGGCTTCCCAAGCTTAATAAGTGATTTTGCTTAAGTGAAGGGTACATTTTTATTAAGGTCATGTTAGAGGAGTTCAATTGTTAGCACCACCAACATCAAGGTACATAGAGGGGTTGATTTGCTTGATTAAATGCCAGTCCCATACCCTCTTACATGATAGAGTCCAGTGGAAATGTTGCAATCCTGAAATCATAAAAACTATGAAGTCTGTTGAATTCTAAATGGGATCTAAAATTCTACTTATTGCATATGAAGTCCAATGAGGTTGGAACCACTCTCAAACATCCTGAAACAATTAATGGTAATGTTAAAAATTTAAGTAAAAGGATGGTAAATGAAATATAAGGAGAATGTCACTTTTAAAGGATGGAAAATGAAATATAAGGAGAATGTCACTTTTACTTGACATTCTCCTTATATTTCATTTTCCATCCTTTAAAAGTGACATTCTCCTTATATTTCATTTTCCATCCTTTAAAAGTGACATTCTCCTTATATTTCATTTTCCATCCTTTTACTTTAAGAATTTAATATTACCATTTATTGCTTTAAGAATTTAATATGCCCGACTCTACTAACACTGCCAAAAACTTAATCGATGGCTTTATTTCCCAAAATCCATGCATTTTGTTTAGCAGGGCGATATCTTCCAAAATATCACGATATATTCCCAATATATTGCGACACATTCAATATATCGCGATATATTGAAAATGTCATAAATGTCGCGATTTTTTAGTGGCGATATATCGCCAAGGGGAATGACTCGCGATATATCGCGATATGGGTGATATATTGACGATATATGTAACTAAGATAAAAACATCAACTGAGATTATCAAATGATCCTTTTGGCATTGGTGAACTATTGGTTTTGTTTGGTCAAGTTGTTGGTAATTCTTTTGGATTCATAACAAGATGGGTTCTTACATTTCTTGGGCCACATATAGTGTCCTTCAAGACCCCAAAATGTTAGTTTGCCTACATTCTCCATTTTATGTGTAATCTCATGCAAGTAGTGGGTATATGTGAGTTGATGATTGACTTTGTATGTCCCTTGATGCTCATTGTAACTAAAAGTGAGTTTCTCAAAGTCTGTATGAACAACTCTAATTAATCAAACTGATAATTATATGGTTACTTGTCTCTTTGGATTCTTGTAGGTGTTATGGGATTTTTTTAAAAATATTTGTTGCTCTCATTAACTAATGTGGTGATGGACATGAAATGCATATTTAACAAAATTTTATGGTGTACCTTGCCTTGTTGAATATTGCTGCACATTAAACTATTAATGGATTTGGTTTCACCAAAGCATTTTGGCTCCCTTTGCCCAGTAGAAATTAGCACCAGTTTGATGTGGTAAAAAACTTTTAATGTCTTATTGAATATTTCTTATGATTGTTCATCAAGATCTACATTGATGAACAATCATAGGGATAAACCAACTTGGATTAGAAAAGCAACGATACTAAAGTGAGAGAAGCCTTGCTAATGACGGAGGCATTACTTCTAAATGTACTTTGAAGACCTTTGAAATATTGATCCTTTGGAAAATATTTCAACAGGTACATTCAAGAGTTAACATTTTGGCATTGTTGCTCAGGACAAGTCTAGTTCCTCATGGTCAATAGCTGCAATTAAATGTATATCGATGAGCGTAGTATTTAGAAGAGCACACATCTTACTTGGCAACTCCATTGTGAAGGGTTAGATTAGTTAGAGTGATGGCACTCTAGAAGTGGATAACGAAGAGATAGGCCCTGTTGGACTGTACTGCTATAGCTGGGTATCCTAACCTAGTCCCTAATGGAAACTAGTATTGTAGGTTCCTTCCAAAGTTTCAAGGTTTCAATGGTATTTCTGTTGAAGAGCATCTAGTTGCTTATTGTAAGTATGTTGGTGCCTTTAATGCTACTCATGAAGACATTATGATTAATTTACTTGTGTGAACACTAAGAGATTCAAGCCCAATTAGTGACACTCTCATCATTTGTCTTGAGAATCCTCTCTCACATGCAAGTATAATCCAAGAATAGTAAGTATTCATTTCATCCAAGTAGTTTTCATGGAGGGTCTCTCACTTTTAATACAAAGAATATCAACAAATGCATGCAACTCTTAAAATCAAATAATGTTTTGTTTTCTTCTCACCCACATATAGTATGTTGCAAGTGCTAAAAACGTTTTTGAAGCTAACACTTTGAATTCTCTTCTCTACCATGAATATCATATAAATAGTGACAAGGACTAAACAACCTTACACAATTGAAAAAAGAAAGATCAAGAAATCTTCCATTCAATCTCTCCACAAGAGTTTGGACCCTTTTTAGCAAGTTGTTTGCAACTTTCTAGTGAACCATCAATGCAAGGTTACCATGATTGTTTTTGTGTATCTATATAATCACTATATGCATGTGGAATCCAAATCCAACAAGTTCCTCTTTATCAAGTATATCAAGATAATTAAATTTTCTTCTCTGCAATATGAGGGATCAAGTGATCCATCACTGAATTCAACAGGTTTTGTTTCACTTCCATTGCCTTCTTGTTGTGTTCTACTAGGCAGCGCAACTGCCTTCTCACGAGGTACCACAAATCTGCTATTTCTAGGAGGTTCGACAATCTTAACTTCCATGGCACAAAGTTGTAGGCTCCCTCCAAGAAGTGATTGTCTTGCATACTGGGAATTTCAATCGCTGGCACTGTCTTAAGCAAGCCACACTCTGCAATCGCTGAAATTACAATGTCTTCTTACCTTACAACCCTCAACAGGTCCATGTGTTGATTACTGGCACTGTTCTGTTCCAATCACTGAAGGTTGGACATGCTGCCCACTGAAATCTTCCAACTGCTCTCTACTCCAGATACTCTGTCTCTCCATGCACGGATTCTGGAAGATTTCAGGTGCTAAGCTCTGATACTATGTTAAATTTCTCAGCACATGGTAACAGTCCTAGGCTGATTTCTACCTACCCACTTAGGAAAACAGAAAACTGAAATTTCTATCAAAGCTGCAATTTGATTTTTACCAGGAATTGAGACACATCAAGTTGAAGAAAGTAGCAACAAGCACACAAATCTGATAACTTGAAAACAAGAATTACCTTGAAAGCTTTGTTAAAATTCAATATGCTAAGACAGAAAATAGCAGCATTACATTCCATTTCACAATAATAGCATATGCAGGATCACTGAAGAAACAACAAGCATAGCATAAACACAAGAGAAAGAGATTTATCCTGGGAAACCCTCATGGGGTAGAAAACCCAGTAAAGCTTCCTCAATATAGATGACCAGCAATATACAAAGATGCAAACCCTGAGCATAAGCTCCTTCTCCTCCATAGCAGACCTCTCCTCCACAAATGCGCCTTTCTCAAGTGAGTGAGTGTGTATAATGAGGAACACACCTCCTCTATTTATACACTACTCTGATATGTATTTTACACAAGTACACGTAGGCTCGTATTTAACCAATAGGTTAAATACCCCACTACAACTAACTGGGCCGACCCCTCTAGGGTGGTCTAATAACCCTTTGACCCACATAACACATACAGGGCCGACCCCTACTAGGGAAGTCTAATAACCCGAGTTACCACATTCCAACGGAGGAATAAACATCTCCGGATATACAATAAGATCTTCACGGAGGAATGAAACATCTCCGGAATAATAAAGTACAAATATAATATTCTTTGAAGTTACAATATTTCAACACTCCCCCTTAACGAGAAGGATATTATAACAACATCTGCACGAGCAAGGAGTCATCAACATCATACATGATACATCTATAAATCATTGGAAGCTTTCTCAACATCATCAGTAACTCAAGCAGTTACTGGAACATCTTCAATACTGGAACATCAACATCTTCAGTACTGAGTCTTTATCTTCTGCAGCACTCGAACAGCTACAACAACATCAACATCTGGATCCTCACGATCATCAGTATCGTCATCTCACGATCATCAGCATCGTCATCACACGATCATCAACACGATCATCAGCATCGTCATCTCACGATCATCAGCATCGTCATCTCACGATCATCAGCATCGTCATCACATAATCATCAGCATCGTCATCACACGATCATCAGCATCGTCATCTCACGATCATCAGCATCGTCATCTTACGATCATCAGCATCGTCATCACACGATCATCAGCATCGTCATCACACGATCATCAGCATCGTCATCTCACGATCATCAGCATCGTCATCACACGATCATCAGCATCATCATCGATACAGGTATCCATAACAATACAAGTATCCACATCATTAGTACACATATTCATGCCAATACAAGTATACATATCATCAATACAAGTATCCACACTGATACAAGTAAACATATCATCAATACAAGTATCCTACCGATACAAGTAACCACATCATCAATACAAGTATCCTACCGATACAAGTAACCATATCATCAATACAAGTATCCTACCGATACAAGTAACCACATCATCAATACAAGTATCCTACCGATACAAGTAACCACATCATCAATACAAGTATCCTACCGATACAAGTAACCAAATCATCAATACAAGTATCCTACCGATACAAGTAACCACATCATCAATAAAATCACTTTCTCGGAGACCATTCGTCTACGGATCAATTCAGGGACCGAAGTCCGGGGATGATACAATCCCCATCACGTACATTTTGAACTATCAGTTCCGGGATGATGCAATCCCCATCACGTACATTTTGAACTATCAGTTCCGGGATGATGCAATCCCCATCACGTACATTTTGAACTATCAGTTCCGGGATGATGCAATCCCCATCACGTACATTTTGAACTATCAGTTCCGGGATGATGCAATCCCCATCACGTACATTTTGAACTATCAGTTCCAGGATGATGCAATCCCCATCACGTACATTTTGAACTAGCAGTTCTGGGATGATGCAATCCCCATCACGTACATTTTGAACTAGCAGTTCCGGGATGATGCAATCCCCATCACGTACATTTTGAACTATCAGTTCCGGGATGATGCAATCCCCATCACGTACATTTTGAACTAGCAGTTCCGGGATGATGCAATCCCCATCACGTACATTTTGAACTAGCAGTTCTGGGATGATGCAATCCCCATCACGTACATTTTGAACTAGCAGTTCCGGGATGATGCAATCCCCATCACGTACATTTTGAACTATCAGTTCAGGGACGATGCAGTCCTATCCTCTATTCTCGGAGACCTCACGTCTACGGCTCTCTTTAGGACTGAGAGTCCAGGGATGATCCAATCCCCTCAAGTCCATCAAGGACTTCATTCTCGGAGACCTTACGTCTACGGCTCTCTTTAGGACTGAAAGTCCAGGGATGATCCAATCCCCTCAACTGTCCACTAAGGACTTCATTCTCGGAGACCTTACGTCTACGGCTCTCTTTAGGACTGAAAGTCCAGGGATGATCCAATCCCCTCAACTGTCCATTAAGGACTTCATTCTCGGAGACCTTACGTCTACGGCTCTCTTTAGGACTGAAAGTCTAGGGATGATCCAATCCCCTCAACTGTCCACTAAGGACTTCATTCTCGGAGACCTTACGTCTACGGCTCTCTTTAGGACTGAAAGTCCAGGGATGATCCAATCCCCTCAACTGTATTCTCATCTATACAAGAGCAGTTATCACATTAGCATGTATTCTCACCAATACATCAAAACATGTATACATCACACCAAAACATGTATACATCACAACTAGCATGTATTCTTACTAACACATCAAAACATGTATACATCACATCTAGCATGTATTCTTACTAATACATCTAACATCAAAACATGTATACATCACAACTAGCATGTATTCTTACTAATACATCAAAACATGTATACATCACAACTAGCATGTATTCTTACTAATACATCAAAACATGTATACATCACATCTAGCATGTATTCTTACTAATACATCTAACATCAAAACATGTATACATCACAACTAGCATGTATTCTTACTAATACATCAAAACATGTATACATCACATCTAGCATGTAAAAGTAAAACTAAGTATTCTAAGTATAAGAGTCCTAAATCTAAATATTTCTAAGTACCTAGGTGTAGAGAACAGGTTACCTCAATATCGACCTTGTTGTATGATGAGACAATCTCATCATCAGTGACTATACTACTCCCCCTTTCGAGGAGGGTCCTTTTGAACTACACCAAGCTTGTCTCGGAAGTACACTCAAGACAAAGGTTTGGTTAGTACATTGGTAACCTGTTACAAATTCAAACTTTATAGTTCCTTCCTGCGTCAAATCTTGTTAGATCCCTATCTTCTTTGACTTATCATGGAGCACTAGATTCTATGTTATCTTGATACAACTCTATTTGTTACATAGGATCACAGTTGGTTCTTTCTCTAAGTCAAACAATCCTGAAGCCAAACTTCTTCACAACTAGCAAAGCAATCAGCCATATATTCCGCTTGTGCTGAGAGCCACACTAGACTGCTTCCAGCTAAACCACGAGATCATGGCTAAACCCAGACAATAACATCCTCTCGATGTGTTCTTCCTGTCTGAAACACTTCCTGCCCAATCAGAATTTGAATAGCCATCTGAAGTCATGATCTTCAAGATAGCATAGATCAAATTCTATTGTGTCCTTTATGTGCCTTATCACATACTTTGCAACTATCAGGTAAACACATCTAGTTTCCACTAGATACTAACTCAAGGTGTTCATAACAAAGCATATATCTAACCTAGTATATGTTAGATATATCAAAGACCCAATAAATTGACTGTACAGAGTTATATCCACTAACTCTGATGAGTTATCCCCTAACAGCTTCAAGTTGGAATCCATAAGAGTGGCCATTCCAACACCTCAAATCATATTTCTCATCATACTTTCCCTGGTTGAGAAATATTCCTTCTGAGCCTTGCCATACTTCCAGACCTAGGAAGTAAAGCATCAAATTGAGATCTTTCATTTTTCATTTCTGTATTGAATGATCTTCTGCATATCTAACTGTGCCATCTCTTGTTAGATGGGTCTACTGATATGAGCCTCAAAATCATTCGAACTCTGTGGTGAGTTCCTTCTTGCATCCATGTCATATGTGTATCATATTCAACCTTATAGCAAAGGTTGAGATCCACATCACCCATTAAGCTTATCAAATTATTATCGATCCTAGGTACCTATGCAGAACCTGAATCATACTTCTTCTTTAATTACACCATACTTGGAGCAAACATCTTGTCGTGATTCTCTTCCCCTTTTTTTAAGAGAATCTTCTAGCCATGAGCCTTCTATATTTTGTTTGATTTGTAAGTCTTCTTGTTTGAACATCTACCACTTGTACGGTGTCCATCATTCTTCATGACCTTTCCTACAAATCAAAATTAATTACATGATTAGTAATACTTCATAGTCATCAAAAGATAACCTATTATGCATACAGATATCATTTAAATAGTGATGCAACTATTTTGACCAATACTTTGGCACAACACTTTCCCATATCCTGTATGCATACAGTGGCTATCTAGATGCCTTCCATCTCTACCAGAACATACTATCGAGAGTGTGCACAACTCTCAGTATGTCAGCAAAGAGGTTTCATTCTAGACAAGCAACAATGGAATGTTTGTCCAAACATATGCACATTAGTTGTATACTGTTCAATGCTCTATGAATGTTTACACTCAGCATTATATATTCTAGGAATACAAATATGCATGCAGGCAATATCATTACTATTTCAAATAGCAACTCAAATACTTATCTTTTATGTTTGTGTGGCTGCCTCCCGCTTGATCTTATGTACGTCTTTTGAACTTCTATTCATTCTATACCACTGTGCATGCTCAAGAGTCATCCTCATGATCTCATACACAAACATATACTCATTAGTATATTCTAAATGCTATCAAAACATTATAGTACTAAATAATCTTGAAAACGTATAGTCATGATTATAGTTAATAAATATTAGTATTCAAGATTTCAGGGAAGTCTTCTTTTACTCATGCATATCATTGATAAAAGATATAATATGCATAATCCCTTGATTACTAACTTTAAGAATAAGCATAACCAATCATTCCAAGTATACTTATATAAAGGATCCTAACACAAGGTAAGATTCATGGGAAACATACCTGGATTAGTATACCTGCTTGGTTATGTACAACATACCTAAACAATCTCTTCAATGATTTAGAGATCCTGAGCTAGAACCTGCATGTCTCATAGGTTAAGCATAATATAACAAAGTCATACATACCTTGTAAGTAGAACAAAGATTATGGATGAGTCTTTGTCTTCATGTTTTCATGGAGCCTGATTTGTCTTTTGTGATGTACCTGTATCTTGTTAGCAGACAACATCAACCTCACACAACACCATAATGCATTAGTACAATCATAAGTGTCAATACCCTAACCAATGAATATCTTCTATCATGCATTCATAATTTTGTTAAGGTGATACAACAAATCTAAAATCAAGATTGTACTAACTGTAATAACATGAAGACAAACATACCATAAACTTAATCATGAACAAGTCTCAAAACATACCTCGAAGAGTCATACCTATCGAGATCGCTTGTAATCTCCTTATGTAAAGCCTTAGCCTCATCTCCCTCTGAAACATGAACTCCTTCACTTATGTAGGTGACCAATCCATCTTCTTCTAGGATTAACCCTATCCACTTGATTTGCAAGAACTGGACCTGGAGCTGGATAAGGGTTTGTCAGAGAGACCCCAAAAATTCAAACTTTGAATTTCAAACTTCCGTAAGGATAGAGATATGCGCCTTGATGAGCTGATCAAACTGATATATTCAGAATTTGAAAACTGCAAAGTTTTACTCCTCAATTTTGCCTTTGAAACTTTCGGATTCACTGTACGTGACCCTGAACTGGGGTTTGATGAAGCCCACTCTTTTGCCCCATCAAAAGGTTTGATCCAAAGCTCTAAGCTTCTATTTTTCTGAGGAGCTTCCAGCCGTGGTCACAGATTTCAAAAATTCCCATTTTTACAGAAGCCCTAATTTTCCGCTTTTCTGATCAAAGTCCCGAACTAGGGTCTAATCAAGCCCGGTCTTCTGCCCAACCAAAAATTCTGATCTTGGTCTCTAAATTTCTATTTTGATGAGTAGCATCCAGCCGTGGTCTCCGATTACAAAAATTCCAACTTTCTTCAAAGCCCTAAATTCCGGAAGCCATGAATGAAGGTACCAAAAATAATTCTGTTTTGACAGAAATATGTACCTGATTGTTTCTGGTGTAACTCCGAAATTTTTGATCCACAGGGTCTGAAAAAGTTTTCTGAGATAGCCTGACCTGTTAGCTTTCCATCCTGACAGGTCTGACCTCAATTGGATTCTCTGAGAGAGAGTTATGCCAAATGTCGCAACGTGACCTGTTTTGGGAAAATACAGGAGAGCGAACTTGTACGGCGTGCCACGTGTCACTGTTTGACCTTCGGCCTCTGAAAAAGTTTTCTGAGATATCTCGGCCTGTTATATTTCCATCCTGACAGGTCTGACCTCAATTGGATTTTCTGAGAGAGAGTTATGCCAAGTGTCGCAACATGACCTGTTTATGGGATAATACAGGAGAGCGAACTTGTACGGCGTGCCACGTGTCACTGGTTCTACTTCGGCCTCTAAAAAAGTTTTCTGAGATAGTGCAGACTGTGTACTACCTGTCACTTTTTACGAAATTTCATTTGGAGCTTCCTAGCCCAAGATATGACCTTTTTCCCAAGGTCACCTGATTTTGACTCAGATCTGGAAGAGGCAGAAACCCTATATTGTACAGATCATAAATCACAAAGTACAACGAATTAGAGGTTGTCCTTTGGACACAAGGTACCTGGAGATGTTAGCTTCGTCCTGTAACAATTTCAGATCCGAAAACTTCGCCAAAACGGATTTATAGCGAAAGTGCTACGATGACTGGTTTTTGCTATGTAAAACCCTAACCTTCAAATTGTCGTAAGTAAAGCAAGTGTCTTTAGTGCCATACCTTGTCTTCCTTCAGGATAGCTCTGATACCATGTTAAAATTCAATATGCTAAGACAGAAAATAGCAGCATTACATTCCATTTCACAATAATAGCATATGCAGGATCACTGAAGAAACAACAAGCATAGCATAAACACAAGAGAAAGAGATTTATCCTGGGAAACCCTCATGGGGTAGAAAACCCAGTAAAGCTTCCTCAATATAGATGACCAGCAATATACAAAGATGCAAACCCTGAGCATAAGCTCCTTCTCCTCCATAGCAGACCTCTCCTCCACAAATGCGCCTTTCTCAAGTGAGTGAGTGTGTATAATGAGGAACACACCTCCTCTATTTATACACTACTCTGATATGTATTTTACACAAGTACACGTAGGCTCGTATTTAACCAATAGGTTAAATACCCCACTACAACTAACTGGGCCGACCCCTCTAGGGTGGTCTAATAACCCTTTGACCCACATAACACATACAGGGCCGACCCCTACTAGGGAAGTCTAATAACCCGAGTTACCACATTCCAACGGAGGAATAAACATCTCCGGATATACAATAAGATCTTCACGGAGGAATGAAACATCTCCGGAATAATAAAGTACAAATATAATATTCTTTGAAGTTACAATATTTCAACAAGCTTCAAACTATACCCTTCACTCACTGCTTCCTACTTTGAAAACTGAGTGAATGAGCCTAGGTCCCTGCCTTATCTTTTATAGACCAAGAAGAAGAGTAGGTAGAATGAATTTGGACACATGCACAACAGTGACTGCACTAGAGATGATCTAAGACATGCAAGTATGCATCTTCCTTGAGATCTGTGCTTTAACTACTAGGCTGCATGTGCTTCACTAAACTGAGCGAGGCTGCATGCGCCTTACCTAACTAATGCATGCAAGTTTTAACTAATGCAAAACCAGAATAGAACTAAACTGTTAAATATAAAAGGCATCTAAATTGGAACTAAACTGAGAATGGCACATGCATGCTCTTGGTATGCATTCACCCTCTATCTCTATCCTCCATAAATGCTCCCATGCTCTCATTACTGCTGTGCCGAATTGCAGAAGATGGGCTGCAAGGAAATGCTGTACTGCTGTATGAAATTTTGCTGGAGGAGGGATGCTTTGCTGTTGTACAGAACTGCACACATGTCATCTCTACTTGCTGCTTGCCATTATGACACTCTGTCATACAATTTCTGAGGTACTAAAAATCCAGCAATGCAACCTTGTTGACATGGAGCTATCTTGGTTAACATCTCCAATGTGGGCTGGTTGATGTGGAGGCTAGTGTTAAGCTTTAAAGTGAAGGGCACCTTCATATATTAATATGGCCTCTTTTTCTCATATCTAGATTCTAAGCCTTTATTAATTAATTTAGACATCAAATCAACTGCTTGTGTGTCTTATGTGGAGGTTAGTGTTAAGTGTGGGGCACCTTCTTATAATAACGTGGCCTCTTTTTCTCATATTTAGATTCTAGGCCTTGATTAATTAATTTAAGCATCAAATTGACTGCCTCTTCATCTTATCATTAACTTATATTTATGCATGATATTAACAACTTTGACAGCACAGTAACAATATCCAGGCCACCATTTAACCAAGGTTCCTTGTACCTCATTCTTCTTAATTATAATTATTAATTACTACCAAACCATTGTTAATCAACCTCATATGTAAGTGAATACCTACTTCTATCTTAGTCACTAGTAAGTACTTGTTTGTGAACCAATACCTTCACCTATAAGAAAATACTTCCAAACGTAGGCCGGTACTTCTACATGTAAGCATGAAGTAAATAATGGAAATTCTGGGTAACAGTAGAAGTGTGTAGCATGCTTATCAGAATGGAACCTTGGTTTCATTTGTTGCTGAAGAAGGATTGTAAATTAGTAATTTTTGGCAATTTTGTCCTAGGATTGTATTTTGTGTTGCAAACCATTTGTTAACTTCCTTCTTACTGAGCAGGTGAAGGGAAGACTTCGTTTGAATGGAGAGGATAAAACTGGGTTAGAAGCGCTTGGCAGGAAAAAGATCCCAAAGAAGTCAGAAGCACTTCATGGAGCAGATATAAATACTTATACCATGGCTAGGAGTGGAGGAGATGCACTACGGATTAGGGAATCGCGAAGGGTATTATTTCCTGAGAGGGGGGAAAAGTTTGCACAATGCAAAGAAACTTCAGAAGTTAGGGCCGATTTCACAAAATGCAAGGTTGATAAGTTTGATACAAGTAAATCATGCTGGATAGATAATATTCCTTTCTGTCCAGTATTTTCTCCTACAAAGGAGGAATTTGAAGATCCTTTGACATATATTCAGAGTATTGCGCCAGTTGCATCAAAATATGGTAAGATTGTTTGTAGGCTGTGGAAACTGGACTAGTTTCTTATTTTCTTATTTGTTGAATTGCTTTGATTCTAAAATACATGTTCAGACAAATATCTTTAAGCAGTCTCATATGCTGTTTACAGTGAGAGATGAAGTCATGTATTATTCACTCTTTGATTAGAAGCTTTTCTTAAACATATTCCAAAGAAAGGTAATGCTATATTATCCATGATTATTAAGAAAGTGCGCTACAGTACTTAAGTTTTTTTTTTCTAGAATATTTCCTGGGGTTAAAGTCTGCCTGTGGCATTGGATGTATATTTGCTTTATTAGAAAGGAAGTGTTACTCCATTGTGATTGAACCTTTGTTCAATAGCTGGAGATCAAACATGTTGGCTGTTTGAAAAAGCATTGACAGGTATTGGGAATTGAAAATGGTTGCTCATGTACTATTTACTGTTTTTCTTAGAGCTATTCGTCTTAGCGTTGGGGTGTACATCTGTATTTTTTTTTTTTTGAGAAATACATCTTATAGAGTCTATTTGGCTAAGCTGCCACATTATAAGGGGTGTATCTATGCTGTCAAAGTCACTTAGGACTTGCACCTGGCCTCATCCCACATCCACTTCGGGGCTTTTAAACCTCAGTCTCTGTGTTAATACAAGTCCAATCACCTTGCTGCTTGCCGCCAGACCACACTCCCGTGGGTGTATTACAGTGTATTTTGCCAACATGCATTTCAACTCCTGAATTTTGGTGTCTTTTGAAATCAGTGGAAAATCCTGCAAGACTCTAGCTGTGGATCATAATAAGAACATTTATTAGATGCACTAATGTCAGATAGAATAGGAATCTAGGATAATTGGTAGTATATGATTTTAGTCCATCAATGAAATGATTTTTTCCAGAATTTTAAATCATGAAGCATGTTTGTGTAATGACCATTTTCTGTTACTGTTTACGTTACTCTGCAGTTGGGCTTTGAAGTTTTGTATCAATCAGAGTAACTAGAGCTTAAACAAAGTGCATATAGCTTTTGTTTTTCTGGGTACTAGAATTTCAAAGTAGGTGACATGTATCAAGCTGTGATGATATGGGAACCCAATTTGTCATAGCCTGATTTCTCTTATGATTTATCTAATTCCAGGGATCTGCAAGATCATCTCTCCCTTGGTTGCCTCAGTAACTGCAGGCATGGTTCTGATGAAGGAGAAGCCAGGATTTAAGTTTACAACTCGGGTGCAGCCTTTGAGACTTGCTAACTGGGATTCTGAAGATAGAGTTACATTCCTTATGAGTGGAAGGCGAGTTTTATAACTAGTTGCTTTTCTATGTTCATCAAGGGCAGACTGATTTAGTTTTATCGACCTATGCTACTTTATAATTTAATTTGTTAACATTATTTGGTTGTTCATTACCATGTTTCAGACATTATTCCTTACGTGATTATGAGAGGATAGCAAATAAGATATTTACTAAGAAATTTTCAAGTGCTGGCAATCTGCCTGCTAAGTTTGTTGAAGAGGAGTTTTGGCATGAGATATCTTCTGGCAAGACCACAACTGTTGAATATGCTTGTGATATTGAAGGCAGTGCTTTCTCGTCATCAGAAAATGATCCACTTGGAACTAGCAAGTCAAACTTAAAGGTTAGATTTTAATAATTTTACTGTTGCTTTATGCAATATGAGTAAAATTTCTACACTTCATGTTAGAACTATTTTGATATGTAAGATCGTAGTGGCATCATTTTCTTCCATATTGTGGCTCTGCCAGTGTGTGACTTGTTCAATATACCTGCAGCATCTTTCAAGACTCCCAAACTCCACCTTACGCCTTCTCGAGACTGCTATTCCGGTAATCTCATTGACCTCTTTGTAACATATATAACCTTAGAATAGAGACCATAAGGTTGGACTTATGACTGTTGTAAAAGTCTCACATTGTATCTTACTGGATAATGACAGGGAGTAACAGATCCCATGCTTTACATTGGAATGCTGTTTAGTATGTTTGCATGGCATGTTGAAGATCATTCCTTGTATAGGTATGTGTTCCACTGAAGTCTATATCTAAGTATCGCTTGACAGCTATCTAGCTAGTAGCAGGAAAGCTCCTAGTTTTAAGCTACTTTATAGAGCTGTGTTTTAGTTTGCATATAGGGCACATTTATGACAGTCTTATTTCCATGCCAGCATTAATTATCATCATTGTGGGGCACCCAAGACTTGGTATGGTGTTCCTGGTCATTCTGCTCCTGACTTTGAAAAGGTAGTCCGGGAGCATGTTTATGATAAGGAAATACTCTTAAATGAAGGTGAAGATGCAGCATATGATTTGCTTATAGGGAAGACGACAATGTTTCCTCCAAAGATTTTATCTGAGCAGAGAGTCCCTGTTTATAAAGCTGTGCAAAAACCTGGCGAGTTTGTTATCACTTTTCCTCGAGCTTATCATGCAGGTTTTAGTCATGGTATGTATTTTTAAAGTCTTTGTATTATTTGTCTTGTGTAAGTTTCGCTGTTGTAAAGATTCTAATTTACTCATCCTTGTAATTTTTGACTTACATTTGGTGATTCTTTCAGGATTCAACTGTGGAGAAGCTGTGAACTTTGCAACAATTGATTGGTTTCCAATGGGTGCATTGGCATGCAAACGTTATGAGCTTCTCAACAGGATGCCACTTCTCCCGCATGAGGAACTGCTTTGTAAAGAAGCGATGCTGCTTTCCAAGAAGACATCTAGCTTCAGTAGTGAAGCAGAAAATAAATCGTCTGTAAATTCAGTAGGAGAGCAGTACTTAAAGGTTGCATTTGTGCGCCTGATGAGATTTCAACACCTTGTGCGCTGGTCACTGAAGAATCTAGGAGTACAATCAACCATTTTAACGGGACACCCAAGCACATTCATTTGCAATCTTTGCAAACATTCATGTTATGTGGCATTCATTACATGTGAATGCCATTTTCAACCCGTATGCGTTAATCATGGTATACCGTATAACCTGCTTTTAGCCTCATTTCTTTCTGAGTTGTTGCTGGATATGTAAACATCCCATGTGATTATATTCTCTTATATCTCAATTTGATATTTCTGAGGTAAAGCAGCAACACAGGCGAGCGAGTGTACATGTGGCAGTGCAGGGACTGTTTTTATAAGAGAAAATCTGTTAGAAATGGAAGCTGCAGCCCGAAAATTTGAAGAGGAGCAAGGAATTTTAGAAGAAGCTTTGAAAGAACTGGGAAGAGATTATGCAGCTGTGGAACAGCGGCCACTTAGTTTTGATAAACATGATGGATATATTCCATATTGTGATATACATTCCAGTGATAGACATGGAGAAGAACTCAGTAGATCAATATCTGAGGAACAGGCATCATCAACAAAATATGGTTTGTGTGACAATATTATAAATGGCGACAGTGGTAGTAACTGTGCACCATTGTGTCATAAAAAAAGCAAACTTGAACGTACAGTTTCCTCTGGAGTTGAAGGTTCACATTCAGCTGGAGCTTCCACTGTAAAGGAACAGACACATTCTTCGCAAGGCAGTTTTATTCTTTCTGTTAAGAAGGTGCATGGCAAAATCTGTAGCTTCTCTGGGCTAAATGCATTTTATTTAGTTTCATTTGTCCCTGTTTTTTGTTGTGCAGCTCAAGAAATGAAATAAGATATACAGCATCTAATTTTTCTTAAATGCAGTGTGTTAAGACAGGCAGTGACTTGCAAAATCTCTCATCAAAGAGTATCTCCATGAAAAGGAGGCTTTTGGACAACACTAACTCAGGTAGCGGAAGCTTTCTTGCTTGCAACAAATCTACTTCAAAGGAGTTATTTCAGGACCATGCTGCCTCTAAAACAAGTAGTACTGGTGATCAAAGTGAAAATGATTCTGATTCTGAGGCATTTATTGTGAAAAGACGGCGCATAGTAACTCAGAAGGGAATCTTGGTGCAAAATATCACAAATTTGGAAAACACTAAACAATATTTGGTATGGGTGATACTCAAGTGAATTATGCTGCCAATCATCCAATCCATGAAATATAGCCACTGTTATTGTTTCTTCCCTTTGTGCTTACTATTTTATACCATTGAATGCATTTATTTTGTTAAATAAGCATTTTTAGATGAAGGAGCTTACATGGTGAACTTTAATGAAACAGACTGGGACATCTGCCACTAAATGTATCGTTCCCAAGAGTGCATGTGCACTAGAACATAGAAGAAGGATGTTTAGTGCATGTCAAACTTCTGATGGTCACCGTGTACTGCTTCTTTCAGATCTTTTTCATGAACTAGAAATGAAAGATTCTGCTGCCCCTAAGGTATTCAAAACCAAAACTAACAGATAACTGTCACTTTCCTGACTCCTTTTGAATCTAGGAGATATAACAAAAGTGTGGTGCAGGTCTTGAATGGGTGGCAGTCAAAGGGTATCTCTAGAGGGTTGGATTTGAAGGCTCATCGAGTTGATATTCAGTGCACTGCTAGTATTGATATGATTAAGGACTATGCATGTTGGGGATTATCATATCAGGTATTTTAGCTTGTTTTGTATTTACCATTTTTGCTTCAGGAGTCATTTAAGTTAGGTAAATAGTTCTATCCATGTGAATAGTAGATCACAGAAATGCAATCAATAATACCACAGTAAGATCAACATGTTTTTGGAAAGAAAATGCATCTTATATTTCATTAATGCACACAAAAAGGTTACACCATACAGCTTTACAGTACTGGGTCACAGCATGGAAATGTGGGCTTCTCCTCTTAACATAGGAGAGGAGAGCCAACAAGTCTTTTTTTGCCCCCCATTACATGATGTTCGAATTTTTTCCTGAAAATGCCTGTCCTTGCATTATACTTAATGGCTAAATCTGATTTTTAAGTCGCCAACTCACCCAAATGTAGCATTGTGGCATCTCTTTTAAAGGTTGAACAGAAGCTCAGCAAAATTTGCAGACAACTTGGAGCTTAATCTTAACTAGTACATCAGAACTAATCCAAATGGTCATGTTTCCTTTTACATTATGAACAGACCCTTATTATTTCTACAGTGATTACAAATATTATTAACATTTTCTATCTGCTAGATTTCAGGAATTCACATGAGATATATTCTAAATTTTATTCTCAATCAAAAATTTAACTAGATACTAAATTCATTAACTTTTTTTCTAGCTTTTTTTTGAATAGTCTTAACATGGTTGGAGTTGATATCCAATCTCTAAAAAGTGTTCATAAGTGGAATGATGAGATAAAGACCTTGCATTGATTTCTGTGTGCATTATATTTTCCTGGGCAGTCTTGACTCTTGAGGGGGACTCTAGAATCTCACAAATATAAAATGTCACATCACATTATTGCTACAAAAAGATTAAATAAAACTTTAAACATAGTGATAGGTTATATCTCTTTATATAAATACTAGGTTACCAGGATACGGATATGGATATGGATCTGGATCCGGATCCACCAGTTTTTTGAAAAGCCAGGATCTGGATACGTCAAGTTAAAATTTTAAAAAACATATTAAAAGTCTATAATCAAAACCATTCATGAATCACATCACTAGAACTAAAATCATATATAAATATGAACACTGAAACAGTGAAAACTGAAATGATACATCTTGCCTCATAGAAAATTGAAAATGATGATAGTTACAAAAATGAGTGATCAATGATCACTCTACTAATATGATAGTGTAAAGTATATCTAATTACATATCATGAAATGCGTCTATATCCTCATCTAGATGTTGAATCTCTACATCATGAATAGATTTCATGAATAGATGGTGGCGGGTTGGAAATGTTGTAATCTGTAGAAGGAGGATGAACTGGTGGTATAACCTCCTCAAGTAGGTTGAGGTGAGTCATGGCATTCAATGTCATGTTTAGATCAGAAATCTTGGGCTCCACATCCCACATCCTGCTCGGACCTTTCTTATACTCTGGACAAGAATGTGATAGAAGGCGGAGGTTGGAATGAACATACACAAGATCCTCGGCCTTTGCTGCTCCCAATCTGTTTCGCTTCACTGAATGGATGAAGCCATATGTACTCCAATTCCTCTCAGCTGATGAGGAACTGGCAACTTGCGATAACAACCTAGTGGCCAAGGTCGAGAGATGAATGCTATATCCCCGCCATGGAAGCCCCACCAAGTAATAGGATCAAGATGCCCTCGATCATTAATGGTTTGTGGATCTGAAAAGTTACCAGTGGATTGTACAAATCCTCCAAATTCCTCACGTACTTCCAATGCAATGCCCACATCCCTATATAACTTCCTCAAAGTTGTCTTGTATACCTGTACCACTTCAGAATCCTTGTTTGGTGCTGTCCTACCAGGTGTTACTGGGAAAACTAGCAGGGCTAGTTCCTGATAAGCAAAAATAAGAAAAGTGATCCAATGTCACCTCGATCACGATTCTAACTTCTTCGGAGCGTTGGAACCTCCAAGGAGAAGTACCCTTTGGGACCCTGTAGAACACTGATACAACCAAAAGACTATATTCTCTATGCAAGTATTAGTTAGACCAATGCCTAGATGGAGTCAATATGAAGATAAGTTAAATTAATCAACTTACGCTAGTAAATTAGGCAAAGCATGTTATCAACGTGTCACCAAGTTATGCTAGCATTCATCAAGGATTACTCAATGAAAGTGTAAGGTCAACTCATTTACTAATTAAATAGGGCATTAACCAATAGATATCCAAACGAAACACCATTACGACTTAGGTCATCAATGTAAGGACATCATGTATGCAAATAAATATAGCAAGGATCATAAGTGTTTATTATGGCAATGTGTAACCAATAATAACCATCCACCAATAATCGTCAATAACCAGTATATAACAAAGTTTTGAGTATGCATTCAATGACTGTATTAGAATGAAACTTCAGTAGATAACCAACTTCAGTGGTAAATGTAGATGTCCACAATGTATTAGTAGGATTAGAACTGAAACTCAGCTTAAATGACGACTTAGCAAGAAGCTATAGGTATTAGCATCATCAAAAAAGATTTTCAATTGAAAGTAATTTCCAGATCTGTATGTCAATATATGCTAATAAAATTGATAGTATTGCAACTTAGTGTTGTCGTAAGACTTTCTCCACTCTAACATTCAATATGGATCATTCATCAATAACCAACTTTAAACATCAGAAATCACATGTAATTCAAACCAATATAAATTCCAAATCTGTACATAAGAAAATGCAGCAGAGATATAACTTTAAGGTGTATGAAACATGACAAAAATAGCCCAAGAAATAACATTCAGGGAACCTAAATTAAAGTGCTAACTTTTAATATTTGTTTTTTTGTGTTGGAGCCTTGCAGGCAAGAAGAGAAGGAAAACACAAGGTCTGCAATTTTTATTGCAGACCTGTGTATGCTTGAAGTAAGGGCTTGGATGAGAATGAAGGGATGGAGAAAGTGGAGGAAGATAGAGAAGAAATGGAGGGGAGGAAAAGGGAAGGGAGTAAGGAAGAATGAGGGGAAGGCAAAGTAGAGAGGGCTGCCAATAGGAAGAAGGGAGGAGCAGGTCAAAAGGGATTTCTTGGGCAGCGAAAAGGAGAAAGAGGGGGCCAAGGGTGCTGGGAAAGGAAAAGAGGGAGGCCAAATGTCTTGGAGAGGAGGGCGAAGAAAAAGGAGAGGAGCTGAGGGAGGTCGTAGGGGTTAGGGTCCTGCAAAAACTGGGTAAAAAAACACAGAAAACTCAGAAATAGGGCTTTAGTTTAGGGTTTTTAATTTGAATTTTATAAAAAAAAGTAAAAGCCTAAATTACAAAAAGTTAACAAGATTAATCTAGCATAATATTTACAATGTAAAAACTCAGAAATTTAGGGTTTAGAAGAGTAGATGAACAACTTAGGGTTTCATTAGTGAAAATCACCTAACCCTAGAGCATCGAAGAGGATAGCTCTCCTCTTGAGATGGTGCTTGCTAAGTTTGGAAAGCTAGGGCTTCTTCAACAACCACAAGGGTTGGTTGATGATGCCCCAGCTAAGACAAACTTTGGAGACTAAAAGCTCAAGTTAACAATGCTAGGGTAACTAAAGGCTATAAAATGACTTATGCTAGGGCAAAATGCAACTCCAATGGCTACCATTCAACCTTAGACAAACATACATCCAACATTTAACAAAAAGACATCAAGAGAAAGACTTAGATATCTTCTTGTGCATGTGTCAAGCAAACAACTCTTAGCGTCACCTTAGCAAAGAACAAGAGCAAAGACTTCAAAGATTTGTCCCCAAATTAGCAAGCATGATCATCCTCAAGAGGTGCACATCACTCAAAGAGCCCTAGTGAGGGCAAAAATCAGAAATAAAAGTGTAATCCCATAAAGTTGATATCTAAAAATGAAGTGAGGAAAAGTTATTTATACTTTTCACTCACTTTTACAAAAATAATTAAAATACAGGCCGACATGCCTTTTTAAAATGTCAATTTGAAATTATAAATGTCAACTTAAAATTAAAACAAAAATAATATAAAATAACCAGAACTGTGGGTAATTTGGGGTGTTTTCCCCAGTCTTTATCCACATATGACTAAAATGCCTAAAAATGAGCAAAATAGCCCGTTCTGAAGGCCAGACTGTGGAGGGGGGGTCGTCATGTCCTAACTAACCCCAATAGAAGTGAAAAATCCCTCAACGCTCCCACTCTTTATCAAGCATCACAGTTAGCTCTCATGGATGACATCATCTTTTGTAGGAGGCCCTAGAGAGAGGGCGTTGGTGAGTTGGAGGGCCAGGAGAGTACTGGAGATGCTCTGGAGGATAAAAATGTGTCTCAATGCTGAAACATCTGCCACTGGAGTGGTGGAAAAGAGTTGGGGTCATGTGACCCAGTGATCCACCCTTGGAAGCCCTAGACACCAACCTCAAGGCTTCAAGCCCTTTCATGAGGTAGTCAACAATGCCACTAAGCCATAGTACTTCCAAGAGAGAAATCATAGGGTCTGGCCATAATCCCTACTCAGAAAAAGCTAGCTAAACACCCCTCCTGGCGAGAAAAATGACACCCTCTCCCTGGGGCATCTCTCGAGGTGCACTGGTACTGGTACCATCGTAACACCAGGTAAAGACAAAATTTTGCATTGATAATATTTGGGGTGGAGTGCATAGGCCAAAAGGTGTAATGGTGTGGTCATTGTGTTCCACCTCTTGGTAACTATGTCCTTTATTTGATTGTAAAATACTTCAAAAGGGTCACTTTCACTTGCCTTGATAATTTCCCTTATTCTCTCAAGCATATTATCTATGTTTTCATAGACTTCCCCCAAGCAAGGCATATCTGTGTCAAATGTTCTGATCATGGTCAGGGTTGGTTCTGTAAACCAGAAAAGATATTGGACCTTGTCCCACCATGCATCATCGAGAATGATAGACTTGATTTTTTGCCCCCTATCAGAAGTGGAAGTCCTCCATGATTCCCAAAGAGGGTCAATGACCATTGCCTGTAATGCTTGTCTGACTTCCACAAGCCTCTTTATGACTAGAGTGTGGGAGGAAAAACGAGTTTCAGGAACATACATAAGTTTTGAAAAGTCAAATCTCAAATTAGAAATGATAAATCATATTCAAATACGATTAAAATTCATAATTCACAATACAAATTGTCAAATAACACTAATTAAAAATGGAGTACCTTCAATAGCTCCAACTTTGCAAAACCCCTATAATATGGCTTGAGACATCGAATGATTAGTTATGAACATTTGGATCTCCTTCGCCGCCACATAAATTTCATTGATCCACTCAATCTCACCAATCTTGGCAAGCATAAGGTTCAATGAATGCACTGCACATGGTGTACAAAAGATGTGATCATATCGACCCTCTACTATCAACCCTACAACTCTACATACCTGTGCATTGTCCATGACGACTTGGACAACATTTTGTGGCCCCACACTTTCTATTGCATCAATAAGAATATTGGAAATGAATGCTGCATATTTCTCCACTCCACTGCAATCAATAGCCTTCAAAAACATTGCCCCTTGGGGGCATATTGCAATAACATTGATTAAAGGATGGTTTCTTTGATCCCTCCATCCATCATAAACTATAGACACACCTATTTATGCCCATGTATCCCGGATTGACTGCAATTGTCTATCCACGGATTGCCTTTCTGATGTCAGCAATGTGGTGCGGACCTTTATATACCCAGGGGTCTTGTACCCTTTTGGTGCTTCATTGATCGCTTTAATCATATTTTGCCAATATGGGGAGCGCACCAAATTGAATGCTAGCCCATTTGCATAAATGCAACGAGCTACATGCTCATCGACTACTTCTCTGCCTTGATTATTGAATGTTGTTTCAAGAGGTCCCAAAGTAGGCCTTTTGTTACTTGTGGCAACCGGTCTAGATGGCAATGGGGGCCTAGTTGTAGTGTTTTGCATAGGGAGCTTTCCTTTATTAGCATGTCTCCTATCAGCAACATCTTGCAAAGATGCATAGAACATAAGTTTTTCACGACTCAAACCTGGTCTAGGTTGGCCATTGGGACCATTTGGACCAGTGCATATCAACACCCCCATGTTAGTTTGCCCAGTGAGATGGGCCTTCACTCTAGTGTATGAACCATTTTGGATGCTGTTGCATTCACTACATTTCCATTTATACGAACCGCCCCCATGATTTTTGCCAATAATATCTACAAACTCCCATAATGGAGACCTTGGGTCTTTTTTGAGAATGAGTTCTCCTAGTACATTTTGCCCCTTGACTTCGTTGCTGTGATGCCATTTTTACACTTTACAATAGTATGTAATATGTACAAATTAATTAAGGAATATTAGATATGTAGTCTGTAGACTCTGTACAGACTGTGTATTCAAATTTCAAACTGTACATACTATATCAGACTGTGTATTGACTATATTCTAAATAATAATTAGTAATTTATAATTTATACAAAAGCAAACTGCCAAAAACTAATGAGACCGATTGTCATAATTTATAATAAAAAACAAAAATTCAAAATGTTGCTGACTGTCAGTGTCTCATGTAGCTGGGAAAACTAATAAATTATTTTCAATTTAAAAGAATTGGTACAATTATGAAACGAAAATTGCCATAAAATTAATAAATTGCCCTAAAATTTAAATTAAATAAATTTAATATGTTGCTCTAAAATTTAAATTAAATAAATTTTTAATTTTTAATTATAATTATTAATTTATAAAAATCCATTTAATTAAATTTAATAAATTTAATATCATAATAAGGTAAAAAATTATTAAATTTAATTATTTGCATATGCATGCTAAAATTTATTAATTACTTGATTTTTGCACTAACGTGGTGTGCTATCGATCACATGTTATCAAGCTCAGGTTCAAGGCTCCACCGTCTCTGCTGTCGGGCAAGCTTTCGTTCTCTGTTGCTAGCGTCAAGTTCGAGTTCTCTACTGTCGAGGTCTCTGCTGTCGGGTCAGACCTACGTTCTCTGCTGCCGGTGTCAAGCTCGAGCTTTGGTTCTCCTTAGTTCTGTTGGCGTCTAGATCGGGCAGCTGTTCCCTGGTCTTTGTCTGTTGTCGGTGTCAAGCTCTGAAACTGTCGTTTTCTCTTGCGGTCGTTTTCTCCCGTCGCTGCTCCTGTGTCGTTTTTCCGAGTGTCGTTTTCCTGTTGGTGCTCAGTGCAATGTCTCGTTGGAAGTGGAGTAGGGCGCGAAGTGGGGTAGGGTAAGGTAGACAATAACCTTGAACAACGTGCGTAACCTAAGTGGTGGGGCTTTGATGTGGCGGATCCGGCTGAAAAATGACGTTGACTGATTTTTTCCACGGGATCCGTTTCCAATGACGCGATCCGTATCCGCAAACAGTGTTGTCGTAATTTTCGTGGTTCCGTCGTGGATCCTGGTGGATCTGGATCGGACCGTGGATCCTACCGTCACCCCCGACGGATCCGGTAACACAGTATAAATATATGGTATATAATTTTCCTTCTCTCTGTTCTCTCTCTACATAGGCATTCTAAATTATATATAACTAGCACGTTGCACACCCACTTATCTTGTGGCCGGTGAACATTGATAGGCCACAAGTTAAGTGCCACAAATAAGTTATTTGTTACTTGTTCTCCTGTTATCCATGCATCAGCTAGGAGTTGTCCATGCATCAGCTAAGAGTCATCCATGCATTAGCTACCACTCATTTTTGATATTCTTTTTTCCTTTATAATTGTTTATTTTGAAATTGGAACGACTGCCATAAAATCAATATGGACAATACACTTGTCTCATCCTCGTGCAATCTAGGAAAAACATAGATGCTAGTCCACCCCAAATTCTAAGATATAAACACCTATCGATATAGATTTCGACACATCCACACACCCCTTCACACTTGCATTCATCCGCTATAATATTACATTCTATATGCTATTATTGTATGCCGCTATCTATATGGTGACTAAGTTAACAAATCAAGGATTATAATATGCTAATTATTTGTCATAATCATGTGGTGTTTGTGTTATAAATCTGTGTGCGCATATCATTCCTCCCTTACCCATCCATATCACAAAAGATGTCTATCTTGCTTGTGCGTGTTTGTTTGATTACATGTATCTTCTTTAACATATATATCACACACATTACTAAATACTACAGATTAACAAAGGATTTTATCATGGCAATTATTTGCCATGGGTACATTTTGACATATATGTATATCTGTCTGTAACGTCCCCACCCATCCAACCAAGGCAAAGGAGGGACCATGAAGCCAATCTATGGGGCTTGTTAAGCAAACTCAGCGATTCATTAAGATTCATATTTTTAAAAACCCATGTGTGCAGATGTAAATTCAACAAACATGCACAGCAGAGATAAATTCATCCACACACATAATTTCATGTGCATTCAATATATCAATAACAACCATTTAACTTAACACATTGTAGAATTAAATACAAGCAGAGAATATACTTATCTCAATGTAATGTTGCCCCCAACAACTAGCTATGTCGCTGCAATGTTCCACCCAACCGTAGGCTCTTTGACAGCATATACTGAGTCCGTCCGAAGGCCACCCCCGAGCTGGGCATGATATCTACAAGGAAAAGGGGATTTCAAACTCATACACAGTTGAACAACCAAATAGTCATTTGGATCTAAGCCAAGCTAGACCACTGCTGGGTTTATCAGGCTAAATCTGAATCCTTTTCAATTGTGGATGCTTCCACTCAAGTTCAATCCAAAACAATGGAAACCCATTTCAACCCCAACAATCCCCTACACACAGAAACTCATAAACTGGGCATGGGTACACATAACAGCAAAACCCCAAGTGTTGGGTATGGATGGAAAACGTGGGAAACCCAAAAACGAAATGAGAAATGGGGAGAACAACCCTGGAAAGGCAATTTCGTTTTCAGAAAACGTTTGGGGACAACCCAGGAGCAAAAATGACCTCCATTAAACCCCCAATTTGTGGTTCTCTTCTCCCAGCCACTATGCTAACCAAAAACGAGTTTGCAGGCATGGAGAAATGCAGGAAATGGTAAAAACGTGGAGGATAAAACCCCAACAATCCAAAACGCTCAACAGGCTTCAAATAAAAACGCCCAACAAGCTAAAAACGCCCAGCAAGCTTCAAGAAAAATGCCCAGCAAGCTCCCAAAAACGCCCAGCAGCTAAAAATGCCCAGCAAGCTTCAAGAAAAACGCTCAGTAGACTCTCCAAACGTGAGAGGGTGAAGTCTGACCATGAAGAATGGCTTGAGAAGGCAATTCGTGGGAGTTTTCTTGCCCAAGAAGGAAAAACATGTTTTTCCATGAGGGTGGCTTGCCCATACTCGAATTTTGGACAGCCATACCTCCCCAATCCCCAAGGCATTAACTTCTTCACCCTCCTCTTGGGAGAAATGAATGATTGGGCACCAAAGTCAACATGGGTAATTGATGGTTCATGGGTTCTCTCATTGACACTTGACTTGACTTGATTGGCTCAAGGGTTTGAATATTTCCCTCCCAATTCCTTGCAATATCATGCCCCCATCTCTTGTTGCATTGCATAGCTAGTTGTGGGCATTTATATTAAAATGCATATTTACAATTCCCATGGCTCACTAGCACATGGGTTAATTAATACCAACATACTTTCCTCTTCAAGATCGAGAGTTCACTAGCGGGGCCTTGGCCTTGAGCTCGATGCTAGGAATCATACAAAATATGCATACAATATTTACATTATAGCCCAAATACTATAAGGGTCAAAATGGGGGACATTACATTCCCCTCCCCTTGGAATAACACCGTCCTCGGTGTTCCAATTACTTAGGAATACATACTGGCTATATACATGTCCAAAATTCACAAAATATGGCAGGTCTGTCCTACACCTCACCCTTTACTTGGGTTTTCAGGACCAAGTCTTTTGGTCTTCACAAACTGCTTCTGCTGGCTTGGACCTCCTAGCTCTGCATGAGGGCATTGTTCCAAAACAATCCCTTTCCTTTCTTTACCTTCCCGTTGATCTACAAGTCTGGAAACTTTATGGTGGCTACCCTCTTGATGCTCCATTGTTGGGCAGTCATGGAGGCAATGATTTCCTCCACATCCCCAACATTTCATTGGTTGCTTTACCTTTTCCTTCTCAAATTTTTTTGAGTCTTCCCACCTGGAACGTTTCTTAATCGACCAATTGGATGAATGCTTCTTCATGGATCTACTTTCCTTTCCTTTATTGATTGCTCTCAGAATGCTTTTTACCTCTTTTTGCAGACGAATAGAGTCCTGCAGAACCTCGTGGTTCATCTCATTCTGTTGCCTCTGTAGCTTGAGCATCTCCCCGAGATTTTCTTGGGTCTTTGCAATTGTTTGAAGAAGACTTTCAGCCAACTCTAATAGCCCTCGGTTTGCCGCCATGGTCAATGTGTACAGTTGACCACACTTTAGTTACTAGCAACACTTGCTCGTGTCGGCTGCAACCAATTGTTTCAATTTCTCACTTGTGAGATTTATCATGGAAACTCTTTGTTAGGACAAGCATAATATAAACATTAAAATTAGTCAATTATTTCCTAATTGGCATGGAACGTCCATGCTTCACTCATGCGACTTCCAAATTTTCATGCTTTCCCAACATACACAGGATCTCTTTCATGTTCATCCTTTCACAGTGAAATAACTATTTTAGCATTCACAATTTTAATTCAAGCAAATAAACACATTCTTCTTCTAGTCATGACATGCATTCAACAATTATTTGTTTTATAAATGCATCAAAAAGGAAAGAGAAGAGTAAGAGTTTTCTCCCTCTTAGTCTTGTTTTATTACGAAGCTATGCCATCACTGTGGTTTCATGCTCCTTAGTCTCTTTCACTTTAATGTGAATGCTTGAATTGCCCTTTATTGGCCATGACACTTAGTGTCTAAGGTCTGTTTCAAGCTTTTCAACTTGGGTACCCCTTTCCACTCTGCTTACAGAACCTCTGGTTGCTAGGACCCACTCATGTCCACTAGCACCATCTTTATTACCGCTCATATTGAGCTCTTTAGGACGGTCATATGTCCATATGCATCCCTATGATGCCTTCTGGGTCTTTGCTTCCAACAATACCTACACTCAAACATTGAATCAATTCACATGTTTAGTTTATTTCATAAGGTTTTTCTCTAAACAAGAGTTTGAGAAATCATAACCAAATCATATACACACGTATATTCATAAGCAAGAAGTTGCAAGATAACCAAATACTTATCTGTATTGGATGTCTTCACTTTATTCCACGGGATCCTTCTTTGCCTTACGAGCCTTGGATTTCCCGTGAACACAATTATGAATGTTGGGCCAGCACGTAGGCTACTCCACAATCATTCGAATAGGCAATGCCAGGCCAGTACGTTGACTGGTTTTATCAATTGTTTAAGGGGTATTGGGCCAGCATGCACGCTGTTTTCACAATATTAAGTAATTAATGCCCATCTAGTTACTCCCTGGATTTATCAATAATTTCATAGCGCCCACTCATTCACTCTCTGGATTTACCAGCAATTTATAGTCTTTCAGGGTCTTGCCTTCCTGCAATGACCAAGGTTTCCAACAAAGAAACAATAGTGTATCAGCTTAGCTGTTAAAAGATTTATACCTGAAATCTTCATTATTCCAAACAAAACATAAACGAAAATGAATACTTATCTGTATTGTGTGTTTCCCCTCTGGTCCACAGGATCCTGCTTCGCTTTGCAAGCCTTGGGATCGCCTATGGACTTTGATGTAGTTAATGCTTAACCAGTACACCTCTCCATCGGCTGGATTTACCAAGCATTTGGTGGTGCCCAACCAGTCCCATACCTGGTTGGCCCTCTCCATTGTCGAGCCAGCACATTCGTTTGGGTCATTGACCAATGGAAGGAAACTGCGCCACCTGACCATTATAGGTCAAGGCTCTACTATGGAGCCATAGGCATCTTAGGGTTTGCAGTCAGTCCTCGGCGCCCGCCCTCCCACTGCTGACCCAATAGAGATTTTATGCCTTCACCAATGTCACCACACTTTCTTGCACCATAACCCTTCACACACACATCAACTCTTCATTCATACAAGGACGCCACTCCTTCTATTGTGCAAATCGGTGGTTCCTCTTTGGAACTTTATAGGTGACTTTCTTGACTTCAGGTTAACATGACCCCACTCACACAAGGATGATACCTCTTCTTATTACACAACTCTTCGGGCTTGTCCATCCCTTCGCCTGTCCATCCCTTCTGGTAATATTTCGTGTGAGCATAAAAAGGTTGCCAATTCCAATACAGTCCTTTTGCGTACCCTTCTTTACTTTGCCTCTTAATGTGCAGTATCAATCTGCATTTGTATAGGCTGACAACACAAGAAGGATAAGCAAGCTCATCAGTATTGCTGTTCAATTTCTTTAACCACATTCCATATCATTCACTATCAAGTATTGAAACACCAGGAATGCGTCCATTCCCTTAGGGTGTAGTCAATATTGAAAACCCTATCATGACCCAGCACCAGAAAAGGTGTGCACCCCCTTTCCGATGTGTGTCGTGTAGGCCCTAATCATACTCAAGCAGTCTGCAATGATATAAATAAGATAGAGCATGCTCTGCATATTAACCCTAATAATTTAGACATGCATGTTCTTGCCTAGGGTCACAAAATACTCATTCATTTTGCAGATGTGTCTCACATGCCTTTTTGGCATAGCTTTACCATCTCACTCTCATGGTTTGCCGACATGCGGTTTGGCTGAGACATTATCATTGGCGTTTCACCCAAAACCCATTTCCAAAGCATGGGGTCTTTCCCATCTAGTTTGGCTTTTGCAGGCCATCACTCCTGGTCTTCCTGCAATGTGTCTTCCTGGCACATTTATCAAATAGCCAAACAGTTAGCAGCATTTAGCAATAAAATTCAAATCTGATTTCTCTAATCAGTCAATGGCATCGATAATATCACCAAAATCATTCACTTCATGTGAATCATTACCATACTGGAGTTGCATGGTTCGATTTTGTTGTTTTATGCAATTATTCTCTTGCTCTTAAGATTGATAATAGTTCACCATTCCATCTATTATCTAATTGCAATGAAACATACATCACAATCATGCATTCTCACAATGCATCTCATCATGTGCACCTATGCCTATGCATGCACATTTACATCACTCACATAATCTTTTAATGTGCATTCACTCAATGCATAACCACAAGATTGTGCATAATATTTTAATGCACATTTCCTCAATGCTACCCAACATTAAGTTATGAGTACTATGCGTTCAACATAATTCAAACATAGTTGAAGGGATCTTACCAAATCCGCTTTCAACATTCATGCAATTTATGCACCAATAACCATTACCTGCATGGCTGATATTAACATCACTTGATGTTACCTGATCAGGCCTCTTACCAAGGCTACACAGTCCTTTTGCCAACCTCATGATCATAGATTTGTTGCACCATCTCTTCCTCATACGGTTGTTGGTCATAGGCAACAACATCATTCTTGTCTTTAGCCATGCTTCAGTTGCCTTTGGCCCTATAACCAATGCGAACACAACTAATGATTAGCAACCACAATCATTGTCTTAAGTGGCTCATTGCATATGTAAAACTTCACTATTTTACCAATGTGCAATATCTTATTCATGCACAACATTTCCACATGCACTATGCAATGTTTGTTAATATGCCATCTAGTGCATATGCATCTATGTAATCTCTTACATTTTCACATTCCTATGCCATAGTTTATATGCATGACAATTTTATTAATTATAAATACGATATCAAAACAGGGGGTTAAGGAATTCTCCCTTTCCAATCCCTCATCGTAGAATGGAATCCCTCTTCCATATCATAGTTGGTATGATTTCCTTCTAGTCATGCAATTGTAGAAATTGCCCATATTGACAACAAAATTTTGTTTTTGTCAAAACAGCCGCTGGCACTCTTTTGCACCAAATATCTATGATACCTGTGGACGCCATTCAAACTCTGGTCACGCATCCCTGTCCTCCTCTGGATAAGCTTTCCAACGCCTATCTCCGTGCTCCATTCCGACTCAGGACATGGAATTTACATTCTTCCGAAAATGCAACTTTGCCCAAATTTTGCTCGAAATTCGGCACTTTTACACAGCTGTAATTTATTTTGAAAGGCTAGCTTCAGTTGCTTGTAGAAGCAAATTTAGGAAGAATCATGAAAACTTATCTACCGGGCGAAGGTAGTCTATATAGTGAGGAACACTCAGCAACCTTCAGATCACTATTCCGATGCACCAGTCAACTTCTATAAAATTCGGGGTTTGGCTACTTTTAACTTTTAACTTTTCCCTCAAAATCTCAAAATTTGGCCAAAAATGGCTATCTCCCAAACTATGCATTTCTGGAAAATCTTCGTCTAACGGAAACTGTCCGTCTTAATGAGAAGATGAAATGTCTAGTTCAGAAATTTTTTTAATTCCAACATCTAGGGTCACTTCTATTGTCCACAAGCTTTTCAAAATCCCCAAAAAGTGGCCCGGAACAGTGCTTTTTGGCTTTCTTGCTCACCCCGAATCCACATCCTTTGGAGTTTGGTTCCCGGATTCCAAACTTAACACTGTGCCTGCTCCATGGCCGTGCCATATCAATTTTAGCTCAAGTCGACCTTCCGTCAAGCCTCGGGACACTGTCTTACAAAAGTCACTATTCTCCATTTTCTATCAAATTGGAGCATACTGGGTTCGGGACCTTCTCTGGTTCTTTCATGGCCTTCGCCGATGGCCTCCAAGCCCCACAGGAATCATCCTGTTCTGAGCTCGACCGCTCCTTCTACCCAAAAATCAAGTTTTGGGCTCTATACTTTTTTTTTTTCTTGTTCCGCTCCTCCCATCGCTGGTCGCGACTCAACTTTTGCGACCATCGCTGGATTTAACCTTAACTTCCCCGTCGCAGCGCAGGTTTTATCCTCAACATTGCCGCCCTTGGTGCTAGATCTAACCCTAAAATCGCCGCCGTAGCGCAGGTTTTAACCTTAAAGTCGCCGCCGCGTGTCGCAAACTTAACATTAATTTTGCCGCCGCGCGCCGCGCATGGCGTAGATTTTATCTTTAACTCTGATGCCGCACACCGCGCATGGCGCAGCTGCCGCCACGCACCGCGCATGGCGCAGCTGCCGCCATGCACCACGCATGGCGCAGATTTTACCTTTAACTCTGCCGTCGCGCACCGCGCATGGCACTGATTTTACCTTTAACTCTGCCGCCGCGCACCGCGCATGGCGCAGATTTTAAAACAAGACACTTAGAAAATTTTTGAATCTCTCTTCCCTTGCAGCGCAGCATTTATGCTAATTTTGGCGCCGTGTGCGCAGAGTTATGCTTAACTTTGTCGCCATGCCTGCACATGGCGTAGGAATTAGCGTTAATTTCTCCGCTGCAGCAAACACTTAGAAATTTTTTCAATTTCTTAAAAACAGTTAGAATTTCTGGGAATGTATCATTCTTTTCTTTACAGAGTAAGCCACTCATAGATCATACTTGCATAGAACAAAACAGTATTTCAAGAAGAATTGCACCTCTTCTATGTCAAAAATAAAACAACACAACAACAAAATAATATAGGATGGCAAGCATTCAACCTTGAAAAGGGATTTCCTTCCTCCCTCCTCACTTTCATAAGATGAAATCAATGCAAGCAGTTTTGCAAAAATCCCCAAAACAGTCATGGGAATGATTTCCCATTCTAACAAATAGAAGCCATGAGATCTTCAGTTTTCCTTAATGCGTTTTAATTCCAAATACTAACTAAATATACACACAATGATTTATATCTCTATGAAGGGCCCAACAGCCGTAGTGTTGAACCTTAAGCTCTGATACCAAATGTAACGTCCCCACCCATCCAACCAAGGCAAAGGGGACCATGAAGCCAATCTATGGGGCTTTTTAAGCAAACTCAGCCATTCATTAAGATTCATATTTTTAAAAACCCATGTGTGCAGATGTAAATTCAACAAATATGCACAGCGGAGATAAATTCATCCACACACATAATTTCATGTGCATTCAATATATCAATAACATCCATTTAGCTTAACACATTGCAGAATTAAATACAAGTAGAGAATATACTTATCTCAATGTAATGTTGCCCCCAACAACTAGCTATGTCGCTGCAACGCTCCACCCAACCGTAGGCTTTTCGACAGCATATACTGAGTCCGTCCGAAGGCCACCCTCGAGTTGGGCATGATATCTACAAGGAAAAAGGGGATTTCAAACTCATACACAGCCGAACAGCCAAATAGTCATTTGGGTCTAAGCCAAGCCAGACCACTGCTGGGTTTATCAGGCTAAATCTGAATCCTTTTCAATTGTGGATGCTTCCACTCAAGTTCAAGCCAAAACAATGAAAATCCATTTCAACCCCAACAATCCCCTACACACAGAAACTCATAAACTGTGCATGGGTACACATAACAGCAAAATCCCAAGTGTTGGGTATGGATGGAAAATGTGGGCAACCCAAAAATGAAGTGAGAAATGGGGAGGACAGCCCTGGAAAGGCAATTTCGTTTTCAAAAAATGTTTGGGGACAACCCAGGAGCAAAAACGACCTCCATAAAACCCCCAATTCGTGGTTCTCTTCTCCCAGCCACTGTGCTAACCAAAAACGAGTTTGCAGGCATGGAGAAATGCAGGAAATGGTAAAAACGTGGAGGATAAAACCCCAGCAAGCCAAAACGCTCACCAGGCTTCAAATAAAAACGCCCAACAAGCTAAAAACGCCCAGCAAGCTAAAAACGCCCAGCAAGCTTCAAGAAAAACGCCTAGCAAGCTCCCAAAAACGCCCAACAAGCTTCAAGAAAAATGCCCAGTAGACTCTCCAAACGTGAGAGGGTGAAGTCTGACCATGAAGAATGGCTTGGGAAGGCAATTCATGGGAGTTTTCTTGCCCAAGAAGGAAAAACACGTTTTTCCATGAGGGTGGCTTGCCCATACTCGAATTTTGGACAGCCATACCTCCCCAATCCCCAAGGCATTAACTTTTTCACCCACCTCTTGGGAGAAATGAATGATTGGGCACCAAAGTCAACATGGGTAGTTGATGGTTCATGGGTTCTCTCATTGACACTTGGCTTGACATGATTGGCTCAAGGGTTTGAATATTTCCCTCCCAATTCCTTGCAATATTATGCCCCCATCTTTTGTTGCATTGCATAGCTAGTTGTGGGCATTTATATTAAAGAGCATATTTACAATTCCCATGGCTCACTAGCACATGGGTTAATTAATACCAACATACTTTCCTCTTCAAGATCGAGCGTTCACTAGCGGGGCCTTGGCCTTGAGCTCCACGCTAGGAATCATATAAAATATGCATACAATATTTACATTACAGCCCAAATATTATAAGGGTCAAAATGGGGGACATTACACTGTTTATACATTAATATAAGGAAAAAGGCATTCATACTTACATACACACCTTGCCTTTAACCATGATTACTTGTAGGTAAAAAATGATTATAGGTAACCACTGTTAAACGTCAACCATGATTACATGTGGTAAAGAATTGATTGTAGATAAGATAAGATAAAATAATTTATTAATGTCCAACAAATGACCACAAACGTAGGTCAATGGGACTATGTAGTACCATGAGAACAATACAAAGTGGGAGCATAAAAGTAGCTCCTATAAAAGATAAAAAGCAAAACTTAAATCAAACCCTAGTTCTATAAATGGAGAGTCGGTCTTGGAGAAGAATATGTACAAGGAGGGATATGAAGAGAGCTAGTCCAAGGAAGGACAGTGGATCCAAGAACTGTAATGCAAAAATGGTGATGGTGAAATTGTCATGGCCATTGAAAGCACTGGAAACATTGGGAGTATCTCTCCTACCATTCGAAGCCGATCGAAGAAAGCTAGAAAGAGTACTCTGTCTGGAGGAAGGGCTAAACGAAGAACTACATTGAGTAGTGCACCACTTCCTGGGGGAGGGTACTTGATGCTGCAACCTGGAAGAAGTCATTCGTTTGTAGCGATGGGGTTAAAGCATATGCCATCCTCTGTCCTAACTGAGTGGTCAAGGTTTGTGCCATCCTCTGTCTGTCTCTTGGTGCCCCTAGAAGAAGGAAGTACTGAAAAGAAGGAAGTGATACACTGAATGGAGCCTGGTCTTGACTGAGAATGTTGTTAAGGGTGACGGAGCGAAATCGAAAGGCCTCCTGCAAGTATAAGGCTAGACATCTCTGATCATGGTAACTGAAAAATCTAGACAAAGTCTGGAGCTTGTTGAGAAGAAGGTCCTTGAAAAGACAATGAAATTGCCCGCGGATCTTGTAGTAAATGGGACATCAAAAGATGAAATGCTTCTCAGTCTCAACCTCTCGAAGGCGACATACTTGGCAGATCCTGTCTGATCGGTCAAGCTAGTGATCAGTTTCTATCCAGAGACAGTGAAAGCCCACTCTGAATTGGCCTAAAGGAATACGAAGAGCATGTGCCCAATGCCAGAATGTGTAAGGAGGACGAACAATGAGACCATCCCTCAGATCCAAGAAGTGCGTAGTGTAGAAGGCCATCTTGGGGGACGTAACCCCCCTGGAGGGTTGATCCAAGTGACCTGGACAAACTGCTTGTAAATGTCATCTCTAGTGATTCTGTTCAGCTCCTGTCTAGTAGGTAAAAGGCAACCAAGTGCATTCAAGGAGTACCCAAAAGGAGGAATTCGGTCCATCGCAATCTCAACAGGATGCTAAAAGATCCACGACACCCGCAAACCAACATCTAGAGTGACCTGAGGGATTGGTTGAGGCGATGGCCTCTGAAGAGAGATAGGCCAAGTATGTGTATTGATCATGCCCTTTTGCCATGTCGGCAAAGCTTTGAAGGAAGTGTAAGAGAGCGACAAGGCTGAAGATAGCCTCAAGCCGAAAAGGTCAAGCACCAAACTCTGTGAGCACGATGGATTGAGGTGTTGTCTAACGGAGGAGGAGGATTTGTACTCTCTCTGGTGAGGCCCAATCAGAGTCAAGAAGGCATGGCCCCCAAACCTTAGAGCCATATAGTACTGTGGGTCGGATGAGAGTATCCATGCGAGACATCTTGGATGAGATATCCCGAAAATGGTGTCTGAAGCACTGTCTCTCTAAAAGGGCTAGGGAGACATATCGTTTATTAACTCGGGGATGAAGAGCATGCTGCAGGTTGAAACGAGGCCCTGTGAACTGAACTCCCAAATAGGTATAGGTGATCGTGATCTTGACCTCTTCCCCTGTAAAGAAGAAATGAAGATCAGTGAGTAGCTTCTTCGATCCATTGAAGATCATAACCTTGGTTTTACCAAAGTTGATTGTCAATTGACGAAGATCACAGAAGAGGACCAAGGCATCTAACTGTCTCTGCAAACCCTTCGGAGATGAGGCCAAGAGGACCACGATGTCGGCGAAGAGCAGAATAGAAATCAAGACTTGGTGAAGAAGACACCCATCACCGTCCTGAATGTGCTCTTGTAAGAAAGACTCTAGCTCATCAATGTAAATCCCAAAAAGAGTGGGGGGCAGAGTGGACACCCTTGCTTAACCCCAATGGTACTCTCGACGAAATTTGAGATCCCGTGGGCCATACAAAGACGCCCAGGGATTGACTTATATAATTATAATTTCATAATGGTAGTTAGGAGGGTCTCGAAAATGCCAATTTCTCGGAATCTTTGGAACAATGCCACTTTGGCGACATAGTCGAACGCCTTGCGAAAGCCTACAAAACTGACTATGGTTAAGACTTTGTCATCATTTATTGATTAAATCAAACCTAGCTCTAATTCCAACTTTTAGTACTCTAACAAGCTTTGATACCACAAAATGACCAATCTTTGATACCGTGCATTTGAATTTTGATCTTTATCACAAGGTTAGCTTCTGACACCAAAGTGTAGGACTCAACCTTGGTGGGAGTTGGGACAGATTGATTTACATTGCAGGGTTAGTGCACATTTCCTGACAGGTATTATGCTCACATCAGAGAATAGAAGTTTGACAAAATCATTTGCAGAAAAAGTAGGACAACTCTTTGACTTGCTGTAGTCAGTGGTTGTGTTTGACATCTTGACTAGATCTTCTTCTTCATCAAACATCAATGGCTTGAAGAATTTCCACTTCTCCATTATGCATAATGGGAAGATACCTAAGTGTATTGGTAGAACCAACTTAAAGGCATGATCTTTTCTTTGATGCATAAGTAGAGTTAGTGCATACTGAATTGGCCTAAATTTCAGGCTTTTCCCCTTGCACTGCTCCTTCAGCGAATGCAACCATGCTTTGTCTCTGACTTAGAACTTGTGTTTGACTCAATGCATGTCATCTTGTTCTTTGCACTTCTTTTGAGTCTTATGCAATGTCTCTTGCATGGCAACTTCTTTTTGATGAGTCTTTGGGATCATGCCCTACATTGCAAGGATGCTTGAGGTTGGAAGTTGGAACCCAAACATGTTTTGAATGGTGATTTGTCAGCGGAACTATGTATAAATCTGCTGAATGTAGGACAATTGCTCATCCCATATCATCATATATTGATGGTCATACATCATCAATAATTGCACCAATGTGTGTTTCATAACAAATTTTTCGTATGTTTGTAGGTGAAATGTGTGCTCTTGTTCAACTTGGTGTTCCTAATCAAACATAATGCATTCCAAAAGTGACTTAGGATCGACCATCCTTGTCAACTATGGTGGAGTCAACAACTCGAGTTTCACCTGGACACGTTTGAAGAATAGGTTTGTAGTTTGCTACCTTGTCATGATCATTTTGCAAGGAATCGAAGTTGCCATCTGGTTAACCTGTTAACAATGACCAAATTGTAATCATATTGTATCAAGGTGGTCGATATATCCCTCAAGAAGTCCCTTGATGTTCACTCCCGTAGGTTGGTCAACATTGGTAGAGGTTTGTTGAGTCCTAGCTTTCCATTTGATGGTTTAAAGTTTTAAACATGCAATATAATGTGCACCCTTGAATGTAATTCTACATCTTCTCCTGTTAGAAATACCTTTCAGATTAGTTGGTCTTTTGCACTCCAAAGTGGCGAACTATTTTGGAGTGGTGTCATCTTACTAACTTGAGTTGTTGATGTTGAATTACACAAAGTGTGTTGAGTTTGAACAACTCACCTTCGAGTTGGTAGATTTTGTACTCCTCAATTCAACTTTTAGTTGACTTCATCACTGATGTTGTTAGTCCTTATCTACTGAAAACAATGTGTTGAACACTTTGAATTCAATTGCCCTTTGATCGTTTGCCCCAAGTCTGTTATCAACAATTAAGACATAAAATCAACTACTTGGTCTTGTGCTGCTTACTTATATTTGATGATTAGGATGATCTAGTGTAAACATGCTATATAATGTGCACCCTTGAATGTAATTTTCTACAACTTCTCGCATTTAGGGCTAGTAGAAATACCTTTGCAGATTAGTTGGCTTTTGCACTCCAAAGTGACCAACTATCTTGGAGTGGTGTCCTATAATCTACTTGAGTTGTCAAGGTTGAGTTACACAAAGTGTGTTGAGTTTGAACAACTCACCTTTGAGTTGGTAGATTTTGTACTCCTCGATTCAACATCTAGCTGACTTCATTAATGATGTTGTTGAAGTCCTTGTCAACTGCATACATTGTGTTGAACTGTTTGAATTCAATTGCCCTTCGATCATTGTCCCCAAGTCTGTTATCAACGATTAAGACATAAAATCAACTATTTGGTTTTGTGCTGCTTACTTATATTTAATGATTAGTATGATCTAGTGCAAATGGTGACCATTAGTGGTGTTGTATTTGTTACAATTTCAATAGAGTTTGCAAAAACCACAAGGGCTTGTGATTGGTGTGCACAATTGTCTCCTTACCTATTAGGTATTGTTGCTAGTGCTTCATGGATTGCACATTTGTATATATCTCCTCTTCATTAGTTAGGTACTTGATCATCTCATGTAAAAATTGTCTTTAAATGGAAGGCTCAGTGTGCCTTGTTGAATTAGCATAGTTCCCATGGTGTATCTGGCTGCTAATGTACATCTGGCTGCTAGAGATACATTGAAACTAGGTACATCTTTGTGGCCTTGTGAAAGTGGGTCGTCTGCCAACAAAATAGGAGGATGCACATTGTTTCATTGATCTAATATCATTTGTGTTCATGTCTAGGGAATGTGCACAACATTTAGCACCTCTGGTGGTTGAGATAGGTTGGAAAGAGGTGACGTACCTGGTGGTTGAGATAGGTTGAAAAGAGGTGACCTACCTAGTGGTTAGTTTTGATCTTTGAGAGTGTCACACATTGGAAGGTGATTCCATCTTTGTATTGTGGAAGTGCAGGTTGTAGAATCTCTTGGAGGAAGACGAGTTGTGGTACCTTGTGGATAGAAGGTAACAACTACCATTGATCCCAAGGACTTGGTAGAGCATACTAAGAAATCAGCCAAGGCGAAGCGAATCATCCTTGATTCATTGAAGGATCACTTGATTCCTCACATCTAAGAGAATATGACAAAGGAGATGTTTGAATCCTTGGTCATGATATATCATAGTGTCAACCTATCTTTTAAAATGATTTTGAAGAACAAGCTAATCGGTACCTGCATGAGCAAGATTGATATTGTACTAACTATTTGATTAATATCAAAGAGTTGAGTGTCAATGCATTGACATTGGAAAATAGATTGATTAGAGTGAGCTAGTTCAGTGTTCTTAGAAGAAGAGGAAGGGTGGGCAACAATGGTAGCATAAGCAGTTTGTAGGGAGTGCAGGAGTAGTTGAGCTTGCATCCAGATTGGAAACAACCTTCTCCACAGTGTCATGTCTCTACACTAACACTGTTTTTGGTGTTGGGTGGTGTTTGGACAATGGAGATTCAAGATACATGATATCCAGGATATTAACTTTCTTCAAACTAGAAGAACGAGATTTTGACATGTAGTTGGAGCTCGGTGATTATAACAAGTACTCAATGTTTGGGATGGGTTCTGTCTCATTTTGCATGTGAGTAGAAAGGGTTCTGAGCTACATGGGTTATTGTATGTCCCTGGTCTAGACAAGAATCTTCTTTTGGTTTCCTTTCTAATGTATCTAAAGTGTATGGATGAGTTTGATGATGAACAAGTGATTATTAGAAAACATGACCTTGATCTTGGTTGAGTTTTGGTTGGAGGAGTGCATGAGGGTGGCCTATATAGGTTCCTAGCATATCCCATGAAGCATGGAGCTTTGGTGCATAGCTGTGACAATCTATGTGAACTTTGGCACATACAATTAGGTCACTTGTGTTATGGATCTTTCCTCTCTTGAAGGACATGGTGATGGGACTCCCAAATTTCAAGGTGGAGAGGACATGAGTGTGCAAGTGATGCACACTCAACAAGCATGCCAACATTGCTTTTCGAAGTAGTGAACACAAATTGAGAGGGATTCTTGATCTGGTACATTTAGATGTGTGTGGACCCATGTCATTAGTGTCATTGACAAGTAATATCTATTATGTTTCTTTTATTAACAATTCTTCTAGGAAAATCTAGATTTATTTTATGAAGACCAAGGATAGGGTCTTTCGTAAGTTCAAAGAGTTCAAATCTCTTGCGGAGAACTAGACAGGGAAGAAGATGAAGGGCACTTAGATTTGATATTGGAGGAGAATAGCTCCAAGGAGTTTGATTCCTTTTGTAGATAGGTAAGGATCAAGAGTAAGTTCACTCAATTCCTCTCAACCTGCAATAGAATGGGGTTGTTGAAATATAGAACAAGGGCGTTGTTGAAATAACCAAGGATATGGTTCATGACCTAGATATACCTATGTTCCTTTGGGCAGAGGCATTTAGTAAAATTCTCTACATTCTAAATAGGGGTCTTCATAGGATATTGAAGGACAAAACAACAGAGGAAGCTTTTGCAGGGGAAAAACCTCAAATGCCACACTTTAATATCCTTGACGAGGAAATAACTAGATTGGAACCTTCCAGTAAGGATGGTGTTTTTTGGATATCGTGAGTTTTCTGAGGCTTATAGAATCTACTTTCCATCACAATGGAAGATAGTGGTGAGCCTAGCCGTGAAGTTTGATGAGGGTGCTTGGTCCTTAAGGTCTTAGAAGCCTTTAGGAGAAGTTGACGAGGGAGAAACACTTGCCATCCCAAAATCTGATCCAATGAAATCAGAATTTTAAAATCGGATCAGCTAGGTTATGGAGGTGGAATTGATGCCTTAGTACCTTCCAATTTAGCCAAGAAGCTTAGGTGGCTTAACTAGATATTACAAGATGCACAGGGGCAAGTTGGACCTTCAAAGATGTATTGTTGGGTGATTCACCCCCCTAAAAAGCTTTTGAATTATGTTGCATTGATGTCTTCCATCATTGATGCAGATCCTTCTAGTTATGAGGGGACAACAAGTGGAGGAGTATAACTGTATCATGAAGAATGATGTTTGGGAGATTGTGTTAAGACCAGTGGGGAAGTCAGTGATTGATTCTAGGTTGTTGTACAAGGTGAAGCATGTAGCAGATAACAATGTAGAGAGGTACAAGCTCAATTCCTAGTGAGAGGGTTCTCCTAGAGAGAGGGAGTTGAAAATGAGGAGGCCTTTCTACAGTTGCTAGATATACTTCTATCAAGTCCATTATGTCTTTAGCATTAGTTTTTGGTTGACATTTATATTAGAAGGATGTAAAGACAATGTTTCGTAATGGTTTAATTGAGGAGAAAGTATCTATCAATAAACTAAGAAGCTTTGAGGTGCATGGGCAAGAGATCCATGTATGCAGATTGAAGAAGGCCTTTTACGGTGAAACATGCACCATGTGCCTGGTGCTTGAGGATTGATGACTGTTTGTTTTGGGTTACACTAAAACTGTTGCAGATCCCAATCCTTATTATTTATTTGCTAATTCTGATTTGCTTGTTTTAGTCCTGTATGTAGATGATTTTATACTTACAGGTAGTTCCAAAAAGCTCATGGCATTGTGCAAGTGTAACAACCCCCAACAAGAAATAGGAAATCTAAGCTAAATCCTGAAATGCATAAATGTTCTTTAGATGTAAAAACATGAAATTCAGCACAAATAAACTACTTTGAATTTCTATCTATTTTGATTCATAAATTTGATTCTTAGGCTTACATATATTTCCTTCTACTAACATCTAGCCATAAAATAAATAACTTGCAGCATCTTTCATTATCAACTATACAACAAATTAATCACAACATTGTAATCGACAATCTGATTTACAGTTCCAAACAATTCCAAATATAAATTTACCAACTGAAAATTTACAAAAGGAATATCTTCTTCTTTCAATTGAGTCGTCCAACGCACCTCCCAAACAACTCTGAATTCCTTGCAGCTTCAACAATTAACCAACTGAGTTTAACCACCCAGTCACTGGGAACAGCCTCTCTGGCTCCGCAATTCCAAAAAACTCATAAGAGTTTTCCAGGTCATGTGCCCAAAGCTCCAAGAATAGTAGCACAGCCCCCAAACAGTACAATCAGTGAGAAAAATTTCACCATATGTTTACTCAACCAAAAATTGTCAACCCCCAAACTTTCCTCCTCTCCCACCACTTATCGTCAAGGTTTCTTTCCCCCCAAGTAATCTCCAACACTCGAAATCTTATCATCCTCTCCTTTTCCCACCCCCCAAGAACTCATTCAATTAAAATATTTAATAAATGTTGGCACACAGTTCAATAGAAAACTTTATAATAAAATAACAAACCATTTATGACAAACTTATCCTAATCTTTCGACTCAAATCATAATAAGAACATTCTTTGTTGCAAATCAAACAATTATACAATGGACTAATATATTTTGCTCAAGATTTAAATGCCTAACCTACCAATTATTTCCTAATCTGAATTCATTTAATAAATATTATTTAAATAACTTTAATTGCTTAACCCTCATTATAATCAACATGATTAAGCAATCCACATAAGCATGATTAATATATAATAGACTAAGAAGCATACAAGTGCATGCGTTCGAGGTGTGGGCACGTAGCTAGCATATGCATACCTCGTATGTATGTGAATAATATGAGCATGCAATGCACCTAGTACTCTATTCTTGGATGTACATCATGTCATCAACAATCATGTGTAGCATAGAAATAGAATCAGAATGTGGGGCATTACAGCAAGATAGAGTTGGCATGCGAGTTCAATATGAAGGACATCGGTCTTATGCACTATTTTGTGGGTGTAGAGGCTTCATGTTGTCCAAGCAAGGTCTTCCTAGGACAAGGTAAGTATGCATTGCAGATTCTAAAGAAATTCCAAATGATGAATTGTAAGCCCACGACTACCCCAATGATATCAAATCTAAAGTTATCAATGTATTAAGATTCAAATTTGATAGATCCATCTGTGTACAAGTAGTGGATAGGCTTCCTTTTGTATTTAGTGAATACAAGACTTGATATTTGTTTTGCTGTGAACACTTTGTGAGCCAATGGATGGTTGAGTTGTGATAGAATCATTGGGTTACTTCAAAACATGTGCTTTGATACTTGAAGGACACAATGCATTATGGTACAAGGCATGTTGGAGATGTTGAGTTGTTGCTGTGTTGTTTGTAGATTCTGATTGGCCAGGTGAGGTATATGCTAGGAAGAGCACTTCAGGGTTCTATTTCAGTTTGACTTCAGGTATGATATTCTGGTTCAATGGGAAGCAAGGAATGGTGGCACTTAGGAGGCTTAATTTATTGCAGCAAACTTTGCTAGTTGGGAAGCTAGATAGATTCACAAGTTAATAAAAAAGTTGAACTATCATTTGTTGGACTCTATTGTGGTTCATGGTGACAAATAAAGTTGTATTAGAGTCTCTGAGAATCTAGTGTTTCATGACTACTCCAAGCTCATAGAAATCGGGTCCCATTTCCTCATGGACAAATTTCAGAAGGGTGCAAGTTGTGCAACAACCCTATAGTGTGTTCCTTCAAATTCACAGGTTGCAAATAGTTTGATCAAGCCCTTGGCAAAGGGGAAGTTCAAGATGTTGAGGGAGAGATTTGGCTTGGTAGAGAACTCCTTCCTTGCAAAGAAGGCGTGCTAGAGTTTTTACTTGGATGCTTGGTAGTTGTTTCTCCTTCCTAACAGCATAGTAGTGACCCATAGATCCACATCTTGGCATAGCAGATCTATTCCTTCGTAATTTCCCTCAATGTGTGTTTATAGATTGATGTATAAAGGGATCATTGTTTTGGGTGAGATTTTAGTTTTTAATTTACCTAGGTCTAGGTTAATTTATCTGATTGCAGAACCTACTTACTATGGCATGCAATTTAACAAATATATGGGACATCTAAATATGAAATGCTTCTTACTTCTATATCTCCTATAAATGGCACCATTAACAGAGTCTTTCCATCTATGGGATAATGGTTTGTATTTGGTGAGAACCAACTCTCAATTGGCTAAGTAAAATCTTGAGGCCATGTGGCCAATGATGCTAACTGTTGTCGGGTGGACAATGAGGTTGTCCTTCAACTGCAAAAAATGGTCATAATAGAAGGATATCTTAGGGCCCAAGAGCCCAGGAGGAGATTCAAGTGCCCTGAATACACCGCCAACATATTCTTATTTGACCACCCTATTAATATCTCCTATAGAAGGAAGGGGTTGTTTAGGGTCGTCTAGAGAATACTTCAAACGAGGGGTTCGCTCAATAGAGATGTTGATGCATTCAAGGACTGAAAGCACCTCCAAAAACTAGCACTGCTTCCACCATGGGGAGGTTCAGAAAGGCAATCTCCTCTGAAGAACAAAGGGGGTATCTTTCCTACCCTGTAGAGGGCTGCTCGATAGAGATGTTGATGCACTGAAGGGCCCAAGAAGACTCCAAAAATCAACACTGCTTCCACCTTGGGAGGTCCACAGAGGCGGTCTGTTTTGAAGAACAAAGAGCCCAATAGGGTATCTTTCCCACCCTGTTAGTTTTGTACCTTGGTCGAGTTCCCCTAGTGATTTAGCCTAAGTCACTAAGAATGGGGTGGTGGGACCCTCACATTAATTAATTAATTAATGAGACTAAAGTCACTTTTGTCCTAAGTCAAAAAGGTGAGTGAGTATTTATTAATTGAGTGATTTAATTAATAAGATTGTACTCACTTCTAATCTCAGCCATTGATTAGATCTAATCTCAACCATTGGTTTAAAGATTCCTTTTAGGGATGGATAAAAGGGAGGGAGGCAAATACCTAATTCATTGTTATGATGTTAAGGAAGTGAATGAGGAGAAGGGAGCTTGAGAGTCTGAAGAAGGAGAAGCTAGGGCGCAGGTACAGAACTCGTGATCTCATGGGCACGAGTTTCTAGGCACAGTTCTTTGGCATTTGGCTCAGTTTTCAAGGTACTCTTTCTGGCTTTTATTATTAACAAAGTGAACCGTGAGAGCTGCTGTCATCTCTGCAATAAAATCGTGAAGGTACCTTTCAGCAGTCTACTTCATTAGCACACAGGTTGAGGTGGAGTCTGGGCTTGTATTTGCAGGCAGCTTCATTTATTTGAGGCTCAGTTATTGTAATATAAATCCCAGGTACAGAACCCGTGTTCTATTGTCTTGCTGTGAGGAGATTCAGTCCACACGTTTTTGTTTATGAGAAGGGTCTGGTACAGTAGTATGTACAGCAGTCAAACACAGTCAATGTTCTGGGGTTAGTCCATACAGAAATTCCAGTGACAGTCAGCAGGGTTCTGTGTGTGGTTACTGCACAGAATTCGAGGAGGATATAGCACCTGCAATTGCACAGAAACCGAGAAGGATCTGCTCTCATTTCCAGGCAGCAGTTGTGCACTGAAATCGAGGCAGACCAGGGTGCAATTAAAGTGGAGATAAGTTGTATTTGATTGTGTACTGCTGTTGATTTGCTTTGTTGATGGAATAATAAATCTCTCTCACTCACTCAACTGGTTTTCCCCGTGGGGGTTTTTCCAGGGCTCGATTTGGCCAAAAACTACTGTGTCAAATTTATGTGTGAATGTTTGTGAATTAGTTTGCAGCCTATAAATTGCCTTTTAATTGCGTGTTTACTGTTAAAAGATTTTTGTATAAGTAGTTCCCAGTCTATGCATAACCGACTGGGAATGAAAACCACCTAAACTTGGCATTAAACCAGCAGGCATTAACAGGCAGAAAATCTACATGGTATCAGAGCGCAGGGGGCAGAAATCAAACTAATTTGCAGACACACACAAAATTTGCAGATCTCAGAAAACTAAGTGTTCTTACCTTTTGTGAGTGGGCAGCGTTCTTTTGGACTGATTTCCAGATGGCTACAGGGTTGAGGATTGAGGATAGATTGAGTGGGACGGAGAATTTTGTGCCTTGGAAGGCCAGAATTCTATTGCTGTTAGAGGAGAACGAGTTATGGGAAGAGGTGGTGAGGAACACCACCACAAACCCCATTACCCTTCCAGATGGCTCAGATGCGACCGCTCTTTCAGTCTTCAACAAGAAAGACTGTAAGGCTAGGAGAATCATTCTAGATGCAGTGAAAGACCACATCATCCCTCACATTTCCGGGAAGACCAAGGCACATGAGATGTGGAGTGCCTTGATCAGCTTGTATGAGAGCTCCAACGAGAACAGGAAGATGGTTCTCAAGGAGAAGCTCAAGAGTATCAGGATGACCGGAGGAGAGGGAGTCACAACTTATCTCACCAGGATCTCAGCAGTTCGTGATGAACTAGCAGCAGTTGGTGAGGTGGTATCCCCTACAGAGTTAGTACGCACAGCAGTCAATGGGGCTTCAAGGCCCTGGAGTGCATTTGTGCAGGCCATTGTGGGCAGGGAGAACCTTCCATCATGGGAGAGGTTGTGGGATGACTTTGTGCAGGAGGAGACCAGGAGGGGTCTCGTACAGGGCAGTACATCAGGTGGTGTAGCAGAAGAGGAGAACGTGGCTCTCACAGCCAAAGGGAAGAAGAAGAAGGGTCCCAAGAAGCATGGGGCCAAGGGACAGCAGCAGCAGCAGCAGCATCATACACAGGGTGGGCAGAAGAAGGACTTGAGTAAAATCAAGTGCTACTGTTGTCAGGCGTTTGGGCACTATGCATCTCAGTGTCCAAACAAGAAGAGGAAGAAGGGACCAGGTCAGCAGACAGCAGCCTCAGCAGAGATTGATGAGTTTGGTGACAGGTTTCAGAGGGAGTTTTCCCTATATGCTGGACAGAGTGAGAGAGAGAGAGTTTCTTTAGCCACCAGCATTGACATGGATTTGGATATTGAGCACTCATTGTTGACAGGGCATCAGACAGGTCCTTCCACCACTGGTACGTGGTATATTGACAGCGGAGCTTCGAGGCACATGACAGGTACTCGGGAGTTCTTCTCCGAGTTATCACGGATAGAGAGAGAGGTGGAGGTTGTGCTTGGTGACAACACCATTGTTAGAGCAGTGGGTCAGGGGACAATTATATTTGAGAGGGAGTCCATGAGTCCCATGACTTTGAGGGATGTGTTGTACGTCCCTGGGCTGAAGAAGAACCTTGTTTCAGTTTCCACGATTGAGGACAGGGGTCTTGGGGTGTGCTTCTCAGATGGGAGAGTGCAGGTGTATCCCAAGACCACAGGTGTATCTACTGCCATGGATATTGGAGTTAGATGTGGAAGACTGTACAAGCTCTTGTTTCAGCCGCAGCATGCTCTAGCACACAGCAGCAGCAGCAGCAGTGAGCTGTGTGAGTTATGGCACAGGAGGATGGCCCATTTACATCACCCCGCTCTGGGAGTGTTGAGGAGCATGGTCACAGGTTTACCTGATTTTGACACTAAGCAGAGTGATGTATGCAGAGGGTGTGCTTTGGGAAAGTACACCAAGACCGTGTTTCCTAGCAGTGACACGAGAGCAGCAGGTGTGATTGATCTGATTCATACTGACATATGTGGTCCCATGTCCTCAGTATCTTTGTCTGGCCATGAGTACTACATCAGCTTCATTGATGACTACTCCAGGAAGACCTGGATCTACTTCTTGAGGAGCAAGAAGTCCCCACTTGTATTGAGTGTCTTCCAAGGGTTTAAAGCCCTTGTGGAGAAGCAGACGGGGAGGAAGATCAGGATCTTGAGGTCAGACAACGGGGGTGAGTATACCTCCAAGGAGTTCAGTGCATTCTGTAGACAGGAGGGTATACAGCGTCAGTTGACAGTTCCCTACACTCCTGAGCAGAATGGAGTAGCAGAGAGGAAGAACAGGTCGATCGTTGGAGCAGCGAGGGCTATGCTTCATGATCAGGGTTTACCGTTCTTTCTGTGGCTTGAGGCCTGCAACACTGCAGTGTACCTGCAGAACAGGAGTCCCCACCGTGCCGTGGGGAGGATGACTCCAGAGGAGATGTATTCAGGCAAGAAGCCTGAGGTGAGCCACTTTCGCATATTTGGCTCTCTGACTTACTCTCACGTCCCCTCAGAGAGGAGGACGAAGTTCTTTCCCATCGCAGAGAGAGGCATCTTTGTGGGTTACGATGAGACTTCGAAGGCATATCGGCTTTACATTCCTGGCCAGAGGCGAGTTGTAGTCAGGCGGGAAGTAAAGTTTGAGGAGGAGAGGGCCTTCAGGAAGTCCAGAGAGTTAGAGCAGGGGGAGACACCAGCTCCCACACCTCAGTTGGCACAGGCTTCTTCGATAGAGGTTACAGGTCCACAGGTTTCTGGGGTGACTGGATCACTTGGTATAGGTACAGGTTCTACAGGGTCAGTGGTTCAGATTACAGGTACAGGGACAGGCACAGGGACTGCCACAGGTTCAGGATCACCAGTTTCTGGCTCACAGATTGCAGGATCTTCTGGGACTAGTTCATCAGCTACAGGTCCTAGGGGTGGTAGACCTCATGCTTCTGACATGCCCTCAGAGGAGGGTACACCAGGTTCAGAGGAGCCTTCAAGGAAGAAGAAGCCCAAGTGGCTTCAGGACACCTTGAAGGAAGCAGAGGCATTTGGTAGACCTCAGGAGCAGATCAGGACTATTTTTGAGCCAGATAGATATGGGTCAGCCCTTGTTGCGAGTCTTCGTGACTCAGCGCCTTCTACTTATGAGGAGGCTTCTCAGCATCAGGTGTGGAGAGATGCCATGATGGAAGAGTACCATTCCATCATGAAGAATGATGCTTGGGAGATCGTACCGAGGCCTGAGGGGAAGTCAGTTGTGACTTCCAAGTGGCTCTACAAGGTCAAGCATGCAGCAGATGGCAGTGTAGAGAAGTTCAAGGCTCGATTTGTGGCTCGAGGGTTCTCACAGGTTGAGGGAGTCGACTATGATGAGACTTTTGCTCCAGTGGCTCGGTATTCCTCCATCAGGGCAGTGATATCGATTGCAGCAGAGATGGGTTGGAGGATCCACCAGATGGATGTGAAGACCGCATTTCTCAATGGTCTTCTGCAGGAGGAGGTGTACTTGGAGCAGCCACAGGGATTTGAGACACATGAGAGAGATTCACATGTTTGCAGGCTTAGGAAAGCCTTGTACGGTCTGAAACAAGCTCCCAGAGCTTGGTACTCCAGGATAGATGCGTATCTGATGTCGATGGGATTCCAGAAGAGTGAGGCTGATCCCAACCTATACTACATTGTGGTTGGTGGAGATCCGCTCATTCTTCTGCTATACGTTGATGATTTATTTATCACTGGAGATGAGCATCTTATTGCTCTGTGCAAGAGAGATCTTGCAGCTGAGTATGAGATGACAGATATTGGGCTGATGCACTACTATTTGGGGATGGAGGTATGGCAGGAGCCAGGACATATTTTCCTAGGACAGGGGAAGTATGCTGCAGAGATCCTGAAGACTTTTCGGATGGACGACTGCAGGCCCATGTCTACACCCATGATCACCAACTTGAAGCAACTTCATGCTTCAGATGGTAAGTTGGTGGATCCCACATTATATCGTCGGCTCATCGGATCGTTGATGTATCTGGTCAACACCAGGCCAGACCTGTGCTTTGCAGTCAACACTATTAGCCAGTTCATGGTGCAGCCTAGGAGTGTACACTGGAGTGCGGCAAAGCACATCTTGAGATACCTTGCAGGGACGGTGGATTATGGTCTGGACTACAGGGGTTCAGGTGGAGTTAGTTTGATTGGTTTCACAGATTCAGACTGGGCAGGTTGTGTGAGGGACCGGAAGAGCACTTCCGGTTGCTGTTTCAGCTTGGGCTCGGCAGCAGTGTCGTGGTTCAGCAGGAAACAGAAGTCCGTTGCATTGAGTTCTGCTGAGGCTGAGTATATGGCAGCCAGTCAGGCGACTTGCGAAGCACTGTGGCTTCGTAAGTTATTGGTAGATTTATTTGATCAGCAGCTGAGGCCTACTGTGATTTACTGCGACAATTAGAGTTGCATTCAGTTCTCTGAGAATCCAGTTTTTCATGACAGGTCAAAGCATATTGAGATCAGATATCACTTCATCCGGGACTACGTTCAGAGAGGAGCAGTTGAGCTTCAGTACATATCCACTGATCAGCAGGTTGCAGATGTCCTAACGAAATCTTTGGGGAGGGGGAAGTTTGTCTTCTTCAGAGATAAGTTGGGAGTGGTGCGGAACTCCTTCCTCGGTAAGAGGGAGTGTTAGTTTTGTACCTTGGTCGAGTTCCCCTAGTGATTTAGCCTAAGTCACTAAGAATGGGGTGGTGGGACCCTCACATTAATTAATTAATTAATGAGACTAAAGTCACTTTTGTCCTAAGTCAAAAAGGTGAGTGAGTATTTATTAATTGAGTGATTTAATTAATAAGATTGTACTCACTTCTAATCTCAGCCATTGATTAGATCTAATCTCAACCATTGGTTTAAAGATTCCTTTTAGGGATGGATAAAAGGGAGGGAGGAAAATACCTAATTCATTGTTATGATGTTAAGGAAGTGAATGAGGAGAAGGGAGCTCGAGAGTCTGAAGAAGGAGAAGCTAGGGCGCAGGTACAGAACTCGTGATCTCATGGGCACGAGTTTCTAGGCACAGTTCTTTGGCATTTGGCTCAGTTTTCAAGGTACTCTTTCTGGCTTTTATTATTAACAAAGTGAACCGTGAGAGCTGCTGTCATCTCTGCAATAAAATCGTGAAGGTACCTTTCAGCAGTCTACTTCATTAGCACACAGGTTGAGGTGGAGTCTGGGCTTGTATTTGCAGGAAGCTTCATTTATTTGAGGCTCAGTTATTGTAATATAAATCCCAGGTACAGAACCCGTGTTCTATTGTCTTGCTGTGAGGAGATTCAGTCCACACGTTTTTGTTTATGAGAAGGGTCTGGTACAGTAGTATGTACAGCAGTCAAACACAGTCAATGTTCTGGGGTTAGTCCATACAGAAATTCCAGTGACAGTCAGCAGGGTTCTGTGTGTGGTTACTGCACAGAATTCGAGGAGGATACAGCACCTGCAATTGCACAGAAACCGAGAAGGATCTGCTCTCATTTCCAGGCAGCAGTTGTGCACTGAAATCGAGGCAGACCAGGGTGCAATTAAAGTGGAGATAAGTTGTATTTGATTGTGTACTGCTGTTGATTTGCTTTGTTGATGGAATAATAAATCTCTCTCACTCACTCAACTGGTTTTCCTCGTGGGGGTTTTTCCAGGGCTCGATTTGGCCAAAAACTACTGTGTCAAATTTATGTGTGAATGTTTGTGAATTAATTTGTAGCCTATAAATTGCCTTTTAATTGCGTGTTTACTGTTAAAAGATTTTTGTATAAGTAGTTCCCAGTCTATGCATAACCGACTGGGAATGAAAACCACCTAAACTTGGCATTAAACCAACAGGCATTAACAGGCAGAAAATCTACAAAAACTAGCACTGCTTCCACCATGGGGAGGTTCAGAAAGGCAATCTCCTCTGAAGAACAAAGGGGGTATCTTTCCTACCCTGTAGAGGGCTGCTCGATAGAGATGTTGATGCACTGAAGGGCCCAAGAAGACTCCAAAAATCAACACTGCTTCCACCTTGGGAGGTCCACAGAGGTGGTCTGTTTTGAAGAACAAAGGGCCCAATAGGGTATCTTTCCCACCCTGTAGTTAAATCACCATGGGTGTGTATCCAATAAAGAAAAATACAAGCCTTAAAATTCTCTCAAAGCACAAAGGGAGGTCACCAAACTTGACTTGGACATGGCTCATGGGATGGTTTGTGTGCAACAGGCCATATGCTGGAGCATGATAGATTGAACTTTCTCTACACAACACAATCCAGTTTTAGTAGACCAGGCCCGCTAGCTTCAACACCATAAACTACAGTTGCTTTAATTATTGTGTAAAGAGATGCATTTGAGGGAATGCACCGCAGTGCAGAAACATTGGCACTCAAGCTTTGGGAGAGAGTCCTACCCTTTGTTGAGTCAGGGTTTGGAAGTGCACCATAGGTTATAGTTAGTCCTTTTGAGTTGAGATCTGAGTAAGTATAAGTTGTAGTAATCTCCACCTCACCCCCTCCATAGAAGAAGTGGAAGTCTAACAGAGGGTTACTAGAAGTATTAAATATAATAACCTTAGTTTTGCTAAAGTTCTTTGAGAAGTTTCTGATTTCGTCCGCGCAAACCCTTGTCTCTAATTGTCGTGGGCATCATCCATATGCTTCTAGACTTCGAAGCACTTCGTTGCTCTTTGTCCGATGTTCTGCCCGTGAAAGCACCAAAAATAATGGTTGCAAGAAGAAACAAACAACTACACCTCGAAATCACCTGGCTGTTGGCTGTTTTGCTAAGTTTTTCTTAAATCTGAACAAAATTTGGCCTCAAAATACACGAAAATTGTAATCTGAGTAATTCTGCAACTTTAACAACCACAACTTGCGATTTTAAACTATTGCCATCACAACTTGCAAATCTAGACTATTGCCATGTTTTGAAACTACCCAGATGGTTAAAATTGTCATTTGTGCATGGAAATGGTGATACCAGTGAATATGAGGCTATTTGAGTGCCCCCTATCAAACGCACACTGTTTCCTTTTTGTAAATTTGGTTTTCTCAGAATATAATTATAATCTTTACCTGGTTTAAAATGTTTAGAATTATTTTAAATCTTTTTGTATTTAAACAAAAATTATTACTTAAAAATTAAATATTGAAAGATTAACATAATCCATTAACCTTATTTTTAAATGGTTTACTGCCTTTTTGACAGCAAGAATCTCTTTGTGAGAGGTCTAATAAAGACCTGTAGGATACTCACGAGCTAAACTATTCCTTTACTGCTCGATAAAGGTAAGTGTTCGATGGACCCTTCAATGGATTCAGTAGAGCTCACATCTCTGGATTGTGTAGAAGATCATAATAATGTTTCTCTGGCTGAAAGACGTTCTTCATTTGCTAATGTTGAATCTTCTTCTTCAATGATCACTATTGATGATCTTAATCCATCTTCTAACTGGGAACTTCCTGGTATCTTACCTAAGGAAGTATATAAAATGAGATGGTGGCAGTAGTAAGTACTAGTCACATACACAAATAAAAGTAAGCTCAGTAGATGTTCCTTTTATTGATAAGGAAGAACCAATTCACATAAATTTGATCAACAAAGAACAAATATACTGGGCAAAATCTAAAGGTTATAAATATGCACATCTTGGTGCAGTCAAGCTTGGTCTAGGTCCTCTAGTTCGGCCTTTCCTTCCTGTATCTTCTCTTTGTGTAGTTATTGATACTAGGCATAAGAATTTTGTTGATGCAGTCATCGGTGTCTTTGTTGGCCCACTTCACAATGGCCCTTGTTTTGGAACTATTTTCCTGAAATATTCTGTCAGTTTAGATGACCCCCACATCTATGATTTACCTAAGGCTTATATCTTACCTCAAGGATTTAAAATGGATACTGGATCTAAAATCATTTAGTTAAAAACTTTGGTTGTTGTTTGCTTTGATAATGATAGTCTTCCACCCCTCACCCGTAAAGTTCATGATAGCTCTGACTTGCTAAGTGTTGTGGAGTCAAACAAGTCCAAACAATCCACTCCTGTAACATTTAATTGGATTGGTATAAATTACCTGAAGCAATGGGAGGTCAAATGCAAAGAACTATGTCGAAAAGAAAAAAATGTTGAATAATCAAACAATTGTAAATACTCTCGTACTATTTGACAGATCTTCTCACTCTTTTCAGATGGATTTCCCACTCCTATGTTTACTCCTCCTCTCACTATATCTACTTCTGTAAATTCATCCTCCTTTTCGTCATCTCAAAAAGTGTGGAATGAACCATACTCTTCGCGCCCTTCAACTTTTTCTTCATCTGGTGTTTTTAATACTGAACATAAAGGACAATACTCTGAAGGCCATGATTGCAGAATTTTTTTACAAAGAATGAGAGCCAAAAATAAAAGCCCCAACTTATTCATGTTCTCTCTTCCTAGAAGTGGACCAGGTTATGAAGTCAAAACACCAAAGGATGATACTTCTTTCATTCCTGGCAGAAATCTTCCTAATGCTCCTTTCAGACAGTTTTTACATGACGGGCAATCTAAAAGGGAGTACCTTCCTCATAGGTCTTCTGCTATATTTGAAACTGTCTCAGATGAAATCAAACTAGCAAATTATGGCAATATGCAACATCAATTAACAACTCAGAATCTAGATGATATGGCTCGTGATATCCTCCTCTTAAAACAGAAAGCCAATGAAGAACATGAGCAGATCGCTCTGCTTAGAACTAAGATGGATCTTATTGATCATTTGTTACATGATTATGATGAAATAAAGAATGCTATTGTTACAACTACAAACAAGCTAGAACAATGCTTTAGATGTTTTGGAAAAACTTTTCATTAAAACCCCAACTTTAGAGAAAAAGACTAAGTTTGTCAGTTAGTCTGCTCTAGAGATTGCCTCTAGAGGTCACAAAGAGCATAAGGATAAGAAACATGCTAGAGGTTACTCATTTAGTATGATGAGTATCAAAGAAGAAGATACTAGACCGGAGTTTACCTTTGGACAAGATGAAGAAGAATTCAATGAAATACAGTATCTGGTCTTTCAATTTAAGAAAATGCCAAAAGCTCTCCCCGAAAGATATCTTGCAACAATGGCAATTCCAAAAAGGGAAAATTCTCCACTTCAGGATGGATCTTCTTCCCATCCAGATTCTAATCCACTTGCAGGACCTCCCCCTCCCACTTTTGATGAGATAATGAATGATGCTTCTGCCTCTTCTGCTCTTTCTCATAGATTCCATTTCGGCATTAATGGAATCAATAGCCTTATTTCTCAGATGCTAGAACAACCTGTCTTGAATATCTAATGTCAATCGAGGGCTGAAATTAAGACATCCATTCAGTTGCTAAGCAAATGGGTTCTTTACAAAACGACTCAAGACCAGAATATAACGTCTTAGCAATTAGCTGTCCAACTCATAGTTACCAGAATCGCGATTATTCTGAGTTTGACTCAGATCGGGTGCTAAACGAGCCGAGTTGGAACGATGCGAGTCGGACTCGGACACTCGCGATTACAACTTGAAACTCGACAAAAAACCGACATGGATTGCCTTAGAACAACGAGTTTGACTCGTGGGCACTTGTTGATTGCTCCAGGCCTTCAAATAAGCCCCTTTTTCGTCGCTTTCTCCATCATTTTTCGGCGTGTTTTTCCCACTCTTGACGCTAAAGTAGCAGCAATTGCAGTCGCGGGAGCACTCTCCTCCCACTTCTCAACAGGAGCATCGAGCACTCTCTAGTCTCGACCTCGGCCTCTAAGTTGGGTACACGACGCAGGTTGTGAGTTGTGCTTTCTTCGATGAGGGCACACAACACATGTCGTCGGGTTCTACTCTTGTTTGCAGACTCCGAGTTCTGGGCTCCTGGCAAAGGCCAATCATGCGGACGCCATCAAGTTCAACCATTGAACAACACGTTGGTCGCGATTTTCAATTAGGAAGTTATGGGTTAGAAATTTTCCACGGGTTTATAATTTATAAGTATGAATGTATTAATTTAATTATAAAGTTTAACATATTATATATTTAAAATAATAAAACTTATGTCAATTTTATTACACGTATATATAATATATATTATAACACACATAATATATATATTATACATCAATAAATGTTATTAATTTATATGTGTATATATATATAATAATAATTAAATATATAGTTTTAAATATTTTGAAAATGTTGAAAAACATGGTCATGAGAATTGATGTATTTTGAAATTTGGACATCTATTAATATCTTGCACTTATATGGACATGGCTATTTCGAATATCTATTAATTTTTTTTTTAATTCAAAAAATGTGTATATATTTAATTTTTTTGTATTTGCCGATTTTTTCCCGATCCGATTGAAACTCTCCGCTCTTTTGCCTTGCCGATTTATTGCCGATTCCGAGTCTGGTAAGTATGGTCCAACTAGTAGTAGGCCTGTTAGGTTTGGCATATGAATGGTGGCGGTGGATTCTTCAAGAAGCCATAGATGAAATGTTAACTGCTCAAGATGCAAATGACCAAATTCTCAAAGCATTAGGAAGAGAATTCTATGGTCTAGAAGAAACCAAAGACTTTGAACATCTTGCATCCTTGTTTATGTCTGCTAGAATTTGTGATCTTAGCAAAAGTGAGCAATATTTCTGTTATATGCAGAATTTGCTTATCTCTTCTGGAAATGCAGACAAGCCAGCATACTTAAAGTATTATCTCAAGATTTTCCTAGGTCATGTTCTAGATACAGTAGAACAATTCTTGAAAGACAAAAATATTCCCTTGCAAGGACTCTCCCTTGCCCAGCTGCATGGATTCATTATGGAAATATGGCAAGAGCATTGTTTAGAAAGGAGAGTTGCCAAAGACTTTAAGAGGCATTCATCCATGTACTCTCCTGGTTTTTGCAAAGATGTGGCAAAAATGCTTGATTGGGGGTGTGGAGCTGACAATAGAGGTCACTTTGTTAAAAAAATTTGTAGCTGCAAGAAAAAGAAGGGAAAACCTTTCTATACTAGTGCTCCCATATTTCACCCAGACAAAGCCTATAGATATAAGAAGAAGAAGAGTTTTTAGAAAAGAAAGGCTTTTGTCAAGAAACTCTTTGCTCCTTATGATAAAGAAAAATGTTTTATTTGTGGCAAGAAAGTCCACTGGGCAAATAAATGCCCCAAGAGAAAATCTAAGCCTCGACTCCTCTTCTGATTCCGATCAGGATGCAAATTTAGGAGGGTGTGATGGTCCTCCAGAATTTTGTTTTTATATGTTTTCCACATCAAAGACTTCTCCTCAAATAAGAATTGCTGAAATCTTATCTAGAACACCAGCATATCAGTATGTTCTAAGAAGAGAATTGAAAGATGAAAAGAACAAGCTTTTAGCTCAACTAAAAGCTAAAGAGAAGGAACCAACCATATCTGACTCTGTCTCTCTTAATATCAACATAAATCCAACATTTTATAATCCAACAAAGCTTTACAAAGAATATCTCGATTTTCATGAAGATAGACAAAGATTCAAAAAAGATAAAGAACACCTACTCAGGTTACAGATCAAAGAAAAGCAAAGCTCTTTGAAGAAGCTTGTCAGAGAAATAGAAGAGTTAAAAAAATGCTAGAAATAACTATAAGAGAGCAAGATCAGTCTTCAGAAGAAGAAATGTGCAAACCCTATGAAGAAGCTCTTAAGAGCCCCAAAGCTAGAAGCACACCTCATATCAGTGAAGAAAGCTCAACAGAAGAAGATGATAGATCTACTCTGTTTCCTGCTCCAAATCCATAGCCAATTTTGGGACTATTTATTGGTCATAAATTATATATAAAAGTCTGCTTTTTCCCTCCAGAGTTCAAGCCATACCAACTAGATTGCATGATAGACTCTGGCTATCAGATGAATTTGGAAAAAGGAGGTGCCATACCATCATTTTATTGGGAATAGACTTCTGATCACGGCGTAGCAATCAAAGGAACTCCTGTACAGCTGCTGGGAAGAGTTCCAGACTTCCCAATTAAGATTGAAGGTTTGCTCGAAGTTTTGTCTTTAAATAGATTAGACAATATAAAAGAGGATTGTATTTTAGGATCAGAGTTTTTGACTAGAATCAGTCCTGTCACTATTGATAATAATAAAATGTTGTTCAAATGTACAATAAATGGTAGATTAGTGTCTTGTCCCATGACCATTGAAGCTAAATCCAAATGCCCAACTCCTTTAAAGAAGTCCAATCTTGCCCATAATATTGCAGAATTGTGCAAAATGGAAAGGTGTATAGCTTATGTAGAAATGCACAAGGACTCTGCCTTATCTCAGATTTTAGAAAAGCTTGAGAAAGGTTGCACCTCTGAAAGTCCTAATTCCTTTTGGACCAGAGAAAAATGTTTTGTCTCTCTACCGTATGATCCTTTGGTTAATCCTAGATCCCAACGAGCCTCTGCTTCCTTAATGTCTCCTACAAAAAAAGAGTTTTGTGCCAGTGAAATCAAAGAGATGCTTTCTAAAGGTTTCATTGAACCCTCTAGGCCCCTTGGGCTTGTCATGCATTTACAGTAAACAAGCATTCAAAAATTAAGAGAGGAAAGCCCAGGTTAGTTGTAAATTACAAACCTCAATGCATCCCTTCAAAATGTTAGATACCCTCTTCTTGATAAGTCAACCCTTATACAAAAAATTACCGGTTGTACGATCTGTAGTAAGTTTGATCTAAAATATGGATTTTACCAAATTAGGATTGAAGCAAAGGATCGCTTCAAAACGGCTTTTGTTGTCCCACATGGTCAGTATCAGTGGAAAGTTCTCCCATTTGGAATAAATAATGCTCCTTCTGAATTCCAGAAGAGAATGAAAGATATTTTCAGGGAAAAGAAATGGGCATTTGAATATACTGTTGATATCCTAGTTTGCTCTAAAAATTTGCAGGAACATTTAAAGCATCTACAAGAATTCTACCAGTTGGTGTATAAACATGGCTTAGTTCTTTCCAAAAGCAAAATGGAGATTTGGAAGACAAAAAATGAGTTTCTTGGTCTAAAGATCAATAAAGGCCAAGTAATCCTCCAAGAGCATGTTCTAAAGGTTTTTGATAATTTTCCGAATCAAATCTTGTTGTAGAAAGTCCAGTTGCAGCGCTTCTTACGAAGCTTGAATTATATCCAACCTTTCTATAAGGGCCAAGTTGATGACATCCATATTCTACAACAAAGATTGAAGAAACACCTTCCAAAATGGAGCAATGAAATGACCGAAGTTGTTAAAAGAATTAAAGCAAAAGTAAAACAACTTCCTCCTCTCTCCCTTCCCCAAGGTACGGGAGACCTTGTCATGCCTCCAGCGAAGCATGGGGAGGTGTCATGATAGAAAAGCATGGAGATAGAGAAGAAATCTCTGGATATGCCTCAGGTTCTTTTAAGAGTGCAGAATTAAAATACCCCTCGAGCCACAAAGAGATTCTTGCTGTCAAAAAGGCAGTAAACTATTTCAAACTATATCCGAAACCTGTAAAATTCTTGATCAGAACAGATTTAAAAATCATGCCAGGAATTTTTAAGAATGAAAATTTGATGCTGAAAATAATTCTAGAATTCTTAAATGGTTTATGTGGCTTCAGAATTTTGATATTGATATTGTATATACACCTGGTTATCTTAATTGCGTTGTTGATATGCTAACCAAAGAAGAATCTCGGCCTAGTCTCAACATGTTCAACGTCGATGCATCAGATGCTGGACCGTCAGACGAGGGAGCAGACATCAAGCATGATCTGGAGAAATCCAAAGGAAAAAGAATTTTTAAAGACCCCATGAGTTCTCTAGAGCACCTGGCATTTCTAGAATATGCCAACAAAAAAGAAGCAGACAAGCAGCTGGCCATCTCATTGATAAGCCAGATTCACTCTTCTCCTATGAAAATTGAAATTTTAGAAAGATGGGAGAAAAAAACATTTGTAAATCTTCAAAATGCATATTATAAGTTATCAGACTTAAACGATGCCTGGGTAGATACCGCTTAGTTTGATGGGAAAAAGCTTTTCTTTGTTGATATAGGCCCTGGCTATTTAACATGGACAAGTTACTATCTGATTCTAAAATTTTGCAGAGAACAAGGAGAAATCATGATTTGTGGTGATCCATCCTCCTTAGTTCAACAAAAATGGTCAGGATGGACATAAGTATTTCTTGATAAGTTCTGTCCTAGGAAAGATTGGGTACAAAGACGAGCTAATTTTATTTTGCATCTCTAGGTTGACATGATTGTAGCTCATCAGAATTATATGTGGTTCAAATTCAAATTGAAACACATTGGCGGGAAATATTCGCCCTTCGAACCACCTATCAAAATGACACAGAAGTTTCTCCAACGGGATAAAGACAGAAGGATGATTAGACACTATACCAAAGAAGTCATGCTCAATTACAAAGTGGAATCATGTTTTGAAGGGGAATTGTGTTGCTCTCCCAATGAAGTTATGATGGGGTCTGATGTAGAAAGATGCTTTTCATATTGTTTATTTCTTGATATTGAAATCTCTATCCCATCTACCTTTGACAATGATGATGACAACAATGATGGATTTGTTGGATCTGGTTGTGTTTGTGGCAAACCAGATCTTGGGGACGGAAAATAAAAATGTATCTGCCTGGTAGGATATGATCCCTATGACTGATGTAAAAGCATAAAAATGTATCTACCTAGTAGGATATGATCCCTGTGACTGATGTAAAAGCTTCGTGGGCCGCTAATAGTAGTTCCACCTTGTAAATTTTAATTCTCTTCTCAATATGGGTCTGCAAGTACCTAGATTCCTTCACATGGCTTGGATGACTTATCCGACAAAGGGTACGATTTAATCTACCGCCATAAAAGTGAATCTTAGCTTTTACTTGCATTTCTCAGTTCGGTCAGTTCCACCTTGTAAATTTTAATTCTCTTCTCAATATGGGTTCGCAAGTACCTAGATTCCTTCACATGGCTTGGATGACTTATCCGACAAAGGGTACGATTTGATCTACTGCCATAAAAGTGAATCTTAGCTTTTACTTGCATTTCTCAGTTCGGTCTAGATTCCTTCACATGGCTTGGATGACTTATCCGACAAAGAGTACGATTTGATCTACCGCCATAAAAGTGAATCTTAGCTTTTACTTGCATTTCTCAGTTCGGTCACCAGTCAGTTTGGTGAAAGCGAATCTTAGCTTTTACTTGCATTTCTCAGTTTGGTGAAAGCGAATCTTAGCTTTTACTTGCATTTCTCAGTTTGGTGTCACTTGTCAAGTCACCAGTTTACCAGAGAAGTTTGTATAAATAAAACTTCCCTCCCTAAAACCCAATTTGAAATTTAATTTTGCTAATCCTTTCTCTATTTAATGAAATGAAGATTAAAATGAATATAAGTGACATCACTAATTTGAAATGATAATATTTCTATTTAATGAAATGAAGATTAAAATGAATGTAAATGACATATCACTACTTTGAAATGATAATATTTCCCCTGGACTCTCATATAGCAATTGAATTGATCTTAACATTTATATTTCATTTTTTTTGGCTCAAGTCCAATTAGTATTACTTTCTCATCTTTTGATGCTCCTTGAGTGCAATGAAGCTCTAAAGTCTCTAATTTAAGTCTCATATTTACTTTTTACTTTGTATTATTCTTTTTTGTTTGTGGCCGACATAATATATATTACTTTACTTTTTACTTTATATTATTCTTTTTTGTTTACTTTGTATTATTTTGTTACTCAGCAAACTTGACAAACACTCTAAAATCTCATATTTACTTTTTACTTTGTATTAAAAATAAAAAAATAAAGTCTCATATTTACTTTTTACTTTGTATTATTCTTTTTTGTTTATAACCCACATAATATTTATCACCTAATCTTAAGCTCTAAAGTCTCTCGTTTAAGTCTCATACTTTGTATTATTCTTTTTTGTTTATGGCCAACATAATATTTATTACTTTTTATTTTGTATTATTCTTTTTTGTTTACTTTGTATTATTTTGTTTATGGCAATATCCACAAACACTCAACTTATTTATGGCTACAATATCGACAAACACTCTACTTACAAGATCTCCCTCATACAAATGTTATTTATGGCTACAATATCTACAAACACTCGACTTACAAGATCTCCCTCATACAAATGTTATTTATGGCCGACAATATCGACAAACACTCGACTAACAAGATCTCCCTCATACTGGGCTGTAAGAGCAAAACATCCTGTTTTATGTCCATTGGATGTAGCTTGGGTGGTTGGGAGGAATGATTGTTACCCTCCCCACCCAGGTTCAATTCTTGTAAGTGACATATCCAGGTTCAATTCTTGTAAGAAACATGATGCTCTTGTTGAGCCCTATATATTGACTATGTAATTCTGACCATACTTTGATTCTTCGGAATAGCTGATAAAATATTGTGATAGTCTTTACTAATCACTACTTACACAATTCACAAGTACTGGTCCATATCATCTCATCGTTGGTCGTTGCTTCAAAGTACGTCGATACTATTGCAGGTTTGATAAGGGTAAATGCACATTCAATACGAGACTGGACAGATTACCCACGAGTGGACATCTGAAAAAAGCAATCAAACTAAAGTCGCGACTCGCGAGTTCCTTCCACTTTTCTAAAGGTCAATTAACCTCCGGCGTGTAACCAAAATAATTATTTTTGGGTTTATATTCTTATGCTGACAAATTGGAACGGATCTCAACAAGTCCGTTTGTGCAAGGCGATGGGTATCACGGCTGGATCGAGCTTATGCGATGGTTCGATTTGTTATTTTATTTTCATTATTTTTCTTTCTTACACAGCTACAATTTCTCCCTGCTTTTTTCTTTAACGGTTTTAGTGGTGTTTCACGCAATTTTTAGCTCTACACAAAAAGGCGTCTTCTCTCCTTTGTGTAGGCGACTTCAGACAAGTGTTTTTTTCAAACTTTTCAACGATCATATTCTTCTTTGGTTCTGTTCGGAATATGATGTTCACGCCTTCCCTCGAAAAACTTATGCAACACATTTTTTCCTCTTTTTACTGGGCAACCTCTAACTTTCTGCGTGTGCTAACTGGTTACATTGCTGCGTTTATTTTCACAACGTTAAAAAGTTTGGCCGGATCAGATTGGCACTGATACGACTGCTATAAACCAATTGGTTCATTCACTCAGTGTCAAAAATTAAAAACGGTCTAAGTCAATAAATTCATAAAAGATAAAATAACAAAGTCAAGAAATCCCTAAATGATAAAATAATAATTGTTAATATTTATTTGAGCGATGATTAAAAAAATTCAAATATGGATTAAAAAGGGCAGGTCACGTGAAAGCTGGTGTGACAATTTGGAGAGGTGCTTACTAGTTATAGTAATTAGTAACTTGTTATATATAATTAGTAATTGTGTAGTCTAAATATTCTACATTTTCAATTTAGTCTAAATATTTTACATTTTCAACTTTTTTTTCCTTATTTCAATTTCAATTGGAAATCTTTAAAAAAATTTAGAATCACATATATTAGTTAAATTGCATAATTTTAGAATCACATATGTTAATATATTAGTTATGAGAGTGCTGAATCTATTTATGGATTCAAAAATACAATTTAAACACAAAAATTTGGATTTAAAAAAAAATACTGGATTCCGATCAAACCTCACTATAAAGTTGAAAAACATAAAATAAATAGACTACTCTCTATATATAATCTTAATCTTCAGAATTATATATAACACTAATATATATAATCTTCAAAATTAATTATAACAATAATATATATATATATATATATAATTCAGGAGATTAATTATTGAATACCGGAATTCAGATTCGATCCCATTCTCTTGGAGTGTGGGGTTATGTTTACACAAGAAACATGTATCAATCACACATTGCTCTCTGTGATTCTATTCCCAATCTGAGAATTCAAATTCGATCCCTTCCCTTGGAATGAAGGGCTATATTTATACAAGAAACATGTATCAATCACACATTGCTCTGTTAGAACCTCTCACTTTGTTCTGTTAGAACCTCTGAAACTAATGTCAAGCATTTCCAGAGCGGTCGAGCTCCCCACTGTTTCAAGGCTTTTGTCACATTCAATAAACTTGTTGATTCCATGTTGATGTTAATATATCGAGTCACTAGGTTGAGTCAGTCAAAACTTGATGTTAAGATATGGCTGTCGAAGAGGATAATCTGAGGATTGATGGCTTCCAGTATATAACCATCCGCTGGTATTTTGGGCCGTGAAAAAGCAACAATAATAATTTAATATAGATATACCCAAAGTTCTATATGGTCTCCAAGCTGAGTGCCCTTTACTAGAGCTACAAGACCAACAGATCTGTTCTCCTAGGCGCACTTGCAAATGGCAAAAACTACAAACTCTAGATCATCCAATCTCATCGCTAGTCTATCCCAACCGCGATGTGCAGATTGGCTTCAAATGAGATGAGAGATGCATCATTCACCTCATTGTCTCTTTTGCACTCTCACGAGTCACAAGTATGCCCAGGCTATAGCCCAAAATGGAGCGAGAGAGCCTCGTCACTAAACGCCATTATTCACGAAATTCTGCAAACTTTGCAGTGCTTGGAAATTATTATTAGACGTCTTAGTTGTCCACAGCTGCTTTATTTAGAAATGTCTTCGACATTCATTCATGTTGCCCTTTTGTTAGTATTTTTCATTTAATAGTTTTGAACTAATCCAGATTTATCTTGTGCACCCGCTTTATGTCGCCCTAATTCTATTCCGAAGTGGCCATTTTTTATCACTTGAGAACAATAATCTATTTTCTTTCTAAGTTTTTACCATCACTGATCACACAAATTTGGCTGAACAATTTTGGAACTTCAATATCAAAGGGTTTTGAAGAATTACGGAGCATGGTTTGATATCTTGATCTTGCAGTCTGAAAGTTGAGCTCTTGCTTTTGTGAAAATGCTCCAAAGTCGCATCATCATCATATGTAAAGTAATTTGTTATTCTCAGAGACGTAAATATTTAAATAAAATTTTATTCTTCCGCCTTCAATTCAATTGTATCATTATGCAATCTGATGGTTTTTCTTCTCTAAGGACAACAGATATGGAAGGTCGGTTGTGACCTTCTAAGCTTTCTTGTTTGCGACTGTGTTTACAAAAATTTGGAAAAAATATCGTACCTATCTTAGAACCTTAGGTTTTGCCAATAATTTAAAATGTGGATAGCCATACTTTTTTTTGAAAAGTTTTAACATAATGTATTTTTAGTTGAAAGCTAGCTTTCATTACGAAATTGTGTGTACTTATCGTTCTGGTTTTTCCTGACAAACTGTTTTCTGAGATGCTAGTTATTAACTTATTTAACAAGTGCAAGATATGTCTCCTATTCAGTGTTGGATAAGATCTCATATACTTTTGATGATGTATTACCTATGTACACATTTCACTCGAATTGGATTTGTGGTGAATGTTAAAATTTGGATCGATTGGCTTTTGCAGGGTTGCATATCGCTAAAGCAAATTTTGCCAAAAGCAGAAGCTTGCAAAATAGAGCAATTGGTAGAAAGTGTATTTGGCAAGTCAGCGTCAACCATAAATTCTGCAGTTTTTGCTGAAAAATCTAAAGACACCAGTAGCATAAGCAGCAAAAAAGGAGCTTATGATAAAATGAATGAGGCTAATGATTCTGAGATTACTAAGAACTCAGGTGCTAAATATAATACTGGCACACTGAAGGCATCCTTGAAATATAATTGCTTTTCAGAAATAAAAAATGGAAACAATCATGGCAAAGAGTCCTATGTGAGAGGGTCCCAAGAAGTTGAATATTATGATAACAAGCAAGATAATGAATACAACCAAAAAACAAATCAAGCACACTCACTATCTTTTGTTAATCTGCAAGAGCAGAGCGCAATATGCAAGCCAGTTTCAAAGCACTCACCCAAAATAGCCTGTCATGCAAATCAAGAAATTAGCAAACAAGTTGAAGGTTCTTTTAGGAAAGGAACTTGTGGCCATTCTGGTATAGAGACTAACAAAACAGTACCTAGGGTTAGTCGATTGAAAGTAAAAGGTCCATCTCTTCCTGGCAGTTCTAAAACTCTTTCTTCAGTAGAAAGTGAAGTCCATCACACTAATACTGGTTTTGACATTATCCAAGCTGCCAATTCGTCCAGTAATAATATAACTTCATTACCAAAGAGTAACCCTTCTATGGAAGATAAAGGCCTGCAGATATCAACTCAGGATTACATCATTTGCAGTGACAGCCAGTCACCCATGCAAGGATATCTTGATATGAATAAGAGCAAGCTGAAGAAGGGAAATGAAGAGCCAAGGAAATTAAGGAGTATAAACAATTTGTCGATAGATTTTAAGTCAGAGGCAACTTCAAATGTACCACAATATTTGACATTTGACAATGTAGGAAAAGAAAAGTCTTTTCAGAATCTGCAGGGTGTAATTCATCAGGAGGGACCAACTGAGACAATTTTGAAATCAGTAAGAGATTCCCTTTCTAAAGTTTTGGGTCCCACTTCCAGTAAAGGTGTCCACAATGGTCAGAACATTTTGAATAACTGCCATTCAACTCTTGAAAGGGAATGCAGCACTGCTCATTCAGGCGACTCTGGCATACTTCTCAGAATACCCTCCGGAGTAATAGTCCCTACAGGTCCTTGTGGCATTCAGAATAGCAGCACAGGTTTTGTAAGTAGTGAAAATGTTACAAATAAACAGGTTGCTCCAATGGCAGACCTTGTTGATGACTCTAACATAGAAATTGGCCTAAGAAGAAATGATGGTCTTCAAAATCAAGCAAATATGTCAAGATCTGAACACAATGCTGAGAGACCTGCCGTTGAGAAACTGCCCAAAAGAATGGGATCTCCAGATAAACGGTTCACAGAGGTCTCTCATCATAGTTTTTGCAATATTGAAGATTCAATGAAAAGTCCACTTATTGATTTCCCCGAAGACTTGCTCGAAAGCAAGGACAGTATGAAGCAACAGAATAGTTTTATCCAGTCAAGGCATGACTGCTACTTGTCTCAGATCAATGAGCAAGAAGTTTCTTCTAGATCTAGGGATTTAAATGATGATGTAGGTTTGGGTCAGCAATCCAGATCATGCAGAAACAGTTTAAGAGATGCGACTCAGGTGGCACCTGATGAAGGCCAGAATTCATGTGGAAGATCTGAAAACAACATTGGTGAAAGATTTGCTTTAAGTACAGGACCTATAACCAATAACAAGGTTTCATTTTGCAATAGTTTAGATGTACTACATCAGACTGAATCGGTGGGAAGTTTCCTTTCATGGCACACAAATCTTATCAGTTTGTCTGGAAAAGCAGGGGATATTGACTCAAAAGGCAGGGGAGGAAGCTTTGTGCTATTCAATGAAGACAAAAGCAGCTCCCATACCAATCACTTGGTTCATCATTCGAATCTGGATTGCACCAAAGAAATAAAGGGACCAACTGAAGTCATTGATGATGACCATCCCTTACTGATGCGTTCTGCCCAAGGCTATCATCCACATCAAGGAGACGATTTCCAGACATATGCGAATAGAAAGGAAGAAAAGGTGGACTATACTTATCTGAATGATTTACCCCAGGGCAGAGACAATGTTCAAGCTTCCGAGGCTGGAGAAACTTCAAATGATTCTCAAACCAATTCTGCATTCAGGAACAAGTCGGAGTGCATTCAGAATCGGATTCTCATTGAAAAGGATGATTGCCGATTCTAGTCAAGCTTGAATCAGAAAGGTATGTTAACAGGGAAATCTTATGGTGTACTAAGAGTTAATTCAAGGGTCTACAGTTCTTGAAATCGCAAAAGAGCCCCATTTTGTATTGGGATTTGGCCAAGCAATCACACACGAGGAAGGAAATAAAACCATCTTCACTGGAAGCTGAAACCCAGCATTCTGTTTAGCAGTATAGTATTTGTAGGTGGCAATGGCATGATCTTACTCCAATTAATTATTAAATGGTGAATAAAAAATGCAAGAGGCATACATATCAAAGCAGTGTTATTGTTAACAAAGCAACCAAGTGAAGTCACCTGACCAAAGTCTACCAATTGATTGGTGGGTGAGTTCTGGAAACATGTTACTGGTTGGCTTTAATGAGATTAGCTTGAGCGCCAGATTCAGGTTTAATTTCCATAGATCATCTTGTTTAGTCAGGTCACAGTCTGAGATTGCGATTCACTCTACAAACGGTTTGCATTCCTAACTTCAATCCGCAAACAGTTTCTCATGGACTATTAGCAGTGCCATCAGAGGTAACATTATCTCATGAGCACCGTCTTGAGCTAACGAATTTAGAAGAAGGACCATAACATTTTATTTCGGGCGGTTCAAGATAGTAGTAAATGCAATGGGCCAGTTTGTACAATATTGTCAATTGCTTCTTTCATTTGTATTGACAGGCGGCATTTCCCTGTCTATTGTATTTCTGCCTGCATTTTTAGGTCATTCTTGGGGTCAAATTCTTTATTCTTTTACACTGCTGCAGCACTTGGATGTGAATAATTACAGTGATGTAAATCACGTGAGGAGCTGGCAGCCTGTATTCATCCTGGCAGTGAGGCTAAACAAAATTGGAGCAAAGCTTTACTGTCTCTTCAAGCTTTTCTTTTAGCACTTAAATTCTGGAATTGGAGATCCCCATATTCATTAACAAGATTCTTGTAGAATTGGCCCTTGGATATTATTAGTGAATTTTCTTGACTAGAGGTAAATTTCATTGGTATTTGCCAAATAATGTTTCGTATATTGCAGGTTGTTTTGCATTAGTTTGGCTATTAAATGTTCCCTTCTGATAATGTCGCAGACATGCTAATAGATTATGATTTCCTTGCCATCATGAAGTTTCTTTCTTTAAAGGTCTCAGAATATAACGGTGAAATAAGATCTTTCATTCCACTAATCCTTGAATAATATTATCTACAAGATAAGTTGGTGCTATTTTCCTTGCCCAAAAATATTTATTGTCTCTAATTCTGTCTCGAAATCTCAAATTGGATCAGCATCTTCTGAGACATTTTGACTCAAGTGGATGAGAAATGTCATAATTATATGAAGTGTACAAAACAACTGTTCTTTGGGAAGTAAGAACCTTTTCTTTTCTGGCAACCTTAATTTCGTGACCACTTATAATGATGTGATACGTTGGTTTTTAGTAGCTCGTTGATATTTGTTAGTAAACTTAAAATAAGAGATGCTGCAAAAAGAAAAGACAATATTGGAACACTCTACATTTCCCTTGTAGAGATAAAGAACACGAGAGATTCTCGATGGAATTGAATTCATCAAGATTGATTCCATGCACACGTTTTGTTTTCATGCTCTTATATTTCTCAAGCTTATTATTTGACACTTTTTGCAAATGCAAATATAAAGGTAAAGAGCTTCTTTGCTAGTGCAAAATTTTCTTATTACATTGCTCGATGGTGGGAATGTTTTTTCATTTGCAGATTAAATGTAATCGTTTACTTATCAAGTGTTGACAAGATCCAACTATCTACACCCATTAGGCATATTTCGGGATTCTCTCACATCGGAGAGTTTCATGGATCCATATTCTATGAATATTCGTCCTTAAGGTTGATCTGAAATATAAATTACAGCTACAAACAACACACAATATCTCAATTCACTTTAACCTCAGGTTGATCTGAAATATAAATTACAGCAACAAACAACACACAATATCTCAATTCACTTTAACCTCAACCCACTAGGCAATTCAAGAGCAAGGTTCCAAACATATGTTGTAAAGTTTTAGTCCTTAGGGCACATGATATGACCCTAGTGGGGTCATATATGAGGTTAAATGTATATAATATGACCTAAGGGAGGCATATATGGAGCTAAATGCATATGCAATAGGGTTGGCCTAATGAAAGAGCCTCATGTACAATGAGTGGATATGTATAAATAAGGGTAATGTAGTCATCATTGAGGGACACATGAAATGATTATGGTAATGACTTTAGATATTTGGAGAAGGATCTCCTATTCTTTGAGTTATTGTGTAACTCATCTCTCTTATCTATATTGGAGTTGTGCTCCATGTTTACATTTTTGTACATGGTGTGTACTTTTGCGACCTTATGCTATTTTAAGGATATTGGTTCATAATATTTGTATTAGAGATTGGATGTTTTCAAAATGAGCCATCTTGGCATTTTTGCTATAACTTTCTTTTGAGGACGTTTCAGACAAGAAAACTTGGAGGAGCTGTAGAGGACATAGTGAACTGTTTGTGGTACAATTTTTAGGTTCCGATTCATTGCAGGTTCGGAGTTATCCCCTGTGGAAGTTAGGGGTTTTGACTAGTCCAAAAACTAGTCTCAAACAAGTGTTTTGGGTAAAATGGTTATGTCTAAAGCTTGAGAGATCCAAATTGAGTGGGACTTGTTCCATCAGAAAGAAGATGGACCATAGTGTTTGTGGTACTAATTTCAGAATTTGATTTGGAAAATTGGACATGTGGTATGCCGTACACTTTTTCTCTCCTAAAAGGGACAAAGATAACAAGTTTTGGGAAAGTTAGCGTAATTTCTTTTAGCACATTAGAATTATGTCGGACTTGTGGCATTGCAGAGACGACAATAGGCTGCTGCAGAAAGCAATTGAAATTTCAGTTACCTCAGCCAGAAGGCGACCAGAAAGTGTCAATTAAGGTTTTAAAAATTATGTTAATTTGAATACTACATAACTTTTGATTGGAAGGTCTGTTTTAGGTGATTAAAAAGCCTTTGGGAAGATGAAACACATGTTAATATGTTGGAAAAATCATATCATCATTTTTTGATACTTTTTTCAATATATTGAGGTTGGAAGTTGAGGATTTTGGTTTGTACCTCAATTAAGAATCAATGACAATGGTTATACATAGTTTTAATGGAAATGGAGATAAAGATGGAATAAATCCCATGGGAATGGTTGAGGAGGATAAAGGAAAAGGGTAGTACTCCTTGGTGTGCAAGTATTCTATTTTATAATGAAGCTTTGGAGTCGTGGATGTGTATGGATAAGAATACTAAGTATATGCTACATGAGAAGAATTTGAAGAGCTGTTCTCAAAAAGATGGATCAAGGACTTAAAAATGGAATAGATGAATACAATTCAAGATGAATTGAAATAAGCAAAAGAGGGACTGGAATAGATGAATACATTTCAAGATGAATTGAAATAAGCAAAAGAGGGACTCAAGAAGAAAGGTGAGGAGTTGTCTACGCACTAGAGGAAAATTGGTTGAAAAAATGGTTTCCAAAAGAAAATGCCTCATTAAAGCCATATATGCGACATCATATTGCTATGTAAACTAAGTTAATCTAAAATTAGGATGAGTTAGTTAGAATATAATAATAATAAATTAGTAGTATATTATATATTATATTATTAATTATTATATATAATTTGTTATTTAATAAGTATATAAATTATATAATAGTTTTTACTAAACACATATTTCATTAATTAATAGTATTAGTTAGTGCATTATATATTAATTAATATATTATAATATTATATCGTAATTCATCTTAAAATAGCTTCCTATTGTATTTTTGTGATAACTTTTGCTTCCGAACTCAAATTTGGTGCTCTTTGTACCAAATGAAAGGCTTGGAAGAGAGTTACAACTTTCATGTTTTGAGTTTTCTGAGATTCTTCATGGGTTTTCCAGGGTGGATGTTTTAGTATTTTTAGGAGAAAAACATCTTTTGAAATATTCTAGGAATACCAGAACATCCGCCTTTGAAGGTCTGTGAGGAATCTCGAAAAAATCAAAACATGAAAGTTGTAGTTCTCTTCGAGACCTTTTTTTGGGTATCAATGTACCCAATTTCGAATTCGGGAGAAAAAATTATCGTAAAAACACTGAAATATTCTTTTTATTTTCTCTCTCCTCTTTTCTTATTCAAGATATATTATAGCCTTGGGTAATTTCTTAAGGGCCATGTTAGTTATATTTAAGGAGAAAGTTATTATATATATTTATTATAGCTAGTTGGTAGTTATAATATATAATTAATACCATTTCCACATAGAGCCAAATTATGTAATACAAAAATGCTACATAGATTCATAAGACATGCACCTCTTTTGAATTTTTAAGGATTTTGATTGGTTCATGTTTAATGACATGGAATTGAGGTTAATCTTTTGGCCAAATTTCCTCTAATGATACATGCCTTTAATGAATCACTTTGTAAAGAGGTTAGTAAATTGAAAAAGGAAAAGAATTGGAAAGAAAAATGGGAAAATGATTAGTGGGGAAGAACTAAAAAGGAATGATGAAGAAATATGCAGATTGAGAAATCATAATAAAAAGCTATTGAATGAGATCAAACGATTGAAAAAAGAAAAGAAACATGATCAAAATAAAGAAAAAACAAGAGTTTTGAATGAAGAGACTACCAAAAGACTTGAAGATAAAATTTGCATGAAAGTTGAAGAATCCCTAAATAGAGAAGACACAAAAGAAGAAATGCAATCTAGAAGTGAAGAAGGACATCAAACATTGATGGATGACATTACATGGCAGCTTCAAAAGGAGAAGGAAGACAAAATTATAGGACACTAGAAAATACTAGAAGAAGTTGAACTTCAGCGTGAAGATGTACATGCGAAATATGAGGGTATTATCTCAAAAGTGAGAGTGATTAAAGACCAAGCACAAAAGATAGAGGACATTCTTATCTTTGAAAAAACGATTGATGATATGGGTGTGCAGAAGGAAGGGAAACCATACGTGTGAAACCATATTAACAATCCTTATTACCAAGAAAGCTTTGAAGAAAGACAAGAAGATATACATAGACAATATCAAGGAAGATGGAAGAATACTCAACAATATTCATGGAAGATGGCATCAAAAAACTATTATCCAACAAGATATTATCAAACACCATAAAAAAAAACAAATTGGAGAACTCACAAACACAACACATGAAATCAAATGCAACAGCCAACTGTCAAGGGTTGTGGCCAAAAATAATTGAATTTGGATGGATGGATCATCATCAATGGCAATAAGAAGTAGGAATATATGGAAAATTTACTACTTGGTTTCATCACATGTAAAACCATTAATTGCAAAGATTTGAGGACGAAGTTTTTTGAAGGAGGGTACTATGATATGGCGATGGGGGATCATATATGGGGTTAAATGTATATAATATGACCCAAGGGGGGCATATATGGGGCTAAATACATATGTAATAGGGTCGGCCTAATGAAGGGGCCTCATGTGTAATGAGTGGGTATGTATATATAAGGCCAATGTAGTCATTGTTGAGGGACATGAAATGATTATGGTAATATCTTTGGGTATTTGGAGAACGATCTCCTATTCTTGAAGGATTTATTGTGTAACTCGTCTCTCTTATCTATATTGGAGTTGTGCTCCATGTTTACATTTCTATACATTGTGTATACTTGTGTTATCTTATGCTAGTTTAAGGATATTGATTCATAACTACACACTTTTCTGAGCATAAACTAGATCTGAAATCACTTTAATTACTATGGATTCACAACAGTAAATATACATATTATTTTCAAAATGTGTGTCAAAACATTAAACAATTTCATTCCTTAATATATCAAATCAACATGAACAATAAGTGCTGTAAATTATCCAATCATGAAGACAATGACAACCGAAAGTTAAAAATGCAATTACACAAGTATTGGACATGAAACTTCATATATATGCATAATAATGAAGTTTATGTACATACCACAACTTTATCATAAATTTGGTACAATCTTTCAAGATCTCCAAAACCCTAGCTAGTGAAATCATGACAACCCTAGCCACCACCAAAGATCTCCAATAACCCAGCATCAACATTGACAAGTTTTCTTTGGCTTCAACAATAAGTTTGTGTCACAAGCTCTCCACACTAGCACAATTGTTTTCCTTAGGGTTTTCAAACCTTAACCATGTTGCATCACACAATTACATGGAAAGACAACTCTAGTGCTAGCCTTTAAATCTGCATTTCCATCCTAGAGTCTAAATCCTCAAACCCTAGGTCTTCCTCTCTTGCATCATCACAAGCATTGAGACCTCCATGTATCATCATGAATATAATAACTCCATGATATTTCCTTAGCATTACATCCCTTAATAACAAAGCTCCAAAAATATGTATGGCATTAGTTCCACTCTCCATGTCTTCTACTAGGGTAGAAACACTAGTGTTAGAACAAGAGCCACAAGAACCATCATCATCTTCAATGTCATGTTCTTCTCTAGGGTTTACACGTAGACCAATCTTTCCACAAAATTACATGATGTACAATCAATACTACACCCATGGAATGACGCTTGAAGCTCCCTCCATTTGCAACAATAATTGATATCGAGCAAGGTTACTATCACAACTCAAGCAAAATAGATCAAACAATAGTCATTAGTCCATCACATAATGAATTATCCCATCCCAGGCTCCAAAAATATGCAAACAATCAAATGGTCAAGAGTGACTATAATAGGCATCAATCCACTCCAAATTCTAATATAGGCGGGGACAAATCAACCACCCATCATAGGCCCTCTTGGGTATCACACCCGTTGAAATATAAAACACATACCAACCATCAATGAAGAAGATCCTCTACCTATCATAGGTGAAAACATATTTGCATCCATTATAAAAATTAACCACTTATCGTAGTTCCTCTCGGGCATTTCACCCATTGAAAATAAATCCACGTCATCTATAAATGAAGTAGAACACACTTGTATCCATTGGAAAAAATCCTATCATAGGGTCCCATGGGCATCTCAACCACTAAAAATAAATCCATACCAATCAATCTTCAAATAGATCCACCAACTCTCATAGGTGAAAACATATTGGCAATCCTTGGAACAACTCAATGATCTATCATAATCCCTCTTAGGCATCATACTGTTGATAATAAACCCATAACAAGAATCCATGTAGTAGATCTATCACCTATCAGAGGTGGAAACATACTCATTACAAAAGCAACTAAGGTTACAACCCATCAAATTATCTCAAGAACACTAGGGTTTCAACATCCAACAACCTCATAGTGTCACGTACTTGTTGGCCTCACGAAGCCTTTAGGGCCACGTGATACTCAAGATATTAACTAAATTCACCCATGGCACTTAATTTCATTTCCCATTGATTTGATTAACCATTTACAACGGAATTGGATATGTATATAATCACCCATATATATATTTGTTATTGGCTATTTCTACATGAATGCACTCACACAATGCTAATAATTTCATGCATTTAAATAGTAAGATAACAATAATTAAATAAAATACATAATAGAAATAAATGCTAATAATTTTATACACAGATGGAGACTTATATGAAATATAACCAGTCGACTACAGATCGAGGACGTTCCTCCCATCTGTAGGATTTGTTAGTCCATATCTTTCTTTGACAGGCCATGCTCGAGTTGGGGCTAACAATCCACAAGAAGGTATCGAGTTTTCCCCACTGCAGCTATCCCAATTTGCTAGCACTCCTTCCCTATCAACCTGCACAACTCAAGGAATGGGGCTCTCTTCTCTAAGTTAATTGTCCCTCAGGTTTGTTACCCCAATTATTTTCTAGGGCTCCAAGATAGGTCAACTAGGGACTCTCTGTGCCGAGAATCCAAGGGACTCTGTTGTTCTTGGGTACAGGTCTAGACTATAGTACGGGTGATGATGGCTCGAAGCTGACAATAATTGATGGTTGAATCATCGAAGAAAAAATGATCTTGAATGACTAGTTCTCAATAATTTATATGCATGTTGAGAACCAACCAAGTGGCATGCATGGATGATGGGAACTAGAAAGATGGCATACATGAGATTTGACATTTTTTCCTCTCTAATCCTAAGCTTAGGATAATTAACCCAGGTTTATGGCTAATGCATTTTTATAAAGAGGGATTAATAAAACACACAATAAAAGAAATAATAAAGATAGTGACTTAAATGACAAGTCACTAGAATTGTTGGCGCAAAATGGAGACTAGGGTTCTTGAGCATAGGCCAACAAAAGGGAGCCGCTGTAGTCTAGTGTGCTGGCATTTTCACTTCCCTTAAGGGGGAAGGTCTCACCCAAAGTACAACCAAGAACGACGTAGAATACATATTACTTAACTATATGTTTGCGATGGGGTTTTACAACATCCAACATTACAACAGTGTTCATTATATCGCAACAATACTTAAGAAGATTCACCATTTATCCATTGAGATCAATACTGTAAACAAAAAGGAAATATCACAGAGACATGTGCAATAAAAAAACTTAAGGGGGAGACAACAATCTCTTTCATTATATCATTGGATCTTCATTACAACAACAATATTATGGCTTCAAGCCTTACATTCACCACATAATTTCTCGTCATGGGATACATACTTATACAATAGAAACCAAAACCTCATTACAAAACTCATGTCGTAGATCTGTCTATCTTTGTCTGCAGCTAACTCTTTTGATGCTCGGGTCTTCTTAACTCAGAACCTTCTGTGTGTGTCCTCGTCTCTCTCCCTTCTCTTTGTTTTTTGCTTCCTTTTATACTTGTGCACTAGGTCCAAAACAGGTACAAAATGGTTTTGGTTGTTACCTTTCTTTCGCAACTTCCGATACTTTCCGCTACTTCTGGTTCCGATATTCTTTCGCAACTTCCTTCCTTTTTGCAATTTCTGGTATTCTTCCGCTACTTTCTTCCTTTGACTTCTCTTCTTCCGCTTCCTTCTTGGTCCACTTCAAAATGAGGGAGCCAATAGGCTCCGAACACAAAGGTTGACTTGCCCTTGATTCAACCCTGTTGCGTCACCTATCCTTAAGCATCTTTGACTGTTGGTCATTCAAACTAAGGAGCCAACTTTGGTACTGAACAACATTAGTTTAACACCTCTAGTACTGAACAACATAGGGATTTAGCCTCTGTTTCATTTACACAAAAGGAAATTGCTGGGTACTACCTAAAAAAGAAGTTCTTGCAATCAAGACGACTGTTTGCTCGACTGAGGTAAGGTATGAAACATACTCAACAAATGAGCTTTCGTCTTTATAATGTTTATTATTGAGGACTCTATTGTAAGAAAGAACCCGTTATCTCCTTGTTCAACTAGTGACCAGGATTCAAGCTACAGGTTCTTGTGCATCGAGGAGACTAAGAAACGAAGATGAAGCACAAACACTGATACCAGTGAGGCGAGCAACTACGTCTTGGCTTGCGGGGAATCCCTCTCTCAAAATCCCACATTATTTAGCGGTGGTCGAAGAGGGCTTGAGAGTGTGGGATGTGGCAGGAATACCATAGGAAATTCTCATTGTCAGAACATCAAGATCCCTTGAAATGTTTAGATAATGTGAGCCTTGGTCTTCCTGTCGAGCGTGGAGTATTGAAATGTTCAGATAATGTGAACGGTTCTTGGGAGTGATCAATGGGGTGCTTGATGTGGGGACGATTGAGAAAAGATTAAATAAGAAAATCATCTCGTATAGAAGAAAGTGAATGGAAATCGGGGCTGGCAGAACTATTTACATGGCTACAACAGAAAGATGCATGGACAAAGAACTGTGGGTGACAAGAGATATTGCGTCTCTTTATATAGTGGGGAGACTATAGTGGGGCGGTTGTTCGCATGGCATGGATTGGATACGAAATGATGTGTCGGGGATCCGGGTATGGGAGAGGGATCTTAATGATGGCCATTGCATTATTCAAGGATATTTTTTTAGGGAATTAAATGTGCGACATCGAGTGAATGATGGATGACGATTTGGGTGGGTGGGACAACTAGATGACTAGGGCTGCGATGGAGCTAATATGGTGAGACTTTTCATGATTACATCGTGGATGAGCTGGAATGGCTGTGGATTCACACGACTAACCGTTGAGCTACTAGAAAAGATGGTTGTAATGCTACAACATAATACTAAAAATAGTTGATCATGACTGTGGGGCCCTCCCCAACTATAATGGTACTGACCTACTTTCGACTGAAAGAAACTACTGAAACAAATTGAAGACTTGAAAATAAACATCACTAAACTGAAAAATAGAAAGAAACAAACTCTAACTCCTAACTAACGCACTCCTAGAAGGAGGAGTGGTCTCTTGCGGAACTATTGATCTAAAACATAGGGCTTTAGGCGTGCACCATTCACCGATATTGAATGCAAAAGACCATCAAGTTGTGTAAGTTTCATAGCGCCAGAATCTTTAATTTCTGCAACAAAGAAAGCTCCTAGCCCATGAAATTGATGTCATAAAAATACCACTGTCTCCTATAGCAAACTGTTTCTTCTTATTGTGGTGATCGTGCCATGAATTTTGTCTCCCCTTTTCTATTGTTGCATGGTATTCTTCCAGAAACGGAGTTTCTTTGAGTTCCATGAGTTTTGCAAGATGTCCCGCAACTGATTCGTCCTTTGTTATCTGAGTGGCATTTGCAATGTACACACTTGGAACGATGAACTCAGTGGGAACCACTACTTATCTGCCATAGACCAACTAAAATGGAGTCTGCTTGTGAAGTCTCTTAGAGGTAGTTCTATAAGCCCATAGCACAGCTAGAATCTGCTCATCCCTATCATCCATGTTTGTGCAACAGACTTTGGTTAACCTGGTCTCCAAAATATTGTTGAATGCTTCGACCATACCATTCACCTGAGATTGATATGGACTGCTCTTATGGTGTTGAATCATGAAATCCATTGTCAATTATTCAATTGTATTATTCAGAAAATGTTTTCCTTGGTCACTTGTGAGGATTCTAGGGCACCTGAAGCGAGTTATAATATTTTCATAAATGAATTGAGAAATCGTTTCTGCTGCAGAAACAATGAAGAATCTCAGATTGCTACAACTTCGGCCCACTTGGTTAAATAATCTATTGTGGTAATAATGTACCGATATTTGGAGTGCTTTACTAGTGGATCAATCGGTCCTACAAAGTCAATTTCCCATTTCTCAAAAGGTTGCAATGCTCGGACTAGATTCAATGGAAGTTCATCTCTGTGGGATGGTCGACCAACATGTTGACAAATGTCACATTTCCTTGTGTACGTCTTAGCATCTTTGAATAATGTAGGCCATCACAGTCCAGCTTGTATCACCTTTATCCCTATATCTTTTATGCCAACATGTCGTCCCACAACTCCAACATGGAACTCCCATAAAATACTTTCGCACTCATGATCCAATACACATCTACGCAAGATGCCATCAATCCCTAGTTTATACAGCTGTCTTGCAATTAGCTAGTATTCCACTAATCTTACCACCAAGTGTCTCTTCTGTGTGGGGGGGAAATCATCCCGGTCCTTCCCTGTAATGAGGAACAATGCAATATATTTTAGGTGATATAGAATGGCTTCCACTCTAAATAATGCAGCTTCCGGTAATTGATCATCTACCGGGCCATCAACTTCGCTAGATTCAATGAAAGAAAGATGATTTGGTTCATGGTTATGTTTCCATGGCTTCACTATAAATTCAAATGAAAATTCTTGAAACATCAATAACCATTTGCAAATTCTTCCATCTAAAACTAGTTTGTTCACTAGGTACTTCAAAGCAGAATGGTCTGTGGAGAACTTGAAAGTTCCTCCCAAAAGTTAGTGGCAGAACTTCTGTAATGCATAAATCATAGCTAATTCCTCTTACTTTTTGGTTGTGTAGTTTCACTTTGCTCACGATATATTTCTTCTAGCAAAATACACCGGATGGTCCATCTTACCTTCCCCAAGTTGAGCCAGTACAACTCCATGGGCGATTCCTAATGCATCTACATGAACATGGAATTCATTTTGCCAATCAGGGAGCACTAGGATTGAGGCATGTACCATTATTTCTTTGAGCGTGTTGAATGCTTGCTTATAGTCTTCATTCCACTAAAAAATATTGGTCCTCTTTAATAGTTTCTTCAATGGTGCAGTAATAGATGCATAATTGCAGATGAATCTGCGATAATATCTAGTATGACCTAATGTGGATCACCACTGTTTTACTGTTGCTAGCGCCAACAGATTGACAACAACAAAAAATTTCGTAGGGTTGACCAATACTCCATCTTTACAAATAATATGTCTCAATAGGTTACCAAAGGATACACATAATGTGCACTTCCGCAGATTCAATGAGATCCCCATCTGTCTGCAATGATCCGAAATGAGTCGAAGGGGAGAAACATGGTCTTTAAGCAGGCTGTAAACTATCCAGTCATCTAGATAAACCTCTAAGAACTTATGAAGGAAATCATGGAAAGTTGCTATCACTATCCTTGAGAATTCCGCTAGTGCATTCTTCAACCCAAATGGCATAACATTTTATGTGAATGATCCCCAATGCGTAGTAAATGTAGTCTTTTTCTTATCTTCTTCTGCAATATGGACTTGATGATATCTTGAGAAGCAATTTATGAAGGAATATGCTTCGTTTCTTGCCACTTGGTCTAGTACCTTATCACTGAAAGGTGTTGGAAAGGGGTCATGGATGCAAGCAGCATTTAGACTGTGATAGTCAACACAGACCCATATGTCCTCAGTATCCTTCTTACTATGGATCACAATGGGACTTATCCATTGAGATTCCTCGACTTGGAAGATCAAGCCTGCATTAAGCATACGATCAATTTCTTTTTTGACCTTTTGCTTGACCATTGGATTCAACCGATACGGTCAGTGCTTAATGGGATTTATATTTGATTTCAATGTAATCTTCATTTCTCCTAAGTCTCCCTGAATCCCCTTGAGTTTTGTGAAGCTTTTCAGAAACAAATCTTCATACTCTTTTAGAAGAGATGCAATTTTAGAGACTATTTGGTTGTCTCAGTAATCTCCAATAGCTGCCATTTTTGGTTTATCTTCAGTGCTAATATTGATCTTCTTCAACTACAGAGGTTGAGTATATATAGCTCCGATATCTTCAAGTTTGGCATTTCTGACTTCTCAGACACCCTTGGACTCCTGGAAACTGAGGTGTCACAACTATTCTACTTCATATGGTTATGTCTTTCCTTGCTCTACTTTTGCACAACATACATGCTGTCTCATCTCTACATGGAAGTCCACCAATTCTTGATGTACTGGGCAGATGTATGAGTGATCTAGCTTCTGCAATTGGTTAGTAAACAATGCACCCTTGATAGCTATCACTGATTCTGTGACCGTGCCAGTTGTTGCATAGAAGGAAAAGTCTTGATAGAACTTTGCACGTAGCCTCTTCCACCAATCAGTTTTCCTTCTTGTCTCTTCATGAAGATACCAAGCCTTTGGGATAGGGCCAATATCATGGAAGAATTGGTGAACCAAGAACTAAGGTTGTAATCCTCTTGATTCCCACTGGTGCTCACAGATATCAATATTTCGATAATGATTAAAGTCCCTGTTATCCCTAAAGTTTGCACTTGACTGCAAAGTACAAAGTTTAGGCACCTCTAAGTCTGGTTTGATTGAAATATGGTGTTGGAAGATTTAGGAATATTGTATAAAGTTTAAATTCCCTCTAGATCACTAATGATATGCAGGTCTACATCCAATGGTCATGATTCAGAGGAAAATGAGGTTAACATTTCAGATACTCATAAGTTTAAAGATTGAGGGCTGGAAGAAATAAATGAAACATACAATAACTAATCAATATAGCAAACTGCTCGATTAATAAGTTCACGAGGATGAAAACTCATAAATTAGAAATACTTTCCAATTCAGAATTCGGATGTATAAATGAAACTTCATATGACAAGTGGAAAATTACAACATATACTCTTACTGTGTCAAGAATCCACAGTCATAGATCTCTAATGAAAACATCACCAAGATCATTTCATTTAAACGAGAAATATAAGATATGAACGACACAAGAAAAACAATCTGAAGTTAAACTCATAGGAATCTCTAGCAATGAAACACTGGAATCATCTCTTTCATTAAGTCCAAAGTCTTTACAAACATAGTTCCAGCTCCTCCTAATCGAACTCTCAGCCTTCTGGGATGAACCCTCATACAATAGTTAGATCTCTATTATATAGCTATTGGATTACAACATATTTAGATCTAGGAGTACAAATCGAGTTTTATTTAGATAATACAATATCTTTACAATATCAAGAAAAATATCTCAAAAAGGATTGAATGACAAATCAATTTTAGATCCGCTATTTAAGGAAGATTTCAATCTATTTTAGATATTTGACTTTGAAAAGTTTGAAGACATGTCAAAGTTTATGAAGGTATTTCATCAAATCTGAAAACTTCAGAGATACATGGATCTGTTGGCTACACTGATGGCTTGAAATGTTGGATTTGCTTGCTCAATTGTGTCCTCGAATGCAAAAATGATGCCTTGGAATCTGGAGTTGACCACAACTCTTGAGATCTTGTAGCTTCCAAGTATTTGATCTATGACCCAAAGTATAGTTTACAATCAGGTATCTTTCCTAGGAATGCTGAACTGTTTTTCAAAAATTGAACTCGAATGAATTTGCTGGATGCTCTGCCTCCGGATACCTTGTCACTTGTTCGCTCAATAACTATTGCTTGCTCGTTGTTTAGAAATTCATCGTGATTCTTTGAGGAATCATATTTTTTCACCTTCTATCTGTTTCAATATATTAACGGAGAATAGAAACTCTAAAACCTCACTTCAATATTTTAATATTCCAAAAATCTCGTTCATAGAAATAACAGTGAGGTCATTCAATATTTTATTGTTTTCATCTCCACACACTGATCATGGTCTGATGTATTTGTTGCATAAGTATCAAAGATCCTGTAATACCCCCAATTCGTCCCTTAGGGTATATTAGCCTTTAATGTAAATAATGTGTACATGTGATGTATGTTTTCCTAGCGTGGAGCTCAAGGCCAAGGCCCCGCTAGTGAAAGCCGAATTTTATTTAAAGGGCAAGTATTTGATATTTTGATACCATGTGCTCTTAAGCCATGGAAATTGTAATAGGATGTAAATTAGACATCATGCAATAAAATACCAAAGCTGGCTACGGAGGCAACGAATGAGAAGGGGCCACGTGTATCCACTAGGGAGTGGTGAGGGGGCTATGGGAGTGACCCATAGGTTGCCATTTGTCATTATGTGAACCCATTGACTTTCTTAGGTGACATTAATGCCAATTGTAAGGAAGTGGTTGAGATTTCATCCCATGACTTTGATGGAGTATGGGCAGCCCTGAAATTCGTATGGGAAGGTATGGGCTCTTTTGACTTGTCCCACAAGTCACTCTACATCTTGGGGGTTTGCTCCATCCTTATCCCCATTCCATTGTGGAAGTATGGGACATCTTTGCCCACCCAAAAAAACGAACTCCCAACAGTGAGAAAAACCGAAAATCGCGACTGTGAGAGAACCCACGTTTTGGGAAGCCAAAAACGTCCCGATTTGGTATTAGACAGAGAAATCCAATGGGGGATCCATTGGTAGGAACCTTGGGGCGAATTTGGGAGCAATAGCTACCCCAAAAGCCATGGGAAAACCCAGTTTTAACTGCCCAGAAAATCAGTGACGGATTTGGGTCAATTGCTGAACAAAGCTGTGAGAAATCCAAGTGTGGATGTTCGAATGGAGGCTGGGATCGTTGGAGTCTAGCTTGATGTGTACTAGCTCTGGGATTGAGCTTAGTGGACTAGCATCCCTCTCCATTTCCCATTGCATGCTTGAAAAACCCAACTGTGTGTTGGCTTAGCATGGTTGTCTGAGTGAAATCCTGACTGTGAGGGAGCCATCTAGTTCCTCCTTAGTGGATACACAGCCCAGCTCGGGGGTGATCTCTCAGCTGAAAGAATACAGGCTGGATAGAGATCTATGGTTGGGTGGAACGTTGCTCTCACGTAGCCAGTCGTTTGGGCCATTATAATTCGAGATAAGTATTCTTGATGTTAATTCTATGCCCTGCAAGCATTTTAATTAATGACTGTTGTTTATATGTTGAATGCATGATGAAACTGTGTGCAGATGTATTGTTTAATTCCGCTGTGTTTATATTGAATCGAATCTGCATATAGAAGTTTTAAATGTTAGTTATTTATGTGCAAAAATTATTGGGGCTAAATATGCCATAAGCCCGGTATGTTGTTAATGTTTCCTTCCCTGTTGTTCTATGGAGAAGGGGACGTTACAGATCCGAGGAAGAAATTGTTGGATTCCAACATAAGCTTTTGATAGTCCACAGGTTCTCTTAATGGTTGATCTACATTGCTGGTTTGAAGAATGATTGAAGCTTTATTGCCAAATTTAAAATAGACAAAGGATTTATCTTATATTTAGACCCTTGATTTGAAACAACAAATTGATCAATACTAATGACCTTGTCACTACTGACTGGGTAATCATACTTCTTGAAATATTTGATGAAAACATTTTTCTTATTCGTGCACCATTTTTTGCAAAACCACCTCCATGCCTCCTCATTGAGATCCCAATCCAACACTATGATAAGGTTTTGAAGCCCAAGTGTTTTAATATAAGAGATCACGCTCACCATTGGCTGGGTTTTGATCAACATTGGAAGTCTCCTTTATCTCTACAAGAATCGCCAAAAGCTTGAGATCCACATTCTAAAGGTACATTAGTTCCCATGCTGTTATTAAGTGTGATGAACCTGCAATAATTAATTAATGAAAATGCATGAGATATCAGAAATAACATAACTCAAAATCAATTTATTGATCGTGGGCTACTTTGAGGGGGAAACCTCCTTTGAGCAAGCTGAATACAAATAACTTCACGGTGCCTTCATTGGCCTCAACACGCACTTATATACTAAATCTACGCCCAATACTATGGGTCAATACCATGGAACATATAATACTACGGGACGACTTACAAAGCATATGCGTCCAATACTATGGGTCAATACCATGGGATAATACAAACTATGGATCAACAAATACTACGGGATGACTTACAAAGCATATGTGTCCAACAACAATATACTAACAACAAAAATAGAAGGGTTGAATGGGGTTCCTAACATCCCCTCTCCCTTAGAAAAATCTTTGTCCTCAAAGCTTTAGATGTAAAAATTGATGCGGAATCTGAAGGAGTGGATCCCATGTCGCATCTTCTAGTTGCATTCGGGCCACTGAATTAATACTTTTGTGATAGATTGAGAGAGAAGCTGGCACCTTTTGAGTTTCAGGGAGGATTGCTTGGAAGGTTGTAGACGAAGAAGAACCATATCACCTCCTTGAAAAGTGCGCTCAGAACGATGCTGATTGGCTTGTTGTTTTAGTTGAATTCTTTCCATGTGAATATTTTCCTGCAAAATGAGAAGAATATGATCGCTATTTCGAAGAACCAAGTCAATTTCCTGAACTGGTGAACTGCTAAGGGTGTATGGAAGAAGAACTGGCGGTGCCTGACCATAGATTGCTTCATATGGAGTCATTTTAGATGCAACATTGTACCACCAGAGCCCTTCAAGGAAATCCATAGAAATAGATGTCCAAATCCGTGTAGGGATGGGAAAGGGTTCGAGCAATCCCAGAAGGAGTGTCGTTTCACTTGTGTTGACCTGGAAAGTATCACATTCAACCACCATTTGTTGAATTGTTATTTTTAGTCCATGCCAAAAGAAGTTGTATTGTTCCCGCTCATACATTTTGAGGAACCTAGAGTGCCCTGCTGATGGAGAAGCATGGAGTTCATAGAAGAAATATCCCATTGAACAGATTGCAACCAATTTGGAACAAGCATAGAAATAGTTGAAAGAGAAACTGGGTCATCAATTGTGCGAGAAAGAATATCCACCACCATATTGTCCTTACCCTTCTTGTAAGTGATGTTAGAGGCATAACTCGTGAGTTTGCTAACCCATTTCAGGGGTGCTGGGGAGGATACCCATTGTTCTAGGAAATTTTCCAGACTCTAGTGATCAGTCTTGATGCAGAAAGAATTCCCTAATAGGTATGGATGCCACTTATCTACTGCATGCAAAATAGCCATCATTTCCTTCTCAAATGTAGAGGTAACTACATTCTTACTAGAAATGTATCTTGAAGGCGGTAATCCCACTGGTTCAACAAAGACACCTGCATATATATCCAAGGGAGTAGTGGAGACCGTTGATGGGTGCAACTGAATGGAATGGAGCTGAGCGATGACACAATGTGAATTATTCTTAAGGACATTTTCTAGGCGATGTGAATTGATGATGCAGAGAGACCCTGGTTGCAAGCCTGTAAATGTGTGTTTTTTCCCATTAACTGAAAACTGCATCCAAAGTTTAGCAAAACCCCATAAGATGGGGCCAAGTGTGCGTAACCATTGAGTTCCCAAAATCACATCACATCTGCCTAAGGACAAGGAAAACATGTCAGAGCGCAAGTTATAATATTCCATAGAGATACGCACATTGCGACACTTCCCCTTGCAAGGTAAGGTGCCTCCATTGGCAATCATGACTTCAAATTTGGAGCAAGGATGGACAAAATAATCAACCTATTTGGTGATCCGAGGGTCAATGAAGTTATGAGTGCTACCATAATCAATGAGTATTGTAAGAGGGATCTTCTTGAAGTAACCCCTGACCCACATTGTTTGTGGGGTGGTGATTCCGGCTAAAGCATGGAGAGATATCTCTGGGTGGTCGTCCGAAGATGGAGGGTCAACATGCGGCTGCTGAATGTCGACCTGATCATCTAGTGTATCTAGAGTTTCTTCACCAAGTTCAGAGGCAGGTAGAGAATCTACATCCAAGAGATAGAGTTGTTTCTCAACACATCTATGTCCCCAAGTGAATTTCTCATCACAATTATAACAAAGCCCTTTTTCTCTACATGCCCGCATCTCTACTTTAGACAAATGCTTGATAGGAGTTGAGAGAGGAGCTGGTGTGATGGTAGGTCATTGGGAAACCATATGTCTAAATGGAAAAAAGTGGTTTTGGAGCATTGTTGGGATGTGATCTTGTCCTCCGCCAATTTATCCAACTCTAAAACTTCCATCATTGTGTTGGGACAAAACATTTTAACCTCTGAGCAGATTTCATCCTTGAGACCACTGATAAAACAACTCTTGTAGAATTCATCCGACAATCCTTCTGTTTGATTGGCCAGTTTCTCAAATTCTGTCTGATACTCTCTCACAGTGCTAATTTGGCGAAGTTTAGTGAGTGCTCCTGTGAAGTCATCAAAAGCACTAGGACCAAATCATTACAAAAGGAGTTGGCAAAAATCAATCCATTTTGGCTCGTCATGAGCCTTAATGTACCAACGGTACCATTGAAGGGCTTCCTGTTCCAAATGAAAGGATGCAAGAGGAAATTTTTGGACATCAAAAGTATTATGCAGACGAAATTATTGTTCTTCCTGGTATATCCATCCAGTCAGATCATTTCCATTGAAGCGAGGAAAATCAAGCTTCAGCCCATGAAAATTGCTGGAAGAAGAGAACTCAGTGTCTGCAAAAGAGTAAGGCTGTCATTTAATGTTCATGGCTGAATGCTGAAGATGAAGGCTGAGAAATTTTTCATCCAAATCTTGGAGTTTGGTTTTGAGGGTTGCAAGTTCTTCCTCCATGATTTGTGCTCCTACACGGGTGACAACCATAACCATGAGTTTTTTTTTATGTGAATGGGTAGAAAAACACAAACATAAGCTTCTTTAGTAAAGGGAAATTTGGATTTGGGAAAAACTCTGATGGGTAATTGGGGTTTGATTAGGTTTTGGACACTTTCGAATGGACATGGAAGCATAAAATGAGGATTTCAGAAGCGGGGGGAAATAATGGAAAATTTGTTAGAGAGGGAAAAGAAGCAGAAATAGGAAATGAACACTGTGGCAAAATTTGAAGGCAATTGGGTGAAAATCGAAGAAGTTATGACAAACCCTAAAAATAGACAAATGTGGGATTTTTGGCTTTGGGAAGTGGAATTTGGGATAGGGTCCTCAGGAATGAAATATGAAAAATGGAATTGCTGGGATGTCAGTGAAGTTTCACGGGAAACCGAGTTAAAGCAAAAGATATATGGTGAAAGAATTGCAGTGTGTGAAAACTCTTTTTCATGAGTCAAGACACATGATATCCAACTGACCATGAGTTTATCCAATTAAAAACTAGCCTTCATTTCACATACAAAAATATTTGAAATGAAAACCACCGTTTCCTGACGCAAAAACCCTTTCCTTGATGGCACTTGATTCTGGTCTATTGGTCATATGATTGATGTTGGGATCAACTCTTGGAGAAACGATTCAATCACTAAACTTGGTCAACAATACATGGATACATGGTTGAAGAGAACTACATCTAATGGGACACATATCCACAAATGAAGACAAGCTCATGAGATGACTTAGTCTCAACCATATTAGCATAATTCGACCGCATTGGCTTTTCATGTACGGAAATTCAAAACAATTCGAATTTGTCGAATATTCGGTGTAGGTAAAATACAAATACATTGGAAAAATAAATTTTGAAATACTACGTTTTAATTATTTAATCACTATAAAATGTAAATAACATTCAATTTCATACTTTCTTCTAAAAATAATTATTACTAACTAGTTGTTATATGTCATACTCTCTATTCCCACTACATTGAGATTTTATATTTTTGTTTTTAAATAGTAATTTTGATTGTAAATAACACGTCTAGAAATAAACCAATTATTTTAAATGTACATTTATGATATATCCATGCATATTTCAATAAAATTATTATTCATATAAGAATACTACTTCCGTATTTTATCCGTATTGTATTTTTACGTTACGTTTTTTTTTCTTTCTCCGTACCGAATCGTATTCGTTTCCATATTCGTACTCGAATTATGCTACTATGGTCTCAACATTTTCTCCATAGCCTTGTATACTTGAGGACAACGGACTCGTGGCGCCTGAGTGCTACTGCTTTGCCTCAGTGTTTATGTTGGGCGTTATCTCTTTTGGTGCACTTTGAAATTTGACGTTCTACCTTCAATTCTTGTTTCCTGCCTTGACACTTGGAAGCTGCAACAACTAGTTATAAAGTTGCGGTGAGCTCTCCTTCATTGCCATCGTGACACTTTCACCCATTACACTTTGACACAGTTGTATGTATTCTCTGCTCCTCATGATACCTTCATATTTTTATTTTAATTTGTAGATAATATCCCACATGCAACATAAGATAATAATTTTATTCTTTATATGCATATTTGTCTACAGGTTTTATGGATGTCTTGTGCGTAAGTTATGGTTGAATGTTGATCCCTCCTTCGGGAAATCTTTGGCACTTGGAATTGGGATTATAATAATACTTGTGATATGGTGCGTCGATGATTGGTGGAGGCTATGGTTAATTGGCGGTTGGATTCAATGCTTAAACACTTTTTAGCAAAAACGTCATAAGTTTGGAGCTCAGAGATAACATGGAGATAAGTTTTTGAATTTGGATTTTAGGGAAAAATTTAACAAAAATTTAACAAAAGGTGAGAAACTATAAGTCAATGGGAAGGACATGAGATCTGCAAAAACAGTAACCCAAAAGACCATAATTCATTGAAATAATACCCGTGTATTGTGGGATGAGGTTAATTGAAGACTTGCAAAAACAATAACCAAAATGAGATGAGGTTAATTGAAGATTTGAGGAAATGGGAAGCTTGGGAAAAAATGATATTGGATTGTGGGATTCCGACAGCGCTTTCCTTATATTTTCCAATTAATGCACTTCCAGAAACCAAAAATTTGATGTGTAGATTTAGTGCTAATAGTCTCCCATGTATACTTATTACACCATGTTAGGATGCAAGGATGGCTTGAATCTGATAATCAAAGTAAGTTGTGTGGTATTCAAGTAAGGTAAAGTGTCTCTAAGTTGTCACATCCCCTCCCGTGGATCCGACGCAAGGACGGGAACATGACTCAATTTATGGGATTTTACACAAAATTTAGCCCCATTCATCAAATTCACAGCAATAAAACAAATGTGTGTAGATGATATTCAATTTAACACAACAAAAGTAATATTCTACACATACATATATCATGAAATTTCCAACATATTGATAACATGCATCAATTTAAAAATATTTGCAGAAATAAACACATAAAGAGATTAATTACCTTGCAATGATGAAGCTGTCCCAAGCAACTAGCTATGCAACTACAACGTTCCACCCAACCATAGGCCAGTTGTGTTCATCAATCTCTCAACACAATTGACACCCCCGAGATGGGCATGATTTATACAAGGAAAGGGAACACTCAAGCTCATGCACATCCAAAGCAATAAATACCCATCTCAACCCCAACATTCTCTCCCACACATAGCAATCTCAAATATTGGGCATGGATACACATTTTTAGCAATGATATTTACAAAACAGGGTCCCCGTTGGTTCTTCCACTTTGTGGCACACCCAAAAAAAATTGTGGGAAGGGAAATCAACTCCAGGGAGAAAAAACGAGTTCCCCAATAGGTATGTGGGCATTCAGAGGGAAAAAACAACCTCCCAGGATCCACAAAATGGATTTCTTTTCTTCTCCACAGCTCTGCAACACAAAAACGCCCTCTTTCCAGCTAGAAAACCAAGGCAGCACTGGAAGAATGTGGAGGAAAATGCCCTGGAAGCTCAAACCATGTGAGAGAGAAAAAGACAATAGTGAATAATGGCTTGGGGGGAAAATTCGTGGATCCTTTCTTGCCTAGGAATCCAAACACGTTTGTCCAAAACTGATGGCTTGCCCATACCCGAATTTGGACATCCATACCTCTCCATTCCCAAAGGCATTAACTACCTCAACCAACTCTTGGAAGAAATAAATGATTGGGTACTACAAAATTCAACACGGGTAGTTGAGGGTTTATGGGTTCTCTCATTGACACTTGTCTTGAATTGATTGGATCTAAGGGTTTGAATATTTCCTTCCCAATTCCTTGTAAAAATCATGCCCCCATCTCTTGTTGCATTGCATAGCTAGTTGTGGGTATTTTATTAAAATGCATATTTACATGATATTTATGGTTTCTATTATTCCTGGATAGCACACAAACCATATACATAAATTTTAACACTAAATCGATGGTGGGGCCTTTCCCTTGAGCTCCTCACCATGATTTTATAACGATATTACATCATTTACATTTTAATGTAATGGGGTCAAAATTGGGATATTACATAAGTACTTTTTCTAATACATCCATGTAGTATTATTCATCTACCATTACTTCCATATCTTGTAAGAATGTATCTAACCATTTGGTTTCATCATATGTTGGCACTTGAATAAATTCTACACCGATCCATCTGACATATTTCACCATTGTGCAGTGTTTGGATGAGAGCTCATGACGTCTCTTTTTCTAGTTGTTCCAAGCATCCTTGAAATCACTGTCGAAGGACTGGATACTTCTCCATCTTATAGAACCTTCTGCGGTTGGATTCACATAGTCATCTCTCTGTTTTGCATTAAGAGAGTAGATCCCGTATAAAACATCTCGTTCCATGTTCTCCAGAATGGGATTGGTGTACTGTGGACCTTGGTGTGGATCTAATGGCTGGGTCACCTTCATACGATATGTCTCAAAGATTATCATTATATTCTTTAGATCAATTATGCCATAGTTTTCACATGCCCATTCAATATTGAACAATGCTGGATAAGGATGTGTTTCCCCCATGATTTCAATAACTTCAAAATATGTGGTTGTCTTGACATCTCCTAAATCTACCTCAACATTCTCTAGGAGACCAATGGGGAAGATACAGTACTGGTTTTCCATCCGCAGCTGAATGGGAGAATATACAAGCTTGAGGGAACCCATTGCTTCCCATGATTTCTTTGGTAAGATATTGATATTAGAACCGAGGTCCAACATCACATTCTTAATATCGTACCTATGTACTTGTGCATTTAGACGGGATTCTCGGCCTAGTCTCTTCCTTCGTTGTTGTCACACCAACTGGATATTCTGCTCTGGGAGCAATGCACATATTTATTCATCATTTTCTAAACATCATCCAAGTTGTGGAGTGTACTTCACAGTTTCTGGGTAGCTTTCTCATATGCCAAAATATTTTTAAGCAACTAAAACCATGGAAGAACATAGTCTTTTGCTTGATCAATATTTGATCCCTTGCTCTCATCTCTAGTGCTATTCGACTTGCACTGTTGATGCAGTCTTGTACCCTCTTAGGATTGCAAGATTGGTATTCAACCAAAGATATATGTAGCTTCCCTGTATATCTCATTCTGCTACACTAGAACACATTTAGTCCTTTTAGCACCTTCCGAATCATTGGAGAGTTTGGTCATTTATGATTTGCTCTAGCTTTGCCTGCTTGAGTGACCACAAAATCCATTACTATTTGATTTTCTTGGGGTTCATAGTTTTATGAAATTGGCCGAACTTCTTGCGCGATCCTCCCATTTAGTGATGATATCAGGGAATTATTCCATTGTATGAGTGTTACTACGACAATAGGTACACCACTATCTTTTGGGAAAATTACAATCATGGGCTAGATGAACCACTTCATTACAATTGTAGCATTGCAATGGCCTTGTGAAACCGCCTCCTTGTTCGGATCCGAAACCTACTCCTCTTCCATATCCAAATCCTCCTCCTCGTCCTTCTCCTCCTGCCCCTTGGGATTGATCTGCTATTCGAAAGATAGATTAGTCCAACCTCTCTATGAGGTCATATAAAGCTCTACACTTCTTAGTACTATGTGTAGTAGATCTGTGGAATTTGTAGTAGACCATGTTAGGTACCATTGAGTACTTCTAGAACATAAGACAAATTCATGGGTGATGACCGAATGACTTACATATCTGGCAATAGTCATTAGGGAATTAGAGTAAATTTGGGGTCTAAAATGGGCCTTATAAAAAAATGTGCCATAAATGAGTTGGATTGAATTAGATTTCTCAAACCCATAGAATTTCAATAAATTTGGTCAACCATTATGGTTGAGTTGGACATATGATGCTTATGTGTCATATTTTTATTTGACAATAGTTAACTTCATATAAACTTCACCTTGGTTAATGATCTTGAAAAGTTCATCTCGAAATATGATAAATATACTTGAAATAATAAATATAGAGTATTTTATATTATCACTACTTCCAATTCCTTTAAAATATAAATCTCACATTAATTAAGATGATAATGGAGCCCATAATAATTTTGAAATAATAATAACAGTTATATAATTAATATTTTAAAAATAAAAATAAAAAATAATTAAAAAAGTATCATACATAAGAAAATAGGAGAAAGAGAAAATAATCTTTCTCTATTTTGCGATAACTTTCTTTCCCAAACTCCGAATTGGGCGCTTTTGGTACCATTGGAAAGGTATTGATGAGATTTACAACTTTAGAGTTTTAAATTTTTTGATATTCCACACCGATTTTCGGGGGCACACATTTTAGTATCAGGGTACTAAAATGCCCACCCCAAAAAATCGGTGCGGAATTTTGTAAAACTTAAAACACAAAAGTTGTAGTTGTCGTCGAGTCCTTTCCAATGGTACCAAGAGCACTCAATTCCAAGTTCGGGAGAGAAAATTATCGCAAAAATAACGAAATATTATTTTCTCTCTCTCCTATTTTCTTATTTAGGATACATTTTTAAATATGATTTATTTTCATTGTGAAAAGATTAATTATATAAATATTTTCATTATTTCAAAATTACTCCACTATCATATTAATTAATGCGAGATTTATATTTTAAAGGACTTGGAAATAGTGATAATATAAAATAAAATAAAAATAACGATTGTTTATTTTTAGTATTATTGTAATTATATTTTTTCAGTATAATTTTAGTTTTTTTTTTTAAATTTTTATATTTTATTAAATATATAAAAAGTAGTAGTGGTACATTTATAAAAAAGTTAAAAAAGTAATAATATAAATTTAAAAAATATACCAATGTATCATTTATTTTGTGTGCAAAAGAATCTAAACCTTTCATTATTATTTTCAACCATCATCTCTTAACTCTACACTAACCCAACATACCTAGCAACTACCATTAATGAGGTACTATAGGTTGACCTTCACTAGATAACACCTTTAACTTAGTGTGACATGGCGTATTTGTAGTGTGACGTTGATTTTTTTTTTATTTTTCTTAGGAGGCCCATTTTAGACCCCAAATTTCCTTTAATGGAACCAGTTGGTGGCTCTGGTTACGATGGTAATCCTACGGAATGAAACATATTTTCCATCATGACTTGTGCAACTATTGCACTTGGTCCTATGTTGAATGGTCCTCTGAGAGAAAGTTGTCCCCCTCGTGTCTGGGGGCATTCTGAAGCATGATGTCCTTTTGTTAGGCAACCAGTGCCACATACCTTGGTCGTTGTGCCTTTGGTGTATTCAAATCCCAGAGTCTCTCAATTATCTATTCTAACTTACAATGTACTTGTGCTATCTCACCAGTCGATGATGAGGTTCCCATTCCTGCTCCCATTCCCATCGAGTTTGGATAGTTTTCCATAGATTCAATTTTCATTGCTTGTTCTAAAGCAGTTTTGGGTGAGTTAATTACTTGTTGTGATAAGGGTATATTTGTTAGAGGAAGTAGACCTTGGATGGACCATTCCTTATGGTGGGATTCATGGACTGGACATGTTATCTTTTTTAGCACGTCTCTAAACCTCTATGCATATGCCTAAGCAGATTCTTATGGATTTTGTCACATTTCCCTTGGTTCAATATTTTGGCCATGCAAATTCATTTAGAAACAGATTCTTAGTTTCGACCAAAGTAGGAGCTAGTGAGTTTGGAACCCATCTTTCAACCAGCCTCATGTATCACTACAATTCCCTCCCCCTGAGGGTCGTATGAAATTCCACCAGTTTGGACGCCGTGAGTGTTTCCCTGGAATTCCATGTAGCTTCACAGAGAAACCAATGCTAAGCTGCATCATCCTTTCCGTTCCCCCAAAACTTTGGGAATCTTAGAGGTGGTCTTGTTGGTGCTCAAGCCATTGGTGTGGCTGGAGTATTTACTAAATCAAACCCTTGTGGTCATGGTTACATAATGAAATTGGTACTATTTAGCTGAGAATTACTACTACTTCCTCCTATTAATGAAATGCTTTGAGAACGGTTGCTACTACCATTCATTTGACTATACCAAGGCAACTGTAAGACACATTTTTGAGAGTTTGTTACCAGATTTTGCAAGGGAACTTGGGGGTCAGTTGGGGGAGTGCTAGCTCCGTTGCTTTCTGTTCCTTGTTCAATGAGGGGTTCACTTTCTAGAGTAGGTCCTAATATCTCTTGGTGGTCTTCTTCTGCATTCAGGGCCGATTCTGGTGTATGATAGAGCACATCATTAATGAAAACTGGTTTTCATAATCCTACCTCCCACTTGTGCCTTCCCCCTAGCTTCCTCTTGCTGGGATATATAGCACATCCATCCCATGCTCTCTTAATTTGGAGTTGGTTAGTTCCTCTCTCCGCTTCATCTGACATAGCTCCTCTCAAATTTATTCACTATTTTCCCCATTCCTTATGCTTTCTTCCAATTGCACGCTTCTCCTTTGTGCTTCTCTTAGCTGACCTCTCCACCATTTTTCTTTGATCTATACTCTTCGCTCTGCTCACTCATCCCTAGTTTTAACACAGTAATTCTACTCCATTGATGATAGATCTACCTTTTTCAACATAGATGCATCACCCTGACCTCTCCCCTTGGACGCAATGGGTTTACTCCTCCATTCTAATCTAGTCTAGAGGAAAAACCTCAAATTCCACTAGCCAGGTATTAATCCACAGAGGAACCCCTTTCAATAATATTCCTTGTGCTCCTCTCTTGAGTTAGTCTTCAAATTTTAGCACAGATTGGTTATTTTCAACTGTGAACTTTAGGATACATCCAAAGTATTTTCTACATAGAAGTTGACAATGGTACTCAGTGGGGAGTCTAGCTGAATTAAATTGATCATATTTCTTGCAGTCCACACAACAATCTTTCTCTATCTATTGTGATACTTAGGTAACCATTCTACTAGGTTCACTAGAAGCTCAACCCACAAAAATTCGTACTAATCTAGAAGCGGTCCTCCATAGAAAAGGTACTATTTGAAATTTGTTACTCCTCAGTCCTGTAGTTCAGCCTCTTGGGTTGTGAAATTTTCGAGCTTATTTTCCCACCAATCGTGAATCTGAATTTTTATCACCAATTCAAACATACAGTTAATAGAGTCATGTTTAAGAACTAGGTCTTGGCAACAAAACTATTTTTTGGGGTAAAATGGAGACCAGGGTTCTTGCGCATGGGCCAACAAAAGGGCGTTGTTGTAGTCTAGTGTGCTTGCATTTTCAATCCCCTCAAAGGGGAAGGTCTCACCCAAAGCACAACCAAGACCAACGTAGAATATGAATTAGTTAACTACATGGTTGTGATGGAGTTTTATAACAACAAGCATTAAAATAGTATTCATTACATAACAACAATAATTTAGCAGATTTGCCATCCATCCATTGAGATCAATACTGTAAACAGAAAGGAAACATCATAGAGACATGTGCAGTACAAAACTTTAAGGGGGGGGCAATCTCTTTCATTATATCAATGGATCTTCATTACAACAACAATATTACTACCTCAATCCTTACAGTCACTGCATAATTTCCCATTGTGGGATACATACTTATACAACAAAACCCAAAACCCAGTTACAAAATCCATGGCATAATCTATCTATCTATGTCTACAACTAACTCTTTTGATGCCATGGTATTCTTATCTCAGAACCTTCCGTGCATGTCTTTCTCTCTTTCCTTTCTCTTCGTCTTCCTCTTGCTTTTATACATACGCACTGGGTCCAAAACAGGTCTAATACGATTGCAGTTGTTACCTTTCTTCCACAACTTTCAGTACTTTCCACTACTTCCGGTACTCTTCCGTGACTTCCTTCCTTTCCGCAAATTCTGGTATCATTTCTCTACTTTCTTCATTTGACTTCTCTTCTTTCGCTTCCTTCTTGGTCCACTCTAAAATGAAGGATACAACAAGGATCATCTCCCCCTTAAACCCCCTTCTCACTCTCCCTCTTGTGGAATCATAACCCCCCATCTCTTCTTCATCCTTGGTTTGCAGTAGTTGTGGGTTTTTATATTAAATGTAAAATGTACATAATTACATCATCTTGGTCACATTGAACCATTCATGTCTGGCTTCTATCCATTTCATCCATATTTACATAATTACATTCTGGGGTAAAAAATGGGGTGTTACATTCCTCTCCCTCTTAATTTATGCACATTTCTTAGTGCATCATTAATAGCACTATATATACAATGAAATAATTTAACATGTATTTATACATGTACAATATGTCGCTCAAGGAAAATTTTAGGGGCTAATCTTAGTCCGTGGGAGAAATTTAAGGCTTTCAATTTTTAGATGGGTGATTTTTTTACTCAACCGTCATTTACAAGCATTAGCCCACTTTTTATTTATTTATTTTTAATAAATGGGACATTATCCCAATAAAATATATAAAGGGGATCCTAAATCCAATCATTTCTCCCCTCTTTGATTTGATTTGGATCCCCCATCGCCTATGAAAAATTGGAAGCTAGCTCGAATTTGCCCATATCTGTAGAAATGGCAGTTGTTGAGGGTAATTTTTCCCTTGATTGATCATGGAAATCAAGTATTTTGGTCATTTCGTCCACATATTATTGATTGAATCTCATTTTCAAATTTCATTTTCCCTCTATATATGTTGTTTTCGATTTGGGATTTTATCATAGCTTAAACGATTTTGTGTTTCTCAAAATTTCAGGATCTTGGGCCTTTAGAGCAAGCAATCAAGAATTTTGGGTTTTTTTTTGCCAGATCTCAGATTTTTGGGCATTTGGAGCAAGAAATCATGTTGTTCTTGCTTGGGTTCTTCTTAGGATACTCTATATTCATTCGAATTCCAAGCAAACAATCCGATCCAAGTTAGTATGGTTATGTTCTTCGCCCTCTCGAGTTTGTTTCCAAAATGGATAACCGCTCATTCTATTTTCCCTTGTTTTATGAATCTCATGAATTCCATCAATGTTATGAAACCCATCGATCTTAAAGCTTGCTAAACGGTCCGTGCAAGGTTTTTATAATTCTCACTTTCTTCAATTTATTGAACTTTAGCCATTAAGGCATAGTTCACATTTATATGTGTGCCATTCAACCTGAGATCACCATATTTTTTCAATTCACATTTTGTAGATGTCTCCTTGAGTTTTTCATACTGCCATGATTATAAGTTGTGATGTATTGGGGTCCTACCTTAATTTCAATGGCTTGACAATTAATTGAATTGGCCCTCAACCTTTGTTAGTTCTTTGGATAGTTCCCTTTATGCATATTTTTATTATGATCATGATCATTGTTAACACCTAAAAAGTGCTTACTAGCTCATTCCCTTATTCACATGATCCATTTGTCCACTTTTCTACCATCTGAGCCTCTGAAACCAACAAAAGGTCACCAAAAGACTTGAGTACACCCCTTTTCCCATTAAAAAAGATTATTTTTCCTAAAAAAGCATAAAAAACCCTCAAAAAGGGTCCAAATTCCCCAAAATATTAAAAAGGGAATTAAAATATTAATTTTATTCAAAAAAGGAAAAAGGAGGGAAAAGTACCTAAACCATGTTGGTCAATACCATTTGGTTTCCACAAAACCACAAATGGTATTCCCCACCACCAAAACCTATAAAAAGGTGGTAGGGGCTCCTCATTTCATATCCATCCATTATCTCATCCTCATGCTGCCGAAATCTTCCTTGAGCATTTTGGCCATTGTAAGCAACCTTGGAGAAGGAGACCTCTTGGATCTTGGAGTTACTCATCTTGGGAGTTGCCTAACATCAACCTTCACCATTGAAGGTATTATCGCAAGCACTTGCTTGCCCCCCATTTTTCAATACAAATTCATTCTTTAATATTTTTTTGTTCTTGTTTTTTAAATGTTTACACTATTTGCTTATATTCTTGCATAGATCCATGATTAGTTTTGTTTAGATTAGTTTCTTGTTTAATTCTATTGAAACTGCTGCTACTAGTTAGCAGGTGCCCATAGCACTAAGCCTGGTTGCAAAACCGGGCCCACAGTTTTTGGCAACTCCGCTGGCTTTGAACAATAGATCTCAAGTTTTGCTTTCAATCTTAGTTTTTAGCCTTTAGATCCATAGATCTGCCATCCTAGACAGCAGATCTATTGCTGCTCTAGGTTTTGGGCCCATCTATTGCCATTAACAGCCCGGAATTCTCAATTTTCGGGTTCGTTTTTCGGCTTCCGTGCACGGCTTTCGCCTCGCGGTTTTTAGCCTAACAGTCGCGCGGCTCATCGCAGCTTTTCGTCTTTTTTCCGCGCGGTTCCCCGCGGCTTCGTGGCCTATTTCCGCGCTGCACAGCGCGGCTTCGCGGTCATTTTTCGCGCGGCTCATCGCGACTGTGCGCCGAAATTCCGCGCTGCACATCGCGGCTTCGCGGTCAAAACCCGCGCTGCCCATCGCGACTGTGCGACAGAAACCCGCGCGGTCCATCGCGACTTTTAGCCCAAAACCCGCGATGCACATCGCGACTTTTAGCCCGAGATCGCGATGTGATTTTTTGGCCGCGCGGCTCAATTTTCAAACGACCATATCTCCCTCTCCCGAACTCCGTTTGAAACGATTTTTTTTTTTCAAATTGGGTGTTTTCGATCAAGGAATCCAAATATGCTATTAGATTTAAGAAATTTTTTATAGAAATTTATCTAATCTTTTATTTTACTTTTAATTATCAGTTCAGTTCACCCATTTTGGCCCACATTTTTCAGTATTAGAAATTCTGCATATTTTTACAGCCATCGAAACATTTTACTATTTAGAATGCACATGTGAAATAAGTCTTTTTAAAAAATTTCATTAATTGAAAGAAAGATCTATTTTTGCATTTTATCTAGATTTTTTATTTTTATTTTTTTGCTGTTTGCTTCTTTAAATATTTTTCCCATAGCAATTATTGAAAATGAAATCCATTTATTTCGAAAAGAAGTTATATTATTTGCTTTCCTGTTTGAAAGATCCTTTTTTTTTCGAATAGTCCTTGAAAAGCATTTAATTTCCATTTATTGAAAAAGTCATAAAATTTGCTTTTGTTTTCAAAATATCCTCTGTTTTTTGAATACTTAGCATTTACTTTTTTCAATTTTCAGTTTAAAATACCACACGTGCACCCAATCAAACACTAATTTTAAACTGAGCCCTAAAACTTACCCTAATTTCAACCCACTTTTAACCCCACTTGGGGAACACTAAAAGAACTTTGTAGCTAGGTAGTATTGAGGGGATAGGTGTTCCAATAACACCCCTCAGTTCTTACATCTAAGACATAGTTGTTGTCCTTTAGGGAGCTAAAATCTCTTAGTATTTATTGGCGCGGTCACAACCGGTTTGTGGGAAGGCCTCTCCCCTAGGAGGGTTGAAGTCGCGAGGATGGTTCCGGAAGCCTGAGTGGAATACCGAAATCCATTCAGTAACCGAAGGGCTACCATTCACAGTTCTCGGGATATCCCTGTATGGGGGTATTGCGGTAAAGGACCAAACGGCAGATTTACCTTTTCTCGACGCGTCATGAACGGAGTATCCTAGTAGCCATTCTTTAGGATTGATTACCCGGTGTCCCTCCCGGTAGGGGGATATCTAGCCGTGGACTTAACAATCAATATTGTCTGACTTGGATTTCATCACCTTGCAGAGAATATAGTTTGTTGATTCACAATACTTTTAGTTAGGTGTTTGCATGATTCAACCCACCTTTGGTCTAGTTACACCTATTTTTTCTAGAAGCTGTTTTCATGTTGGTATTCTGACCATTTGTTGCATCCCTCCACTTATTGTAGCACAGCTGCTAGAATAAGTGCCTTTTTTGAGGTTGATTTTTTGGCCTGAGAGCCTTCATTTTTACTCCCCTTCTTGCACCCTTGGTTGCATTAGGGTTTTGAGTTTTTCATATATTACCATTTTACACATACAGATTTTTTCCACAAAAACTTATTTTCTCACCATTGAGAATTTTAGACGCTCTCGTCGTCTACAGGGCGAACTCCCAGAGTTCAGTCTACTTGGCTCGCCATGTCACCGACACCGAGCCTTATCCCTTGACTCGACACATCGTCGGGAAACTAGACAGTCATCCGATTCTGACACGCCTCACTTCACATTCGATTTAGAGGCAGAATCCGAAAACCCCACAGAGTTATTCCCAACCAACATTATGTCTGAAACACCATTTGATCCACTCTTTACCAGCACCATAGGAGAGACGTCTACGACCCTTCTACTGCAGTGCCATCCATGGCAACACCTACCCCCCTAGGTATGCCTAATATGGCAGACACTTCACATTTAGGAATGCCCAACACAGGGCCACCTCCTGTTATAGGAATCCCCAACACAGGGCCACCACCTGTTATGGGTATGCCCAACATAGGGGTCACACCCCCTCTGATTCCCACAACCCAGATTCCAAGAATCGCCACTACTATTCCTAACCCAAGTGTAACCCATGTTGCACTTGGAAGCGCTGGCCCCTATCAGACCACACCTATTGGAGGACATATACCTTCGATACCTAGCATACCTTTAGGCACTACTGGACCCGTACATCATACCACCATGACTAGGCATGTCCTAGTCCCAGTCACTACATCTGCTAGCTTACCGTATATGGCGAGTCTGAACTTGCCAGATTTTGCCAGGCTCACCAATGACCCTATCAGACACGATCCTGCATGGCCTCACATGCCCACCAAACTCCCCTCCGACATCCCTAAGTTTGAGGGTAAGGCAGGTGAGGACCCCTAGAACCATATCATGTCCTTCCATCTATGGTGTTCCTCCAACTCCATAGTGGACGACTCTGTCCGCCTACGTCTATTACAACGCACCTTCACTGGCTTTGCAGCTAAGTGGTATATCGAGCAGCCCCATGGGACGCATGCCACCTTTACCTCCCTTGCCTCGACCTTTCTGCGGTTCTTTCAGTTACCTGTCTGCTATGATGCGGGCGTCGAGATCCTACTGTCTTGCAGACAGAACACGGCCACCCACATCACTGACCACATTCATGAGTGGCGTCGACGCCAAAGCCTCTGCAAAATCAAATTAGACGACCGTATCTTCCTAGATTGGTTTCTAAAATCCCTTCTCCCTCTCATTGCGAAGGATGTGGCATCAGAAAGACCCCAGTCTGAAGAAGAGGCCATCCTCAAAGCCCAACAGTTTGATCTCATTTACGCCCAATCGGGTTATCTGTATACCATTATTCCAGACACCCCTCGGGGTGAGTCATCCCAACATGATGCGTCGGGGGAATCCCATGCCGCTGATGGCATCATTGGTCGTATGGCCTCGCATCCCCAACCCTTTTCCATTGCACATCCTAGCCATGGTCCCGATCTTTCGCGGGCTACATCTCAGTCTGGAGCAACCAGTTCATATGCTCCCATGGCACATCACCACCATACCCATGGACCTTCATGTCCACCTCAGTGTTTTGGTCATGCACCACCTGCATACGCCCCCCCAGCTGCACCTCAACCTGTGTGTCAAAGGGATCAATGGAAGGGGACGACCGGACAGAGGGGTATCCAGTGGAAATTGTGTAAATGGTGTTAATTTCTTCTGAGGAGGAAGATGGTGGGGGATGAATTTTCTCAATGAGAAGAGGGGATATCTCTAGGTCGACATTATTCAACTCGTACAGTGCTGCTCTGTAATCTGGGAGATCAGGGAAGTGATGTGAATAATGGCCGTAGATTCCGCATATTGCACAAGGATGGTTGGTATGCAGTGATTTGTCACGAGGCATGAGGTTTGGATCGAGTTTGACCACCGGGATGTTGGGGTCGTTGTCCAACATTTGCATGTGTTCCTGTAATGCAGGTAACTATGGACATTGATGGGTTGGATGGCCTAACTCATCACACAACGAGCATTTGGGAGGAGCTCGAAACACGGGGGGAGGTTTAAGTGCCTTGGGTGGGGGTACCGCAGTGTATGGTTGTGGGCGTCTGCCCCTAGTGGGCCTGATGAGTGGAGGGGGATTCGTCGATGACGAAGGAGTAGTAATACCGGGAGGTGGTTGAGTAGAAGTAACAATGGGTTGCACCGGTTGCAGGATGAGATTTGGTGTCGGCGGGGCAATGGGAGGCGAAATATACCACACGGGTAATCCCAGGGTTAACCCGGGGAGACTAAGGGTAGCCATAACCGGAGCGCTTACTACGCCCGAGGGAGGGAATAGAAAGGGAATTGTGTGGATGGGTGTAACACCAATGTGACTAGGGACCAATGGTGATTCAGGTAACACAGATGGTTGATTGTTGGGTGTTTGTGTATTGTGGAACAGGGTACATAGGTCAGATACTTTGGGCGCGGGTGACGGGGGTGGAACGGATTGGAATGTTGAGGTCATCGGCTCATCTGAGTAAAATCCAGGTCCCACAGAGGAAACAAATGAGGTAGTTGCACCACAAATAGGTTGTTCAACCATGGGGAGAATATTTTTAGGTGTAGTGGGGGCGGATTGGTTTCGACGCGTTTGGAGATTCATGTCGGATGATGACATCATAAGGAGATGATGACTACATGAATCCATCGATTGGTTTGTGTGTGCAGCATATGTGATTTGCTGTTGTGGTGTTGCGGTTCCTTGAGGAGGATCCAACGGACGAGTGTTCGCCATTCCTTGTGTGGGAAAAGGATTCTGCAGAACCATGGGTTGTGGTTGAGGAGGTGGTGTTGGTTGTGCCGCGTGCCCTTGGCGTTGGGCGTCATCAGACCACAGTTGGCGTGTTTGCCCCAAATGGGGGCAAGTGTGTGTATAGTGGCCGTATATCCCGCATATGGAACATGGGTGGTTTGTTTGTAAATTGGGGTTCTTACCCTGTTTCGGTGGTCGATCAGGGTTTTGGTTGGCGGGGGTAGCGTTGTTGTTGTTTGGAGGATAAGTCTGAGCGATTGGAGGTTGTGGTGCAGCAAGGACTACCTGTGGTGGGAAATAAGCTGTTGGGGCTTGTAAGTGAACAGGAGCATGTGTGGCCTGCTGATGGTAATACGTAGGGGGTGCAACTAGAGGTGGATAGGCTGAAGGTGCATGACCATAACACTGTGGTGGACATGGGGGTCCATGAGTGTGGTGGGGGTGGGCCATGGGAGCATACGAAGTTGTAGCTCTAGAGTGAGATGTAGCCCGCAAACGATCAGGGTCGTTATTATTGCGCATAATGGAAAATGGTTGGGGATGCGAGGCCATACGACCAATGATGCCATCTGCGGCATGGGATGCCCCCGGCGCATCGTGTTGGGATGGATCGCCCCGAGGGGCGTCTGGTATAATGGTATACAGATAACCCGACTGGGCGTAAATTAGGTCGAATTCCCGAGTTTTTAGGATAGCTTCTTCCTCGGATTTGGGTCGTTCGGATGCCACATCCTTCGCAATGAGAGGGAGGAGGGATTTGAGAAACCAATCTAGGAAGATACGGTCATCTAACTTTATTTTGCAGAGGCTTCGGCGTCGACGCCACTCATGAATGTGGTCAGTGATGTGGGTGGCCGTGTTCTGTCTGCAAGACAGTAGGATCTCGACGCCCGCATCATAGCAGACAGGTAACTGAAAGAACCGCAGAAAGGTCGAGGCAAGGGAGGTAAAGGTGGCATGTGTCCCATGGGGCTGCTCGATATACCACTTGGCTGCAGAGCCAGTGAAGGTGCGCTGTAACAGACAGAGGCGGACAAAGTCATCCACTATGGAGTTGGAGGAACACCATAGATGGAAGGACATGATATGGTTCTGGGGGTCCTCAACTGCCTTGCCCTCAAACTTAGGGATGTCGGAGGGGAGTTTGGTGGGCATGTGAGGCCACGCAGGATCGTGTCTGATAGGATCATTGGTGAGCCTGGCTAAGTCTGGTAAGTTCAGACTCGCCATGTACGGTAAGCTAGCAGATGTAGTCACTGGGACTGGGACATGCCTAGTCATGGTGGTATGATGTAGGGGTCCAGTAGCGCCTAAAGGTATGCTAGGTATTGAAGGTATATGTCCTCCAATAGGTGTGGTCTGGTATGGGCCAGCGCTTCCAAGTGCAACATGGGTTACACTTGGGTTAGGAATAGTAGTGGTGATTCCTGGAATCTGGGTTGTGGAATTGAGAGGGGGTGTGACCCCTATATTCGGCATACCCATAACAGGTGGTGGCCTTGTGTTGAGCATTCCTATAACAGGAGGTGGCCCTGTGTTGGGCATTCCTAAATGTGGAGTGTACGCCATATTAGGCATACCCAAGGGGGTGGTTGCTGCCATGGATGGCACCGCAGTAGAAGGGTCTGTAGACGTCTATCCTATGGTGCTAGTAAAAAGTGGGTCAAAAGGTGTTCCAGCCATAATGTTGGTTGGGAAAAACTCAGTGGGGTTTTCGAATTCTGCCTCAGAATCAGAAGTGAAGTGAGGCGTGTCAGAATCGGATGACTGTCTAGTTGACCGACGATGTGTCGAGTCAAGGGATAAGGCTCGGCGTCGGTGACGTGGCGAGCCAAGTAGACTGAACTCTGGGAATTCGCCCTGTAGACGACGAGAACATCTAAAATTCTCAATGGTGAGAAATAAGTTTTTTGTGTAAAAATCTGTATGTGTAAAATGGTAATGTATAAAAAACTCAAAACCCTAATGCAACCAAGGGTGCAAGAAGGGGAGTGAAAAATGAAGACTCTCAGGCCAAAAAATCAACCTAAAAAAGGGCACTTATTCTAGCAGCTGTGCTACAATAAGTGGAGGGATGCAACAAATGGTCAGAATACCAACATGCAAACAGCTCCTAGGAAAAAAAGAAGAAGAAGGTGTAACTAGACCAAAGGTGGGTTGAATCATGCAAACACCTAACTAAAAGTATTGTGAATCAACAAACGATATCCTCTGCAAGGTGATGAAATCCAAGTGAGACAATATGAGTGTTGAGACAACGGCTAGATATCCCCCTACCGAGAGGGACACCGGGTAATCAATCCTAAAGAAAGGCTACTAGGATACTCCGTTCATGACGCGTCGAGAAAAGGTAAATCTGCCGTTTGGTCCTTTGATCGCAATATCCCAATACAAGGATATCCCGAGAACTGCGAATGGTAGCCCTTCGGTTACTGAATGGATTTCGGTATTCCACTCAGGCTTCCGGAACCATCCTCGTGACTTCAACCCTCCTAGGGGAGAGGCCTTCCACAAACCGGTTGTGACCGCGCCAATAAATACTAAGAGATTTTAGCTCCCTAAATGGACAACTTCTATGTCTCAGATGTAATAATTGAGGGGTGTTGTTGGAACACCTATCCCCCCAATACTACCTAGCTACAAAGTTCTTTTAGTGTTCCTCAAGTGAGGTTAAAAGTGTGTTGAAATTAGGGTAAGTTTTAAAGCTCAGTTCAATTAAGTGTTTGAGTGGGTGCACGTGTAGTATTGTGAACTGAACTTGGAAGAAGTAAATGCTTTATAGGAAATTTTCAAAAAATAAAGGATCTTTCAAAAATAAAAAAGCAAATATTTATGAAATTTTTCAATAAATGGAAACTAAATGCTTTGCAAAATTAACTCAAAAAACAAAGCATCTTTGGAATCATGAAAGCAAATAATAGACTTCTTTAAAGAAATAAATGGTTTTCTTTTCAAGGAAATTGCTAAGGGCAAGATTTTTAAAGAAGTAAACAGGAAATTTTTTTAACCTAGATAAACTGCAAAATAAGTCTTTCTTTCACTTCCTTGAAATTTTTTAAAAAGACTTCTAGATGTGCATTTAAATAGTAAATTTTTTTCTATGGCTGTAAAATATGCAGAATTTAATACTGTAAAAATGTGCTATGTGGGCAGAAAATACAGTAAAAAATAATTTTTTGAATCGGAATGGCCGAATGAAAAAATTAACAGCGCGGGTTTTGACAGAAAAGCCGCGATGGACCGCGCGGGTTTCTGCCGCACTGCCGCGATGGACTGTGCGGGATTTCGCCGCACTGTCGCGATGTGCAGCGCGGAAAATGTCTCGAAGCTGCGATGTGCAGCGCGCAAATAGGCCGCGAAGCCGCGGGGAACCGCGCGGAACTGGGCCGCGCAGTCGCGATGTGCAGCGCGGTAAATGAACGCGAAGCCACGATGTGCAGCGCGGAAACAGGCCGCGAAGCCGCGGTGAACCGCGCAGAAAAAAGCCGAAAAGTCGCGATGGACCGCGCGACTGTCAGGCTAAAAACCGCGAGGCGAAAGCCGAAAAATGAACCCGAAAATTGAGAATTCCGGTCTGTTAATGGCAATAGATGGGGCCAAAAACTAGAGCAGCAATGGATCTGCTGTCTAGGATGGCAGATCTATGGATCTAAAGGCTAAAAACTAATAAAAAATAAAAATGAAAGCAAAACTAGAGATCTATTGTTCAAAGCCAGCGGAGTCGCCAAAAACTGTTGGCCCGGTTTTGCAACCAGGCTTAGTGCTATGGGCACCTGCTAACTAGTAGCAGCAGTTTCAATAGAATTAAACAATAAACTAATCTAAACAAAACTAATCATGGATCTATGCAAGAATATAAGCAAATAGTGTAAACATTTAAAAAACAAGAACAAGAAAATATTAAAGAATGAATTTGTATTGAAAAATGGGGGGCAAGCAAGTGCTTGCGATAATACCTTCAATGGTGAAGGTTGATGTTGAGCAACTCCCAAGATGAGTAGCTCCAAGCTCCAAGAGGTCTCCTTCTCCAAGGTTGCTTACAATGGCCAAAATGCTCAAGGAAGATTTCGACAGCACGAGGATGAGATAATGGATGGATCTGAAATGAGGAGCCCCTACCACCTTTTTATAGGTTTTGGTGGTGGGGAATACCATTTGTGGTTTTGTGGAAACCAAATGGTATTGACCAACATGGTTTAGTTACTTTTCCCTTCTTTTTCTTTTTTTGAATAAAATTAATATTTTAATTCCCTTTTTAATATTTTTGGGAATTTGGACCCTTTTTGAGGGTTTTTTATGTTTTTTTAGGAAAAATAATCTTTTTTAATGGAAAAAGGGGTGTACTCAGGTCTTTTGGTGACCTTTTGTTGGTTTCAGAGGCTCAGATGGTGGAAAAGTGGACAAACGGGTCATGTGAATAAGGGAATGAGCTAGTGAGCACTTTTTAGGTGTTAACAATCATAGTGTCTGCTTAAAATATTTTACCTATGCACCCTTTGTGAAAATTACAAAGACCTTGCTTTCATTTCAAAATTATATGGTTTGCAGAATAATATGACGCTTTGATGGTTTTATGAGCGTGTTGGCCTTAGTTGTTTCTTCTAACATATTTTGTCTAGTTTTTGGCACGATTTTGTGTGTTGTTTTATACTTAGCATGAGTGATTACACTTAAATATGAACTCTAAATGCTTTAACCTTTATGTTGTTGTTGTTAAAGGCATAATGTAGGTTTATATTGAAATAAAGCTAACGTTGTTTTTTCTTGTTCAAATAATTTTTTCCTTGACACATTGAATATTGTTTAAAAACTTTCCAACCTCTATGTAGCATATTTTCCTTCACATAGTTCAAATTTTCATGAGTTGAGAGAGCCATTCCCATTTGTACAACAAGTTTACTTTGGTTTATAGATGATGTAGAGAGAATTTTTGACATGGTGATATTTCTACTTTATTCCTAGCAAGGACCATTGTAATACCCCATTTTGACCCTTATGATATATTAGCTTTTAATGTAAATATTGTATACATGTGATGTATGTTTTCCTAGCGTGGAGCTTGAGGCCAAGGCCCCGCTAGTGGAAACTTGAATTTTATTTAAAGGCAAGTATTAGACATTATGTTTCCCATGTGCTATTTAGCCATGGAACATTGTAAAATGATGTAAATAAACATCATGCAATAAAATACCAAAACTGGCTATGGAGGCAACGAATGCGAAGGGGCCATGTGTATCCACTAGGGAGTGGTGAGGGGGTTGTGGGATTGAACCATAGGGTACCATATGTCACATTGAGAACCCATTTAACTTTCCTTGCCGACATTTAATTCTGTTGTAAGGAAGTGGTTGAGGAATTCAGTCCATGGCTTCAATGGAGCATGGGCAGCCCATAAATTTGTATGGTAGAGTATGGGCTCTGTTTTCTTGTACCACAAGTCACTCTACCCTAGGAGAGTTGATTCTTCCTCATATCCATTCCATTGTGGAAGTTACCATCATCAATTGCATCCAAAAATGAATTCCCAGCAGTGAGAAAAACCAGAAAATCGCAACTGTGAAAGAACCCACGTTTTGAAGAGCCATAAAAGCCCAGGATTGGTATTTGATAGTGAAATCCAATGGGGGATCCATAGGTATGAAACTTGGAGCGAATTTGGGAGCATTAGCTACCCTGAAATCCATTGGAAAATCCAGTTTTGATAGCCCAGAAACCTAGTGACGGGATTGAGTTATTTGTTGCCAGAATGGTGAGAAATCCAAGTGTGGATGTTTGAACAGAGGATGGGATTGCTTGAGTTTAGATTGAGATGCCTGTAGCTCTTTGGTTGAGCTCACTGGCTTGGCATCCTCATCATTTCCTTATTGCATGCTTGATAAACTCAGCTGTGTGCTGGCTTAGCATGACCGTTTGAGTGAATCCATGGCTGTGAGTGAGCCTGTCTAGTTCCTTCTTAGTGGATACACAGCCCAGCTGGGGGTGATCTCTAAGCTGAAAGAATATAGGATGGATAGAGATCTATGGTTGAGTGGAATGATGCTCTCACGTAGCCAGTTGTTTGGACGTTTTCATTTCAACATAAGTATTCTCTGTGGATTAATTTATATGCATTATGTGTTTAGCAAGGTGTTAATTCTGAATGTTAATTGTTCATGTTAAATGAGATGAAATGAATATCTTAATATGGTTGATATGAAGCTTGTGCATAGCCTAAAAATGGGATTGATTCGTTGTCTGTTGATTCACCATCTGCTTGATTTAAATATGTTGATGCATTACTGTTTGTGTGTATGCAAATTTGATTAATTCCGCTGTGTTTATATTGAGTATGAATTGCACACAGAAGTTTTTATTTATTATGAATTTCTTAGTAATGAATGGGGCTAAGTTTGCCAATAAGCCCGGTATGTCAGTCATGTTTCCCTCCCTTGCACCGGATTGAGAGAAGGGGACGTGACAGAGTGGTATTAGAGCCCATCTTGCAGCACTGGGGCTGCTTGGGGCAAACTCTGAGTTACAGGCAAGCAACAGAATGGTTTTAACGCAGTATTAGAGAAGTTTGGGGTGTCATTTTGATGTGGAAAAATGATAGGATTAGAGTTCTCAGGTGTGGGAGAGGATCACACCATTGCATAGATCTCTCCAACAACTTTCCAAGGGTACCAGACTCGTCCCATTTGGCTGAGGGACGAAGGAGTTATGGACCCCAGAAGTTGCAAGGCCGGAAGTGTTCCAGGGTTGCAGATGTCGGGTTTCGGGAACGCAAATTTTCAAAATTTGCGTTTGGATTTCCGAAATCCCGAATCTGCAATTTTCGGCTTTCGGGATGTGAGGTTTCGGGAACACGAATTTTCAAAAATTGTGTTTGGATTTCCGAAATCCCAAACCCGTAATTTTCGGATTTCGGGATGTCGGTTTCGGGTTTCGGGAACGCGAATTTTCAAAATTTGCGTTTGGATTTCTGAAATCCTTAACCCACAATTTTCAGCTTTCGAGATGTCGAGTTTCATGTTGCGGGAACGCAAAGTTGTGAAATTGCGCGTTCCAGTTTCCACAATCCCGAACCCGCAATTTCGGGTTTCGAGTTGCGGGATGGCTACATCCCCGTGACCGCAACTTGAGCCCCCCCCAAACCCGCAGTTTCGGGTGTCGGGTTTCGGCTTTCGGGTTCAGAGAAAAAAAAAGAAAAAAAAAGTATAGAGCCCGAAAATTGATTTTTGGGTAACAAGAGCTTGCAAGGTCGAAATTGGATGAGTTCAGGGGCATTTTGAGGCCATTGACAAAGGTCATGAATGAACCAGTGAGGATCCCAATCTCATTATGCTCCAATTGGGCATAAATTTTAGATTAATGGATTTCGCAAATCAGCGCCCCGACGCTTGACAGAAGGTCGGATTGAGCTTAAACTGATATGGAGCGGTCATGGAGCAGGCACGATGTTAAGTTTGGATTTTTGGAGCCAAACGCCAAAGGATGTGGAGTCGGGGTGTGTAAGAAAGCCAAAAAACACTATTCCGGGCCACATTTTTGGGATTTTGAAAAGCTTGCAATGGTTGAAAGTGACTATAATTCGGAATCAAGAAAATTACTGAACTAAGCATTTCATATTCTCAGTAAACTAGACATATTCCGTTAGACAAAGATTTCCCAGAAATGCACCGTTTGGGAAATATCCATTTTTGGCCCAAAATTTGGAATTTTGGAGAAATGTGAAAAGTGGAAGTAGTCAAACCCAAAATTTTATAGAAGATGAATGGTGCATCGGAACAGAGATCCGCGAGTTGCTAAGTGTTCCTTGTTATATGGAATATCTTCGCCCGATAGAAAAGTTTTTGTGATTCTTCATAGATTTTCTTCCACAGGTGGCTGAAGTTGGCATTCTGGACCAAAATACAACCGTGTAAAAATGTGCAGAATTGGGGTGAAAGTTGACATTTTTGAAGTAATGTGGTTTCCACACCCGAAGTCAGAATGGAGCAAGTGGATAGGCATTGGAAATCATATCCAGCAGGGAACAATGGTGCTTAGTCAGAATTTGAATGGGGTTATCATACACCATATATAATTAGAGTAGGAAAGTGTGAGCGACTGTTTTGTCAAATTGTTGTCAATATAGGTAAATTCTAGAATTGCATGCCTAGAAGTAGCATGCCATGAAATCGAACTTGCTACGATGTGGAAGAGGAATTTCATGCAATATGAGGGATTGGAAAGGGAGAATTTCTTAACCCCTGTCTTGCTAACTCCATTTATATTTTATAAGCTTTATGTGCATACAATTATGGCATGAGAATGCTGAAAATGCAAGAGATTAGATGAGTGGCATGAATATGCATTGATTGGCATATTAATAAACATTGCACAGTGCATGAGTATATGTTTTGCATGCATATGACATTACATATTGGTAAAAGTAGTGAGATTTTACATATGCAGTGAACCACTAATAGTAAATATTGTAGTTGATAATCACTATTGGTGATTGGTTTTGGTTGTAGGACCAAAGACAACAAAAACATGGATAAATATGTTGAGGATGTTGTTGCATGAAGCCAACAACATTATGAAGAAAGGATGGTGCAACAAATCTGTGATCATGAGGTTGGAAAAAGGACTGTGTAGCCTTGGTAAGAGGCCAACCGATCAGGTAACATCAAGTGATATTAATGACAACCATGCAGGTAATGGTTATTGATGTATAATTGCATGAATGTTGAAAGAGGATTTGGTAAGATCCCTTCGACTATGTTTGAACTATGTTGATTTGGTTTGCATGTGGTATTGAGTGCCCGAATGAGAATGTTAACCTACCGAGTATGGTGAGGTGTGGGTAAGTGAAGGAAATGACCCTTACACCCTATACTTGCTTAGAATCTCAATGCATTCATATGAAATTATACCATGCCATTTGAGTATGTCGATTGTGAGTTTAACAACCAAAGCAAGTGAGGATCGGTGGTCATGATTATGGTAATGCATGTTATATGAGATAGTCATGATTAAGTCATAATATGCTTGAATGCATAGTACTCATGAAACAATGCAAGGTGGCATTGAGTGGATGTACATTAAGAGATTTTATAAATCTTGTAGTTAAGCATTGAGTGAATGCATATGAAAAACTTGAGTAAATGTTGTGAATATGCATGCATGTGAGTATCTACACCTGAGGAGATGTATTGTGTGCATGCATGATTGTGATATATGTATATGTCTCATTATAATTGAGCAATAGATGAAATGATGAATTAATGATAATTCTGAGATCTTTTCATGAGCTACTATGAATGCAGGGGAAGAATTGCATGAAGGTAGTCATGATTGACAGGCTTCCAGAGTGCTCTGTTGGAAGGATAGAGTTGTATAAATGATATGGCTATGAATTAATGAGCATTTAAAAGCTTTAAGTTAATTGCATAAATGATGTGACTGTACCTTGCAATTTTAGTATGATAATGATTTACGTGGAGTAAATGAGTTGTTATATTGATATGTTAACAGCTGGAAGTGTTTGAATTATGGAATGTTGTAATTCTGGAAATGCTTCAATGATTGTTGCGGCAATGGAAATGCTTCAATGATTGTTGCGGCAATGCATGGAGACTTACAAAGTGTTGGGCTGATTGAAGTTTCGGATTTAAGGTAGATTGTTCTAGGCATGGCAATGTGGGTAAGTCCATGATGAAGGCTGGAGTCTACCATGTGCAAAAGCTAAAGGGTATGAGAAGATTCTCATGGGAGGACATGTTGTAGGTGGATGTCCATGTATGGCAGCAAACATAAATCCATAATGGATAGAATGGTGCCACTTACAAGAGCCAAGCAATATGAGGATAGCCTCATGGCTAAGAAAATCAATTTCTGTAGTAGACAGAGTTGCAAATTCATACTGAATTTAATTATTAGTGCCATGGATTGGTTATGGAACAATCAGATTTGAATTGTATTGTTGAATGTTGATGACCGTTTGGTTATTTAATAAGTGTGTCAGGAAGACACATTGCAGTAAGACCAAGGGAGAGGGCCTGCAGAAGCCAAACTTCATGGGAAGGGATTCCATGATTTGGAAATGGGTTTCGGGTGAAACACCATTAGACATTATTAATGTCTCATCTACACTGCATGATTGGTAAACAATATGAGTGGGATGGTAAAGATTATGTCAGTAAGACATATGAGGGTTATGTAACATCAAAATGAGTTGGGATGACAAACCAAGGGACTTTCAACTCAGAGAAGGAGCCCCAATTCCTCATTAATGAAGAGAAATTACATCTGCGAAATAGATAAGTGTTCTATAAAACCTGACTGATATATGTATACCTATATGCATGTTTAATTGTTAGATTAAATATGCAGAGCCTGTTTTGATTTTATTTCCATTATGGCAGATTGCTTGAATATGATTAGGACCTACATAGTTCACATCAGTAAGGAGTGCACACCCTTCTGGTGCTGAGTTATGTTAGGGATGCAAATATTGATTACGCCCTAAAGGAATGGACGCATTCCTGGTGTTTCAATACTTGATAGTGAATGCTATGAATTATGGTTATAATTCATGAATAACAGCGCTGACAAGTCTGCCTATACTACTTGTGTTGTCACCTTAAATAGATGCAATTTGGTGCTACACACTAAAGGAACAAAGTAAAAGGTTGTTGTGAGGGGTTGTGGTGGAAGGGTTAATGTGTATGAAAGGATGTTGTGGAGGTGGTGGAGGTTGTGGGGATTTTGATGAAGGGTAGTGAAGATGTTGATGAAAAGGATGGTATATGCCTATGGCTCCATAGGAGATCCTTGACCTAAAAATGGTCATAGAGAAGTTTCCTTCCAAGTCGGCATGAAGGTGTACTGGTTGGACATTGATTATTTGATGATTTGGAGTAGCCTGCGTGCTGGCCAAACATCCCAGTCCGCAGGAAGATCCCAAGGCTTGTAAAGTAAAAGCAGGACCCTGTGGACCAGAGAGGAAATGCACAATACAGGAAGCAAAGACCTTGAAAGAACTATAAATTACTTGGTAAATCTAGAGAGTGACTGGTTGGGCATTGATGTTGTGGAGCGGCCTGCGTGATGGCCAAACATACAGGACTATTTGATGTTGTGGAGCAGCCTGTGTGCTGGCCAAACATACAAGACTATTTGATGCTGAGGGCCAGCCTGCGCACTGGCCAAACATCCAAGTCCATAAGTGATTCCAAGGCTTGTAAAGCAAGAAGGACCCTATGGAATAAAGTGGAGACATCCAATGCAGATAAGTATTTGGTTATCTTGTAAATTCTTGCTTATGAATATACATGTGTATATGATTTGGTTATGACTTCCTAGTCTCTTGTTTAGAGATAAATCCTATGAAAATAAACTAAATATGTGAATTGATTCAATGTTTGAGTGTAGGTATTGTTGGAAGCAAGGACTATGAAAGCATATTACGGATGCATGTGGACATGTGACTGCCTAAAAAGCTTAGCTTTAGCAGCAATGAAAGATGGTGCTAGTGGGACTGTGTGGGTCCTAGCAGCTAAGAGTTGTAGACAAACCAGGTGGAGGGGCTCCATGGTTGAGAGGTATGAAATAGACCAAAGACACTAAGTGTCATAGCCAAGAAGGTCTAGTCAAGCATTCACATGGAAGTGAAAGAGGCTAGGAGCATGAAAACCATATTGGTGGTGTGGGTTCCAAAATGGAACAAGACTAAGAGAAGAAAACTCTTACTGCTCTCTCTTTCCTTTTATTGATGTATTTATAAAAGCAGAAAATTGTTGAATGCATGTAGGGATGAAAGTAGAATGTGTTTATTTGCTTGAAATAAATTGTGAATGCTGAAGTAGTTAATTTATTGTGAATGGATGAACATGAAAGAATTCATGTGTATGCTGGGAAAGCATGGAAAGTGTGAAAGTCTCATGAATAGAGCATGAGATCTCCATGTCAATTGGGGAAAAACAATTGATTGATTTTTTAATGTTTAGGTTACGCTTGGTCTAACAAGATTTGTAATGATGAATTTCACATGTGGAAATTAAATCCATTGGTTGCAGTTGTACGAGCAAGTGTTGCTTGTGAGAAAAGTGAGAACCAGCTGTGCACAGTGACCATGGCAGCAGACCGTAGGCTGTTGGAATTGGCTGAAAGTCTTTTTCAAACAATTTACAAGAACCAAGAAAATATTGGAGAGATGCTCAAGATACAGAAGAGGCAGAATGAGATGAACCACAAGGTTTTGCAGAACTCTATTGGTCTGCAAAGAGACGTAAAAAAAAACATTATGAGAGCAATCAGTAAGGGAAATGAAAGTGGATCAATGATGAGGCATTCGTCCAATCGGTCCATTAAGAAACGTTCCAGGCATGAAGACTCAAAGGAAATTGAGCAGGTAAAAATGAAGCAGCCAGTGAAATGTTGAAAATGTGGAGGACATTATTTCCTCCGCAACTGCCCAACAAGGGAACCTCAAGAGGGTAGTAGCCATAAAGTTTTCAGGGTTGTGGATGAGCTGAAAGATAAGAACCAACGGGAGAAGCTCGTGGAAGTCAAAGGACTTGGTTCTGAAAGTTCAAAGTAAATGATAGAATGTAGGGTAGACTTGCAAAGTTTTTGAAATTTTGGACATGTGTAAATTGTATATGTATTCCTAAGTTTTGGAACATCGAGGACCGTGTTATTTTAAGGGGGAGGGGATTGTAATAACCCATTTTGACCCTTAGGATATATTAGCTTTTAATGTAAATATTGTATACATTTGATGTATGTTTTCCTAGCGTGGAGCTCAAAGCCAAGGCCCTGCTAGTGGCAGCTCTAATTTTATTTAAAGGCAAGTATTAGACATTATGTTGCCCATGTGCTATTTAGCCATGGAACATTGTAAAAATGATGTAAATAAACATCATGCAATAAAATACCAAAACTGGCTATGGAGGCAACGAATGAGAAGTGGCTATGTGTATCCACTAGGAAGTGGTGAGGGGGTTGTGGGATTGAACCATAGGCTTCCATATGTCACTTTGAGAATCCATTTGACTTTCCTTGCTGACATTTAATTCTGTTGTAAGAAAGTGGTTGAGGAATTCAGTCCATGGCTTCAATCGAGCATGGGCAGCCCAGAAATTCGTATGGCAGAGTATGGGCTCTGTTTTATTGTACCACAAGTCACTCTACCCCAGGAGAGTTGCTTCTTCCTCATCCCCATTCCATTGTGGAAGTTACCATCATCAATTGCATCCAAAAACGAATTCCCAGCAGTAAGAAAAACCAGAAAATCGCAACTGTGAAAGAACCCACGTTTTGAAGAGCCACAAACGCCCAGGATTGGTGTTTGATAGTAAAATCCAATGGGGGATCCATAGGTATGAACCTTGGGGCGATTTTGGGAGCATTAGCTACCCTGAAATCCATTGGAAAACCCAATTTTGATAGCCCAGAAACCTAGTGACGGGATTGAGTTATTTGTTGCCAGAATGGTGAAAAATCCAAGTGTGGATGCTTGGACAGAGGATGGGATTGCTTGAGTTTAGCTTGAGATGCATGTAGCTCTTTGGTTGAGCTCACTGGCTTAGCATCCTCATCATTTCCTTAATGCATGCTTGATAAACCCAGCTGTGTACTGGCTTAGCATGACCGTTTGAGTGAATCCATGGCTGTGAGTGAGCCTGTCTAGTTCCTCCTTAGTGGATACAAAGCCTAGCTTGGGGGTGATCTCTCAGCTGAAAGAATATAGGCTGGACAGAGATCCATGGTTGGGTGGAACGCTGCTCTCATGTAGCCAGTTGTTTGGACGTTTGCATTTCAAGATAAGTATTCTATGTGGATTAATTTATATGCATTATGTGTTCAGCAAGGTGTTAATTTTGAATGTTAATTGTTCATGTTAAATGAGATGAAATGAATATCTTAATATGGTTGATATGAATCTTGTGCATAGCCTAAAAATGGGATTGATTCGCTGTTTGTTGATTCACCATCTGCTTGATTTAAATATGTTGATGCATTACTGTTTGTGTATATGCAAATTTGATTAATTCCGCTATGTTTATATTGAGTATGAATTGCACACAGAAGTTTTTATTTATTATGAATTTCTTAGTAATGAATGGGGATGAGTTTGCCTATAAGCCTGGTATGTCAGTCAAGTTTCCCTCCCTTGCATCGGATTGAGAGAAGGGGACGTGACAACCATTCATTTTCCTTTGATTAACTTGCCTAATAGCTTCCTAAATATATCTAGTGCATTATGTTTGGTTTGGCTACTTGTTGATTTTGATTTGTTTCATGATGTGAATTTTTCATTGGTTATTTTAGTTTGAGTGGGGGAGTTGGAGTGACAAGTCTAATTTTTCAATGCCTATTTTTTTGTAATTCTTGATAAAGGATGAGTTTCAGGGAAGGGGCCCTTCCTAAGGATGAAGGAGAGGAGGGGAAAACAATCAAAATATATGGAGAGGTGGGAGGATAAATTTAGATGTTAAATGGAGAGGAGGGGAAAACAATCAAAATATATGGAGAGGTGGGAGGATAAATTTAGATGTTAAATTCATGTTAATGCAAATTCATAGGAGTTTGTGCAATTAGTGAAAATAGACCATTTATCTTCAGGTGATTGAACAAATTAACAACCTCATATCATTCCATTTCCACCTTATTTGTAACCACATCCTAGTATATAAGATATTATAAATACTCTCCTACCTTTTGTACCAAATGCTAATCTCTCATGGAAATTTGGACAACATTTACCTACTACTCATGATGATGGGTAAAATCCGATTGATTTGCATAAATCCAATGGTTGGGGTGGGCCTACCAAGATTTCCTATCTTGTCTCAAATGATTCTTCTCCCCCACACTAACCTTATCTTTATAAATTGATTCCTAAATTTTCCCACGTACTTGATAAAATGAAAAAGTGCTGACTTAGAGTCACCTTTGACTCCTGAAGGACCTTAACAAGACATTGGTGTAATATTTGTTGTTGTTGATCCTTCCACTGTTTCTTTGTCAAAAATACACATACATGATTTTTTTGATTCTCACCCTCTCCCTCCTGCAACCCTACCTTATCAAGGGAACATGAGGATTGGATTTTTTATGATGGCATGCATCGTGAGGTGACCATTCACCCACATCATACCCCGAGGGCTTGATTAGTTCCCAACCTTGTTCCTCTTCTCACCCAGGATCTATATCACCTAGGTCCTATGCTTAGTTGGTTTGGTTTCTTCATTTTGTCATGGTGATGATAGTACTTTTGGACATGGTGAGGAATATATGTTGTATATTCATGACTATTACTATTTTGTGTGGATATGGATATATTTTATTATTATTATGATAGATGGATCACGATTATATATTTCAATGTATTTACTTTGTCATCAATAAATTTTTGCTTGGTTTGGTTTGTGAATGTTGGTAGAAGCATGTTTATGATGATTATTTCAGCATGAGTTTGGTTATTTATGGCATAAATATGGGGAAAAAATGTGAGTTTGGGTTTTTGATGGTAACCGAATGTATGCAATGCCTTAGCCCATGAATACTTGGGAAATTATTTTCCTTCAATCATGCTTCTTTCCATCTCCTTTATTGTTATGTTCTTCCTTTCTTCTAAGGAGTATATGTCACAGTTAGTTGATGACGAATTCCATGGATTTTGCAAAATTCTTGAAATTCTTTTGAAGTGTATTTGCCACCATTATTTGTTCTCAATCATTTTGATGTTAAATCCTTGTTCATTCTCAAGTAAACTCTTGAATTCTTTTAATTAATTAATAATAACAAAAAAAAATAAAAATAATAAAAAACACTTAAAATTTATTTTTGAGAAAATATACCCAAGTGTATCTTGAGTAATAATCTACAAAAATGAGAGAATACTTTGTACCTCCTAAGGATGGTTTTTTATTGGGCCACAAACATTGTAAGTGGACAATTTTCTCTCCAAGAGGATTGTTTGGGAAAACTAATTATTTGTTGTTTTCCATATAAGCACCCTTCACATGTTCCACCTTCAATTCTGTCCAAGTGTGGAACTCCTTCAACAATAGAAGTTGGTTTTATAAAACAACCATAATTGAAGTGACCAAATCTATCATGCCACAATCGTGTTTCAGAATTGTTACTTGCTTTGTAACCATAACTAGGAGTTGAATTGTTTTTATAAATTCCTTCTTGTTGAACTCCATCACAAACAACTCCCTAGTTACCTAGGGTTCGTAGGTGATTTAGGGTATTATCACAAGCTTGTGAGTCTATGCGTTAACAACTTGTATAGGATGAATCGTTAACTATGTAACCCTGTTCTCTGACCAAGAATCATGTAACACTAATGTAATCTTATGATATATAACAATGTAAACCCTGTAGGATGCCCCTTGTTGGACCACATTTTGCAGTACATGCAGAATGGTCCATTTTGTTATATTTGTGTGGCATATGAGGAAGAGCTAGTTTTTTGTTTTTGATCAATTTCACCATGAAGCATGTTGGCAGTGAGATTTCATTCATATATAGAGGTTTTTCCTCATCTATTTTGCAGTATTATATGCTCTGTGTTTGAGGTCATGTTTGGGGATTGGTTCATTTAGTTGGACATGTTTGAGATGCTATTAGATGGATATGGTCAACTATTATATGGATGGTATATAATTTATAGATTATGTACATTGCTGCTTGTAGGTGCACTAATGAGTTGGTTAGGTGTTCACACAGGATTGACAGTGGTGACAAAGCTTAATTGTTCATCCTCAAGTTATGCACAATGAATTTCTTGCCATGCTAGTAGTTATAGGTTTTCCTATAAAACTATGCCATTTGGGTCCACTTTGAATTCCACCTCCACCTTACTAGTTTTGACTTTACCCTATTAACAAGTCCTCTTTCTTTATCCTTAATATAACACTTGTCACCATCCATCTCAACCAAGTAAACATTTTTGGTTAAGTGACTAATATATACCAAGTTGGCATGCAAATTAGGAACACAAAGCACATCCTTAAGATACTTAACTTTTCCATTGTTTAGAATCATTGGAACTTTTCCAATACCTTCCACCCGATGAAAAGTGTTCTATGCAAACATAATTGGAGAACGTGAAGAGATTGGATGCAATTATGAAAATACTCCTTTTTTTGGAGTCATGTGCTTTGAAGTGTTATTGTAATTGTAAATTCAGAAGATATTCACTTGTATTTTATATTGTCATTATTATTGTATTTTATTGTACTTCCGACGGAGATGTTTATTCCTCCGGTCGGGGATGTCATTATTACATTTGGTCATGTAAAGTCATTGAGGTAAATCCTCCATTGTAAGTTGGGGAAATAGATCCCCATAGAATCAGTTAGATTAGGGTTATTGAGTCCCCTAGAGAAGTCGGCCCTGTCAGGTATAACTGAGGCTAACCTAGCAAGTGAAATGGTCAAGTGAAAGATAAAGTATAAATAGATAGTGTAGCTCTCTCATTTGAACACACACTCACTCGCACAAGTTCGCATAAGTGAGAGAGAGAGAGGACAAGTTTGCATAGGAGAAAGAGAGAGGAGTTGCATAAGACCATCTTTGTTTTGGGCTTTTACTTTTGTGATATTGTATTGGTGACGATTCTATCTCTAAGGAAGTTGCGGGGTTTTCTCCTTTATGGTTTCCCCGAGGAAATTATTTGTGTCTATTGTGTTATGCTATGCATGTTATTCTTTTAGTTAAGATCCTAGATAAATATTGATTAAAAGTATAAAAAACTAACATGGTATCAGAGCTAACCTGAAAAGAAGACATTGTGCAGCTGCGGAAGCTAGGGCTTCTTAATTTTTGGAATTCTCTCCATAGATCATCAACAAAAAGAGGATAGGTTAACTTGCATAAGGAGGGTGCATATTTTTATTGAAGCAAAAGTTGATTATGAGAATTTTCATTTTTTGGTCCGTCACTACTGCCGCAGGAAAACTAGGGCATCAAATATTTTGGGTTTCTGTTCACTGATTTGGGGAAGTGAGTACATTGGGAAACTCGCCTTGAGGAGGCACATCTATCTTTCCAATCATAAGTTCCAAATTCCAAGTTTGGAAAATTAGGGTTTCTTTAACAAACCCTAGGGCCAGCCAGCTCCAAAACCAGTTTGGGCATCTAAAAGTGGTAAGACCTAAAATATTTTCTATTTCCATTTGAATTTCTCATTAAATATGTCTCACCACACCAAGCTTGAGGATAATCTTGAAGGAGATGATAACTTCCGAGCATGGAAGTATAGGATTGCACTTGTCCTTGAAGAGAATGAATTGGACACATATGTGAATGAGGAGGTTCCAACACCAGAGGGAGATGAGGCTAAAGCCTTACACAAGAATAACTTGGTTAAGTCCAAGAGGATCATTGCAGATTCCATTAAGGATCATATCATCCCACATGTGTCATATTTGAAGACACCTAAAGAGATGTTTGATTCTTTGACAAATCTGTTCGAAGGGAAGAATATAAATAAGAAGATGACCTTGAGGAACCTACTCAAGAATGTGAAGATACAAAATGCAGATACCATGCAGTCTTACTTTACAAGGGTCTCTCAGATCAAGGAGAAACTTGAATCTATAGGAGAAAATGTAGAACATGGAGAAATTGTAATGACCACCTTGAATGGTCTCCCAAGGTCACGAGACTCATTCATTCAAGGGATTTTTGATAGAAAGAAGTTAATCACATTCACTAATCTGTGGGAAGAATGCTCACAAGAAGAAGCTCGACTTGTGGCTTGAGAAGAGAAGATGGGAGCAAACGATGATCAAGATCTCACAACACACTCCAGGAGGAATAATAACAAGAGGGAGCATCATCATAGTAAGAGGGAGAAACACCACCACCAAAGTCAGAGGGGTAACTTTAGGAGATCCAAGAGAGATCTATATAATATTAGATGCTTTAATTGTGATGAGAAGGGACACTGATCCATAAATTTTCCTCGAAATAAAAGTGGATCCCACAACAAGAAGAACAACAAGAAAAGGCACCATGCTCACATCGTAAAATATGATGAACCTCCAAGGAAGAGAGCTAGAGAAGAGACTGATGAATCTTCAAGTGATGAAGAGTATGTCCTGATATCATCACTCACGGGCACTTTCACACATGTAAGTAATGATTGGCTTGTAGACATTGGAGCTTCCAATCATATGACAAGATATAAAGAATCCTTCATAAACCTGTCTGAGCATGAGTCACATCACAAGGTGAAACTTGGGGATGATTACCAATACCCCATAAAAAGACATGGAGAAGCTTCTTACAAGCTAGAATCTGGGAAATATCTGAATATGAAAGATGTCCTATATGTTCCAGGACTAAAGAAGAACCTTCTCTCCATATCATCACTAGATGCAAAAGGTATGAGGGTTTCATTTGTTGATGGCCAAGTTTTTATGTGGCCAAAGGGAAAGACTATAGATGATGCAGTTGTGATTGGAGAGCAAGAGGGAGGTTTGTACAAATTGAAGGGCCAACTTGAACAAGCCTTGGTCCATGAATCCATGGAGCCAAGTTAATTATGGCATAGAAGGCTTGCACATGTGATCTATAGAGCACTACCCATTGCAAGAAAAGAAGTTGAAGGATTTCCAGAAATATAGTCGAAGCATGAAGGAATTCACAAAGGATGTGCAAAGGGAAAGAACATGAAGAAGGAATTTCCAAGTAGTGAAAGAAAAGCAAAAGGAATATTGGAAATCATCCACTCCAATGTATGTGGTCCCATGTCATCTAGTTCATTGAGTGGGTATGTATATTATGTTTAATTTATTGATGAATTTTCTCGTAAAACTTGGATATACTTTTTGAAAAGTAAAGATGAGGTATTCAACAAGTTCAAGGAATTCAAAGCCTTGATCTAGAATCACACTAAGAAAAGGATCAAGACATTTCGATCAGATAATGGTGGAGAATTCACCTTGGAATATTTCAAGAACCTATGCAGAGAATCTGGGATTAAGAGGGAGTTGACCTCTCCATACAATCCACAACAGAATGGAGTTGTAGAAAGGAAGAATAGAATAATAATGGAAGCACCAAGAGCAATGCTTCATGACCAGGATCTTCCGATGCATTTATGGGCAGAAGCTACGAGGACAGTGGTGTATGTATAGAATCGTACTCCTCATAGAGTACTAGACAACAAGACACCATAAGAAGTGTTCTCCAGTGAGAAATCCGAATTCAATCATCTCAGGATATTTGGCTACCTAGTGTACATACACATTCCGAAGGAGAAGAGGACGACGCTAGATCCTTCAGGAAAGAAGGGTATATTCGTAGGATACACTTAAAGTTCAAAGGCCTACCGAATATATTTACCAGGATTCAAGAATATCAACATCAGCATAGATGTGACATTTGATGAAGACAACCTACAACAAATCCAAAAAGTTACCTATTGAAGACACTGAAGAACATGAAGTTCCCAGGATCAAAGATACAATTCTGGAAGAAGCGATTCTAGAAGATCATGAAGATTGCGAGATGGAAGGACCATATGAACTTGTAGATCCACCTCATGAGAAGAACTCCCACAAGAGGAAGCCAACATGGGTACAAGAAGCAATGCAAGATGCAAAGAAGTATTGCGCTCCAGAGGGGATGCACAGAGAAAGCAAGAGACCTAGGACATACTCCATCTATGTATCCCTGTTGTGCGACATCATTGACAAAGAACCTTCCAACTACGAGGAAGCTGCTCAGAAGAAAGAATGGAAGGATGCCATGATCGAGGAATACCAGTCGATCATGAAGAATGATGTCTGGGAGGTATTTCTGAGACCTGAAGGGAAGTCTGACTTCAAAGTGGATCTACAAGATCAAGCATGCTGCAGATGGAAACATCGAGAAACACGAGGAGAGGTTTGTGGCACATGGATTCTCCTAGAAGGAAGGATTAGACTATGAGGAGACATTTTCACCTGTATCCATATACACTTCCATCATATCAATACTTGCATTGGATGCAATGATGAAATGGAAGGTACACCAGATGGATGTCAAGCCAACGTTCTTGAATGGTGTAGTAGAAGAGGAAGTGTACATGGAGAAACCACTTGGATTTGAGACACATGACATGCATACTCATGTGTGCAAATTGAAGAAATACTTGTATAGATTGAAGTAGGAACCTAGGACATGGTACAATAGGATGGATAGTTTCCTGATGTGCTTTGGATTTACCAAGAGTAAAGCAGATTCCAACCTTTACTACAAGGTTGAGGTGGGAAATCTAGTGATACTTCTACTCTATTTAGATGACCTATTTGTAACAGGGGAGGATGAGCTCATTGCAGATATGAAGAGGAAGCTTTCCGCAGAGTTCGAGATGAAGGACTTGAGGATGATGCATCATTTCTTAGGCATGGAGGTGTGGCAGAGTGCGGATGGAATCTTCCTTGGAAAAGGGAAGTATGCAATAGATATTCTGAAGAGGTTTAGAATGATGGAATGCAAGGTTATGGCCACACCCATGGAATCAAACTTGAATCTATTGTGTGATGCTTCATCAGAGTCAGTTGATGCCATGATGTATCATCAGATGATTGCTTCATTGATGTACCTGACGAATACGAGACCTGGAATATGCTTTGCTGTGAACACATTGAGTCAGTTCCTAACGGATCTGAGAGATGTTCACCTAATTGCTGCAAAGTATATATTGAGGTACCTGAAGGGTACAATTGATTATGGGCTCAATTATGACATGAATTGGAATGTTAACTTGCAGGGTTATGTTGATTCGGATTGGGAAGGAAGCGCCGTAGATAGGAAGAGCACTTCAGTATGGGATCCAGTATGACCTCTTGGTTTTGCAGGAAGCAGTTGTGCATGGCACATAGTACAACCAAAGAAGAGTATGTTGTAGTTTGTTTGGCTAGTTGTGAGGAAGTGTGGCTTAGGAAGCTACTATCTAATTTGTTTGATCTCCAGTTAGAGGAGACTTGTATATTCTGTGATAACTAGAGTTGTGTGAATTTGTCCAAGAACCCGGTGTTTCATGACAAGTCGAAGCACATTGAGATCAAGTACCACTATATCAGGGATATGGTTTAGGGAGGAGTAGTGAAGCTCCAGTATATTGTGACAGACGAGCAGATAGCTGATGTGTTGACCAAGCCGCTAGCCAGAGTGAATTTAGAGTACTTCATAGAGAATCTTGGTGTTCTACAGATCGAGGTTCCTTCCAAGAGGAAGTGATGAGTCTGGAAGACGCATATGCACATGGTCCATTTTGGCATAGTGGTAGGCTTGTGCCTTCTATGTTGGTAGATGTAAGGGCTGAGCCATTCTCGCATAGTGGTAGGCCCGTGCCTCCTATGTTGGTAGATGGAAAGGATGAATCCATTCTCGGATGGTGGTAGGCCAGTTCCTCCCATGTTTGTAGATGTAAGGGATGAGCCATTCTCGCATGTTGGTAGGCCCATGCCTCCTATGTTGGTAGATGTAAGGGATGAAGCCATTCTCACATGGTGGTAGGCTAGTGCCTCCCATGTTGGAATTGGTAGATGTAAGGGATGAGCCATTCTCGCATGGTGGTAGGCCAGTGCCTCCCATGTTGGTAGATGTAAGGGCTGGGTCTCGCATGGTGGTAGGCTTGTGCCTCCCATGCTGGTAGACGAGGTCTCATATGGTGGTAGGCTCGTGACTCTCATACTGGAGTTATACACCATTGTGGAACATGTGATGTGCATCTGGGATGTGCTCCGTGTAATGATGAGATGATCTGAAGATGATGAGGTGATAGTAGGAGACACATGTGTTTGCAGTGGAAATGTAATGACTGGTCCTGGGCTATACCTACTTGATGGCTTGCTCACAGAGATGATGAAGAACTACATGAGGGATGGGCCTACATCCAACACGAAAAAGGGATGGCTCTGTAGAACTTCCTATGATGAGTAGATTCAAGAGATGTCACCAATGAATGATCGACATGATGAGGATTGCAGTAGCGACGATGACGATCTAGTTTTGATGATGATGTTCCAACATTGATGATGATCCATTAATGAAGACTTGTGTGTTGATGACTATGGAAAGAGAATACCTTCCTAGTTAAGAGGGATTGTTAACGTAATTGTAACTTCAGAATATATTCTCTTGTATTTTATGTTTTCATTATTATTGTATTTTATTTGTACCTCCGATGTAGATGTTTATTCCTCCGGTCAGGGATGTAATTATTACATTTTTTCATGTAAAGTCATTGAGGTAAATCCTCCATTGTAAGTCCGGGCAATAGATCCCCCTAGAGTCAGTTAGATTAGGGTTATTGAGTCCCCTAGAGAAGTCGGCCGAATCAGGTATAGATGAGGCTGACCTAGCAAGTGAAAAGGTCAAGTGAAATATAAAGTATAAATAGAGAGTGGAGCTCTCTCATTTGAACACACACTCACTCACACAAGTTCGCATAAGTGAGAGAGATAGGACAAGTTCGCATATGAGAAAGAGAGAGGAGCTTTAGAATAGCATCTTTGTTTTGGGGTTTTACTTTTGTGATATTGTATTGGTGACGATTCTATCTCTGAGGAAGTTGCTGGGTTTTCTCCTTTATGGTTTCCTCAAGGAAATTCTTTGTGTCTATTGTGTTATGTTGTGCATGTTATTATTTCAATTAAGATCCTAGATAAATATTGATTAAAAGTAGAAAAAACTAACATGAAGCACTTGAATCTATTATCAAACTATCTTTGGTTTCCACCAAAGCTAAAATAAAGAAGATATTACTGCTGACTGGATTCTTCTTCTTCATGTAATTCATGTACAAAGTTACTTTTTTTAGTTTTCCACCAAGTATAGGAGGTGATGGAAATTTTTTGGCATAATTTCCAACTCCACCACAGTTGGAACATGCATTGGAGGTGATAGACAATTTTTGGAAAAATGTCCAAGTCCACCAAAATTTCCAATGCATTCAAACCAATATAGGGTATCGAAATTTGGATCAACGTTGCATGATAGAGGCCTATTTTATCCTAAATGATTTTCTTTAGGGTTAAATAATATCTTGGTATGCATTTTTGCAGGCTTGTAACAACCAACAAAACCTCACCTTGTTATCTCATTCCATCTCCCAAAACCTTCCTCACCCTATCTCCCATCCTTCTACTAGTCCAGCATAAAATACATCATTTATTGACCCTTATATGGCCTATATCCATCTTAAAAAATGGTTTCCTACCATAATTTCCATATCCAGTCTAACGTTCATCATTAGATACCCAATCTATTAAGTTTTGAAGCATACCAACCCTCCTTGATCCATAAAATCATCAATGCCTTTTTTCTTTGGCCTTTGTGAACTCATTATCTTTCTTCTATTTGGTTGAAGTTTCCCCAGTGGTACCATAAGGTCATATTAAACATTGCTCCACCCATATATCATCCTACATATACCCCATAAGGTTGTCATACAAGCCTACCTATCCTTTACCTATAACAACAATGAACATGTGGCTATCATTTTGGGATTATAATATTGTTTGGAGGTGCATTTGCTTTGCTAATATGAATGGATCAATCCTAATTAATGAAAAGAGGCCCAACTTAAAGAAAATCAAACATAACTTCAAGTTTTTAAGAGGTTTGGGCTTGACCCCTGAAAATATATATAATATAAGAGACATTTTGAAGGGGAAAATATAATTTATTATGGGTGATCATGAAGAAAAGGAAATGGTGGTATTTGGGGTGTGTTCCCTAACTCTATAAGCTTACATGTGGCATCATGAGGACTTCCGTAACTAGGGCTTGTTTGATTTTAGAAGCATATAAATACCAAGAGATGTATTGACCAACGTAGCATGGTTGGAAGAGTGGGAGTTCCTATCCAATTTTAGTGGAAGATCAAATTAGTTAAGGGGTATTTTGAATATGAGGTTCATCATCTTTTTTTCTTTCTTGGGTTTATTTGACAGCTTAAAATTACTTGTACAAATTTTCTTGTGTAATCTTTGAAGAAGGGCAAGTTTCTTCCAATAATAAGATACTAGGGTTGAGGTGAAACATTTCCTGTCTTGTTGTAATCATTGTTAGGGTTGAGGTGAAACTCGACTAAAAGGCCTTCCATTTTACGAGGTGCAATTTTAGTGTGGCATTCTCAAATTCTAACTCATCACATTTTTCTACTAATGTGATTATCATTTTTACCCTAAATGCAATCAAAATCTGATACATTGCACATTGTTGTAAGCAATTCATATCAAACCCCATGTTTTATCATTGAAATTCATAAGCATGTATTCCACCTAAAACCCTAAAACTAGGAGGGAAAAATATCATCCTCCAACAAATAATAAAATAAGAATGTATTCCACCTAAAACCCTAAAACTAGGAGGGAAAAAGATCATCCTCCAACAAATAATAAAATAGGACATATTCCAACCCAGCTATTACAACAAGTATACAGTAAGAAATCCCCTTTCGAGTAGGGTTCCATGTCCACATCAACAAGAGAATCTCATTGTCCATGAAAAATGTGCCAAGATGCCACATGTGTGTCCCTCCTTAGACTCCAAAGGCTTCCTTCAAGCTAGCCATATCTCCTTGTGGGGTTGGAATAGGAAGAGCCCTGCCCAAACTGCCATCCAAAACCACCATATAAACCAAACCACCAATAAAATGCATGTTCTAAGTCCTGCAAGTGCCCAAACATGTGGGAGATGAAAATTTTCTCCTTAATATAAGGGGTACATGTGGAAAACCAAACACCCCATGACCAATGGAATCCTTCCAATAAATTCCACCTCATCCAAATGTTTGCTACAAATATGTATACAAGTTTCATGTCATCCCCATCACATTTCCAAATATGTAAAAGGTTCCAAGAATACCCCAAACTTGTGGGATTTGGAGCGGAGCTCCACATTACTTCAACCAATGTATTATCTCCATAATTCGAAGACATATACACCAAGCCTCCAAATATGTGGAAGTGCTGCAAATCATCTCAATGTCTCAACATGTGTAAAGAGGATTTCAAATTAGGTAGAACCTTCAACGATATTTAAAAAAATATAATTTGGAATGAAAACTCCATGATGAGTTTGCTATCTGAAACTGTCATGTTGTTGCAATAGGATTACCTTGAGTACTACCGCCACATACCATAAATGATGCCATAGGACATGGTACAATAGGCCACCTCAAACTTGTTAGGTATGCAATAGATTGGGAATTCACCCTCCTATGTGCCCTAGATATGATGAAGAAGCATCTTTAAATGTGCCTTTCTTCCTTGAGTTGTTTAGTTTTATATCCAAGTTGAGGAGGTGATGGACAATTTTTGACAAAATTTCCAACTCCACCATAGTTGTAACATGCATTGGAACTTGTTTCATTCTGATTTATACCTCTTCCCCTGCCTCTGAAATTATGATTTTCTCTTCTTCTTTGCTTATTTCCTCTTCCTATGCCTCTATAATTATTCTCGCCTCTATATCTTTGATGGTTCTGATTTTGTTGATGACTATTGTTCTGGCTTGAAGATGCTCTTTTTATAGAACTATGTTTGCGGTTAGATGACTCAACAACAAATGCAAGAGGTTTACTAAATGCATTTGCATGACTGGATATTTTTCATAATCTAACATACTCAAAAAAACATCTTCAAACTTCATCTTTTCAAACTTAACACTGTTTTTCAACATATGAACCATACCGTATCAATAAGTATTTTTTTCACAGGAAATCGACATAATAACAATTAAGTCATCATCTATTACTTTAAACCACATTCAATTAACTTAGCTACTAACTCATCCATTCTAGCTATGTAGGCAGTTATATTTTGACCATACCGTATATAAAGAGTATTAAGCTAGACTCTTAGTGTGTCTTTCATAGATTTCAGATATATGAATACATTACTTTTCCAGCTTATTCCATATTTCATATGAATGATATTCATAAGAGTAAGGGACATGGGGCAAGTAATCCATGCCCTTGTATATTTTCTATGATTCACTATGAATAGAACATCTCCCTCAACCACATACCAATAATATCTAATCAATTTGGCCTTTCAGGGGAAATCCTTCCTACCAATAATCTCTAATCAATTTGGTCTTCTTCTTCAGTGGTTCTCTTGGATTTATTCCATGATACATTGTGAAATAGACCAACTCCTTTAACCATGGACCAATAATATATAATCCATTCGACCTTCATGGAAATCCTCTCTATCTGCTCAACTTTTTCTTACTCATAAATTCCCTTGACATAATTCCACAATGATTCTCCTATGTTGTATACACAAGTTTTGAATACCATCATTTCCCTTTCCGTAGCTTTGATGGCCATTCACATTCCTCTCCCAATTTGTTTATGCTCCCTTGGGAGAGATGCAAAATGTTTTTCCTTCAAGAATGCCAAGAGATTCCCATCTATTTTCTAGCTAGTAGAATTGATTGTGTTCCCACATTTTGGGGGATGAAGTAGATGGATATAATGCTTAAATTTGATGGGATACAAAAATTGTTGTGACAATTGATGAAGTGGATTTTCTCTAGTGGTTAGTGAGTTGCTATTGCTGCACATGAAAGTGCTTAGGGATAGAGGGATAATGCACTAGGTGCTTGATATAATCAAACCTAAAAAGGAATCGGTATTTTTGCACCAAGTAACAAAATTTAAGCCACTTTTTTTGTTCTTTATGTTTATCGAACAACCAGTTTGAAGTGGTTCCAAGTAGGTTTCATATCTGTTCTAGAGGTTCCATGGGAATTTGACATCCACAATCACTAGTCCTGGAATCATGTAGTTTTATTAGCAAGTATTATAGATGACATGATACCATAGGTGGAAGGACTTGGCAACATTGTACTTGGTTTTCTTAAAATATGACATGGTGCTTTGTCTAACTAGGAGTGATATTATTGTATAATATATTAATGGTAGTTGGTTGTATGAATACTATTTAATGTAAAGGCCATGTGGCAAATGATTCTGCAACAAAACATGATATTTATGGAGGCATAAATAGGACCCTATCTAAAAATGCCCGATGAACCCGACTGCAAATATTACATGCAGGATAGATTTTGTGTCTTTGGCAGGAGCTTTTGGATTAAATTTCCCCAAATAGGAAGCAAGTATATTTGCATCTTTGCCTCTTGCTAGATTACTGATTTGAATTGGACTAGGGCCATTTCATAATCAATTGTAAACTATGATACATATAGTAAACATTAATGGCAGTACTAAGTGTTTCAAACCTTACTATGGACACTTCCCATGGAATTTCCAGATAAATTAGTTAAAATCGTTGTCTATTCCTAATGGAATTACCTAATGATTAAAATCTTACCATGGAAACTTTCATGGAATGTTAGGATAAATTAGTTAAAACCTTAATGTGGGAAATTTTCATGGAATATTAAGATAAATTAAAACTTTTTCTCTGTGCCTAATGTCAAATGCTAACCACAAGTCTCACTTTTTGTAGTTTTTTACATATTTTTAGATTACTGAAATTTGTTGTTGTTTACTAATTGCCAAATGTGTCATATTGTTAATAATAGACTAATAGTCTTTGCAAGTAAGCCTTGTGGTTTTTTTCTACTACATAATCAAACATGGATTTGCAATCTTGTATTATTTCATTCCCACAACCCTCAATGGTGCAGCTAGTGGAATTTTGGCTTTAGTAGTGTAGCTCATAATATTGGGATGATAAAAATGTGAAATTTTTGATTTTCTAACGTGTAATTCAGAGATCTGTCATTTGCAAGAAATAAAGGTGATCATCTAGAAAGAATAAGTCAACCCAAAGGCTAAGTACTGATTTGTTGACTGCATTGAAAATGAAAACCAATACTACTTTTTCATATTGAGGTACCATTTTTCTCAAAGATATTTCCTTATTATTTGGTAGAATATTGTACCATTCTTCTCAAATATTGAATTCTAAGTACTGATTTGTTGACTGCATTGAAAATGCAAACCAATATTGCTTGTTTATATTGTACCATTTTTTTAAAAGATATTTCCTTATTATTTGGTAGTATATTGTACATTCTTCTCAAATATATTCCATTATTGTCTGGTACATTTTCAATCAATATATTTCCTTATTGTTTGGTAGATTTTCAATCAATATATTTTTTTGACCTACTTGAAAGATCACCATTCTACTCACAAATATTCCCTTATTGTGCTTTTCATGGAATTGTACTAATTTTATATTATCTTTTCCATACATGTTTCACTTTTGGTTTCTAGATCAATTTGGAATTTTAATTGCGGAATTACTAGTTAGTAAGATGTCAAACACTGACTGTGGGAAGAAAACATCAAGACATAGAGATGTACTGGAATACTTTCAAAATCATCAATCTATGTAATACCCATAGTTTTGACTTGGAATGTATTTAACTAAAATTATGTAAATGATGCAAATATGCTAGTGTGAATTCCTACTGCGGAGCTCAAGGCCAAGGCCCAACTAGTGAATGGATAGGCATGTATGATGTATATATTTTTATTTGGAATGTGTGGTTGGCTTGTCATGCTGATTTAGTATAAATGTAAATATTATGTGCATAAATAATAAAATGGTCCAAGAATGGTTGTGTAAAGATCACCAAAGGGGCTATGATTCCACCAGAGGGGAAGAGGAAATGGGGTCCATGGGAGACTAAATCCTTGCTGGAAAATGTCAACCTTAGAACTCGCCCAAATTCTGTCATGTGTTTTGAATAAGCCAATTATCTCCTTTTTGACTATTCTCCATTGAATGCATGTGTGAGGTTGGTGGGAAAAGTCACCTCATGCAGTTATTGAAGCATGGGGCTGATTTCACTTTTGTGACAGTTCTTTCATGAAATAAGTTAGTCTACAACTGATAGGAGTCCTTTCTTCTATTGTCGGAAGCTATGTTAGTTGTCTTTTCACAATTTTCTTATATACCTTGGAGTCAACCCTGATTATCTCATGCAGATATACACTAGGATAAGCTCTCCATTGCTTTCCATTAACTTATCAAACTGTTTTTAACCTAGAAATTCGAATTTGGAGAGTGCTACATATTTGGAAGTGAAAATTGATGGTTGTAGGTGAGCAGAGAGGTTGGGAAAGCTAGGAACCCTTACCCATTGAGTTATGTTGCTCATAGGTGCTTGAGAAGCCACAAATTGAAACTACAGGTGGTTCTATATCATCACATATCAAATTGGACTTATTCTATGCACACATTAGAAGCACCAGGAAAGATGGATCGCCCAAGAGAACCGTGGATGAGTGAAGGGGATACCTGAGCCAGGAAGGGTGTTGTGTGGGGTAGGTATTGTGTGTTAATTTTTGAGCATAAATTCACATATACTCTAGGATCTTTATTGAGAGAATAAAATGTACAGCATATCAAGTATAACAATTCATATCAATCACACCAAGCAATCACATGAGACAATAGACACACAGAGTTTCACTGGGGAAAACCATAAAGGTGAAAAACCCCACAACTTCCTCAGAGATAGAGAGAGCAATGATACAACCAAAGTACAAACAAAGTACAAGAGATAGTCTTCTCTTAGCAGCTGATCCTCCTCCTCACATGTGCGCCACTTTCCGAGTGATAGATGTTAAGTTTAAACCAAATAGACAAGCAAGATCACTTAAAGAAACATAATCACAAGATAGACACAGAATATACCCTGGGAAACCCTCATGGGGTAGAAAACCCAGCAAAGCTTTCCTCAATAAGATGATCAACCAAAATAAAAGATGTGCTCCTTCCTTCTTTGTCTTCTTAGCAGATCTCCCAGACAAGTGCGCACTCTTCCACAAGTGAGTGAATGATGTAATGAGGAGTTCACCTCTCTTATTTATACTGCCTCCCAACTGACTAAAAGACCTAATGGGGCCGACCTATCCTGGAGAAGTCTAATAACCCCAAAAATATAACCACAGGGCCGACCCCCACATGGTGGGTCTAATAACCCTAGTTAATACAAACCCTCGGAGGAATAAACATCTCCGGATACATAATAGGGTTACCTCGGAGGGATGAAACATCTCCGAAATAATAAAGTACAAATATAATATTCTTTGAAGTTACAATATTCAACACTCCCCCTTAACGAGAAGGATATTATAACAACATCTGCAGGAGCAAGGAGTCACTATACATGATACATCTATAAATCATCGGAAGCTTTCTTCAATTTGTCTTCATCAGTAACTCAAACAGTTACTGGTACATCAATGTGATCATCAGCATCATCATCACACGATCATCAGCATTGTCATCACACGATCAGCAGCATCGTCATCACACGATCAGCAGCATCGTCATCACACGATCAGTAGCATCGTCATCACACGATCAGCAGCATCGTCATCACACGATCAGCAGCATCGTCATCACACGATTAGCAGCATCGTCATCACACGATCATCAACATCGTCATCACACGATCAGCAGCATCGTCATCACACGATCAACAACATCGTCATCACACGATCATCAGCATCGTCATCACACGATCATCAACATCGTCATCACACGATTATCAGCATCGTCATCATACGGTCATCAGCATCGTCATCACACGATCATCAGCATCGTCATCACATGATCAGCATTAGTACAAGTATTCATGCTAATACAAGTGACCATATAAACAATACGAGTATCCTACCGATAAAAGTAGCTACATCATCAATACAAGTATCCATACCGATACAAGTAATCACATCATCAATACAAGTATCCTACAGATACAAGTAACCACATCATCAATACAAGTATCCTACCGATACAAGTAACCACATCATCAATACAAGTATCCTACCGATACAAGTAACCATATCATCAATACAAGTATCCTATCGATACAAGTAACCACATCATCAATACAAGTATCCTACCGATACAAGTAACCACATCATCAATACAAGTATCCTACCGATACAAGTAACCACATCATCAATACAAGTATCCTATCGATACAAGTAACCAAATCAAAAATCACTTTCTCGGAGACCATATGTCTATGGATCAATTCAGGGACCGAAGTCCGGGGATGATACAATCCCCACTTCTCGGAGACCGCACGTCTACGGATCAATTCAGGGACCGAAGTCTGGGGATGATACAATCCCCACTTCTCGGAGACCACATGTCTACGGATCAATTCAGGGACCGAAGTCCGGGGATGATACAATCTCCACTTCTCGGAGACCACACGTCTACGGATCAATTCAGGGACCGAAGTCCGGGGATGATACAATCCCCACTTCTCGGAGACCACACGTCTACGGATCAATTTAGGGACCGAAGTCCGGGGATGATACAATCCCCACTTCTCGGAGACCACACGTCTACGGATCAATTCAGGGACCGAAGTCCGGGGATGATACAATCCCCACTTCTCGGAGACCTCACATCTACGGCTCTCTTTAGGACTGAAAGTCCAGGGATGATCCAATCCCCTCAACTGTCCACTAAGGACTTCATTCTCGGAGACCTCACGTCTACGGATCTCTTTAGGAATGAAAGTCCAGGGATGATCCAATCCCCTCAACTGTCCACTAAGGACTTCATTCTCGGAGACCTCACGTCTACGGCTCTCTTTAGGACTGAAAGTCCAGGGATGATTCAATCCCCTCAACTGTCCACTAAGGACTTCATTCTCGGAGACCTCACGTCTACGGCTCTCTTTAGGACTGAAAGTCCAGGGATGATCCAATCCCCTCAACTGTCCACTAAGGACTTCATTCTCGGAGACCTCACGTCTACGGCTCTCTTTAGGACTGAAAGTCCAGGGATGATCCAATCCCCTCCTGTATTCTCATCTATACAGGTACAAATATCCAAGAGCATGTATCACATCAAAACATGTATACATCATACCAAAACATGTATACATCTAGCATGTATCAAAACATGTATCCATAAAAATAGAAGATATGTACGAGTTCTAAATCTACATAATTGTAAGTAGCTAAGTGCAACAAAACAAAATTGTTATCAAATACTATACTACTCCCCCTTTCGAGGAGGGTCCTTCTGGACTATACCAAGCATGTATCGGAAGTATTCAAACTTTACTCGAGACAGAGGTTTAGTCAGGATATCGGCAATCTGATCCTCAGTGCTTATATACTCGAGCTTGATGGCTCCTCTCTGCACCATGTCTTGTATATAGAAGTAATGGATCTCAATGTGTTTTGACTTATCATGGAACACAGGATTTTCAGTCATCTTAATACAACTTTGATTATCACACATAATCACAGTGGGATCCATTTCTAAGTCAAAAATTCCAGATAAAAGTTTCCGAAGCCACACTGCTTCACAACTGGCTGAGCAAGCGGCTATATATTCTGCTTTAGCAGTACTGAGGGCCACACTAGATTGTTTCTTGCTGAACCAGGAGATCATGGCAGATCCAAGACCATAACATCCGCCTGAAGTACTTTTTCTGTCTGAGACACTACCTGCCCAATCAGAATCTGAGTAACCATGTAACTTGAGTTCATTACCTGCAAGATAGTATAGGCCAAAGTCCACTGTACCTTTTAGGTACCTCATTATATGCTTTGCAGCTATAAGGTGAACCTTTCTAGGTTCTACTAGATACTAACTTAGGGTATTTACGGCAAAGCATATATCCGGCCTAGTATTTGTCAAATACATCAATGATCCAATAATTTGTCTATATAGGGTTATGTCCACTAGTTCTGATGAATCATTAACTAATAGTTTCAGGTTGGAGTCCATGGGAGTGGCCATGGCTTTACACTCCAACATATCAAATCTTTTGAGAATCTCCACAGTATACTTACCTTGATTTAGAAAGATTCCTTTTGGCTCTTGCCACACTTCTAGGCCTAAGAAGTAGTGCATTAATCCGAGATCTTTCATTTCGAACTCTGAAGAAAGCTTCTTCTTGCTTTCAATAATTTGATTCTCATTTCCGGTTAGAAATAGATCATCTACATATAATAGCAATATAACAGGTTCATTATCCATCACTTTAAGATAAAGATTGGGGTCAGCTTTACTTTCGGTAAAGCCCATGCTTGTTAAGAAACTGTCAATCCTTCCGTACCAAGCCCTGGGAGCTTGCTTCAATCCATATAGTGCCTTTTTCAGTTTGCATACATGGGTACTTCCGTCTTTGACCTCAAAACCTTGAGGTTGTTCTATGTATACTTCTTCTTCAATTACACCATTCAGAAAAGCTGTCTTAACATCCATTTGATGCAATTTCCATTTCATCATGGATGCAAGTGCCATGATAGTTCTAATTGAAGTATACCTAGCAACAGGTGCAAAAGTTTCTTCATAGTCAATTCCCTCCTTTTGAGAGAATCCTCTGGCTACAAACCTTGCCTTTTATTTTTCAATGCTACCATCTGCAGCATGTTTTATCTTGAAAATCCATTTGGAAGAAACCACACTTTTATCTCTTGGTTTGGGGACTATATCCCAAACATCATTTTTCATTATCGACTGATATTCTTCTATCATTGCTTCTACCCATTCTTTCTTTTGAGCTGCCTCTTCATAGCTAGTAGGTAGTTGATCCAAAAGATCACACATCAAGGCCATATAGTTGGACACTAGCTTTGGTTTCTTTCTTTCTCTAATGGAGCCTTCAGGAGCACCATATTTTTCAGCCCCTTTGATAATATCTCTAGCCCATGCTGGCCTTCTTTTCTTTGATAAATCTGATATAGGAGGTTCTTGTGGTTCCAGCATGTCATGATCCTCTGGTGGATTGTCTTCAGGGATGTGAACAGCCTCTGAGCTTCTAGAAGAAGGATCTTCTTCATAGATTTCTTCAAGTTGGCATTTTCTTGACTTCTTGAGAGCTGCTTCTTCATAAAAAATTACATCTCTATTGATTTCTATATGATGAAAGCCTGGTATGTAAATCCTGAAAGCTTTGGATGATTCACAGTAACCAACAAATATTCCTTTCTTACCAGAAGGATCCAACTTGGTTCTCTTTTCTTTTGGAATGTGGATGTACACAGGACACCCAAATATTTTAAGATGGCTTACCTCGGGCTTCTTTCCAGTAAACACTTCTTCTGGAGTTTTGAAATCAAGAGCACTATGAGATAATCTGTTTTGAACATATACTGCTGTCTTGGCTGCTTCAACCCATAGATACATGGGAAGATCCTGGTCATGTATCATAGTCTTCACAGCTTCCATGATGGTTCTATTTTTCCTTTCTGCAACCCCATTTTGTTGGGGATTGTAGGGAGTGGTTAGTTCTCTCTTGATTCCAACTTCTTTACAAAATTCTTCAAACTCTTTTGAAGTATATTCTCCACCATTGTCTGTTCTGAGAATCTTGATTTTCTTTTCTGAGAGATTTTCTATTAGAGCCTTGAACTCTTTGAACTTTCCAAAAACTTCATTCTTACCTTTTAGAAAGTATATCCAGGTTTTCCTTGAATGATCATCAATGAATGAGAGATAGTATTCAAATCCACTCAGAGAGGTGGTGGGCATTGGACCACATACATCTGAGTGTATTAACTCCAAGATACCTTTAGTCTTTGTTTCACTCTTTGGAAAGGGGTTCTTGATATTCTTCCCTTTCTTACATCCTTTACATGAGCCATCATGATCAACCTTCAAATCTGGTAGTCCTATGACCACCTTGCTTACATAGGGTAAGGCTTTGTAGTTAATGTGAGCTAGTCTTCTATGCCATAGCTCACTGGGACTAGAGGTTTCATGAACAAAGGTAGCTTCTGGATGACCCTTGAGTTTATACAAACCTCCTTCCTCTTCACCAATAACAATTGCATCCTTAATAGATTTGCCTTTGGACCACATTAACACTTGTCCATCAATGAATGCAACTCTATAGCCTTTCTTGTCTAGTGCTGAGATTGAAAGCAAATTCTTCTTCAATCCTGGAACATACAAAACTTCCTTCATCTTCATGGGGGTTCCAGAATCGAGTTTGTAGTTTGCTTCACCAATTCCCTTAATGGGATATTGATAGTCATCTCCTAGAGATACCTTTTGGGGAGAAGACTTTTCTTCAAGATTTGAGAGAGTCTTTTTCTGACCTGTCATGTGCTTTGAAGCACCACTGTCAATAAGCCATGTACCTTCTCCAGGGGTTATAGATCCAGAGAGTGCGGAGAAGAGAACATATTCTTCTGCATCTTCTTCTGTATTTCTCCTTGACCTTCTTTTGAAGAAGGTCCTTTCTTCTTCTTCCTCTTCATTTCTAGGTCTTTTATTGTGAGACCTTTCTTCCTCTACTTCTTCTTCTTCACTATCATCTTCTGCAAGATGTGCTTGGTGTCTTTTGGAGTGAGTACCCTTTTTCTTCTGTAGAGGGAAATCTCTAGCAATGTGTCCTATTTTGTGACAAGAAAAGCACTGGAAAGAAGAGTAATCTCTTCTTTGAGTAGTTCCTCTTTTCTTCTGAAATCTGTGTGGAGGATGAGACTCCTTATGACTACCCCTTTTAGAGTAGGATTGATTCCTTCTTCTTTTGGTGTGGGTGGCCAATGCTTGGTCATCCTCTTTGAGCAAGGCTTCTCGATTTGCAACCCTAGCCTCCTCTTGTACACAATCCTCCCAAACTACATCAAACTTCATACTTTCTTTTCTGGCACACATAGTTTGAATGAATGACTCCCAAGGTCTAGTGAGACCATTTAGAGCTGTCATCACAAGTTCATCTTCATCAAGAGTATCACCAATGGCATCTAGTTGCTCCTTGATTAGAGAGACTCTTGAGAAGTAGTCTTGAATGGATTCTCCTTTATGCATCTTGGTACTCTTCAACTAAGTCCTTAGATTCATCTTCCTATTGATGTTCTTTCCCTCATACATTCTTCCTAGGGCATCATACATTTCCTTTGGAGTCTTCTTGGAAGCCACTTGGGGAATCAAGTGGTATTTAATAGAATCAGCTATGATTCTCTTTGCCCTAATCAAATCCTTCCTGTGTTTTTCTTTGGCTTCATCTTCTTCTGGTTCTGCAACTTCCTCCTTGATATAATGAGCAAGATCATTCTCCTCAAGAATGAGACCAATTCTGTATTTCCATGCCTGAAAATTTTCTATACCTTCTAGCTTGTCTTCAAGATTAGTGTTTGGAGCCATCTTCTCTTGGGGGAGTCCAAGAGACAGAGTAGACTTACTTGGAAAGTTACTTTTCACTTTTCCGGAATCTGGAACAGAATTTTATCGCACTTTTGGTAGAATTAGGGTTTGACTTTACCGGAGTTCTACCCAACCAAAAAGTTTGATCTATAGCTCAAAAGAATGCTCTTGAGAGGGGCTATCCAGCCATGTAATCAGAATTCAAAAATTCCAACTTTTTTCTGAAACCAAATTCTGACGTATCGCACTTTTGGTAGAATTAGGGTTTGGATTTCCCAGAGTTCTACCCAACCAAAAAGTTCGATCTATAGCTCAAAAGAAAGGTATTGAAAAGAGATATCCAGCCATGCAAACAGAAATCAATAATATCAACTTTGGGCTGAAACCCTAACTTCACCGGAGAGATAGAGAGAGGTATTCTTACCTTGTGAAAGATGTCCTATTCAGTCTAGCTCTGATACCATGTTAAGTTTAAACCAAATAGACAAGCAAGATCACTGAAAGAAACATAATCACAAGATAGGCACATAATATACCCTGGGAAACCCTCATGGGGTAGAAAACCCAGCAAAGCTTTCCTCAATAAGATGATCAACCAAAATACAAGATGTGCTCCTTCCTTCTTTGTCTTCTTAGCAGATCTCCTAGACAAGTGCGCACTCTTCCACAAGTGAGTGAATGATGTAATGAGGAGTTCACCTCTCTTATTTATACTGACTCCCAACTGACTAAAAGACCTAATGGGGCCGACCTCTCCTGGAGAAGTCTAATAACCCCAAAAATATAACCACGGGGCCGACCCCCACATGGTGGGTCTAATAACCCTAGTTAATACAAACCCTCGGAGGAATAAACATCTCTGGATACATAATAGGGTTACCTCGGAGGGATGAAACATCTCCGGAATAATAAAGTACAAATATAATATTCTTTGAAGTTACAATATTCAACAATAGAAGAGTGAGTAAGTGAATGATCAAATAGAGATCTCCCGATCTCTATTTATACTTGTCCTGTCCTGCCCAATAAACCAATGGGGCCAACTTGTCTAACTTAGCCTAATAACCCATGGTTAACTTAATCAAGGCTGACCCCACACATGGTCTAATAACCCATCAACAAGTTACGACACTTATCAATACAAATGACAACACTTCCGTATGGAGGAAAAATAACATCTCTATAGGAGTACAATATACATAGATGAAATACATAGGTGAAATACATTCCGAAGTTACATATACACCAACATTGTGGAATCCAAGCATGCGAGGGATGAGTGAGACCCTTGTGGAGCTCTGTATGAGAATATGGATAAACACAGAGAGCATAATGGGTTGTGGGATGAGAGAGAGAAACCTGCAGCTGTTTCCTTATCCCTAGTGGCCTCATAGCTCAGCTTGGGGATCACCCCTTAGCAGAAAGAGTATATGCTGGACATAGTGCCTATGGTTGAGTAGAAAATCGCTCTTACATAGCTAGTTTCTTGGATCTACGTTGGATAAAGATAAGTATTCTCATGCATTTGAATATGAAATGTTTTTATTCGATGCCTGTGATAATTATGTTGATAAATGCATGGTGTGTGTGTGTGGATCATGTTTAATTCCACTGTGTATGCTTATTTACATTTTTGTACACATTGTATATGTTGAAATTCATATTATGGCTTTGGGGTGAAATATGAGAACGTGAAATTGGTTAATGTCTCCTCCCGATTGTCGGATTGGGTGTATGGGACATTACAATCTAGGAATCCACATTCTATTCACGCCTCAAGCTTTTATGTGCAACCTATTAGTGAGAGAGATGTTAACTCTTGCGAGAATGCATCTAATATCCATATAATGGATGGCATAATAGGTTCCTCTAGTGATAAAAGTGAGACAAATGCAATTTCATCAGAAAGTGGTGATAAGAATGTTGAATATTTTTCCTTAGAAGGTGACACAATCCCTTCACGAAAAAAGAAAAGAGGCCAATGGTACATAGAGAGAGTATTCCAAGCGAGATGGGTCTCGCAATTTCCATTTATTGAACCAATACCTATAGCAAATGAGAAAGAGACTTCACGAGAAGTTAAATGCATTGCATGTAGTTGGAAACTTGACAGGGTAGTGAAATTGTAGATGAAGTTATATACAATAGAGAAGCATGCATGAAGGGTGTAAGTTAAGGAAATTGTGAATGGAAAGGAGAAATATACTCCTAGATGGAAATCTATTGAGGAATGTCAATATAGAAAATATGAAGATGAATATAAGAAATTCTTAGTCAGTAAGGGAAAACTTGAGGCAAGTGGAGGAACCATCCTATCTCTATTTGGAAATATGATGGAAATAAATTTGTTATCCAAGATGATTCAATTATGCATTGCGTTTTAGATATTATCTAGTGGTTGTCCTATGACAGATTATCCAAATTACATGAAATATCTCTCTTTTCTTCAAGTGTCAAAATTTCAATCTTCTCATTGGTCTATAATGAGTGGTTGGGAATGGGAAAAAATCTATCTCAAGTATAAAAGGAGGATATGAAAGAGAATATTGTAAATGCCAGGTTTTTGTCATTGCCTTTGGATGAGGTTACAACTATTGATAATACTTCATGGATTTGCATGAGATTTTATATGGTTAATCACCATATTAGGAATTCATATCTACCTGGGATTCATAAAATGTGTGATAGTTCTACAATGGAAAATATTTATGAACTTGTTATTAATAGTTTGACGAAAATTGGTGGTATGGATAATTTAATGATTGCAAAAAATTTGGTATGTGTTGGAGCAGATGGAGCATCGATAATGCAAGGACGAAGGAATGGCCTTTGCGTTAGACTACAACTATCAGCTTCACCACATATGTTTGGTATTCATTGCATGGATCATAGGATGAATCTTGCATTTAAAATAGTAAGCAATTTTTCATTGGTTTCAAAAGTTGAATATCTTGTACATGAGGTTCATGCATACTTTTGTCGTAGTCCCAAATAATTTTTGCAAAAATTTGTTGATGGTGTTACAAATGGAAAAAGCTACTAAATATGTTGATACAAGATGGATCTCATTGGAGGGACCAACTCAAAGACTATTTAATGAGTATGAATCCTTGGTAGGGTTGATGTACACACATCACTTCAGTGTAGACAAATATCAATATATTATCTTTCGACTAACTGATATAGAGACATTATTAACATTGGCTGGAATGCTTCCTATGCTACATGAAATGATTGTCCTCATGAAAATTTCTTAGAGTGTCACAATGTATATTACATAATACACAAATGAAATAAAATTAGCATGCGCTGCATTGGACAATTTTGTATATGGTGGCATAGTATTTTACAGGTCTATAGTTTACAAGTTGGACTAGGATTATCAATATAGAAAATGATGATTTTTTTTTGAAGTTTGATAAAAAAGAGATGCTATGTATGGCAGTGCATGGGTATCTGGTTCCATTTCATTATATTCATAAGATAGGACGAACCATGCAAGAGTACTCCGTGTCAAGAGAGCAATTTGACAATGTTGTGATTTCAGTGAGCTTTAACTTGATATAAATTGCAAAATCACTAGCATCAAAGATAAGAGAACGATTTAATCGATATGACTTGTTGGAGGCCATTCCTGTGGTATATTCTCAATATTGGAACACCTGTCAAAATAAAACAACTTTAAGGCCATATTTTTAGCAAAATTAAAGGTTTTAGTGAGCCACTTTTTCCGAGAGACCCATATACATGGAGAACATATTCAAGGTATTTTAGATGAGGAAAAAATGTTTGAACAATCTCAATGCTTTGGTGCAACGATGTGGGAGAAATTTACTAAATTGGATAATCCTCTAGATTGTGGTGCAATAACAAGATTATCAACCATTTTAGGTGTTAAATAATTGTAACTGTGGAAGATATTCTAAATGTACTTGTCTATTGTATTATTGTATTCCTCCTTCAGGAGATGTCATTGATAGTGTAAGAGTCGTTGAAAGAGTCAATGTAAACCCTAGGACTTTTGTCGGCCTAAAAGAAACCAAGAAAGAATATTATATTATGTAATTGACAAGTCGACCCAGTCAGTTAGGTCAAGTTGACCCTGTTGAAGAAAAAGTCATCTCAAATGAATAATGTAAATAGGATTTTTAGTTTCTCATTTGTATCACTCATATCACTCACTCAAGTTCGCATAGGAGAGAGAGAAGTTTGCACAAGAGAAGGAGAGCAGTTTTTTTTGTCTTGGGGTTTTATCTTGTACTTGGTGAATTCTATATTGAGGAAGTTTTGTCTGGGTTTTCTCCCTTGTGGTTTCCCTGAGAGAAATGTTGCGTTCTTTGTGCTTGTTCTGATGGTATTTATTTCAATTATTAGATTGTTTAATGTTATTATTCTAAACAAGTTAAAAACTAACATGGTATCAGAACATGCCTGAAAGAAAACATTGTGCAACCTTTGCAATTGCAGAAACTAGGGCTTCTTATTACAGGATCTCTCTCCAGAAATAACCTGAAAAAGAGGGTGCATATAAATCGCCTCACTAGGGTGCATCTTTCAGTTGAAGCGGAATTCAATTTCGAGAATTTTCATTTTTGGGTCCACCACTATAGCTCAAAGAACTAGGGCATCAAGTTTTTGGAAGATCTGCTCACAGATTTGGGAGAAATAATAATTTGCTCAACTTGCCTTGAGGAGGCGCATCTTTTCATGCAGGTAGTTTTCCAAGATCCCAAAGTTGGAAAATTAGGATTTCTCTGCCAAACCCTAAGTCAAGGTAGAAACAATTTTCAGAAGGACAACTTTACTGGTAAGCACTACATCCATTCTATTTCAATTTGAGGTTCTCATATTATCAAAATGACAAACAATACCAAGCTTGATGAGTATCTTGAAGGAGTTGAGAAATTCAGGTCATGGAAATATAGAGTCATACCCATTCTTGAAGAACATGGCCTAGAAGGTTTTGTAAAAGAGGGAGTTGCAGAACCAAAAGGAGATGAGGCCAAATCAAGACACAAGAAGAATATGATCAAGGCTAAGAGTAGCATAGCTCACTCTATCAAAGATCACTTGATTCCTCAAGTATCCTCAAAGAAGACTCCAAAAGAAATGTTTGATGCTTTTACCATCCTGTTTGAAGGAAATAACATTAATAGGAAGATGACCTTGAGAAATCAAATCAAGGGTGTGAAGATCCAAAAGTCAAACTATGCACTCATACTTTTCCAGAGTATCTCAGATCAAATAACAATTAGAAGCTATTGGCTACATGGTAGAATAAGCTGAAGTTGTGATGACTACTCTAAATGGTCTTCCTAGAGATTGGAAACCTTTTGTTCGTGGAATATGCGCTAGGAAACGATTAATCATGTTCATAAAACTATGGGAAGAGTGTGTGCAAGAAGAAGAAAGAATAGATGTAAGAGAAGAGAAACTAAATGATAATGAAGATCAAGCTTTGGCAACTCATGCCAAAGGAGGAAGGAAAAGAAAGAATGATGTACGTACTTATGACCACTCTCCAAGAAGACCTAAAAGATCTCAAAGGAACAAGAGGACCAAGAAATACTTCTCCTCCTTTGAATGTTTCTCTTGTCACAAGATGGGACACATTGCAAGAAATTGTCCATTCAAATCTGGACAATCCAAGAAGCAAAATAAAAGGTTTCATGCTCATGCAGCCGAATAAAATGAATATGATGATGAAATCAAAACCAGAGAAGACGAAGACTCCAGTGAAGAATATGTTCTAATCTCATCCCTTAATGGTTCAGTATCTCATGGAAGTGACACTTGGCTAGTGGAAAGTGGATCCTCCAAACATATGATCGGATACAAAGACTCCTTTTCACATCTCATGCAGAAAGATTCTCCACACAAAGTAAAGCTTGGAGATGATTACCAATATCCTATCAAAGGAATGGGAGAGGCTACTTACAAATTGGAATCTGGAAAGTCCATGAACATGAAGGAAGTACTATATCTTCCAGGTTTGAAAAAGAACCTTCTTTCTATATCAAATTTAGATAAGAAAGGTATTAGAATTGCATTTGTATATGGTGAAGTTCTTATGTGGAAAAAGGGGAAGACAATCAATTATGCAATTATTAGTGGGGTTGAAGAAGAAGGACTCTATAAAATCAAGGGTCATGCATATTCAGCACTAATGGCTAGTACCATCAACCCTTGTGAATTGTGGCATAGAAGACTATGTACACTACAAAGCTTTACCAATAGTGAGTAAGGTGGCAAGTGGATTACCAGAAATCTAGGTTGATGATGAAGGAGTGTGAAAAGGATGTGCACAAGGAAAAAGTACGAAGAATCCATTTCCAAGCAGTGATAGCAAAGCAAAAGGCATATTGGACATTGTTCACTCCGACATTTTTGGACCTGCTGAAGCCCCGAGTGTGATGCTGGAATATTTTCCAAGGAACTCAACAGAAGGTGACAACCCAGTCTGAAAGGCTTCAAACAACCCTGTGAAAGAGTGGTTCTATCCCCAAACTATTTGGTAGAACTGTCTCCTACGGATATTAGGCCTTCCCTGGCACTAAGGTGAATTGATGTAAATGGATCTGTCTTCCGATCAGGGAAGACGTAATTTTTTTTTTATGTCTAAGAGTGAGTAGTATTTACTTAAGTGAAATCTAATTAAGTTAGATCTAGATTAAGAAATAAGTTTTGATGTGCAGAACAATCAGATCTAAAATTATGTTTAAGTGTTTCACCAGTTGATACACATATGAACTGGATCTGTATTAATCAGCTTTAGATAAAGCAAACAATAACAATTGAATGATCTTATCTAAAGAATTAAGCACATGTGAGACTATTATGTTATGCCCTGCTAATTAACAAACTAGCAGCAATATGATTATAACTTTTTATCATTTGCAGAAATAGATAAATGAATTAAACGAATAAATTCATTCAACACATAGTAACATCTCAATTGTACATTTAAAAAATACAAACCTATAGATCAGATGCATTTATAAAATTGCAAAGATAAAACATCATTGTTTCAATGATCGAAGTGAAAAAATCAGAAATTATCAAACAAATTTTACAACTTATACAAAGAATATGGCAAAGAGAAACTAACTGTAATTCATTAAGATTGAATAAAATTACAATGTCTCAATAGAAACAGAGTGTCTTCTATTCTCCTCTGGTGATTTCTTCCTCTCCGCCCTATGAGATATCTACCCTTTAAAACAATAATTACATCCAGTTACAAAGGATCGACTTCCCATAAGATAGGGATTAGAAAAATGATTCTAATCTAAGAATGGCCAAGGGAAATTCTCCATCTAGCACATACATCTAATAATTCTTCCACATCAAGATACTTGGCCAATTCAAGGGCCAACTGGGTATTACAAGTGAAAGATTCCATCTCATTCTTCTTTACTTTATGCCTTGTATGGAGAAAAAGGTGGATCTTGATCCCCAAATTGATGGGTTGCTCGATCAACTCTTTGAACTCAAAAATTTGAATGTGCTCCAACTGCTGAATCTTCTCTTTGGACTATGCACACCTTTGAGAAACCTGTTCAATTTAAAGCTTTGGTGGATAGGCCTTTTCAATGAGCTCCATAGTTGGAAATTCTAACATAATCATGATATTATCCACAACATACAATCTCCTACTGCAAACTGCTTTTTCTTTCTGTATGGTGTCCTCAAGTGACTCACAAGCATGTTCCCATGCACCAAAAGATATTATAATTCTCCTAAACTTTAAACTATATAAGACTAGGATATCCTCAGGCTTGTCCTTGATGTATCTCTTCCAGTCAATTACATCTTCAATGGCCTTGGTTTCTTCCTGTCTTCTTTCATTATGCTATTTGAGGATCATAGAATGTTGCTAAAAAATATTATATGTTTCTTGAATGTCATTCAGGGAATCAAATAGTTGAATCAGGAGTTTCTATGATCTTCATTTATCCTCAAAGCTATTTCCTTGAACTCTTCCTTGGAGAATCTAGAAAAAGAAGCAGTAGCTTCCTTGGACTCTGAATCCTTGAGCTGCTACTCAAGTAGCTCAAGGACTACAATATTTTCAGCATAGCCAATATTTTGGACTTGGGATTTTTGTAACTGCTGTTAGAGGGATGCATTTTGTGCCTGTAGATCTTTCAGTTGAATGTCATGCTTATTTATCAACTCATGAAGTTGAGATTCACGTTGTTCATTAGTTTTCAGCTGTTCTTCCCTGAGTTTTTGCAGTTCTTGCTGCTTGAATTCAATCTCTTTATTCAAAGAAGTAACTGAATCATAATTGGCCCCTCCAAAGGCCCCCATTGCAAAAATTGTCTCAAGCGCTTCCTGTTGATGTATTTGTAACTTCAGAATATATTCACTTTTATATTGTATGTATTACATTTGTACTTTATTTTATCCCCAACGGAGATGTATTATTCCTCCAATTGGAAGTGTCGTCATGTGTACTTGCAAGTGTCACAAGTTATATTCTAAGTGTAGTAACTTATACTTGATGGGTTATTAGACCACTTTGTTGGGGTCGGCCCTGGATGAGTCATGTGGGTCAAAGGGTTATTAGACCACCCTATTGGGGGTCGGCCCAGTAAGCATTATGTTATGTGGTTAATTTAGGGCCGACCTAGTTGAGTAAAGGTCAAGTGATGTAGTGTATAAATAGAGAGTGTGTCTCTCTCATTTTACACATTCTATTGTTCACTCACTTCGCATTAGTGAGAGAAGAGGAGGATGCGCACAAGTGGAGGAGGAGCATGCTTCTGTAGATATCTATCTCTTGTGTTTGATCATGGTGATCATTGTATTGATGCTTATTCTATCTCTGAGGAAGTTGCGGGGTTTTTCACCTTCATGGTTTCCCCCGGTGAAATGTTTTGTGTCTCTTATGCTTGATATGCTATACATGTTGTTCTTTCAGTTAAGATCCTAGATCAGAATGTATTAAATTCTGAAAAACTAACATGGTATCAGAGCTATCCTGAAAGAAGGCATGGTATGGCATTTATGACACTTGCTGCACTTGCGAAGCTAGGGCTTGATATAAAAAAACCAGTCATCGTAGCACTTTCGCTATAAATACATTTTGGCAAAGTTTCTGAATCTAAAAGTTTTACAGGTCGAAGATAAGATCCCAATGTACCCTATATACAAAGAACAACACCTAATTCGCTGTAATTTTTGTTTTATGGTCTGTACAATGTAGGGTTTCTACCTCTTCCAGATCTCAGTCATAAACATGTGACCTAGGAAAAAATGTCACAACTTGGGCTAGGAAGATCCAAATGAAATTTCGTAAAAAGTGGCAGGTAGGGAACGTACTTTAATTTCATAGTTTGTATTGTTAGAGGCCGAAATTGAACCAGTGACACGTGGCACTCAGTACAAGTTCGCTCTCCTGTTTTATCCCATAAACATGTCACGTTGCGACACTTGGCATAAATACCTCTCAGAGAATTCATTTGAGGTAAGAACTATGGGGTTGGAAAGATAATAGGTTAGGATACCATAGGCCAAATTTCCAAACCTTGTAGATATGAAATTTTGGAGTTACACCAGAAACAATTAGGTGCATATTTCTGTCAAAACAGAATTGGATTTTGAGCACCTTCATTCATGGCTCCGAGAATTTAGGGTTTCAGAGAATGTTGGAATTTTTGTATCGGAGACCACGGCTAGATGATCCTCATCAAAATCGAAATTTAGAGACCAAGATCGAATTTTTTGGTTGGGCAGAAGGTCGGGCTTGATCAAACCCTAGTTCGGGACTTTGATCGAAAAAGTGGAAAATTAGGGCTTCTACAAAAGTTGGAATTTTTGAATTCTGTGACCATGGTTGGAAGCTCCTCAAGAAAATTGAAGTTTAGAGATTTGGATAAAACCTTTTGGTTGGGTGAAGCTCCGGGAAAATCAAACCCTAATTCAGAGTCCTCCCAAGTGAATCCAGAAATCTAAAAGGCAATTTTGAGGGGTGAAACTTTGCAGTTTTCAAATTATGAGTATACCAGCTTGATCCGCTCATCAAGGCGCATATTTTTATCCTTTTAGAAGTTTGAAATTCAAAGTTTGATTTTTTAGGGTTTCTATGACAAACCCTAATCCATCTCTAGATCCAGTTTCAACAAATCAAAGTGGATTGGGTTAATCCTGGAAGAGAATGAATTGGACACCTGCATAAGTGAAGAAATTCCAGTTCTAGAGGGAGATGAGGCTAAGGCCTTACATAAGAAGTCTATAATAAATCTCGACAGGTATGACTTTAGGAGAAATAAGTATGTTTTGAAATATGTTCATGATTAAGGTTATGATATGTTTATCTTCATATTATTGAGGTTAGTACAATATTGATTAATTTTAGACTCGTCTTATCACCCTAGTAAAAGTATGAATGCATGTATAGGGTTATGACATTTATGATTGTACTAATGCACCATGATGTTGTATGAGGTTGATGTTGTCCGCTAACATGTAAGGTACATCAAGAAAGACAAATCAAGTTCTAGATCAAGAACATATGACCATGGTGACATGAAGACAAAGACTCATGAATCTCTACTTACAAGGTATGTATAATTTGGTTCCACAATGGTTAACTTATGAGATATGTAGGTCACTAGCACAAGTCATTTAAGAGAACAAGAAGACATCACGTGGTTACGTTAGACATAACCAGCTAACATATTAATCTAGGTATGTTTTTCCTATATCAAGTTAGAATCCTACCTTCTGATAGGATCTCTTATATAAGTATACTTGGTATGATTGATAATGATTATTCATGAAGTTATAGGTTTGAGTCATCATGGGTTTAGGCATATTATGCTTCTTACTTTGATTGATGATATGACTAACCAGAAAATTCCTATGGTCAAATAGGAATATGCATGAGTAAAAGAATTGTGATAAATTATCTGTGTAGGAAATGATCTTGAACATACATGTTTAAGATTACTTAGAATCATAATGTTTTTGACAGTATTAAGATTATACTAATGAATGTATGTATGAGAGCTCGAGGATAACACAATGATGATACTAGTAAGTATGCATAGTGATTGAGGATGGATACAAGTTCAAAGATAGGTAATCCAGGAAGCAAAGATCAAGAGGGAGCACACTCCAGTAGTTCCTGCAAGGAAGCAAATATTGAGAGGGAGTCCACCCTACAACCAAACAAAGATAAGTATTTGAATTGTCATTTCTTGCATACTTGTTTGTTTAAATAATATTGTTCAATGATGTTCCTAGACTTAGGATGTGTTATGCATATTAGAATAATTGCATTAATGAACAGTATACTACTAATATGCATGTGATGGGTAAGTGGCCTATGGAACTGTACAACATTCCATTGCTACTTATCTAGAATGAAACCTCTTTGCTGACATGTTGGAAGTTGTGCACACTCTTAACAATGTTCTGGTAGAGATTGGAAGGCATCTAAAAAGTTATGCGATATGGATAAATATTGTATTGAAGCATTGGCTAAAATAATTGCATAACTGTATGACCTATTTCTTTATGTGTAAGAATTTGTTCTGAAAACTATAAGATGTTTCTAATCATGCAATTTAACTTGCTTTGTAGGAAAGATCGTATACCATCACCTACAAAATAAGGAATACAACATTTGTTCCAACAACAAAGCTATTTATTGAAGATATTGAAGTTCCCAGGATCCGGGATGAAGTAATGGAAGAATACCATGATCCGTCGATCATGAAGAAATATTTTTGGGATGTGGTCCCAAGACCAGATGGGAAGTCTGTTGTGACTTCCAAAGATCAAGCATGCTGCAGATGGTAGCATAGAGAAATACAAAGTGAGATTTGTAGCTCGTGGCTTCTCCCAGAAAAAGGGAAGAGACTATGAAGAGAATTTTGCTCCTGTATCCAAATACACTTCCATCAGATCAATACTTTCTCTGGTTGCAGTGATGAAATGGAAGATACACCAGAGAGATGTCAAGACAACTTTCTTGAATGGTGTAGTCGAGGAGGAAGTGTATGTGGAGCAGCCACTTGGTTTTGAGACACATGACAGAGAGTCATATGTGTACAGGTTGAAGAAAGCCTTGTATGGCTTGAAGCTGTTAAATTTTCAGAATTTATTTCAATCCGATCTAGGATCTTAACTGAGATAACAACATGTACAGCATATCTACAGCATATCAATCATGGAGACAATAATGCAAGCACACAAGAGACACAAAGATTTACTTGGGGAAAACCATAAAGGTGAAAAACCCCAATAACTTCCTCAGAGATAGATAGAGCAATGATACAACCAACCATGAGAGATAGACATAACCTAGCAGCAGATCCTCCTCCTCCATAAGTGCGCCACTCCTCCTTGAGTGCATGAGTGAGAAGTGAGTGAGTAAATAGAGTGCCTCCCACACTATATTTATACTTGACTTGACTTGCCTTTTTACCTAACTCATGTAGGCTTGAAATTAACCACATAACATAATGCTGACTGGGCCGACCCCCAATAGGGTGGTCTAATAACCCTTTGACCCACATGGCCGACCCTCAATAGGGTGGTCTAATAACCCTTTGACCCACATGACTTATACAGGGCCGACCCCAAACAAGGTGGTCTAATAACCCATCAAGTATAAGTTACGACACTTAAAATATAAATAACGACACTTCCGTATAGAGGAATAATAACATCTCTATAGGAATACAATATACATATATGTGAAATATATTCCGAAGTTACATATACATCAACACTCCCTCTTCACTAGGAAGGTATTTCTCAGCACAGTTCTTCTAGCACAAGTCATCTTCTCTGGATCATCGTCACTGGATAATCGTCATCGAGTCATCATCATCGTCACTGCTGCTGCTATCTCAATCAATCTCTGAATCTACTCGTCATAGGAAGTTCTACAGAGCCAGTCCTTTTTCATACTGGATGTAGGCCCACCACCTGTAGGTCTTCATCATCACTGGCCATACTGTGCAATCCTCAGGACTTATTACGTGCGTCACAAAACCTCGAAAGAGCATCCCAGGTTGTTACGAGCACACAGCTCTACCTATAGGATCTCCCAGGGCACCGAATTACATGTGACCTCACCACAAAACCTCGCAAGAACATCCCAAGCTGTTACGAGCACACAGCTCTACCTATAGGATCTCCCAGGGCAACGAATTACATGTGGTCATGGCAAAACCTCGCAAGAGCATCCCAGGACTGATTACGGGCACACAGCCCAACCTATCGGATCTCCCAGGGAACCGAATTACATGCCATAGGACAAAACCTCGAAAGAGCATCTGCCAGATATCCCAGGGAACCGAATTACATGCAATAGGAAAAACCTCGAAAGACTATCTGCAGATCTCCCAAGGCACCGAATTACATGTCCTCCCAGAGAAAAACCTCGAAAGAGCATTTGCCAGATGTCCCAGGGCACCGAATTACATGCCATAGGCAAAACCTCGAAAGACCATCTGCAAATCTCCCAGGGCACTGGATTACATGCTCATCTTGCACAACCTGATCCACGGCCACAAAGTATCATCTGATACTCATCATACATCATCCTGATGTACACATGATCAACCTGATCATCATCACTACAACATCCTGCTGCATGTCATCTGGAGAAGCTCGTCATCCACGATCATCCTGATCATACAATGCATTCATCTGATGCACACCAAGTATCCACCTGATACATACATAGATACATGATCCACACAATGTATCCATCATCATACATACATGATCCACACAATGTATCCATCAATCATACATGATCTACCTGATCATACAAAGATACATGATCCACACAATGTATCCATCAGCATACATGATCTATCTGATCATACAAAGATACATGATCCACACAATGTATCCATCAGCATCCAACATGATGCGTACATACATAAATGATCCATCTGATCATATCCAACATCCAACATGATGCATACATACATAAATGATCCAACTGATCATATCCAGCATCCAACATGATGTGTATACAAAATACATACACATGATCCAACCGATCATATCCAACATCCAACATGATGCATACATATATACATATAATGATCCAACTGATCATATCCAAGCAGAAACCAGAACATCATCTTGATGCTCATCATCCAGCGCTTACATCCATGGCCATGTGAAGGATCCTCCTTCCAACATGCTTGGAATGGCTTCAGCAAATGTTTCCATCACTTCTTCCTCGAAGTGTCCTTGATCTGAAGAACGCCAAGCCTCTCTCTGAAGTACTCGAACTTCACCCTGGCTAGTGGCTTCGTCAGCACATCTGCAATCTGCTCGTCCGTCGCAATATACAGGAGATTCACAGCTCCTCTCTGCACCATATCCCTGATATAGTGATATTTGATCTCTATGTGTTTCGACCTATCATGAAACACTGGGTTCTCGGACAGCTTCACACAACTCTGGTTATCACAGAAGATACCAGTAGCATCCAACGGGAGATCAAATAACTCAGACAGTAGCTTCCGTAGCCATACTGCCTCACAACTAGCTGAACAAGCTGCAACATACTCTGCCTCAGTTGTACTCAGTGCTACGCAGGACTGCTTCCTGCTAAACCAAGAGATCACACTTGATCCCATACTGAAGCAGCACCCAGATGTGCTCTTCCTATCTGCAGCATTTCCAGCCCAATCTGAATCAACATAACCCTGCAGGTTAAACTTTTGATTCGCTTCATACTTGAGCCCATAATCCACTGTACCCTTCAGGTACCTCAGAACATGCTTTACAGCAACCAAGTGAACACTCCTCGGATCCGTCAGGAACTGACTCAATGTGTTCACAGCAAAGCAAATATCTGGTCTCGTGTTCGTCAGGTACATCAAGGACCCAATCATCTGATGATACAAAGAGACATCAACCGGCTCAGATGAAGCATCACATAGAAGCTTCAGATTCGATGCCATAGGTGTGGCCATATCCTTGCAGTCCATCATCCCGAACCTCTTCAGGATCTCTACTACATACTTCCCTTGTCCAAGGAAGATTCCATCTGCACTTTGCTACACCTCCATGCCAAAACAAATAGTGCATCATCCCCAAGTTCTTCAACTCGAACCCAGCAGAAAGCTTCCGCTGCGTGTCGGCAATCAATCTATCATCTCTTGTTACAAACAGGTCATCCACATACAACTATTCAAGAAAGCTGTCTTGAAATCCATCTAGTGTATCTTCTATTTCATCACTTTCATATTTCTCTATGCTGCCATCTGCAGCATGCTTGATCTTGATAGATCCATATGGAAGTCATAACAAACTTCCCTTCAAGTCTTGGGACTACATCCCAAACATCATTCTTCATGATCGACGGATCATGGCATTCCATTTCTTCATCCCAGATCCTGGGAAATTCAATATCTTCAATATTTTCAATAGATATCTTTGTTGCTGGAACAAATGTTGTAGTCCTTTTGTAGGTGAAGATATATGGTCTTTCATACAAAACAAGTTAAATTGCATGATTATAAACATCTCATAATTTTTAGAACAAATTCTTACACATAAAGAAATATGTCATACAGTCATGCAATTATCTTAGCCAATGCTTCAATACAACATTTATCCATATCCCGTAACTTTCTAGATGCCTTCCAATCTCTACGAGAACATTGTTAAGAGTGTGCACAACTCCCAACATGTCAACAAAGAGGTTTCATTCTAGATAAGTAGCAATGGAATGTTGTACAGTTCCATAGGCTACTTACCCATGCATATTAGTAGTATACTGTTCATCAATGCAATTATTCTAATGTGCATAATACACAACCTAATTCTAGGAACATCAGTATTTACATCATTGAACAGTATTATTTAAAAAAATGACAATTCAAATACTTATCTTTGTTTGTTCGTTGGGTGGACTCCCTCTGAGTCTTCGCTTCCTTGCAGGAGCTACTGGAGTCCTAATCTGAAGTAGCCTCTTCTACACCTTTTTGTTGTGGAATGTAGAGAGATGGTCAACTCCCTCTGAATATTTGCATCCTTGCATAAACCACTGGAGTGTACTCCCTCTTGATCTTTGCTTCCTGGATTACCTGTTCTTGAACTCATATTCATCCTTGGTCCCTATGCATGCTTATTAGTATCATGATTGTGTTATCCTTGTGATCTCATATAAAATCATACATTCATTAGTATACTATTAAAACACAATAATCTCAAGCATGTATAGTCATGATCATTTCAAATAGAAATAATAAGCATTAGCATTCAAGGTTTATGTAGGATTCTTATGGTTAGTCAAATCATCAATTATGGTAAGAAACATAATATGAATACAACCATGATTATTCAAACCTATGACTTCATGAATAATCATTATCAACAACAGTATAAGATCCTAACACAAGGTAGGATTCTAGCTCGATATAGGAAAAACATACCTGGATTAGCATGCTAGCTAGTTATGTCTAACATACTCACATGATGTCTTCTTGTTCTTCTTCAATGACTTGTGCTATATATCTCATAGGTTAACCATTATAACACCAAATTATACATACCTCGTAAATGGATCTTTTATGAGATCCATGACAATGGATGAATCTTTGTCCTCATGTCATTATGATCATATGTTCTTTGAACCAGAACATGATTTGTCTTTCTTGGTGTACCTTTCATGTTAGTAGACAACATAAACCTCATACACCATCACAATGCATTAGTACAATCATAAGTGTCAAAACCTTAATCAATGAATATCTTCTATCGTGCATTCATAATTTTATTAAGGTGATACGACAAGTATAAAATCAAGATTGTACTAACTGTAATAACATGAAGACAAACATACCATAAACTTAATCATGAACAAATATCGAAACATACCTCGATGAGTCATACCTGTCGAGATCGCTTGTAATATTCTTATGTAAGGCCTTAGCCTCATCTCCCTCTGAAACAGGAACTTCTTCACTTATGTAGGTGACCAATCCATCTTCTTCTAGGATTAACCCAATCCACTTGATTTGCAAGAACTGGACCTGGAGCTGGATATGGGTTTGTTAGAGAAACCCCAAAAATTCAAACTTTGAATTTCAAACTTCTGACAGGATAGAAATATGCGCCTTGATGAGCTGATCAAGCTGGTATATTCAGAATTTGAAAACTGCAAAGTTTCACTCCTCAATTTTTCCTTTGAAACTTCCAGATTCACTGGACGTGACCCTGAACTGGGGTTTGATGAAGCCCACTCTTCTTCCCAATCAAAATGTTTGATCCAAAGCTCTAAGCTTCTATTTTTCTGAGGAGCTTCCAGCCGTGGTCACAGATTTAAAAAATTCCCATTTTTACAGAAGCCCTAATTTTCCACTTTTCTGATCAAAGTCCCGAACTAAAGTTTGATCAAGCCCGGCCTTCTGCCCAACCAAAAATTCTGATTTTGGTCTCTAAATTTTATTTTGATGAGTAGCATTCAGCCGTGGTCTCCGATTACAAAAATTCCAACTTTTTTCGAAGCCCTAAATTTCGGAAGCCATGAATGAAGGTACTCAAAAATAATTCTGTTTTGACAGAAATATGTACCTGATTGTTTCTAGTGTAACTCCGAACCTTTTGATCCACAGGGTCTGAAAACTTTTCCTGAGATAGAATGACCTGTTATCTTTCCATCCTGATAGGTTTTACCTCAATTGGATTCTCTGAGAGAGAGTTATGCCAAATGTCGCAACGTGACCTGTTTTGGGATAATACAGGAGTGCAAACTTGTACGGCGTGCCACGTGTCACTGTTTGAACTTCGGCCTCTGAAAACTTTTTCTGCGATAGCTTGGCCTGTTATATTTCCGTCCTGATAGGTCCGACCTCAATTGGACTCTCTGAGAGGGAGTTATTCCAAGTGTCGCAACGTGACCTGTTTATGGGATAATACAGGAGAGTGAACTTGTACGACGTTCCACGTGTCACTGTTTCAACTTCGGCCTCTGAAATTTTTTTCTGAGATAGCTCAGTCTGTTTACTACCTGAAAATGTTTACGAAATTTCATTTGGAGCTTCCTAGCCCAAGTTATGACCTTTTTCCCAAGGTCACCTGATTTTGACTCAGATCTGGAAGAGGCCGAAACCCTATATTGTACAGATCATAAATCACAAAGTACAACGAATTAGAGGTTGTCCTTTGGAAACAAGGTACCTGGAGATTTAAACTTCGACCTGTAAAGATTTCAGATCCGAAACCTTCGCCAAAATGGATTTATAGAGAAAGTTCTACGACGACTGGTTTTTACTATATCAAGCCCTAGCATCGTAAGTGCAACAAATGTTATACATGCCATATCATGCCTTCTTTCAGGCTATCTCTGATACCATGTTAAATTTTTAGAATTTACTTCAATCTGATCTAGGATCTTAACTGAGAGAACAACATGTACAGCATCTCTACAGCATATCAATCATGGAGACAATAATGAAAGCACACAAGAGACACAAAGATTTACTTGGGGAAAACCATAAAGGTGAAAAACCCCAATAACTTCCTCAGAGATAGATAGAGCAATCATACAACCAACCATGAGAGATAGACATAACCTAGCAGAAGATCCTCCTCCTCCATAAGTGCGCCACTCCTCCTTGAGTGCATGAGTGAGAAGTGAGTGAGTAAATAGAGTGCCTCCCACACTCTATTTATACTTGACTTGACTTGCCTTTTTACCTAACTCATGTAGGCTCGAACTTAACCACATAACATAATGCTGACTGGGCCGACCCCAAATAGGGTGGTCTAATAACCCTTTGACCCACATGGCCGACCCCCAATAGGGTGGTCTAATAACCCTTTGACCCACATGACTTATACAGGGCCGACCCCAAACAAGGTGGTCTAATAACCCATCAAGTATAAGTTACGACACTTACAATATAAATAACGACACTTCCGTATAGAGGAATAATAACATCTCTATAGGAATACAATATACATATATGTGAAATATATTTCGAAGTTACATATACATCAACAGAAGCAAGCTCTTATGACTTGGTATGGTGTAGGATAGACAGCTTTCTCTCCAGTTTGGGCTTTACCAAGAGTAAAGCAGATTCCAACCTTTACTACAAGGTTGAGGAAGGAAATCTAGTGATACTACTCTTGTATGTGGATGACTTGTTTGTTATAGGTTATGATAGATTGATTGTCGACACGAAGAGGAAGCTTGCTGTTGAGTTCGAGATGAAGGACTTGGAGATGATGCACTACTTTCTAGGCATGGAGGTGTGGCAGAGTGCAGATGGAATCTTCCTTGGACAAGGGAAGTATGCAGTAGAGGTCCTGAAGAGGTTTGGGATGATGGACTGCAGGGCCATGGCCACACCTATGGCATCGAACCTGAAGCTTCTGTGTGATGCTTCATCTGATCCGATTAATGTTACTATGTATCATCAGATGATTGGGTCCTTGATGCACCTGACGAACACGAGGCCAGATATTTTCTTTGTAGTGAACACATTGAGCCAGTTCTTGACGGATCCCATAGGTGCTCACCTGGTTGCTGTAAAGCATATTCTGAGGTACCTGAAGGGTACAGTTGATTATGGGCTCAAGTATGATGCGAATCAAAAGTTTAACCTAGAGGGTTATGTTGATTTGGATTGGGCCGGCAGTGCCATTGATCGGAAGAGCACTTCGGGGTGCTACTTCAGTATGGGATCTGGTATGATATATTGGTTTAGTAGGAAGCAGTCCTGTGTGGCACTGAGTACAGCCGAAGCAGAGTATGTTGCAGCTTGTTCGGCTAGTTGTGAGGTAGTATGGATTAGGAAGCTACTGCCTGAGTTATTTGATCTCCTGTTGGATGCTACCCATATCTTATATGACAACCAGATTTGTGTGAAGTTGTTTGAGAACCCAGTGTTCCATGATAGGTTGAAGAACATTGATATGAAATATCATTATATCAGGGATATGGTGCAGAGAGGAGCAGTGAAGTTCCTGTATGTTGCGACGAATGAGAAGATAGCCGATGTGTTGACTAAGCCGCTAGCCAGAGTGAAGTTTGAGTACTTCAGAGAGAGGCTTGGTGTACTTCAGATCAATATTCCTTCCAAGGGGAAGTGATGAGTCCGGAGACACAGATGCACATGAGCCATTCTCACATGGTGGTAGGTGTGTCCTCCCATGGTGTAGATATAAGGGCTAGGGCCATTCAGACATGGTTGAAGTGTGTCTTCCCATGGTCATTGATGTAAGAGCTGTGCCATTCGAGCATGGTTGAAGTGTGTCTTCCCATGGCTACAATATAAGTGTTGTGCCATTCGAGCATGGTTGAAGTGTGTCTTTCCATGGCTGCGATATTAGTGCTGTGCCATTCGAGCATGGTTGAAGTATGTCTTCCCATGGCTGCGATATAAGTGATGTGCCTTTCGAGCATGGTTGAAGTGTGTCTTCCCATGGCTGCGATATAATTACTGTGCCATTCGAGCATGGTTGAAGTGTGTTTTCCCATGGCTGCGATATAAGTGCTTTGCCATTCGAGCATGGTTGAAGTGTGTCTTCCCATGGCTGCGATATAAGTGTCGTGCCATTCTCGCATGGTTGAAGTGTGTCTTCCCATGGCATAGATATAAGTGTTGAGCCTTTAACGGATGGTTGAAGTGTGTCTTCCCATGTTGGTGAGTGTAAGTGTTGTGTGATGTGCATCTGGGTTGTGCTCCATGGATGATGAGGTGATCTGAAGACGATGAGGTGACAATATGGTACATAGGTTTTGCATAGGCAGTGTAATTAGTCCTGAGGTGTACCTTCTTGATGGCTTGCTCTCTGAGATGACATGATCAGTATGATCATGAGTATCAGGATGATACTACGTGGCCATGGACAGGTTGTGCAATTGCATGTAAAAGATCTTAGGAGATTCGATAGGTTGAGCTGTGTGCTCGTAATCAGTCCTGGGATGCTCTTTCGAGGTTTTTCCATGACCACATGTAATATTGCCCTGGGAGATCCGATAGGTTGAGTTGTGTGCTTGTAATCAGTCCTGGGATTCTCTTTCAAGGTTTTATGGAGGTCACATATAATATTTTCCCTGGGAGATTCGATAGGTTGAGAAGTGAGCTTGTAAAAGTCCTGGGATGCTCTTTCGAGGTTTTGTTGACGCACGTAATAAGTCTTGAGGATTCCACATTATGTATAGTGATGATGAAGACCTACGGGTGGTGGGCCTACATCTGACATGAAAAAGGGTTGGCTCTGTAGAACTTCCTATGACGAGAAGAATTATGAGATAGCACTAGTGATCGAGATGACGAGTACAGCAGCAGTGACGATGATGCTCCGTGATCCAGTGATGATGATCCAACTCCATTATTGAAGACTTGTGCCTATATGTATTGATGGCTTGTGTCAAGAGAATACCTTCCTAGTTAAGAGGGAGTGTTGATGTATTTGTAACTTCGGAAAATATTCACTTGTATATTGTATGTATTACATTTATACTTTATTGTATCCCTAACGGAGATGTATTATTCCTCCAATTGGAAGTGTCGTCATGTGTACTTGCAAGTGTCACAAGTTATATTGTAAGTTTTGTAACTTATACTTGATGGGTTATTAGACCACCTTGTTGGGGTCGGCCCTGGATGAGTCATGTGGGTCAAAGGGTTATTAGACCACCCTATTGGGGGTCGGCCTAGTCAACATTATGTTATGTGGTTAAGTTAGGGCCGACCTAGTTGAGTAAAGGTCAAGTGATGTAGTGTATAAATAGAGAAGGTGTCTCTCGCATTTTACACATTCTATTGTTCACTCACTTCGCATTAGTGAGAGAAGAGGAGGATGTGCACAAGTGGAGGAGGAGCATGCTGCTGTAGATATCTATCTCTTGGATTTGATCATGGTGATCATTGTATTGATGCTTATTCTATCTCTGAGGAAGTTGCGGGGTTTTTCACCTTCTTGGTTTTCCCCGGTGAAATGTTTTGTGTCTCTTGTCTCTTGTCTCTTATGCTTGATATGCTGTACATGTTGTTCTTTCAGTTAAGATCCTGGATCATAATGTATTAAATTCTGAAAAAATAACACTTCCTGTTGCACATCTGTGTATTCCTTCTACCAAATGACCTGATTGGGAACAGGACCATGCATGATAGTCCCTCCCCTTTTCCTTTTTGTTCCTCTTTTCACCAAATCCTTCTCATATTTTCTGTAAAAAATTCACCCAAGGACACTAAAACATCCTCCCCAAAGTCTACCACCATATCCACTTGGGAAGTGGACACATCAGAAATTGAAACTAAAGGTGGGGTTTGGGAGAAAGCAGAAGTTGGAATTGGGATGTTGATTTGTGTGGTGGAGATGGAAGGTGAAATGATGTTGGAAACTAATGGTAAGGAAGAAGAAGTGGAAGGTGGAGAGATGACCTCTAGGAGTGACACAAAGGCTGGAACCACAGGTGGTTCCTGTAGAGAAACATAGATTGGAATGACAGGTGGCTCAACAGATGTGGTGAGAAGTTGGGTTTCAACATCCTATGTAAGTATAACAGAAATTGGGATCATAACCGGTTCTTGTGAAGTCACAACATGAGTTAGAAGTGGTTCAGTGGATGTGAGATTAGAAGTAATGATATCAGAGAAGGGGATGGTAGATGAAATGATTGGGATATTAAATGATATAGGGGATGTTGAAGCTATTAAAATGGTGAACTATGGTAAAGGAAAATCAGGGACAGAGGCATCAACATTTGCATCCTCTAAGGGGTCAGAAGAGGGTGAGATAACAGAAATAACTTCAGGGAAAGTATCAGGAAAGGCAACAGAACATGAAAATTTAGAGGGAAGAGTTTCCTCATCCTCATCACTATCTTCTTTGTTGAGCATGGTTTCCTTAGGCACATGTTTTTCAACCTTTTACTTATTTGCTGGAGTTGTCACAACAACAGTTTGAGTTTCCACAACTGAAGTTAATGCTGCCAATTCTTTCTTCATCTCAGCAGATGATTGAATCAGAGCATTGAGATTTTCCAAAGGCCTAGGATGCTGTATGTATTCAACATGGCCCTTGCCCTTATCATCATCATGGTAAGTGAACATCAATGGAGCCTTTTCCTTCTGGGATTCTTTTTCTACCTTGTCTTTCTGAACATGATCATCAAGTGACAATTCCATTTTTCTGTAGTTGAATACCTTAGTCTTGAGTTCCTGTTGATACTGAAAGATGAAACTTTATACTTCTATAGAAGAAGTTTTGTTCATGAGTTCAACAAATGAGTTAGCACCCTAGTAGATGGAGTCATCTAGTTTAGTTTGGTGAGCATATTCATTCTTCATGTGCTCCTGTGCAAAATGATTAACCAGAAATGACTTGGGATCATGCATCCTTCGGAGCCTTCCCAAGCTTAAGAGCAACAATTTTCTTGCCAAGTAACCCAACATGGGTTGAATTCTGAATTGTTAAAGGCCCAAGATGTAGTGGAAACTTGGGCCACCCCCTTCTTTTGGCTCCAGTGATTTTGGGAAAGACACCATTAGTGACAGTTTGAAAATAAATTTCTTCCAAGAGCAGTCTGTATGGCACAATATTGGGAAAAAGATGTGCTATGTTGCTGCCCCAAATTCTGACATAAGAAAAATATTCTCCTATGTACCAGTCACCCATAGTGGAGACCAGTGCCTTATCATATTCAGAAAAAGAGGGAGCATTTTCTTTGAAAATCATCAGATGAATTGTACCAACAAAATGATCAAATATATCATATATCATAGGCATGAAATTGCCTTCCCATAATGCAGAGCAATAGATATGCACAGGAGGTGTGGACAAGGTCTAGTTCCATCCCATGGAAGGAAACTGACAAGCAGAACAGAAAATATCCATGATGTATGCTGAATACAAGAATGGAGGCCTTTTGGAGGTTGGGGTCTTCTGTTACTTCTCAACAGTTGTCTTGATTTCTATCGATAGAACTTGAGCCTAGCTAAAATACTCTCCCATGGTAAGCACATGATGAGAGAGGGGTTCCCATTCAACCTTGAATATAGAGAAATATGGCAACCCGTATAATCTACAAAGCATAGCTTCCAGTAGGGAAAACGAATCTTTGAACCGAGAGACAGGGTAGGATTTGTCAGCTTTGGGGGTGAAGCTTTCCGGGTTATTCATCCAGGATTTCAGCATCTCATTGAAATTGAAATGGGTGTTGGTCGTTTCCATGAATTTGGCATTCAATAATTGGTCAGGTTGTCTTAGGGCATAAGCCATGGCGAATGCTTTAGGCTGGAAGGAGTTTAACTGTTCCCTAGCTTTGTCGTTGAAAGAGAGGTCCTGGGGACTGGCATGGTCTATCATCCATTTAATGGCATCTGTATAAGGCATAATGGCCAGTATAAACACAATGGCATATAATTGAGAGTGGATAATGTTTTTGTAAAAGGACTGGTTTTGCTGTATTTCTGAAAGGTCGTCATTATCGAAAATTGAATATATATGGGACCAGTCTAGGTGAAGAGTCTTATACACTCTACCAATAGTATCGGAAAGAATTCCACTGTTCGGGTCCTTGTTTTTGAGTTCCCTCAAGGCAGTCTTCGAACGAGTATTCTTCGACATATTTAGAAAAGGTTTAAGAAAATCTGATAAATAAGCAAAAAACAATTAAAATAAATGATTTGAACCTTGAATGATCAGAATTCGATAACAAAGAGTGTCGAGCACAAACCTGAGCTGAAGACGATTGCAAATTGGGAGGATTGGTAAGAAATCCGCAGTAAATTATTTGCCTATGTGGAATTTACAAATTAAAAAATGATAGAAAAATCATGGAAATTGAAATATTTATGCAACGATAAAATAAATCTGAATTGTAGAATTCAAAGAAAATCAATGGCTAAGATTAAGCGATGAAAGGTGGAAAAGGGAATGTGGGAGCAGATTGTTTTTGTAATTTTGATTTTTGGTTTCTGCAATCTAGGTTGTGGGTTGCGGAAATGCAAGTTTGAAATTTTAAGTGTTTTGGTGCTTCCGTATTCTGCAATGGAAAAATGGAGTGGTGAAAAGCTTAGAGAGAAATCATAATCTTCCGCATGCCTCAATGTGGATTGCGGGTTGTGGGTTAGCATTTTGCTTTCGCTTATTAAGGTTTCCGATTTCGCAATCCGCAATGCGGGTTGTAGAAACTTAAATGTTTATTCACAATGAAAAAGTGTTTTCCGCATTTCGTAATCCACATTTGCAGGTTGCGGATTGCGGAAAGGAAAATTCCGTTTTATTGAACTTAAATGACTTTCGCATTCCGCAATCCACAATTGCGGGTTGCGGAAACAAAAGTTAACTTTATTGAAATAGGTTTCCCGACATCCGTAATCTGCAATTGTGGGTTGCAGATTGCGGAAAGGCTATGTTTATTTTTCAAAAATTTGAACTTCCGCAATCTGCATTGCAGATTGCGGAAAGGATGTAATTTCAAGAAAAAGAAAGTTTTCCGCAATTTTCAAAACGCACCAAGGAAATATTTTTTCAGCAAATTTTATTCATTCTGAAGCATGGGAATATGAAAATACAATGACAACAAACAAAAAAACCCCATAAACAAATCAAGTTACCTTCAAAAATAGTATTGGGGCTCCAATTTTCAATCGATACAAATGGGATCCGTTGTGCCTACAACAAATGGCGACTGGATGGCGAAGCAGTTATCTCTGTAAACATAACCTTCAGTTCTGATGGAAATACATGTGAGAATAAAATATATTTCAGCTTGCAACTTGGAAAATGTTTTCATAAAATCAGAATCCAACAACAAAGTTTTTTCATATGATTGATATGTCCCCATCCAAAATCAATTAATGATGATGTTCATCGAAAAGGGTAGCCTAGTAGTAAAGAGGTAATCCTTGAACCATTATGCACACATGAGAAGACAATTAGTGATAAACTTGAGAACAAACTTATAGGAATTCTGGATCACCAATCATGAGTTACCATGAATCATTACCTATTTATTGTGTTTACCGATTGTATTACTCTAAACCATTTTTTTTTTGAAACTATGTATAATTAAGACTTTGTTGAAGCAAGGTCGTCGCCCTGACTTGGTAATCAGATTTTGGCAATGCCATTCACAAACCTCACCTCGAAACTGAGCAAGCTAGCTATGTAAGGAGACTCCTTGTCTTTTGGTTTTGATACCAAAAGCAATTATCATGGCTTGGTGACCATATAGAAATAATTCCAGTCCAAAATAAAGTTCATGATCATGGTCAGGATGGCTTGCAATAAGAACCCTTGTCCTTGAATACAACAAGTTGTCTTAATAAAAAAAAATAAAAAATTGAACTGTAAATTACAAGACACTACCATGGCGTGGTGACCATATTTTAGTAGTGTTACTCATTGATACGTATGGATCATGAATGGACCGGCCTGTGATAGGATCTTCCACCTTCTAGCAGTAACTGAAAGTCACCTCCCTAGCTTGATGAAGAGATGTGGAGATGTCATTCCACTGAGCATCTATGAACATAATGGGATGGCTTGTGATAAGACCCCCCATCTTACAATTCACATTTATTAAAATGTATTTAATTTCAAGATAATCATGATAGGATCCAGAACAGGAGAAAGTTGACCAGGCTATAAAATTTATTGTCATTCACTAATGGAACATAAAGTAGGAAGGCCTAATAACCCCTATAACTTCATTTAACAAATGATACATCTATAAATATGGTGATTAAGATGGAAAGGTATCAATTAAAACTCTGCATAGATTGGTTGTTAAATCTCATGAAAGGACACCTTCACATATAGGCCGATTAAAGTGAATCTGAATTAACCACCTCACATATTCAGATTGGATTGATCTGAGATGCACTGATTAGCAGCTTGTACCAACTATGTTGACATCCTCATGATTGAAAGAAAAGCAAATTCAAAAGAAACAAACAATTCAAAGTAAGAAAGAAAAAACAAACCACACCTATGTACAGATAAGTGAAAAGCTTATCTCAAATGAAATACTTCCTGAGTAGTTGAACATTGACTGGATAGGTTTCAAAGACACCTTCTAGTGTTTGTAACCGAACAATACTAGGACCAATATTTTCTGTAATTATGAATGGTCCCAACCATAAGCGCTGAAATTTGGTATAGTCATTTTTATCTTTATGCTGTTTATCCCACTTTAAAACCAAATCTCCCACTGTGAAATCCTTATTAGTTGAGGACTTTTCATCGAACCATTTCTTAACTAATTGCTGATGTTGATATAACTTATTCTTGGATTTTTCCTTATCCTCTTCTAGTTTAAGTAAAGTGTCGATTTTTTGTTGAAGGGGGGGAGAGTCATCCTATTATATTGAATGAGCTAGTTGTAGTGAAGGAATTAAAATATTAGATGGTAAGACGAGACCTCCTTACTGTAAACCAGACAGTAAGAGGAGTTTCCAATGGAGGCTTTTGGTGTTACACGGTCTTCCCAAATAACATTGAACAACTGGGTGTGCCAATTTTTGTGATGGCTTGCCACAGTCTTCTTCAATATGTTGATCAATTTTTTATTGGAAGACTCAGCCAGTCCATTTCCCTGAGGATAGTAGTTGGTAGAATGTTTCAGTTTAATCCCTCTTTCAAGGGCATACTAGGTAAGGTCGATAGAGGAGAAGTAGGAAGCATTGTAAAAAACAAGAAACTCAGGTGCCCCAAACCTAGTGACTATGTTACTTTCCAGAAAATATATCATTGAGTTTGTATTGGCCACCCTAAGAGGGGATGCTTCTACCCACCTGGTAAATTAGTTTGTGGATGTCAAGATGTATCAATGTTGCAAGGAGGAGGTAGGGGTAATGGTTCCAAAAAAATACAGGCCTCATTGTTGAAAAGAGAACTGGACAGTGACTGGTTGAAGAGGAAAGGCAAGTTTCTTGACTTTGCCAGCACATTTTTGGCATGCTTCACATTTCCTGGTAAAAGCATATGCATCTATGAATAGGGTTGGCCAGTAATATCTTGCTCTCAGGATCTTGTGGGAAGTAGTTGCCCCTGAAAAGTGTCCTCCTACAGGTTATGCATGAAATTCCAATAAGATATTGGCAGTTTCATCCTTTTCCAAACATCTAAGAAAAAAACCATCATAATTTTTTCTAAAAAGCACACCATCAATAAACTGATATGGTGCAACTTTCAATCTTAAAGCTCTACTCTTTTTAAAATCCAGGGTTTGGGAGGCAAACCCATGCGTAAGAAAAAACTTGATGTCATCATACCATTCAGATGTTGGTGTAGAAATAACATTTATAGAACTTTCAGGTATACTTTCTTCTTGATTCCACTCGAGTTGTTCCTATATAGGGTCATTAGACTGAGCAGAAAGTAAGCACAAACCTTGTCCCTTTATGATTTTAGAAGGTTTAATCTCAAGGTCATATTCCTGAAGCGCTGTCATCCAGTGAGCACGTTTTTCACCAAGCTCCTTTTGTATTAATATATTCCTAATTGCTGCATAGGGGACAATAAATTTAGTCCTAGATTTCAAAAGATAGGGTCTAAAGTGATTTACAGACTTATAGACCGCATAAGCTTGTTTGTCAATCCGGGAATAATTCAACTCAGCCCCTTTAAACATGGAGGTCATGAAAGAGATAGGAATCTCAGCATCATCCTCATGTTTCTGTGTAAGAACAACAACATAAGAGAAATCAATAGCAAATGTATACAAAATGAAATCTTTAGTGAAATTGGGAGACATCAGAGCAGGAGCTTCAACGATGTATTTGCGAATTTCTGCAAAATCATCTCTTTGTGCATCAGACCATTTGAATTGTGCGTCCTTCTTGATCAGCTCTTGTAAGGGTTTAACAATCTATGCAAAATTTGGTACAAATCTTCTAACAAAATTAATCTTACCTAGAAATGACTGCCTGGCTTTTTCAGAGCAGGAAAAACCGATTTTGGCTATGGCATCTTTCCTTTCGGGATCAATGACCATGCCGTGTTTTGAAACAATGAATCCCAACATATTACCCTGTGTAACAAAAAAGATGGATTTCTTTGGATTCAGTGAGACCCCATACTTTCTGCACCGTTCAAATACTTGTTTGAGAGAAAACAAATGAGCATGCATTTCTTTTGAATAAATTGTAATTTCTATAGATAAAAAACAACAGAGTTATGCATTAACCCCCTGAAAGCTATATCCATATCCCTCTGGAAAGTAGCTCTTGCATTAATCAATCCGAAAGGCATTCTTCTGTAGGAAAATGTTCCCCAGGGTGTTCAGAAAGCAGTTTTTAATTGGTCAGCAGGGGCAACTAATACCTGATTGTACCCTGAAAAACCATCTAATAAGGAGAACATTTCAGCCCCTGCAACCTTTTGTAATATCTGTTCTATGGGGGGAAGAATGTAATTATCCTTTTGGGAGGCTTTGTTGAGGTTTTTGAAATCCACACACAATATAATTTCCCCACTCTTTTTACGAATAGGGACTATGTTTGCAATCCATTGGGTGTGTCTCACTGGGAATACAATTATGGCTATTAACAATTTTTCCATTTTTTTTTAAAATGATGGTTCCAAACTGGGATGCATATTCCTTAATTTCTGCTGGTAGGTTTTTGCATCAGGTTTCATGGGAATGTTGTGGTGCATTACGTTGGTATCAAAAGTTTTGAGATCATCATAGGTCCAAGCGAACACATCTTTGAATTATCTGCACCGTTTAATGAAATCTCTTCTCTCCTTAGGGGAGCAATCAATTCCCAAATTAATCAGCTGAGGGTTTTGACCAGTCCCTAGATTAACTTGTTGGTAATTCAAAGAGGAACTATGTGTTTTGCAGTTGGTTGTATGTTTGAATTTGTCCTGCAAGTCATAGTACTTATCAAGATTAATTACTAACTTAGGGATAAGGTTGGAGGGAAAATTACGATCAGACAGAGATTTCTCATGATCGACCTCATCTATGGCTACATCTTGGAAAGTATCTTGAGTTGCGAGGAAGTCTAAAATCTGTTGATCGTCATCAAAAAATTTCCAATTTGTGACATTGTTAGGGATGGAAGGTCTGTATACCAACTCAATAGAGAAAGTGTCAGGGGACAAAACTTCTGGAGGGATCAGTTTGGAGGCAGTATTGGCTAATAATTCTGCATCAAAATTTTGGGACCTAGGGACTGATTTAATATTGAATGCCCAAAAGGAATTAGTCAGATCCCTAACAAGTTTCTGATAATTAACCAAATGGGGAGATATACAATGAATTTTATTCCTTACTTGTTTTACAATAATTTCGGAATCCCCGTAGCATTCTATTACCTAAGAACCCATATCAATTTCCTTCCCGAATCCCTAAACTAGATCCTCATAGTCAACAATATTGTTAGTGCACTCAAACTCTAGTCTGCAGGCAATCATTATCTTGGTCCCCTTTGGGTCTATTAAAACACATCCTACACCAACTCCATCTTTAGATTTGGAGCCATCAAAGAACAAAGTCCATGCATTTGAATCCTTTGTAAAATTGGTATTCACATTATAAAGATTATGTACAATAGAACCATAGAATGGGACAAAAGTAAAATTAACAATTTGAGATTGATTCTGCACACTCTCGGCAGGTGATAAATCAGCAGGTAAATCCCCGAAGAATGTGTCAAAAGTGAAATGCTCAATGTGTGAACTAAAATAAGCAGCAGGTTCACTAGAGTCATTGAGATCAATGAATGTTTGTTTCATGAATGGCTCTCTACTGATCTTGATTTTATTAGGTATTCCATTGTAGGGGACCATAAGTGGAACTAGTCAGTAGAAAAGTAACCTTTAATATTTTCTGACCAATCTCTACTTAACCACATTCCATATGCCTCGAGGATATCATCCACAACTATGTCGATGGTTTGGTGGATTCTTGGGTCAGCAGACAATGTCAAAAGAACATTCTTCAATTCTCATACTACCCTTACTCTAGATATGTCAAGTTGAACTATTTGAGTGGGGCAGGGTTCCCAATATGCATTCAATTTCTTGCAGACAAACAGTGGCATTACATTAGATGAAGCACCAGAGTCTATCATGCAGTTATGCACATTCCTCTTAAAAAATTCAAAGATGAGCAAGAAAGGAGGAGTTTTCTTTCCACTGGGTTTTTGACTACCAGGTTTGGAATACGTCTCCAAATTTTTGTTTTGAACTTCCCTAGGTTTGTTGAAAATCATGCTTTTAGGAAGAGTGTCTCTCATGGAAGGAATTTTCAAAAGTTCAAATAGAGATATGTTGGCCTTAACCCTTTTCAAGTCACCAGCTTAACTATATTCAATTTCAGGAATGATAGTTTCTTTGAGTGCTACTGTTTTTTCTTTGTTTGGGGTAGATGTTGAAGGAGAACCGTCATGTGAATATTTTCCTTTGCTCCTAGTGTTCTAAGGATGTTGGAAATTAAAAACAGTCTCAGGCTCATATTCTTCTTCATCCATTGGGAGTTCTGAAAAATAGCTAATGGTATTGTCTTGCTGGTCTTCTTCTTCATTAGGTGGTTTGGGATCCTTGTTATCTTTAGGATTTTCATCTGGGTGATCAGAAGCATTCTGTGTTTCTGTAGCCAGAGCCTTGAAAATAGAATAGATTTCCTCAGAAGTTAATCCCTCATCAAGGTTAGGTGGAATTTGATTCTGGGGGGGTTGGTAAGGTCTCCTAAAGGGTGGCCTTACAAATCCTCTATTATTTTTTTGATTTTCAGAATTAGTCTTTTTTAAATCCACCATTTCATTTGATATTTTCTGGAGAAATTTTTTCATATCATTCATTTCAAAAGGATCCTTATTTTGCACGGTAGGTTTAGGAGGATTTTCTTGTTTTTTGCGGGAGGTAGAAGGTTGATCAGATTGAGTATCAGGGTTATCCTTTAAACAATACATGTCCTTTTATACCTGGATGGCTTCTGCAAAAGCCTCCTAAAAGTTATCCTTATGAGCCCTCTTGACCCAAATAGAAATAGGGATAGGCAATCCTTTAATGTAATATGCAACAAATAGTTCTTCTGCAGGAAGAACATTGGTTGGGATTCTGTTTTTCAAGTAGGAGAATCTTTGGTTGAAATCCTTAACCCTTTCTTTACCCTTTATTTTCATTGCAGAGAGATCAATGACCAGATCCTCAGGGGTTTTTTCATCTCCAAATTTCTGGATAAAAAGTGCTTCAAAATCATCCCAAGAAGAGATAGATCGAGATTCTAGGGGAAAATACCAGGTATATTCTCTCCCTTCAAAAGTATAAGGGAACAACCTATAGACCACGTCTTCATGTATCACACTTCTCAGTCTGATGGCTTGCATGAAGGTTTTAATATGGTCTTCCGTAGGTGATTTGTCATCTGGGTTAAACTTGGGAAGCCATTTTTCAGGGTTCTTTGGAAGCATATGTTGTTCTCTAGGAACAAATACATCATCCTAGTCTAGCCAAGGTTTGTTTGGTCTTTCTTCTGCCATTAGTATATCTTCCAAAGAAGAACTTGTGGATGATTATCTGTCTGATGATTCCTCAGATGAGGATGATGAAGAAGGTGAAGGTGATGGTGGTGGTCCACCTGATGTTGTGTTGGGTTGTGGGGTATTCCGATTTTGATCTGTTTCTTCAAATAATGCTTGAATATCAGGAAACAATTCCTGTCGAGCTATGTTCTGATTATCAATATTCTGGTTATTAGTATTCTGATTATTGGTGTTCTGATAATCAGTGTCAATCCAAGAATTGTTGGTTTGACATTGTTGATATAATACCTCTCTTAGGTTCCGATTAAATTCAATTCTTTGTTCAAACCAAGCAATGCCATCGTGTGTACTTTTTATTAATTGCTCAAGGGTGAGAGGGCCTCTAGTAGGTGATAGAAAGATAATTTCAATCCTGGTAATTTCCGGTCCTATTACAGGTGTAGCAGGAATTACAATTGGATCTTGAACTAGTTGTTCCGTGGATGTAGATGCTTGAGTTTGGCTCCTGGTGACAACCGGTATTCTTGCTGGAGGAGGTCTACTTGTGTTTTGTCTAGGAATGACTATTCATGGCCCTCCTTCTAGCGCCATTTGTTGAATCCCCAGGTGTGATGCTAGAATATTTTCCAAGGCACTCAACAGAAGGTGACAGCCCAGTCTGAAAGGATTCAAATGACCCTACGAAAGAGTGGTTCTATCACCAAACTGTTTGGTATAACTGTCTCCTATGAATATTAGGCCTCCGCTGGAACTTAGGTGAATTGATCCAAATCGATCTGTCTTCCGATCAGGGAATATGTAAAAATGTTTATGTCTAAGTGTGAGTACTATTTACTTAAGGGAAATCTAATTACGTTAGATCTAGATTACGAAATAAGTTTTGATGTGCAGAATAATCAAATATGGAATTATGATTAAGTGTTTCACCAGCTCATACACGTACGAACTGGATCTGTATTAATCAACTTTAGACAAATCAAACAATAACAATTGAATGATATTATCTAAATAATTAAGCACACGTGAGACTGTTCTATTAATCCCTGCTAATTAACAAACTAGCAACAATATGATTATAACTGTTTATCATTTGCAGAAATAGATAAATGAATTAAACGAATAAATTCATTCAACACATAGTAACATGTAAATTGTATGTTAAGAAAAATCCAAACCTACAGATTGGATGCATTTATAAAATTGCAAAGATAAAACATGGTTGTTTCAATAACCGAAGTGAAAAAATCAGAAATTATCAAACAAATTTAACAACTTATACAAAGAAGATGGCAAAGAGAAACTAACTGTAATTCATTAAGCTTGCAAAAAATTACAATGTCTCAATAGAAACAGAGCGTCTCCTGTTCTCCTTTGGTGATTTATTCCTCTCCGCCCTATGAGATATCTACCCTTTAAAAACAATAATTACATCTAGTTACAAAGGATTGACTTCCCATAAGATAGGGATTACAAAATGATTCTAATCTAAGAATGGCCAAGGGAAATTCGCCATCTGGCACATACATCTAATAATTCTTCCACATCAGGATAATTGGCCAATTCGAGGGCCAGCTAGGTATTACAATTGAAAGATTCCATCTCATTCTTCTTAACTTTATGCCACGTACGGAGAAAAAGGTGGATCTTGATCCCCAAACTGATGGGTTGCTCGATCAACTCTTTGACCTCAGAAATTTGAATGTGCTCCAACTACTGAATCTGCTCTTTGGACTGTGCACACCTTTGATCAACCTACTCAATTTGAATCTTTGGTGGATAGGCCTTTTCATTGAGCTCCATAGTTGGAAATTCTAACATAATCATGATATTATCCATAGCTTACCATCTCCTACTGCAAACTACTTTTGCTTTCTGTATTGTGTCCTCAACTGACTCACAAGCATGTTCCCATGCACCCAAAGATATTCTAATTCTCCTGAACTTGAAACTGTCTAAGACTGGGATATCCTCAGGCTTGTCCTTGATGTGTCTCTTCCAGTCAATTACATCTTCAATGGCATTGGTTTCTTATTGTATTCTTTCATTATGTTGTTCGAGGATCATAGAATATCGCTCAAAAATATTATATGTTTCCTGAATGTCATTCAGGGAATCAAATAGATGAGTCAAGAGTTTCTTATGATCTTCATTTATCCTCAAAGATAGTTCCTTGAACTCTTCCTTGGAGAATCTAGAAAAAGAAGTAGTAGCCACCTTGGACTCTGAGTCCTTGAGCTGCTGCTCAAGTACTGCAATCTTTTCAGCATAGCCAATATTTTGTACTTGGGCTTCTTGTAACTGCTGTTGGAGGGATGCATTTTATGCCTATAGATCTTTCAGCTGACTGTCATGCTTATTTCTCAACTCATGAAGTTGAGATTGATGTTGTTCATTATTTTTCAGCTGCTCTTCCCCGAGTTTCGAGAATTTCTTTCTACTTGGCCTCAATCTCTTTATTCAAAGAAGTAACTGAATCATAATTGGCCCCTACAAAGACCCCCATTGCAGCAGCTGTCTCAAGCGCTTCTTGCTGTACATCTGTGGATGCCTTTTTCCAAATGAACTGATTGGGAACAAGACCATGCATGATAGTCCCTCGCATTTGCCTTTTTTTCCTCTTTTCACCACAGAATTCTCAGATTTGCTGTAAAAATATTCACCCAAGAACACTACAACATCCTCCCCAAAGTCTGCCACCATATACACTTGGGAAGTGGACACATCCAAAATTGAAACTAAAGGTTGGGTTTGGGAGACAACAAAAGTTGGAATTGGGATGTTGATTTGGGTGGTGGAGATGGAAGGTGAAATGATGTTGGAAACGAATGACAAGGAAGAAGAAGTGGAAGGTGGAGAGATGACCTCTGGGAGTGACAAAAAGGATGGAACCACAGGTGGTTCCTTCAGAGAAACATAGATTGGAATGATAGGTGGCTCAACATATGTGGTGCAAAGTTGGGTTTCAACATCCTATGTAAGTGTAACAGAAATTGGGATCATAACTGGTTCATGTGAAGTCACAATAGGAGTTAGTAGTGGTTCAATGGATGTGATCTTAGTAGTCATGATATCAGAGAAGGGGATGGTAGATGAAATGATTGGGATATCCAATGATATACAGGATGTTGCAACTATTGCAATGATGACCTCTAGTAAAGGAAAACCAGGGACAAAGGAATCAACATTTGTATCCTCTAATGGGTTAGAAGAGGGTGAGATAACATAAATAACTTCAGGGAAAGTATCAAGAAAGGAAACGCAACATGAAAATTTAGAGGGAAGAGTTTCCTCATCCTCATCGTTGTCTTCTATGTTGAGCATGGTTACCTTAGGCACATGTTTTTCAACCTTTTGATTCTTTGCTGTAGTTGTCATAGCAACAGTTTGATTTTCCACAACTGAAGTTAATGCTGCCAATTCTTTCTTCATCTCAGCATATGATTGAATCGGAGCATTGAGATTTTCCAAAGGCCTGGGCTGCTGTATGTATTCAACGGGGGCCTTGCCCTTGTCATCAGCATGGTAAGTCAGCATTAATGGAGCCTTTGCCTTCTGGGATTTTTTTTTCTGCCCCGTCTTTCTGAACTTGATCATCAAGTGACAATTCCATTTTTCTATAGTTCAAGACCTTAGTCTTGAGTTCCCGCTGATACTGAAAGATGAAAATTTGTTCTTCTGGAGAAGAAGTTTTGTTCATGACTTCAGCAAATGAGTCAACACCCTGGTAGATGGAGTCATTTGGTTCGGTCTGGTGAGAATATTCATTCTTCATGTGCTCCTGTGCAAAATGATTAACCAAAAATGACTTGGGATCATGCATCCTCTTCAGATCCTTCCCAAGCGTAAGAGAAACAATTTTGTTGCCAAGTAACCTAGCATGGGTTGAATTCTAAATTGTTAAAGGCCCAAGATGTAGTGGAAACTTGGGCCACCCCCTTCTTTTGGATCTGATGAGTTTGGGAAAAACACCATCAGTGACAGTCTGAAAATAAATTTCTTCCAAGAGAAGTCTTTCTGGCACACTCCTGGACAGAAGATGTGTTGTGCTGTTGCCCCAAATTCTGACATAAGAAAAATATTCTCCTATGTACCAGCCACCCATAGTGGAGACCAGTGCCTTAGCATATTTAGAAACAGTGGGAGCATTTTCATTGAAAATCATCAGATGAATTGTACCAACAAAATGATCAAAATTATCATATATCATAGGCATGAAATTGCCTTCACATAATGCGGAGCAGTAGATATGCACAGGAGGTGCAGACAAGGTCCAGTTCCATCCCATGGAATGAAACTGAAAAGCAAAATAAAAAATATCCATGATGTATGCTGAATAAAAGAATGGAGGCCTTCTGGAGGCTGGGGTCTTCTGGTACTTCTCAATAGCTGTCTTGATTTCTACCGATAGAACTTGAGCCCATTTAAAAGTCTCTCCTGTGGTAAGCACATGATGAGCGAGGGGTTCCCATTCAGCCTTGAATACAGATCAATTCGGTAACCTGTATAATCTACAAAGCATAACTGTGAGTAAAGAAAACAACTCTTTGAACCAGGAGACATGGTAGGATTTATCAGCTTTGGGGGTGAAGATTGTCGGGTTATTCATCTAGGATTTCAACATCTCATTGAAATTGAACTGGGTGTTGGCCATTTCCACGAATTTAGCATTCAACAATTGGTCGGGTTGTCTTAGGGCATAAGACCTGGTGAATGCTTTAGGTCTGAAGGAGGTTAACTATGCCCCAACTTTGTCATTGAAAGAGAGGTCGTGAGGACTGGCGTGGTCTATCATCCATTTAATGGCATATGTATAAGGAATAAGGGTTGGTCTAGGCGCAATGGCATGTAATTGAGAGTGGCTAATGTTTTTGTAAAAGGATTGGTTTTTCTGTATTTATGAAAGGTTGTCATTATAAAAAATTGAATATATACGGGACCAGTCTAGGTGAAGAGTCTCATACACTCTACCACTAGTATCAGAAATAATGCCACTGTTCAGATCCTTGTTTTTGAGTTCCCTCAAGGTAGTCTTCGAACGGGTGTTCTTCGACATATTTGGAAAAGGTTTAAGAAAATATGATAAATAAGCAAAAAACGATTAAAATAAATGATTTGAACCTTGAATTATCAGAAATCCATAAAAAAGAGTGTCAAAAACCATCTTGAGTTGAAGACGATTGTGAATTGGGAGGATTGGTAAGAAATCCGCAGTAAATTCTTCGCCTATGTGGAATTTACAAATTTGAAAATGATAGAAAAAATGTGGAAATCGAAATATTTATGCAACGATAAAATAAATCTGAATCATGGAATTCAAAGAAAATCAATAGCTAAGATTAAGCGATGAAAGGCGTAAAAGGGATTGCGGGAGTAGATTTTTTTTGTAATTTTGATTGTTGGTTTCCGCAATCCGCAATCAGGTAATGTGGGTTGCGGATTGCGGAAATGCAAGTTCGAACTTTTAAGTGTTTTGGTGCTTCCGCAATCTGCAATTTGCAATGGAAAGACAAAGCGGCGAAAAGATGAGAGAGAAATCAATCTTCCGCACTCCGCAATGCGCATTGCGGGTTAGCATTTTGATTTCGCTTATTAAGGTTTCTGATTTCTGCAATCCGCCATGAGGGTTGTGGATTGCAGAAACTTAAAAGTTTATTCACAATGAAAAAGTGTTTTCCGCATGCCGCAATCTGCATTTGCGGGTTGCGGATTGCGGAAAGGAAAATTCCATTTTATTGAACCTAAATGACTTCCGCATTCCGCAATCCGCAATTGCGGAAACAAAAGTTAACTTTATTGAAATAGGTTTCATGACATCCGCAATCCGCAATTGCAGGTTGCAAATTGCGGAAAGGCTATGCTTATTTTCTGAAAATTTGAACTTCTGCAATCCGCATTGCAGATTGTAGATTGAAGATTGCGGAAAGGACGTAATTTCAAGAAAAAACAAGTTTTTTGCAATTTTCAAAACGTACCAAAGAAATATTTTTTCAGCAAATTTTATTCATTCCGAAGCATGGGAATATGAAAATACAATGACAACAAACAAAAACACCCCATAAACAGATCAAGTTACCTTCAAAAATACTATTGGGGCTCCCATTTTAATCGATACAAATGGGATATGTTGTGCCTACAATAGGACCTATGTCTACCATTTACTATGCTTCTTTTATTGATGATTATTCCCGCAAAACATGGATTTATTTTATAAAGAATTAAAGTGAAGTTTTTGAAAAGTTTAAAGAGTTTAAGGCTCTGGTATAAAACCTCTATGAAAATAAGATCAAGATACTAAGGACAGATAGTGGAGGGGAATACACTTTAGGTGATTTCAAATAATTATGTAAACAATAAGGGATTAAGAGGGATCTTACCATCCTCTATAATCCACCACAAAATGGTGCAGTTGAAAGGAAGAATAGATATATCATGGAAGTAGTGAAGGCCATGATCTATGACCAAAACCTACCCATGCATCTATGGGACGACATAGCTAGAACTGTAGTCTATGTACAAAATAGAATCTCTCACATTGCTCTTGGAAATAAGACTCCAGAAGATATGTTTACCAGTGTGAAGCCTGAAGTAAGTCATCTAAATATATTTGGGTGTCCAGTATTTATTCACATTCCAAAAGAGAAGAGATCAAAGTTGGAACCTTCAAGAAAGAAAGGGGATATTTGTGGGTTACAATGAGCAATTAAAGGCTTACTGTATCTAAATCCCAGGATACCTCCAGATTGAACTTAGAAGGGATGTTACATTTGATGAAGACACATATTTCAACAAGTCTAAGAAGAATCATCAGGATGAAGAGGAGCATGAATCTCCTAGACTTACAAAAACTAATAATGCACCAGACAGGAATAGTGAAGAAGAACTTATTCCAGAACATCATGACATGATAGAACCTTAGAGACCCGAGGAGACACCTCATGAGGAAAATCCATGAAAGAGAATACCAACTTGGGAAAGAGAAATAATACAAGATGCAGGAAGATATGGTTCCCTAGAAGGAACCAACAGAGAAAGCAAGAGACCAAGGCCATATTCCAGTTATGTAGCCTTGATGTGTAACCTTGTTGAAGAAGAACCCACATGTTTTGAAGTGCGACAAAGAATAAGGAATGGTTAGATGCTATGAATTAAGAATACCAATCCATCATAAAGAATGATGTTTGGGATGTGGTACCAAGACCAAATGACAAGTCAATAGTTTCATCAAGGTGGATCTTCAAAACAAAACATTCAGCAGATGGAAGCATTGAAAAGTACAAGGAAAGATTTGTAGCTCGGGGGTTCTCTCAAAAGGAAGGAATTGATTATGAGGAGACCTTTTCTCATGTGGCTAGATATACCTCAATTAGAACCATCCTTGCCTTGTCATCTAAGATGAAATGAAAGTTACCCCAAATGGATGTAAAGACAACTTTCCTGAATGGAAAAATAGAAGAAGAGTATACATCGAGCAACCAGAAGGATTTGAAACAGATGACAGAAAAACACATGTATGTAAACTGAAGAAAGCATTATATGGGTTGAATCAAGCACCCAGAGCATGTTATGGAAGAAATGATGGTTTCCTAATGAGCTTGGGATTTATCAAGAGTAAAGCATATTCTAATCTTTATTATAAGGTCATAGATGATGAACCTATGACATTGCTATTGTATGTGGATGATTTGTTTCTGACAGGGCAAGACAAGCCCATCACTGAATGTAAGAAGAAGCTTGCCGCAAAATTTGAAATGAAAGACCTTGGGATGATGCACTATTTTCTAGGTCTTGAAGTATGGCAGTTCCCAGATGAGATTTTCCTAATTCAAGGAAAATATACTATTGAGATCCTAAAACGATTTGGGATGTTGGATTGTAAGGTCATGTCCACTCCGATAGTGACAAACTTGAAGCTCTTGAATGATGCTTCATCAGAGACAATAGATCTCACGGTGTATAGACATATTATTGGCTCATTGATGTATTTGACCAATACTAGACCAGATATATGTTTTGCTGTGAACAACTTGATACATTATATGGTGGATCCCAGACATGTTCACCTGATTGTAACAAAACATGTGATGAGGTACCTAAAAGGTACAGTGGACTATGGACTCAAATATGCATCAGATAGTGAGTTTAGATTGTACCGATATATAGACTCAGATTGGGATGGAAGTGCTGAAGATAGAAAAATCACTTCAGGATGTTGTTTTAGTTTGGGATCATGTATGATCTCATGGATTAGTAGAAAGAATCCCCGTGTTTCTCTCAGTATAGCAGAAGCTGAATACATCGCAACATATTCAGCTTATAGCGAAGCAGTTTGGATTCACAAGATGTTGGAAGGATTATTTGATACATAGATATATGTGATTGATATTGTCTGTGACAATCAGAGTTGTATCAAGATGACATAGAATCCAATTTTCCATGATAGATTAAAAACATATCGAGATCAAGTTTCACTATATCCGGGATATGGTGCAGAAGGGAGTTGTAAAGCTCAAGTATGTTCCTACAAAGGAATAAGTTTATGATGTGTTGACTAAACCTCTGTCTCGCATAAAGTTTGAATACTTTTGAGATAAGATTGGTGTGGTTCGAAAGGACCTCCCTCAAAAGAGGGAGTGATGATGATGACTTGTTTGATAAGAGCTCCTTCGAAAGAGGGAGTGGGGTCCGAAAGGATCACCCTCGAAAGAGGGACTAGTTTCTTGGAGCCTTGGTATGGCAGCTCATTCTAGGATTGGTACGTCAACCTGACAAGGCTTGGTTGATACGAAAGGATTGGTATGTTGGATCTGGATAAATACTAAGGGTATTGGTATGTATGGCCAGGCTTGTTTTGTCCGATAGGATTAGTAATCCAGACAAGGACTGTTTGATCTTTGAGTAGAAGGCTTGTTTGGTCCGAAAGGATTAGCAAGTTAGCATCATCTACTAGAAGGCCCCACCACAACGCATATTCCAAATGATGGTACTGTCCCAGTTGATGTTGTTCCAGGATTCACATGCTGATGACAGTTATTCCAGTACTTTCCGATTGATGATTGATGATTGTTGTTCTAGTACTTCTCGACTGATGATTGATGTTATTGTTCCAATAATTGCTGAAAGATGATTGATGTTGTTGTTCCAACATTCTGATACTGATGATTGATGTTGTTGTTCCAGTACTTTCCGACTAATGATTGATGTTGTTTTTCCAGTACTTGCTGACTGATGATTGATGTTATTGTTCCAGTACTTTTCGACTACTGATTGATGTTGTTATTCCAATACTTTCCAACTGATGATTGATGTTGTTGTTCCAGTACTTGTTGACTGATGATTGATGTTGTTGTTCCAATACTTTCATACTGATGACTGATGTTGTTGTTCCAGTACTTGCTGACTGATGATTGATGTTGTTCCAACATTCACATGCTGATGGTTGTTCCAACATTTTGATGCTGATGATTGATGTTGTTGTTCCAATACTTGCCAAATGATGATTGATGTTGTTGTTCCAGTACTTATTGACTGACGATTGATGTTGTTATAGTATTTACTTACTGATGATTGATGATGTTGTTCCAATATTCATATAACTGATGATGATGTTGATGATCCAATAGTTCTTGCCGATGTTGATGATTCAACAGTTCTTGCTGATGTTGATGATTGTGATATTCCAATAGATGATGTTGATGTTGATATTCCAGTAGATGATGACGATGATGTTGATGATGACATTCCAATAGATGATGTTGATGATTCCCCATACATATGATGATGTTCCAAAAAATTTCTACGACATATAGAGATTCAACAGTAAGTTGGACAATTGTTGATGTTGATGATGTTTCCCGTAGAATACCTTCCTAGTTAAGAAGGAGTGTTAAAGAAATGTAATTGTGGAATATATTTTAAATGTACTTGTCTATTGTATTATTGCACTAGCATTTTTGAACCCAAAATCTGACAACATAGATGTTCGATTTTTGACATCACGCCGTCGACCATCCAACAAGCATCTTCTTTTTTAAACATCGATGGAACTTCAACGGCTATTCGATAGTAAAATGAACGCGTCAGATATCCGACATAGTCAGGTCAGATATCCGATGAATCCTCTTTTAATATCACCGTAGAATATACGAAAACTCTAACTTTATAGGAGGTCGGATATTCAACAACTCTAGTCGGTTATCCGACAACTCCTCTTTTAATATTCCCGTCGAATCTCCAACAACCCTCACTTTATAATAGGTCGGATATTTGACATGATGGACATCAAAGAATGATGCCTTTAGCCATCGGTGGTATGGCGATGACGTCGGATATCCGACACAATGGACATAAAAGACCAACTCCTTTAGCCATCGGTTGTATGGTGATGACATTAGATTCTTTGTAAGTGTCCGTCGGTTATCCGACGGTATTTTCATTGTAAGAAGTTGGATATCCGATGTTTTTAGCCATCGGTGGTATGGATATGACGTCAGATATCTTGGAAGTGGCTGGCGGATATTCGACGGATATGTGGAATTTAAAAAAAAATACAAAGATCGCATGACATGACAAAATTCACCTAAGCTACATAAATCAATAATAAAGAGAAATATGAACTCGACATTACTTTGGCCCCATCTTGATGTGAGGAAATTGTTCATTAGTTGATAAACAATTATAATACTCCTTGAGGGTTTTGAAGTTAGTTATGATTGGAATCCTTCTCCTTGAAAAGGGTCAATCAATATCTTCAGAGTGTTAGACATTGTATATGGCTTCTACCAGAAATAACACATACAAGCTACCTAGGGAAATGCCAAAGCAACACTATATCAAATATCATCTCATGCATTTGAGGAAGATAGTATAAAGGAAATTGAGTAGCATCCTATTATTTTCCTAAAGGTTGTAGTCTTGAGTGGTAGAGAAGGGGATGGTGAGGAATTAACATTATCCATTGCTTTGCTTGATTCCTCAATGTTGAAAATGCATGAGCAACTTCATATTTTACATTATGCTCCTCTAGGTGGTAATCAAATATCCAACATAGCTATTATTAATGTAATTAAAAAACATCTTAACGAATTTGAAGTACATTTACTAGAAGTTGTAAAATATTAGCAAAAAAAGTGAAACTTCTAGAATAAAGACATTATATCGGTTACTTTGAAAGAACTAGTATTGTCTATTGTCTACAAAAGATATGTCAAAACACTTCCAAAAGTGGCATGGAGGAATGCAAAAATAAACCTTTTCCAAGAATGTTGTGGGGGAATGATAAGAAATATCATTGCTCAGAGACAAATGATCTCACTCCGCTTGATATAGTTGAACATCTAAGGAAAGGATTGGGATAATCCCAATCCTCCACAAGGATATATGTGCTTAGCATGGTTTTTGGGGTCTATTTTTATGATCCAGACCAAGTTCAACATCCAACATATTTGTGGGAGAAGTGACACAATCCATTACTACATTATAGAGGCTGATCCAGCTACATTAGAGCCTTTTAGGGAATCACAATGAGATCCTAGTTAGGTTTGTTTTGGGATGTATGGAATAAAGCTTATTCTTGTAAATTGTTTTTTTTTCTTTGTGGGTATTTATTATTGGAGTTCATTTTCTATAATAGTTGTTTTGGTGCTTGGATACCCAAAGTGACTTGGTAAATTTGTTAGTAGTGAATTTCACATTGTGAGTCACAAAAAATGCATAACATATCTCTTTAGAATGGAAATGATTTTAGCATGTTCATTCTATTTCAATTGTTTCTCATTATTGGATTATTGGTTTGATAGTAAGGATGTGTTGCAATGAATTTCCTTCATTCTAGCATGTTTAATTGGTTAATTTCATGGAAAGATAAGATGCATAGTATGCTATTGAATAGCACCATAAAGATCAAGACTAATGCATGCATTGCATTGGTTTTCCAATGGTGATAATTTAGGTAGATATCAAGACTAATGCATGCAATGCAATGGTTGTCCATTGTTGATAATTTAGGTAATGCATGCAATATAAGCAAATAAGCAAGAACAATAATGAGAGTTGATCATAAGTGAAATTGTCAATTAGATTATTGAGAGAAAACTTAGATGCATGTACATTCATGGTACATACACACAAAAGTGGATGGAATAGATGTTAGTATATAAGAACAAACCACGATGGATTACTAGGGATCTCACTAAATGCTTAGAAGGGAAGAAAGTCACCGATATTAGGATTTTTGAAATTGTTATTTGCACAAGTAGCCATGGATACTTGAGAAAATTTTTAAATCATGGTTCTATCTCTCATCAAGGGATTACTACTATATTTTCCCATGCTATTGGCCTTGGCTACTCAACTATGAGAGTTTTGATTCTTTTGGATTTCCTATTATTTAGTGATTCAAGGATGGATACAATAGCAAAGGGTTGTATGCTATTGGATAAACTTGAATTGTGAAAGTGTCTATGGATTGGAGACAAAGGTTTGGAATCTATTGCTATAAATTATGCAAACTTAGTGACCCTTAATCTAGAATAATGTACCCAAATAGGAAACAAATCCCTAAAAGCAATTGGACGTAATCATGTCTGAATTCAATAGTTGAGTATCAATGATTGTTTCCTTAGACATTTTCCCATGTTCCTTAGGTTCTTCAACCATTGATGATCTCAAAACGAATTATGTAGGATCTTTAGATACATAAAGTGCATTGGATTTTGAATCTTCCATGAAGCTTTTTTATTATAAGGATTTCTCTCACTCCCCAAAATACCTGGATGTTTCAGGCACTACGTTTCCATTGGTATAATCTGGACCAAATGTAATAGAATTTTAAGCTATGGTTATTCAAGGACATAAAATATACAAGGAGCTTGATCTTATAAGTTAAGAACCTACAAGTGAGGAAAATGGCATTACAAAGTTGGTAATTTCTGTAGAGGTATTGGATTATTTATCAATGAGAAGTATTGATGACTTAGGCCATCTGGTCCTGAATGAAGACAAATTACAACAAGGGGAAGAGAGAACATGAAGATCTTAGAGATGACACATGTTACAAACTTGATAGTCCATTCAAGCGCCAAATTAGTTATTACTTGTAGAAAAATGACATAGAGGAGGTTGAGAAAGCTAAACATGAGGAAATTCCATCAGAAAATATAGATGGAATATAAAAAGGTGAGGTAAAGTGGACGAAAATGAAAGAACTTGAACGGGTTATGGAGAACATAGAAGACAAAACTGATGATTGCTTGAAAGAACTGTAGTCAATTATAGATGTGAAAAAGGTGGCCAGACAAGGTGGAAAGGATGAGTTAAACTGTATGGTGGAAACTACAAAAGATTTGTAAGATGCTACTAATTTCACATGACATTGTCTTCTCCTTGACCTAAGGATGGATTATGCATAACTTCTTTGTGTGCTTATAACAAGTTCAATTTTCCAAAGTTCCATGTGGCCTTATACAATGCACACAAAATACCATCCTATCTCAAAGACTTAGTCTTGACCATATCCATTAAGTAGTTGTCAACTCATCCAAAGTGATTGCTTACACAACCTTGTATGGGATTCATATATTCTATGTAGGCCCACATTGAGACAAGTCTGCATGGCCATTCTACATCTCTATATGTGAGAATTGAGGACTAATACATTGATCTGTTGTGGCAGACAAACTTTTTCTCAATCTCTTGCTTGATTAGTCTCTCTTATGTGGTGTTTTCTTCATTGGTCAATATCTATTGCATAGCTAGTGGAGTTTATTTTTGAGTTGGGATCAGGGGAGAATTGGGGGAAATGAAATTTGAGTTCTGACCAAATGATAATACCGTTAAACATCAATCTCTCTTCTTAATCCCAAGGTTAAAGAACAATTGAAAAAGGATATTAAGGGAAATATGGTTACATGTCTATGATATTTCCTATAAAGGAGTCTATTTGGATTAATCACATTGTCATTTAGAGCAAGAAAGATATGGATGTTATCAAGGTCTGTTTGGATTTTAGAAGTTAGTTATTCATGTATGTGGGAAACGAAGCATGCTCTTTTACATATTTATTCTTTGAATACCATCAAGTCAAGATGGAAAAAGAGGACAACCAAAATACCTCCTTTACCATTGAATGGAGTTTTTTTGCTTACAATGTTATGCTTTTTGGACTCAATAATTCACTAGTTGTCTTCTCTATAATTGTGTACAAAAAATGTCAATAGTTTTGAAAGAACTATGAAAATGGATCGCTATAAATACAAATGTTTTAAAGCAACTACAATTTAAAAGTATGTCATATTGCATCATTGTTCTCACCCGTGTCCTGTAAATACACATATGTTGCCGATACTTATAATTTATTGGAACAACTTCCCTTGATTTGTGGAGCTTGACAATGTCTACATTTGCTTTACCTTTCAAAACATCTTTCAACATACTACAAATATTTTCCCGTTGCAATAATCTCATGGTAGGACCCCTAAAATAAATATTTGCTTGTTTATGAAAATAACAAAATGAACCTAAAAAAAGTACAGTCTCAGTAGTCTCAATGAAGAAAAACAACATTAATAATGAACATTTTACGCTTGATGAACATTTTAATTTAATAATGTAAATTACAATAATATTCAAGTAAAATAATGGGTAATAAGAGTTCACCTGAGGAAAAATAGACAACACCAAATCAAAGTATATAATACCACTGATCACATCAAAACGCCATTTTTTCTTCTGAAATTTCAAAATGTTTCCCAAGGCTATCTGTAACAAGTTCCAAGGGATGAGTGAAATAGCCATAGTAAAATTTCAGCACTACAATTATACACCAGAAGAAATTTTATAAGTCATGGAATACATGTTATGACAATAATGCTTGAAAGAAATAACTGTGGGAAATGGATAATTCCTTACCTTTTCAGAGGCTTGCAAAGTAGGATAATATGCTTTAGTATCATAACAAGCCCCAAGGAATTGTCAAAATTTAGATGACACGCGAGTGCCTTGTAGAAAGGCAACACCGACGTAGCCATTCATTGAAATCCTCTCTGTTTCGAGAATAATTTAATATTCTCTACTAAACAGGGCCAACCACATGAATGTGGAATCTCTTATGGCCCCTCCCCCCCTCACATCACTCTCAATTCCCCATACCCAATGCATGTACTTGAAAAAACACTACATGCAAATTCATGCAGATTTCATCATAAACAAACATTTACCATTCATTCAATACAATATAACATTCATTAAACAATTCATTCATTCAGTCATCACATTCATTCAATAAAATATAACATTCATTAAACCATTCATTCATTCATTAGGCCAAAAATCATGCAGGACATAATATTATAAAAAATAATTACACGATATTTTTTCAGTCACTTATTTCTAATTTTTCTTCTCTTTACAAAATCAACAAGAAGCCCATCTTCTGGAACTTGTCCTTCAGTTCTTGGTGCTTCATCAAATTGTTGTGATGTCTACCTCGTAGAGTGCTCGCGACGTGGATTTTATGGCAATAGGTTCATATTTGTTGCAATAATGTGAAAATGTTACATCGATATATTTTGTTATTATAATGGAAAGTATTTCACTTAACAAAAACATTACAAAGGTGTTTTTTTACCTGTTGTGGCCACATCATGTTTTTCATATTCTTGTCCAGGCTCAACCTGTACAGCGTGACCCTCTACATGCTCTGTATTTGAATAATGGAAAAGTACAATTAATGTTCACCATATGCATGTTAAATTTTGAGCATTAATTTACAATACTCTTGGATCTTTACGGAGAGAATAACATATACAGTATATCAATGCATAACAATCACAATAAGCATGACAAGCATCACAAGAATCAAAAGCATGAGAGACAAGAGACACAGAGTTTCCGTGGGGAAAAACTTAAGGTGAAAAACCCCACAACTTCCTCAGAGATAGAGAGAGCAATGGCTCAACCAAAGTACAACCAAAATACACTTGAGATAGTCTCCTAGAGCAGATGATCCTCCTCCTCACTAGTGTGCCACTTTCTGAGTGAGAGAAGTGTGTCTTTCCGAATGATCCAAATAGAGATCTCCTGATCTCTATTTATACTTATCCTGTTTGCCCAGTTACACTATGGGGCCGACTTGTCTATCTAGATACATCCACAATATAATATATATTTCAGGGTTGACCCCACACATGGTGGTCTAATAACCCATCGGCAAGTACACACACTTGCGACACTTGTCAATCCACATGACAACACTTCCTTATAGAGGAATAACACATCTCTTATAAGGGTACAATAAATATATATAAAATACATAGATGAAATACATTTCGAAGTTACATATACATCAACAATGCAATGCTATATATAAAATTGTAGCATATGAATAAATTCATTACCAGGATTCAAAGCATGATCTTCGATTTGTTGTTGTCCCTCCTCAACATTAAGGGGATCATTGCTTTCCTGCTCAAAATAGAGTCAATATTTTATGTCAATTATTTATAACGAATAGATTGCACAAGTAATAAATCTTCATTAAAATATATATATATTTTATATACCTGTGCACTAGATGGATCACCAGAAGAATTTGTTTTCCCAGACAAGATTTTTCAGCATTCAACAACAGCTCCAAGGATGTGCTGGAAGCCAAGATTCAAGTATTCCTCAGTGGGAACTTATTTGAATCAGTCGTCCTGCATATTTGCATAACGTCATTAATTTACATTTTGCAGTGCAATAAAATGAAAATAATTTGCAATTTATTATTTGGATGCATTATTGGTTTTTTGATACTTACAATTTGTGCCGCCAAATTCGAATAACCACCAAGCCCAAGGTTGTGCTGACCAATTCTTTCTAGTCTTGCCTTTGTGGCCTTTGATGTGTTTGACAACCTATGCAAGTGTTTAAATATGTTACATGTTCCAAATTCGATATAAAAATCAATAATAATAAGGTTTAGAATTACATTGTGGAAAGTATTTCATACCTCCCTGTGCCCGGTGGTAGCTTTCCTTCTTTTTTCAGAGCCCTCTCCTTTCCATATTCCACTAGAGATTTCGACTCTCTTGCTGGAATCATTAGAGGGTGCTCATACCTAGGGTTCCTTTCTAGGTGGACCCTATATTGGTATCAGAAAATCTTTATATGTTGTCCAACCTTCTTTAGGACTGTGGCTTGATCGAAGGTCTCGTTGTCAAACAGGCCAACCAACTGATTAGTGAGCTCATCTTTTAAATATTTGTTTTTTCTATCCCACCTTGTGCAGATGGTGGGCCCAAAGATATCCAAGGAAAAATCATTCATATGTTTATAAAAAAATCATTTCCTACAAAACGATCATCCCATGATCATAATTAGTTGAAAAAAATGTTTTATCAATATATTATAATCAAATTATAAACACTAACTTGATCAACATATAATTACCTAGGATCTTCTCTATCTTTATTTGAATGAGATCTTCGCCCACCAAAAATGTTGTCTCAATTGTACCCGTTCTAGTGACATGGGAAGATCCAGGAAACACTGCTTCAACAATATCAATACTAGGAGGCTCGGTGTCAACCCCTTCTTCTGCACGATCTGGTGTGCATCATTCACTAGCGGCCGGTGCACTCACAACTGGCATTGGGGGTGTCACGGAACGTGTTTCCGACTTTTCATTCGATAACAATGGCAAATGATTCGATTCAGGTGGAGTCATTTTCTCATGTGATGTCTCTCCAAGAGAATCACTAGGGCCAACACCGCCTTGATCAATAGTGTGTGTTAATAGAAAATCCTATAAATACAAAACACATTTTATAAGTTCACTATCATATAAAATTAAAAATTGCAAAGTTCTAAATGAATTTATTTTATGATTCAAGATTCCGTAACTTACTTGCAAGGCATGGGATCTCTTTACCGAAACAACAACCTTGGATTTAATCTCGTCTATCTGTGGAATAATGAATAGGAGATGAAGGATATCCGCATTAATTTTTTTCAAGGTCTTCTCTATCAGATTAACCAGGTCTAGAGAAGAACCAATGTCAGCATCACCCAACAACTCATCCACTTCAAAATCTATTTATTGTTGTGATGTTGTTTCATACACCAAATCATTGGTCTACAAAAAAAATATATAAAACATTACTGACGTGAAAGCAATAGACAGAGGAAAAAGTATATTAAAAAAACATATCTATCATGATAGATTCCAAAAATTACAACTAGGTTTACCTGATGCCTGGATGATGGTGTCATCTGATCCATAGCTGGGGACTTGCCTCGATCACCCCCATGCAAAAAATAAGTATAAAACATTATCATAATGAAACCAATATACACACGAAAAATACATAAACAAAAAAAACATTATACTACATATTATATTGGCACAATTCAATGAATTATACCTGCTTCCTCGAGGATCATGATCTACTCATCAGATCAATGGTTATAGGTGACCTGCCCCGATCTACTAATAGGGAGGTGCCCCTTACAGAACCTTGAATAAAAAACATAGAAAAATTACCTAAACGAAACTAAAATACTCAATGAAACAATATAATAACAAAACATTTTGACATATTTAAATTGTACAATTACAATCAGGTTTACCTATTTCCCTGAGGCTGCTGCCGTCTGATCAACAATGGGGTGGCTTCCCCGATCAACACTCTGCATCAAATATAGATAACATTATATAAACCAAACAAATATACTCATGAAAAAACATAGCGAAAAAAATATTTTTTCATATTATATTTTTACTATTACAAAGATGTATACTTGCTGCCTCGAGGTAGGTTTGGTATGATCTACTGCTAGGAAGGTGCCCCTTACAAAACCCTGCATCAAAAACAAAGAAAAAATTACCTAAACGAAACCAAAATACTCATTGAAACAATATAATAAGAAAACATTTTGACGTATTTAAATTGTACAATTACAATTAGGTTTACCTGTTTCCCCGAGGTTGCTATCATCTGATCAAAAGATAGGTGGCTTCCTCGATCAACATTCTGCATCAAATATAAATAACATTATATAAACCAAACAAATATTCTAATGAAAAAACAAAGCAAAAACAAGATCTTTTTTCTTATTATATTTTTACTATTACAAAGATGTATACCTGCTCCCTCGAGGAACTTGTACTCCTTTGACCATTTGCTGGCCGGGATTTTCCCTGATCACTACCCTGTGAAGTAAATATAGAAAATTTAAATGAAATAAACTAATGAAAAATCCTTAAGATGTTAAATTCATTAATAAAAGGTTGGGTAAATTGTTAGATGTACCAGTCCCATAGTAACCGTGTTTGTATCTACTCGATTCAAATTGTAATTAATAAGCAAATCTTCCCCTGCAGCTATTGATTTAATGGAGCATACAAAAACACGGTTTCCTTCACGCCCCTCAAATTCGCAGTTGGGTTACTTAATTGTAGACCCTGGTTGTAAACCCCGCCCCTCAATTGGGTTACTTACTATTTATAAACCCCACAATATTTCTTGTGGCCTTTGGCCTTCCGTCAATGTGCAATGTTTCTCCTTTATTTTGATCTTTGTCTTTCAATTGTAAATAGTTTGCTGACAATACATATTTACGTATACTTCATGTATATTGGACTAGGCACATCCAATCTTTGTAGTTGTAACAGGGTCCAACACACTCCATCAATTCTGTACATTTGTCGTAACCGACCTTTATGCCATCCATGCAAAACAACCCCAAACCATGTAATGACGACGGTGCAATTCGATATATCCTCTCGTTAACACAAAAATCTATGTTAAGCTGAGGAAGATCCTTGGGTACCCATTGTTTCACTACATGTCTATACCTCAAGGGCACATCGATGTCGCTTATTGTCTCATCATCATAGGAACATGACCCCCCTTCTGCGAGAAACAATTCCACGTGTTTATGGAATTTTCTTTTGATCTTTTGAAATCTAGTTGATAAAACTCTTGTAGACCTACTATATGTCTCACTTTCCTCTAGCCTTCCTAAAATCCCCTCGCTCGAGGAAGACAGATTTGACAAATACCTGTTTGGTTCTACCTGCACCATGAAAAAAAAATTTAGATAGGACCTCAAGGCATAGCGCCTTTTAAAAGGTGTCGTGTAGCGTCTTTTATAAGGTGACTTGTAGCGCCTAGGTGCAGGTGTCGGTTAAGGGTTGCGCGTTAAGTTTATGGGATATCTATTCAACCTAGGGTCCTGGGATTTTAGCTATAGTTTTTGGCAGTGAATATCAGTTTCAGGTTCATTTTTTTTGTTTTAGTGGCAGTTTCATTTTTAGTCTCATTTTCATTTTCTGTTTCTGTTTCAATTTCAATTTCATTTTTAGTCTCATTTTCTGTTTCTGTTGCTATGGGTGAAGAGAGCGAGTCAGGGAAAGGTTGGTCTTACAAAATTCTGCAACTGATAATAGTATGGCTTCGGAGTCGCTTCACGCCTCCTACACTACATGTCACCTTATAAAAGGTGCTACAAGGCATATGCATAGTTCATATTATAAAATTACAACGCATTAAGGCATGCATTTTCCACCTTTCATCATACGTAGTTAGCATGCCTCCACCAAATGTAAAATCCTTTCTTTTATTACATATAATAAACAAGTACCACTGAAACTAAATAAAACAATAGTAACAAAACATAATTTTCATCTCTTTCGGCTTTTCTGCATTAACACTACCAGTTGTCTCATCGTGTTAAAGTAATATTTAGTAACATGTAATTTCTAACAATAGTTAATCAACATTAACATGAGTAAAGAATATAGGTTCAGGGTAGTTAAACCGTAATTTGGAACCTTCTTGTTGGATACTCATAATTATTACTTTCAGTGAAAATTGTACCTCTTGAGGTCAACCAACACAAGGAACCCATTGACCCTACTAAAGGGAAAGTACAAACCAGAGAGAGAGAGAGAGAGAAAGGTTGTATGAAACAATAGTTATAAGACAAAGACAATTGCATTCATAACAAAAGTTAAATAAAGCACAAAGAATGATTACAACAAAAGTCTTAGTGCAAGTAAAATCTTAACAGAAAAATACATAAATCAGTGGGGTACTAGGGTCATTTAGGGGACAAACAACCATAGTACTCAAAGGACCAAAAACATTAAAGGGTGGTACGAACAATCAAGATGGGAGAAATTGTTAAAATTCAATATGCTAAGACAGAAAATAGCAGCATTACATTCCATTTCACAATAATAGCATATACAGGATCACTGAAGAAACAACAAGCACAACATAAACACAAGAGACAGAGATTTATCCTGGGAAACCCTCATGGGGTAGAAAACCCAGCAAAGCTTCCTCAATATAGATGACCAGCAATATACAAAGATGAAACCCTGAGACATGATCTCCTCCTCCACAATAGCAGACCTCTCCTCCACAAGTGCGCTATCCTCAAGTGTGTAAGTGTATCAAATGAGGAACACACCTCCTCTATTTATACACTACTCTGATATGTATTTTACACAAGTACATGTAGGCTCGTATTTAACCATTAGGTTAAATACCCCATTATAACTGACTGGGCCGACCCCCACATGGTGGGTCTAATAACCCTAGTTACCACACCCAACTCGGAGGAATAAACATCTCCGGATTTATAGTATAATCACATCGGAGGTATGGAACATCTCCAGAATAAATAATATACAAATATAATATTCTTTGAAGTTACAATATTTCAACACTCCCCCTTAACGAGAAGGATATTATAACAGTATCTGCACGAGCAAGGAGTCATCAACATCATACATGATACATCTATAAATCATTGGAAGCTTTCTCAACATCATCAGTAACTCAAGCAGTTACTGGAACATCTTCAATACTGGAACATCAACATCTTCAGTACTGAGTCTTTATCTTCTGCAGCACTCGAACAACTACAACAACATCAACATCTAGATCCTCACGATCATCAGTATCGTCATCTCACGATCATTAGCATCGTCATCACACGATCATCAGCATCGTCATCACACGATCATTAGCATCGTCATCACACGATCATCAGCATCGTCATCTCACGATCATCAGCATCGTCATCACACGATCATCAGCATCATCATCTCACGATCATCAGCATCGTCATCACACGATCATCAGCATCGTCATCACACGATCATCAGTATCGTCATCACACGATCGTCAGCATCGTCATCAACACAGGTATCCATAACAATACAAGTATCCACATCATTAGTACAAGTATTCATGCCAATACAAGTATACATATCATCAATACAAGTATCCATACTGATACAAGTAATCATGTCATCAATACATGTATCCTACCGATACAAGTAACCACATCATCAATACAAGTATCCATACCGATACAAGTAACCACGTCATCAATACTAGTATCCTACGGATACAAGTAACCACATCATCAATACAAGTATCCTACCGATACAAGTAACCACATCAAAAATCACTTTCTCGGAGACCATACGTCTACGGATCAATTCAGGGACCGAAGTCCGGGGATGATACAATCCCCACTTCTCGGAGACCATTCGTCTACGGATCAATTTAGGGACCGCAGTCTGGGGATGATACAATCCCCACTTCTCGGAGACCTCACGTCTACGGATCAATTCAGGGACCTAAGTCCGGGGATGATACAATCCCCACTTCTCGGAGACCTCACGTCTACGGATCAATTCAGGGACCTAAGTCCGGGGATGATACAATCCCCACTTCTCGGAGACCTCACGTCTACGGATCAATTCAGGGACCTAAGTCCGGGGATGATACAATCCCCACTTCTCGGAGACCTCACGTCTACGGATCAATTCAGGGACCTAAGTCCGGGGATGATACAATCCCCACTTCTCGGAGACCTCACGTCTACGGATCAATTCAGGGACCTAAGTCCAGGGATGATACAATCCCCACTTCTCGGAGACCTCACGTCTACGGATCAATTCAGGGACCTAAGTCCGGGGATGATACAATCCCCACTTCTCGGAGACCTCACGTCTACGGATCAATTCAAGGACCTAAGTCTGGGGATGATACAATCCCCACTTTTCAGAGACCATACGTCTACGGCTCTCTTTAGGACTGAAAGTCCAGGGATGATCCAATCCCCTCAACTGTCCACTAAGGACTTCATTCTCGGAGACCTCACGTCTACGGCTCTCTTTAGGACTGAAAGTCCAGGGATGATCCAATCCCCTCAACTGTCCACTAAGGACTTCATTCTCAGAGACCTCACGTCTACGGCTCTCTTTAGGACTGAAAGTCCAGGGATGATCCAATCCCCTCAACTGTCCACTAAGGACTTCATTCTCGGAGACCTCACGTCTATGGCTCTCTTTAGGGCTGAAAGTCCAGGGATGATCCAATCCCCTCAACTGTCCACTAAGGACTTCATTCTCGGAGACCTCACGTCTACGGCTCTCTTTAGGACTGAAAGTCCAGGGATGATCCAATCCCCTACCTGTCCACTAAGGACTTCATTTTCGGAGACCATACGTCTACGGCTCTCTTTAGGACTGAAAGTCCAGGGATGATCCAATCCCCTACCTGTCCACTAAGGACTTCATTTTCGGAGACCATACGTCTACGGATCTATTCAGGGACCGAAGTCCAGGGATGATACAATCCCTACCTGTCCACTAAGGACTTCATTTTCGGAGACCATACGTCTACGGATCTATTCAGGGACCGAAGTCCAGGGATGATACAATCCCTACCTGTCCACTAAGGACTTCATTTTCGGAGACCATACGTCTACGGATCTATTCAGGGACCGAAGTCCAGGGATGATACAATCCCTACCTGTATTCTCATCAATACAAGTACAAGTATCCTCAACCATACACGTACATTAATCAATACATGTGTCATCAAAAGTATGTATTCTTACCAATACATCTTCTCATCAAAAGCATGTATTCTCACCAATACATCTATCATCAAAAGCATGTATTCTTACTAATACATATAACATCAAAAGCATGTATAAGTAAAACTAAGTATTCTAAGTATACGAGTCCTAAATCTAAATATTTCTAAGTATCTAGGTGTAGAGAACAGGTTACCTCATCATCGACCTTGTTGTTCGATGAGACAATCTCATCATCAGTGACTATACTACTCCCCCTTTCGAGGAGGGTCCTTTTGAGCTACACCAAGCTTGTCTCGAAAGTATTCAAATTTCACTCGAGACAGAGGCTTGGTTAGTATGTTGGTAACTTCTTCACTCGAGGTAGAGGTTTGGTTAGTACATCGGTAACCTGTTACGAATTCAAACTTTATAGTTCCTTTCTGTGTCATATTTTGTTAGATCCCTATGATCTTTGACTTATCATGGAACACTGGATTCTATGTCATCTTGATACAACTCTATTTGTCACATAGGATCACAGTTGGTTCTATCTCTAAGTCAAACAATCCTGAAGCCAAACTTCTTCACAACTAGCAGAGCAAACAGCCATATATTCTGCTTGTGCTGAGAGCCACACTAGACTGCTTCCAGCTAAACCACGAGATCATGGCTAATCCTAGACAATAACATCCTCTTGATGTGTTCTTCTTGTCTGATACACTTTCTGCCTAATCAGCATCTGAGTAGCCATCTGAAGTCATGATCTCCAAGATAGCACAGATCAAAGTCTATCGTATCCTTTAGGTGCCTCATCACATGCTTTGCAACTATCAGGTGAAAACATATAGTTTCCACTAGATACTGACTCAAGGTATTCACAACAAAGCATATATCTAATCTAGTATATGTTAGAAACATCAATGACCCAATAATTTGACTGTATAGAGTTATATCCACTAACTCTGATGAGTTATCCCCTAACAGCTTCAAGTTGGAATCCATAAGAGTGGCCATTCCAACACCTCAAGTCATATTTCTCATCATACTTTCCCTGGTTGAGAAATATTCCTTCTGAGCCTTGCCATACTTCCAGACCTAGGAAGTAAAGCATCAATTTGAGATCTTTCATTTTCATTTCTGCATTGAATGATCTTCTGCATATCTATCTGTGCCATCTCTCGTTAGATGGGTCTACTAATATGAGCCTTAATATCATTCGAACTCTGTGGTGAGTTCCTTCTTGCATCCATGTCATTTGTGTATAGAAATCATATTCAACCTTGTAGCAAAGGTTGAGATCCACATCACCCATGGCGATCATTAAGCTTATCAATTTATTATCGATCCTAGGTACCTATACAGAACCTGATTCACACTTCTTCTTTAATTACACCATACTTGGAGCAAACATCTTGTCGTGATTCTCTTCCCCTTTCTAAGAGAATCTTCTAGCCATGAGCCTTCTATATTTTGTTTGATTTGTAAATCTTCTTGTTTGAACATCCACCACTTGTACGGTGTCCATCATTCTTCATGACCTTTCCTACAAATCAAAATTAAGTACATGATTAGTAATACTTCATAATCATCAAATCATATTGACATGATAACCTATTATGCATACAGATATCATTTACATAGTGATGCAACTATTTTGACCAATACTTTGGCACAACACTTTCCCATATCCTGTATGCATACAGTGGCTATCTAGATGCCTTCCATCTCTACCAGAACATACTATCGAGAGTGTGCACAACTCTCAGCATGTCAGCAAAGAGGTTTCATTCTAGACAAGCAACAATGGAATGTTTGTCCAACTTACCAATCATATGCATATTAGTAGTATACTGTTCAATGTTCTATGAATATTTACACTCAGCATGATATATTATAGGAATACAAATATGCATACAACCTATTACAGGCAATATCATTACTATTTCAAATAACAACTCAAATACTTATCTTTTATGTTTGTGTGGCTGCCTCCCGCTTGATCTTCTGTATGTCTTTTGAACTTCTATTCATTCTGTACCACTGTGCATGCTCAAGAGTCATCCTCATGATCTCATACACAAACATACACTCATTAGTATATTCTAAATGCTATCAAAACATTATAGTACTAAATAATCTTGAAAATGTATAGTCATGATTATAGTTAATAAACATTAGTATTCAAGATTTCAGGGAAGTCTTCTTTTACTCATGCATATCATCAATCAAGATAAAAGATATAATATGCATAATCCCTTGATTACTAACTTTATGAATAAGCATAATATAACAAAGTCATACATACCTCGTAATTAGAACAAAGATTATGGATGAGTCTTTGTCTTCATGTTTTCATGGTCATAAAGCCTGATTTGTCTTTTGTGATGTACCTGTATCTTGTTAGTAGACAACATCAACCTCACACAACATCATAATGCATTAGTACAATCATAAGTGTCAACACCCTAACCAATGAATATCTTCTATCATGCATTCATAATTTTGTTAAGGTGATACAACAAATCTAAAATCAAGATTGTACTAACCGTAATAACATGAAGACAAACATACCATAAACTTAATCATGAACAAATCTCAAAACATACCTCGATGAATCATACCTGTCGAGATCGCTTGTAATCTCCTTATGTAAAGCCTTAGCCTCATCTCCCTCTGAAACAGTAACTCCTTCACTTATGCAGGTGACCAATCCATCTTCTTCTAGGATTAACCCTATCCACTTGATTTGCAAGAACTGGACCTGGAGCTGGATATGGGTTTGTCAGAGAAACCCCAAAAATTCAAACTTTGAATTTCAAACTTCCGAAAGGATAGAAATATGCGCCTTGATGAGCTGATCAAACTGATATATTCAGAATTTGAAAACTGCAAAGTTTCACTCTTCAATTTGCCTTTGAAACTTCCGGATTCACTGGACGTGACCCTGAACTGGGGTTTGGTGAATCCCACTCTTCTACCCAATCAAAATGTTTGATCCAAAGCTCTAAGCTTCTATTTTTCTGAGGAGCTTCCAGCCATGGTCACAGATTTCAAAAATTCCCATTTTTACAGAAGCCCTAATTTTCCACTTTTCTGATCAAAGTCCCGAACTAGGGTTTGATCAAGCCCGGCCTTCTGCCCAACCAAAAAATCTGATCTTGATCTCTAAATTTCTATTTTGATGAGTAGCATTCAGCCGTGGTCTCCATTTACAAAAATTCCAACTTTCTTCAAAGCCCTAAATTCCAGAAGCCATGAATGAAGGTATTCAAAAATAATTATGTTTTGATAGAAATATGTACCTGATTGTTTCTGGTGTAACTCCAAACTTTTCGCTCCACAGGGTCTGAAAACGTTTTCTGAGATAGCCTGACCTGTTATCTTTCCATCCTGACAGGTCTGACCTCAATTGGATTCTCTGAGAGAGAGTTATGTCAAATGTCGCAACATGCCCTGTTTATGGGATAATACAGGAGGGCGAACTTGTACGGAGTGCCACGTGTTACTGGTTCAACTTCGGCCTCTGAAAAAGTTTTCTGAGATAGTACAGACTGTGTACTACCTGTCACTTTTTACTAAATTTCATTTGGAGCTTCCTAGCCCAAGATATGACCTTTTTCCCAAGGTCACCTGATTTTGACTCAGATCTGGAAGAGGCAGAAACCCTATATTGTACAGATCATAAATCACAAAGTACAACGAATTAGAGGTTGTCCTTTGGACACAAGGTACCTGGATATTTAATATTCGTCCTGTAACAATTTCAGATCCGAAAACTTCGCCAAAACGGATTTATAGTGAAAGTGCTACGATGACTGGTTTTTGCTATGTAAAACCCTAACCTTCAAATTGTCGTAAGTAAAGCAAGTGTCTTTAGTGCCATACCTTGTCTTCCTTCAGGTTAGCTCTGATACCATGTTAAAATTCAATATGCTAAGACAGAAAATAGCAGCATTACATTCCATTTCACAATAATAGCATATACAGGATCACTGAAGAAACAACAAGCACAGCATAAACACAAGAGACAGAGATTTATCCTGGGAAACCCTCATGGGGTAGAAAACCCAGAAAAGCTTCCTCAATATAGATGAACAGCAATATACAAAGATGAAACCCTGAGACATGATCTCCTCCTCCACAATAGCAGACCTCTCCTCCACAAGTGCGCTATCCTCAAGTGTGTAAGTGTATCAAATGAGGAACACACCTCCTCTATTTATACACTACTCTGATATGTATTTTACACAAGTACATGTAGGCTCGTATTTAACCATTAGGTTAAATACCCCATTATAACTGACTGGGCCGACCCCCACATGGTGGGTCTAATAACCCTAGTTACCACACCCAACTCGGAGGAATAAACATCTCCGGATTTATAGTATAATCACATCGGAGGTATGGAACATCTCTGGAATAAATAATATACAAATATAATATTCTTTGAAGTTACAATATTTCAACAGAAATGACCCTATCAACCACATGCCAAGGACAAGGTACCACAAAACCAATAAACAACAGGGTGTAAGGACCAAAAGTAAATCAACAATTGTGGGGAAGGTACAAATAAGGTCAAATATATATTGCAATAGCTCGTTGTAACTACCTCTTGTATGCAATATCTTCTTCTAACTACCTTATTTGACATGCCAAAGAGATAGAAGGTCAAATAATGTCAAATATATGCAATAGATCCTTGTAACTACCTCTTATATGCAATAACTCCTTGTAACTATCTCTTGTTACTACAATGTATGAGTGATTTCCAATAAACAATAGGGTGTAAGGACCAAAAGTAAATCAACCATTGTGGGGAAGGTACAAATAAGGTCAAATGTGTATTGCAATAACTCCTTGTAACTACCTATTGTATGGAATAGCTCCTTGTAACTACCTGTTATTTGACATGCCAAAGAGATAGAAGGTCAAATAATGTCAAATATATGCAATAGCTCCTTGTAACTACAATGTATGAGTGCTTTCCAATACAAAGTAGTAGAATTAAAATATTGTATGATAGTGTGTGGGGACTATGTCTTTCACAATATGAAATAGAGCATTAGGTATCTTAGAAAAGGAAGTTATGATGCAATTTTTAAGTCACTATTTGACACTAGAGAAGACTTGATTTTGACAACCAAATCTACAAAAATATTGGCACAAATGGTAAACGATTTCATTTTAAAAGGATGCAATAGGACTTGAAAAACATACAAAGTAAAGCGGAAAGAATGATTACAAAAAAAAGTATTAATGGAAGCAAAAGCTTAATAGAAAAACACATATCTAATCACCAACAATTTTGTCTAACAGGACAAGTCTTAACTACTTAATACAAAAAATAAAAAATTAAAATAAAATTCAACTTCTCACCTTTAACACTCCCAGATGGTCACTGTGTTAAAGTAATCTTCAGTAACATGTAATAATAAAGTTGTTTAATTTACAATAAAATAAATACGTGAAGATACTTACCTGGGTGTAGATGTTTCCTGTAATATACTTAGAAGAGTTACTTTCAGAAATGATTATGCATCTTAGAGGCCAATCAACTCTAGGAACCAAGTGACCCTATTAGAGGGTTAGTACAAACCTGAGAGAGAGAGAGAGAGAGAGAGAGAGAGAGAGAGAGAGAGAGAGAGAGATGACTGGGCTATGGTGATGTTAATCAAATAAAGTTAATGAAAGTCAAAAGGCTCAGTACAATCACAACAAAGATCATCCCTTAATAAGTCTCAGCATCACAAATAAAACTCAACAAATATATATAACCACAGATCAAGAACTACACACAAAATCTAAGCATATACAACAAAGGTCAGTAAAAAAAAACAAAATAACTTAAAAACTCAGTCCAAATTGCCCATACAAAATTTTGTCCCTCATAGATGAGATGACAACTAGTAGACTGAGGCCAAAGAGACTCACGGCCTCCACATATGAGTACACAGAAGGGTAAAGCAAACCCTTAAGACCTCACAAACCTTACTAAAAAAAATAGGAGAGAAAAACTAGGGCTCACAGCCGAGTCTGAGTGTCACAACCTCCCCAACAGGGCAAAGGAGAGCAGATCAAAAAATACAGTAGGGAGAAAGGTTACCAATCAAATCTCAATAACCTTCAAACATAAAAAAAAAATCTGAAAAATAAAAGATAAAAAAAAGTAAAGTAGAATGTCTTAGGTGGGTACCAGGGTTACACAGATAAATAGGTGAGGGTACAAATACCAACTAGTAAGGTACAAGTCAAAAATAAAAGAGTGGTTATAAAGACTCATAACACTTAGGACTAAGGGGATGTACCTCAAATGTGGACACACTACCATAGTACCCACAAGACCAAAAACATAAAAGGTGGTACAAATCAAAAGATAACTCAAGATGAGTAAAAGACCCAGAAGGTAAAAGGCAAGGTACCACAAAAAAATTATCAACAAAATGAAAGGACCAAAATTCAATCAACCAAGGTGGTGTACAACCAATCATCTCTCTCTCAAATGTACCAGTGTCCCATATAACCTGAAAGTTCATCATCACTGTAAAAGGAAAATTCCACACAGATGATGTGATCATGTGGTCATCTAGACTGCTCCTAAGGTCAAGCATTAGTGAATCCATCAAGGGGTAGCCAGTCCCTTGAGAAGACTATCTAACTCAACCATCTCAAATACCTAGGAGAAGAGGACATCACACACCATCATATTGGTAATTGACCGTGTAAGAACTCAAAAACCCTAAAGAAACCGAGCGTGCTGAAGGGGAACCAGAAAAAGAAGAGGCGCGCAGGACAAAAGAAAGATCTAAAACTATACCAAGACTGATGTCACAACAAGAGAGCTACAACAAAAAGACCTGTTTCATCTATTTGAAGTGTTAAATTTTCAGAATTTACTTCAATCTGATCTAGGATCTTAACTGAGAGAACAACATGTACAGCAAATCTACATCATATCAATCATGGACACAATAATGCAAGCACACAAGAGACACAGAGTTTACTTGGGGAAAACCATAAAGGTGAAAAACCCCAATAACTTCCTCAGAGATAGATAGAGCAATGATACAACCAGAATACAAGAGATAGTCTTCTCCTAGCAACAGAGCCTCCTCCTCATAAGTGCACCACTTTCCGAATGAGAGAAGTGTGTGAATGAATGACCAAATAGAGATCTCTCGATCTCTATTTATACTTATTCTGTCCTGCCCAATAAACTAATGGGGCCTACATGTCTAGCTTAACCCATGGTTAATTTAATCCGGGCCGACCCCACACTTGGTGGTCTAATAACCCTTTAACCCACATGGCCAACCTCCAATAGGGTGGTCTAATAACCCTTCAACCCACATGACTTATACAGGGCCAACCCCAACAAGGTGGTCTAATAACCCATGAAGTATAAGTTACGACACTTACAATATAAATGATGACACTTTCGTATAGAGGAATAATAACATCTCTATAGGAATACAAACACTTCCGTATAGAGGAATAATAACATCTCTATAGGAATACAAACACTTCCATATAGAGGAATAATGCCATCTCTATAGGAGTACAAAATACATATATGAAATACATGGGTGAAATACATTCCAAAGTTACATATACATCAACACTCCCTCTTAACTAGGAAGGTATTTCTCGACACAGGTCTGCTAGCACAAGTATTCTTCTCTGGATCATTGTCACAGGATAATTGTCATCATCACTGCTGCTGCTATCTCAATCAATCTCTGAATCTACTCATCATAGGAAGTTCTACAGAGCCAGTCCTTTTTCATACTGGATGTAGGCCCACCACCTGCAGGTCTTCATCATCACTGGCCATACTGTGGAATTCTCAGGACTTATTATGTGAGTCAACAAAACCTCGAAAGAGCATCCCGGGACTGATTACGAGCACACAACTCAACCTATTGGATCTCCCAGGACCTTTTACATGCTACTGTACAACCTGTCCACGGCCACAGATTATCACGAATCACAACCCAGATGCACACACACAACACTTACACTCACCGGCATGGGAGGAACAACCTACTGTAAGTTTTAAACCTTAACAGTGAAGTACAAACTTATATCGATTCTTAAGCATTAACAGAAAATACACAATGGCACACGCATTAGACATATATTTTCACCTGGAAACTCTTAACCGAGAAAAAACCAGCAAAACTTAGAGCCGCGTAGCTCCTTTTCATTATATGTTTTATTTAACCATGTACAATACAATAAATGGTATTCCGCAACATCTAAAACCCTAATCCGTTAGGTGTCGTTTCAGAACCTAACGGTCCGAAACGAAGGGGGTGGGCCCTGTCGGGCTACCCCCCCCTCTAACCCCCCCCTCCGGACGCGCCCGGCGCAGGCGAATCACTAGTACCATGGGGATCGTGTTGTACACGCAGCGACCATGTGAATAGATATAACATACCCAACATTCTCCCACTTGTTGTTCTCTTCACATACAGGAGAAATTTATGACTTCAACAATTCAGGGCAACAATTCCCATGTTCTCTTTACACCAAGAGAACTTCTGAGTACTCACAGACTTTGTCAAAGAGTCTGCAACATTTACCAAAGTGTCAACCTTCTCCAGCAACACTTTGTTTTGTTCAACCATGTCTCTGACGAAATGGTACTGCACATCAATGTGCTTTGTCCTCGAGTGATAAGCAGGGTTCTTTGCCAGAAATATTGCACTTGAGCTATCACAGCCAATTTTTACTGCATTCTGAACAAAACCAATACTTGAACACAATCTTTGCAACCATACAGCTTCCTTACTTGCATGGGTAGTTGCCATGTATTCAGCTTCTGTAGTTGAGAGTGCAACTACAGCTTGTATTCTACTCATCCAACTGATTGCTCCTCCAAATAGATTAAAAACGTAGCCACTTGTAGATCTTCTGTGATCAAGATCTCCAGCCCAGTCAGCATCAGCAAATCCTTGTATATCTATCTCTCTGTTTAGACCGGGTCTTCCTTGGTAGCAGATTGCAGAATCTGTAGTGCCACGCAAATACCTGAAGACCCTCTTTACTGCAGTCCAATGTTCCTTTCCTGGTTTTGACATGTATCTACTCAAAACTCCCACTGCATGGGCTATATCTGGTCTAGTACAGACCATGGCATACATCAGACTGCCAACTGCACTAGCATAGGAAACATGAGACATGTCCTCTACCTCTTCTTGTGTCGTGGGACACTATTCTGCAGATAACCTTACACCTACAGGAATGGGTACCTTCACTGGCTTGCTTTCCTGCATATTAAATCTCTTCAATATAACTAGTGCTGTGGGGATCGTGTTGTACACGCAGCGACCATGTGAAGAGATATAACATACCCAACACCTACCACCATCCGTGAAAGGCTCACAACACTTACATCAACGACCATGGGAGAACACATCTACCACCATGTCGGAAAGGCTCTGCACTTACATCAATGCACATGGGAGAACACATCTACCACCATGTCGGAAAGGCTCTGCACTTACATCAACGCACATGGAAGAAAACATCTACCACCATGTCGGAAAGGCTATGCACTTACATCAACGCACATGGGAGAACACATCTACCACCATGTTGGAAAGGCTCTGCACTTACATCAACGCACATGGGAGAACACATCTACCACCATGTCGAAAAGGCTCTGCACTTACATCAATGCACATGGGAGAACACATCTACCACCATGTCGGAAAGGCACTACACTTACATCAATGCACATGGGAGAACACATCTACCACCATGTCGGAAAGGCACTTTGCATCTGTGTCTTCGGAACTCATCACACATAATCCAACTGATTATGTAATGTATCCACCTAATACATATGATCATCCTGATCATCATCATATCATCATCCTGATGCATATCATCTAGAGTATAATCTTGATACTCATCACTGCATCGTCCTGATGCATATCTGGAGCAACATCCTGAAGCTCATCATCCATGATCATCCTGATCATACAATGCATCTACCTGATGCATACCAAGTATCTACCTGATAGATATCATCATACATGATCCACCTGATCATATAATGTATCCTCCTGATACATACAAAGATACATGATCCACACAATGTATCCACCTGATATATACATATCAACACACATGATCTTCCTGATCATACACAGTATCTACCTGATACATATACAGATACATGATCCAAGCATCCGACATGATGCATATACAAATACAAATAAATGATCCAACTGATCATATCTAGCATCATCCTGATGCATATATAGAGCATTAACTGGAGCATTGTCCTGATGCTCATCATCCAGCGCTTACATCTACAGCCATGTGAAGGATCCTCCTTCCAACATGCTTGGAATGGCTTCTGCAAATGTGTCCATCACTTCTTCCTCGAAGTGTCATCAATCCGAAGAACACCAAGCCTCTCTCTGAAGTACTCAAACTTCACTCTGGCTAGTAGTTTCGTTAGCACATCTGCAATCTGCTCGTCCGTCGCAACATACAGGAGCTTCACTACTCCTCTCCGCACCATATCCATGATATAGTGATATTTGATCTCTATGTGTTTTGACCTGTCATGAAACACTGGGTTCCCAAACAGCTTCACATAACTCTGGTTATCACAAAAGATACCAGTAGCATCCAACGGGAGATCAAATAACTCAGACAGTAGCTTCCGAAGCCATACTGTCTCAGAACTAGCCGAACAAGCTGCAACATACTCTACCTCGGCTGTACTCAGTGCTACGCAGGATTGCTTCCTGCTAAACCAAGAGATCACACCTGATCCCATACTGAAGCAACACCCAGATGTGCTCTTCCTATCTGCAGCACTGCCTGCCCAATCTGAATCAACATAACCCTGGAGGTTAAAATTTTGATTCGCTTCATACTTGAGCCCATAATCAACTGTACCCTTCAGGTATCTCAGAATATGCTTTACAACAACCAGGTGAACACTTCTCGGATCCGTCAGGAACTGGCTCAATGTGTTCACCACAAAGCAAATATCTGGTCTCGTGTTCATCAGGTACATCAAGGACCCAATCATCTGACGATACATAGAGACATCAACCGGCTCAGATGAAGCATCACACAGAAGCTTCAAGTTCGATGCCATAGGTGTGGCCATGGCCTTGCAATCCATCATCTCGAACCTCTTCAGGATATCTACTGCATACTTCCCTTGTCCAAGGAAGATCCCATTTGCACTCTGCCACACCTCCATTCCTAGGAAATAATGCATCATCCACAAGTCCTTCATATCGAACTCGGTAACAAGCTTCCTCTTTGTATCGGCAATAAATCTGTCATCTCCTGTTACAAATAGGTCATGCACATACAGGAGTAGAATCACAGGATTCCCTTCCTCAACTTTGTAGTAAAGGTTGGAATCCGCTTTACTCTTGGTAAAGCCCAAACTGGATACCAAGTTCTGCACATATATGATTCCCTATCATGTGTCTCAGAACCAAGTAGCTGCTCCACATACACTTCTTCAACTACACCATTCAAGAAAGCTATCTTGAAATCCATCTGGTGTATCTTCCCTTTCATCACTGCAGCCAGAGCAAGTATGGATCTAATGGAAGTGTATCTGGCTACATGAGCAAAAATCTCTATGCTACCACCTGCAGCATGCTTGATCTTGTAGATCCTCTTGGAAGTCACTACAGACTCCCCTTCAAGTCTTGGGATTGCATCCCAAACATCTTCATGATCGACTGGTACTCCTCGATCATGGCATTCTACCCAGATCTTGGGAACTTCAATATCTTCAATATTTTCAATAGACAACTTTGTTGCTGAATAAATGTTGTAGTCCTTCTTTTGTAGGTGATGGTATATGATCTTTCCTACACAACAAGTTAAATTGCATGATTAGAAAACATCTCATAGAACAAATTCTTACACATAAAGAAATATTTCATACAGTCATGCAATTATCTCAGCCAATGCTTCAATACAACATTTATCCATATTCCGTAACTTTCTAGATGCCTTCCAACCTTTACTTGAACATTGTTAAGAGTGTGCACAAATCCCAACATGTCAGCAAAGAGGTTTCATTCTAGATAAGTAGCAATGGAATGTTGTACAGTGCCATAGGCCACCTACCCATGTATATTAGTAGTATACTGTTCATGAATGCAACTATTCTAATATGCATAATACACAACCTAATTCTAGGAACATAAGCATATACATCATTGAATAACATTATGTAAGAAATGACAATTCAAATACTTATCTTGTTTGGTTGTTGGGTGGACTCCCTCTGAATCTTTGCAACTCCATTCTGATGTGGATTGTGAGAAGTGGTCAACTCCCTCTGAATATCTGCATCCTTGCAGAAACTACTGAAGTGTGCTCCTTTGCTTTCTTGTAGGAACAATTGGAGTGTGCTCCCTCTTGATCTTTGCTTCCTGGATTACCTATCCTTGAACTTATATCCATCCTGGATTAGCATGCTATCTAGTTATATCTAACATACCCACATCATGTCTTCTGGTTCTCTTCAATGACTTGTGCTAGTAACCTGCATGTCTCATAAGTCATACATAGTAGGACCAAGTTATACATACCTCGTAAGTAGATATTCTAAACGATCCATGAAAATGGATGAATCTTTGTCCTCATGTCATCATGATCATATGTTCTTGAACCAGAACATGATTTGTCTTTCTTGGTGTACCTTTCATGTTAGCAGACAACATAAACCTCATACAACACCATAATGCATTAGTACAATCATAAGTGTCAACACCCTGATCAATGAATATCTTCTATCATGCATTCATAATTTTATTAAGGTGATACGAGAAGTCTATATTTAATCAAGATTGTACTAACCGTAATAATATGAAGAAAAATATACCATAAACTTAATCATGAACAAATCTCAAAACATACTTGGATAAGTCATACCTGTCGATATTGCTTGTAATCTTCTTATGTAATTCCTTAGCCTCATATCCCTCTGAAACATGAACTTCTTCACTTATGCAGGTGACCAATCCATCTTCTTCTAGGATTAACCCAATCCACTTGATTTGCAAGAAATGGATCTGGAGCTGGATTAGGGTTTGTCAGAGAAACCCCAAAAATTCAAACTTTGAATTTCAAACTTCCGAAATGACAGAAATATGCGCCTTGATGAGTTGATCAAGCTGGTATGTTCAGAATTTGAAAACTACAAAGTTTCACTCCTCAATTTTGCCTTTGAAACTTCCGGATTCACTAGACGTGACCCCGAACTAGGGTTTGATGAAGCCCACTCTTCTTCCCAATCAAAAGGTTTGATACAAATCTCTAAGCTTCTATTTTTCTTAGGAGCTTCCAGCCGTGGTCACAGATTTCAAAAATTCCCATTTTTGCAGAAGCCCTAATTTTCCACTTTTCCGATCAATGTCCCGAACTAGGGTCTGATCAAGCCCGATCTTCTGCCCAACCAAAAATTCTGATCTTGGTCTCTAAATTTCTATTTTGATGAGTAGCAGTCATCTGTAGTCTCTGATTACAAAAATTCCAACTTTCTTCGAAACCCTAGATTCCGGAAGCCATGAATGAAGGTGCTAAAAAATAATTATGTTATGATAGAAATATGTACCTGATTGTTTCTGGTGTAACTCTGAACTTTTTTATCCACAAGGTCTGAAAACGTTTTTGGAAATAGCCCGACCTGTCATATTTCCATCCCAATAGGTCTGACCTCAATTAGATTCTCTGAGAGAGAGTTATGCCAAGTGTCACAATGTGACCTGTTTATGGGATAAAACAAGAGAGCGAACTTGTACAACATGCCACGTGTCACTGGTTCAACTTTGGCCTCTAAAAACGTTTCTTGAGATAGTACAGTCTATGTACTACCTGTCATATTTTACGAAATTTCATTTGGAGCTTCCTAGCCCAAGTTATGACCATTTTTCCCAGGTCACGTGTTTCTGACTGAGATCTGGAAGAGGCAGGAACTCTATATTGAACAGATCATAAATCACAAAGTACAAAAAATTAGAAGTTGTCCTTTGGACACAAGGTACATGGGGATTTGATATTCGACCTGTAAAAGTTTCAAATCCGAAAATGTCGCCAAAATGGATTTATAGCAAAAGTTCTATGATGATTGGTTTTTTCTATATCAAGCCCTAGCATCGTAAGTGCAACAAGTGTCATACATGCCATATCATTCCTTCTTTCAGATGAGATCTGATACCATGTAAATTTTTTTTTTTTTACTTGGGGAAAACCATAAAGGTGAAAAACCCCAATAACTTCCTTAGAGATAGATAGAGCAATGATACAACCAGAATACAAGAGATAGTCTTCTCCTAGAAACAAAGCCTCCTCCTCATAAGTGCGCCACTTTCCGAATGAGAGAAGTGTGTGAATGAATGACCAAATAGAGATCTCTCGATCTTTATTTATACTTGTTATGTCCTGCCCAATAAACTAATGGGGCTTACATGTCTAGCTTAACCCATGGTTAACTTAATCCGGCCCGACCCCACACTTGGTGGTCTAATAACCCTTTAACCCACATGGCCAACCTCCAATAGGGTGGTCTAATAACCCTTCGACCCACATGACTTATACAGGGCCGACCCCAACAAGGTGGTCTAATAACCCATCAAGTATAAGTTACGACACTTACAATATAAATGATGACACTTTCGTATAGAGGAATAATAACATCTCTATAGGAATACAAACACTTCCGTATAAAAGAATAATGCCATCTCTATAGGAGTACAAAATACATATATGAAATACATGGGTGAAATACATTCCAAAGTTACATATACATCAACATGAAGGGCTACTATAAATCCATTCTTTTCTCTGAAGAGATGTGATAGGATGAGCCACTTTGGAGAATCCTTCAATAAACCTCCGATAGTATCTGACTAATCTCATAAAAGAGTGAACATTGCTTACATTTTGGGAAGTAGGCCAGCTCATTATGGCCTTGATCTTATCAAGATCTACTGCAATTCCTTGAGCTGAAATTATGTGACCCAAATATTGTATTTGATCTTTGTAAAAGTCACATTTATTTAATTTTGCATATAACTGATTTTCTCTTAAGGTTTGAAAAACAAACGTTAGATGTTCCTCATGCTCCTTTTCATTCTTTGAGTATATGAGTATATCATCTATAAACACCACAACAAACTTATCCAGATACTTACTGAAAAAATTATTCATAAGACACATAAACGTGGCAGGTGCATTGGTCAACCTGAATGGAATCCCAAAAAATTCATAATGTCCATAACGAGTACGAAAAGATGTCTTAGGAATATCCTCTTCTTTAACTCTGATTTGATGATAACCCGATCTTAAATCAATTTTTGAAAAGAAAGTAGCACCTCCAACCTGATCAAACAAATCATCAATCCTTGGCAAAGGATACCAATTTTTGATAGTTACCTTATTCAACTTTCTATAATCTGTACACATTCTTAAAGTGCCATCCTTCTTCCGTACAAATATCACTGGTGCTCCCCACGGGGATACACTTGGATGGATATAACCTTTTTCCAACAACTCCTGCAATTGCATCTTCAATTCTATCAATTTAGGAGTGCTCATACTATATGGTTCCTTAGAAATAGGTACTGCTCTTGGAGATAGATCTATTGTAAAATCAAGTTCTCTCTTGGGTGGTAACCCAGGAATCTCCTTAGGAAATACATCTTCAAATTCAACCAATACAGGGTGTTTTGTTAAATCTGAAACTTGATTTTTCTGATTTTCTACTAAGTGAACATCATGTAACTTACACCCTTTTTGTGCATTTCTTTTCAATTGAAGTGCAAAAAATTCCCTTAGTTTTACTATCCTCACTAATCGAATCTTTTCAAACTGTCCATCATTATTCACAAATGTAACATATTTCAGATAACAATCTAGGACAACTCTATGTTTTTCCAACCAATCCATACCGATAAGTAAATCGTAAGATCCCAATGGCAAAACATTTAAATCTGCTCTAGTGTAAGATTCATTTAACTTTAAAGAACACCGACTTACTACTTTAGAAACTTTTATTTTTTCTCGTGTGGCCATTTGGACCAACCAAGGATGCATATATTTGTGTTTGCTTAAGTTACAAGACTCACAAAATTTTGGATCTATATAACTTTTACATGTGCCAGAATCAATCAATATAGACACAGGTGTCCCGAAAATCATACCTTCAACTTCGATAATAGAGGTTTGATGCTCTGATTGTCGATTGTTTAATGCAACATAATTTTTTGGACTCCTTGCTACATCTTGAACTGTAGAAGCCTCTTGAAGATTATGCACTGATTTATTTTTATCATTTCGATGAGGACACTCATAGCCTCTATGATTTTCTCCACATCCCCAACATTTGATTGGTGGTTTAGATGAGATGTATTCTGGTTTTCTTATACCTTCAGTGTTCATTCTCTTACTTGGTGGAATAAAGTTTGATTGCACTTTACTGCCATCAAAATTATTGCTGAAAGGTGCATGCATAGTTTGATTCTTAAACTTATTCGGCTTATGAACTTTCCGTCTACTTTCAGAATTTGTTTTCTTTTTTTCGTTCCACCTCTTAGATACTTCAGCCTTGTTTTGACTCTGCTCATAACACAATCTAGCCTTTCATAAAGCATCCTCCAATGTTTTGGGATCATCAAACTCTATCCGATCTTTGAAACCAAAAGGTAAATAATTCAGGAAACGTTGAATTTTGACTTTTTCATCTTGAATATAAGGAACATACTTGAGTAATTCCATATATTTGCTGATCAATTCTTCCATAGTTTGGTGTCCTAGTTTTAGGTTGTAAAAGTCTTTCACTTTCTTGTCATAGTATCTTTCAAACAAATATTCTATTTAAAGAATGCCGCAAAAGCTTTCCATTTCACCCTTTTCTCGTTGATGGATTTGGTTAGCTTAAGACCATCCCACCATGCTAAAGATTTCCCTTGCAGATTGAAAATAGCAATTCTTTCTTTTATGAGACTAGAATAGTCAAACACTCGTAAATATTTCTCCATGTCCCTAAGCCACAAGTCAACTTCTTCTCCTGTCTTGATTTCTCCATTAAAAGTAGGAGGTTTAATTTTCTTCAACTCTGAGTGTAACTGGTTCACTTTTCCAGTCTTCTTTCTCTTTTTAGGAATAACTCTTCAGAATCTTCACCAAGTGACTCTTCGCTGCTAATATCTTTATTATAAATTACATAATTTCTTGGATGCAAAATCTTAAGTTGTGAGTTTCTTTTCATCACTGAATTTTATGCTTGCTATTCTTCATTTATTGGTATGTGATTGTTTTCTTTCTCTGTGAGCTTTTGCAGCATAATCGCATTAATTTCTTGTCGTTCTTCAAAATTTTTGATGTTATCCTCCTTGATACTCAGCAGTTCATCTTTAAGACTCTTGACCGTTTCCATAATTTCACTGGGGGTTGTTGCGCCTTGTTGAGAATTCTGATTCACAAACAACTCTCCACTTCCCATATTTCTTTCCTATCTACCAGCCATTTCGCCTTGCTGACTAGATGTTTCTATGACAATCCTTCGCTCTTCTTCCGCATAATTCATTTTCAACTAAATTCCTGTTTTCAGACCACACTTCTATCTATGTGTGATAAACACTTATTTGTTAGACAACAAAAAATACATCTGTCTATTAAATAAAATAATAGTATGTTACATAAAATTTTTTTAAACAACATTTAATGTAAACGAGCCTATTCTGATAGCAATTTGTAATGCCTCTTTACTCTATTTGTTTTATTATTATTTAATTTCAACGTCCTTCCATAATACTAATTTATTATAGAAAACTATATTTAAATTTGTATCTTTCCATTTATTTACCAACTATTCAATCAATTATATTGGCATGTAAAATTTATTTGTTATTCGACCATTTACAACTATGTAAACGTTGTCAATTTATACCCATTATTCATAGGTACATTATGATACAGTTTCGATTTCAAATACTAATACACTAACATAATGCTAGTTAACTGGTGATACAAATGCATATAAATATTGTAATTACAATCCATGCAAATGCTAAACGTGATGATTAATAAACTGTACTAATGAATATTTTTCATCGTGTTTATATGTATAATATATATACGAATTATAATACAACAATTGGAATGCAAAATCATTATAACATTATAAATAACTTATCAATGCATAAACCATCGTAACATTATAAACAATATACAAGATATAAGTTAAACATAAGTGTTCACTGCAAACCTGGCAGGCTCGCTTCACTTGGATTGCACAACGCTCTTGCATTTATGGTTTGGTTAAGTCGAGTTCTCAGCTGGTTTGAGTTCCCAGCTGGTTATTTTACCGGATTAAGTTTCCAGAAGTTCTTCTCGACCTGCGTTGTGTACAATACCATTTCGTTAATGTATTAACAATACCCAACTTGTAACACAAAGGCGGTTACCTCTGAGTTTGGTTGCGGATAAATTGTAGTATTTGTTTTACGGTTTGGTGAAAACCACATTATATATATAGATATGTATTCAACCACCGTGCATATCCTGCTTAAAATCTGATTACTGTCTCAATGTTTTCTTTTAAGTTAATTGCACAGGATTTATATCTTGGAATGAAAAGTAATCGTGTTGGCTTCGCCATTCGACTTTGTTCTTTGTCTGCAAAAGTATTAGTGTTTCTCATTTACAGAGTTGAACTCTGTCGCCAGTTTCGTTTTATATGTTATGCGCACTCTGTCTCTGGTTTCTCTTCTATTCTATGCAAAGAATGCCGAAACATTTATTAGCACCGCACCTTATTTGAACTCGCGTTCTCGGGTTAATGTATAGAAATTCACAAGCTTATTCATCGTGGCCACAAAACCCTAGCTCGTTTATATACATGGTTCGTTCGTTTGATAGAACGATACTTAACCATTTTTTTCATTTGGATAATGGTTAATGTTTCCATATACTGGTCGAAGATTCGACCAGGGAGTTCATACTCCCATGCCGACAATAAATGTCATTCGCACAACACAAAAAGTCATAATTTTCGAATTACTCATGCCGGAACTAAATACCATTTCACACATAATAGTCATAAATAATTATATGTAAACTCTATGAGCATTAAAAATCAATTTGTTTGCAGGTATAAATTACTCTATTTACAGTAATCTTGTGTGTCTATCAAAAGATAGAATAGATAGATTTATATACTGCAAATGTTAAACATGTAGACAATAATAGAGATGTAGGGTTACATTTCTATTTTCAGTTCTGTATTATTTGTATATAAATGTATTCTCCTTAATTTTTACAGAATAGAAATAAATGAAACAATATCAATATCTGAGCACAATGATCATGCTATCCTCCATATGGATATAAAATAAAGCAATATAATATAGATAGCATCTACAGGATTCTATTACTGTAAAGAAAATCCTTTCTGTTCAGATTTAATAATAAAAATCTTTTCCATACACATTCCAAAAGTTTATAAACAAAACCTCAGTAAATATTTAGTAATAAAATCATGAAAGTACAATAACATCACACTTATCTGTATTTTCTAATGACTAGTGGAACACAATTACAAACATCCTAGCCTTTGACCAGCAAGTCTTCCTTGCTTCTTATCACCCCCGAGCTGAGTTTACAGTTCCTTTAGGTCAGAGTAATTTTATTATTGTTAACTTGTCTTCCCAAGTTATTATGTAGTTTCATTTGCAACAGACAACCCAACATCCAATTCAGTACTTCTGAGTTCGTGTTCCAGGGACTTTAAAGTCTCTGCACTTATGAAAACAATCCAACAAAGTCTCTGTAGTGCTCTTGCAGTTTGTGGTAGTGCTCCTACCTGAACATTGCTCATGCTCCAAGTTCATACCCAGCTGCTATTGTTTTCTCTTTCTCTAATTCAGTGTGTGCTCCAAACTACCCCCATTACTTTCTTGATAAATTTATTCAATTCTCTTCAATTCCTCATAATGAAAATGAATGATAATGATCTCTTTCTTTCTTGTTCTCTTTTTTGTGTTTCTCTTAATTTTTATTTCTTTAATTTAATTATTCCTCAAAACTCTTCTTTAGGGTTTTTACAAGTGTTTCAATAATAATTTCTCATTATTATTTTATTTTGTATTTATCCTCCAAACCTTAGGAACTTTGACTCCCATCTCATTAATGTGCTGGTCCACATGGTCATCAGAAATTAACTTCTCAAATTTATAATGTCACATAAGTAAAACAAAATAATACTTAACAAAATATAAAATGGGTTATCAATCCAAAATTGGGGTATTAAAATAATCATCTCCATCCTCCTCTTGTCATCATCATAATCATCATCATCAACATGATCATAATCATCTCCATACTCTTCCTTGTCCTCATCTTCATCACGGCGATTGTCATTGTCATCATCATTGCTATCCTCTTCATCATCATCATCATCATCGACATGATGATCATGATCATTGTCGATTCTTAAATAAGAATTTCAAATATATAAATAACAATCAAAATGAATTACATATCCCATCATCATATAGACACATAGTCCTATTATGCATCCCATTACAAATGAACATGCTCATAATATCACACAATAAGCTCATAGTATCACAATACAATAAAAAAATATATAAATAGCAATCAAAATGAATTACATATCCCATCATCATATAGACACATAGTCCCATTATGCATCCCATTACAAATGAACATGCTCATAATATCACACAATATGCATCCCATTACAAATGAACATGCTCATAATATCACACAATAGGCTCATAGTATCACAATACAATAAAAAATATATATATTAAGACCATGGAAATTTATGGTGTGGTAAGAAGCTAGTTCCCAAGCAAGCACACCATTATCAAATAGTAAGAAAGATTTTGTTATGGTGCTATCCATACCATGATCAAATCAAGCAACTTATCCAAAACAAACTTGAACATATTAAATTCCTGCGAAATTGTATGCATGCAATGCAAAATATAAAGTGGTAAGGGTGTTTGTTTAACACCAAATTTTGTGCATCAAATATAAGGATTATGTATGTAAAGTTAAGTGGGGACAATAAATAAATAGGTGTGGAATAAGACCATGCTAGAAATAATTGTCAACCTATATCTTCGTCAAGCTAGTCATTATAATCAACACAAATGATCTCCTTCAATAACTGTCATATGGAACAAACTCATTTCATATTGGGATCCACTTTATAGTAGATCCATGGGTTTTTTTACCTATGGATGATTTTTATATTTAAAATAATTAACCATAATAAATAACTTAAGCAATATAGCTAGCTAGTCATAATAAACATATTCAACTCCTTCTACAGACATCATAGATGGCATAGTTAGTTCTGTCAACATAGCCAACATTAACTACTTTACTAGTCAATAGATTCAATTCCTTGAATAATCAACATAATCATTGTAAATGATATCCTTCAATAATAATCATAGTGAAATCCTTCAATAGTTAACATACTTGACTCTACCAACATATTCAAGATTGATAAATACAGTAAATAACATAATCAATATAGTCAACCATAATAAAAGCACAATAAACGTAGTCAATTCCTTCACTAATCATCATATGGAACAGATTCATTTTTACCAACATGGTTAACATAGTCAATTTTTTCAACACATTTAAATTAAAACTTCTTCTATAATGAACAAATTCAACTCTATAATACCCCAAATGATGGACTTTAACCTCTTTTATATTTTACTAAGTATTATTTCATTTTACTTAGGTGACTTTAGAAATCTGAGAAATTGATTTCTAATGACCATGTGGACGAGCATAGTAATGAGATGGGAGTCACATTCCCCTATGGGTTGGAGGGAAAATGCCAATTAAAATAATAATGAGAAATTATTATTGGAGAAAATGGTAAACCCTAAAGAAAAGTTTAGGGAGAATAATGAAATAAAAGAAATAAGAAAATGAGAAAATTCACACCTAAGAGAATAAAAAGTGAAAATAGAAATTCATTCACACATTATCATGATCATTATCACACAAGAGAAATGGGAGCTGAGAAGAAAAATAACCAGAGCTAAATGAAGACAAGTAAATGGGGACAGTTTGGGAGCACCAAACTGAACCGGATTAAGAGAAATCATAGCAGCTGGGTATAGCTTGGACACTTGGTTGTGTTCAGGTAGGAGAACTACCCCAAGCTTGCAGGAGCACTGCAAATACTCTGAATAGGATGTGGTTGACTGATTCTCTTATGGCGGAGGCTTAAAATCCCCTGGAGCATCCTGGAGCTCAGGAGCACTGAGTTGGATGTTGGGTTGCTTGTTGCAACAAAAGTTTCCTAAATAACTTGGGGAACAGGTCAAGGGAAAATAAAATATAAACTCTAAACTAGAGGGGAGGACTTGCTAGTCAAAGGCTGGGAGGTTTGTGCTAGGTTCCACTGGTCATTAGAATACAGATTTAAGTTTATATGCTGTATTTATATGATAATTTCTTTGGAACAATTGCTAGGGTTTTATTATGTATAACTCTCATTTACGTATGGATCATAAATAGACTTGCATGTCTCTATAATATTGTGCAGAATTGTGATCTATTGGAGACACATTAGGTTTTCATAGTTTATGTTTGATTGACACATTCTTTGTGCAGTAGGGAGACATACATATAGTTTAATTAATGATTTATAAGCCTGAGATAGGAAATATGAAATGATCATTGTTTATATTCTACCCTAAGGATATGCTGAATATATTTTAAATAGAATATGTTTCTTTTACTCAACATATCCCTATTATTAGAAGAGCATATGTTCTCATTTAATGGTAGAAATGAGGCAGACATGTAAACCTCACGGTTTACATGTCAAGCCATTGTATTAAATAAGCTTTTATTCTATCCTTGCATAGATAAACATAAATACTGTGATTAAAATGATTTAAACCTACAATGAGTGGTTTTCCATCTATTTGACAGAGTATAAATTCATATTGAATTGGTATATGAATAGAAGTTAAAATTCAGTATGGAGATCGATTTTGGTTACCATCAAAATCGCAAACAACAACAAATAAATCTCAGGATGCATTATAATTTTTCAGATGCGTTTTTATCCTGTATATGCATGCTATTTCATTCTTGTATGGAACTCAATTTCATACAAACTCTTCTTATACATAGCATTGAATATGGAATTCCATTTGGGTTCCATTACATTGTAAACAAATAATAATTAATTTACAGGATGCATTATATTATGCTCAAATGCGTGTTTGATGTATTTAATGTGCATGCCATTGATCTTGTCATAGGTCTGCGACCTTCTTTTAAAAACCAATTCATGGTACAGTGTGTGGAACCAACCATAATACAATGTGTGTGCCAGATATAAACACTGTACGCATCTACATTTTAGACAAGGGTTTATTACCCTCGGTTCTACGATTATTACACAATGTGTATAATCTCCACGACGTTCACATAGTAAGTATTTTAAAACAAACAGTGCTGAGTTTTAAATATGTTTGCGACTCTAGCTATTCCAGCTAGCATTTAAGTATGCATATACCTATGCTCGGCAAGCATTTCTGGAAATAGAGTTCTCCAAAGAACCACAAACATCACGATTTCTTTGTCGTTCTTTTCCATACTTTTAAGTGGTTGCGCCTTAATCTTCAGCATGGGAGCAGAGTGATTTTGGTCGAAGCTTGACCATGAGTGTTTAGTGAAACTAAATACTACTGGTTGGACAACCCAACGTTAACATGATTTCATTCATAAGTTTAAACGCTGAGTACACTACTGATTGAGCTACGTTTGCATACTAGGGTTATAGTTTTACCTACCGGATCACGTTTATACAGTAGTGCATTCTTTTAAACAGTTTGAAATTGGAAAATGAATGCGCACATATATATTTTGATAATAGCCCCGTTCTTTTATTCAAAAGAGAAACTAGAGACAGGAAGCAACCATGATTTTAAACCACACTGCATATGAAACCGAGCTAAGGTTGAGACATTTTTACATTATGCATTCATTATTTACAAGAAAAAAACAACACAGTCCAGCACTATCACTTTTATTTTCCAAATAGAAATCTTTTCATGGGAGAAACGTAGTGCGAAACATAGTTTGAGAATCGACAACACACTTATGTGGTCGAACCAACAATAAATATTAATAATGTATTGTTCACAGCATACATTCCACGTATTAATACTTGCATCCACCTATAGGCCAAAGCGAGCCCGCAAAACTAATTAAATACAGTCGCATGAAAATGAGAACAACGCCGAGGACCATCTTTGTTTCATGATGAAGACAGGAGTTGAATTGAAAGTCTTAAGTAACCCATCTCTAACCGTCGGGGTGTTTTCACCTGAGGGACAAAGAGATGACGGGTTACCTGGCCTTCATGGAGACTGTTCTTCTTTCCTAAGTCGTGGTACTAGCTGCGGATTTCCCAGCACACCCTTGGCGGTCGTTGCATCTGCCACATGAAAATTTAAACGCGAATCAGTATGAGCAGTAAGAAGTTAATGTGAAAAATCTTGATAGTAAAAACAATGGTTGTTATAACCGCTCACCTTTGGGTTTGAGCTAACGTGAGGACCAAGTCGTGGTTGCACCTTACCGGCATAAGAAACACGATAGGGTTAGTTTGACAACATCATTTTACAACTGAACTAACAGAACGAAACCTTGTAATGACGCGTGAAAACACTCTTTCTTACCTGCTCTACATAGATGCTTAGCTAGCTGCCTACCCGTATTCAGGGTCATGTTGAGAGCACCAATCTCCCTGGTTCGGGTTTGAGCCCTCTGCTCAGAGCATAGGTTCTCTAAGGAACCAGTCGCAACATCAAATGAGCAGCCATAGCCAAGGTAAGGGTTTTGATGAACACGATGGTACCGACTCGAGGAGGAGGTTACCTCTGAGACTAGTTACAAAATCCCATTAATGCTTGGTACATGGTAGAAATGGGTTCCAACAACTATGATAGAATCAACGGTGCCAATTCAATAGCATCATCCAAGTTTATGACCCAAATCATGATCGACGGTCGTAGACCACCGTTGCATTTATTTTAACCAGTAAGAGTATTAATGCAGTGGACGTTGGGTTTGGAAAACTCATGTGATAGATGGAACACGAGTATGCATATTCATTTGCTGAGGTGTGAGTTCCATGTCGCCGAGAGTAGAGCCACCTGCTAAGAGGGCACCCAACAGGTTTAAAACTTGGGTTCACACGTTGAAGTCTACGTGGCAGAGTTTTAAGTCAAAGAGCTATCACACAATATTAATGTCATGCGCATAATAACCATAGTGTATAGTTACAAATCATCACATTATATATGTTATGACACATAATTAGCATGACGTTTCCAAAGGGTTTGGATTTGGTCGATTTAGTCGTGGATAATGTTTTATGGTTTTACATAAAACTAAGGTTCGACTCTATGTCAACCTTTGAGCGAATAACCAACATATATACATTATATTACAATATATATGTTACGTTAATATATATATGTATTACAATTGCATTCCATTTTATTAATGTTGCTTTATGCTTGGTTATCATATGGAATTAGTTTAAGTGCTTAGAGCATATGATATAAGCCTAGGTATTTGCAAGGTAATCCTAGAGCACTAATATAAGATTAACACACAGGTTATATGTTAGTAACATAGTTATAACATATAACTATGTTATATTAAATTTGTATTCGCATTAATACTATAAGAGTTTGTATTTCATAATAATAACATATTAATGGTTTTAATATAGTTATTAATTGAAATATAAATGTTGCATATAATTTCATATTGTCGCAAATGTTTAGCATATAGTCGATATGCATTTGGTTTGTATTTGAAGTTGTTCCTAGATACTAACGTGATTATGTATAGGTACACCGCCATAGTTACAGGAGTTTTCAAGTGTCGACACTTGTATGAAAAGCGATAAAAGTAGCATGTGAAGAATAGTGCACACACAATCAGAATGATAACTAAGTAGGTTGTAGTGACAACTGGTGTTTTGTTTCGGTAATTGCTTTTAATGGTTAGAATATTTGATAAAAAAAATCACGTAGAAGAGACGTGACAAATTCTTTGAATCATCAACCAAATCAACACCTTCACTAGTCAACATAATCTATGTAAGTGAACTTCAATAATGGATGTAGTCAACAATTAACATAATCAAGTGTCACTTTTTTGCATAAGTGAACTCCTTTAATATTTAACATCTTCAACATAACCCAACTTCGTCAATAATCAATATATTCCACATATTCAACATAATCATAAATCAACAAATTATTGATATAATTAGCATTGTCAAAATACTACAACGTAACTTAACACCTTTAACATTCAACACAATCAATATATGTTAGATGCTTAAAATGTCAACATAATAAAAAAACAAATTAGTCAACATAATGAACATGTATACTATTCACTCCTCCAGTAGTAAACATAGTTGACATGCTCAACATATTGGATTCCTATGTAAATCTTGTGAAATGTTGTAAGTGTTAGCAATATTGATCCTAAATTTAAAGTTAGCTTATAGGATTATATTTTCGAAAATAAATTATTATTCTAGATTTATAATAAGTGGTAACTTATTGTAGTCATGATTACGTGATTAACTATCCATATTAGGGTTTTAAAAACTACCTTTACTCCACATTCTCTTGAATAAATCATATATGAGAACCAATAAATATGTGAAGAATCAATTTAGAACTTTTTAAGATTCCATCCAAATAATCCAAAGCCTGAATATCCTCTATATGGATTCCATCCAAATAATCCAAAGCCTGAATATGCTCTATATGGAGTTGATAAGTTTCTTGATTACTCTTGCAGTCATGATTTAAAGTTCTATTAACCTGTGGATGAAAAATATATAGATTCAAGTATTTGGGTGTTATCACCGAGAAGTTAGTTAAATTTTATTTATCATGCACTTGAATATCGTGCTTCCTACGGTTCAAAGGATCCAGTCCCTTCCTATGCATATGTTTAACCCCATCATTGAATTTAATCCTATTGTAGAATAATATAATTTGTGTTCAATACTTATCTAACTACTTTTGTGGTCATGCTCTTTTGTATCTAGTACTACCACACTCCTATCCATGGTACAAGTATACTCCTACCCTCTTACACCCTTCCCCTTCGTTAGCAGAAGGATACGTCTAGATATGGAACTATCAAACCTCCATACTGGGCACAATGGAGTAAAAGAACACAATAGTTAAAAACAACAAACAAAATAAATGAGAAGGGGAATAATCCTTGCTTCTCATTGATCTAGCTTAAGATATGATAATTTTTCAAAATCATTTTCTTTCATCTTTAATTAGAGGAATTTTCACCATTGTTGGTACTAATAGAACAAGATAAATATTCATGGAAGCACCTTGAAAGAAGAATATATATGGGAAAAATCATAGCAATCAACAACAATGTGACAATATGTCTAGTGTATAAAGTAATATTTGTTCAAATCATGTTGCTAGAGATGATTATTGGGAGGTAACTATCATCTCAAGGATTCATGTAGCACATGATATTTTAATTTTTATGTCATCATGATGTAGGAGAATTAGGGCCTAGGAGAAATAGTCGAAGATGATCGACTGGAGAAGTTGACCAGGGGGATTGCCATCGACCACTGGTGCGAAGGAGGATTGGCTGTCGAAGCCAAGTAGTCGAGTAGAAGTTGCCGATATGCAGTCGACAGAAGGAGCGAAGAGGTTGAGAGTTGACATGTCTAAGGTCGACAAACGACAAGGTTGCAGTGGAGGCGTCGATGGTCGACATGTTGTTGAACCACGACACCGATGAGTTGTGGAGAAATCCAAGTGTGGAGGACGGAGTGGACTGGCAAGCCGTAGAAGAGAAGTGAAGCTGACGGGTAAGGTCGAAGGATGACGAAGTGCAATATGGTCGAGACGTGGGGCTGACAACTGTAGCAGAGTCAGAGAAGTTTAGAAGTCAAGGAGAAGTACTTGGTAGCCATTCGGGGTTGATAAGAAAGTTATGAGCAGTTATGAAGGTGGTTGGGATCATGAAAAATGTCACCACAGGAAGAGGTTGTGCAACACGGCTAGAGGGCGCCGAAAACTGTAGGTCTGCAGGGTATGGAGGATTCAGCAGATAGAGTAAGAGCGTCTCGGTGAACGGAGTGACCTCAGGATGAGCAGCAACATCAGAGCAGCAGTAGAAGACCAGTGCGCAGGAACGTAGTGAGGAATTCAGTTCGATCAACAGAGGATCGAGACAATTAGTTCCAGTTGGGATTTAGAAGATATTGGATCCATAGCTTAGTGAGCGCTTGCATTCAGCAGAGTCTGTGAGAGGGAGAAGATCGCACATAGAGAGAGAACACATTTACTTATGTATATTTTATTAGGCTAAGGCCGACTAGTTTAGTTCATTATCTTTGTAATTCGCATTGTAATTTGATTGAAGTAATAGAATCCAGCTTCTGGCATCCTATTTACACCAAGTCTATGTGAGCGTTGTGTGTCATGTGTTATTGTTAAGCAAGAAGGTCTGGCCAACTGCACTTGTGCCAGTTGGTATTAGAGCTAAAGTATCCTGTGAGCAGGAAGGATAGCGATATCAGAACCTGGAGTTGAAATCTGGTTGAGTTGGAAGAGAATCCAATGTTGAGCAGTTGAATCCGAGGAGTCAAAAGAGCCAGTGAGTGCGTAGAACAATTCCAACTACAGTTGGGTAGAGTTGTGCATAGTTGTGAAAGTCTGATTTTGATTGGATGAGTGGGAGTTTCAACTGCGGTTGAAAATGGATCACATAGGCGTTAATGTATGAGGTGTAGGAAGAAGAGTGCATGGTGCAGTAGTCACAGTTGTTTGCGAGATGTTCGATGAGTGCATGTGAACAATGTGAAGTTTGACCAGTGAAGTCACAGCGATCAAAGAAAGCCAGAGACGTGGATGCATTCCCGATGCAATTGACCACAACAAAGAGGAAGTCGAAGAAGTGGAAGCACAGGAAGAGGCAGTAGAAGAACCAGAGGATAGATTCATCAAGCTTCTGACAGAGATGAGAGGTCGGACAAAGATAGATGTGCGTACCTACTCAGGAAGTCTGGATCCAGAAGACTTAATAGACTAGTTCAGAGAAATGGAGAAATACTTTGACATAAAGCAGATTGAGGATCCGAGATGAGTTAAAACTGCATGTCTAAGTTTGAAAGGTCACGCTTCATTGTGGTGGGACAATGTACAGGCTGATAGAGTCAAGAAAGGCAAGGAAAATATCAAGTCTTGGGACAGGATGGTCGCAAAACTGAAGTGGAAGTTCTTGTCGGGGGGCTATGTGATTTCCTTGTTCCGGAAGTTGCAAAAATTTCGACAGAAAGAGATGACCATGAAGGAGTACACAGAAGAGTTCTACAGACTGCTAGTTCGATCGGGACAAATCGACGAAGGAGAAGAAGATGTCGTGAGATATGTGAATGGCTTGAGGTATTCCATAAAGGATGAGTTGAACCTGTCGAGGTTCAGAGCGATCGGTGAATCCTATCAACTAGTTGTGAAGGCAGAAGAGAAACTATTGAGGAAAGCCTCATCGACCAGAGGCAGGATGACTGGTCGACATGCGAATACTATTTCCGCAAAAGGCCAAAGTATCAGAACTAGGAGGAAATCTATCGAAGAAAATCGCCATGTAGAAGGGACATCGACAAAGGAGAAAGCACAAGGGAACCGACGAGATGGTCGCGAGACCCGCGGTGGAGGTGCATATGGTCGAAGTGGTCCAACCAATAGAAAAGGAGATGATATACTAGCCTTAGTATTTTATAAGTGTCGAGGAGTCGGACACAAGGCATATGAGTGCCCAGAGAACCTATACGCTGTAGAGGAGTCAAAACCCAGACATCGAAAGGATGAGCAAGTTGACGAGAGGGAGAAGTTGACATCTGACAACAGTGAGGATGGTAGAAGAAAAGGTTGAACCATGATGGCTAGGAGGACGTTGGTTCAGGAGGGCCGACGCGACGAGAAAGAGCTGGCACAACGAAAGGCTATCTTTCGAACTAGAGTTCTGATTGGTGAGTGGTATTGAAAAACCATAGTTGATGGTGGCAGTACGGAGAATCTTGTGTCGACAGAGTTCATTGAAAAGTTTGGTTTGATATGTCAAGAACACCCACAGCCATACAAGATCTCATGGTTGTAGAAGGGTCACCATGTGAAGCTAACCAGACAATGCCTGATTAACTTCAAGGTTGAGAAGCTGGAAGACAATGTACTGTGCGACGTAATCCCAATGGACTCATGTCATATGTTGTTAGGGAGACCATGGTAGTATGATCGGAAGATGATCTATGATGGTCGAGCCAACACAGTCACAGTGTGGAAAAATGACATGTGGAGAACTTTGAAGCCGAAGCAGGAGGATCGAGCCAATTGCAAGCAGGGCGAGAGCAACTATTAGGAGAAGCGAGTGCTGATATGCTCAACCAAGGAATTCCTTGTGGAGGAGGAGAACTAGTCGGGCTATTTCATCATCATTCTGAAAGGACCATGTGTTGAGAGGTTGACAATGGAGAGAATTCTGGTCAAATTCAAAAATATGCTCGATGAGTTCAGGAGCATAGTAGTCAACGAAGCACCGACGGGATTTCCACCGACAAGAAGCATATCCCATCAGATCGACTTGAGTCCAGGATCGAGTTTTCCCAACAAGGAACATCATAGAATGACTCCGATAGAGAGTCAGGAACTCAATCGACAAGTCCAGGAGTTGTTGGAAAGAGGGTTGATCAGGGAAAGTTTGAGCCTGTGTGCGGTACCAACAATACTAGAACCGAAGAAGGGTGGATAATGGAGGATGTGTACAGACTCTAGGGCCATCAACAAGATCATGATAAAGTATCAATTTCCATTGCCGATAATGGATGAATTGATAAATTGCTTGAGTGGAGTGAGATACTTCACGAAGATAGACCTGAAGAGTGGATATCACCAAATTTCGGTTAGAGAAGGAGATGAATGGAAAACAACCTTTAAGACAAAGGAAATACTATATGAGTGGTTAGTCATGCCATTTAGATTGACTAATGCACCCTGTATGTTCATACGGTTGATGAATGAGGTACTGAAGCCATTCTTGGAAAATTTCTTCGTAGTGTACCTAGACGACATTCTGATTTTCAGTTGAACCAAGACATAGCACTTGGAGCACATTCGACAAGTATTGCGAAAGCTGTAGGAAGAGAAGTTGATGGTAAACCTGCAAAAATGTTTCTTCATGAAGGAAGAACTGGTGTACTTAGGATTTGTAATCTCGGGTAAAGGGTTGGTGATGGACCCATAAAAGGTGAAGGCTATATTGGAGTGGCCCGAACTGACAAGCGCGACTGGAGTGCGAAGTTTCCATAGAATTGCTAGTTTCTACAGGAAGTTCATCAAAAGATTCAGTCGGATATGTGCACCTTTGATAGAGTGCATGAAGAAAGGGGATTTTAAGTGGATAGAAGCTTCCCATAAAGCTTTCGACAAGTTGAAGGAAAAGGTGACTAAAAGCCCAGTGTTAGCGCTCCCATATTTCGACAAATTTTTCCAAGTCGATTGCAACGTGAGTGGAATGGAAATTGGAGCAGTGTTGAGCCAGGAGGGCCGACCAATTGCATTCTTCAGCGAGAAGTTGGATGATGCAAGGCAGGAATATTCTGTCTATGACCAAGAGTTCTATGCTATTGTCCAAGCATTGAAGAAGTGGAGGCAATATTTGTTTCCCAATGAATTTGTGTTGTACATAGATCACCAAGAACTGAGGTACTTTAATACTCAATCGAATTTGAATCAACGGTACATGAAGTGGGTCGAATTCCTGTAGGGATATACCTCCATGTTGCGACATAAGTTGGGCAAGTCGAACAAGGTTGTTGATGCGCTGAGTCGAAGAGTTGCATTGATGAACACGACGATAGTTCAGGAAACACAAGTAGAGTTGGTGAAGACAGAGTATGAGACCGATGAGGATTTTGCGAAAGCATGGAAGGCGAGTAGCGAACCGTGGAGTGTCGATAGAACACCATACTTAGATTATTTAATCCAAGAAGGATACCTGTTCACGTGAACTGTTATGTATTCCCAGAGGATCCGTAAGACAGAACCTAATCTGAGAACTGCACAATGGTGGATTAGAAAGTCATTTTTGCATTGACAAGACCAAGGCATTGGTCGAAGAAAAGTATTATTATCCAGGAATGACGACAGATGTCGGTAAGTGGGTACGATAGTGTCGAGTTTTCCAGTGGGAAAAATGAACAAGTTAGAATATGGGGTTGTATACGCCATTACCAGTACCGAATACCCCATGGGAGCACCTAAGCATGGATTTTGTGCTAGGATTGCTGAAGAAGTAGCAAGGTAATGACTCAATCTTTGTTGTAGTTGATAGATTTTAGAAGATGGAACACTTTATTCCATTTCGGAAGACAAGTGACGCCACAAGCATTGTTGTACTATTATTCAAGGAGATAGTCGGATTGCATGGGTTTCCGAAGAGTATCACGTCCGACATAGATACGAAGTTTATGGAACATTTATGGAGAACCCTATGGAAGAAACTGGACACGAAGTTACAGTTCAGCTCGGCATATAATCCATAGACAGATGGACAGACCGAGGTGGTAAACTGAAGTTTGTGAAACCTTCTGAGATGTTTGACGACCGATAGATCCAAGCAGTGGGAGAACGTGTTGGCGCAAGTAGAGTTTGCGTACAACAATTCTGTGAATTGGTCGACAGGTTTGAGCCCATTCCATATTGTTCAGCGACGAATCCCACATGGAGTGGTATATTTGGTCGGGGGTACCGACATAGATCATGAAAAGCGCAGATGCAGAATCATTCGTAGAGCATATGAAGGAAGTGCATGAAGATGTCCGAAAGCACATTGAAAAGAGCAATGCAACATACAAGTTGAGAGCCAACAGAAAGAAGAGGCTACAGTCGTTAAGTGAGGGAGACTTAGTCTATGCATATTTGCGGAAGGATATATTTCCGACAAGAACATTTAACAAGCTGAAGAATATTGGACCATGTAAGATTCTGAAGAAGATTTCAGACAACGCTTATGTGTTGGAGCTGCCGAAGGACTTGAGTATTTCACCAACGTTCAATGTCTCATATCTGTACAAGTTTGAAGAAGGTTCAACTAGTGGAAGTGTCAAACATTGACTGGACAGTGCAGATTCCAGATTGGCACAACAAGGAGGAAATTGCCAAAGTGTTGAAGGAACGCGAAGTTTGCGAAAGAAGGAATTTTTGGTCCGATGGAAAGATGATGAGTTGTAGGAGGCGACATGGATTTCCGAAGAAGAGTTCAAGAGACTAATAAAGCAGTCGAGTTCTTTTTCACCTGGGGAGTCTGATGCAGCAGCATCGGGGCCTAGGAGAAATAGTCAAAGATGATCGACTGGAGAAGTCGACCAGGGGGATTGCTGACGACCACTGGTGCGAAGGAGGATTAGCTGTCGAAGCCAAGTAGTTGAGCAGAAGCTATCGATATGCGGTCGACAGAAGGAGCGAAGAGGTCGAGAGTCAACATGTCTAAGGTTGATAGACATCAGGGTTGTAGCAAAGGCGTCGGTGGTCGACATGTTGTCGAACCACGACACCAACGAGTTGCGATGAAAGCCAAGTGTGGAGGACGGGGCAGACTGGAAATCCGTAGGCGCGAAGTGAAGCTGATGGGTAAGTTCAAAGGATGAAGAAGCGCAGTATGGTCGATACGTGGGGTCGACAACTGTAGTAGAGTTAGAGAAGTTCAAAAGTCAAGGTGAAGTACTTAGTAGCTATTCGATTTTGCTAAGGAAGTTATGAGCAGTTATGAAGGTGGTTGGGATCATGACAGATGTCACCATAGGAAGAGGTTGTGTAGCACAGCCAGAGGGCGCTGACAAATGCAGGTCTGCAGGGTCTGGAGGATTCGATGGATAGAGGAGGAGTGTCTTGGGGAACATAGTGACCTCGGGATGAGCAGCAGCATTAGAGAAATAGTAGAGGACCAGTGCACAGGCACAGAGTGAGGCAGTTAGTTCGATCAGCAGAGGATCAAGACAGTTAGTTCTAGTTGGGAGTTAGCAAAGATCAGATCCATAGCTCAGTGAGCGCTTGCATTTAGCAGAGGCCATGAGAGGGATAAGATCGCACACAGAGATAGCACACATTTACTTTTGTATATTGTATCAAGCTAAGGCCGACTAGTTTAGTTCATTAGCTTTGTAATCCACATTGTAATTTGATTGAAGTAATAGAAATCAGGTTCTAGCATCCTATTTACACCAATTCTGTGTGAGCATCGTGTGTTATTGTTAAGCAAGAAGGTACGGACGACCGCACTTGCTCCACATCATGATTCCTGCACCAAACATTCCATACATGCCCATTGTCAGGTAGTGGCTATTGTAATGAGGGACCAATGTTGAGTTGATGATTAAAAGGGTTCCGCAAGTAGTGGTGGAGGAGAAGGTTCCAATAAGTATGGGGTTTTATAATAGTAGGTGATTGTTAATCAAGTAGGATATTAAAAATACAAAAATATCATGAGAAAACAAATATACCCTATGCATGTTGGAAATATTATTAATAATGAGAGGGGGGTGAATCAGTATTATGCGTAGTTATGAACAATTTTCACTTTCACCAAATATAAACAACACTTATATTATACATTCATAAAAAACAATGTCATTCAATATCACATATGCAATACATAGAACAAAAATATTTTACGTGGAAACCCAAACATGATAAAACCATGAAATGATTTCTTATTATATAAAGATTACATCATGGAAGCACGAACTTCCAAAGTTCTCTAGTAACAACTAGAAGGAGGATCCAATCCCCTTATTTATAGGTTACAACCTGAAGGAACCACCAACTCTCTGATTTACCAGTATCGATTGGAAGGAGGCATTGACCCCTTACATTTACATGCACCGAACTGAAGGAAGCACCGAATCCCTATTCCTTATCATGTCCTATCGCCCTGATATGTCTATAGAATATTCTTCTTTTCCTTCTACTGATATGTGCACTCTTCAAATTTACTGCAATACATTATGTTGTGTGCATCTACTATATACTTTGATCTTGCAATTGTTGTACTGTATCACACACTTTACTTCACTGCATCAATATTATGCACTGGTTCTCATATTTCATAACTTTCGGCAATATGCACGTTGTTTCAACATACTGTTCTATTTCTACGCATTTGCAAACTCAACTGATATTGCACATCCTCCACTATTTTGCAGTTCCGTTCTTGCACATTTGTATTAGATAAATGATAGCCTTCCATGTACCATCTATGATACTTACTTTCTTTTCTCGTGCACTTGTCTCATATAAAACTCATCATACTATGCATCATCTATTGTGTTGTTATTCCGTCTTTCCACATCTATCTTAGATAAATCATACCATTCTGCATATCTTCTGCTATGTTTCATTTCTGTTCTTGCGCATTCGGCTCTCTATTGGATTATGCTATTCTGGTTCAACGAGCCATTGAAACCCCAATAATTCAAATCTTTCCAAATTAGAATACTACGAATTTCACATCTTCAATCTTAATTTCAATTATCCAACTTGGCTTCTTATGTACACTTGACTTGTGCAGATCATATGTCCACAAATTATTCATAGCATCCATTCTTCCTTTCTTTATGGTCAAGCTGACTTATGCATCTGCCACTTGTCATGATCTGCAAAACTGAGGTATCATACATTGTGGGTCTTGCACATGCTTGATCCTTTGTATAGTGGGACTTTCACACTTGGGAACCACTACCCGTGGGGTCTTTCACCCTTGAAGTACCATAGCTTGGTGGGTCTTCATGCTCACTTGACATGTCTGACCACTTCTTGCTTCTAGGACTCTTATGCACTCCCGAAACTTGTCCAACCACTTATTTTGAAACTACCTTTGAAGTATCACAACTACATGGATTGGGACTTGTGCATTTACCTTATGTACTTCTTCAAATTGGATGTATTTTATCAAACTGGATTTAATATACTTCTTCAAACTAGCACAAGGATACTGAGTCCTCTTTGACATCAGTTGAAATCAATGACAACCAAATTTCAACAACCTCCCCCTTTGGAATTGATGTCAACACTTCATGAAGCTATGCTATTCCCTACTATGAATTACTCTGTTCTATTCGCACACAAAACAATACTCCCCCTGTGTGTACTCTCCCTATCTTCTTGGCAGTTTGAACCTTTGTTCTTCTATGCAAGCTGCTATTAGTACTTTTTTGCTATCTTTTATTTCTATGTATTTCTCTATTACTTATACATGCTTCATGATATTTCTCGCTGTCACTAAAGCATGCTTCATGATATCTCTCCCCCTTTGACATGAATGGAAAATAGATGCTTTCCATGCACAACTTTAGGTTCTTGTTTATGCTCATGCTTTGGATTTGCGATTGCCTTCATGCAACTACTTGCTTCGATTACTACCCTTGTCTTCATGCTTCATTCTCTTTCCTTTTGTTGCTACATATGCACAGAGCTTAGTTTCCTTGCAACTTGTATATTAACACTGTCTTGATATTATATCACATATCACTCTTCATGCTTCTTTATTCATCTTCTTTCCACACTACAGAGTTCCTTATGCTTCTGGTTTGCATCATCTTTCATGCTGACTTCTTCGAGCATTCATTTTTCCTTTTGTCGCATCTACGGTGCTATGACGTGCGTCTTCATCACATCTTAGTATTAATGGCATACATCGTTTTTGTCTTTTCACATCTTTCCACATCATCTAAAAATTATATCTGAATATCGCACATGTTTCCTTTCGTCATCAAACTTGGAAATAAGTTGATTTGACTAATAACTCATGCAAAAAATTTTGATGTGTTGTTATTGTACTCAAGCTTTTTGGCGAAATCATTTCGATCACACAGAAAAATGATTGGGATTTCTTCTTTTTGTCCTCTTTCTCAATCTTATTCATTCATGTAACAAATTTTGATGTCTCTCTAGTGATCAACTTCAAATCGCTCGGCCATGAATGCAATTTACCTCAATGTATCTTCAATTTATTTTCATGCACACAAGGAACCACCTTCCAACTATGAGTTGAGTATGGCCTGGTTCTTCATACTGGTTCATTCCTTGTCAATCTTATTCTGAGTGTCACAACTTTTGAGTGTCCCTTCTTCATCCGCCATATCTTCTCACTTTCAGATATTTAACAACTCGTTTGACAGTCTTTGTTCAGTGGTTCAGTCGTAGTGGGATGAATTCATAAGAATGAAAGTGGATATGGGGTTTTGGCAATCCCAGATGAAAGAATCCGATTTCATGCATTGGTATGTGCTATCTCAAGTCAACCAAGGAAATTCAAAGGAATTGTCAAATTTGAAGAGGAGAATCGACTGCTTGGAGAATAAACAACAACAAACTCTTGACTTTCTAAATTTAATTCGGACGAAGTAGTGTAGCATCAACAAATCTTCTTCAACCCTAAAAATTTGTCCAATGCTACAATATTCTGAGTTCATTGAGAAAGATCCATTGGATCTTGAAATTCTCCTGTCTCAACATCCAACCAGCTATGTTGTGGAGTTGGACCTCGATCTGTGGCTCTAAGTCAATTTTGTGATTCTTAATTTTGTTCAACACAACTCCCATCATTGTAGTGTACTTTGATTGTCGTTAGGCCTTAGCATGCTTCCTCTTGATACTTCCACTCTGTTTCCTGCAATAGAGGTCTCATGTAATTTTGTAAAGGAAACTTTTGAATATAATACATAATTTGATTAGTAAGAATGTTGTATCTGCATGTCATGTCCCTAAATTTTGCTATGGTCCATGGGGATGATTTTAGCCTAAGTCACCTAGGCATTAATTAATTAATTAATGGATGGATGAAGAAATGGACTTATGGAATATGCCTAAGGGTGAATTTGTGGAATTAAATGGATAAGGTGGCCCCCCCATGAAGATATTAATCCCCAAACTAAGTGCTAAGGTGAATTATTTAATTAATTGGGAAATTTTGGGCTAGGCCTCTAATTTAATTAAATAATTACTGATTTTGGATTTTGGAGTGAGGAATTAATTAATTTTATTAATTTATTAATATTTTGGCAAGTGGATGATGTGTGCAAGTGGGCCAAGAGGGAATGGCCTCGAGGATAATGTTGTTAGATCAAAATTGGAGGTCAGAAAATAGCAAGGGATGAAAAGCAGGAAAGTGTAAGATGTTAGCAAAAAGAAAGAAATGGAAAAAAACCATAAAAAACTAAGGGAGGTCGAAATTTCCAAAAGAGAACTCAAATTACAAAGCATGAAAGTTTACAAGGAAGGAACCATCTTGAGACAAAAAGGGGCACAGTTTCTAAATGAGAGAAAAGGTGTAAGAAGAAAGTAAGAAAGTATATCCACTCATGGGTGACCCATTCGTACAGGTCACTGAGCCAATTAAATTGCTCAACAGGTCAACATGAATTCTATAAAAGAATGCTTCCAACTACCATTAACAACTTTTGTCATTTACAATTTTCTATTGAGAGCTCTGAGCCTCTCTTGGTTGAGTGATGTGCCTCAACAGGATTTTCTTGCGAGATGTGCCCCAAGAACCCATAGTTTTCAGTGAGTAATATGAAGGTACAAAATATTTTATTGCAGCCAATAACATTCATATCAGTCTATCATTGAAGATCCATAGTCAGCTCAAAGAGGAGATCATTTCTACAAGAGAATTGCAGCTAGTTTTGGAGGAAAATCACCAGAAGAAGAAGATATTATTCAGTGGCTATTCCCAGAAACTTCAGAGAGACCAGTGGGATATTATTTGCAGATATAATAGGCTTCCCATGTTCATAGATCAACTTCATACCTGATCTCCACCTCCTTCTCCCACTTATACATCTATCTCAGCTAGATTTGGAGGAGTTTCTCTTGGAGGAGAGAGCTAGTTTGGTGAACGCACCCCAGTGAAGATCAAAAGCTCAGTGTGCAGCAATATCAAACATATGACCTGTAGATGGTCTGATAATCCACTTCAGAACAAAGCCAAATTAATCTCCCTACTTCTCATATTCATTCTCCATCTATTGTAATGAAAATCTAGCCTGTGAGGCATTGTAACTTTGGAAGGCAATCAGATAATTGAAATTAAGTGTTCTGAAGTTATATTTCGACTTATATCTGTTAAATATCATATATCAGATGTTTATTTCATATCAGAATAGAGTTAATGAATTATTGGAGTAGTTTGATGAATAAAATTGCAAGACTAGCTAGTTGGGTGCTTATTCTAGACTAGTTTTACCATTATGACTGCTAAATCAATTCTGAGCACCAGTTTGACTCCCTGTCAGTTGTATGAGGTTAATAAATCAGTTTAATTCCCATATCATCCCCTGTATTAATAATTTGTATGCATTTAGCCTCATTTGGAAGAGCCTGTAATTTGACTAGCTCAGTAGTCCACAATGTGCATTTGACCTCCCAATCACTCCAAACCTTCCCAAGTTCACTAATACATTATTCCATAGAAATCTATAAGATTAATTGACTGTTATGCCTCTATAATAAACTCTGATAACCCTCACCCAGTCTTGTTGGCATATGCTAGAAGCCCAAGAAGCCCCGAAGTAGGCAATAGTGTTGCTCTATTGCTGAAAAGTGAATGGATCTAGTACTTTGTGCCAAGGAGTTCTGATCAGACATTATTTATCTACTGCTGCACACTCAGCCATATAAAATCCAGAACTGGAAGTCAATCCCACTGTCCTCATTCCTTGTTTCAGTCCCCCTCACTTACATCCAACCCAGCTCCAGAAATTGCCTAAAATTTACTAGTCAAATTTTGTTAAAATTTGGAGTTAGAGATAATATTTTGGACAAATATTGGCTGGAATATTACAGTGATATCATAGCACTTTCCTTGTCTCATATCGTGGAAAGTAACTCTCATTGGAAAAGTAGCTCAACACTATCTTCAAGTTGCAGTTGTGGAATTAGTTTTATGTCATGGAAGATTCAGACTTTGAATTATATGAGGAAGAAGATTATTTTTATGAAGAGTATGATAATTATGATGAGCAGTATGAAGAATATTGCAGACAGTATGAGGAATATAATTTCCAAGAAGTACCTTCCTCAAGTACCTCCCATGAGATCATAGTTGGAAGAAGAGACTATGGTTATTCTTATAACGACATGGATGGAAAAGTTGCATGTTCCACAGACAGAGATCAACCTACTTCTGAAGAATGCCTAAAGAAGTAAGAGATTCATTGGATGCATGTGTTTTACACCTCACAAGAATTTTTGGATCCTCTTTAAGAAGAGCCTCCAAGAATATTCATCCTAAGACAACCAAGGAGAAGCAAGACCCAAAAACCAATCATGAGATTGTTGACAGAATGGAAGAAGAATCTACTGCAAGATTCTATGCTGAGGATCTCAAGTTCACCTCATAAGAGATTGGTACTATTAGGGGTGCTGAGCCATATTTTGGATCAGATCCCAAAGAAGAACATAAATCAGATCCAAAGTCCCCACATGAGCTTCACATGGAAGCAGGGAAAATTTTAGGGGCTAATCTTATCCCATGGGATAAATTTAGGGGTTTTAATTTTTTAGTGGGCTATTTTTTAATTAAACCATCATTTACTATGATTAGCCCAATTTTTATATATTTACTTTTAATAAATGGCACATTAGCCCCATAAAATATAAAAAGAGACCCTAAATCTAACCATTTAGCCCTTCTTTGATTAGATTTGGAGCTCCCATCGCCCGTAAAATAAGCCCACTCCCTCTAATTTGCCCAAATCTGTAGAAATGATAGTTGCTGAGGGTAAATTCGCCCTTGAGCAATAATGGAAATCAGATTTTTTGGTAAATTCATCCATATTTTGGTTTTTTGTTTTGCCAGATCTCAGAATTTCAGGCCTTTGGAGCAAGCAACCAAGTTGTTCTCAAGCTGCTCTGTCTTCATTCAACTTCCAAGAAAACGACCTGAGGCCTTGATCAAGGTTAGTGTAACTGTACAAACCGCCTTCTATTTCTTTTGGTGTTCTCTCTTGTTCCTTTCTATTGATAATTTCAGAAGCTACACTTCTATTTCTCTTGGCATTCTCTCTTGTTCCTTCTATTGGCGTTATCATTTTAAACTAGCCATATTCAAACAATAATTGTCAGTCTTTTTCAACAATTTGTTTTAATGGAGCAGTCAGTGGTGGTAATATTTCAACTAATCTCCCTCTCCAAACTGATATATCAGTATCTGCTACTCAGGGTGATGGCCAATGATGAAACCAACTTCCTTCAACTACGAATTCTAGAATGAAATTCACCTAAAAAAAATGTTGGTAACTACGACTTTACAATTATTTTAATCTATCTTCGCTTTTGAGCAGCGTATTCTCAACTCTCCAATGTGTCAACTCTCCAATAACAGTGTGAGAACTCTCCAATGTGTCAACTCTATAACTTCAATATGCCTTCAAAAGCATGTTTCTTCACAAGCATTGAATATGGGTTCAAACTTCGCAGATTCGCCGACACTCAAAGAAAACATAACATGGATTGAGTAGCATTATATGTTAGACAGGAGATGGTGCAGAGGTAGATGTTGCCATTTCTGTCATACTTTGACTAGCTTTACAGAAGATTGATAGTTGCAGTCGATGCCAGAATAAATTATTCAAAGTCAATCTGTTCGTATCATGATATCGGATCGAGGAGTGATAGTTGCAGTCGATCTAATCTTGGAGACTTTAAACTATTGTAGATTCACTATTCATTTGAAACCCTACCTTGTTTGTGTAAAATTCTTCAAAATCTTGAGGGAGCGACCAGATCGTGGCTCTGCCTTTATTTTTATGTAACCCTTGAATTTATTGTGAAGGTTTAGTGATTCAGTTACTGCGAATCTTATACCCTATCTTGTTTCTATAAATTTGGATGTAAGGACCCCCAGATCCAATCTACCTTGATTTTATTTAAATTTCTGCGGTCATTTTACAATTCCTTTTGATAGCTCTCTGAAAACACATTGGTATTTGCCAGACCCGAATTACAAGAGCGCTTAACCTTTCAACTCTATGTCTTAACATACATCTGGGGATACGTTAAGGGTAATCGCCTTATTCCATTTCCATTTCTTGAATTGATGTTTCCAGAAATCCCACTGGCATTTGCAGATTGACATTATAATATGAAATTCTGAGAATACAGACCGATTATATAACAGTTCGGTGAAATATTATGATGAAATGGAACGTGACGTGTTAATGTTCAGCAAAGAAATCATTCGATGATGATTTGGCATATGGGAACTGTTTTAATTGATAATTACAGTGGAATGTGAATCGATTCGAAGAGTGAAGAAAAGGCAGATGGAGGAGAACATAAAAGAGGGGGTGTTATGAATTAAAATGTGTGAGAATAGGGAAGCCGGGATCCGAAATTGTGTGGAAGCTGAAATGAAAAGCAGTGGAACAAAGTTGTTATGACAGAAAGAAGACACCAGTCACAGAAGATGGTAGTTGGAGCAGCGTAGACCTGAAGAAATGAGCAAGAAAGCTAAACAAAGGAACAATAGAGTAATGCTGAGAATATGAACAGAATGGCAAAACAGAGGAACAGAAGAGAGTGCTGAACAAGTTGAACAGAGCAGAGTGTTGTGGTAAGCAGGGATACATCTGTACAATTGTAATTTGATTCATTTGTAAAGTCTAGCAATTAAGGGTGGTAGGGAGGTGCTAGGGGAGACTTTATGTCTCTGTCTGCAAGTGGGTGCTTGCAAAAGTTGAAGGTTGATGCCTTCACCCAGTTGATGCTGGGTTAAACTGGAAGTTGGTGCTTCCACCCAGTTGGTGCTGGGTTACAGTGAGAGTTGGTGCTCTCAGCAAGTTAGTGCTTGCATTCGGAGGTTGCAGCCTCATTGAGTTGGTGCTCAACTAAGAAGAGATGTACAGCTGATAAGCCATTGACTTCCTAAGAAGAAGAGGTTTTTCCCTTAAGGGTTTCCTCGTGAAAAAGATGGGTCTCCTACTTGTGTTTGAATGATGTGTTGCATGCCATATGGTTATTTATTTGATTCTGTTTTCATTACAGGAATGAATGTCACATAACTTCAGTGATTCATAGTTAAAAGAATCAAATGGTTTAAAATTTGTTATTTAACTAATTCACCCCCTCTCTCTGTTAAATACCTGTAACATTATATCCCTCCCACATATGATACACACCAATATAATGAGCACAATGATTTCATAAGCAACTGATTTTTTTTTAAACTTCAACCGACTGTAAATTGTTGCGGCTCTCATGATAACAATAAATTCCTTATAAATCCCTTCAAAGTTGGCATACAGTGTTTAAAGAAGAACAATTATAAATAAAGCAACGCTATATCTCACTTTAGCTCGAGCGAATCAATGGTTCCATTGCAAAGTAACTCGAGTTTCAGACTCCTTTGCGAATATTTTATGACAGAGTAGTGCGGGGACAGTGTGGGGACATGCTAAGCTTCAAACCTTTTTTTAGATAGATTCAAACTGTTGGAACTACATAATTTCTCCAGACTTTATCGAATAACAAGCTCAACAAATAAAAAAGGTGCTATGAAGTATAAGCACTAAAAGTAAAAAAAAAAAAATTCACTGCTCTCTCCTTTTAATTAAAAAACATCCCATAAAAAATTTCTTCATGAAAGAATAATCCCTTTTCCACACAACCTTTAATTAACCCAAGAAATATTTATTTATCCCAATAAGAACAGGAAATAATAACTTACAATTATAAATTCAAATGCTCACGAGGAGGTAAAAATTCTTGTTCCTAGAACTAGTCACAAGTGCAAAATGAAGTGTTGGTGTAAATGGGATCAAGTGAATATAATGGGTCTGATCCCTAAAGGATAATGCAAATGAAACTCAAGTTGAGGTTAAATTTGTCTAAATGTTGTTTATTACCTTCATTGAATTATGAATATATTAGGATGGCTGTCTATAGTGAAAATGACAATGATATAGGTCAGAATTTAGAGATGGGCACAGCCAACATAGCTGAAATTGGGTTAGAGTAGAAAAATTTTACTCGTTGTGGAGAACATATGGTTGATTCTAGCTTGAATACTTTAAGTTGTACAAATTATGCATATGGATTCTAGCTTAAATTTAGTACATCAAATTTAGCTTCATGGTTACTGGGTACTTGTAGAGATGGTGTAAGATAGATAAGATAAGATAATTTTATGAATGTCCAACTAATAAAATTCCTACTCGAATTTAAAACAAATAAAGAGAAAATAAGGGAACCCACTGGAAATTTGAAGAAGTTTCTGGAAATGGCTAGCAAGCTGGATTACAAGAACACAAGATTACAGATTCAACGAGACGAACTAGTTAACTGTTTCAAACCAATCATATCCCATTAACCGTTTCTAGAGAGTATTTTTTTAATGACGGTTTTGATTACTGTCCAAACCAGGTGAAGGAAGTTGGGCAATTTTACCTTGGCCTTGTAGCTCTGCGTTTCAAAGGCAGGAGGTCACGCGGAGCACACAATTAAATCAAACATATAGGAAAGTTTATCCTGAGCACAACCAGTGTGCATTTCATTTACCATAACACATTCTTCATATGAAGTTTAAACAATTCTCAACTCGAAAGCATTTAAGGATAGATTTTCACACAAAATAGGAAACATAGGAAGATACGATTGCACTGATTATATTATCACCCAATGTATGTTGAAAAATTTAAGTGATGTTAGAGTAAGACTAACAGGATGGATCACATGGGAATCAAGATGAGCAATAACTAAAGAATTCATAGTATACAAAGGAGTTGCATACTGGGAAAAACAACTGATCTGCCCACGGTCTTGAAATTATGATAACAAAACAAACTAAACGTGTGTTAGTATAAGAGCATTATTAACTACAGCCCGAGAATGGAACTATTCCCAGGTCTCACATTGAGGGAGACAACATTAGTTGCATCGAGACAAACATAATAGACAAACCGAAAATTGAAAGATGGCTTTAAGAAACAAAATTCAGAAAGGGTGAAATGTCCCATCATCAAAGTGATACAAGAAACATAGTGAATGGATGAGTAATGTTTTGTGTTGGAAAAAAACTTGCAAGGTCAAGACAAATTCTAACTACCAATGAATCAAAATTCAAAATTGATTTAAAATTCAAAGATCCGGAAGGATGAAGAGATGGAAGGATGAAGAGATTGATCAGGAAAGGTGAAGAGATTTATTTGTAATACAAAAATACCAAAGTATTTAGGAATAAATGGATATCTTATTGAAGTTCCTGATTGTTACAAGGACAGAGGCTGAGTTCATACTTTAAATACAAATTTTGTTTCGAATCCATAAGAAATCATCCAAAAATTTCCACTATTTTTATGGGACCAATGCAAGATTCCCCCATAGTACATCAACATTAGTCGTAGGAGGAATAGGAGGCTTGGAAGGGTAGAGGCATGGCACGGTAGAGGAAGCTCAACAAGTATTCCATGAGATGCCAGTGCAGGGTCTAAGCCCCGATGTTGTGTCATGCAACACATTGATGGATGGATGCCACAAATTCAGAAATCCCGAGGAGGCAATAAAGGTATTTTAATAGATTTATTTTGATGTTGTAACATATTTAGCAGTAATAATGCCTCCTGAGGAAAGTACAATAGCAAGGGCCAGATATGAGTTCCATGAATGACAGAAGGGTTGTCATCCTAATGTTATTACATTTCCATGCCTTATTTACAGGGCTTGTGCAAGACAGGCAAAATTGGAGCCATAAAAGAACTGAATGTGTGTCTGCAAGGAGTCAAAAGATTCTTGCGATCACATCTTCAGTAGTTATGGACACTCTGCAGAGCGTAATTTTCTTGATTCTACTGAGTTGCTTCCTGCCAATTTCTGAAATTAAAGGGAAAAGATAGTGTTGTATGAATTGTTGAGAGTTTTTGTTAGGAATTCAATATCCCTGGTCGATAGGGGTCATTTTGTCATACCATGTGGGTAATGATCCAAATATTCTGCAAGGAAGGGGACTGCAAGCTTGTCTATGACAATACTGTTATATTGGCTAGTAGTAGTACTGGCTTCTTGAATTGTAGAAAGTGAAAGGCGTTTGCAAGAATGCTAGATAAGGCTGTAGCTAACCATTTGCTCATAGATTTTTTTATCCTATGTGGAAAAGACTTATGTAGATACATTACGGTTGGGGCAACTCAATCAGTTATTGGGTATTGTACAAAATTGTATACTACATAAGGTACGTGCACTTTGCAGGAGTACAAGAAGTTTACATAAGGTACGTGCACTTTGCAGGAGTACAAGAAGTTTATAATATTAGTAGAATCAGTAATTTATTTTCAGCAAGTTGGGACATATTGATTATTTAGTTTTGAAACTATTTGTTTTGAGGTCTTTGCAAGCAAGAGGAAATTCCATTAAAGTAAATGAAAGAATACACCGGATAGATGTTAATTGAGATGGAACCCTTACAGGATAAATTTAGCACAATGTTTTTCATTTTGATTATTTTTCATGGTTTGATAGTTTCAGTGTTTAGTAACAAAGGATAGCAATTCATTTTCCAAGATTCATTTGGCACATGAATCAATGGAGGAGAAATAGCATTTGCCAAGATCACTTCTTAAGTGTTGTGGTTCCACAGTTCCACTCGATCAAAATTTGCAATTTCCTCTTCCTCTTCTAAAAAATATAATAGAATACTCCTTTCTTGATTCTATTATTATTTTTGACATTTCATCTGACTTCGTGTTTCTCTTCTTTGACCTCACTTTAATTATGCCAATGACAATTGCATGATCTGTATGCCTTCTTGTATCTTCTTTACATACAACAAGTTTAAACGATATGCAGATTACTATTTTTGACAATTTGTTTTATGTCAACATCCCCGATTATTGCTTGATGTTGTTCTCAACCAATGTAAGGTTTTCCTTATTTGTATCATGCTTCTTAAAGTACATTGCCCATTTGTAAAATCTAAAGCTGCAAAGCAACTCTTCCAAATTCATGCCATATAAAGTAGGGGAGAGGGTCAGGTGGTGGGGAGGGATACCATTTCAACCACATCGACTCTTATAAAAACCAGTAGAGCATTCATCATTGACTTGGCAGTTAAAATATTTCATCTGAAGGTCTGGGAATTTGTACAGAGCCACATCAACATGTTCTTTTAAGGGGTTTTTAATTGAGTATTAATAGAACCCGCCTCATGGTTGACACATATTCACTCCAAAATTTGAATGGTGGAATACCATTAATTGGACAATGTTTTGGATTTAATGTACACCTCATATGAGATCTTCAGAGGCTGATGGTTCACTGGCACACAAGTTGGTTTCTTAACTCCACAGTGGAGTTGGGTTCATTGCATTAGGAGATAGAGGCACTGTGAAATGGTTAGCTTGTATAGTTTCATAGAAACCCTAAATACTATGGAAGAGCATCTTTCTCTGCAACCAGTGCTCCCATAGTTGGGTGCATGTTCCCACTTCCCCCTTGAGCACAATATTCATTTCAGCGTTTGAATGGGGAGTGGCCATATCATGCAGCTTTTTCCCATCATTGGAAAATTCACACCACATCCTGTATCATTCTGTGTCTTTTGATCTGGTTGGAAAATGCACCGTGCAACCTGCACCATAATACCGAGTGTTACCCCCACAAACTAGCACTTGAGATTTAAAGTCCAAAATAACATTAATAGACTATGGGAAACTAAAGAGGGAGGCGACTCTCACCTCACCATCCCTCTGCTCACATTTTAGGTTAGCCTTAAACTAACTCAAGTGGGGAATCCCTCTATGATTTTTAAGTCAAAGATAAAATGGATGGTCTTGTAAGGATTATTAACTTAGAAGTATGATTATGAAAAGTAGATTTGCAATATTTTATTGTTCATATTTTTGGGCAGCAAAAGGACTTGTTTGTGACTGTGAGTATATGATTCATATATGTAGAATTTAATTATACTTTTCAGCTCTATTAACTTTGAGAATTCAGGATGCGAATTTGGGCTTTTACACCTTAGGTGAGGGTTTAGGCAGTAACACACCAAGCTATTTCATGCGATGCTTGGTGGTTCAGGTTAGTTTGGTATCACCACGAATGCTCAAATTTCCCTTGAGCCCACGCCACACAGGGTGAGAATTTATCAATTTTTAGGAGATTTATTCACGTAAATTTATAATTACATACCCTACCTAATATTCCTCTAGACATCCGCTCTTTGGTTTGTAAGATCCACTCCCTTCAAGATTTCTTGTTGTGTTTTGTTACTGATAGTACTAGATAGAGAACCAGCTTTTACATATCTCCAAAATATCTTTCCTTCTAAGGATTTATTATTCAATACCAGAAATTTCCATGGATGACTTACTGTTTCCTATTTGTTATTCATATAATATTGAAAACTGGAATAAATGAGGGTGGGTTTGGTTTCTAAATCATAATGCATATCTTTAAAATGGAGAAAGATTCATCTTATTTCCATGGATGACTTACTGTTTCCTATTTGTTATTCATATAATATTGAAAACTGGAATAAATGAGGGTGGGTTTTGTTTCTAAATCATAATGCAGATCTTTAAAATGGAGAAAGATTCATCTTATTTCCATGGATGACTTACTGTTTCCTATTTGTTATTCATATAATATTGAAAACTGGAATAAATGAGGGTGGGTTTTGTTTCTAAATCATAATGCAGATCTTTAAAATGGAGAAAGATTCATCTTTCAGTGTCAGACTCAAAGGAGATGCACATTGCCAATATCTGTTTTAAAATATGAGGTAAAGACATGTGGTTATGCTTTCCCAATTGTATTGCACTTTGTGCATTACGACACAGTAACTTTTTGGAATTTATGTTTGGGATGTAATATGTAAAAAAAACATTACTGTAATGTGACCATGTTCTTTCTCAACCTTGTGGATTTTCAACACCCTCCTGCTTGATGTCCTCTCGTCAAATATTTTCAGTCTATTTATGTGGACCATTGTTCTGTTTGAATTTTGTTAATAATCCTAATATTTGAAGTTTGTTAAGATCTTACTTTATCTCAACATCAAGTGGACCTCATTCTGAACTTTCTAGAATGCCATCATGCAATGAAAATTTTTGATTTGGATTTTCCCTTCATTAGAGTTAAAATAATATGTGAAACCTATTAGGCCAAGATACAAGCTGAAATTTCCCCACCATCCAGATGTTCCTATGACATTGGGGTGTATGCAAATGGAAGTGATATGACACAAGGATTCAAAGTTTTTATCATGAAAAGACGAGCATGATCTGCTAACCAATCAGTCAATCCATATTGTTAGATTTATGAGAATAGACTACCATGGCTTAAATAATATTGGCTACTCTATCAATTCGTGAATGGATTGAACATGCATTTAGAGTGCTGGATGCTTTTTTGTTTTTGGATTCTCACATACCTTTGTATTAAATTATTAATTCATTACCACATGATACTTGTGTTGGTCCTTTTGTTTTAATTTGCTTTAAAATGATAACTAGAATATTGGAAAATTGTTGTTTGTATGTTCCCTCTGTAAACGAGAAGGATTGTAATGGGAATGGACTAGAATGCTCTGTTTAGAAATGTAGCTCACATAATAACTTCTTATACAGGTTTGGTGTGAACATGAAGGAAGTGGTTAGAGACATTTCAAAAATAAATATTTAAGAAAAGTAGGCAATTAATTCTATTTTGTAATTCACTTTAGGAAAAAGTGAAAAGTATTATGTTTTGCACTCGAGTCTAATAAAATGTATTTAGCACATTAATGACTTAGATTAGAGTTCAATCTCAATCATTAATCTTAAGTTGAGATTAAGGTTTTGTTACAAAGCATAAATATAGATAGACAAGTGTAATATCTTAGTTTTGACCCTTGGAATGTATAAAATAATAATATGTAAAATGATGCAATATGCTATTACCTAGAACCTTGTTTTATAGTAGAATTAGAATGAGACATTATTTGTTGAAAGTAGAAATTTTATCTGTATACAGAATTCCAATTTTTATCTTTTGCAACTTGTTATTACACGAGCTTTAAATTGCGTTGGCCTCTTTGGTGTTCGCAGATTGGTGCAAGCATTGTTAAATGAGCTTTGAGCTACCCATTGAAATTAGTTGCAAAGAATGTTGGAGTTAATGGAAGTATTGTGGCTGAAAAGGTCAGGACAAAACCTGCCACAATTTCCAATTACTTTCATGCTTATTAGATTGATGCTCATTTTTAATGCATGAAAACTAACTTTTGTTGAGTGTCATCCTAATTGCAGATGGTTTTATTTGTCTATTGACTTCACTTTTTAATGTATGATAGATTTAAATTATATAATTGATTTCTTGGCTTCTCCAAGTTCTTTCCAGTGATAATCCCAAATATGGTTACAATGTTGCTACAAGCAAGTATGAAGATTTGATGGAAGTTGGAATAATTGATCCAACTAAGGTAAGATGTTGGATCATTTTTGTTCCTGATATGTGGAGTTGTACTAGCATTTACATAAATATATTTGTTAGGATGTATGGGTTATATTTAGCTTTTAGAGTTTCGTGGATTTTATTTTGCATTTTTTAGTCTTTTAATTATTTGTGTTTATGATATATATGAAATTTAATGCAAATGGCTTCTGTGAAAGTGAACTGTTCAAATTTTAGTAGCAATATGATGCACTGAAACATAATTAACCATGATCTTAAACCTCAACACACATAAAAGCATAATTATTCATTGTTTGTGCATGCTGTTGGCCATAATTTCTCTTTCTTTGGCCATTTGTTGGTATTTTATACTTGGTATGGCTATATGTTGTTTTTTGGTGTGTTGTTAACTACATATATGCCAAATTTTGTAGTAAATTTGCTGCAAAACATTCTCAATTGTTGTGCTTGAAAGCAGGTGGTTAGGTGTTTCTTTGAGCATGCAGAATCCATGACAAATACCTTCCTAACATCGGATGTTGTCGCGGTTGACATAAAGGGACCAGAACCTGCTACTTTTCCAAACCCCATGGAGAACTCAGGTCTAGCATAATAAACATTTGATTATGTGCCTGTTTTTTCAATTATTATTTCTTCGAATGAAGGGATTGCATGGGTTTAGCTGTGAATTTTATCTAATAGTCAGAATATGATTTTGTTGCAGGTTGTGGGTACTAGATACAAATATGACCAATCATCCAAATAAAACGATTTTTTGATGTTTTTGTTTGGAGATGAGCCCTTATTGAAGGGGGTGCTTTAATTACACAGTGAATGGTGTGCATGAAAAACATGACAGGAACTGTATTTCAGCCAAAAGGGCTGAAAATCGACATTTTGTAGAAAGGGGATGGGTAGAGTTTGGCTCCTTGCATTTCTTTGGCAAGTGCTTTCTATTTGAATATAAATTTTATGGTTATAATATAGTTGGGGTATGATACTTGTGAGTTGCATTGTCAAATAGAATGTGGTTCTATTGTTGTTTTTCAATTTCATTGTTGTTTTTCAAGAATATTCCCAGAGTATGGTGAATTTCTATGTACTGTGATAGTTAGAGTGAGGTACCAAACTACCACCAAAAGAGGGCTTGCTATGTGATAATTTATTAATATTTATCTCCTATTAGTAATTTTTAAATATTTTTCCTATTACTATATATGGTTTTAAACTTTATCGAATTTTTTTCCAAGAATTCACAATATTTTATAATTTAGTAAAATATTCGCCAAGTCTTTATAAGGTTTTATGATTTTGCGAAAGATTCACAAGAATTTACAAGGATTTATAATTTAGTGAAAGATTCACCAATATTGTACAATATTATATAATTCAATGAGAGATTCGCCAAAAAATTATATATAAATAATATAACATTGATAAAATAGCCTTCTTATTTTCCTGTATATCATGGGTATTCGCCCAATTATTATATATAGAAATTTAGTGGGGTGTCTTAAAATTTTCCCTGCATGGAAGCAGAAGTTGACCACACATTAGTTAGATGTGAACTAGTAGAATCGGTGGCAGAACAAGGCACCATAACCCCACCCATTGAAGAGAGAAGCATGATGCAAAGGTATGGACCACTTTCAGATTTTTGTACTAATTTGTGTCATGATGATGTTGCAGCCACATTAGAGGATAATTATTGCATAAGGTATTCCCGGGATGCTAAGTGTTAGATCCTTAGTGATAAGGGTGAATGTAGTGACTAGGATGAATCATTAGAAGGGTGTTTGCAGGATGCCTACATGGTCGAAAGAGAACCTACTGAGGAATGTTTTAAGTGTGAGGAAGCATCTAAAGATGTGTACTCTCACATACATGTGGGAGACATGGATATCCTCATTGATGAAGGTGTTGTGGGTGCAATATCCATGGATAAAGAAGAAGGTCTTGCAGCAACACAAACTGAAAATGAGAAATTGGTGGAAGACCAAACCACCAACATACCATCACAAGGAGGGGAAAATATAACACATGGGAGTTTTGTAAATTCGGTTCTTTATGTTGCTATGTGTCATTCTGATGGGGCAACCACTTTTGAAGAGAAGATGGCCTTGGTTGAACCCCCAGGGGTCGAGGCTCCTGAATTTGGGAGAGCTGAAAATTGGAGAGAAAGCCTTACTGGTGCACCAGAGATGAATGAGCACCCCAGTTGCAACCAAAGATCTGATATTCATGATCTGAAATATGAATATCTTGCAGCCCCAAAATATGGATCAACTTTCATAACTTCAACAGAATCAGCTGAAGTTGATCCTAGGAAGCTAGAAGAAGCGAAGGTTCATCTGCCAGAACCTCATTTCCTTGAAGGGACACTGAAAATGAATGAATGCAAGATCCAAGAAGCCCTTAAAAACCTCAATGACACACATGCATTAATGGATAACCTTTTTTGGAATTTGGGGTAGCAGTCTTCCATGAGAGACATGGAAGAATTTCATAAAGCCATGAAAAGCATAAAAGGTAAATTCTTGAACCTGCTTTCTGATAGAGATAGTTTGTTGGAGCTTGTAGAATTGTTTCATGGAGCATCCTCGAGGGATGATGGAGATATCAACAAGCTCAATGATGAATTGTGGCCACCCAAGATTCTTTGAGAAGCACTCAAATTGCCCTCTAAGTATCCAAGACAAAGATATTGCAGCTTCATGAAAAGTTGCAAAGATCCTCCCTACCCTCCTACACACCATTCAGTCAGCCTCATTGGGATGAAATAATTCATGATCATATGGAGGAACCTCATGAGATGGTGGATCATGAGGATCATTTATCTTTACATGTGCTTGACAAGTGTGCAAAATAGTTTGATCAAAGCCAAGCACCTGATCATTTCCTAAGGGAACTTGAGTTGTTCCTTGAAGACAGTCACTCTCCCATGGAAGAGTGGGATGAGAGCACCCAATTTGGGCTAGCCAATAATGAAGAAGTTGCAGCCATAAGTCTGATTACTGAAGTTTGCATACATACAAAGAAGGTTCACATTTCTTTCCCACATGTCCTAGATTCAACAATAACAATGGGGAATGAACAGTGGGCGAAGAAGTTTTCTGGTTGATGCCACATGTATAACAGGAGGATCATGATCTGTCCCTATGGGAGATAGATCCTATTGCAGCAGAGATGGATGATTTTAGCTCATGTGAGTCAACAAGCAAGATATCTGATTCACCCACTGGATGGATGGATAGAGGTATCACTGAAAAGGAAAATCTCGAAGGTAAAAGTTTTTTGTCTTTCTACAAGAAAATTGTTTTTAATGTTGCTGATTTTTCTATGATTTGCAAGCAACAGAAAGGGCCTAATTTGCAGCCATTAGATACTTCCAGTACATATTCACACAAGGCTCAGGTGTACAAGTGCATATTAGAAATTTTAATGAGCATTGGAAGAAGAGAGATTCCAACTTGGTATTGGGATCATGGCATCTTTCAAAATGCCATAATTTTTGGAAGAATGCTGCACAATCCATGGGATCCTGGCATTCCTTGGGTTCAAAGTTTATTCGTGATGTCATTTGGGCTTGGGAGAGAGCACCATAAGCAGTGTGATCCATGAGGGAAATCCAGTTTGCTTTTCTTAAGATCTACATTTGTTGAATGGTGGACTAGTTCCTTTCATGGGGAACTGCATGATGGACCAAACTCTTGGGGGAAGACATGAGCAGCTTATGATCAGAGTTGAGTGGCAATATCATGATGGACCCACTCAAATTTAGTTGGGTATTTTTATAGATATATGGAATAATTGAAGCATGCTTGAGAGAGAATATGTTTCAATTCCATGGAATTGATGGGACCCATGATTCTGATGATTTCTATTGTGGTACAAGAATGGATGACTATCGTGGTCACCAATAGGAGGAGAGATAAAAAATTCATAAGTATGCTTGGATGGAATTGGAGTATTAGTTCATGGACTAAATTGCTTGAGGACAAGCAATCTTGGGAAGGGAGGACTGTCATGTCCCCAAATTTTGCTATGGTCCATGGGGATGATTTTAGCCTAAGTGACCTAGGCATTAATTAATTAATTAATGGATGGATGAAGAAATGGACTGATGGAATATGCCTAAGGGTGAATTTGTGGAATTAAATGGATAAGGTGGGCCCTCCATGAAGATATTAATCCCCAAACTAAGTGCTAAGGTGAATTATTTAATTAATTGGGAAATTTCAAGCTAGGCCTCTAATTTAATTAAATAATTAATGATTTTGGATTTTGGAGTGAGGAATTAATTAATTTTATTAATTTACTAATATTTTGGCAAGTGGATGATGTGTGCAAGTGGGCCAAGAGGGAATTCCATTGAGGATAATGTTGCTAAATAAGAACTGGAGGTCAGAAAATAACAAGGGATGAAAAGTAGGAAAGTGTAAGATGTTACCAAAAAGATAAAAATGGAAAAAAACCATAAAAAGCTAAGGGAGGTCGAAATTTCCAAAAGAGAACTCAAATTACAAAGAAGGAAATTTTTACAAGGAAGGAAACATCTTGAGCAAAAAGGGGCACAGTTTCTAAATGAGAGAAAATGTGTAAGAAGAAAGTAAGCAAGTATATCCACTTATGGGTGATCCATTCTCACAGGTCACCAAGCCAATTAACTTGCTCAACAGGTCAATATGAATTATATAAAAAGAATGCTTCCAACTCCCATTAACAAATTTTGTCATTTTCAATTTTGTATTGAGAGCTCCGAGCCCCTCTTGGTTGAGTGATGTGCCTCAACAGTTTTTCTTGGGAGATGTGCCTCAACAAGTTTTCTTGGGAGATGTGCCCCAAGGACCCATAGTTTTCAATGAGTAATATGAAGGTCCAAAAGATTTTATTGCATCCAATAACATTTATATCAGTCTATCATTGAAGATCCATATTCATCTCGAAGAGGAGATCATTTCTACAGGAGAATTGCAGCTAGTTTTGGAGGAAAATCACCAGAAGAAGAAGATATTATTCAGTGGATGCGCCCATAAACTTCAGAGAGCCCAGTGGGATATTATTTTCAGATATCAGAGGATTCCCATGTTCATAGATTGACTTCAGACCTGATCTCCACCTCCTTCTCCCACTTATACATCTATCTCAGCTAGATTTGGAGGAGTTTCTCTTGGAGGAGAGAGCTAGTTTGGTTAATGCATCCCAGTGAAGATCAGAAGCTCAGTGTGTAGAAATATAAAAAATATGACCTATAGATGGTATGATAATCCACTTCAGAACAGAGCCAAAGTAGTCTCCTTACTTCTCATATATTCATTCTCCATATATTGTAATGAAAATCTAGCCTATGAGGCATTGTATCTTTGGAAGGCAATTAGATAATTGAAAAGAAGTGTTATGAAGTTATATTTCGACTTATATATGTTAAATATCATATATCAGAGCGTTATTTCATATCAGAACAGATTTAATGAATTATTAGAGCAATTTGATGAAAAAAATTGCAAGGCTAGCTAGTTGGGTGCTTATTCTAGACTAGTTTTACCATTATGACTGCTAAATCAATTCTGAGCATTAGTTTGACTCCTTGTCAGTTGTGTTGGGTGGATTAATTGTCTAATTAATTAAATAGCTGAAACTCCCAAACATAAATTATCAACCCGAGGAAGTCTTTTATTTCAAATCTATCATGCAAGATCTATGCAAGCACAATTTCTACCTGACATTGTTGATCTATTGGTATGAAATCGAAACTCTTTATAAACTAGATCACACCTTCTTGAAAATAAATCAAACCTTAAAACTATTCATAAAACCAAACTGTAAATCTAATTACACTTCTAAAAAAATCAATTCTTATGAAGCGAGATCTAATTGCATAAATCTAAAAGAAGTACTATGTTGGCCAACGATCTATCAAACGAATTAACAAGAAAACAACTATGATAAATCTAATGAATGAAATCATACAAGGTAAATCTAATGAATGAAAGCATGAACTAAATGATAACAAATCTACAAAACTACAATCAACACTATCAGCATCTGCTCAGGGAAGAGGGCCCTTCCTCCATTGAGCAGAGTTGGATCTCCACAATGAAAGTCTACAACTCCAGAATTAAGAAACTGCCAGCATGTATTATCAGAATGAAACTATTACATCATAGTTTTGGATCAAATCCTACAGCATAACATTGCTTTCTCTCTTCTCCCGAATACATCAGAATGATTATATATTTATACATAAAATGATCTCAAGAGAGTGAGAAACTGAATCCCCAACTTGTGATGTGTTTCAACCAATTGCTAATTTGTAAAACCGACCGTAACAGTAAATCTGAGAATTACACGTTTAGAGAACCAGCTGTATATCTGAAACTGTAGTTTTGTTTGCTGATTTCCTCATATGTCAGGTAAATGGGGACGTTACGCACAAAACCCATGTCCCAGATTTGTGAGATTTGTCTCCATCTGCCCGAAAATCGAGACACGAATCACTGTGTTCTTATCTGACACGCATTTTTGGTTGAGGTCATTTGATCATGAGCTGGAGGCTGCCATGTTGGACTTGGGAATGAATTGAAATCGCAAATCCACATAATTAATCATAAGCTGAAACCATGTTCTGAAATATCCATGTAGACGTGTGCTAGCATGCCAACTTTGGATGCTTGAACCATGGCTGCTACAGCTGTTAATATGAACAATCACTCCATAAACCATCATTAGTAAAATTATGCATAAGCGTCTTCAATTCATAAAAAATAAAGGAAAATAATCATATTAACCACTAAAGCACCAATAAGATTCATATGGCATTTCTCGAGCAGTTACAACAAATGGATGGAAAATGGAATGATAAATGGGTGATAATAGGAAGAAGATGGATGAAATAAGTAATGAAAATAGGGACAAATCTGTGACCCAACATCTCCCCCAAATTGAACTTGTTACATGTCCTCATGCAACCCAATACTTGTGTAGCATCTAAACTAGAAGGACTCATTCAATTATTGCTTTCATTTTACCATTGGCACATTTGCAGCTGAAATGAGAAATTTAGCAGAAAATTTGGCAGAGTAACAGCTGCGAAAATGGCCAAATCTGGCGGAGTAACAACTGCTGTATGGATAAATCTGGCGGAGTAATAGCTGCTGTATGGATAAATCTGGTGAAGTAACAACTGCGAAAATGGCCAAATCTGGCGGAGTAACAGCTGCGAAAAGGCCAAATCTGGTGGAGTAACAGCTGCTGTATGGATAAATTTGGCAGAGTAACAGCTGCGAAAATGGCTAGATCTGGTGGAGTAACAACTGCGAAAATGGCCAAATCTGGTGGAGTCACAGCTGCAAAATTTGGCAGAAAGTTTAACAATGTCACAGCCATTTAGAAAAAAAATTAGCGAAGAATTTAGTGGAGTCTCATCCATTTAGCGGAGAATTTGGCGGAGTCACAGCTACCAGAATAGGGAAATGGACAAAATTGGCGGAGTCACAGCTGCCAGAATAGGGAAATGGACAAAATTGGCGGAGTCACAGCTGGTGTTGCAACAAACTTCTTGAACTAATATCTCCCAAAATACAAATTGGGTTTGGCTAAATTTTTTCAAGCAAGTTACTACAAGTCCAATGCATCTCCACACAAAAAATCAGAGATACCCACATCACGGATTTCGAGAAAAATGCAAATTGGCTGTAGGTGACGATGGCCATTTTTTCTCAATCTGTGAAGTTAGTTTTATTTATTTTATTTTATTTTATTTTATTTTTCTGAAAATTGGTGAGTATCTTCCTCTTAACATAATGCTTCTGCTCCCCAAAGCTCAGATTCATCTGATGCATGGATCTTGAGATATAGGTAAAATGGCTGTAGGTGATGGTGGCCAACTTCTCGAAATCCGTGCATTGGATTGGGATGAAACTTACTAGATCTGTTCTTCTTGATGTCATGCATTCCCTGTCCAAGTTTCATGAATATCCAACTTACCAATTGCAAGATATGATGAAATCAAATTTTGCACTAAATATGGAAAAATAATGTGCATGAGTAATATGAATGGCAAATCAGCAAGCATGGCAACTCCTCCCCCCAAATTGAATAATTTCCATGTCCTCATGGAAAGTAAGAGTTGTTATCTCAATTGAAAAGTAGCCATCTCCCCCAAACTTAACATGATCTCATTCTCAATTACCTTGGAAGATATAAACCAATATATGCAGCATTTAATGATTCTCAAATTAATTTTCAAAAACATTTTCATCTTTAACAGCTGGCCCATTTTTCCATGGAAAAGAACATATCGCAAATTTGTTTAGGATGTTGCTACATGAATGTAGATATCAGATTTATAAGGCTCTCCATCACTCAACAAAACTCATGCATATAAATTTTGTGATAGCATCAAACCTAATTCAAATCAGCTCATGGTATCAAAATGCCAATTTTACCATGTAATTAAGATAACCCAACAAAGATGTGGCTGCCCCAAGACAAAATATGGAAATTCCAATGAGTTTTGTAGCCATCCAATCTTCATGGATAAAATAATGTCATAAAATTGTCTCATCTTCTACCTACACCACAATACTGTTAAGGATGTGCTGGAGTACTGCTGTAATTATTGATTTTGAAATATGCCCATGGAATGCTTACTTAATAAATGTTGAAGCTTATTTTTTTTTGTCACATTCCTTGCAACACATTTCATTCCTGAACTAGCTAATCTTCTAGGTCACCTGAATTCTCAAAGTGCATTTTCTTCCTAAATGGATTTCCTTTCAGATCCACTTGTTGAGAGAAATGGTCATTATCTTCACAAGGTAGAAATTTTATGGCACTTGGTATTATTCGTGAGATAAAAGTTCTTGCAAAGGAAATTAATATTTTCACTAATGATGCGTTCATATAAGGTCACAAGAATACAAGGGAGTATCCAAAAGTGTTGTAGATCATCATCTGAAATTTCCTCCTTATAAAAATAAAATTATACCTTTCTGCTATTATTAATCCTTACTGGTTCAAACTTTAGTGAAAATAGACCAAATGAATACCAAAAATTATTCAAATGTTGCCATAGACTTCCTTCTAAGACTGCAGTAGCATGCTAAATCCTGAGTATATGGTGGAGATCTTTGAAATGCATCCTCTGTTATATGGCAGCATAGGCTTCTTCTGATGTAGGTGCTTGTGACCAGCCTATCCTTTTCTTCCAATATGTGTATCAGCTGCTTTATTTCTCCTCACTATTAGTTTTTATGTGGCAACATAGCATCGTTTCTTGCTGCTGGTTCTTGTGTGGAAGCAACGAGGCATCTTCTTATGCTTGGATGTTGGGAATGACTTAGATGTTGGGTGGGACTTGAATTGGGTGTGCATGAATTGGAATGGTGAAGTGTTAGAATTGAGTGGGAAAGGATGGGAATGGATGGATAGAAAATGCTATATAGAAAATGGAAATGGAAAATGCTTAGTGGTTTTTCATGACATATTCCTAAATCTTTAATAAATAAAAAACTCATGCTATTTTACCTCAAGTGTTACCTCCATGGAAGCCTTGGTTGACATGAATGTACTAATGTTGGATCGATGTAGCTGGAAGCTGAAACTTATGAAGTCTGAATCTGATCCATGATGAGGAAATGTGCAAGATGACTGAAAAAAAACGCTGCCAACTGAATGAAAAGAGTACTACTGAACTGCTGGAACAATAAAAATATATAGTCTTCACCCAATATCCGTGCTTATGTACAAGTTAATCCATGTGAATGAATGTTCTTGAAGTTGAACATGGAGAAACTTCGTTGGATTACCAATCAATAATGAAAATTGTTAACCAACGCGAGACAACTCACCAGTGATGACAATGAGCTATCAAGGTACAATAGTACAATCTGTCAGGTACGGATGTATGTGCTGAAGTCGAGTCACCTGGAAGATCTGACAAACAAGAGACATTGATGTATTCCCTTGATCATCAACGAGGAAATTTACCATTGATGCATGTAAATTCCAAGGTACTATGAATCACTCAAGTCTTGTTGCCCAGATAGTGTGTTGAGGTCGATGGGACAAGACCATTGGAAGGTGGACCTTAATGAATTCCACATCATCCAATACAAGTACAAAACAAATGATTGTGAAGAACTAGAGATGAAATATTTTCTCCAACAGGTAGGCTTTATTGGTAAAATGAAAAGGATAGGGGGTGACTCAGCATGTAAGAGAGCCGAGAGACATTATTCATGGGTCAGGTGTGAGTGGAGTGGATAGTATGGGAGTGATGAAATGGAACAGAAGGTCATGGAAGTGATGGAATGGTGGAGGGAAAAAGGAAATGTATGGACAATCATGTTGTTGGTGAATGAGCATGATGGACGAAAGGTCTTTTGGGATGCTTCTTTAGTAGCAATTCATGTAGCAATGGAACTTGACTTATGGAACACTGGTCTTCTTATGGTTTGCACATTAATTTTTTTTTTTTTATGTGCTCAATGCATTTGCAATTTGAGAAAAAGCCTTCAAGAGTCACTCGTGCATGCATTGATCTTCTTTTTCTAAGGACCTGCAAAAACCTAGCACTTGCCTGCAATAAAACATGAGATGATGGAAGAAGAGAGGTGATTGGTCTCTATTCATCCAACACATATGAAAAAACAAATCCAAAGAAAAAAAATGAACGAAGCAAAATCCACTTTATACCCGCGAGAGAGCAATGACCATCTAGACTCACCAACAGTATTCCAATCATAACTTCTTCATTCCTTGTCCGATTTGAGTGATTCAAAATCCAAATGAAAGTAAATTCATAGGTATATGTCCATTAGAAATAGGTTTTAAAAATTCTATATAATGATATCCCAAATTGCTCAGTAACAGCTTGCATGACCAAGTGTTTTTCGAATTCTCGACTAGACCAACAATCACGATTTTAGGCATAACGTTTTCGTTTGATAATGGATTGATGTGATTCCAATTGGAGATGAAAGTACATTCATGCAGGGATCTCCAATAGAAACAGGTTTTGAATCCAATAAAAATACATGGGTCAAATAGGCCAATGAACAGTCTAGGAAACCGAGTTTTAAAAATGCTGATTTGTGATAGGTAGTCGGTATTTTGGTCACAATATTTGCATACGATATCGGAATTGCATGATTCAAATTATGTTTTAAACTAGATTCATAGGGGAATATACCAATGAAACAAGTTTGCAAGATATATCCAATAAGGCATCCAAAAAGTGACTATCCCAACTCTGTTCCTAAGCTGTCTACTGGACACCTTGTTAGTATTTTGACCATAACGTTTTCGTTTAATGCCCAATCTCAAAAATTAAAATTGGTTTGGAAACTAGATTCAAAGGGATACTTAGAATGTAAACAGGTTTTAAAAATAATCCCATTTGATCTCCCAAAAATGGTCTGTCCTGACTGTGTTTCAGTAAACATTTCAAGTCAAAATGCCACAAAAATCCAATAAATGAAATTTGACTCCCAAAGAGTGACTGGAATAGGTATGAATGTTTTTAATGATGTAAATTTAAATAGAGCACACACTCATACAAAAAAAATTTCAAGCATTGAGTACCTATATTGACTTACACAGTGTGTTACAGCTGCAGCTGCAACTCTTAAAAAATGATATAATGTTGAAATAAAGTCTATGTATTTTTATGGATGTATTATATAGAAATAAAAATTAAACACATACCATGATGATCGCATAAGTTTCAAGCTTGAATGTTTCCATAATCGTTTAGCTCCTTTTCCATGGAGTCTTCATTCACCAATGCTTCCTTCCTCTCACCAACTTCCCGAAAAAGAGAGATTAGTAATATGGGTGGCTCTTACTGCACCATGTGTCCAAGAGTTCTTATTCAAAATAAAATGATACTATCTATGCATCCTAGATTTAAGTGAAAAAAAAACTTGAATTTTATTTATTTACAATGTCCTACACTACTTGAAAATAACAAAGTCTTCTCAAGCGTAGGAGAACTTCCAATGGAGCCACTTTCGAAGAAATGAATCAAGTATTCTCATACTCCTAATAGAAAAATATAACTTTATGAATGCTAGGATATGAGAGGTTAACTTCCTTTGAAATGATGGTGCCAAGAATTGGTGAAGTAAGGAATGATACTGCAGATTGATAACAGATTGAAACCAAGCTTCAATATAGTCTTTGTTCCCTTGATTTCTCATGGCTATTACACCATGAATCTCCTTAGTAAACTGATCTTCCTGATTGCATAAGAGATTCGAATCTAATGATGTGAAGGATGCTTTTGGTTCCAATGTCCGTTCATCAGATTTGTTGATCTTGTTAACTTGTTGATGATCATAAGAAACTTCACTTCCAAGTCTTGGATTTAAAACATGTTCAGGCCTCGTATAGATTTGTTGCAATAGTGCACAGTCTTTTTGTAGCAGTGTAGGTGAGGTAGAACATGAGGGAAATGTAGAAAATTTTTGCAGTTCAACACTGTAAGCATTCTGTATTGCTTTATTATGGTTAGGGTGGATGGTGGATTGGATAGGAAATTGTGTTGGATACCAAGGAGTTTGATGAGAAGATAGATGCGGCTGATGCAGAGGATTGGTTTGTGAGGTTGATATTGAAGGACCAACTGGTGTTATAGCATGAGGGAAAGTGGCCATGTGATCATAAGATAGGCCATTCCAACCTTGTGGATAAGGTAGGTAAGAGTTAAATTGAGGCTGCAACAGCTGCCATGGTGGAGGAGTATTCAACGATTAAGTATGAGAGTAAGGAAATAGAGGGATAGAGTTTTGAAACATACATGTAGGCCACAGTTGAGATGACTGTTGCAACGAGTTGGCTGCAACTCCTAGATCTCTTTGATATGTTTCCTTCATCCTTGGCAAGGAGGGACAACGATCTGTGGAATGATTCAAGTCACATATGCCACAAATTGTGAGACTATCCAAAGGACAATCTATTGCAAGATGTTTCTTCTGGCACCGAGGGCAAATTATTTCTTCAAATTCCTCATGCTTTTCCTTCACCTGCAAAACACCCAATTGTGAATTTAGTGAACCATTGATATCGGCCTTAGAATTTTCAAATAAATTACTGATTTCAGCTCATAAAACTCTTGTTCTTGCAACATATTTCAAAGATTGAAAATAAGGATTACTAGAATTCTTACCAGTCTTGAAGTTTCCTCTTGAATACCTTCTACATAACTCACAAATATCATCATATTCTAACTGAAATACATCACCTGTTCCCATCAGATTAAATATTTCTAAAGATTCATCTTGGATTCCCTTAAGTAGAAGTGTTTTTAAGGTCTCTTTCCCCAGTTGCCTTTGTTTTGATTGTTGAAGGTTGTATTGAAAGCGTTCAACATATTCCTCCAAATTCTCTTCTCCTTATGTCATTTCGAATATTTCTTCATTGACCCTGCAATAATCTTGGTACCTTTTCAAGAATACATGTTTCATGTCTTCCCAAGTTTGTATACAATTCCCACCAAGGCTCATGAACCATTGGAGGGCTGTTCCTTTTAGAGTAAGGGGAAACACATTCAACTTTTGATCATTAGAACAATAACCATATCCTCTACAAAGTACTTCAAATTGAAACAAAAATACATTGGGGTCTTCATTTTCCAAACCGTGAAAATTTGGTAGAACGTGTGGGGGAATGCTTTTCGTTGGTACCACTCCTCCCGAATCTCTGATGGGAAATTCGAAGGTAACAACTTTTGCATCTTTTTTACCTGCCATCTCTTCATTAGATTCTTCGTGTGCTATCTGGAGGCTCCTCCTTCGAATGTTCCTGTCAATGGGTTAGTATAATGGGTGGTGCTTACAACACCACTAAGGGGAATGATAAGATTTAAGCTCCAAAAATTAAAAATGAAATGAAACTAAATGCAAAAAAAAAAAAAAAAAACACTCAAAGCAAATTCAATAAATTGAAAAGTAATCATGCAACCTATGTGCCCTACTTTAACAATGCACCTACAAAACAATGTCATATGTACTTTTGCACTATTGATAACTTCCCCGGCAACGACGCCAAAATGTTGGGTGGATAAATTGTCTAAATAATTAAACAATTGAAACTCTCAAACATAAATTATCAACTGAGGAAGTCTTTTATTTCAAAGCTATCGTGCAAGATCTATGTAAGCACAATTTCTACCTGACACTATTGATCTAATGGTATGAAATTGAAACTCTTTATAAACTATATCACACCTTCTTGAAAATAAATCAAGCCTTAAACCTATTCATAAAACCAAACTGTAAATCTAATCACACTTCTAACAAAATCAATTCTTATGAAGCAAGATCTAATTGAATAAATCTAAAAGAAGTGCTATGTTGGCCAACGATCTATCAAACGAATTAACAAGAAAACAACTATGATAAATCTAATGAATGAAATCATACAAAGTAAATCTAATGAATGAAAGCATGAACTAAATGATAACAAATCTACACAACTACAATCAACACTATCAACATCTACTCAGGGAAGAGGGCCCTTGCTCCACTAAGCAGAGCTGGATCTCCACAATGAAAGTCTACAACTCCAGAATTAAGAAACTACGAGCATGTATTATCAGAATGAAACTATTACATCAGAGTTCTGGATCAAATCCTACAGCATAACATTGCTTTCTCTCTTCTCCCGAATACATCAAAATGATTACATATTTATACATAAAATGATCTCAGGAGAATGAAAAACCGAATCCCCGACTTGTGATGTGTTTCAACCAATTGCTAATTTGTAAAACCGACCGTAACAGTAAATCTGAGAATTACACATTTAGAGAACCAGCTGTATATTTGAAACTATAGCTTTGTTTGGTTATTTCCTCGAGAGTCAAGTAATTGGGGCCGTTACGCACAAAACCCATGTCTCATATTTGTGAGACTCTCCTCCATCTGCCTGCAAATTGAGACACGAATCACTGTGTTCTTATGTGACATGCGTTTTTGGTTGAGGTCGTTTGATCATGAGCTGGAGGTTGCCATGTTGGACTTGGGCACGAATTGAAATCACAAATCCACATAGTTAATCATAAGTTGAAACCATGTTGTGAAATATCCATGTGGACGTGTGCTAGCATGTCAACTTTGGAGGCTTGAACCATGGCTGCTACAGCTGCTAATATGAACAATCACTCCATAAACTATCATCAGTAAAATTATGCATAAGAGTCTTCAATTCATAAAAAATAAAGGAAAATAATCATGATTAACCACTAAAGCACCAATAAGATTCATATGGCATTTCTCGAGCAATTACAACAAATGGATGGAAAATGGAATGATAAATGGGTGATAATAGGAAGAAGATGGATGAATGAAGTAATGAAAATAGGGACAAATCTGTGACCCAACAAGTTGTACGAGGTTAATAAATCAGTTTAATTCCCATATCATCCCCTGTATTAAAAATTTGGATGCATTTAGCCTCATTTGGAAGAGCTTGTAGTTTGACTAGCTCAACAGTCCACAGTGTGCATTTGACCTCCCAATCACTCCAAACCTTCCCAAGTTCACTAATAAATTATTCCAAGTCACTCCAAACCTTCCCAAGTTCACTAATAAATTATTCCAAATCACTCTATAAGATTAATTGACTGTTATACCTCTGAAATAAACTATGATAACCCTTACCCAGTCTTGTTGGCATATGTTAGAAGCGTAGGAATCCTTGAAGTAGGAAATAATGTTGCTCTATTAATGAAAAGTGAATGGATCTAGTAATTTGTGCCAAGGACTTTTGATCAAACCTTATTTATCTGTTGCTGCATACTCAACCATATAAAATCTAGAACTTATTTAGAGTTTTAGTTCTCGTCACTTACATCCTGCTTAGTTTGAGATTTTTCCTTAAAAATTGTTAGTAGAATTTTATTAAAATTATGAGTGGAAGATAATATCTTGGTTAGATCTTGACTAGGATATTACATTGCACAGAAATTTCGTTTGTCATCAACAATACTTATTTGTACCCTTGTTTGAATAATCACATGTATGATTCCTTTGTGCGAAAATTTTACTTCAACATATTTTCACAAATAATTTACTATGGCAGTATGTGCTTTCCATCAGTGTGAGTTTATATACCAAACTTCAAATATCTTATCACCGCAATACATACTAACACATTCCTTGAATTCCAAATGAATAGCATGTTGAATTCAAGGATCTTTCTTATCCTTTTAGAGATTGGCAAGATGGGAAGCAATTACTTTCTACTTGAGACGTACTTGGGTCATTTTCTTCTATTGTATATGCTCGAGGAACTTTCTTTACCCATTTATTCATGTGCACACACCCATTTTGATAGTGCATCTGATTGCTTTTCTTTTCAGTCCATATGTTGTTGTTGATGTTATTTCTATTTGGATGATTTACTGTTCTTTGAAAATGTTGATCCTTGTGTCCAAAACCATCACAAGTATAACATTTCACAATATGATAGTATCTTGCAATATGTCCATTATAGTTACACCTTGTGCACTTAAATGTATTGAACCTTGTTCTAACAATGTAATGGAAATAATTGTAATAATTGAAGTAACTATCATACATGGATTGTAATGAATTCATTTGATTTGGACTATACTTTCTATTGCATAACTTCATAGTTGTTATGTCATAGCCAAGTCATGATTTATCTATTGGTGATCGTTGATCGTTCAATATATTATCCAAGATTGATGTGCTATTTTTGAATTTGTTCTCCATTTCTACTTCAAGATAGGTCTTATTATTTCCAAGATTTGTGTAGTATGGAGTATCATTCATGGTTTGACCTTGAGCCTTTTCCTTCCCTTTTATCTCACCTAGTTCTTCTTCTAAATTAGAAATTTATTTATTCCTTTTCTCAAGTTGACTTGTCAGCAACTCATTTTTCTGCTTTGACTCTTCTAGTGATATGTTCAATACAGATCCCTCTTCTTCAAGCCTCCTGATTTTATCTATTACGTAGTTTATCTATTTCTCAATATTCATTTCTTTTTCACTCACTTGATTTTCAAGTGATTATTGAATTTGCTTAGTGTTCTTGACTTGTTCTTCATATTTTGACATATGATCCTGCAAAATTTTGTTCTTCCTTCTTGAATTCTTGAATTCTTCCAAGGCACTAACTAGTTCACCCTCCCAATCAACTTCTATAACTTCTTCCTCTTCAGATTGAATGTTTGATCCAATTTTTGCGACAAGTTATGAAGGTGAATTAAAGGTTTCACTAAATAAGTACTTATCCAATTTAAGTTCCTGATTGAATTTTATGTGTACTTGATGTTTCTTTCTTGATAGAGGAACAACACTTTTTCTTTATTCACTATTTTCGTCTTCTAGAAAAGCCATGAAAAGCACTAGGAAACCCTTCTTGATTTTCTTTCCAGTACTTTATAACTCTTTCAATCCTTTGAGAAGTCCTGTAGGTATCCCCTGCTTGCTTCTCCCTGTTGGTTTTCAGTCTTTTGTATCTTTTCAAAGTCAATTTTTGACTCTTTAAGACCTAAGCGCTACTCTGTTATACATATAGTAGCGCCCATACAGTAGAGCCCACTTCTCTTTGAGCGCTGGTTTCCCTACTATACAATAGGGTACATTCCTGTAACTTCTTGTCATAGGTTAGGTTGAGTTTTCTGCCTTCTTAGGTGGTTTTTTGACTTTGTTTTAGGTCTCCTTGACTGTTTTTTAGGTCTGTAACTTTTCTTTGAGTCTTAGAACCTTTCTTTGAGTCTTTTTGCCATCGTTAGATCACTTGCTTACTTGTGGAGTGTTTGGTCCATTTATAACTCTTTTTGAAGACTAGGCTTTGTTCCTTAGTGAACACTTCTGCTTATCTTTGCCCTGGTGGTGTGTTGATAACCTACAAACCTGCATGCTTTGCATTTGCTATTTGTGGCAACACTTGTTTGCTCTTTACCCATCTTATCCCTTGTTTTAGGGTTTGGTTAATTTTGGAGCCTATGGGGTGTCTTCCAAACTTGTTGAGTTCCAACTTTCCTTGACTTTTCGTCTTTTCCGGTATCAAGTGTGTTTAGAGTGCTTTAGTTTGATTCATTTCTCAGTCCTTGTGTTAGTACAGTGGTTGTTAGCTTGCTTGCCTACCGTTTGCTTGGCATAGTGGTCTTATTAGGGTTTGATGCTTTGGGTTAGTCCTTTTGTGTTTGATTCCTAGTTTTGAGTATCCTTCTCCTTTGTTTTCTCTCCACTTTGTTTCCGAGTGTGAAGGTTTTTTATTTTGCAAAAAACCTGTAGGACAAGTCTTTGTTGAGCTAGTGTTTTGACAGCTGTAAGCTTAGGAGCCATTTTTAGCCATACTTACACATTGTGCATAAGTCTTATTTGCTTTCCATGTTTATAGTTCTTTTTCGATTATAATAATAGAAAAAGAAAAAATTTGGTAGCTTAGTTAGTAAGGCTTATATAATTTTTTTTGCAAGATAGCATAGGTTATTTTGTTTACAATTTCAAAAGAAAACAAAAAAGAAATTTGATTAGATTTGCTCAGTTTTCACTTTGGAAAGAACATTAAATGAAAAAATAAAAAGTTTTGTTGTTGAAAGTTATAATTTATGCACTTTGCTTTTCTGTTGCAACCACGCCACACAAACGCACTACCTTTTGAGTAATAAAAGCCCTAAAAATCTTTAATAAAATTAAATAGCAACAATTTTTATATTTAGGGATACACTACACCAACTAGTATTGGTTAGGATCTTGGGTTTAAATCACCTTAAACCACCCAAGGTCACACATTACGCAAAAATCATAGTTCGACTATCACAGGTAAACCCACTTCATTCAAAGCTTTCCTGGGATCTATGCAGTAGGTCTTGTGAGATCAGATTGTTGGGAATACTCCTCCTACTTTCTGTTTCGAGCATATACTAGGATTGGATCGCGTTTGGGGAATCTTTTGAGTTTTGGGCTCAGTTACCCTGCCCACACCTTTTGATTCGACCTGAAACTGTTCCCCTAGTAGTTTTCGGTGTTGTGGTATCCTTAGTATCTGACCATAGGTTCATACACAGGTGACAGCGGAGGGTATATCTATTGTACTTAGGACAAACGTGGGAGGAAATCCCTTGCAGGTCTTTGGGAGGGCGGTTGGGTGATTCCAGTGCTTGCACCCTTAATCATTGTATTATGGACCTTGGGTAACTATTCTTCATCCTTCGTTGATCTGTTCTGGGCCCTCATCATCCCATAATCTTCTTCGGAAGGCATCTTGTTTGCTTGGTTTGCATACTTAGGACCTTTTTAGTGGTGTGCTAATTTCCCCCTAGTCTTAGTGGCCACTAGGTTTTTTAGTTTTATTTTTATATATATTGGTGGAAAACCAAGAACTTCGTAGGTCGAGAAGGTTGCAAAACCTTCCTCCACTTAGAACATAACCACTACCACCAGCTAGACGACAGAGGGTAGACCCCAGTGTTCCTTTGGAAACCACTGGTGAAATAGAACTTCTTGAGGAACTTTTTACAATGAAAAATCCTAAAATAGAAATTCCTGAGGAACTACAACCTGAAATAGAGTTTCCTGAAGAACTACAAACTGCAACAGAAAGCCTTGAAATAGAGGTTCCTGAGGAACCACAACCGGGGACTCCAGATCAATGATATTTTAGTTCAGTTGAGATTGAAGATCTCACTTCTGCTGAGTTAAGTACTCCTTTTAATCCTCCTCTAACTAATCTTAGAGTTTCACTGCTGATACCCATTGGTTTCCAGCAACCATATTATAGTGCATATAATTTTACAGCTGAGCATTTTATGACTAATCTGGGAGGCGAACTGGGAGTTCCACAGAATCCCACCTTAGGTATGAACACAAATACTGTAAATCATCCTCCTACTACTACACCGAGTTCAGCACAGACAACCTCTGTGTCCACTCCGTCTTTCAGCTTTAATACTGGTACATTAGGCATGCCGAGTTCAACAACTATGGCATCTGCCTCTACACCTCCTTTTGGACCTAGCAGTACAACCAATTTAGTTCCACCTCCTGTGACTCAACCGTCATATCACATACCCAGTACTTGGATTTCCACACCCGCTGTAGGGCCAAGTGCTTCTGCAACTATGCCTGTCATGAGTACCATGACCGCACCGTCTACGTCAGCTACTACTGGTTTTAATACCTTTGCAGGTCCCAACATGAATCAAGGTAATATACTTGCAGGAAACGTCCCTTTTTCCTTATTTTCAGGAGGAGGGGGGTAACATTTTTAACCAGCAATATGGCGGGGCTAACACCCAGCCACAGTGGACGAACCCACAGAGCACTAAACCACTTTCATATGGGTGGGGGAATTTCAATAATACTTTCGCGCAACAATAGATGGCAGGGGGCAACCCCTACCAGCAAGTGACTGGGGGAAACCCCTACCAGCAGATGGGAGGGGGAAACCCCTATCAGCAGATGGCAGGGGGCAACCCCTATCAGTAGATGGCAAGGGGCAACCCCTATCAACAGATGGCCGAGGGCAACCCCTACCAGTAGATGGCTGGGGGAAACCCCTACCAACAAATGACTCGGGGCAACCCCTACCAGCAGAGGGATGGGGGCAACCCCTACCAGCAGTTCATGGGTCAAACTATGGGTGGTTCCCCCTTTGTGACCCTAGCTTATCAAGTACCGTCTTGCAGGCCTCGTTTACCATTTCTGGCAACTTTAAATTTTCCAGATCTTTCCAAGTTGACCAACGATCCAGTGTATCATAACACTACATTGCCACCAGTTCCTACCAAGTTACCTTCGGACATTCTAAAGTTCGAAGGAAAAATGGGCGAGGACCCTGGTGACCATGTCACTACTTTCCATTTATGGTGCTCCTCGAACTAATTAAATGAAGATTCCATTAGGTTGAAACTATTCCAAAGGACCTTAACTGGTGCTGCAGCCAAATGGTACATTGAGTTACCTGCAGCTACATTCTTTAATTTTAGGGATCTTGCGACTATCTTTTTGAATCACTTCCAGCTTCCTGTTCGGTATGATGTTGGAACAGACCTTTTGTCTACATTTAGGAAAAATAAAGCCACTAACTTATCTGATCACATTCAGGAGTGGCAAAGACGGAAGAGGCTCATTAAAGCCAACATACCTCCAGAATTCCTTCTTGAGTGGTATTTGAAATCACTCCTTCCTTACATTTCTAAGGAGTAGCTACTTCTGGAGTGTATAACGAGGAAGAATCCATCCTACGGACCTAGCAGTTAGATCTTGTTTACACACAATCTGGGTTATTGTATGAGATCAAACCTAATGCACCGCAATGAATACCAATCTGAGTAGACCTAAACCTGGACCACATGCTGATGGCATAGTGGGTTTAGTTGATTCTGCAACCTTCGAAGCTTTGACCAAACAGGTTCATGCCTTATATGTTAAACCGTCGAATGCAGAAGTTACTTCCATCACAGCCTCTCGTTCTACTTCTGAATCTGTTAACCAGGTTCAGAACAATAAAAAAGGCTCTCGACAACCCAACAACAAAAAGAAGGGAAAGAAAGGAGAGGGGAACCATCAGAAGCCCAAAAAGGAGAATGCCGAGGAGGGTACCAAAGAGAAAAACAAGGTTAAGTTCCCTTGTAAACTTTGCAAGCAGGACCACCTTACTCACCAATGCCCTCTGCTTGAAGAAGCCCAGAAGCTATTACAAGAAAAGAAGCCTGCTGTACTGAAAGATCCATTCCCTAAGGGGCAGAGTTCAGCTTCTGGCACCTCCAATACTGGGGGCACTACACATGCTTCGGTTGATCAAAATTTTATTAACATGGTTAATTCGGATGCACTCTTACAAATGAGAGCCAGGAATTATACCCCAGACGCATAGAAAAAGGATAAAGAGATTCCAGAATCCTCCACTCTACTCCACATACCTGTGGACCCAATTCCCAAGATCCCAAAAGGTGTCTTGAAACAGGCATCGTACAATCCCAACACTCAGGCCGCCTCCAACTACAATGTGGTTGAAGATCTAGCCCAGACCCCTTGTGCCATGTCTACCTTAGAAGTCTTGTAAAGTTGTCCTTTACAACAAAATGCACTTCTGGTAGCTATTGGAAGCATGGAATCCTCTAACATGTCTGCGCGATTTGATATGGTTGATATCAAATACCGGTTTCCGTACCACGTTGCTCTTCAGATTGAAGTTGTCCATGGCCCAATGACCATTAGACGAGCTGTCGTAAATGAGGGTGCGTCGACGTGCGTAATGTCAATTTCCTGTTGGAAAGCTTTGGGTTCTCCCAAGTTAGCCCCTTCTAACACACTGCTTACTGCATTTGATGGAAGGACTTTCCATCCACACGGGGTTTTGCCATCATTTGATGTCACATTGGCTGGTAAGACAGTTGCTATAGAAGTAGAAGTTCTGGATGCTCCGCTTGATTACAACATGTTATTAGGCAGGAGCTGGACGTATGCCATGCAAGCTATTGCATCGACAGTTTTTTGAGTTGTTATGTTCCCGTTTGAAGGTAAGGTCATTATAGTTGATCAACTTTCTTTCACTCAGAGAAAAAACCATACTTATTTAGAAACCACAATTCCCTTAGTTGATCAAACCACCCCAGTTAGTGAGAGTTTAGGAGCAGGGCTTTATGGGTCATTAATAGGCACGTATGACCTTCCCTCTCCATTTCTTTTTATGCGTTCTGATGTGGGTACTTCTACTAAAACATTCACGGTTGGTTTAAGAACTAATTCGTGGATCCTTTCCACTACATGGGAACCTTCAGTGCTTCTATACGTTGCAGAAGTAGCCTATATGGAAGCACAACATGCTGCAATGGAACATATCGTGACTTTGCCAATCTTTACTGAGTCAGATATGGACTATGCTCCAGCATGGTCACTGAATTCCACCCACTCATTCGATTGTTTAGACATGGTTTTGCCATCCGATGAAGCCATCTTAGAAATCATGATGGGCCTGGACCAACCATGGGAACATATGCATCACAGGCCCTACCTGCTTCCGGATGTAGACAGGATAGAGAGAGGAGAATTCTCTTTGAGACCCGGTGGATTTGTTGATTTGTCATCTTTTCCTTCTACTTCGAGAGCCGTTTATGCTGAAGGGAATATGGCTAATATATTGAGAACAATTCCGATTAACATTTCGACCAAACCTGGGGTTGTGGAAAACATTTATATTGGAGCAGATTGTTCTCCAGAAGAAATAGCTCTGTATACCAAGCTCTTTAAAGAATTCCGCGACATATTTTCCTGGTCATATGAGGAGATGCCAAGCATCGACCCAGCCATCATCGAACATGTCATCACGACATACCCTAACGCAAAACCTGTGAGACAAAAGCTCCGTCCTGTCAATCCACGAAAAGTGGCCGCCATTAAGGCGGAGGTTGAAAAGTTGCTTAAATCCGGATTCATCTATCCGATTGACATGACGGAATGGGTTTCAAATCATGTTCTAGTTGATAAGAAGCAAGGTACTATTTGTGTCTGTACTGACTTCCGGGCCTTGAACAAAGCTTGTCTGAAAGATAACTATGCTACACCGTTTATTGACCAGATCATAGATGCCTGTGTGGGACATGGGATGTTCTCTTTCATGGACGAATTTTTGGGATATAATCAAATACAAATCAAACCCGAGGATCAGCACAAAATAGCTTTCATTTTCCCATGGGGAACCTTTACTTACCAAAAGATGCCATTTGGCTTAAAGAATGCTGGAGCTACTTTCCAGTGAGCGATGAATTTCGCTATTCATGATATCAAACACATAGTTGAGCCATACTTGTATGACCTCCCGGTGTGATCTCGAAAGAGACGGGATCATCCATCCCATCTGAGACTCGTGTTTGAGAGATGCAGACAATATAAGATTCGTTTAAATCCTAATAAGTGCATATTCTGCATCGAATCGGGACGTCTACTGGGCTTCATTGTCTCCAGTCGTGGCATAATGGTCAACCCGCTAAAAGTAGAGGCGATTGTAAATCTACCTCTTCCTCGCACCTTGTGACAGCTTCAAAGTCTGCAAGGCATGTCTAATTTCTTACGGCGCTTTATTATAAACTATGCTAAGATCACGAAGGGTTTTATGAGACTAATCAAACAAGACTCCTACTTTGTGTGGGACGAGGCTGCTCAAGCATCCTTTGAGGCCTTGAAAAAGGCATTACTTTCAGCTCCCTTGTTGAGCCCACCGAACTATGCAAAATATTTTCTTTTATATCTGGCAGCGTCTCTTAATACAATTGGCATAGTATTAGTTCAGGAGGATGATACGCTCCAAAAGCATGTTGTCTACTATCTTTCTCACGCATTGATAGCCCCTGAAGTTAAATATTCACACGTCGAGAAGTTAGCACTTGCTGCAGTCTATGCGGTACAGAGGCTTCGTCACTATATACTTTTACGAACAACTACTATGATAGCAGAAGTCAATCCTTTTCAGTACGTTCTCACCCGACGAATCATCGGTGGGAAATATAATAAATGGATTGTAATCCTACAGGAGTTCGATTTGGTCTTTCAATTGGCCAAGTTGAAGAAATCACTAGTGTTCGCTGAGTTAATATCAGAGTTTCCGAGTGACCTAGAGTATGTCGAGGAAGAATCATCATTCCCAGATGAACATATCTTCCTCATTTCTTCCTCTGACCCATGGTACAGGGATATCTTAGTATATCTCCAGACCTTGAGGTGTCCTACTACTTTTTCTCGAGAGGAATGACGCAAGCTGAAAATCCATGCGAAGAACTATCTCATCATCTTAGATCCTTTATATCGACATGGGGTAGATTCCATCTTACAACGTTGCTTAACTCTAGAAGAAGTCGAAGCAATATTAAATGATGCCCACAGTGGAGCTTGCGGGGGACATCTTTCCGGGTTGGCAATAGCTCAGAAGATACTGCGTGCTGGATATTTTTGGCCCACGATCTTTAAAGATTGTGTGGAAGCTATAAAACGTTGTCGTCCGTGTCAGTTTTTCACTAAGAAAATGAGGGCACACCCAGCTCCTCTTCATCCTGTGATTACAGCAGGTCCCTTCACAAAGTGGGGGGTTGATTACATGACTTGCAATCCAGTTTCGGCTGGAGGGCATCATTACATCATCGTTGCCATTGACTACTTTACCAAGTGTGCAGAGGTAATGCCTACTATTAAGTTAGATGGAGAAATGGCCACTTATTTCATGTTTAATCAGATTATTGCATGGTTCGGCATACCTAAAGAGATAGTGACTGATCACAGTAGTCATTTCCAGAATAGCATGATGACCGAGTTGTATACAATGCTTGGTTTTCGACAAGAACATTCGTCTTCATACTATCGACAAGCAAATGGACAAGTCAAAGTAGTGAACAAAACTTTAAAGGTTATACTGCAAAGAACTGTCAATGCCAGTCGAAATAACTGGCACATCACGCTGTACCCGGCTCTTTGGGCTTACTGAGCTAATGTAAAGACAGCTACCGGGTTCTCTCCTTTTCAGCTTGTGCATGGGATAGAAGCAGTTGTTCCGATTGAATGGAAGATTCCTTCGTTAAAACTAGCCATTCAGTTGCTACCAGATACTTCAGTACTGGAAGAACATTTGTTACATTTAGAACACCTAGTTGAACAGTGCCGTGAAGCGCTTACAACAAATGAGGTTCACAAAAAATGAGTCAAAGGACAATATGACAAGTATGTCAAGCCTAGGGTTTTCCTAGAGGGAGATCTTGTTTTACTTTGGGATCAAGACAAGGAACCTATAGGGCCTGGCAAGTTTAAGTCCATGTGGCTCGGGCCCTACATAATTTCCAAAGTATTGAAGAAGGGTGCCTACGAACTGGTATATTATGAGGGTAATAAGCTGGCCGAGCCTAGAAATGGGCTCTACCTGAAGAATTACTATGCTTAGGCTGTCGTGTTTTTTCTTGTAACATAGCTGTATATTTTGTAGAGCTAGTTTTTGTTTATGCTTGTTAGTCAATCTTATGTGTGTTTTCGTTTCATGTATCAGATGTCAACCGAACATTTCTTAGGATTTGCTGATGGCACCAATCGCCACACCCAACAGTTGGCTACAGCAGCTTGGGTCATTTACTCACCCGCTGGACAAATTGGTTTCTTCGAGGGGGGTTTGTTTGGGTCCCACTACGAACAATGTAGCTGAATACAGTGCAGTTATAGAGCTTCTCCGTGATGCCCTTATCCACGGAATTTCATGTTTGGAGGTAAGACTTGACTCACAGTTAGTTGTATTTCAGTTAACAGGTGTCTACCAGATTAGAGATCCTTTGTTGCTACGTCAGTTTCTGCGAGTTAGATTATTGGAAAGACAGTTTGATTCTATTATATATGAACACATTCTAAGAAATTTAAACGCATTAGCTGATTCATTTGCAAACTGTGTTCTATATTGGCATTTGTATCATACACTTTCATAGACAGCATTTCACACATAAAATTCAAACACATACACATGTAAATAACTGATACTATATATAGCCGATACTGTATCAAAAAAATATGAGTTTTGGATCACAAGTCTATCAAGTCATGTCATAAAAGTACAAAAATAGGCACAATGGCCTAAAAAATATACATAGAATGTATCCCTCTCCTATGGAGAAGGAGGGGCCTCATCATCATCTATTGCATTCCGATAGCATATGAATAGCCTAGCTATCTTTCGCAGCACTCTAAGTCATGATGGGGGCACCCCAACTACATCTTCCTGCATATCAATAGGTATTTGATCCATACGGCATGCAGGAACATCATGAGTCAACCGACTCACTTTTCTCTCTATGTTCCCCAACATAGCATCTGCTGCAACAATATCAGCTGGCCTCATGAAGATGGTAGGATGTCCCTTAGGACGGATAGGCCCAATGTCTGCATATGACACTTGTTTAGTACTTCAAAAATTCATTCATAAAAATCAAACACTTTAAAACTTGAAAAAATTAAATAATTCTCAAAATTAAACATACCAATAGCTCCCCAGGCTCCACCTAGAGGAAGCACTAGCTCTGGATCATGGCGAAAATCCAATCTAGCATATGGAAACTACTTGAAAGCGGGCACTTGCCTCTCCCACCACCCCTAGAAATCATCAATATGATAACAGTAGTGACTTTCCCCACCACCCTGGCAGAGGAATATGTCACCCCAATGGCCTAGTCTAGGCTCACGGGGGTTAACCTGAGGTAGAGGAAACCCAAGGCTAATAGCAGGTTCTCTCTCTCTCGAAGGTACATAAAATGATGCCATATCCAAAATTCTTCATACTCCTGGATTTGCAATCCGTGAGTTGAGCCTTCATGGATGCCAGTAAACTAGTACACCAATTGTACACATGACCCTGTAAGCATCATACACCAACATGCATAGAGTGCCTGGAAGCTAGGTGTAGTGAGGCACTACCTGCTACTCGGTTAATCACACTCACAATCACTTTCAGAGGGAGGCCTTCAATGGTAGAAATCAAGATTTGACTTCTTGATTTCTCAGCTCCAGCCACACAATATGTATTCAAGTACTCTTGCACCGATCCTATACCCACACGAGAAGACCCTTTCAAATTTATTGCATCTCCCCTCCGAGAGAGACCAGTAATGAAGTAAATGTTATCAAATGTAAGCTCCAAAGTTTGCCCTCGGATGACAAATGTATTGGTATCCAAATCCCAGTACTGAATAAGCCTTCGAAACAATCTATTTAGGGCCCTCATATTTATGGTTCGGTAGAACTTCAACAAACCGCATCTTCTAAGAGCATGGAGAGTGGCTGGGTCTTGCATGGCCAGCCTATCCATGTCCTCCTGTTCCCTCTCCCTCCAAAGAAGAACCATCCTGCACAAAAATGGCAAAATTTTTAGTTCTTGGCACTTGTTTCTCCATGTTCAGGCTTGAGCGCTAATGTTTAAACTACACAGTAACGTATGGGCGCTACTCTATGTGAACATAGTAGCGCCCATCTTCTTCATACACTACTGCTCTTGTCACACAGTAGCGCCCGCACATAAAACAATGTGAGCATTGCGTTGCAAGTGATTTTTGGATCAAAATTGAAAACTAAACCATAGAAATGCAAGATGGGAAGATTCTAACTTACTTGGCGGAAGAAGAACGTTGATTGGGTGCTCGAATTGATCGCCGTGGAGGTTTGAAAATGCAAGGTTTTCCCCAAATTCTTGCCCTACAAAAACAAATTGGAAATTGAGTTTTAAAATGAAATTATATATATTGAAATGGATTTTAATTTTTACCCACCATTGTTAAATTCCCTATAGTTTCAAATTTTACTAAAATGACCTAATTAATCAATTAATACATACACATGATGCAATAGTAATTTCACTCATCCGGTTCTCATTTTTTCACTGAATGTTTGTAGGATCGATCTCCTAAGACTAAATTTCTCGATGTTAGACCTTATTAACTAGTTAATAATTCAAATTCATATATCATTCGAGATTTTTGTCACGAATTTCTAATATTTTGTTGAAGACCTAGTTTTGGCAGGTTACGAAGCTATAATCCCAGAAGCTGACCTTTAAGTCATTTTAAGCTCTTGTTTGGACTATTTAAACCTAAACAAGATTGCCGAGCAAGCTTGTCCTCTTTGAGCTCGTTAAAGTAATCGAAGTCTCATCCACTCAGGTATAAAATTACCTCTTTTTCGGGCCTAGGTGGATTAACTACAGAAAAGGTATACTCTAGGTATACTTCTGTATGCGCTAGAAGAGTTCTTCTTCCTTTGTTTTATACTTTTTCGGGGGAGGAGACTAACTGCATGAAAAATGACCTTTTGGAGCCTTTCTTTAGGGTTTTGAGGCTCTCTAAACATGAAAACACCAAGCGAGCATTCACCTACTTGGGCTCAATGTGAAATCCACGAGAGGGTATGTAGAGGACTGTTTAAGTTTTTCAACTCTATAAACAAGAAAACACCGCCGAGCATAGACCAATTCGGGGTCAATATAAAATCCATGGATAGGTGTAAAGAGGATTGTTTAAGTTTTTCAGACTCTATAAACAAGAAAACACCGATGAGCATTAATCTGCTTGGGCTCGATACTAAAATCCATGAGCAGATATATGGAGTTATTGTTTACATTTTTCAGACTCCTTAAAATTGAAAACACTGGTGAGCAGGAATAGATCTCATCTCGATATTAAAATCTAGAGATGAGTAACATAGAGTAATCTTCTATTTCTTCTTCGAACTCTGTAAACAATGAAGAAGGTACTGAGTCTCCCTCCCATGGGCTCGTTAAACTTTTTACATGGTTGGATCTATTGAGTTTTCATTCTTTCTTGGACTCATTAAAACAACAAGAAAGGTATTCTTTTATCTAAAAAGAATAAGGGATGGGAAAAATGTGTTATACCTTCAATGTCAAAGGCAGTTTAGTCAGTTCTATCCTTGAACACAGCACCTACTTAAGTCTATCATGTCAGTTGGGTTTAGTTTTTGACCTCAGGGTGAACTTGATCTCCAAGTTGTTTACTACCCCGGTTGGTTATTCTTCCAACCATATGGAGGGTTTGATAATGTCTCCTACATTTCAGGATTATCATTTGCCCCATTATGTCGGAAACTGCCTGAATCACTTTGTGTCGTGCTCACTGTTCAAGGATATACCCTATGTCGTCCATTATGTAGTTTACCTTGACCTCATGTGTCGGCCATCCTAGTGTCAGTCTTGTTACATAATACTCCATATCATCTCATACTAGTTGAGTGTTCCTCGAGTTGGATTATGGAGGATTCCTTAAGGCCTCCCTTCCAATGAACTTCTTCCCATCGACATCAACTCATTTTACTCTGGGAATGAAGTTTAGAGTTTCGGTTAGTACCTTGGAGATTGTAGTCACCAGTGGCAATTTTCCTCGCTGTTGAATGTCGAGAATACATCAATGTCTCTTCTTTGACAGGATCCCCAAGTGTTTGACTCCAAGTCCACTTATTCACACTTGTTGGATCGTACTAGGTACCTTGGGGCCCATCATCATCATTGGTGGAAGCCCTCGCATTTTTTAATGGTATACATCAATGATCGGTAATCAAACAATACCCCCCATGTTCGACTATTAGCTCATCTATTCACATGGTTAGGGTTTGTACCTCAGGTTGTTTTGGATGAAGACCTTGGGATTTTGGATGACATTACCTCATTATGTTATCACCCAAGTTGCGAAAGGTTGAGCCTCACTTATATTAGGCTCTCCATGAGACATAGATCCATTTTGTTGTTATGGCTATGATCTCTCAGTTTGACATGGATCCACGCTTGTATTCTAAGTGGCCATGCTGTATATACATCTCCTTGTTATGTATCAGAGATCATGTTGTACCATACTGCACATCTGTATGATGTCAAGAATGTAATTGCTCGTTGACCTTGATCTTTGTTTCAGGTGTTTTTGTGACTTGTTTCCGCGGTTCCTTGCTCCTCCTTTGGATTTGGACTATAATGTATTTCGGCCATCGTTTCCCTCTAACCTCACACATTAGGGGGCATCTGTTATAGGTCAAACATGCACCTCTTCATCCGTGATCACTCTGAGCTATTGATCACACAAAAGGACAATTGGTATGGAGGAGCATGTTGACCTTAGATGAGACCTTGACCTACTCCACCTCCTTGCAAGATGGAAAAACCCTAAAAAATTTCATTTTGAGACATGAGCGCTACTCTACATCAATAGACTAGCGCGTGTACCCTACTCCAGTGTGTAATAGTAGCACTCAAACCTCATGGGCGCTACTCCTCTTCAGTAGAGTAGCGTTCAACTTTTAAAAAGTCATGAGCGCTAGTTATAAAACACTATAGTAGCGCCCTGGGCGCTACTCCACTGTGAAATAGTAGCGTACACCTCAAAATATGATTAAAAAATAATTAATTTCACAAAGAGGATTAGTTGCAGTTGGTTTCCCAACTTCCCCAACTTCCTCCATAACCATCTCTCGACCTGAACTGTTTCCCTTATCCTATAAATACAAGGAGGAATGAAGAGAGGGGTTAGACATGAATGCTATTGAGAGACTCTTAAAGAGAAGCTTGTGTTGAAGGAGTTTATGCTGGAAGATTTCCAAGCCAGAGAAGAGCAGGAGCCCAGGATCAAGTTGCAGGAGCATGCTGCAAAGTCAGGTATATTTTGTATCATCAATTTGCATTTGACAATAAAAGGTTGAAGCATTTTTCTTGTCCCAAATAAAGTGTTCATTATATTATGTACTTGTTTGGATCTGTTTTGGTTAATATTTGATGTTTAAATTGCCTTATCCATTTCATCATTATATATTATCCAAGATACGTTGAGAAAGGTATTGTGTTGCAGGTTTACCGAACGGGAGGTTGACTTGAGGATCGAGTGCAAGATTGAATAAGAGCTAGGATCGAACTTCATTAAAAAAAGGTGTGTTCTCAAGACCTATAACCTATTTCCATTCATAAACATCTCTATAACACAGTTAGTATGCTTACCTGTCATCCCCTTTCAGTTGATAATGTCCGTTTTCTCGTTATAGGGTAGTTTTTCCCGCCAACATCCATGAAGCTCATCTTTTGTCAAATTTTCAAGATTAGTCTTGTCTTCTAACACATAAACCTTTGAGTCAAATATTGGAGAAAAATTTCTCAGTATTTTCTGCACAATCGATTCTTTAGTTAGTGAAACTCGAAGACCTTTGATAGCATTAACTATCTCATCGACTCGAAGAAAGTATGATGCAATGTTTTCTTCTTCTTTCATATTCAGAGACTCAAATAAACCAGAATATGTCTACAGTTTTTCCTTTTTGACTTGATCGTATCCTTCATAAATGTTTTTGAGTTTTTCCCATACTTCCTTTTTCGAGGAACAATGAATGACCTTAGTGAACTCATAGTCTACTAATATGCATAACAATACATTCCTTCCTCTAGCATTGCATTCATATTGTCTTCTTTCGACTGGATCAACTAGTGTAGTTGCGATAACATTATAGCCATTTTCAATTGACTGCCATACATTAGCACTAAGGGATTGTAGACATACCTCCATTCTTATCCTCTAGAAAGTGTAGCTGGAGCCATCAAATCTAGGTGATCTGTTGGTGGAGAGTCCTTCTTGTTTTCCCATATCTACACAACAATCTATATTCCATTTTTTAAGTTGTTATTGAAGACACCCGCTTTGATACCAATTGTTGGAATCCTTATTAATATTGAGAGGGGGGGTGAATCAGTATTATCCACAATTATGAAATTTTTTCACTTTCACCAAATATAAACAACACTTATATTATACATTCATCATACACAATGTCATTCAATCACATGCACAATACACAGAACACAAATATTTTACGTGGAAACCCAAATGAGAGAAAACCACATAATATTTTCTTATATTATAAAGATTACATTCATGAAAGAACCAACTTCCAAATTTCTCCAGCACCAACTGGAAGGAGGATCCAACCCATGATTTATAGGATACAACATGAAGGAATCACTAACTCCTTGATTTACCATCACCGACTGGAAGGAGGCACTAACCCCCTGGTTTTACAGGCACCGACCTGAACGAAGCACTAACTCCCTATTATCCGTCATGTCCTACTGGCCTGATATGTCTGTAGAATATTCTTCTTTTCTTTCTACTGATATTCTCACTCTGTATATTTACTGCAATGCATTCTATTATGCACACCTTCTATATACTTTGACCTTGAAATTGTTTTATTGTATCACAAACTTCACTTCACTGCATCAATATTACACACTGGTTCTCATATTTCATAACATTATTCAATATGCATGTTGTTTCAACATTCTGTTATGTTGCTGTGCATCTTCAAACTGAACTGATTATGTGCATCCTCCATTGTTCTGTAGTTCTATTCTTGCACATCTGTATCAGATAAATGATAAACTTCTGTGCACCATCTATGATACTACCTTTATTTTCTCGTGCACTTGTATTAGATAAACCTCATCATACTACACATCATCTGTTGTGTTGTTCTTTAGTATTTTCACATTTGTATTATATAAATGATATCATTCTACGCATCATCTATTGTGTTTCATTTATGTTCTTGCGCATCTGACTCTCTACTAGATTATGATGTTCCAATTCAATGAACCATTGAAACCCCAATAATTTGAATCTTTCCAAATCATAATACTATGACTTTCACATCTTCAATATTACTTTCAATTATCCAACTTGGATTCTTATTTATACTTGACTTGTGCATATCATATGTCCACAAGTTGTTGATAGCATCCCTTCTTCCTTTATTTACAGTCAAGATGACTTACACATCTGCCACTTATCATGATCTGCACAACTAAGGTATCATATACCTTGTGTGTCTTGCACATACTTTCTCCTTTGCATAGTGGGACTTGTGTAATTGGGAACCACTACCCGTGGGGTCTTGTTCCCTTGAAATATCATCGCTTGGTGGGTCTTGTGCACTTGACATGTTCAACCACTTAATGCTTCCAATACTCTTGCGCACTCCTAAAAGTTGTCCAACAACTTATTTTGACATTACCTTTGAAGTATCATGGCTAGATGGATTGGGACTTATGCGTTTACGTTATGTACTTATTCAAAATGGATTTCATATACTTCCTCAAATTGGATGTACTTCTTCAAATTGGATTTCATATACTTCTTCAAACTGGCACAAGGATACTAAGTACTCTTTGACATTATTTGACACCAATGATAGCCAAAGTTCAACAATGTAGAGCTAGAAGCAGTTTCATGGAAGAGAATAAGAGAAAGGGTTTTACTAGAAAGATAATAAAGGAAAGTAAACTAGCAAACTAGGGTTTATTTATCATAATTCTTTAGTGAGACAGAAACCCATATGATGGGAAATAAAAAGATAAGTTTGGGATGAACTCACCCATAAATCATTCTCATAAGTGATAAATCTACTTTGACTAAACCTTTTTGGATCTTGGAAACCTATTTAAAGATCATCATCATTACGCATGATTCCCAAGTGTCCCTCATATGATGATGATGATGACGATGATGATGATGATGATGAAGACGAGGTAAATGATGATGATGATGATGATGATTAGGATTTTTATGGCTTATAGGGTGAAGGGATAGATGTTATGGTTACAAGGGTTAGGTATTGGAAGTAATAAGTCTCAAGGGTTAGATTTATATATTTACATGGCTTAGGTGTAACATATTTTATGGAATGAGAATCATTTGATATAATATTAATTTGGTTATGAATTTGGACTTAGATGAAATTGGTCCAGGGTTAGGAATATGGGGTTATTTTGGTTAAGTGATATAAGTTTTAGGTGTTAAACATTATAGGGTTTATAGGTTGTGCAAGTCAGTGGTATATTGGTGTGTTAGTTTTTTAGAACTTACTTCAATCTAATCTAGGATCTTAACTGAGAGAACGACATGTACACCATATCTATAGCATATCAATCATGGACACAATAATGCAAGCACACAAGAGACACAGAGTTTAATTGGGGAAAACCATAAAGGTGAAAAACCTCAATAACTTCCTCAAAGATAGATAGAGCAATGATACAACCCAAGCATAAGAGATAGACATCTCCTAGCAGCAGCTTCTCCTCCTCCACAATTGCACCACTCTCCAAAGAGTGTGTGAGAGAATAGAATGATAAAATAAAGTGCCTCCCGCACTCTATTTATACTTGACTTGACTTGCCCAATAACCTTTACTAGGTCGGCCTCAACTTAACCACATAACACAATGCTGACTAGGTCGACACCCAATAGGGTGGTCTAATAACCCTTTGAACCACATGGCTAACCCCCAATAGGGTGGTCTAATAACCCTTCGACCCACATGACTTATACAAGGCCGACCCCAACAAGGTGGTCTAATAACCCATCAAGTATAAGTTATGACACTTACAATATAAATGCCGACACTTCCATATAGAGGAATAATAACATCTATATAGGAATACAAACACTTCCGTATAGAGGAATAATACCATCTCTATAGGAGTAAAATATACATATATGAAATACATTCCTAAGTTACATATACATCAACACTCCCTCTTAACTAGGAAGGTATTTCTTGACACATATCATCTAGCACAAGTCTTCTTCTCTGGATCATCGTCATCGAATCATCGTCGTCGTCACTGCTGTTTCTATCTCAATCAATCTCTGAATCTACTCATCATAGGAAGTTCTATAGAGCCAGTCCTTTCTCATACTGGATGTAGTCCCACCACCTGTAGGTATTCATCATCACTGGCCATACTGTGGAATACTCAGGACTTATTACGTGCGTCACAAAACCTCAAAAGAGCATCCCAGGTTGTTACGAGCACACAACTCTACTTGTCGGATCTCCTAGGGCTAGTATTATATGTGATTGTCAAAAAACCTTAAAAGAGTCTCTTGACTAGCAAGAACCCTAAAGAGCATCTGAGGCCTTTTTCATCCTATCCAAATCTCCCAAGAATTATTACATGTGACTCCCACCACAAAACCTTAAAAGAGTGTCTTGCCAAGCAAGAACCCTAAAGAGCATCTGAGGCCTTTTTCATCCTGTCCAGATCTCCAGGACTTATTACATGTGGTCATGGAAATGCCTTGGTAGAGCATTTGAGGCGTTTTTCATCCTGTCCAAATCTCCCAGGTCTACTTACATGCCATAGGAAAAAAATTCGAAAGAGCGTTTGCCATATCTCCCAGGGAGCTATTATATGACAGTGAAAAAACCTAGCAAGAGAATCTGCAAACCTCCCAGGGCGCTATTATATGTCCTCCCAAAGAAAAACCTTGAAAGAGCATTTTCCAGATCTCCCAGGGACATATTATATGCCAACGGCAAAACCTAGCAAGAGAATCTGCAAACCTCTCAGGGCGCTATTATATGCTTATCTGCACAACTTGTCCACGACCACAGAGTATCAACCTGATACTCACCATACATCATCCTAATGTACACATGATCATCTTGATCGTCATCACTGCATCGTCCTGACGCATGTCATCTGGAGAAACATCCTGAAGCTCATCATTCATGATCATCCTGATCATACAATGCATCCACCTGATGCATACACAGTATCTTCTTGATACATATCATCATACATGATCTACCTGATCATACAATGTAACCACCTGATACATATACAAATAATGATCCACCTAATCATACCTGATACATATCAACACACATGATCCACCTTATCATATATACAGATACATACACATGATCCAACTGATCATATCCAACATCAACATGATGCATACATACATAAATGATCCAACTGATCATATCCAGCATCCAGCATGATGCATACATACATAAATGATCCAATTGATCATATCCATTAAAACATGATGCATACATACATAAATGATCCAACTGATCATATCCAGCATCCAACATGATGCATACAAATACAGAGCAATAACTGGAGCATCGTCCTGATGCTCATCATCCAGCACTTACATCCACAGACATGTGAAGGATCCTCCTTCCAACATGCTTGGAATGGCTTCAACAAATGTCTCCATCACTTCTTCCTCGAAGTGTCATTGATCTGAAGAACAACAAGCCTCTCTTTGAAGTACTCAAACTTCACTCTGGCTAGTGGCTTCATCAACACATCTGCAATCTACTCATCCGTCGCAACATACATAAGCTTCACTCCACATCTTTGCACCATATCCTTGATATGGTGATATTTGATCTCTATGTGTTTCGACCTGTCGTGGAACACCGGGTTCTCAGACAGATTCACACAACTCTGGTTGTCACAAAAGATACCAGTAGCCTCCAGCGGGAGATCAAATAACTCAGACAGTAGCTTCCTAAGCCATACCGCCTCACAACTAGCCGAACAAACTGCAACATACTCTGCTTTGGATGTACTCAGTGCTACGCAAGACTACTTCCTACTAAACCAAGAGATCACACTTGATCCTATACTAAAGCAACACCCATAAGTGCTCTTCCTATCTGCAACACTACCTGCCTAGTCTGAATCAACATAACCTTACAGGTTAAACTTTTGATTCGCATCATACTTGAGCCCATAATCAGCCGTACCCTTCAGGTACCTCAGAATATGCTTTACAACAACTAGGTGAACACCTCTAGGATCCGTCAGGAACTGGCTCAATGTGTTCACTGCAAAGAAAATATATGGTCTCGTGTTTGTCAGGTACATCAAGGACCCAATCATCTGATTAAACACTGTGACATCAATTGGATCAGATGAAGCATCACACAGAAGCTTCAGGTTCAATGCCATAGGTGTGGCCATGGCCTTGCAGTCCATCATACCGAACCTCTTCAGGATCTCCACTGCATACTTCCCTTTTCCAAGGAAGATTCCATCTGTACTCTAACACACCTCCATGCCTAGAAAATAGTGCATCATCCATAATTCCTTCATCTCGAACTCGGCAGCAAGAATCCGCTGCGTGTCGACAATCAATCTATCCTCACTTGTAACAAACAGGTTATCCGCATACAAAAGTAGTATCACTGGATTGCCTTCCTCAACCTTGTAGTAAAGGTTGGAATCCGCTTTACTCTTAGTAAATCCCAAATTGGATATAAAGCTATCTATCCTGCCATACCAAGTTTTGCACATATATGACTTCCTGTCATGTGTCTCAAAACCAAGTGGCTGCTCCACATACACTTCCTCTTCGACTACACCATTCAAGAAAGCTGTCTTGACATCCATCTGGTGTATCTACCATTTCATCACTGCAGCCAGAGCAAGTACTGATCTGATGGAAGTGTGCCTGGATATAGGTGTAGAAGTCTCTTCATACTCAATCCCTCCTTCTAGGAGAAGCCACGAGCTACAAACCTCGCTTTGTATTTCTCCATGCTACCATCTGCAGCATACTTGATCTTATAGATCCATTTGGAATTCACAATAGACTTCCCTTCAGGTCTTGGGACTGCATCCCAAACATCATTCTTCATGATCGACTGGTACTCCTTGATCATGGCATTCTTCCTGAATCCTGGGAACTTCAATATCTTCAATAGATAACTTTGTTGCTGAAACAAATGTTGTAGTCCTTCTTTTGTAGGTGCTTGTATACGATCTTTCCTACAGAACAAGTTAAATTGCATGATTAGAAACATCTTATAGTTTTCAGAACAAATTCTTACACATAAAGAAATATGTCATATAGTCATGCAATTATTTTAGCCAATGCTTCAATACAACATTCATCCATATCCTGTAACTTTCTAGATGCCTTCCAATCTCTACCAGAACAATGTTAAGAGTTTGCACTACTCCCAACATGTCAACAAAGAGGTTTCATTCTAGATAAGTAGCAATGGAATGTTGTACAGTGCCATAGGCCACTTACCCATCACATGCATATTAGTAGTATACTGTTCATTAATGCAATTATTCTAATATGCATAATACACACCCTAAGTCTAGGAACATAAGCATATACATCATTGAACAATATTATGTAAACAAACAGATATGCAAGAAATGACAATTCAAATACTTATCTTTGTTTGGTTGTAGGGTGGACCCCCTCTTAGTCTTTGCTTCCTTTCTGCAACTCCATTCTAATGTATATTGTGAGAAGTGGTCAACTCCCTCTGATCTTTGCTTCCTGGATTACTTGTCCTTGAACTTATATCCATCCTCGATCACTCGTAAGTATATATTCTATGTGATCCATGACAATGGATGAACCTTTGTCTCCATGTCACCATGGTCATATGTTCTTGAACTAGAATATGATTTGTCTTTCTTGATGTACCTTTCATGTTAGTGGACAACATCAACCTCATACAACATCACAATGCATTAGTACAATCATAAGTGTCAAAAACCCTAATCAATGAATATTTTCTGTCATGCATTCATAATTTTATTAAGGTGATATGACAAGTCTAAAATTAACCAAGATTGTACTAACTTTAATAATATGAAGACAAACATATCATAAACTTAATTATGAACAGAATTTGAAACATACCTGAATGGGTCATACCTATTGAGATTGCTTGTAATCTTCTTATGTAAGGCCTTAGCCTCATCTCCCACTGAAACATAAACTTCTTCACTTATGCAAGTGACCAATCCATTCTCTTCTAGGATTAACCCAACCCACTTGATTTGCGGGAACTGGATCTGGAGCTGGATTAGGGTTTGTTAGAGAAACCCTAAAAATTCAAACTTTGAATTTCAAACTTCTTAAAGGATATAAAGATGCGCCTTGATGAGTTGATCAAGCCGGTATATTCATAATTTGAAAACTGCAAAGTTTCACCCCTCAATTTTGCCTTTGAAACTTTCGGATTCACTGGACATGACCCCGAACTAGGGTTTGATAAAGCCCACCCTTCTTCCCAATCAAAAGGTTTGATCCAAATCTCTAAGCTTCTATTTTTCTGAGGAGCTTCCAGTCGTGGTCATAGATTTCAAAAATTCCCATTTTTGCGGAAGCCCTAATTTTCCACTTTTCTAATCAAAGTCCCAAACTAGGGTCTGATTAAGCCCAACCTTTTGCCCAACCAAAAATTCTGATATTGGTCTCTAAATTTCTATTTTTATGAGTATCATTTAGCCATGGTCTCCGATTACAAAAATTCCATCTTTCTCTGAAACCCTAAATTCCCGAAGCCATGAATGAAGGTGCTAAAAAATAATTTTGTTTTGACAAAAATATGTACCTGATTGTTTCTGGTTTAACTTCGAACTTTTCGATCCACAAGTTCGGAAACTTCTAACTGTGGTATCCCAACCTGTCATATTTCCAACCCCATAGGTTTTACCTCAATTGGATTCTCTGAGAGAGCATTATGCCAAGTGTCGCAACATGAACTGTTTATAGGATAAAACAGGAGAGTGAAATTGTACGCCGTGCCATGTGTTACTGGTTCAGTTTCGGCCTTTGAAAACATTACCTGAGAAAGTACAGTCTGTGCAATACCTGTCACTTTTTACGAAATTTCATTTGGAGCTTCCTAGCCCAAGTTATGACCTTTTTTCCTAGGTCTCCTGTTTATGACTCAGATCTGGAAGAGGCAGAAACCCTAGATTGTATAGATCATAAAATACAAAGTACAACGAATTAGAAGTTTCCCTTTGGACACAAGGTACATGGGGATCTGATATTTGACCTGTAAAAGTTTCAAATCCGAATTTTTTTCCAAAATGGATTTATAGCGAAAGTGTTTCGATTACTGGTATTTACTATACCAAGCCCTAGCATCGTAAGTGCAACAAGTGTCATACATGCCATACCATGCCTTCTTTCAGGCTAGCTCTGATACCATGTTAGTTTTTCAGAATTTACTTCAATCTGATCTAGGATCTTAACTGAGAGAACAACATGTACAACATATCTACAGCATATCAATCATGGACACAATAATGCAAGCACACAAGAGACACAGAGTTTACATGGGGAAAACCATAAAGGTGAAAAACCCCAATAACTTCCTCAGAGATAGATAGAGCAATGATACAACCCAAGCATAAGAGATAGACATCTCCTAGCAGCAGCTTCTCCTCCTCCACAAGTGTGCCACTCTCCAAAGAGTGTGTGAGAGAATAGAATGATAAAATAAAGTGCCTCCCGCACTCTATTTATACTTGACTTGACTTGCCTAATAACCTTTACTAGGTAGGCCTCAACTTAACCACATAACACAATGTTGATTGGGCCGACACCGAATAGGGTGGTCTAATAACCTTTTGACCCACATGGCCGACCCCCAACAGGGTGGTCTAATAACCCTCCGACCCACATGACTTATACATGGCCGACCCCAACAAGGTGGTCTAATAACCCATCAAGTATAAGTTACGACACTTACAATATAAATGACGACACTTCCATATAGAGGAATAATAACATCTCTATAGGAATACAAACACTTCCGTATAGAGGAATAATACCATCTCTATAGGAGTACAATATACATATATGAAATACATTCTGAAGTTACATATACATCAACATGGTGAATATATTGAGGTTAAATATTATTACAACAAAGGTTTTAGTGATCATATCCATCAAGGGTAAGGTGTGACAATAAGTAGCATTAACATGACTAAGTAGTTATAAGAAGTATGAGATAGGAATCATAGAGGTTAAAGGTTATTCAGAAATCATATTATAGGATTGAGATGGATTTCCATAGGGTTACGGCTCATGGAAATTTAGAATTGTAGCGACCAATTAAAGTTTAGAATGATAATCTTTATGGAGGTTAGGTGCTAGTAGTTATTTCGGTTAGGGGTTAGAATACAACTATTTATAGGAGTTTGTTTTCAAGCTATAAATGTTAGAGGATATATATTATATAGGTTATGTGTGTTAAAGGTTATATGGTTTTTAAGGCTAAGGAGATAAGGGTATTAGGGATTATAGGAATTGCAGTGGTTAGGAATTGTAAGGGTTAAGGTTTAATGGGAATATAGGGATATAGAGTTAGAGTTTATAAGGTTTATAGGGTTAATATTTATAGGGTTGATAGGGTTAAGAGTTTATAGGGTTTAATTCCATGGATTTTTTTCACAAAATAGTCATGAATGTCCTAATACTCATCCTCAAATTGTGGAAAAACCTCTTAATGGAATCTATATCCCACTTGAAGGATAATGATCTCCTATAGAGGTATTTATTGATTGTTCTTGTCTTTTTCCATGGCCTGTAATCCCTTAACGCTTCATCTAGAGCTTGAGGGTCTATATTGCTTCCCCAATCATGTTCACGGCCTTCAAGTCCATTTGTAGTGCATACTACCTTGTAAATTTGTAAAAGCACTCTTATTCAACCTAGATATCAAACATCACCGCCATAGGGCATGCGTTATGTTTTGAAATCATGTTCATGGCCTATTATCCATAGAGATACATTTATGTACCAAGGGAATTTTTATCCTCCCTTGACCATGTCATGACCCCAAGACCATCCTTGAAGTGTAGAACTTCCTAATTGTGTCCATATCCCACTTGGAGACTTAATATCCCCTTTGGAGGGCCTATGTGTTGGTTTGAGGATTTTCACTTAGCTTATTAGAAAAAAAATCTTCGTTCATGGTCTAATTCCTTGGATTTATCTCTCAACAATTGTTATGTCTTATGTCTTGGCTCAAGACATTATTTAGGTCCAAAAGACATATTAGTTTTTTTTTAAATCTATATCCATTATACATCACTTAAGAGATGTGACTTCGACACTAATGCTATAGTATCGACATTAGAGTAAATGTCAATTTCATAGAATTAGCATCGAAGTCATGTTGCTTAAGAAATGTTTTATCAATATAGATTCAAATTAATCTAATCCTCCAAAATCTATCCATACATGTGGCATAACATTTTTATTTCAGTAATGAAAGTATTCAAAGTTGATTCATTGTTGAGTAGAATTAAATGGAAGAATGAGATTCATCTTTGGGAAACAACAACTCCTTACAAAATTTGTATTTAAGAGGAAGACACTAAATTTCAAACTTGCTAGGGGTTCTAAGTGATGGTTAATTGGGGTACCTTGGGTAACATGTTTGATATTTGAAGGTACCATAATATTTCAATTTCATTCATTGATAATGGCCATTGAACTTGAGCTTGGGTTCCTCCAACCTCGATCACTTATCACACTCTTTTGCACCGAAGATAATAATATTAGTATGGAAAAGTAATAAAAGGTTGACTCAAACCATACTTAATATTATATTGTACTTGCAGAATAAAATGAGTTCCATTCAATAAGACAATACTATGGCCAAATGATAATAGACCTCAAATTATTTCTCAAATAGAGAGGTGTGGTGTCCCTTCCCAACCATGAACGATCAATTTATATGGGTGAAAGGTGATTCTAGTTTTTAGGGAGAGAAATACATGGTACAGGTGTATGGGATTTGTACTATCTTCTTAAGTCCCATGCTACCCACAACATACTTTCCAAGTAGGTAAGGCCCAATCTAGTTGATAGGTGTTGGTAGTGTATTTTTATGTAGTAGATTTAGCATATTAGTGATTTTATTTAATCACATTTCTGATCAGTAAATAGTATCTTATGTTTAATATCTTTTCCTGCATTTACAATAAAGTCACTTTTATTATGTGTACACTCACCATTCTTTTATAGTTATTATTATCTAATTTCATAATATGCATCTTTCTCACTTTATGAACTTGTGGTTTGAGAGATTCATCTTGGGATTGAAGTTGTATTTGATCAAATTAACTATTTCATTGAGTAAGGGCATCGATCTATAGTTCGACAAGAATTATCTATCTTTGCAATTAATTTTTTTTAGATTGGAGTGTGATTTTCTATTCCATCACGCTGTCTCTTTCAATTCTTCCAAAGTGTGGATTTTATTGTCAACCGAGTGTAAGTTTTTTTTTTTCATTTAGTATGAATCTATCGTATCATTTTTTCTGCAATTTGAGTGTCCTTAGTTTGGATTTCCATTCCTACAACTTTACTGCTTGTTGATTGATTCCATTCCTACACCTTAGTAGACCTTTATGACAAATATTCTTGAAAGAATACATGATATCATTTCTATTTCCATTGATGTGAGTGAAATCCTAAAAGCTACAACTTCACTATATAGAGGATGATGTAAATTAAACTTCTATTGACATATATATTGTACTAGAAACTGCAAGTTCCCATACAACCTTGGGTTGAAAATATAATGCACATACTTCTTGTTTTACTTTTTGAGAAATTAGAAGGTAATTAAAAATACTGGGGATGACTCATCCAAAGATAATCCATGTTTGTGTAACATTTATATGTTGGTTCTACCCTATGTAATGCATATGTGTATTACATTCAACCTAGTCCTGGGGAGACGATCGAGAATTCACTCGCTTAAACATGAATAAAATACATGATTCTTATGGAATTATTCACATAAAATCATGATGGGGTTCCTTATATCTTCAACTAGTAACAAAGTTCCCATATTCATATTATTCCCAAGAATTGCTAATATACCTAAAGGTATGAACAATCTACATCGAAAACACTATTTTTCCTAAATCAAGTGAATCCAAATATAGGTTTTCATGATGAATAGTAATAATTAAATATAATAATAAGTTCTATTCCAAGTTAATAAATCTATAATGAAAATGATAACAATGTTTGCATCAAAATATATAAAGGAAATAGTTTTGCATCTACTCAACAAAAATCAAATTTACATCCAATCTCATAATATTGATTTACATGGAAACACAAATATCTCATGATGATTTTTTTGAGAGGGAATAAACCTATACAAATTATTTATGAATCAAATCCATTTAACTGTTTTGGACATATAAAATAGTTTCTAGGGTTATATATGCACACACACACACACACACACACACACACACACACACACACACAATTATAATTTCATGACATTGCCAACCTATCATACATGTAACCACATATACATATGGAATTTGATCAAATATTTAAATCAAACGGAATGCAATTGTTGGAGGATCCTAGTCAACATGCTATATCTTAGCTAATGGTTGATGATTTTGGATAAATGACAAGGAATCATACCTATTACAAGAAACTTTATCCCTTGGTGCAATTAGTTACAACATATTGAACACCACCCTAATTAGCAATCAAGGTACTCCAATTCAAAATTTCTTCTTCATTTTCCCATTGGATAACCTAGTTTGAACTGCAAGTTTGTATATAACAACAACACTTGGATTTCATATACAAAACTAATGGTGATCATTGGAATTGCATGAGAAGCAATAATAAGAAAAACCCATATAAAAGCATGCTTATGTATAAAAACTTCATAACTAAATTATTTTACAAAATTGAGGAATTAACAAATAAATATATGAAATAGAATTAACAACACATAATAGAGAATAATATCCATGATATTCCATTTACATATACAATAACATATATTTCAATTCAATATAATTATTCCATTAATAATTTTTAAGGAGATATACATTGAATAAGGTCTGTTACTATTCCATATTAGATTGATCTTGAACTTCGTCCAAGTTAAAATCTAAGTCATGAAGATAAGAATTTATATCCAACCCTTCAGAATCATTGTAACGATTGTCCAAAACATCTGCAATGTCTATCACTAATTCATCATCGAGATGTGAGGGAATGACTATTTGGTTAACTTGATCCCCCCCCATCTAAGTACACTTCTTCCTCCATATATCCAGCTACATATTCTTCTTCTTAATCATGAACATCTTCTTTAGGAAAAATATACTTTACAATCCATCTTCTTGGATCAAACCTAACAACAAATGACCAAGTTTCTCTACCTGGTACCTCTGAATAAAATACCTGCTCACATTGACTTGGAAGTACATAGGGATATGTATTTGGCTCATAACTATTAGTATTAACCATGGTAAATCCATTGTCATGATCAATAACCATCCTTTCATCACCTTGCAACCACACTCTGTACCAACTCACCTTAAATAGAACCACTTTGAAGGATTTAAAGTCTATTATATATCGAATATGTCTTCTAAATATCCATAGTACCTCAAATCTAACAAAAAATGACTAACTTGCTCTAGCTGGTACCTTGAATAAAATTCCTACTCACATTTGGAAGTACACAGGGATATATATTTGGATCATACCTATTAGTATTAATCATGGTAAATCCATTGTCATTATCAATAATCTCCCTTTCATCACCTTGCAACCACAATTTGTACCAGCTCACCTTAAATAGAACCACTTTCAAGGATTTAAAGTCTATTATATATCCAATATGTCTTCCAAATATCCATAGTACCTCAAATTCGATGTCATTGGATTTCTATCACCCATGTGGGAAATACTAGTAACCTAGAAAATTACAGTTATCCCACTATCACATGTTTTCCTCTTGTTATCCAATTGTTTGCTACAATATTTTATACCATTACACCACATAACCTTATGATGTTTCACCTGCATGCTCAAAATGTTATAAATGGATTGCCAAGAATTGGAAACTATATGTATAAGATACTTTGTGGGAAAAAAATAGGATTTGAAATATAAAAATGAAAGTTAGGTATTTATTACATCTGTATCTTTTTCACCATATGCTATATCAATTTCTTTCTTGGTCAAATCTGTATCATGATCCAAATAAGCTATTTTGATAAACTCTACCACCCTATTCCATAATAAGGCATCATAATTGTTTTTTACATAATTCTATCCATCTCTTCATCCAATCAAGATTATTTGCAACATATAAATGAATTACATCCCAATCTATAATTCCTAAAATGATGACTAAAAAATGGTTTAGTTAACCAACCAAGCTATTAATCAATCTACCACAAGCATGTACAGAGATATTAAATACAATACAAGATTTTACCTTCCACTTTCGTCCATCTACCTTTCCCCAACAACTCCTCCCATTTAAATTTGTTGTTGGAATTGGCATCCCAAAGGAGTGTAACATCCATATCACCCAATACTTGGGGTAAGTACTCACTAAAATATAAAATGGATTGATATAAAATGTAGCCTTCAACCATTGAGTCTTATGGACATTATCTTTGTCTAACAAAGGACTTCAATGCTTTCAAGTTCCTCTCCACCAACCACATTGACCTTGAGTGTATGGGTCCACATATTTCAATCTCTTCTACTAGGTGCATGAGGTAGTGTTTGTGTGCATTGAAAAAGGTTGGAGGTAGATACTTTTACATCTCACACATTTGTTGGGGAATTTCTCTTTTCCAATACTTGATATTTTCTTTATGTATTTCTTTAGATGGCAACTACCTACAAGTGCAATTAAATTTGATGTGTCAAAATTAAAATATACAACGAAAGCAAATAAAGTATTGATAGTGTATACAATCAATAATTCAACTATAACTTTTTGCATACCTCATGTCCTTGCTGAGATCATAAATAACCTTCTTTATGTTGTTGTCAAAGCTATTATGCAAATCTAGAGGTAGAACATACTACAAGAAGGACATAATGTGTATTACTAAGAAATAAGGTATATATAATTACATATAATTCGAATAGAAGCAAAAATGCATTACTAACAAGTAATGCATATATGATAAGACAATCAAGGTTGCAAAGCATCAAAACTTGGTAAATGTATGCCAATCATGAGTTTTAGCCCCACATAAATCACCTTGCTTTGTTAATAGATTACTTTTGTTTGAAGCAAAACTAGTGGGATATTTTATCTTTTGTACAACCTCTTTTACAACAACGCTCTCTTGCTCTATTAATTACCATGGAATATTGGTGGAATTTCCACTACCATATCAATGATTCAAATGTTTCAATGAGTTGGATTCCTTAATGTTAGTAATAACTTTATCAATTATCCCTCCATCTATAATTTTCTACAAGCACTTTGTGACATTCTTTCGAATATTCATGGTGTCAAACAAATAAGCTACTTGTAGGTTCTCATAGTGTAGAAACCGACTACATTGGACATAGTATCGTTTCAAACCTCATGGAAGCTGACCATGATGACCTTTGACAAGTATCAATGAAATATTTATTTTTATTAATTAAGGTATGTATGCAAATCTAAAAGTAAATACAAGTGACAAAGAACAAAGTAACTACAAACAATTGCTTACCACTGATATTCTCAAATGCCTTTTTCCATAGTTGAGGCATCATTATTAGTGGTTTCTCCCCACTCTCTTCCTTTTTTTTTTATTTATGCGGAAAATGCCAACACCTGCTATTCTGAAAGAATCAAGGTATGGCCAGATTTACAATCATTACATAGAAAGTCGGCTTTCAAGGAGCATGTGTCACAAAGCAAGATTTGAACCTGGGTGGGGAGGATAACAACATTCCTCCCCACTCTCTTCCTTCCCATTAAAGTCATTTTTTTTTCTAGTAATTGGATACCTATGGTCTTTATGGAGAAAATTCTTAAACTCGTTGTACGCCTCATTTCTTAAACTTCTTGAATGTCTAGATATTGTTCTTGAACTACATAATGTACATGCATATTTTCCCTTTGGTTGAATCCCTACAAGTTATGGAATAGTCTCAATATATATAATTCCATAAATTATAAAAAGAGGTTCAATAATAAATGATGCATAGAGATACATGGGAAAATTACATAATAAAAAAATGTGTGCATCATGAATTGTCCATGTAAGTATTCCATGGAGCTGAAATTGTTTTTGGACTATAGTTTTGGAGATACCATACATACTGATGGTGACCCATAATTTTAAAATTTCATCTATAACAGGCTCAAGATATACATACATGTCTTTAACGTGGTGCTTACCTAGTATTTATTTGAAAAATATCATACATAATTAATAAGTTCTTGTACATGCAATAATGAAAGAAAATGAATGCTTATATTCATGGGGGGTTCACTCAATGAACTTGTTACATAGCACGATCGTTCGCATGATATTAAAGAATACCCCTATTTTCACTAAATATTGGAAAATGCATCCTAAAATTGTATTGTTGAACCCCCCTCCCAATATGCCTTTCTAATTAAGAAAACCCCTAGTTTCACCAGATATTGTAGGTATCCATTTTTATCAACCTATTTTAACACCCCCTTTATATCATATTACCAAGTTGTAACAAATAGGATCCCTAACACATCTTAGTATAAGCAAACAAGATGCTACATAAAATAATAGTATAATGCTAATAATGATCCCACTATGATTCCAAGGGCGACTGATCAATTTGTAGCATTGGATAGCGGAACACCCAAAGTAATAGTACTTGCAAAGGAAAAATGCATAAAATGCAACCTCGTCAAGAGATCAACATAACAAAGAATGTAAAAGACTGATAGTCCAATTGTTAGTGCAATTCTTAGAAAATATGAGAATTGAAAATGTTTCACACCACAACCTGCCAATCTACCAATTTTATATCATGTAAATACAAATATAGCCATAGAGAACTCATGTTTTCTATAAGCTTAATAAATTAAACTCCATAAACATGCAAAATTGAAACCCTTTTGTGGAGGGACACCCCTACCTTCCTATGAAAACAAACATCATTGATGTCTGAACCCAAATGAACATAGACAAATTCCTTTTACTTTTCAATAACACCGTATGATCATGTGCATATGTTGGATTTGGGTCATTCACAATATCCAATGAATTGCCTCCGGTTCCTCTACATTTATTCTTGCAATCACGGGAATTAACAACATTTAGTTACCTTTTCTTGGGTTATATCTAGTTTTTTTTTATCTTTAAAGGATAGGGAAAAATCTCCATTGTTAGGTTTCAAGCATGCAATAGTTATAAAGATACACAAATGGTGAAACTTATATGATACCATTTCATGGTAACGATAACACATAGGGTATGTAAATAAGGATTTATATTTTCACCTATGTTCATGTTAATTCCAATACAATATTAAGACAAATGCCTTCCATATAAGAATTGAAATTACAATTATGAACGTGTCGAATATAACTCAATCTAACAAATATTCCTAAGTGGCAATGTGAAAATATTAAAGAAGAATACAAAAGGTTGAAAAAAATAATTAGTCAAGAAACATTGATCTAACTTTTCTTGGTTCTAGTGAGCCAAGAAAGATTGGTCTCACTTTTCTTGGTTGTGGTGGAGCAAGGTTTAATTGAATCTCAATGCCCACCTAAACTCCAACCTAAAAAATGAAGATGTAAATCTTTTACCTAATTCCTACAAAAAATACAATACAATTGTTCAAGTCTAGAACTCCGATTTAACTATATCTCTTAACTTAAAGATGGAAAACAATATAACATCAATTCAAACCAAGCCTAAATAATCTATTAAATGAGGATTGCTAAAGGCCAATAATCCAAAGAGACTTCATCGATATTATCATTGGTACACTGTTATCAAATTTATGCAAACCTTAGGATCATAAGCAATATCAAATAAAAATGGAAGGTTCTTAAGTTTTAGGTGGTTATGAATTGAGCCCGTGATTTGGATGTATGAATCAATCTGATGATTTGGAGGTTATTCCTCAGCACTCCCAAATAAAATAACCCCCAATATTTATATTACTATGTCAAATTAAAAAGCCCCCTTGACCCCTTAATACGGGGCAATATATTTTTGAGGTTTTTAAGAGTATTCAACCCCCCAATATGAATGGACGTGATATGATATTGCCTCACTGGTGAACCCCCCGTGCTTATATTGTGTTAACATTCTTAAAAATAATACCTGGAAAAATTAATGCCAACATGATGTGCTCCCATTTTATTGTCAACCATAGAGGAAGGTTATTATTTATAACAAAAATGATTCAAACTAAGTAATTGGTTTTGAGCTCTCCAAATGGATTGACACCGCCGATTTCCATTGAAAGTCTAACATTACATGGTAGTTATTTTAAAATTGGGCAATTCTTTCATCAATGTCTCTAAATGTAGAACTATCTCCATGCATTCGCATGACACCATCTTCACTTCTCTGTTATGCATGGTAATCCATAAATTATGTAATTTTTTTACACCTTAATAATCATTGAAAATGTGGAATTATTGAGATATGACGAAGAAATTTGTGGGGAACCTTATTCATTACTTGATCAGTACAATACCTATTGATTTGACATTCAGGGAACTCACTTTTTGATGCATGTTTTCCATAATATATAATATGATCATTAGGAAATGCCTCAATTGTGTTATATTCCATTCCTAAATATTTAAAAATGAGACACATATATTTGTATGTGCAAGGTAAAGTATTTGAAAGTGGTAGAAGAGTATCCCCTAACAATATACAAAAATAAATTAATGGAAAAATATTAATTAGTGGCCTATATATGACAATGATAAATAATACACAATTGCAATTACATATAGACAAGTCTTTCATACCTTAACATCCGCATCATTTCTATGTTTGAAATACCATTCATTACCTTCAAGTTGAATATCAACAAAATAGTAGAGAGAAGACTTGTATTTGAGACTTTGTATAAGGTTTTTTCTTCCTTATCAATAAGAGGTACATCGTGAATATTTTCATAGATCTCATTTGTGGTGAATTCTAATCCATGGCAACAAATGTGTCATGGACAAACCTATCTATCACTTCATTATCAATAATATTTTGGTCATTTTCTTCCCTTGTATCAACCTCAAATGTCACCACCCTCACCATCTGTAGTATGAATTGTAGCATGTGGATTTGCAAGCGTTGGTGGTCTTTTCTGTGTAATAATTATGGCAAAATATATCCAATTAGTAGATCAAAATAGACATGAATATTAAAAGTATTTCAAAATGAGAAAAAACATGATTTCGATATCTTACCAAGGGATGATATTCTTTTTCACCTTCCAAGTACCCATGCTCTAAGCAATGTTTCCTAGTTGAACATTTCCCTAACAAATCTGAATCTTCATTTTATCCCTTTTCATTGCATACAAGGGCAATAACATTTTCCATCACTGATTATATATTGAACATTAATGACTTGATTCTGATCATATGTTTTACCATGATTGCTTATGTTAGCATATACATAATTGATAACCACATACATAGAAGCAAATAGATTGGATCTAATAGCAAATCAATGGACATGGTTGTCTGACATTGGTCTCTATATCAATAAAATACATTATCAAACCACTAGTACAGTAAGAAGAAAGACAGATAACTCATTAACCTAATCTAAAGAAATTAATTCAAGGCAATAAAATTTACCTGTAATTAGATTTCTCCTCCATCCAAAATCCTTCCAGAAAGTATTCTTTTGTTTCATCTGAGTTTATTTTTAATCTTGCCGAATTGAACCAAAAAACGACAACCCAAATTTTTTTTAATCGATGTGTACAGGATATCATTGCTTAAGTGACTCCCTGTGGTGTCACTTAAGTGACACCCTAGAGAGTCTCTTAAGCGACATACAATTGAAATGTTGCTTAAATGATGTCATGTTGGATTTTTTCCAAAAACCCACCGAGTTGAAGTCTTACATTAAGAAGTGATTTTTAACTTTAAACATTGGTACAAACATCGCATTTGGTCCCCAAATGTAGTAGTGTATGGATTGGGAAAAATGTAGAGGGTGTGTAAAGAGGATGAATGACCCGAATTCTTTCCCATGACAACTTTGTGAAAGAAAAGAAATATGCACGCAAATAAGTATTAAATAGATATTTCATAGTACTTATTTGATGAAATGAATGTATGTGCTTACCTTATGGCATTGAAAAATTGCTATGGACACCATGAATATTTCATAAGAATGATTATAACATGCATACTTCTTCTTAATGATTTATATAGGTATATGTGGATGTGCCAAGCCCAGGAAGGAAACTAGGGATGTGGACAATCAATGTTGGTTCATTGTGTATGAGATTGCCAACAACTATACCACATTGCAAAGACCAAGAACACAATGTCAAATGTGTATGAGGAAGAAACATGGGAGCTAAAGGATGTCATGCAACGACATATTGTACATTTCTAAAGACATGTTGAGTTCTATCATTGTACCTATGGTGTTGATGATGCACCGAGGGAAGTGCATAAATTAAAGGGGAGGGGAATGCAACACCCCATTCTTGACCCCATGTTGTAAATACGATGTAATTATATATAAAAGCTAGAAGCTAGATATGAATCATATAGGATAACCAAATATATTGTAAATATATTTATGTTTGAAGTTTAATATAAAAACACTAACATCTGCAAGTGGATAAGGACAAGAAGAAATGGGGGGGTATGAATACACAAGTGGGGGAAGTGAGAAGGGATAAGGGGTGATGACCCTATAAGATTTTAACTATACTTTAGCCTTTATTAACCTTTTTAACCCAAAGTCCCTTAACCATAATTATGATGATCACTTTAATTAATCATGGTTGATTGATATTAATTGAGTATTAAGAGGGGAAACTGACCTCTTTTGGGGAAGCCACGTGTCAAAGAAAGGAATGCATATATAAAGTTAAAAAATCATTTCATTCATTCATTCTAACATCCAGAGAGGAAGAGAACGAGAACCCATGCCATGGTAGTTTTGGTGGGTAAACAAAAGGAAGATTAGTTTCCTTGAAGCCATTCTCGATTCCACCTTAATAAATGATAGACTAGATACCCTGATAAACTGTTTCCTCAGATTAGTGACCTTGGTGTATAGTGTGACATCCGTGGATCCTTTTCATGTAGAATTCCTGACCAACCTATATTGGAGTGCTAGAAGGGGAAGGGGAAAACGTGAGGGATTGAAATGCAAAGAAGGGGTACCTTCCCTAGCATTGTGTAGGTTGATGGGGAATGAGTGAGGGATTGGGTTCAACTATGAATTGGGTTACCTACACCACTTGGGTAGAGGATAAATTCCCTTGGGTGAGGAGCACTGTGTGAGGACCGCGGTTGTAGATTGTAGAAGAAGAAGTGGAAATTTGCCACTTGTGGATTAATAGCCCCATATTGTCAAAGTGCAGAGGCAGAGCACTAAAACATAGTATTTTTAGAGGCTTCCGAAAGAACAGAACCGAAGATTGTGGCTCTTCAACATATTAACCAAAAAATAAATAGCAGAAAGGAGGACCAGATACATCAGCGATAAGTTTAACATTAACTGCATTACAAAATATCCTACCTACTGCATTTAATACAACTACTAACTTGGCATCTACTTGGAATCTACCTACGACGCTTACTGTCAACAGACAACAAGCTACAACAAGGGGAAATTACTCTTCAACACTCCCTCTTAATTTCAACTTTACATTTATCATATTCAACAGCACACATAATTCCCAGGTGTTGTCTTTGAAATTCAAAATTTTCTTTGCTTAATGGCTTAGCGAAGATGTCTGCAAGATGGTATTTAGAACCATAGAAATGAAGATTCACTTCTCCATTGTTGACAAGCTCTCGTATGAAATGAAAGTGAGTGTCTATGTGTTTACTCTTGCGGTGAAAGACATGATTTTTTGATAAAGCAATGGCTTAATTGTTGTCGCAGAAGATTGGAGTTGGCTCGATCTCTTCATGTGCAAGATCACTTAACATCCTTCTCATCCACACTGCATGACATGCTGCTGATGTCGCTGCAAAATACTCTGCTTCAACTGAAGAAATAGAGACTATGGGCTGCTTCTTAGATGCCCAAGAGATAAGACTTGTGCTAGATGAAAAGCATAACCTGATGTGCTTTTTCGGTCATCAATACTTCCTGCAAAGTCACTATCTTTGTATCCTACTAGATGATTTTCTTCAGAAGCTTCATACAGGATTCCATATTCAATTGTACTTGCAATATACCTCAAAATTCTTTTTCCAACTTGCTAATGTGAATCCTTGGGAGACTCCATGAATCTAGAAATTAAACTGACTGCAAACATTATATCTGGTCTTGTTGTTGTAAGATACATCAAACTACCAACAAGTTGTTTGTACAACGTAGGATTGAATGCTAGACCTTTGTCTTGTTTGCTTAGTTTTGTGCCTGTAGCAATTGGTGTATTTGCTAGTTTACATTTGGTCATCTTGAACCTTGCCAAAATATCTTTGACATACTTCTTTTGGCAGATAAAAATTCCTTTTTTAGTTTGATCAACTTCGATCCCAAGAAAGTATTTCATGAGACCAAGATCATTCATTTCGAATTCCTTATTCATTGCAGATTGAAAATCTGAGAGTTTTAAATTACCTGTATATGTCATGTCATCTACATAAAGACAAACAATTAACATATTACCTTGCTGATTTGATTTTGTGTACAAGGTGGGTTCATTGCTACTTCTTTTGAATCCATTATTGAGTAGGTATGTATCAATTCTACTGTACCATGCTCTTGGCGCTTGCTTTAAGCCATACAAGGCCTTTTTCAGTTTGTAGACCTTCAATTCTTGACCCTTCACTTCAAATCCTGGTGGCTGATTTACATAAACGTCTTCTTTCAAAATGCCATTTAAAAACGCTGGTTTAACATCCAATTGATAAACTAGCCAATGCTTTTGGGCTGCAACAACCAAAACTGTCCTAACCGTGTCTAATCTGGCAACCGGGGCAAATGTTTCCCCATAATCAATACTAGGTTGTTGTGCAAATCCTTTTGCAACTAGCCTTTATTTGTATTTCTCCACTTTGCCTTTCTCATTGTATTTGGATTTATAAACCCATTTGACTTCAATGCTGGTTTTTTTTGCTAGCAAATTCACAAGATCCCAAGTGTCATTCTTTTCTATTGATTCAATCTCTTCATTCATTGCATCAACCCATTTCTTCTCCTTGACTGCTTCCTCAAAATAAATTGGCTGAGAAGATAACAGAGCATAATGAACTTGCTCATCTACATTTTCATGTTGCTCATAAATTTCACCTAGCTTCCTTGTTTTTTGTCTTCTAAGCGAGGCCAATGTGGGATCTGATTCATTAGTTGATGTTGGACTGTGTGTGTCTTGTCCTTCTTGTCTTGAGACTTCTCCTTGAACCTGTAATCGAGGAAGTCTATGTGTAGATTCATGTTGTTCTATACTGTCCACTGATTCACTTGTAGGTGGGAAATGATTACTCCCTATTGTTCCCTCATCTTCTTCACTCCAAGCCTCGTCTTCAAGAAATTTAGCGTCTCTAGTTATTATGGTTTTCTTAGTGACTGGATTATATAGTTTGTATTCCTTTCAATGTTCACTGTATCCCACAAAGATACATTTTTCACTTCTATCGTCCAATTTTCTTCTTATTTCTGCTGGGACATGTGCATAAGCAACGCAACCGAAAACTCTTAAGTGAGAAATATTTGCCTTCATTCCACTACATGCTTCAAATGGAACTTTATCTTTTACACTATTTGTTGGAGATCTATTCACAATATAAACTGAGCATCCAACTGCTTCTGCCCAGTATTCATTGGGTACATTTTTGGATTTTAACATACTTCTAGCCATGTTCATGGTGGTCTGATTTTTCCTTTCAGCAACTCCATTTTGCTGTGGGGTGTATCTTGTTGTAAACTGTCTATGGATACCTTGTTCTCTGCAATATCTTGCAAAATCCTTGGAATCATATTCACCTCCTCCATTTGATCTCAACACTTTGATGTACTTGCCACTCTGTTTTTCTGTTGTAGCTTTGAATTCTCTGAATTTTGCAAATGTTTCAGATTTGTTCTTGATAAAGAACACCCACGTCATTCTACTAAAATCATCAATAAATGTTAGAAGGTAAAAACTTCCTCCTATAGACTTGGTTTGCATAGGACCACATAGGTATGTATGGATTAACTCAAGAGGTGCTTTGGCTCTATAGGTGGCAGCATTTGGAAATCTATCCCTTTTGTGTTTAGGCAAGATACAACTTTCACAAGGATTGTGATGAACATCTATCATGGGTAAACCTTCGACCATAGACTTCTTTTGCAAATCATTTAAACCTTTAAAAGGCAAGTGAACATACCTACAATGCCATAGCCAAGTTTCATCTGAACTAGTAGTTGTATGGGCATAAGATTGTGACATATTTGCACTTTTCATGACTAATGGGAACATCCTATTTTTGGTCATTTTAATTCTGGCTACAACCCTTCGACTAGGTGGTTTGTCCAAGATTGTGCATGATGGTCCTTTAAATATGACCTCATAACCATTTTGACTCAGTTGACCAACACTTAAGAGATTATGTTTTAGATCTTGGACAAAGTAAACATTTGGAATGTCTTTCTTTTCATTCTGCTTGGTTATGACTGATACTATGCCTTTTCCTAAAGCATTTACATGATGATCATCACCCAATTTGATTTTAGTGTTAATGGATTTATCTAAGCTTAAAAAAAGGTCTTCATTACCTATCAAGTGATTGCTGCAACCACTGTCCAGTAGCCATATATCTTTGTTGTTGAATTCTTCTGTAGCTTGGCGGGAAAGGAACATGGATTGTGATGTCCCTTCTTCTGTATTGGTGACATTGGCTCTGCCTTTGTTCAAATCTGTTTGTTTCTTTCTGCATTCACTCTCAAAATGGCCATACTTCTTGCAATAAAATCATTGAACATTTGATTTGTCAAACCTTCTTGGTTGACTGTTGCTTCGATCTCTTCCTCTTGTGTTATAAGAGAAATTTTGTGATTGCTCTGTCTGTTCTGTTGCTATTGGTCTATTTCCTATTTGAAAATGACCTCTTCCTGTTTTTCCTCTGCTTCTACTTCCACGTCCTCTACCTATGCTGAATGGTTTGAGACTGGAATGCATTTTCATAAGAATCACTATGCCTGCTGATTCTTGTTTCATGGGTCAGTAATGATCCAGTGAGCTCTTCAATAGACAATTGTTTTAAATCTTTGCATTCTTCAATGGTTGTCACAACCATATCAAATTTTTCTGGAAGACTTTTGAGCACTTTCTCAACTACCTTTTGAGTTGGAACAACTTCTCCATGTGCTTGAAGTTGATTCACAACATTCATGGTTTGTGTCATGAATTTGTCCACTGATTCTGTGTCCCTCATCTGAAGAGTCTCAAGACTTTTCCTGAGTGTTTGTAGCTTTGCATTTTTGACCTTATCTGTGCCTTGATAGGCTGTTTCAAGAGTTTCCCATGCTTCAATTGCATGTTCATCTGCTGCAAATTTTGGAAATATTGCATCTTCTACTCCATTGTGCAAAAACCACAATGCCCTTGAGTACTTTTTTCTATTTTCTGCAACTGCATTCCTTTGATTGTTTGTCATAGCTTGCAGATCTGCTGGATCTGGCTCAGTAAACCCATTCACTACAGCTTCCCAACAATCTTGTGATCATAGAAAAATTCTCATCTTGATTCCCCACATTTCATAGTTTGTTCCTCTTAGAATTGGTCCTCGAGTCTGATTTGGATTGCTGGTTGACACCATCTTCTTCTTTCTGCTCAAATGTACTCTTCTCAAGCCACAATCACAATTTTCTGGAGCAAATTCCTTGTTGTGTTGTTGGATTGCAAAGTCCTCATACAAGCTATTGAAGAGAAGTGCTGTGGCAGGTCTCTTCGTTTTATGCCGGCCTTGAGCAAGTAACTGTTGGATGCTTGTTGTTTGAGTTAAGCACTAGAAGAGCGAAATCTCTTTCCTATGTAGCGGAAGTACCCATTATCTCATGGATGGGTTATCAGTTGAGGAAGTTTGACCTTGTTCTGGTCATAGAGAAGAACCATGGATACCTAAACATGTGGCTATAGCTGGTGGATGTAGTCTAAATAGGTTTTCAACCTTTTCAAATATAAAAGTGATTCAATTCATCAATGGCAGCAATGTTCCTCAAACACGGATCTGCGGCATCTCGTCTCATGCTCTGCAGAGAGTTTGTTGGGGATCGTATTACCCTACGAATTGGCCGCTTGCTGTAGCAGGGATTTGATCAACTAAATCCCCCAATTTCAAATGCTCCAGGATTGCAGCTTCTGGAACAACCCTCCAAGCCCAGCGAAGATGGGACTGTCGGCGGCTAAATGGTCCTTCACGTGGCTGGTGAAGGGGGACTCGCCTCGCGCTCTGATACCATGTCAAAGTGCAGAGGCAGAGCACTAAAACAGAGTATTTTTAGAGGCTTTCGAAAGAACAGAACCGGAGCTCGTGGCTCTTCAACATATTAACCAAAACATAAACAGCAGAAAGGAGGACCGGATACATCAGCGATCAAGGAGATAAGTTTAACATTAACTGCATTACAAAATATCCTACCTACTTCATTTAATACAACTACTAACTTGGCATTTACCTGGCATCTACCTACTACGCTTACTGTCAACAGACAACAAGCTATAGCAAGGGGAAATTACTCTTCAACACATATTAGGGGTGCAATCTATCAAAGGAAGAGATGGCTTGTTAGAGTGCCTACAATTGGGAGGAACATTCTTAACTGGCAGTTGTTTGGAGGACATTCATGAGATAAGTGTTAATTGTGAATGATTGCCTTGGTTTATATTTCTATATATGATTTTGGTTGAATTATTGTTAATGAAGATGGTTGTTTATGGAATTGATGACCATGGTATGAATGCATTCATGGTAGAAATATTTTCATGTGAATCCTTTATTTAAATGATTGTTATAATTATGCCAATAAGCATTTATATTTTACAATTGGGGATGGAGTCCTCCTAAATTTAATGTTTGATAAATTTAATGTTTGATATGATACTTTTGGATATGATACTTTTGCCATCATGATCGATTCTATGGATGTTGTTTTTAAGATAAATAGTAACTTTTGAGTTGGTAAATTATAATAATATTAAGGATGAACCATGGTGGCATATTATTACAGAATCGTTTATATGTGTTAATCGTATGAGGTGCTAAAAATACATATCAAATGTTAATCATCTAAACACATCCGTGGGTAGTTACAAATATACATATGTGATTGTAACTGCAAATACCTGCATTTAGGATAGGTCTCTCTGAATAGTTTAACCTACAGCCTGCAGGTTTCTATATAGAACCGACGAAATGTTTGTTCAAACTGACAAGAAAACATTTTCAATGGTGTGATGGGTTAGTGATGAAATCCATTTTGAATTCAATATAAAAGTAGTGTGAAAAATAAAAGAAAAAATATTGCTCAGTGCTTCGGATGTTAGTGCTGCATGACATTATCACTCTGATATATTGGTGCTGCCTTATTCCCAGCCTGAATGCATTTCAGTCTACTTTGAACATTGAAATTTGGATTGTTGTTTGTTTGTGTCTCCAGGACTAAAGCAGGGATGCTTCCCGCGATGAGGACCTATAAAGGATATAACGATGGAAAGGTGTAGTTTAACTATATTCCTCCTGCCGTGTACAAAAAAGATGATAATTATAACATACTTTTATCCGGAGATGGATCTGCCATTTTGAGTGTAATAATGGAGGAGGGTGCAAGAAAAATGTTCTGAACAAACTTTTTGTTGCAGGTTCTATCAATCTTGTTGAGCAGAAAACAACGAACAAACTTTTTGTTGCAGGTTCTATCAATCTTGTTGAGCAGAAAACAATGAACAAACTTTTTGTTGCAGGTTCTATCAATCTTGTCTGCCGTGGACAAAAAATATGATAATTATAACATACTTTTATGTGGAGATGGATCTTCCATTTTGAGTGCAATAATGGAGAGTGCAAGAAAAATGTTTTGAACAAATTTTTTGTTGCAGGTTCTATCAATCTTGTTGAGCAGAAAACAATATTTTGCGAGGACTACTTTTGGTGTACTCATGATGATATTTTCTGTTTTCTTTGTTTTCTTGAAATTAATTTGCAAATCTACTAAATTTTTGTATAAAGTCGCTTTAACTTCTAGCCCTGTCATCTGCCTTTTGTTGATATTTTCACAGTATTTGTTGAATTGAATATTATCAAAAGGCAGATTACAGGGCTAGAAGTTAAAGAGACTTTATAGAAAAAGGCAGATCCATCAACCATTCCATCGGTATTACACTGTACATAAAAAATATTTAATCTACTATTAAATAATAAGGTTACAAAATGTATCACAGCATTCCTTTTGACTAATAATATCATCATTCATTTAACTTATGCTTTTACCTTCATCTGTACCAACATTTGTAGCACACGTGTATGTTTAGAAGAAGGCTACTTCAATTCATTTAAAACAATAACATTACTAAGGATTATCAAATTAATTGAAAAGTTGCTATATAAATAATATATTAGTTGTAGGTTTAAAACCATGTTTAAAAGATTTAAGGACATACTTCCATAGAAATTATTGTTTCGATTTACATATTTTTTCAATTATTTGCAAAAGAAGAGTTATGAGAATTTTTCAATAAATAACTTAGTCATATTTAAAATTTAAAATTGAATTATAAATAAATAAATTTTATTAATTATTTTGTGAATTATTAGTTTATTGTAGGTTAATAATAGGTAATTAAAAGAAAGGGTTTTGGAAAAAGAGTTATTTTTTTGGAAAAAGAGTTATTTTTTTGCAAAAAAATTGAAGTCCATTTTGTTTTAGGTATGGAATAAGGAGGGATTTTTTAAAAATAATTGAATTCCTTTTGTTTTATGTTGGTGGAATAAGGAGGGTTGGATCTCACTTGAATTTAAAATTGAATTATAAATAAATAAATTTTATTAATTATTTTGTGAATTATTAGTTTATTGTAGGTTAATAATAGGTAATTAAAAGAAAGGGTTTTGGAAAAAGAGTTATTTTTTTGAAAAAAAATTAAAGTCCATTTTGTTTTAGGTATGGAATAAGGAGGGATTTTTTAAAAATAATTGAAGTTCTTTTGTTTTATGTTGGTGGAATAAGGAGGGTTGGATCTCACTTGAATTATTTTTGGTTTTAAAAAACCAATTCAATGCTTAAAAAAATTAACAAAAATAAAAATTGTATCAAACGTAGTTGAAATTTAGATAAAAATTATATCAAGATAAACAAATCCTTTTGATTCCCATTAGGATGGGGTAGAGTATGAGACAAAATTGAGGGTGGAGCCCTTGATAAGGATCAACATAGAGATAAGGTGGATGTTGGAGCATTATGAATTTGGGAAAAAGAGAGAGGAAATACAAAGTGGAGGAAATATCTTCCTACCTTCGATCCTTTTATGATAGAACCTTAGAGAAGGATATACGTTGAGTCATGAAAGTATATCTTAAAATTGGATTCTTAACGATTGTCAATGAATTTATTGCATTTGATTTATTGTCTTTGTGTGAATTTATTATCTTTGTGTGACAATTCCACATAATCAACTATCCATAGTTCATCACAATCTAACATAATCCTTGAAGAATGATAGATAAATCAATATTTTAACTCGCTTTGTGTCACAATGTAACATGATCAACCATCCACAATTGAACACGATCAACCATTTTCAGTGATTGTTAATGGAATTATTGTATTTGTGTCACAATATTACATAATCAAGCATCCATACTTCATCACAATCTAAAACAGTCCCTGAAGAATGTTGCAATGTGATGTAACCATTAACGCTATCTCTTAATCATTGAGGAAATTTGCAATGGGACAAGCCCTATTTGACATACTATAGCCATGATGAATGTTGCAATGTCACACAATAATTGAGAAATATCATAATGCGTTGCTACCATTGAAAAAAATCACATTGTGACATATTCCTTGTAGTACGCCACAATGTTCAGGAATGACACAATTTAGCATACACCTTGATGAATGTCACAATGTGACAGAACAATTAAGTAACATAATAGGATGACATACATATAGATAAAATCATATTATAATTTTATTTACATCACAATGTTACATAATCAACCTAACATGTGGCTGAAGTCAACAATGGCCATAATTTTTAACAACATTACACCATAACAAATCACACTCAAACATAATTAGACATGAACGTCATAATGTTATAGAACAATTAAGTAACATAATAGGATAACATAGTTCAATCAAGATAAACATAAAAATAAAATAAAAGGATTTACTTATGTTGACATATCTTGGCTTGGTACATTCCTCAATGGTTTTGTCACATGTGACATTTAATAAGGGTTGTGTTGGACTATCATTTTGTGATCATATTGGTATTGTCACATTGTGATGTTCATTAAGGGTTATAATAGATTGCGACGTTCATCAAGGATTAATTTTTTAATACAATCACACTTATTTTTTAATACAATCACATTAATAAATGAAGAGGCTATGACACTAATATGTTTATAGTATCATATATTTGTTTTGATGTTCATCTTAGTTGATGTATGCCGACTTAGTACATTCCTCAATGGTCATGCTAGTACATTCATCAATGGTCATGCTCTATTGTGCTTACATTCCTCAATGTCGTTGTTACATTATGACATTTAGTAAAGGTTGTGTCGTATTGTGATACTTTGCAAGGGTTCTACATTGCACTCACATTCATTGTAATCATGTTTCAATTTTCCCATCTTGGTACATTGCTCAATGGTTATGTTTAATTGTGGCTAAATTAATCAATCGAATTATAATGTTTTGTAACAATTTTGTCACATTGCGATGCTCAACCATTGTCAATAATTGTCAATGAATTTATTGTCAATGATTATCAATAAATTTCTTATCTTTGTGTGATAATGTCGCATAATCAACCCTCCATACTTCATCACAATCTGACATAATACTTGAAGAATGATAGATAAAACAATATTTTAACTTACTTTGTGTCACAATGTCACATGATCAGCCGTCCATTTTTTACATGATCGACCATCCGCGGTTGAACATGATCAACCATTGAAAATGATTGTCAATGATTTTATTGTCTTTTGTCACAATGTCACATAATCAACCATCCATAATTCATCACAATCTGACATAATCCTTGAAGAATGTTGCAATGTGATGTAACCATCAAGTAACATTGTCTCAAAACCATTAAGGAAATTCACAATGGGACGTGAATGGGACAAACTCAATTTGAAATACTATAGCCATGATGAATGTCATAATGTCACTGAATGATTGAGAAATATCATAATCTATTGCTACCATTGAGAAACATCACAATGTTACATATTCATTGAAGTATTCCACAATACTGAGGAATGTTGCAATGTGGCATACTCCTTGATAAAAGTCGCAATGTGAAAACACAATCAAGTAACATAATAGGATGACATAAGTCAATCTAGATAAACGTCAAAATAGGTAAAACCATATTATGCCGCAATGTAACATATTGCTTGATGAATGTTATAATGTGATAGAACAATTAAGTAACATAATAGGTTGACATAGGTCAATCGAGATAAAAATCAATATAGATAAAACCATATTATAATTTTTTGTGTCACAACGTTACATGATCAACCTTATAACCTATGAATAGGATCGACAATGGCCATGATTTTCACCAACGTTACACCATAATGAATCACACTCAAACATAATCTAACATGGACATCACAATGTGACATACTCTTTGATGAACATCGCAATGAGACATAACAATTAAGTAATAAAATGGGTTGACATATGTCAATTGAGATAAACATAAAAATAAATAAAAGGATTTCTTATATTGCTTTATGTTGACTTGGTACATTCATCAATGGTTTTGTCACATTGTGATGTTCAATAAGGGTGATGTTGGACAATCATACTATGATCATCTTGGTTTTGTTAATTGTGATGGGCATTAAGGGTTATGTTGGATTGCAACATTCATCAAGGATTTTTTTTTAATATACAATCACATTAATAAATGAAGAGGTTGCGACACTAATATATTTATTGTGATTTTCATCTTGGTTAATGTATTTTGACTTAGTATATTCCTCAATGGTCATGCTTTGTTGTGCTTACGTTCCTCAATGGTTTTTTTGCATTACGATGTGAAGAACCTACACCAATTAATTGATGAATACAGGATATATTAGATCACATAATACTTTTATTGATCACGGGCCACTTCGAGGGGGAAACCTGCTTTGAGCAAGCTCAATACAAAATAACTTCACGATGCCTTCATTGGCCTCAACACAAACTTATATACTAAGTCTAGGCTCCAATACTATGGATCAAAACTATGGGCCAGTACAAACTATGGATCAACAAATACTACGGGACGACTTACAAAGCATATGCGTCCAACAACAATAATACAAACTATGGATCAACAAATATTATGGGACGACTTACAAAGCATATGCGTCCAACAACAATATACTAACAAAGTAAAGAGAAGGGTTGACATGGGTTCCTAACATACCCTCCCCCTTAGAAAAATCTTTGTCCTCAAAGCTTTAGATGTGGAAATTATTGCTGAATCTGAAGGAGTGGTTCCCATGTAGCATCCTTTGGTTGCATTATGTGCCACTGAATTAATACCTTTGTGATAGAGCGAGAGCGAATATGCCGAGTGCGCTTATGGAGGATGGCCTCCGGATCCAAAAGCATGGATCCTTCATTATCCAGTTTTGGTAAAATAGTTTGTCCTCTGATGTTGGTTCCAAGAACTTTCTTCATACAAGACACATGAAATATTGGATGAATGTGGGAAGAAGGAGGAAGTTCCAATTTATAAGCAACAGACCCAATATTCTAAATAATCCTATATGGCCCATAGAAATTTGGAGCGAGATTATGACGCCATTTGAGTTTCAAGGAGGATTGCTTGTAAGGATGGAGACAAAGAAAAACCATATCACCTGCTTCAAAAGTGCACCTAGAATGGTGCTTATCAGCTTGTTGCTTTATGTGATTTCTTTCCATGTGAATATTTTCCCACAAAATGCGAAGAATCAGATCACAGTTTCGAAGCACCGTGTTAACTGCCTGAACTAGTGAACTGCTAGGGCTGTATGGAAGAAGAATTCACGGTGCCTGACCATAAACTGCTTCATATGGAGTCATTTTAGAGGCAGTGTGGTAAGAGGTATTGTACCACCATTCAGTAGGAGGGAGCTACTTTTCCCACTGATGTTGTTGTTCAGAGGTGAAGCAAACGAAGATAAGTTTCCAAGCATTTATTGATAATTTCAGTCTGACCATCTATTTGTGGGTGATACCCTGAACTCATCTTCAGTTTGGTGCCAGTGTGGCAAAATAGTTCTGTCCAAAAATGACTGGTGAAAGTCACATCATGATCCGAGACAATGGAAGAAGGGATTCCATGGAGATGAAAGGTATGGTCTAGGAAAATTTGAGTGACTGAGGAGGCTGTATAGGGATGGATGAGAGAAAAAAAATGACTATATTTGGAGAGGTGATATTCAACCACAACCAAAATCACCTGTCTCCCCTCTAGATTTAGGGATCCCTTCAATGAAATCCATAGAAATATATGTCCATATCCGTGTAGGTATGGGCAAGGGTTCGAGCAATCCCCAAAAGAGTGTCGTTTCACCCTTATTGCACTGGCATGTATCACATTCAACCACCATCTGTTGAATTGTCCTTTTCATGCCTTGCCAAAAGAAGTTACGCAGTGCTCGCTCATACGTTTTGAGGAACCCAGAGTGCCTTGCCAATGGAGAAGCATGGAGTTCATAGAAGACAACTTGTTGAAGATCTGTGCTTTGGGGAAGCACCAGACGACCCTTGTATCTCAGGGAAGAACCATCCCAAGAGTAATGTGGTACAATAGAAGGGTTGTTGGCCAAGCGTTGGATGATTTGAGATAATGAAGAGTCATTGATATAGCCCTATTGAACAGATTGCAACCAATTTGGAATAGGCATAGAAATAGCTAAAAGAGAACCGTGATCATCAAATGTGTGGGAAAGAGCATCCGCCACAATATTGTCCTTACCCTTATTGTAAGTGATCTCATAGTCATAATCCATGAGTTTTATAACCCATTTTTGTTGTGCTGGGGAGGATACACACTATTCCAGAAAATATTTCAGACTCTGGTGATCAGTCTTGATGCAGAAATGATTCCCTAATAGGTATGGTTGCCACTTCTGTACTGCATGCAAAATAGCCATCATTTCCTTCTCAATATGTAGAGGTAGATAAATTCTTACCTGAAAGGGATTTGCTGGTGAACGCAATGGGGTGTTCATCCTGAAGGAGAACAACACCAAGTCCATTGCTGCAAGCATTACTCTCAATAGTGAAGGGCTTGGAAAAATCGAGCATAGCTAGAACAGGTGTAGTACACATAGCTTGTTTTAGTTTTTCAAATGCACACTCAGTAGCATGTGTCCATGTAAAAGCATCCTTTTTCAATAGAGCAGTTAATGGAGCTACAATCTTCCCATAATCATTGACAAACTTGCAGTAGTAGCCAGTCAACCCCAAAAAATCATGAAGGCTCTTGAGTGTCTGAGGATGCGGCCAATTGTTCATGGAAGCGATTTTGGAAGGATCCATGTGAACCCCTTGTGCTGAGATAATGTGCCCGAGATACTCGGCTTCATTCTATCCAAGAACACATTTAGACTATTTGGCATGGAGATGATGGTCAGAGAAAAGTTGCATTACAAGATCCAAATCCTGGATATGCTCAGCCCATGTTTTACTGTAGATGAGGATATCATCAAAGAATACCGGAATGAATTTACGCAAGTAGGGATGGAATATTTTATTCATCAAGGCCTGGAATGTGGAAGGAGAATTAGTGAGGCCAAAGGGCATGACCAAAAACTCATAGTGGCCATTGTGTGTGCGAAAAGTTGTTTTAGGGATATCATCCTCATGAACCCGAATTTGATGATACCCGGAACGAAGATCCAACTTGGAGAAAAATTGAGCACCATGATGTTAGTTTTTCATCATTTAATTCAATATGATCTAGGATCTTAATTGAGAGAATAATATGCACAACAAAAAAAATACAAGAGACAAGAGACACAAATCATTTTACTGGGGAAACCATAAAGGAGAAAACCCTGCAACTTCCTCAAAGATAGAATGAGCAAAACAAGAAGATGATCTCCAGTAGCTTCCTCCTCCTCCACTTATGTGAAATCCTCCTCTCTCTCACTAATGCGAAGTGAGTGAGTGTGTGAATGATCAAATAGAGAGGAGAACCCTCTCTATTTATACTTTACCTTTCACTTAGCCTTAACCCCAAACAGGTCGGCCCCTAAGTGTAATTGACTAGGATGACTTCTCTAGGAGAGTCTAATAACCCATTAGTAACTTAAATCTGAGGTCTAATGCCCCGACATACATGGGAGGATTGACCTCAATGAATTTACATGACCCAAGTACAATAATGACTTCTTCGAATGAAGGAATAAACATCTCCGTCGGAGGTAGAATAATAAAATACAAATACAATATACAAGTGAATACATTCTGAAGTTACAAATACATCAACACTCCCTCTTAACTAGGAAGGTATTCTCTTAACACATTTCATCAGCACAAGTCTTCGTCATTGGATCAGCATCAAAGCTGACCATCATCAAGGATGGATCATCATCATCATTGCTACTGCTATCTCGACCATCAATCTCTAATCTACTCGTCATAGGAATTTATACAGAGCCAACCCTTTTTCATGTTGGATGAAGGGCTAGCCTCCATGTAGGTATTCATCATCTCTACAAGCAAGCCATCAAGTATGCACATCTCAGGAATTTATACATGCCTCTGCAAAACCTGCAAGATCTCCCAAGACTGATTACATGCCACTGCAAAACCTGAAGGAGCATCCCAGGATTGATTATATGCCACTTACAAAACCTGCAAGATCTCCCAGCACTGATTTTATGCCACTGCAAAACTTGAAGGAGCATCCCAGGACTGATTATAATCCTATGCAAAACCTATGTACCATACAGTTACCTCATCATCTTCAGATCATCTCATCATCAACGGAGAACATCCCAGACACACACAACACAACACTTACAATCACTGGCATGGAAGTACTTTCCTCTGACCCTCCGGGAAAGGTTCAACACTTACATTGATGACCATGGAAGGACTAACCTCTGACCATGTCAGAAAGGATACAACAATTACATCAACGGCCATGGAAGGAATTTCCTCTGACCATGTCAGAAAATATTAGCAATTACATCAACGACCATGGAAGGAATTTCCTTTGACCATGTTGGAAAAGCCTCGAAAATTACATCAACAACCATGGAAGTACTAACCTTTGACCATGTCGGAAAATCCACACCCAACCCTTACATCTGCACCATGGGAGGACTTTCCTCCCACCATGTGAGAATGGCCCCGTCCTTACATCTACACCATAGGAGGATTTTCCTACCACTATGTGAGAATGGCCCATGTGCATCTGCGTCTTCCAGACTCATCACTTCCCCTTAGAAGGAACCTCGATCTGAAGTACACCAAGCTTCTCTATGAAGTACTCGAACCTCACTCTAGCTAGCAACTTGGTCAATACATCGGCTATTTGATCGTTCGTCGCAACATGCTAGAGTTTCACTGCTCCTCTCTGTACCATATCCCTAATATAGTGATACTTGATCTCGATGTGCTTCGACTTGTCATGGAACACCGGGTTCTTAGACAAATTCACACAACTCTAGTTGTCGCAATATATACAAGTCACATCCAACTGGAGATCAAACAAATCAGATAGTAGATTCCTTATCCATATTGCCTCACAACTATCCAAACAAACTGCGACATACTATGCTTCGACTGTACTCAGTGCCACGCAGGACTGCTTCCTGCTAAAATAAGAGATCACACCTGATCCCATACTGAAGCAACACCCTGAAGTGCTCTTCCTATCAATGGCACTGCCTGCCCAATCATAATCAACATAACCCTCCAGGTTAATATTTTGATTCGCATCATACTTGAGCCCATAATCAATCGTACCCTTCAGGTACCTCAGAATATGCTTTGTAGCAATCAAGTGAACATGTCTTGGATTTGTCAAGAACTGACTCAATGTGTTCACAACAAAGCAAATATCTAGTCTGTTATTCATCAGGTACATCAAGGACCCAATCATTTGACTATACATCATGTCATCGACCGACTCTGATGAAGCATCACTCAATAGCTTCAGGTTTGATGCCATAGGTGTGGCCATGGCCTTGCATTCCATCATACCGAACCTCTTCAGGATCTCTACTGCATACTTCCTTTGTCCAAGGAATATTCCATCCGTAATCTGCCACACCTCCATTCCGAGAAAATAGTGCATCATAACTGGATCTCTACTTCACATTTTCCTAGGCTAAGGAAAAATATCATCTGATCTCTGCCACATATCTAATCACAAGAATCATGCCAAGATTCTTTATGTCGAAGATCTACTCCCTCTGAAGTGGAGTTTTCTATATTTGAGTATTGTCCTCCCTCTGTGACTGAACATCATTCACACTCTGCATTGAGTGATATTCTGCATATCTATCCATGCCATCTCCCGTAAGATGGGTCTACTGATATGAGCCTCAAGATCACTCAAACTCTATGGTGAGTTCCTTATTCCATCCATCTGTATATACAAACCATCTTCAACCTTGTAGCAAAGGTTGAAATCCGCATCACCCGTGGTGATCATCAATCTCATCAAATGACTATCGATCCTGGGTACCTGTTGAACCCGTACAAAGCTTTCTTCAATCATGTGATTCTCTATCAAATCCTAGGAGTTTGTTGGATATACACTTCTTCTTCATTTACACCATTCAAGAGAACGGTCTTGTCATCCATGGGTGTAATCTATCTATGGAAGTGTGTCTAGCCATTGGAGCAAACATCTCGTCGTGATCCTCTCCCTATTTCTAAGAGAATCCTCTAGCCACGAGCCTTCTATAGTACATTTGATTTGTAAGTCTTCTTGTTGAACATCCATCACTTATTCTTTGGAACAAGTGTTCATCATCCTTCTTTTGTAGATCATAGCACATGATGTTTACTACAAATCAAATTTAATTACATGATTAGTAACACTTCATAATTATTAAATTATGTTGACATTTCAATGATAACTTATTATGCATATGATCTTTCCTACAAGTCAAGTTCAATTGCATGATTAGAAACATCTCATAGTTTTTCAGAACAAATTCTTACGCATAAAAAACATAAGTCATACAATCATGAAATTATCTTAGCCAATGCTTCAATACAACATTTATCCATATCCCGTAACTTTCTAGATGCCTTCCATCTCTACCAGAACATTGTTAAGAGTGTGCACTACTACAACATGTCAGCAAAGAGGTTTCAATCTTGTTGGGCTCAGGTTGAGACAAAGTTTTGAAAACACCTTTTTGAGACATGCAGGGAAATTTGAGCTGAGCGCAACTCGGAAATACAATTTTGGTTAAGTATTGAGGATGCTGCGAAGTTGCGCGCAGCATCCAACTTTGGACTAGACTGCGGAGTTGCGCGCAGCATTGAAGTTTTCGCCATGATGCGAAGACCAGTACTACACCGAAGCAGTGCTGTGGAGTTAGGAGGCCACGTGGAGCCAGCAAAGCGGTGTGCTGGATAAGTATCAAGTGCAGGTACCGGTTGGACTGGTAGCAGCCATTTTTGGAAAGATATTCCAGGATTGCCGAGCGATGGACATAGGAAAATCAGGAAGGCAGCCATGTGTGGATTGTTAAGGAAATGACATTTGGCACGCTGAGAAGGTAAAACCGTTAGAGAGAAACAGTTCAGCAGAAGAAGACTGTAGGAACACGTGCGACAGGAAGGCCGATAGCGACAGGATTAGGATGTGGAGATCCACCAGGATCAAACAGACACTACCAGGAGCTGGCAAGCCGGTTTGGAAAATCGGCGCAGTTTTGGAAACCCTTAAGGTTTTGAGTTCTAGGTCTTCGACATTGTACAGACATTATCTTCAGGCATTATCTATTTAAGAAGGCAATTTTTTATGGGATGGGGCTGCTCTATTTTTTGGGGCTAGATGCTAGTTGTTAGAGTAATCTTGAGATAACCTTTTGTATTGTAAAATCTCTCTGAGCTGAGAATATTGTAAAGGCTCTGCAGCTGTGTGCACAGAGACCTAGCTGAGAGAAAGGAGAGTCTGCAGCTGAGTGTGTAGACTAAGAACGGTTGCCCCATCCCTTTTTGAAATAAATATATTACCAACCGTTCTTGTCGACGTAGCTTTCCATCCAGGGAAGTGAACCACGTTAAATCCTGTGTTATGCGATGATGTTTATGAATGAATGACTATTTGTATTACCTGTAGAATGAATGTTTGAATGTTTCCTTGCATGATGTAGTAGGAGAAATTTGATATGCATTTACCAATAGGAGAAGTTTGGGAATGATATGCTAAGTTCGATGTGAACAGATGAATGGTGAACATTTTAATTATATGTTAAGATCGTGAATCAGTCATTTAAGCTTAAATACTTTCTTAGACACAGTGAAGGAACGCAACACAGTTAGTCATGTCTATCATTTCAGTTCACGTTGTACAGATCCAAGTTCTTGAATGAATGCTAGAAAGATAACCAGTAAGTGCCTGAATGAATGGACGAGTGATATTCATTTCAGTGCCTTAGCATTTTCAAGATCTTCCAAGTAAAGAATCAGCGTGGTGGACTCGCAGTTCTAGTAGAGAACTCGTAGCAGTAAGAAGTCTTTCAGTGAGGCCCGCAGTGTTGTCTTCACAGCGTAGATCTTACTGTGTACCACATCGCTGTGCCCCGCAGCGCACCCCTTCTATCCTGCGCTATGCAGCTTGCTCATATAAACAACTCATCATTTACTGTGGAAACCTGATTCCGTAGTACCCCATAAGATACACCTCAGGTGAGACCTCAACCTACTCGCAGGTTGTTGCCGAAAGGGCCGGTGCGAAGGGGTTTTGTTGGTCAAAAGGGAGAACCGCAAAGAACCTGGGTATAATTGGAAACCTCTGGGTCAGTTTAAGCCAACAAATGGTTTCGTTTCCGCGCTAGAATCCATTATGAGTTGCAATCACGATGTGTGAAGAAGAATATTAGTTCCCCGAAGGATCTGACTATTGGCATCTTGAAAAGACAAAAATCCAGGCTTGGTGAGATAAGACCATAAGAGATTTTAACAGACAAGAGAACAGACATCCGCATCTAAGAGACACACAGTGGTCGGATAGATATCTGTTGGATGACATTCACGATATTTTTTGGGCATCATTTCCAAATGAGATACATGCGTGGATCTTGCGGCTCGCAGAGAAGAAAAACTGTTTCCAGGGAGGAGTACCCACGGAATGGAATCCTAAGCTCACAGCATAGCTTAAAGCGCTTGATAGCCCGTTGTCATGTGCAGTTGACTATTGGGTCGATCATATGTTAGAAGGCTTCGTAACAAAATTTGTTGTAGACACACTCAAATCCTACAGCCAAGCAGAAGCAAACTTTTTCGGAGGATTTCAAGGTAAGTTCCTGAACAATCTCAGTCTCTACATTAAGATGCTGTTAGCTAAGAAAGGCATTTTAAGAATGCAGTAATATTCTTGATGCTTGTCATGATAAACAGTACATATATTGATTCTGACGAAGAAACACATACTCTTAGAAGTGGTAAGAGATATAAAATTAATAAGAATCTGGGAGGCCCTGGACTCCATATTAATAGTGAGATCCCGTGTAACATTGACAACGAAGTTGTACCACCATTGACGCCTGAGAACGCACTGGCTGCAGAGACCCCACCACCTTTATCTCAAAAACCACCCACTACTCAGCCCACCCCACAGAAGACTTAGCCTAGTCCATCTCTCTCGATAGTCCCATTTGTATTTACTGCGCAGAGCCCTTTACAACAACCGTACACTAATACTAGCGCTCCTTCACGTAGTAGCACAATGGAAAACACAGATATGAAGCTACCAATATTCAGAGGAACTGGATTAGAAGACCTTGACCAACATTGGTTTATTTGTGAAGCCATATGGAGTGTAAGACAAATCCAGGATGATGTAGTGAAGCAAGCACAGGTCATCACCACCTTTAGAGATAGAGCTTTACATTGGTTTATGAAATACTCTACCATATAGCCGAGAACTCTCGCATAAATTAAATCTACGCTCATAGTAGAATTTAAGAAACCTAAATCTGAATCTCAGTGTATAACTGAGCTGAAAGAAATAAAGCAGAAATTGACTGAAACGGTTTGGGAGTTTGATCAGAAGTTCAAGACCCTATTATACCAAGTGAGCTTTGTTATAGCTCCATAACAGCACAAGGAATGGTTCATTGCTGCGTTGTTGCCCCATATTCGGTTACCATTGATGCAACAGAAGGTTGAGTCCCAGGCAGAGGCCTTGGAGATCACAATGAAGCTCGAGGCTTCGCCGATTGGTGAGACTAGTTCTGGGATGTCTCAGATCCAGAACCAGCTGACCACCCTGACACTAGAGTTGCAAAGCATGAAAAATGGCAAAGAACAAAGGTATGAACTTAGACACGAGGTCTGTTGTACAACTTGTAAAGGAGAAGGCCATGATAGAGAGCATTGCCCTCTATTCCGTGACTATCTTAATAGTGGTGCTCCAAACCCATTGAATCAAAATCAGGCCCCATGGTGTGAAATATGTAGAACCACAGGACACAGACCTAAAGACTGTTATCTTATACAGAAATATGTGAAAACGCCTAAAAATTTATATTGCAGTTTCTGTAAATCAATTGGACATGATGAATCCAACTGCCATGCATATGAATTAATGAATGAAAGAAAAAGGGATATGGACTCAATGCGAGGCACTGGCTTGTACCACGTACAAGAAGATACCCAGCCAAAACAAGAAAATGCACAAAATGACCAAGGAGGATACAGAGGTTGTGGTGGTGGATACCGCGGCAGAGGAAGAAATGCTGGCCTTGCACAGGGAAGAGGCCACGACCAGGTCATTTGTTATAATTGTGGCCATCCAGGTCACGTATCTAAAGATTGTGTTAACCCATGTACTACGTGCAATTATTGTAAATCATTTGACCATGTTATTGAAGATTTCCTAGTGCTAGAGGTCGAAATGCAGAAACGAAGACGTACGGATGCACCAAACACAAATGTCCAGTGGAACGTAGTAGAAAATAGACCAATGGATCCGAGTATCAATGTAGTCATGCACAGTGGCACTGAGACAAGCCACGACAGAGGAGCGGAAGCTTCAACATCAGGGGAGGCACATACGAAGAAGGATCCCCTTGAAACAGTATGGATAAGGAAAGCTCCAGGAAAAGCACCCCCTCTTAATTTACAGAAGAACAAGGAGATATTCATTGACACGTGGGATACCTTTAGAGAACCAGTAGATAAGTCATCAAGGATTCCGCTGCGCAGTGAAACACCGCATGTTGAAGACATGTTGGCTCCTTATGATAACAGAAGCACTACGACAGATGTCCGTACTTTTGTTGCGCAGTTCTTGCGAAGCTGCATGTAGTTACTAAAAAGCGAGAAAGCCATAGTAGAGCTCCAAAAGCTCATCAGCCAGTATGAACCTCGGATTGCAATAGAGACTTCAGATAGCGCCGTACATCATATAAGGAAACACAAAAGAACAGGCCGAGAGATGAGGCTTACTGCGCAAATAGGATATTTTGAAATGGATGAAGTCATCCTTGATCTGGGATCAGAAGTGAATGTCTTAACTAAGCAGACATGGTAGCAGATGGGTCAACCAAAGTTTCTCTAGTCACCTATTCAGTTACGAATGGCTAATCAAGAGAAGGTCATACCTTTTGGTTGCTTAGCTAATGTAGTAGTTAACATCGAAAGAGTACAGAGTCATGCAGAATTTGAAGTTATTGAAATTGTGGATGATAGTCAACCTTTTCCAGCAATATTGGGAATTGATTGGGCTATGGATAACTTGGCTATCATAAACTTGAATACAAAGAAGATGATCTTTGAAGGGAAGCATCTTAGAGTCATCGCACCATTGGATCCTAAAGATGGTGATAGATATAGTGAGCTGATTCAGGAGGAATCCCAAGCTCAAGATTTAGACCAACTATACCAGCTGACTGCAAACAAGGAAGACTACATTAATCCTACCGCAGACGGTACGCTCAGCTGGTGATGTGACACTTCTTGTATCTCTGACTCGGATATAGGACTAGAGAATTGGCAAAGCCGCATGCATGAAGTATCAGCAAGAAGATGTGCGCAGGTTACGAAATCACTGCGCTGGATCAGAAAAGAGGTGAGTCCTATTCCCACATATGATGGCTCTACTAATTTTTACAGTTTCATAAGGGAATGTACTGTAGCTATACCAAATGAGCATAGACTATTAGCTTTAGATATGGCATTGCGCGATACACCTTCCAGATGGTGGAATGCACATAAGAAAACATTGACCACTTGGGATCAATGCAGAACTAAGATGCAGATCTGGTTCGTCGAAAGGGTTACTTTACCCTTCGAAAAGTATAATGGATAGACAGACCCTAGCTATCACATCAAAATATGTTCAAAGGCATGGGTGGAAATACCACCTACAGAATGGGTACATTTATTTGTACACACATTGGATACGGGTATCCCAGAGAAATGGTACCTAGACCTGGAGTTGCGCAGTGAACTCACTAATTGGGAGCTGCTCACTGCGAACTTCCAGAAGGACTTCAGTTTTGAATATGAGAATCCACTAATCCATGAAGAATTACATCTAATCAAGAAGCGCATATTCCAGGATGACTTTCCTCATCAAAACATGACATTGCAGGAGTTTTTTGGGATAGAGTGCATTCCTGCGCACCTACAATCAGAATGGAAGGAACATGAAGAGCACTTTATCGAGTGTTACAACTTAGCTGAAGATACCAATGATACAAATGAAGACGATGAGGAGGACCCGCGCAACATAGATATACCAGAGTTAGAAGACGCGCGTGAGGTAGAAGGACCTCCGTTGGAAATCTCAGATATGACTAGACTAGTAAAAACACAAAAAGTGAACATTGGCACAGACAAAGAGCCGAAGTTCGCATCAATAGGAAATTATTGGGACAATAAGATTGTTGTAGAGATCATAGATACCTTACATGAGTATCAAGAACTATTTTCGACAAAATTTATAGAGATGAAAGGAATTTTGGGAGACCTAGGGGTCATGAAAATACCTTTAAAGCTAGGTGCTAAGCCTGTCAAGCAGAGGCCATACAGATTGAATCCGCGCTACAAGGAAAAAGTTTGTGCAAAGCTAGATAAGATGCTAGAGGCAGGAATCATTGAACTGGTCGAAGAATCCAAATGGATTAGCCCCATGGTTGTTCAAGACAAGAAAGCAAAAGGCGAGATCAGGATTTGTGTGGATCTCAGAAAACTAAATGATGCTTCCATGCACGACCCATTTCCTACTCCATTCACAGACGAAGTGCTTGATAACATTGGAGGAAATGAGGCATATTCTTTCATTGATGGTTTCTCTGGTTACCATCAGATCAGGATTGATCCTGCGGATAGGTATAAGATGACATTTTCTACAGAATGGGGGTCATTCCAGTACACCGTCATGCCTTTTGGGCTGAAGAACGCACCTGCCATATTCTCCAGAGTCGTCGTTGTAGTATTTAAAGATTTTATGCACAAGTTTCTAGAAGCATACTTTGATGATTGGACTGTATTTTGTCTATTGAAAAATCATTGCACAAACCTCCATATGATGCTAGAAAAGTGTCAACAGCATCAAATATCCTTGAATTTGAAGAAATGTATTTTCTATGTGACCTATGGGATTTTACTTGGCCACATTGTCTGTAAGCAAGGATTGATGGTAGACCCTGTGAAGATTGCATTTATTGCAAACTTACCAACGCCAAATTCAGTCAAGATGTTGCGATCTACCTTAGGCCATACCGGATACTACAAGAAATTTATAAAGGGTTATGCACAGATAGCCACAGCGATGGAAAATATGCTAAAGAAGGACACACCATTCATTTGGAACGCAGAATGCGAACAGGGTTTTTATACATTAAAAGAAAAGATGGTCATTGCGCCAATTCTAGTCTTTCTAGACTGGACAAAGCCATTCCATGTCCATGTTGACGCATCATGTATTGCCTTGGGGATCGTGCTAGCTCAACCAGGAGAGGGAGGTATTGACCACCCTATTGCATTTTCTAGCAGAAAGATTTCAACAACAGAGAATAACTATACTACTACTGAGAGGGAAGGCCTTGCGATGGTATATGCCCTACAGAAATTTAGACACTACTTGTTGGGATCGCACTTCCTTATGTTTACTGACCATTCTGCGTTGAAATACTTGGTCAACAAGCCAGTGTTAGGGGGACGCATATGCAGATGGCTATTGGTGTTCTAGAAATATGACTTTGAGATTATTGTCAAGCCAGGTAGACTGAACTTGGGACCTAATCATCTATCAAGGATTGAATCAGGAGAGGAGCCGAAGAATATTGAAGACAGTCTGCCTGATGCATAGTTATTTAGTATATAGGTTGCCGATGATTATTACAAGGATATCATTGATTTCCTAACCACAGGGCTGGCACCCCAGGAATTCTCTATCCAGCAAAAAAAATAGTTAGTGGTGTGCACCACGGACTTCACTATAATTGCAAGTTAGTTATACAAACTTGGGCTGGATGAAGTCCTCGCAGGTGCGTACTTGATCACGAGAAGCCATTTATTCTAGCAGACGCACACTCAGGAATCGCGGGAGGTCACTATGTAGGAAGAGCTACCATGCAGAAGATATTGCGTGCATGGCTATGGTGGCCTATGCTCCATAAAGATGCCAAAGAATATTGCAGGAACTATGACGTCTGTCAAAGGATAGGAAAACGATCACGCCGAGATGACATGCCACTAAATCCACAGTTGACACTGCAGCCATTTGTAAAATGGGCAATAGACTTTGTGGGTCCTATAAACCCACCAGGAAAAAGAACGGGTGCAAGGTATATTATTACTGCTACTGATTACCTCACCAGATGGGCGGAAGCAAAAGCAGTTAAGGATTGCAGCGCCAGTACTGCTGCACTGTTTATTTTTGAAGAAATACTCACTAGATTTGGCTGTCTAAAGATTTTGATGAGTGACCAAGGTACTCACTTCTTGAACAAGACTATTGAGGCACTTATGGAGGAATTCCACATTCGTCATTAGCGCAGTACTCCATATAATCCACAGGCGAATGGTACTGTAGAGGCTTTCAATAAAATATTGGAGAATGCACTTACTAAGGTATGCAATGTAAATAGAGACGATTGGGACCTGCGCGTCTCTTCTGTGTTATGGGCATACAGGACCACATGCAAAAAATTGACAGGACAGACACCCTTTCGCTTGGTGTATGGGCAGGAGGCTATAATGCCTATGGAATATATTGTCCCTAGTTTAAGAATCGTTGCATTTAAAGGGATGGAAGATTGCGAATCTCTAGAAGAAATATTGCTACACTTACTGGTCTTGGAGGAGGATCGCTTCATCGCAGGCTTCCACCAGCAAGCACAAAAGGAATGCGAGAAAGCATGACATGATCGCCATATAAAGAACAAGTGTTTTCAGGTAGGTGATCTAGTCCTCCTGTATGATAGAAAATTTATGAAATTCCCTGGTAAATTTAAGATGCATTGGATTGGCCCATATACTGTGATACATGTTACTAACACTGGTGCAGTCTAGTTAGCCAATTTAGCTTGTGATACCTTTCCAACCTTGATAAATGGAAGCAGGCTAAAGCTATACCATGATAGCATTGCTTCGCAGAACCCTGAATAACAAGCAAAGGAAGGAAGTTCTAAGTGTCAAGTACAGTTGAAATTGGACACTAGAAATATGAAGAAGTCTGTACATGTATGATAAAAAGAAGAAGGTAGGATAAGAAGAATAATCTATGTACCACACAACATTGTTGAAGCTGCGCGAAAGAAAAAAAAAAAAAGTGGAAGCCGTGCAGTTGGAAAATGTTGGCACTGCGAAGTAGTTGCGCAGGGTTGCAGATGGCTTTCTGTGTAGTTCGGCACAGCACTCAGAGAAAAATAGCCGTTGCATGGCTTTTCAGAAAAATAGCCGTTAGATGACCGTTATAGCAACCACTTCAGCATTTAAAGAGAAGATAGTTGTTCTGAGCACGTTGACGATAGAAAAGACCAAAGGATCTGCTCAAATTCGCCAATGGACACCACATTAAATGCTTATCTAGCCATTGAAGGGCGCAGGAGGGGGTCTGCTACGCCTATAAATAACACCGTTGGGAGACTCGCAGGCGTTACCGAGCACTTAGAATTTTCTTGTGATTAACCTCTCCGAGCTAGTAGCCATCTCTATTCTGTCTACCTTAGCCGCTATCTCATTAATGAATGTTCGAACCTTCCTATAGAGAGGAAGAACTAACCATTGAAGAAGCACTGAGGATCTTTCAACACGGATGGATTCAGCAGTTAATGAAAACTCCAGTTAAGAAGGTTGCCATAGAACAAGGTGAAGGATCCAGCAGATCACCAAGAATTAATCCGACAATGCAGGAAAAAGCAAAAGATATAGGAAAACACGTAACGGGACTTCGAAGCAAGGCCATAAATATGGGCTCCTCGACACAAAAATCGCCAGTCTATCAGAAAGAACCCTTGAAGATGACACCCAAATATATCTCCCCGCGGGCACTGAATGCCCCTGTGTTTAAATTGTCCAAGAATGTGAGATATGACATTCCTCTGTCACCTATCTCCAAGCATGTAAGGACTACTAAGAATCTGCTAGGAAAGATAGCAAAATGTAAATGGGAGGATTATGACCTCTTGGGAATGAAGAAGGACGAGCCAGATGTTCCCAAGTACCCATATTTTCAACCAGACCAGTATATGTGCTGGAAAAAGGATGCCAAGGGAACTCTTAACATGGTTGCCGAGAGCTGGCTAACACTTGTCGTTCAGTCGGGGCTATTGAACTTGCTAAGATTGCCACATTTTGACTGCTCTCCAGAACTTAATATTGTGGTTCGCACACTCATGGTGCGAATCCACCAAGGTTATCTATGGCTGGACAAGAACATCAATATTAACATCGATTTGATCCACCACATCACCGGGCTAAGCAAGCGTGGTAAGGATCCTAAGCAATTCTTCTAGGGGAAGAGCAAAGATAAAGAGGTTGTTGAGAAGATGAAGAAAACCCACCCGGTGGCGAAGGGAAAAAGAGGTTTCCCAACAGAAGATATAGAGGATAGAGCAATGAGATTTGTAACACAGTTGCTCGCAGACAAGATACTCAAAACAGCTAGGCCTTCGGAGGTTCCTGCGGGTGCAATACTTCTGGGTTCCGCAGCGGCTAAAGGCACCAACTTTAATTGGTGTCAGTTTCTGTTGAATGAGTTCCTTGAAGAACTCAATGACATGTAGGTGAATGGCAGCCAGTTCCATTTCACCTGGCTCATCGTCTTGATTGCTTTTTGTGGATGGAAGGAGCCGAGAGATTATGTGGGCGTCATTATGGACATCAATGATCCTAGAGGGTTTAAGTTCGCCAACCTTTGGGTGAACACAAATGTAGAGCACCAGCATGCGATAGCAGAAGTATTTTATCAGTACTATATTCAGCTGCGCGATGCAATCACGAAGTCAACCCGCATTACAAAGCAGGTCACAGTGAAGTATATCTGCGTCATCGACTTTGATGCAGATATGAAATGTATCTTCATATCGCCGAAAGAACAAACGAAGAAACCAGAGTGGTTCCCAGGGAACTACGTCATGTATGAGTAGGACATTGAAGAACTCATGAAAGATTGGCCACCAGAGTTTCATGTAGAAATTATGGACGTGGAGATAGATTTGGCAGAGGATGAGCCAATCCCACTCTCATGCCCAATCATTGAAGAAACAGGGAAGAGAAAAGAAACTAAGACTTCGCAGAAGCCAAAGTAGAGGAAGAAGGTGATGGCCACAAAGATTCAATCGGAGGCAGTCCTCAATGATGAAGACTACGAGATGATAGCCGAAACAGTCTTAGAGTAGATGAAGGAGCTCATGGCAAATAAAGATAAAAAGGATAAGGTCATCCAAGATGACCTGCAGAAGATGTGGCTCGCATTTCAAGGTCTGGTGAAGAAAATGGACGATGTCCAGAAAAGCCTAAGCTTGCCACGTGACACAGGAGCAGAAGGGAGGTCAACAAGAACGCAGCAAACGCTGCCACAGTTAGCAATAATGCTGCCATCAAAGACTAGAATTGTCCATGTGGACCCATTGGCTGTTGCATTGCCAATGGCAGAACAAGTTGTGTTGGACACAAATGGAGTTGAGAGGGTAGAGCTCGACTTAGCCAAAATCCCCTTACCAGGATTGCACTTCATCCACATGCAGATTATTGAGGAGATGCATGACCGGACGGTGGAGTCAATGAAGTCACAAGAAGAGCTCACCGCAGCAAACAGGCAAATGCAGCTGCACGCAGAAATGCAGCTGTGGAACGAATTGGACCGTCGACAAAATTTGGAGACTACCATATCCAATGTTGTGCAGGATATTGAAGGTATAGAACTCCAGGATGATCCTGTGGATACAATTCTGAGGATCGGGGATAGGGTAAGATATTTGCAATTGGAGATGCAAGATAAGGAAATTTTTTATCAGGCTGATATTACTTCGTTGAAGGCACAAATGAACATACAAGCACCATTAACTGAATAGCAAGTCAGAGAGCAAGCAGTAAGTGTCGCCTCGAAAAGCATTACAAGTGAGATGGCTAAGTGCCAATCTCTCCTGGATAAGGTTTCACAGGTAATCATGACCCTTGAAGAGGATCAAGGGTTGCTACAGTTCAAGACCGTGGTAGAAGAAAAATAGACCACGCTGGACAAGTTGAACGCAGAGGTTAAATCTCTGCCACCCAGAGAAAGGCTGCCAAGATACAAGGAGATATCCGGTTTAAAGAAAGAAGTACAGGAATTACGACAAAAAGAGAATGAGATGGATAATCAGTCGTAGCAGCTCTTGGAGAATTCCATGACAGTATCGCAGCAGATTGAAGACAAGTTAGCAGAACTACGCGATAACCAGGAGCAGGTACAAGACCAAATTGGACAAGAAATAACTCCAACACTACTTGAGACAGTTAAATAGGTTGAGTAGGATACAAGAGAACCAGTGGAGCAGTTGTGGAGTACATATGACGAGTTCGTATCCAAGTTCATTCCACCAGTCGCGGCATAGAGTGAGACAACTGAAACAATCAGTGGCTTGGGGACGAGCCACATGTAAGTGTGTTGATGCCTCGGATATCGTAGCATCAATCAGAAAGGGATCCTCCCCGAGAGATGGCCCCAATTAGACTAACTCCCGTTTGGTGTAGGGGATCCGTCCGGTTAGCGGTTCCGGCAACCGTGGGTTTGGAGTTTAAATCCGATTCTACTGGTTATGGCTCGATCCACCTTTCTTTTGGATTTTATGTCTTTTAAATGAGATGCAAATGCCTAGTAATATTTGATCTAGATGCAACTAAAACAGATCTAAGTCTAGAGAGTGAAATAAATCTACCTATCCTTGCAGGGAACACGTTTTAAGGATGAGCAATGGTCTGTAACAGATAACATAAAGAAAGAGTAGGTAGCTGTCAATTCCTACAGGTAAAGCTACAGCCAGATAAAAAGATCTTAGAAGATAGCTTCTAGTATAATGTAAAAATGTATCTATTGCTCACGAAACAGAAAAGAAGCGAAAATATCTAATCTAAATAGTAAGAAACAGATCTAAATGTAAACAAACTGAAATTAAATTCAAAGATCCCTGCAAGGAGCAAATTAAAGGCATGAACAATGAGCCATACGAATTATCTTGAAGAAAGAACAGTTAGCCGTTCAATCAAAAAAAGAATTCTATAGCAATGGTAAATATATCAGCAGGTAGCTCCTGATTCACTATGAAATGCATTCATTGTTCACAGAATAGAGAAAATCGCATGCACAGGAAGAAGCCAAATCATTGATACAAAGCAATAGTTCAGATGGTAAGAATGATATCACATTACAGAACATCAGTAATTAGAATAGTCCAACATACATCCGTCCAAAATCTCATGCAAAACGTCCATCTCCCGTGGCTTTTATTAGAAAATTCAATTTTACAAAAACGATACAAGATAGCTCGTAAAGGTTTCAAAATTTCCTTCCCTGCCAAAAGTCCTTCTCTATTCTTCCTAGCTCCTATTTATAATTACAGAATCGCCCTTTGGGCTTCCACCTAGCCTCTTCCACCTGTCACTTACAGGAATCTCTTCTATAACAGATCAAAAACTGACTATTTATGTTACAAAATATTTAACAAAAGAGAAAGGACAGCTGTCCCTTAACTCACGTTGTATACAATTGAGAGTTTAACAAAACATGCATAGCAGAAATAACGTTCTAATATCGTGGTGGTTCACTCCTGTGCATGAGTTTCTGCTGGCAGAGGATCGCCCAAGTTAATTGCTGCTGACGCTGCCTGGGAAGAGACACTCGAGCCTATTGCTGATGTTGCTTGAGTGGCTGCTGGGAGAGAAGATTCTAGATCTGCTGATGCCCCTGCTACTGCTGCAGCTTTCTTTTCCTCTTCCGCTATGTAGCTGTACCACATACCTGTGTCCCTTATGACTATGTTTGCTGTAGCAGGAAACAAGATTTTCTGAGAAGTTACATTCTTCCCGAGTTCTTTTCTAATGCTTTGAACTTCTGCTACTGCAGCTTGATGCATTTCCTTCAGCAGATGGTTGTGGAGGGATGACAATCCAACATAATGTTGAAGGTCATCAATAGCCAGAACATCAATCCTTTTCACATACTCAGTTTGAACGACTAGCTCTTCCTTTAGTTGAGACAAACGCTGCTCCTTTTCCAGAAAGTCCTCCAGGGTCTGAGGGAAACTCAATGTGCATTTGTCATGTACCCCTTGGAGCCTTTGGTATAGATTGCTAATTTTATCTGTTGTTCTTTGCACACTGGTTATCAGCTTACTGGCACAGTTCCTGCCAAACTCCAAAAGGGCTATGTCCTCATTAAAACTGTCCACAGAATTAAATGGGAGGTGTGTGGGGAAACCCCCTTTTCCTTCTCTCCATGCCATCTGACTGATGATATTTTCCTTGACCCGGGTATTCTTTGCTTTGAGCCTATGAGCTTCCACATTAATTTCTTTTAACCTGACCACCATGGCCTTGAGCTTGCAAACCTCATCAGTGATTAGCTCCTGAGTGTCATACACCTACTTCAGGATGTTGCATGACAGCTCATGGAAAGGAGACATGCCCATTGTTCTACCCTCGGCATGCTCTAATTGCTCGGCTAATTTCCGCTTGTCTGCTTCTAGCTGAGATGCCTTTTCTTCCGCTCCGTTCTTCTCTGCTTCCACAATCATCATTTGGAGTGCTAGCTGGTCCTTTTCCTCCTCCAGCTGGCTGTACTTGTTTGACAGCTCCTTATGCTCAGCGTACAAGCAATTATACTTGTTCACTACCAGATCTCTTTGGGCTTGCTCATTAGACACAGTCTGTTGTAGTGAACGAGCTCTCTTCTTTGTCAAAATATTTTCTCTAACTATCACACCCACATTGTCTAGTGAGGCTCTTGCTGTTTCCACAACTGCAGATGCCATAGCAAAGGGATCCTTATATGTATTTTTCATTACAGTGACCTCTCGGTGGGTAACGATGTCTTCATGGAAGGGAGTTCTGACCCTCTCTTCTGATTTGAGGACCATTGCTTTCCTCTTCTTGTCGTAGACAAACTCATTCCACCTAGACATTGTACGCTTTCCCGATGGCGTGTACGGGACAATTGGTCGGTTTATGATGTCTATGTCTTCTTCAACAGGTGGGGTTCGGACTTCTTGAGCTGGATCCATGCCCTTCTTTTGGGTACCAGAGCCTCCCGCTTGAGATGTGTCTATATCCATGTATTGGACACAAGACCCTCTAGCTTGAGCATCTTCCCTTGCTTTCAACTCTTCTTCTGCCTTCCTTTCTGCCTCAGCTTGCTCAGCTTCAGCCTCTTTCTGCTTTTGGGCTTCCTCAGCCTCCTTCCGCAGGCTTTCATTTTCAGCTTCTTGCTGCATCCTTGCCACTTCAGCTTCCTGTTGCCTTCTTGCCATTTCAGCTTCCTGCTGCCACCTGGCTTCTTCTGCTTCCCGCTGCAGCTTGGTTTCCTCAGCTTCCTGGAGTAACCTGGCTTCTTCCCTTAATCTGAGCTCTTCCTGAGCTCGGGCATCCTCAGCTTATTTCTCCTTCTGTTGGCTGGTCTTCTGGGCCTTGGTTGAGCTAGAGCTTGCCCCAATGCTTTGGCGACAGACCCATAGCTCAGCCATGTTGCTGATACCTCTGAATGCCTCTTCCTCGTCATCAGGATAGTGGGAGTACTCGAAGTGAGCATAGATCTCCTTACAGTGCTCAGCAACTCTTCCCTTTCTGTCATTCCTGTGGAAGATCACCTCACTGAAGTGGAAGGCTTTCAACTCTTGAATAAATTCATCGGCCGAGGCAACCCCCGAGAACTTGTAAGCACCTATACAGATAGGTAGAGGGGGAAAGGAAGCCTTATGCTGTTTGTGGAGCATTGCTCCAATTCCATCCAGGAAGAGTTGTCTTACTGCTTCTTTGAGGACCACATAATCTGTGGCATACTACGGCAAGATGTATGGGGGCTTAGTACCTCCAAACATTCTGAGGTAGGTACCTTGTTCTGAAAAGTAAAAATCCCCGTAATCTTCAAGGACTTCCACAGCGTTCTCTGACAGGCAGTTGGGCTCCTCCCTGAACAACTTCTCATATAGGGGCATGATGAACCCCTCACAGATGAGTTTGTAACTAGGCTTGTAATTCTAAGCCCACAACATCCTGAAAGCAATATAGACCGGGGTAGTGGCCTTATCCCATGTGCAGCCCAATTTGGGGACATCTATCTTGGCTAAAATACAATCGATGAGATATGAAGACATGAAAAATTCAGCCTTCTTCAAGGCTAGTCCTTCTTTAGCAGCAACTATCATCGAGGCCAAACTATCTGATAGGAGAGTGGCCCAGTCAAACACAGTTCCCTTGAATGCCACGTAGTGGATAATAGGGACCCACTGAATCTTATACACTGTGCCATCGGGCATGTCGAAGATTCTGCACAGCATTAAAGCGATCAATCAGAAAGGAGCTCTCAAATTCTGCACGTCATATTCATCACTTCCTTTCTTCCTCAAATGTTTTCCTGCCATTAGCAGCTTCTTGGCCATCTCGACGTTGTTCATCTGGCTCAACCATTCATCAGTCAGAGCTTGTTGGACACGGGGAAATTTGTAGGCTGCCGCAAGATACGCGGGTTGAAATGAGGCAATAGCCACTTTCCCGCTATCATTTATCACTCTCCCTTCAGCATCGGCATGTTGGAGTATCCATCCGATCACTTCAGCACAGGGGAACAGCTCAGGGTGGGTAGCGGCTCTAGTTATGCCTGAGGTTCTGATATTGAGATAAATCGGCCCTTCCTCTAGCAACATATCTGGGATCTCTTGGTCCCGGATCATTCTGTAGATGTCACCCCATCTGATTTCAGGAGGAACACCGGTGGTGCACCTAGTATCCTGGAGTGAAGCTTCAGTTTTAAGTGGCGCAGGCTTCTTTTCTGACATTTTAGCCTTCTTCTTACCAACTTTCGGCATTTTGATTTATCCTTGATAACACCCATATACAAGTCATCATGATATTGAGCAACATACTGTGAGGTTTCAACAGAGAGCAACATTGTTTTAATATGTCAAGGAGATAAGTACAATGAAGCTGCATATTTAGGAAGTAAAAAACACTATTTCAATATGAAACATAAATTGAAACGTTTGAATCTTTTGAAGGGATGAGTTTTGAGATGCTCCTGAGAGGATAGGTATGTTGCGGAAACAATTTTCTCTCGGACCGGTAGGCGAGTTGCGGAAGCAATCTGCTTTCGGTTTAGCCCTGGGGAAGAGGGTAACTTTCGTCATTGTGCTTTTAAAAGGCTAGTGGCAGGGTAGTCTGGGGTGAAATAACCCTGCGACAAAATGAGGAGCCACTTTCACCTTTACGACCCGACGAGGGCTTTGAACGCCGTTGTCATTTACGACACTTGCCGAGGTACCTATGGGGGGTTTGAACATGGGCAATGGCGCCTGTCGTAAGATTTAAATTGGGAAGTGGTGACATTGGAACTAAGTTTTACGAAAAGGCCCGGGGATTTACGTCTTAGGCTTTCGGCCGGGGACATGAAAAGTCCATGGGGCTTCGGAATTTTTTTTTTTTTTACATAACAAGGCACGCGGCCCGGGGAGGAAAATAGAACAAGTCTAACCGTCTGCACTAACTGTCTCTACCCAAAAGAAACATTCTATCCTGTGTATGTTTTATATGACGAGAACTCAATTCAAACTGTATTTGACGGGAAAAATATAGCCCATGACGGGTGTTTTGCCCGTCAAAATCCCACCAAAACCCATCATTTTCAAACAAAAGACAACCCAATAGCAATTGGAAACGTAGAAGGGGCAAATTTCAAGGTTAAACTCCTACCTGGCAGCGTGAGGATTGCTGAACGAGGTGGCCGCGAACGCGGATGAACGAGATGAGCTGGAGCGATTTGCACGGCGTTCCACGTCGTTTGCCAATCGAAAACAATGATATGTTGGCTCGAGCCCCCCACCATATAATTAAATAGGATAGGCACGTGCGAGCATTTAGTTTGGTGGGTGGCGCAATTAGTCGCGGTTTAAATACCAGTACGTCAGCGGTTAAATCGGGCTGTCTCGGTTTGCGTGCGTAACCGCCACTTGCGGGACAAAATCGTGAATCTCTCCCACTGTTGCGGAAGGATATAGCGGAAGCTTCCGCGGTTTCGGGAGGCAACGGTGAAACTTTTCCGCAAAAATAATCGTGAAATGTGAAGCTTTTGAAAAGGGCTCCCGCGGTAGCGGAGAGAAAACTTTTAAAAGATCCCAACATTTCGGAAGGTTTCGGTGAACGCTTCCACAGAAGGCTTCCGAAAACTTCAAAAGTTTCTAAGTAATGGCGGGGCCTTGAGAGAGTTCCGGAAATCCTTTGTCCTTAGCCTCCTGCGTTTCGAACGGGACTAGTGAATGCCTCCGCCGTTGCGGGTGGCTTCTTTGAAAGATTCCGCAAAGATTTGGTGCTTCGGCGTTTCAGGAAGGTTTTGCAACGGTTTCCGCAACTGCGGAGGAAAAACCCAAAAGGCATCCGCGAGTTTTAAAGAAAATTTCTGAGTTCCGTTTCGGAAAGTTTATGCGAACGGCTTCCGCAAGTGCGGGCGGCTCCGTAAAATTCTTCCGCTGTTTCGGGAGGGATTCACCATAGGCTTCCACAATTGTTTAACGAAGACTTTTGAAAACTTTTCGGGAGGTTTGGATGAACGGTTCCCGCCGTTTCTGGAGCAAATCTTGAATTCTTCCGCTGTTTCGGAAAGAATTTGCCAATGGCTCCCGCAACTTATGGGCAAAATTTTAAGTTCCTCTTTGGAAAGATATCATGACGGCTTCCGTCAGTTTTGGGTGGTTTCGTTGAATTCTCCCGCCGTTTCGGGAGGGAAAACCGAATCTCTCCACAAACAAAAACCAAAAGTTTTCTAAGTCCCTTTTTGGGAGTTAAATGCGAATGATTCCCGCTGTTTCGGGAGAACAACTCGAATGCTTCCGCGGTTGTGGAAGGCTTGAGCGAAGAACCTCGCCGTTTCGGGAAGGATTGCCCAATGGTTTCCGCGTTTTTTCAAACGAAATTTTCTAAGACTTCTTTCGGGAGTGCTTTGTAAAAGACTTTCGCCGTTGCCGGAGAGAAGACTGAAAGGCTCCAAAGAACCTCCTTCTTACGTCCCGCAACAGGCTCAAAATATTCTAAGTCATTTTTTCGAGAAGCTTATGCGTTTGGCTTCCGCAACTACGGGGAGAGTAGCCCGAAAGCTTTCGTGGTTTCGAGAGCAAAGGCTGAAAGCTTCCGCGGAGCTTGCTTGGCTCGTCCCGCAAAGTTTTTTCAAAAAATTCTAAGTGCTCTTCGGCAAGCTTAGGCGAGTTGTTTCCGCCGTTTCGGGAAGATAGCCCAAGAACTTTCGCCGTTTACTCAACGAAAGTTTCTAAGTCCTTTTGCGGGAGATTAAGTGAAAGGCTTCCGCTACTGCGGGGTTTTAGTAAATTGTTCTGCGATTTTCGCGGAAGACTTCATGAAAGATTTTCTGTTTGAGAAACAAAATCTTTTGGCAGACTTGGAGTTTATCATGGCAAGATTCTTTGTTAAAAAAAACAAAGATAAAAGCTGGGAATGACCCTTAAGGTAGCCTTTCTAAAAAATTTTAAAGGAGGGGCCCCAAGATGTACAAAATTTTGGGGGGATGTTGCTCCAACAACAATGGCGAGTCGCTGGTGAACACAGATCTCTGAAAAATTCCTCTTCATGGTCTGAAACCTCATCAAAAACATCCATCTTGGCTGCACTACTCAGCTGAGCACTTTAAAGTCATGTGAGGGGAAGAAAGCACTTTACCTGCCAGCCATTGGGGAAAGGGGAGCTTTGACTGAGACATCTTCACCACTCTCCAAGGGCCAATATATGAGATTCATTTTAGGAGGGTCATCTTTCAGATGGTCACTACTGTCGGACTCCACAGGATCTGCAAAACCTTCTCATGGACATTATTGCTCTTGTTCCTCATTCCCATGCTACTTGCATCCTTTTGGATGTTTGTACTTTGGACAGCTTAGCTGCTTGAGCCTTCCAGAGATATTTTCTTTTGGACATGATTTTTTGATTTAGTCTCCTCAATCCATAATGTCCTTTTGTGTGAGTTAGAAATTTTATTGATTTGATCAAACCTCACGGATGGAGAGGAGCCCATCTTGAGCTGAGCCTTTTGGAAAACCTTCTTGGTTTTACATGTCTTTTGCTTTTGTCTCAGCCATGCTTTAATTGAGGCGAGAATCTCTGGAAAACAGACTCTTGAATATAGGCCATTTTGGCTGTTAAATCTGCAGCATGGAGTCATTTCAACACCCTATGTCCTCGAGAGGTGCTACTTTCCATGGGTCCAACTTTGGTAACCTTCTTGGGATGCCTTTAAAGTGTGAGAGTGGGTGGAGCCCAACGATATTAGTGAAGATGGTCATAGGTCTCTGCTATTTTGAATAGGATTAGTGTGACCAGCAGAGTAGGCTTCCTTCCTTCCGAATATTTCAGCGAGAGCACAACATACCGGATTTGCTTGAGCAGAGTTCTAGACTCATGGATCGCAAGTTTTCTTTGAGAGAGTTATCCTCAACGGGGTGTCGACGAAAAGGGCATTCAGAAAACAAAACTTGTCGCAAAAGTTCAAATAACAACGAGAGAAACAACATGGTCGAAAAAATAAAGCAACTAAAGGCTAAAGCAAAAAGAAAACTTTATTTATGTACAAGAAGTCTCGAAGAGACTATGCGAAGTATTGTTTCAGAGCGAGGCCATTGAGAGGAAGGGCTACTTCTTCTCCCTCGAGATTTGTCAATTTGTAAGTGGATGGGCCTAATTTTGCATAAATTTGATACGGGCCTACCCATAGATGTTGAAATTTCGTATGCATTCCTTTTCCTTCGTGATTATGGTCCCATTTCAGGACTAAATCCCCAACTTCAAAATCTCTTTTACCGGGTTTCCTCTTATCGAACCATCTCTTAACTATGTCCTGGTGTTGATGGAATCGATCCTTAGCTTTGTGTCGGGCTTCTTCAAGTCGAAGCAGGGTGTTGATCCTATATTGTAAGGCTTGGCTACCAAAACCCCGAGAGGCTTGGGACAATTGCAAGGATGGTAGTAAGATGTTTGGGGGAAGGATGGCTTCCTTGCCATAGACAAGAGTGAAAGGGGAGACACCTAAAGCGTTCTTTGGGGTCACCCTATCTGCCCATAAGGCGTTTGGGAGAGCTACGTGCCAACTTCTCTGGTTTTCTATCACAGTTTTCTTAAGGATTCGAATCAGATTCTTGTTTAAGGATTCAACTAATCCGTTCCCCTGGGGATAATAATTGGCTGAATAATGCAACTTAATTCCCCATTCATAAACAAATTCATTTATCTTGCAAGGTGAAAAATAAGTAGCATTATCAAAAACAAGGGAAATTGGAACCCCAAACCTGGTTATGATGTTCTCCTTCAAGAAGCTGATGACCGCATCTTCGTTGATCTTGCGCACAGGGATAGCCTCCGTCCACCTAGTGAAGTAGTCGGTAGCCGTAAGGATGTATCGATGTTGCAACGAAGAATTTGGATTTATTTCTCCAATAACATCTATACCCCATTGCTCAAAAGGTTCAGAGATGATGACCGGCTGCAATGGTCCTACTGCCTTAGGTAACTTCCCAGCACTTCTCTAGCATACATCACAGTTTCGTGCATATGTGTGGGCATCTCGGAACAGAGTGGGCCAATAATAAACAACTCTCAGTATCTTGTGTGCCGTTGTCTCTCCTGAATAATGTCCGCCTGCGGGGCCATCATGCAATTCTTTGACAACTTTGTTTGCATCTTCCTTTTCCAAACATCTAAAGAGAACTCCATCATAATTCTTCCTGAAAAGAATCCCATCAATGATTTGATAAGGTGCTGATTTCAAGCGGAGTGCCCTTCTCTGCTTAGAGTTCCAATGCTCAGGTAGATATCCTTGTTGTAAATAGTGCACCAGATCTCTATACCATGACTGGGGAGTTGTGAAGATATGACACACTTCAACCAAATTGAGCTCAGCTTCATTTTTCCACTGTTGTTCTTCATCAGTTGAGTTTCCCGCAACTAATTTGCACAGGCCTTGTCCTTTGATGATCGTGGCTGGTTTAAATTCCAAATCATATTCCTGAAGAGCTGTGACCCAGTTCCCTCTTCTTTCTCCCAATTCCTTTTGAACGAAAAGGGATCTAACAGCTGGATGGGGGACTATGACTTTAGTTCTGTTCTTCAGAATGTATGGCCTAAACTGCTTGACTGCTTTGAAGACCGCATACGCATGCTTGTCAACCATGGGATAATTCAGCTCAGCTCCCTGCAGACCAGTGCTCATAAACGAAATTGGGTATTCATCCCCCAACTCCACCTTTTGCGTGAGTACAGCTGCGAGAGAGTCATCCGAAGCAAAAGTGTACAAGATGAAATCTTTATCAAAATCTGGGCTTCTCAAGGAAGGAGCCTTAGCTACAACTGCCTTGATATCTCTAAATGCGTCCTTCTCTAGATCTGTCCACTTGAATTGCATGCTTTGTTTAACCATCTGTTGCAATGGCTTAACTATTTGTGCGAAATCCGGCACAAATCTGCGGACAAAATTGATGGTGCCCATAAAAGACTGCATAGATTTCTTGTTGTGAGGCATTGGAATCTTATTAATAGCTTGGACCCTTTCTTGATCAATTGACACTCCCCTTTTGGAGATGATATGACCCAAGAGCTTACCTTCGGGAACACCAAACACGCTCTTCTTGGGATTCAAGGAAATACCATATTTCCGGCAGCGATCAAAAATATGCTTTAGATGCACGACATGATCTTCCCTTCTCTTCGAAAAGACTGTCACATCATCCAAGTATACAACCACGCATTGCCCACCCAATCCTCGGAAGGCAATATCCATCGCCCTTTGGAATGTAGCTCCTGCATTTATCAGACCAAATGGCATTCTTCTGTAGGCAAAAGTTCCCCACTTAGTTCTGAAAGTAGTATTAAGGCAATCCTCTTCGGCTAATAACACTTGATTGTAGCCAGAGAAACCGTCGAGGAGAGAAAATAGTTCGGATCCTGACACCATTTGTAGGATTTGCTCCATTGAAGGTACGGGGTAGTTGTCTTTATCCGAGGCTTTGTTTAAATTTCTGAAATCTACACATAGCCTTATCTCTCCCGACTTCTTCCTTACGGGAACCAAGTTTGCAACCCACTCAGAATGTCGAACTTTGAAAATTATCTTAGCGTCCAGGAGCTTCTTTAATTCCTTTTGGATCAGCGGTTCTAGAGTGGGATGCATTCTTCTTAACTGCTGCTGAAATGGTTTGACGCCCGCTTTCATTGGTATAACATGCTGAATAATGCGGATGTCATATGTTTTCAGATCTTCATAGGTCCATGCAAAAACATCCTTGTATTGTTTGAACAATTTAATGAACCTGTCTCTTTCTCCTGGTGAACAACATTTGCCAAGATTGACAAATCTTGGTTCTGCCTCGGTACCCAAATTAACTAACTCATGTTGCATTGATGAGCTGTTAGTTTTGGTATTAGATGGCCTTTTGAATTTATTTTGAAGATCGAATAACATTTCGAGGGACCTTACCCCCTTGGGCATGAAATTTCCTTTCTCCTCATCCTTCTTCATCAAATCAGCATCATGTTCTTCCTCATCTATTGCATCTCCTTGAAAGCTATCTTCATTTGTTAGGAAGCTGATAATTTGTTCGTCATCATCGAAGACTCTGAAGTTTGTGATGTTATCGGGAACGGAAGGCCTGAAAATCAATTCAATTGAGCATTTATTATTTGATGGCACCAATCTAGAAGCAGATGTTGCTAACAAATCAGCAGCAGAATTTTGCAATCTAGGAATTGATTTTATATTGAAAGCGTCAAAATGCATAATTAAATCCCATACCTCAGCCTGATAACCCTTCAAATGAGGTGAGAGACAATGAATGGTGTCCCTTACCTGTCTTACAACTATCTCGGAGTCACCAAAGACCTTCAGGTACTGAACATTTAAGCCAATGGCCTTCTTTAATCCATGTACCAAAGCTTCATATTCAGCGATGTTATTAGTACAATCGAATTCTAATCTACAGGACAAAAAATACTTGTTTCCTTTTGGATCCATTAGGACACAACCGACTCCGGATCCTTCCATAGTTTTAGAACCATCAAAGTATAATGTCCAAAAAGTATCTTTAGATTCAACTAAGTTAGTTTCTTTGTGATCTATGTCAGTAACTAAATTGACTATGTTACAATCAACATCATCAGTCCGAGAGAAATGAAGGAGATCGGACTGTTTATCTGATTCATGGCTAATGGTTTCAGATTGATAATTAACCGGATCCATCTCTAAGAAGTAATTCCCCAGAACCGAGGATGAGAAAGCTACGGCCTCATTCTTTTCTTCTAACTGGGTTACGTTTTGTTTCATATGAGGTTCCCTAAGAACTTTAATCTGATTTTGTCTGTTCTGATAAGGCAGCCATAGGTGTGACCAATCAGTGGAAAAATAGCCACTTAGCTTGGTAGACCAATCCCTACTTAAAATCAGCCCATAGGCTTCAGGGATATCGACCACCATTATGTCAATGAATTGACAGACTCTAGGGTCAGCTGATAGTCTAATTAAAACATCTTTCATCTCTCCAATAACCTTGATAGCAGTCCTATCCAATTGGATAATTTGAGCTGGAGATGGAACAGGCTGCCCATTAATCTTTTTACAAATTGACAATGGCATAACGTTTGAGGATGCTCCAGAATCTACCAAACAGTTGTGAACATTATGGTTAAAAATTTCAAAAGTCAATAAGAACGGCAGTGTTTGAGATTTAGACTTTCCGCCGATGCTAGCCTCATTAATTTTGGGAATGTTTTGAGAATCTGTTAATGGAGTGCTGGTCTGAGGTTGCAAAACATGCAGCAGTTTGTCTCGTTGATGGGGCAGGCTGCACATGTCAAATATTGACACGTTTTCCTTGACCTTCTTGATATCTTCAATAATATCGTATCCTATATCAGATTCGTTCCCAATTCGACTTGGCTGATCTGTTTTGCTCATTGTGACCTTAGGTGGCTGGACTATGGTGTCAGCGCTTGGCTATTTGGTCACTATTTGGCTAACTTTGGGTTGCTGTGGGATAACTGTTATGTGCTTCCTATGTGGCTCTTTTGAGACTTTAGGCTTATGAGGAGCTGTGCTTGGCACGGGATCGGCAATAGGACCTTTGCTACGAGTAGCAACATTTACGGTGGAGGGAGAGCTATCTATATGATATTCTTCTATTAACTCAGTCATGGGTACCCAATCCCACAACACCATAGTAGTGTCCAGGGTTGGTTCCTCTAGATCAGGGCTTGACCCTTCTCGAGGATCATCTTAGTCTGGGATCTGAGAATCTAACATTTGGTTCATGACTAAGCTCATGGAATTAATCCATTGCGGGCAGATCTTTTCCGAATGCGGTTCTTGGTGAAAAGTGCAGAAATTTTCCATCCCAATCTCATTTAAGTTTAAAACAGGGGCAGGGTTCATTGGTGGATGAGTTTGCTCACCGTCTTCCCTCCTTTTATAAAATGGCTTGAAAGGTTTCCTAGATGTGCTAGCAGCCTTGTCTTTCTCGAGATTTACGATTTTGTTAGATAATTTCTGCATCATCTTGACTACATTTTCCATGTCTGTAGATGGCTCTTCTTTCCCTCTAGTGAGCAGTAGAGGTTTTTTGCTAGCTGCTGGTTTTGGTTCTACATCTAAGGCATGTTTAGCAATGCTATCATCCTCTTCCTCTACCTTTCTAGCTTCCTCAAAGTTCTCTATCAGGGTAGTTTTCTTGGATCGTTTTACAAACATTACTATTGGTCCTTCAAGAGCTGTTGTGTAGTATTCAATCAGAGACTCCTCTGCTGGTTTATTAGCTTCGCTGAAGTTGTTTAACAGCGTTGTGAATCTTTGATTAAAGTCTTGAACCTTTTCCTTCTTTTCCATTCTCATGGATAAGAGTTCTTTCATAAGTGTGGCCACAATCTTTTGGTTTCCGTATTTCTTTAGAAAACATTTATCGAATTCATCCCAACTAGAGATTGAGCTGGGTTGTAGGCTAAAGTACCATGACGATACTTTTGGATCGAATGTATATGGAAACAACCTGCAGACGACGTCTTCATGTTGTACGTTCAAAAGGTTCAGAGCTAAGTAAAAACTCTTGAGGTGATCTTCCGCCGAAATGGCTTTCCCTGGGTCGTACTTAGGTAAGACCTTTTCTGGGTTTTTTGGAAGATTATGGAATGGTCTAGCTAGGTTCAGCACTCCCCTTGCTCTCCAAGTAGGTACAACCATGTTTGGATGTGGAGATCCTGATGGAGAATTGTAGGGTGAATTCTGAGGAGTACTTTTGGGAGTGGTAATTTCTTCAAGGTTTTCTTGGTCTGAAATTTTGTCTGAGTTTTCCAGATCTGCCTCGTTAAGAGTGTCTGAGATTTCTTCCAAAGTCAGATTTACAAGTTCTTCGAAACTTTGAACAAGAATTGAATCACGGGTGTATTGTGGCTCCTTTCTAGGTGTAATTTTCTTAGGGAGGAAGTTGACAGCGTTTAAACCGCCTAGCTGCCTAACGTAGGATCTTGTATGTCTTCTTAAATCCTCTACTTCTGTAAAAGGGACAGCGTACAAACATTCTTGAGGTTCAGGGTCAGAAATGAGGCGTTCTTGATTTGTTAATCCAAGATATGGGCTGTTTGAAATGCTGTCTTTAAGCGGGTTTTCAGTGTCCTCTATGGCAGTGGGAGATTTTCCTCTATTAGCCATGCACTTTCAGGCCCTCCTTCTAGCACCAAAAACTGTTGATGCCTCGGATATCGTAGCATCAATCAGAAAGGGATCCTCCCCGAGAGATGGTCCCAATTAGACTATCTCCCGTTTGGTGTAGGGGATCCATCCGGTTAGCGGTTCTGGAAACCGTGGGTTTGGAGTTTAAATCCGATTCTACCGGTTATGGCCCGATCCACCTTTCTTTTGGATATTATGTCTTTTAAATGAGATGCAAATGCCTAGTAATATTTGATCTAGATGCAACTAGAACAGATCTAAGTCTAGAAAGTGAAATAAATCTACCTATCCTTGCAGGGAACACGTTTTAAGGATGAGCAATGGTCTGTAACAGATAACATAAAGAAAGAACAGGTAGCTGTCAATTCCTACAGGTAAAGCTACAGCCAGATAAAAAGATCTTAGAAGATAGCTTCTAGTTTAATGTAAAAACGTATCTATTGCTCACGAAACAGAAAAGAAGCGAAAATATATAATCTAAATAGTAAGAAACAGATCTAAATGTAAACAAACTGAAATTAAATTCAAAGATCCCTGCAAGGAGCAAATTAAAGGCATGAACAATGAGCCATACGAATTATCTTGAAGAAAGAACAGTTAGCCGTTCAATCAAAAAAAGAATTCTACAGCAATGGTAAATATATCAGCAGGTAGCTCCTGATTCACTATGAAATGCATTCATTGTTCACAGAATAGAGAAAATCGCATGCACAGGAAGAAGCCAAATCATTGATACAAAGAAATAGTTCAGATGGTAAGAATGATCTCACATTACAGAACAACAGTCATTAGAATAGTCCAACGTACATCCGTCCAAAATCGCATGCAAAACGTCCATCTCCCGTGGCTTTTATTAGAAAATTCAATTTTACAGAAACAATACAAGATAGCTCGTAAAGGTTTCAAAATTTCCTTCCCTGCCAAAAGTCCTTCTCTATTCTTCCTAGCTCCTATTTATAATTACAGAATCGCCCTTTGGGCTGCCACCTAGCCTCTTCCACCTGTCACTTATAGGAATCTCTTCTATAATAGATCAAAAACTGACTATTTCTGTTACAAAATATTTAACAAAAGAGAAAGGACAGCTGTCCCTTAACTCACGCTGTATACAATTCAGAGTTTAACAAAACATGCATAGCAGAAATAACGTTCTAATATCGTGGTGGTTCGTTCCTGTGCATGAGTTTCTGCTGGCAGAGGATCGCCCAAGTTAATTGCTGCTGACGCTGCCTGGGAAGAGACACTCGAGCCTATTGCTGATGTTGCTTGAGTGGCTGCTGGGAGAGAAGATTCTGGATCTGCTGATGCCCCTGCTACTGCTGCAGCTTTCTTTTCCTCTTCCGCTATGTAGCTGTACCACATACCTGTGTCCCTTATGACTATGTTTGCTGCAGCAGGAAACAAGATTTTCTGAGAAGTTACATTCTTCCCGAGTTTTGTTCTAATGCTTTGAACTTCTGCTACTGCAGCTTGATGCATTTCCTTCAGCAGATGGTTGTGGAGGGATGACAATCCAACATAATGTTGAAGGTCATCAATAGCCAGAACATCAATCCTTTTCACATACTCGGTTTGAACGACTAGCTCTTCCTTTAGTTGAGACAAACGCTGCTCCTTTTCCGGAAAGTCCTCCATGGTCTGAGGGGAACTCAATGTGCATTTGTCATGTACCCCTTGGAGCCTTTGGTACAGATTGCTAATTTTATCTGTTGTTCTTTGCACACTGGTTATCAGCTTACTGGCACAGTTCCTGCCAAACTCCAAAAGGGCTATGTCCTCATTAAAACTGTCCACAGATTTAAATGGGAGGTGTGTGGGGAAACCCCCTTTTCCTTCTCTCCACGCCATCTGACTGATGATATTTGCCTTGACACGGGTATTCTTTGCTTGAGCCTATGAGCTTCCGCATTAATTTCTTTTAACCTGACCACCATGGCCTTGAGCTTGCAAACCTCATCAGTGATTAGCTCTTGAGTGTCAGGATGTTGCATGACAGCTCATGGAAAGGAGACATGTCCATTGTTCTACCCTCGGCTTGCTCTAACTGCTCGGCTAATGTCCGCTTGTCTGCTTCTAGCTGAGATGCCTTTTCTTCCGCTCCGTTCTTCTCTGCTTCCACAATCATCATTTGGAGTGCTAGCTGGTCCTTTTCCTCCTCCAGCTGGCTGTACTTGTTTGACAGCTCCTTATGCTCAGCGTACAAGCAATTATACTTGTTCACTACCAGATCTCTTTGGGCTTGCTCATTAGCCACAGTCTGTTGTAGCGAACGAGCTCTCTTCTTTGTCAAAATATTTTCTCTAACTATCACACCCACATTGTCTAGTGAGGCTCTTGCTGTTTCCACAACTGCGGATGCCATAGCAAAGGGATCCTTATCTGTATTTTTCATTACAGTGACCTCTCGGTGGGTAACGATGTCTTCATGGAAGGGACTTTTGACCCTCTCTTCTGATTTGAGGACCATTGCTTTCCTCTTCTTGTCGTAGAAAAAATCATTCCACCTGGACACTATACGCTTTCCCGATGGCGTGTATGGGACAATTGGTCGGTTTATGATGTCTATGTCTTCCTTAACAAGTGGGGTCCGGACTTCTTGAGCTGGATCCATGCCCTTCTTTTGGGTACCAGAGCCTCCCGCTTGAGATGTGTCTATATCCATGTCTTGGACACCGAACCCACTAGCTTGAGCATCTTCCCTTGCTTTCAACTCTTCTTCTGCCTTCCTTTCTGCCTCAGCTTGCTCAGCTTCAGCCTCTTTCTGCTTTTGGGCTTCCTCATCCTCCTTCCGCAGGCTTTCATTTTCAGCTTCTTGCTGCATCCTTGCCACTTCAGCTTCCTGCTGCCTTCTTGCCATTTCAGCTTCTTGCTGCCACTTGGCTTCTTTTGCTTCCCGTTTCAGCTTGGCTTCCTTAGCTTCCTGGAGTAACCTGGCTTCTTCCCTTTATCTGAGCTCTTCCTGAGCTCGGGCATCCTAAGCTTCTTTCTCCTTCTGCTGGCTCGTCTTCTCGGCCTTGGTTGAGCTAGAGCTTGCCCCAGTGCTTTGGCGACATACCCGTAGCTCAGCCATGTTGCTGATACCTTTGAATGCCTCTTCCTCGTCATCAGGATAGTGGGAGTACTCGAAGTGAGCATAGATCTCCTTATAGTGCTCAGCAACTTTTCCCTTTCTGTCATTCCGGTGGAATATCACCTCACCGAAGTGGAAGGATTTCAGCTCTTGAATAAATTCATCGGCCAAGGCAACCCCCGAGAACTTGTAAGCACCTATACAGAAAGGTAGAGGGGGAAAGGAAGCCTTATGCTATTTGTGGAGCATTGCTCCAATTCCATCCAGGAAGAGTTGTCTTACTGCTTCTTTGAGGACCACATAATCCGTGGCATACTGCGGCAAGATGCATGGGGGCTTAGTACCTCCAAACATTCTGAGGTAGGTACCTTGTTCTGAAAAGTAAAAATCCCCGTAATCTTCAAGGACTTCCACAGCGTTCTTTGACAGGCAGTTGGGCTCCTTCCTGAACAACTTCTCATATAGGGGCATGATGAACCCCTCACAGATGAGTTTGTAACTAGGCTTGTAATTCTGAGCCCACAACATCCTGAAAGCGATATAGACCGGGGTAGTGGCCTTATCCCATGTGCATCCCAATTTGGGGAATTCTATCTTGGCTAAAATACAATCGATCAGATATGAAGACATGAAAAATTCAACCTTCTTCAAGGCTAGTCCTTCTTTAGCAGCAACTATCATCGAGGCCAAACTATCTGATAGGAGAGTGGCCCAGTCAAACATAGTTCCCTTGAATGCCACGTAGTGGATAATAGGGACCCATTGAATCTTATACACTGTTCCATCGGGCATGCCGAAGATTCTGCACAACATTAAAGCGATCAATCTGAAAGGAGCTCTCAGATTCTGCACGTCATATTCATCACTTCCTTTCTTCCTCAAATGTTTGCCTTCCATTAGCAGCTTCTTGGCCATCTCGACATTGTTCATTTGGCTCAACCATTCATCAGTCAGAGCTTGTTGGACACAGGGAAATTTGTAGGCTGCCGCAAGATACGCGGGTTGAAATGAGGCAATAGCCACTTTCCCGCTATCATTTATCACTCTCGCTTCAGCATTGGCATGTTGGAGTATCCATCCGATCACTTCAGCACAGGGGAACAACTCAGGGTGGGTAGCGGCTCTAGTTATGCCTGAGGCTTTGATATTGAGATAAATCGGCCCTTCCTCTAGCAACATATCTGGGATCTCTTGGTCCCGAATCATTCTGTAGATGTCACCCCATCTGATTTCAGGAGGGACACCGGTGGTGCACCTAGCATCCTGGAGTGAAGCTTCAGTTTTAAGTGGCGCAGGCTTCTTTTCTGACATTTTAGCCTTCTTCTTACCAACTTTCGGCATTTTTATTTATCCCTGATAACACCCATATACAAGTCATCATGATATTGAGCAACATACTGTGAGGTTTCAACAAAGAGCACCATTGTTTTAATATGTCAAGTAGATAAGTACAATGAAGCTGCATATTTAGGAAGTAAAAACACTATTTCAATATGAAACATAAATTGAAACGTTTGAATCTTTTGAAGGGATGAGTTTTGAGATGCTCCTGAGAGGATAGGTATGTTGCGGAAACAATTTTCTCTCGGACCGGTAGGCGAGTTGCGGAAGCAACCTGCTTTCGGTTTAGCCCTGGGGAAGAGGGTAACTTTCGTCATTGTGATTTTAAAAGGCTAGTGGCGGGGAAGTCTGGGGTGAAATAACCCTGTGACAAAATGAGGAGCCACTTTCACCTTTACGACCCGGCGAGGGCTTTGAACGCCGTTGTCATTTACGGCACTTGCCGAGGTACCTATGGGGGGTTTGAACATGGGCAATGACGCCTATCGTAAGATTTAAATTGGGTAGTGGTGACGTTGGAACTAATTTTTATGAAAAGGCCCGGGGATTTACGTCTTAGGCTTTCGGACGGGGACATGAAAAGTCCATGGGGCTTCGGCATTTTTTTTTTTTTTACATAACGAGGCACGCGGCCCGGGGAGGAAAATAGAACAAGTCTAACCATCTGCACTAACTGTCTCTACCCAAAAGAAACGTTCTATCCTGTGTATGTTTTATATGACGAGAACTCAATTCAAACTGTATTTGACGGTAAAAATATAGCCCATGACGGGTGTTTTGCCCATCAAAATCCCACCAAAACCCATCATTTTCAAACAAATCACAACCCAATAGCAATTGGAAATGTAGAAGGGGCAAATTTCAATGTTAAACTCCTACCTGGAACCGTGAGGATCGCTGAACGAGGTGGCCGCGAACGCGGATGAGCGAGATGAGCTGGAGCGATTTGCACGGCGTTCCACGTCGTTTGCCAATCGAATACAATGATATGTTGGCTCGAGCCCCCCACCGTATATTTAAATAGGACAGGCACGTGCGAGCATTTAGTTTGGTGGGTGGCGCAATTAGTTGCGGTTTAAATATCGGTACTTTGGCAGTCAAATCAGGTCGTCTCGGTTTGCGTGCGTAACCGCCACTTGTGGGACAAAATCGTGAATCTCTCCCGCCGTTGCGGAAGGATATAGCGGAAGCTTCCGCGGTTTCGGGAGGCAACGGTGAAACTTTTCCGCAAAAATAATCGTGAAATGTGAAGCTTTTGAAAAGGGCTCCCGCGGTAGCGGAGAGAAATTTTTTAAAAGATCCCAACATTTCAGAAGGTTTCGGTGAACGCTTCCGCAGAAGGCTTCCGAAAACTTCAAAAGTTTCTAAGTAATGGCAAGGCCTCAAGAGAGTTTCGGAAATCCTTTGCCCTTAGCCTCCTGTGTTTCGAACGGGACTGGTGAATGCCTCCCTCGTTGCGGGTGGCTTCTTTGAAAGGTTCCGCAAAGATTTGGTGCTTCGGCGTTTCGGGAAGGTTTTGCGACGGTTTCCGCAACTGCGGAGGAAAAACCCAAAAGGCTTCTGCGAGTTTTAAAGAAAATTTCTGAGTTCTGTTTTAGAAAGTTTATGCGAACGGCTTCCGCAAGTGCAGGCGGCTCCGTAAAATTCTTCCGCTGTTTCGGGAGGGATTCACCATAGGCTTCTGCAATTGTTTAATGAAGACTTTTCAAAACTTTTCGGGAGGTTTGGACGAACGGTTCCCGCCGTTTCGGGAGCAAATCTTGAATTCTTCCGCTGTTTCAGAAAGAATTTGCCAATGGCTCCCGCAACTTATGGGCAAAATTTTAAGTTCCTCTTCGGAAAGATATCGTGACGGCTTCTGCCAGTTTCGGGCGGTTTCGTTGAATTCTCCTGCCGTTTCGGGAGGGAAAATCGAATCTCTCCACAAACAAAAACCAAAAGTTTTCTAAGTCCCTTTTCGGGAGTTAAATGCGAATGATTCCCGCTGTTTTGGGAGAACAACTCGAATGCTTCCGCGGTTGCGGAAGGATTGAGCGAAGAACCCCGCCATTTCGGGAAGGATTTCCCAATGGTTTCCGCATTTTTTCAAACGAAATTTTCTAAGACTTCTTTCGGGAGTGCTTTGTAAAATACTTCCGCCGTTGCGGGAGAGAAGACTGAAAGGCTCCGAAGAACCTCCTTCTTACGTCCCGCAACAGGCTCAAAATATTCTAAGTCATTTTTTCGAGAAGCTTATGCATTTGGCTTCCGCAACTGCGGGGAGAGTAGCTCGAGAGCTTCCGCGGTTTCGAGAGCAAAGGCTGAAAGATTCCGTGGAGCTTGCTTGGCTCATCCCGCAAAGTTTTTTCAAAAAATTCTAAGTGCTCTTCGGCAAGCTTAGGCGAGTTGTTTCCGCCGTTTCGGGAAGATAGCCCGAGAACTTTCGCCGTTTACTCAACGAAAGTTTCTAAGTCCTTTTGTGGGAGCTTGAGTGAAAGGCTTCCGCTACTGCAGGGTTTTAGTAAATCGTTCTGCGATTTTCACGGAAGACTTCACGAAAGATTTTCTGTTTGAGAAACAAAATCTTCTGGCAGACTTGGAGTTTGTCATGGCAAGATTCTTTGTTAAAAAAAAACAAAGATAAAAGCTGGGAATGACCCTTAAGGTAGCCTTTCTAAAAAAATTTAAAGGAGGGGCCCCAAGATGTACAAAATTTTGGGGGGATGTTGCTCCAACAACAAAGTGTTAGGGGCATGTTGGGCCTATGTTGAGACAAAGTTTTGGAAACACCTTTTTGAGACATGCAGGGAAAGCTGAGCTAAGTGCAGCTTGGAAATACAATTTTGGCTAAGTATTGAGGACGCTGCGAAGTTGCGTGCAACATCCAACTTTGGACCAGACTACGGAGTTGCATGCAACATCAAAATTTTCACCATGATGCGAAGACCATTACTACGCCAAAGCAGTGCTATGGAGTTACGAGGCCATGTGAAGCCAAGAAAAGCGGTGTGTTGGACAAGTGTCAAGTGCGGGTACTGGTTGGACCGGTAGTAGCCATTTTTAGAAAGATATTCCAGGATTGCCGAGCGGCGGACATAGGCAAATCAGGAAGGCGACCACGCATGGATTTTTAAGGAAAGCAACGTTTGGCATGCTGAGAAGGTAAAACCGTTAGAGAGAAATGGTTCGGCAGAAGCATCCTGTAGGCACGCGTGTGACAGGAAGGCCGATAGCGACAGGATGAGGACGTGGAGATCCACCAGGATCAAACAGACGCTACCAGGAGCCAGCAAGCTGGTTTGGAAAACCGACACAGTTTTGGAAACCCTTCAGGTTTTGGGTTCTAGGTCTTTGACATTGTACAGACATGAGCTTCAGGCATGATCTATTTAAGAAGATAATTTTGTATGGGATGGGGTTGCTCTATTTTTGGGGGCTAGATGCTAGTTGTTAGAGTAATCTTGAGATAACCTTTTGTATTGTAAAATATCTCTAAGCTGAGAATATTGTAAAGGCTCTGCAGCTGTGTGCACAGAGACCTAGCCGAGAGAAAGGAGAGTCTGCAGCTGAGTGTGCAGACTAAGAACAGTTTCCCCATCCCTTTTTGAAAGAAATATATTACCAACCATTCTTGTGGACGTAGCTTTCCATCCCGAGAAGTGAAAAACGTTAAATCCCGTGTTATGCGATGATGTTTATGAATGAATGACTGTCTGTATTACCTGTAGAATGAATGTTTGAATGTTCCTTGCATGATGTAGTAGGATAACTTTGATATGCATTTACCAATAGGAGAAGTTTGGGAATGATATGCTAAGTTCCATGTGAACAGATGAATGGTGAACATTTTAATTAAATGTTAAGTTCATGAATCAGTCATTTAAGCTTAAATACTTTCTTAGACACAGTGAAGGAACGCAACACAGTTAGTCATGTCTATCATTTCAGTTCACATTGTACAGATCCAAGTTCTTGAACGAATGCTAGAAAGATAACCAGTAAGTGCCTGAATGAATGGATGAGTGATATTCATTTCAGTGCCTTAGCGTTTTCAAGATCTTCCAAGTAAAGAATTAGCGTGGTGGACTCATAGTTTCAGTAGAGAGCTCGCAGTAGTAAGAAGTCTTTCAGTGAGGCCCGCAGTGTTACCTTCACGGCGTAGATCCTGCTGCATACCGCATCGTTGTGCCCCGCAGCGCACCCCTTCTATTCTGCGTTGCGCAGCTTGTTCATATAAACAACTCATCATTTACTATGGAAACTTGATTCCGCAGTACCCCATAAGATACCCCTCGGGTGAGACCTCAACCTACTCACAGGTTGTTGCCGAAAGGGCCGGTGCGAAGGGGTTTTGTTGGTCAAAAGGGAGAACCGCAAAGAACCTGGGTCTAGTTGGAAACCTATGGTTTAGTTTAAGCCAACAAATCTAGGTAAGTAGCAACGGAGTGTTGTACAGTACCATAGGCCACTTACCCATTATTTGCATATTAGTAGTATCTTGTTCATTAATGCAACTTTTCTAACATGCATAATATACATCCTAAATCTAAGAACATAAGTATGTACATGACTAAACAACATCATTTAAGTAATCATAAATACAAGAAATGATAATTCAAATACTTATCTTTGTTTGGTTGTTGGGTGGACTCCCTCTCAATCTTTGCTTCCTTGCAAGAACTACTGGAGTGTGCTCCCTCTTGTTCTCTATTTTCCCTTGGTGATAGCATCATGATTATATGTCTTTTGAACTTCTATCCATCTTGGACCACTATGCATGCTTAAGTGTGCACTATTTTCATCATTGTGTCATCCTCAAGATCTCATACATAATCATACTTTCATTATTATAATCTCAATACTATCAAAACATTATAATCCTATAATCTTAACATGTATGGTCATGATCATTTCATAATTTATCACAAGCATTAGTATTCAAGGTTTCAGGGAGTACTTTTAATCATGCATATTCTTATTTGACCATAGGACTCTTCTAGTTTGTCATATCATTAATCAAACTAAGAAGCATAATATGTATAAACCCATGATTACTCAAACTTATAACTTCATGAATAATCATTATCAATCATACAAAAGTATGCTTATATAAGATCCTATTGCAAGGTAGGATTCTAACTCAATATGGGAAAACATACTTGGATTATCATGTTTTCTAGTTATGTCTAACATACCCAAACAATGTCTTCTTTGTTCTCTTCAATGATTTAGAGACCTTGTGCTAGTAACCTGCATATCTTCATAAGTTAAGCATTGTAGAACCAAATCATACATATCTCGTAAGTAGAGCATCTATGTGATCAACGATTATGGATGAGTCTTTGTCTTCATGTCACCATGGTCATATATTCTTGATCTAGAACTTGATTTGTCTTTCTTGATGTACCTTTCATGTTAGCAGACAACATCATTCTCATACAACACCACAGTGCATTAGCACAATCATAAGTGCCATAACCCTAATCAATGAATGTCTTCTATCATTAACATGCATTCATACTTTTACTAAGTGATCATACAAGTCTAAAAATTAATCATGATTGTACTAAGCTTAATAATATGAACAAAAAAATATCATGAACTTAATCATTAGATAGATGAAACAAATTTCAAAACATACCTGTATCTTATCAAGTCATACCTGTCGAGATTGCTTGTAGTCTCCTCTATAAGGATAAAACTGTAACCATACAAGGTAGATCACTTGTAAACATCTGATATAGGTTCATGGTGCTAGGATGATAGAATATCGGTGCCATTTAAACCTTCTTCATTGCTTCCCTATGAGTCTCCCAACTTTGCTAGGGTTTCTTCTTACTTGGAAACCCTAATTTTCAATCTCCTTCCTCCCACAACATTTTGATGGAGGATTAATATCTATGATGAATGGATTCCAAATCCATTTACAAAGTTTCCAATGTTGCATCAGGTGTCTCCAACATTGTATCAGGTCATGCCATACCTAAAAACTAAAAACCCTAAGTGATAGCTTCTTTCTCCTCTTCTTTGATTTCCTCTGTTGAGCCATTTTAGATGTGCTGTATTGTTTTTGGTGTATCTCTGAAATTTCAGATCTGCAGGTTTTGTAACTTTGGTCTGTGGTATCCTGACCTATCATATTTACAATCCCATAGGTTTGAGATTCATTGGATTCTCCATCAGAGAGATATGCTCAGTTTCCCAACATGACCTGTTTAAGGGATGAAACAGTATAGAGAACTTGTATGGAGTTCCACGTGCCACTGTTTCACCTTCGGCCTCTGAAAATCGGACTTGTGAAACTACAGTCCGTGCCCTAATTGTCACTTTTTACGAAATTCCATTTGGAGATTCCTATCCCAATATATGACCTTTTTACCCAGGTCATGTGTTTAGGGATTCATTCTGGAAGAGGAAGAAACCCTAACCTGTATGGCTCATATCTAAGAAAGTACAACGAATCTGAGGCTGAAATTCAGACATAAGGTACAGGAAAATTTCATCTTGGGAATTTACAATTTGCATATCTTGAACCTTCTCCAAAATGGATTTATAGCGAAAGTTCCACGATGACTAGGTTTTGCTATACAAAGCCCTAGCTTTCAAATTGTCGCAAGTGAAACAAGTGTCGCAAATGCCATGCATTGCCTTCCTTCGGGCTAGCTCTGATACCATGTTAGCTTTTCATCATTTAATTCAATATTATCTAGGATATTAACTGAGAGAATAACATGCACAAAAAAACAAACACAAGAGACAAGAGACACAAAGCATTTCATCCGGGAAACCATAAAGGAGAAAACCTCGCAACTTCCTCAAAGATAGAATGAGCAATAGTACAAAACCCCAAAACAAGAAGATGATCTCCAGCAGCTTCCTCCTCCTCCACTTGTGTGAACTCCTCCTCTCTCTCACTAATGCAAAGTGAGTGAGTTTGTGAATGATCAAAAAGAGGGGAGCACCCTCTCTATTTATACTTTACCTTTCACTTAGCCTTAACCCCAAATAGGTCGACCCCTAAGTGTAACTGACTGGGCCGACTTCTCTAGGAGAGTCTAATAACCCATTAATAACTTAACTCTGGGGTCTAATGCCCCGACATACATGGGAGGATTGACCTCAATGACTTTACATGACCCAAGTACAATAATGACTTCTCCGAATAGAGGAATAAACATCTCCGTTGGAGGTATAATAATAAAATACAAATACAATATACAAGTGAATACATTCCAAAGTTACAAATACATCAACACATGAAGCTCATCAAGAATCTCATCAACAATAGGAATTCGAAACTTATCCTTGATGGTGAGGTGATTAAGTGCTCATAAGTCAATGTAGAGGCGCCATGACCCATCTTTTTTTTGAACAAGAAGAACTAGTGAAGAAAAGGAACTAGTGCTTGGGTGAATAATACCTTGCTTCAGTAAGTCCCGAATGAGCATTTCAATCTCTGTTTTTTTGTGAAATGGGTACCAATAGGGCCTTATGTTCAGAGGAATGCTTCCAGGAAAGAGATGAATATGATGGTCCTTGGTCCTTGAAGGTGGAAATCCCATTGGTTCAACAAATACACCTATATATCGATCCATAATTTGTTGTAGATCCAAAGGAGTGGTGGAGACCGCTGATGGTTGCATTTGAATGGAATGGAGCTGAGCGATGACACCATGTGAATTCTTCTGAAGGATTTTTTCCATGCGATGTGAACTGATGATGCTGAGAGACCCTGGTTGTAAGTCTGTAAATGTGTGTTTTTGTCTATTGGGGGAAAACTGCATCCAAAGTTCATCAAAATCCCATAAGATGGGGCCAAGTGTGCGTAGCCATTGAGCTCCCAAAACCACATCACATTCACCTAAGGTCAAGGAAAACATGTTGGAGCACAGGTTATAATCTCCCATATAGATACGCACATTAGGACACTTCCCTTTGCAAGGTAAGGTGCCCCCATTGGCAACCATGACTTGAAAGTTGGAGCAAGGATGGATAAGACAATCAACCTGTTTGGAAATCCGAGGGTCAATGAAATTATGAGTGCTACCATAATCAATGAGTATTGTAAGAGGAAGCTTCTTGAAGTAACTCTTGACCTACATTTTTTGGGGGGTGGTGATTCCAGCTAAAGCATGGAGAGATATCTCTGGCTGGTAGTCCTGAGACGGAGGGTCAATAGATGACTCTTGAATGTCGACCTGAGCATCCATTGTATTTGGGGCTTCTTTACCAATTTTCGAGGCAGGAGGAGAATCCACATCCCAGAGATAGAGATTTTGTTGAACACATCTATGTCCCCGAGTGAATTTCTCATCTCAATTATAACAAAGCCCTTTTTCTCTGCATGCCTGCATCTCTGTTTCAGACAAATGCTTGATAGGATTTGGGCGAGGAGTTGGCAGAATGGGAGGTCGTTGAGAACCCATATTTCGGAAGGGAACAAAAGTGGGTTTGGAGCACTGTTGGGATGAAATCTTGTCTTCTTCCAACTTAGCCAACCCTGGGGCTTCCATCATTGTGTTGGGACAGAACATTTTGACCTTAGAGCGGATTGCATCCTTAAGACCACTGATAAAACAACTCCGGTAGAAGTCATCAGGAAATCCTTCAGTGTGGTTGGCCAGTTTCTCAAATTCTGTTTGATACTCTCTCACCGTGCCAATTTGGCGAAGTTTAGTGAGAGATCCTGTGAAGTCATCAAAAGCACTAGGACCAAATCATTGCAAAAGGAGCTAGCAAAAATCTAGTTATTTTGGCTCTTCATGAGCCTTGATGTACCAACGGTACCATTGAAGAGCTTCCCGTTCCAAATGAAAGGATGCAAGTGCAACTTTGTCGACATCAAAAGTATTATGCAGGCTGAAATACTGTTCTACATGATAGATCCATCCAGTCGGATCAGTACCATTCAAGCGAGGAAAATCAAGCTTCGAACCACGGAAATTGCTGGAAGAAGAGAACCCATTATCTGACGAAGACTCGGATTGTCGTATGTTGTTCATGGCTGAATGCTCAAGATGGAGGCTGAGAAATTTTTCATCCAGATCCTAGAGTTTGGTCTGGATAGATGCAAGTGCTTCCTCCATGGTTTTTGCTCCTACGCGGGTGACAACCATAACCAAGAGTTTTTTTTTTTTTTGATTGGGTGGAAAAACAAAAACAAAAACTGTTTCAGTAAAGGAAAATATGGATTTGGGAAAAAATATGAAGGGTAATATGGGTTTGACTAGGTTTTGGACACTATCGAATGGATAAGGAAGCAAAAAAGGAGGATTTTAGAAGCGGGGTGAAAGAATGAGATAATTTGGTAGAGAGGGACAAAGAAATGGATTTAGGAAAGGAACTATGTGGTAAAATTTGAAGGCGATTGGGTGAAAGTCGAAGAAGTTATGGCAAACCCTAAAAATAGACAAATGTGGGATTTCAGGCTTTGGGAAGTGGGATTTGGGATAGGTTCCTCAGGAATGAAATATGCAGAATGGGATTACACGGGTGTCAGGGAAGTTTCAAGAGAAACAGAGCGAAAACAAGGGATATATGGTGAAAAAACAGATTTTTTTTTTTAGGAATGGATCTACAATGAGGCGAAAGGGATCAGAAATAGATAGATCTACCACGGTGTGGAAGTGATCGAAAATAGATATATCTACAACGACGCGGAAGTTATCGGCAATAGATGGATCTACAATGGCGTGGAAGTGATCAGCAACAATGTTGGGCAGAGGAAATCTGCGATTTTGTAGCTGAAAATAGATATGGAGTCCAAGTATGCTCAGCTTCCTAATGGTTCAGGGGATTCACTCGGCCACCAATGTTGTCTGACGGCTTGTGTATTGGGGAAGTACCCCTGACTCCACGACTCAGGTAAAACTGATAATCGCTTTGTCACAAACGACAAATGTTGGTTTACCTCACGGGTGGGAACTAGTCAATCAAGTAGGGGTCGTTGCCCTTTTTGCTGGAAGGTCCTCTCAATGGGCCAGCTACTTCAGGGTTCCTATGGTACTCATCACAATGAGTTTTAGGGATTATTCCCAAGTACTTCCCACAGTTAAGCGGATAGGGATTATTCCTAGATCTGAATATGCAACAGATGCGAAAAAAAATTTTGGTAGAAATTTCACCCAACGATCCCAAGAAAGTGCTATGATACCAGATGTGAAGAACATGCAACAATTAATTGATGAATACACAATACATCAGATCAAAAAATACTTTTATTGATCGTAGGCCACTTCGAGGGGGCAACCTCCTTTGAGCAAGATCAATACAAAATAACTTCACGGTGCCTTCATTAGCCTCAACACAAACTTATATACTAAGTCTAGGCACCAATACTATGGGTCAAAACCATGGGCCAGTACAAACTATGGATCAACAAATACTACGGGACGACTTACAAATCATATGCTTCCAACAACAATAATACAAACTATGGATCAACAAATACTATGGGACGACTCACAAAGCATATGCGCCCAACAACAATATACTAACAAAGTAAAGAGAAGGGTTGACATGGGTTCCTAACATACGATATTTAGCAAAGGTTGTGTCGCATTGTGATATTTTTCTAGGGTTCTATGTTGCAATCCTATTCATTATAATCATGTTTCAGTTTTGTCATCTTGGTACATTACTCAATGGTTATGTTGAATTCTAGTTAAATTTATCGATGGAATTGCAATGTTTTGTAAGCGTTTGTCACATTGCGAAGTTCAACCATTGTCAATGAATTTATTGTATTTCTATCACAATGTCACATAATCAAATATCCATACTTAATCACAATCTGACAAGATCCTTGAAGAATGATAGATAAAAAAATATTTTAGTTTTCTTTGTTTCACAATGTCACATAATCAACCATCCATTACATTCTCCTTGATGAATGTTGAAATATGGTAGAACAATTAAGTAACATATTAGGTTGACATAAGTCAATCGAGATAAACATCAATATAGATAAAACCATATTATAGTAAAGGTATTTTTTAAGGATTATAAAAGTATACCCTAGTATAGTATTCTAGGTGATTATTTTGGATTGAAAAAAAATATATATAGATCGATAGGAAAATATTAAATATGAAACATACAATTTACTACTCACTACAAGGAAAAGGCCCTATAATGAAGGTCATAATGGATGTTTTTAGTGTTACAAGATTGACAAAAAATTTCAAAAAAACCTCCACTACAACCTCTGCCAATGGTAGAGGATGTTTTTACTAAGGCCATAACGGATACATTTTATAACTAAAAATACTTCGCAGCTGAAGGTTAGTTTATCGGTGTGCAAAAATAAATTTATATGCACTCATGCATTTCTTACTATTATACACTGATGTTGTGTGATTAGAATAGACGCACCGATGCACTTGACCAGAACAAGCACCGAAAATAATCAAATTTCAATGCCGCACTAGTGCTTGAGTATAACATATATGCATCGATGCGCCTATACAATATAAAACCACCAATGTGATATTTTATATCATACGCAGTATATATTTTTCCATTATTTTTAAATTTAACGGTGTCGTATATTTATTAGGTCACATTAGTGCATTGCATACACGAATGCATAGGTGCATTTAATACTAGAACGCATCGGTGCTTACAAACTATTAATATGACCCGATGCAGTTTAACACATCGAACACATTGTTGGGATTAAAAACTAAAAAATGGTGGGCATAAGGTTTGATCACTATTAGTGCGCATAAGCAATATAGATGAACTAGTGTTATTCATAAAATAAAATGCACTGGTGCTCAATGTTATAACATACCGGTGAGTAATAGTCATTTATGTGCACTGACGCGCAATGCTAGTATAGGAGCCCCGGTGCAACATATATTAGTAAACACACTAAATATTATTTTTTGAAGAATGGATACTGATATTTCATTCAAATATATATATATATATATATATTTAGTTTTTAATTCCATTATTTATTTCAAATTGAAATATTTGTTTATAGTAAAATTCACTTCAATTTTAATTATTAAAATTGTTTGTTTGGATTAATTTCTTATATCATAGATGCAAGAAGGTATTGTAATATTGAATCATCCATACATTTAATCACTAATTTATCATTTATGACTTCTGTATGGCACTGAAGGATTTATTTTTTCTCCATCTAGAATGAAAATGCACATTTTTTTCTTGGAATTTTTTTTACCAATGTAACATTTGACAATAATATTGAAGAATGATAAAACAAGTTTATTTTATTATATATCAATAAGAGTCCATTTGTCATACAAAATATGACAACATGCAGACAACAATAATCAAAATGTCAACATGCATGTAATTATTGTTATAGTTATTGGAAACTTGTCTTTGAATTCGAACACTATGTCTAGTACATTATTATACAAAATGTATGATTTTAATAGACAATTATCTCAAAATATACAACAAGATATAGAGGCTTGCATTAACATCAACATTAAATACAGAGCATCATTCTTTGTTGGAATTGTTATTGGTGCTCGAGCCAGTTGCATTAATTCGACTATTTGGCATAATCTTTTGTTGATTGGCTCGATTGTTTCCCTATTCTTCATCTTCCATATGAAAACATAAAAATAAAGTATACTCAGTGTGTCTACATTACTAGTGGGAATAATGAAAAATAAATAGATAGTATACATTAATGTAAATTGAAAAGTGACATACCATAGAAATAATCAACTCATGAATGATACAAATTCTCTTAGAACCAAATCTTGTGCCTTCTATCAACAAATATTTTGTTGGCTCCACTCCATACTTTGTTTCTTGCAAGTGTTATGCCCTATCACAAATCATAGATTTAATATAAAAGATTTTTGTTGTTTTATTAATGATAAAATGAGAGAATTAAAACAACATAGAGACTTACAAAATCCACAATTAATTTTTTATATGCCAACATATACTCACAACCCTTGAATAACCGAATGCCAATCAATTCTTCTAATGGCTCATGTTTGTATGTTAACACCTGTTTGAAGGAATGCAAGAATTTCCAGTGAAAAAAAATTAAAAATAAAATAAATATACCAATCACAACCACTACAAAATATTTATTTCTTACAATGAAATCACAAATACTCACAAACTTTGTTATCAACCCCCTTTTTCCTTGTCATTCTATCTTTTGTGCTGACTGGGTTCCATTTTATTTTCTACAAGAAAACAAAACAATTGAAAAATTAATATTTAATGTAGAATTAATTAATGAAATGTATAACATAAACCTAGAAACCAATGATTTCATACATTTGAAGCATGTTGCTATTGAGATGGCTCTTCCTGCGATGCAATTATGTCCATTTCCTTGTCCATCTCCTTGTCCATATCCTTGTACACTTTCTTGGACATCTCTATTGGAACATTTCTCATATCACCTCATTCATCCTTTGGGATTCTCATAATCTTCCTAAAAATGTAAAATGACAATAAACTATTTTTCTGTTGATATGAAAAATAAATATGACATAATTAAAATTATTGAATGAATGATGCTTTGTAATAGTTATAGATACATATTCTACATAAACATGTTTATGAATATTACTTTTTGAATGATTCTTTTTTGTTGTTGTATGCTTTTTCTATTGCAATATTGACAGGTCTCATTGACCATTTGTTTGGGGATGCCTCTTGTAGTTAAGATATGACTCGATTCTTCAAATCATTTGATTAGGTTCTGTATTGTAAGGGAAAAGTGTGTTTTACGTTCTTTCCACTAAATCCCTCATAGTATTATAAAATTATTTTCCCCTTCTATTAACTTCCAACACCACTCCATATGAGCTAATGACCAATTGACCATCATTTACATCTTCCATAATTTTTTTTTCTTATGATGACATTGACTTTTGTTGTTGTCAATTCCTACATAACATTCATCATATGTGTTACGTTATTTGAAACATATTAGTGGATATTTATAAGTAGATTATTACTCAAATTTTAATAAATAATTCATATTGACTTATTTTTTATTCACCTAATTCATCTCTCTGCAACGTTTCCATCAACATTTTACGCTCTTCTGGACTTAGTTTGGTAAGAATATTATCGAGCTTCCTCATTTTTTGGCTCTGCATGTCACACATTAACCAATACATATTAGTTAACTTTACAAATAATTCAAACAAATTAATTTAAATACATAAATTAATTAAAAGTGCTTTCCTTCTTCGTAATTCTCGATGTGCTCCCATCATGTTCATTAAAGTTGTTATTCATTGAACTCATAGCATGCATTTTCTATCAATAAACAACATGTACCATTAAATATAGAAGTTATCAATATATTATAGAAACAAATTGCAAACCTTCAAAATATGACAAAAAATATATTGAAAAGAATAAATATGATATCAGTGTGCTTGAATACATGACACGCCCTGATGCATCATAAATAGAGAATCACCAATGCGTTACCTTAATAAGGGTGCACTGGGAACACATAATCAAGATACGAAATCAACATTTGCATTTTTATAAAATAATAAAAAATGACATGACGTAGGTCATATCTGGTGCGTTAGAGTAAATGCGACGCACCAGGAACATAGATTTGAGACATGAAAAATGAATTTTGCATTTTTATAAAATAATTAAAAATTATGCAATGCATGTCATATCTGGTATGTTACATTGATGGACGCACCAGTGCATTCAGATAATACAAACACATCGATTTTGATGCATGCCTTGTAAAAAAATAGAAAAAAAAATAACAGTGCTGACATGGTTACATATTCGACCAAGAAAGTGGCCCCATATTGTTGGAGTATTTAAAATCCATCCATATCCATTTCATACTTAGGATAAAATTATTAGTCATTTTTTATTAATTCCTAGGAGTTGACTAGGTAGTTGGCCATAAATTAGCCATTGTGTGGACCACAAGCCATCCTAATTCACTTGGGAGAACTTCTGGAGATCCTAGATAATATTTCCTGAGATTTCCTGAGATTCTGTTTGATTTTATTCCATTCCTAGAATAGAAGGGCGCTCTCCTGCTTTTACTGCTTTTTACTGATTTTGGGTGAAAAGGTGAAAGTTAGTTGACTTGCTTTAGTATTTTTTTGGCCAACTCATAGTCCACAATGTTTCCTCTTTTGATATTCTGCAATTAGCATGCATTTCCATCATACATCACCATCCAAGTCCTCTCTTACCAATTCGTGATCTTTAGAGGTGATTTGGAAATCACTTTTTACACCTAGGGGATATTTTTAGTAAGCCTGCTTTTGTGAGGATTTTGAATGCATTCTTTGGAATTAAAATATATGATGTAATTATATATTTTTACAACCATTACATTGCCTAATTTTGGATGACGTATACTTATTCAATAGATTTTTACTGTTTGCATCAAATTCATGACTGTTTTCTGTGTTCTATGACTAGTTTTTGCGAGGCAATTTGTGAGAGTTTGTAATTGCTTGAGTAGATGTTGCTGTGAACAATAATTTCACATGGTATCAGAGATGTCAAATTGTTCTATTCTCCTTATTTTGTCCCACAGGATCGAACTAGTCTAAGAGAGGGCACACTCAGTCATCCATAGGGCACAACTAAGCATCTCAGGGGCACAACCAAACCACTCATAAGATAATTTCAGAGTTGCCATGGATCAATCACAACATATCATCCTCACTCCATTAAATTATTTTGACTGGAAGGAACAAATAGATATCTTGTTGAGGAGCAACAACCTCTACAGGGTGACTATGGTAACTGAAACTAAGCCTATTTCTATCATTGAGAAGTAAAAGTGACATAACATTAGAGATGATGCTTATGGTCTCTTGTGTCTCAACACTTCCATAGATCTTCTTTTTCATATAGATGGTCTTACCACTCCTAATGAGGTTTAGTTAAAGCTCCAAACATTATTTGGAAATATTGATGAATTGAGGGGCCACCAACTTGAGAATGAACTTGTTTCACTGATTCTAAGAAATTTCGAGACCCTACAAGACTTTTTATCAAGGTTTAAGGTTCTTGTTCTTGAATTGAAGCAGTACGGAATTGACAAAAAAGATAAGAAATTAATCTTGGCCATCATATCCAATCTTGGTCCAAATTACTCAGTCTTTGTTTTGACCTTCCATGCTACAAAACTTTTTGTTCCAAATTGGAAGAGTCCTTCACTAACAGAATTCATGGAATCTCTCACTCAGGAGCAAGACAAGTGGTTCTTTATGGGAACAATAAAAAATCCATCAGAATACCATTGTTTGATTGTTGGATATTCAAAGAATTCGAAAATAAAGAAGAAGGCCAATTTCAAGAAACCACTTGATCAGAAGAAAGACAAGAAAAAAGCTCAAGAAGACTTCTCAAATTCCAAGAAGAATTCTCAAAAGAATAAAGAGAAACCTAAGTGTAACTACTGCAATAGGGGCTTTCATCTAGATAGCTCATGCATGAAGAATACCATTGATCAAATGCATCAACTCCTTGAGAAAGCCAACATCCCTCTTCCCGAGAGCGCAACAAATAAGGAAGGAGGATTCAATTTTGAATACAAGGAGAGATTGCATGCCTTGATGGTAGGCACATCCAAGCCTACCTCTTTCATCATAGATTCTAGAGCTTCAAGGAATATGGTTAAACAAGAGAGTCATTCTCCTTTCTTTATTCTTATGGTGGTATAACTATTGTGTTGGTGATGATTCTAAAACTACTTGCAAAGGTAAAGGCAGTGTTGTTACGGAAAGTTTCCTATAGTAGGGGTGGGACTACCAACATATTGGGGTAAAAGATAGACATACAAGGTTCTGCAAATACAATTATTAAGCAAAGAGATTAGGGTTAGGAGGACATGTACCTTTTTTAGAAGGTTAATCCAAGCCTCTCTTCTTGTTATCCAATGGAACAACCTGCAAAAACATTAAGCAAAACCTTCCTCAAAGCAATTTGACTACAAATAAAAGATTGATTTTTATAAGAGAATAAAACATTAAATTGTAATTAAATCTGAAACATACATGAACAAATCATATTTGGGAAAGGAAGAATGTATGATATTTATTAATGAATGAATCAAGTACATCAAATTACCTTCCTTCAATCATGCCACTTCATGAAACCAATATTCAAGGTCTCCTGCTCCTCTTCTCCAAGGATCCCAACCTCTGATTAGATGTGCTAGGGTTTATAAGAAACTAGGGCACAAGTGAGGGGAATGTGAATCCAAATTCCTCCAGCATAACACTATAATGGTATTGATATCCTTTCATGGTCCCCCTCCCTCTCTTATATATAAAATGGAGAAGACAAGGTCGAGGAGGAAGTAGTTACAACTGAAGAGGAGGTTCCAAAACCACCCAAACCAACCTTTTTTTTGCAATTATATATATATATATATATAGTATTTCTGAGGTACCCACGAATTTGCAATGGAAAAATAGTGGGTTCCTATGAATTTTAAAATGTGAAACCTGCATTTTTTAGGAAAACCAGTGGGTGTATGAACCTTCAACCTACGATTTTGTGGAAAAATGGTCAAAAACAACCTTTTCTGGGGGTTTTTAGGAGAAGTTTTGGTCTCCAAGAATGTTTCTAATGTTTCTATCTATCAAATGGGCCATGAATTAGGTAATTCCATCTATCTAAAGTCCCAAATATGGCTCTTCCATACACAAATTTCCTTTTGTGTGACTCACAGTAAGCTCATGAAGTGTCATCATGTGACCAAAAGATGTAAGTGTCGTCACAAACGAAGAAGTGCCAATTTTGGATAAACAGGTAGTGTTGACCCTGAGTATGGTTCCTTCACTAATGTGTTGTATGTCCCAGGTCTTGCTACAAACCTCTTGTCAGTATACTATATGAATCACATTAGGTCTCCCTAAAAGGTTGTCTTTACGCCTAATGATGTTGAAATATCAGAGATTTCCATAGGTCAAATTGTTTCCTTAGGAACTGCTGACCATAGTTCAAAAGTCTATAAGTTTTCTCACTTTGTGCATTTCTCATCACCTTCTTGTCTCCTTACTCATGCCAATGATTCAAATAAATTATGGCATGAGATATTTGGTCATCTCAATTACAAGTATCTCTCTCAGCTCCATGAGAATGATATGGTCATAGGGATGCCCAATATCAAGTTTTCTAAAGGTGTCTGTCAAAGTTGTATCCTAGGAAAACACCTTGAGCGTAAGTTTGAAAGAGACAAAACTGAGCGAACCTCAGCACCCCTTGATCTTATTCGCAGTGACATATCATGTCCATTCCCCCATGAGTCTTTGAACAATGCAAAATACATCCTAACCTTCATATATGACTTTTCTAGATATTTTTGGATCTTCTTATTCAAATTAAAGTCATAAGTGTTCAATTTGTTCAAGATTTTCAAAGGCTCAGTCGAGAACCAGTCTGGGAGACATATCAAGGTTCTAAGATATGATAATGATGGGGAGTACATCAAGTCTGATTTTCAACAATTATGTACTTATGCTGGAATTCTGATGCAACACACTCTTCCCTACACACCTCTGAAGCAAAATGGTGTTTTTGAGAAGAAGAACAGATCTCTCAAAGAGATGGATACATGTATGCTCGAGGATGTCAACTATGTATCCTACATCCATAACATATTTCCTCACAAATAATTGAAAGGAATCACTCATTTTGAGGCTTGGACTGGAGACAAACCCGATGTCTCTCATTTCAGGATTTTTGGCTTCAAGGCTTGGGCTAGGATTCCACTTGAGAAGAGGAGGGAAATGAATCCCCAAATCCAACCATGTATTTTTGTTTTCTATTCAAAATAATCTAAGGGTTAAAATATATTAAACATGACCACTTAAAAATAATTCATTGAGAGAAGTGTTCAATACGAAGAAGATCCCTTGCAATCAGTTGAAGTTGGAGAATCTTCTACACCACCAGCTGTGAGTGTAAGTGAATATACTCATCATATTTATGATTTTGATATATATGGTGATGAATACCATATTATTTCAGATCCAAGTTCACCTACAATTCCTAATTGGGATACTAAGACTCTTTAAGGAGCTGGTGAACTTGTGGGGAATCCTTAGGATCCTAGGAGGACTAGATCACAATTTGAGAGTGCTATTTCAGTGAATGATCCTTATATACATGAGAATTTTTTTTTGATGGTTGAATCATATTATTAGACATATGAAGAATCCTCACATGAACCAATATGGTAGGAAACCATGGATGAGTATTTTCATTCACTCCAAAAGAATGAAACTTGGGAGCTAGTCAAGCTTCCTCCAGGCAGAAAATTGGTAAGGTGTAAGTGGATATTAAAGACCAAATTTGCAGCTGGTGGTGAAAATGTGAAATATAAGGAAATTATTGTGGAAAAGGGCTTCTCTCAATTCCATTTCCTTGACTACAATAAGATCTTTGCACCAATTTCAAAGCAGGATTCGATAAGACTAGTTCTGGCAATTTCGACATCCAAGAATTGGGAAGTGCATCACATGGATTTTAAGAGTGATTTCCTCCATGGAGACATTGAGGAGGATATATATATGAAATTCATATACACGGTTATACATCAGATCCTAACCTTGTGTTCAGGTTTAAGAAGTCCTTTTATGGGCTTAAGAAATCTCCTAGAGCTTGGTATTCCAAGATGGACAAGTTCCTCTTGTCACAATTTTTTAGTAGATGCAATTTTGATCTGAATGTGTACATGAAGTTGATTGATGATTCCATATTGATTATTGTGTTATATGTTGATGACCTATTAATCACATGTATCTCTAATTATCAAATAGCTTCATTGAAGACCTCCTTGCATCAAGATTTTTCCATGACTTGGGAATACTTAAGCAATTTTTGGGGCTTGAGATTTCACAATCTAACTTTGAAATTAAGTATCTAAGTAAAAATATGATTCATACCTTATAAATAATTTCAATATGGATGAATGCAAGCCTACAAAGACTACCTTCCTTTCAGGGTAAGACTTGAAGAAGTAGATTCTACAGCATTGGTTGACATCACCCTATATAGGAAACTAGTTGTAAGCCTGTTGTACTTAACTCATACTCGACCTGATATTGCTTATGTTGTGAGTGTGGCTTCAATATAAATGGATCAACCACATGAGATTCATTGCAGGGATGAAAAAATAATCTTTCATTATGTGCAAGGCACCAAGTCTGATGGGATTCAATATGTTGCAGATTCTAGCCTAGATATCCTTGCCTTTACTGATTCAAATTGGGTCGGCGATAGCCTAATCGGAAGTCCACTTCCGGATTTGTTTTCATGCTTGGAGGAGAACCTATTTTCTGGTCAAGTAAGAAAAAAAGTGTAATTTCAATCTCTTCAGCCAAGTACAGAGGAGCAGTGAATACTGCAACTCAGTGTGTGTGATTGTGGGGTATACTGTTAGAGTTTGGAATTTCCTTTAGCACTCCCACTGTCATCTTTTGTGACAACCAAAGTTCTATAAGGATCTTAACTAATCCATTACATAGGCAGATAAACAATAATGTTGAGATTCATATGCACTATATCAACAGTCTAGTGCATGATCACATCATTGATCTGCAATATTGCCCATCATCTGAGCAAATTGCAGACATTTTCACCAAAGCTTTTTCAGAGAAGACTTTCAACCATCTTAGATCACTGCTTGGGACGGATGAACATGTGGTGGAGTGAAGGATTGATCATAAATTCTTCAATTTTTTTCATGTACATGTTTGATGGGAGGTTTTTCCCATGAGGTTTTCCTTCTTTCTTTGTTTTGTGGACAAGGCAGTACGTAAAAGGGTGACCATGCCAAGTTGTTGGGCCCTATATATTTCTGATTTTTACCACATAAGGTTAGGATTAAGGGGGGGGGGGGGTGTTGGACTATTTAAAATCCATCCATATCCATTTCATACTTAGGATAAAATTATTAGTCATTTTTTATTAATTTTGAAGAGTTGACTAGGTAGTTGACCATAAATTAGCCATTGTGTGGACCACAAGACATCCTAAGTCAATTGGATGCACTTTTGGAGATCCTGGATAATATTTCTTGATATTTCCTGAGATCATGTTTGATTTTATTCCATTCCTGGAATAGAAGGGCACTCTTCTGCTTTTATTGCTTTTTACTGATTTTGGGTGAAAAGTGAAAGCTAGTTGACTTGCTTTAGCATTTTTTTGGAAAACTAATCTTCCATGATGTTTCCTCTTCTATATTATGTACTTAGCATGATTTTCTAGCCTACATCACCATCCAATTCCTCTCTTATTGATTCGTTATCTATAGAGGCAATTTGGGAAGCACTTTTTACACCTAGGGTGTTTTTCATCTTTTTACTAAGCCTGCTTTTTTGAGGATTTCGAATGTCTTATTTGGAATTCAAATATCTATTGTAATTATATATTTGTAAAGCCATTACATTTCCTAATTTTGTCTGATGTATACTTATTCAATAGAGTTTTATTGTTTGCATCAAATTCAGGACTGTTTTCTATGTTCTATGACTAGTTTTTGCAAGGAAATTTGTGAGAGTTTGTAATTGCTTGAGTAGATATGGTGTGAACAAGAATTTCACATATATCACCCTATGCTTTCTATATATAATAAAAATATTAGTAAATCCAAAATCCCTAAAAGGTGAAATCGTAATTATGTATAACAATAGAGGGATTTAGACCGTAATGTAAAATTTTGCAGCCACATAAAATAAAAAGAAGCAACACGAAAATAACGGTTGCAACATTGAAGGTAAGTATGAAGTTTTTTTTTCTAAATCTAGTTAAACTCTAAATAAGGTAATAAGATATACAGTACTTAATATTTACATGCTTTAAATTTCTATTATGCAGGGTTTTGTTTGATTCACCATACCTAACAAATTTTGACCTCAGAACTCCTTCCAGTTGCTCCAAATCCCTCCACATAAGTCTCTCTTCCAAAACTCTCTCCTGAAAATTTTGGCAAAACAGTGATTTATTTTTTAGGTTTTCGGATTTTAAACACTATTTAGATTTACTTTCTGAACTTAAAATTGCCACCCTTTTTTTAATTAGCGGAAAAAGGGTTTGTGTGATTTTTTAAAATTTTGATTCTTGGCATTTTCGGTTTGCATGTTGTCAATTCACACCAGTGCATACTTGAGTAAAACACACTGTCTTAAAAATAATTAAAAAACCCATGCGATAGTGCATGTAAGGTTTAGTCTCCCCAGTGCATTTATGTGTAGGAAACACACCGTAATGAATTATTTTGTAAAAATGCATGTAGAAATATCTGCTACCAAATGTAGCAGATATTTTCCACTATGGGGGATTTTGTGGATGTTCTTTAACAACGTGTTTATATTCTTTACACAACAGTGCATTTTGTTTATGTAAGCACACTAGTGTAGTTATATATGAATAAATGCATGGGTTTAATTTGTAAATTCTTTGTTTTTATGTGTCCACTTAAAATTATATATTCATACCAAATGTCCTTTTAGTATTTAACCACACCAATTACAATATTTCATAGTATATATATGTTACTTAAACTCACCTTATTCTTACAAAATTGTTTCCAAACTATATTGGAAGTTATATTGTGATATAGTTCTTGAAAATATCTTAGGATTGTAGAGACGTATATTGATTGTTGATTTGGCTAAAATGCAGGAAGAAAATTTTGTAGTATCAAATGGCCAATTTTTCAGATTCCATCTCATACCATATTCTTCAAAGTTCGATGACTTCTCCCTTTCCATTCCTGGTAAGTTAAAGTTTTATTTATATTTTGATTACTTATTTGAATTTATGTTACTTATCCATGTGAATCTGAATATCAATTTATTCTATATTGCAGGATCACGATTTGGGTTCGAGTTTGGATGCACAAGAAATTTCACCAATTTCAAAACGTCGGAAGGCCTTATCAAGAGAAAGATACCTCAAGTAGTTTGTGGATGAAAATGGGTAACTTATTTACCCCTCCAATTGTAACATGCCATATTCAAGTCACCATCCTGGTTCATCGATGGTAATTTGTTGTGATCTATAACTCTTTTATGACACCCCGATAGTTTGTGGTTGTTAAAAATTTCAAGGGTTGAAGGAGAAGCATCGATGTCTCACACTCATCCATTACACAAATTATAGAATACCCAATGTTGATGGTTTAATACCCCCTACTAGAGTAAAAAATCCAATATGTGATATAGAAAAGACATGCAGGAACACTTCCCTATGCTCATTTTTGAGAGAAAAAAATGTCCAAGTACACACCGAGGTCCGTCCAATTGTTGGAGGATAGAGATGATTTCTTCCTTCCTATGAATTCGGAAAGTAAATATCAAACTCCTTACAACTGTGCTTTATATGGCACTTGGCTGTCCTCTCTACCCATTCCTAATGTTGGAACCAAATTCTCCTTTTGTGGTAATCATTTTATGATTACCAAGTCTAATATAGATGTTGCAAATCTTGGGTTGTTTATCTTGTCACATGTACTCGTTCCTCCCAAACAGTCAGTAGCACTTACGCCATTTTGCGTTCCTCTCTATTATCGATCTGATTAATTGAATATTGTTAAATACAAACACAACATTTCCATGTATAGTATGTGCATGAATGGGCATGTTTCTGGAAACTTTAATAGGAAGAACCTTTGTATATAGATGGTTGTCTACGCACTCATGGGAACATTGCAGGGTTCATAAATAGTTCTAGGTGCTCTTTATTTTCTCTAAATTGTTCATTTGAGGAACATTTCAATGACCAGGAGTTCTTTATGAAAAGGAAAGCATCCATATTTGTTGTTGTACATGCAATTTGTTGTTGTAGTTTGTCTCTTGATGACGAGTTGTTAATCAACTACAACTTTTGTAGACCAACAACTGCTCGTCAGAGACGCCTTGCATTGGGATTACTTTTAGATGTTCCCCGAGGATGTAAGACAAAAAGACATTGATTAATTGTATTTGTTAATTTTGAATGTATTCATATTAATGTATTGCTAAGTTTGAAATTACGTTTTATAAATTCTTAATTTAATTTATAAATTCAATTTAAAAATGTGTTGCTCAATTTTAAATTTTCATATTTAATGTGGAATTGATGTTAATTTATCGCTTAATCTGAATGTCTACTTTATAAATTATTTGTAGCTTAACATTTTCTATTGGAAGTGATTCTCGTTCTTCTGTAATAATTATTTTCTATAATGCAAGATCAAACCAATTGCATTGTGCTTACTAACATCATTGATGTAATGTTCAATATTTTTGAAATTGGGATTCTGATAATGAGAAACATGCCTACCATCTTCCATTGAACCCCAGTATAATGTCAAATCAAGAGAAGGCTGAAAAAAGAGTGCACTTTGGAGAGGAAGCATACCAAGCATGGTTGAATTAACCACTTATTCAATTTCCACTGCGTCTGTCCTCACCAATCACGAATGCCTATAGTAATAGTAGTTCTTCATATGTTGGCAATTGAGGCAACGAATTAGAGGTTGTTATGGACAATTTATTATGACAAAGGAGTGCCATGCATGCAATTTTGTTCCATACATTCCAGTACAATGAGCTAGGGGACGACACTCATATTATTGAAGCCTTCTTCGAAAGCGTTAAATTGGCTTCAACCACACCTCTTTTTGGATCTGGTCGGTCAAAGTCTACACAATTGGGGACAACAATGATACTATACAACTTAAAAGAAAATTATGGCATGTTAGATGCATGTTTCCCGACAACATTTAGGTAACTGACTATCAACTACATTATATTTTGAGTAATACCATGACACAATCATCATTGAAAATGGTCGATTTCATGAATGTTAATTGACATTGTACATTTTTATTTCCCACTAACTGTAGGTTATTCAAAGATAAGGTACTTCCGAATGATAATGCCTTTCTCGGTAGCTGCGCAGAGGCAAAACAAATGTTGAAAATGTTGGGTGTAGAGTACATACCTTATCATTCATGCCCCAATGATTGTATTCTATATTGAGGCGAATATGAATACAAAAAGATATGTCCAAAATTTGGGCATGACATATACAAATAATTGAATAAGAAGGCAAAATCACATGGTCCTACTCACAAGATATTGAGGCACATGCCTATAACCCCAATGATTCAAAGGCTCTTTCGTTGCAAATAATAAGCTATGCTGGAATGATGGCATGCATCAAACCAAAGTGAGGAAGGAGTTATGCAAATCTCAAAAGATTAAATATCCATGAAGCATATAAAGGATACATGGCCCAATAAATTCAAGGATGAAGTACGTAGCCTCTGATTGAGCATAGCCATTAATGGCATCAACCCATATTCCCAACCAAACATAATCTATACTGTTTGGTCTATATTAGTGATCAATAACAACATCCCCCCATGGTTTTCTGTGAAGAATGAACATCTTATGTTGGCTCTTATAGTCCCTGGTAAAATACAAGTCAAGAATATGGATGTTTACTTACAACCATTGATCGATGAATTCAAGGAATTATGGGAATGGATACATGTATATGATGTGTCGAGACCCATCCCATCACAGAGGAGTTTTACACTATATGGCATATGTGCATGCACCACACATGATTATCTGGGGTTAGGGGTTTTCTCAAGTAAAGTATGTTTTTTTATTTGTTTTTATATTCAAATCAATAATTGTTGACATATTTAATTCAGTGTGACTATCTTCATCTTCAACACTAACGTGCTCTCTTTACTTTAACATCGCAAGTCTTGTAACAAAATTTTATTATGGATGTAAATGTTGTGAAACTTATATGAGGGATAGGTGGTCCAAAGACATACAAAATTCAGTGTACGACTTCTCTAGGGTATTCCTCCTGGAAAACCACTCTTATAGAAGAGAAAAATATGCTTTCAATAGTAAACAATAGAGGATCCAAAGGCATAAAATAATGACACCAATTGATTGGATTACGACATATGACAAAGAGAAGGAGAAGGAATACACATATATGTTTGATCCAAATGTGAAATCTCTTATAGATGATCCTGATTTCTTCGACACGTATGTTGAGAAAATGCTCACAGGGATGTAAATGAAATAAATATTTTATGAGCTCCCATATTGGGAGCATCTTAAGATTGCCCACTTACTAGATCTCATGCATATATTTAAAAAAAAATTATGTTCTTTGTGGAGTCACATATCATCCAAAAAAGTGACAAAATGAAAGTGAGGAAAGACCTTATTTCTTCAAATACTAAAAAGAAGCATTGGCCAAGACAAGAAAATAGAGGAGAGGTTGGCCCCTCTTTTTCATTTAAAAAAGGAAATGTCCCATGTATTTTGAAGAAAGATGATCTTAATTTGGAAAAATAACTTATATTGGGCATAAAGATACCTCCTTTTTATGGTTCTACTCTAAGATGTTGCTTTAGTACATCAGAAGAAAAGTTGTTAGGTTTGAAATCACATGACCATGTTGACCTTCTAAGGGTATGTATAATGCCAAAAAATTGTAATTAATATTTATTTTATCTTTTTCCACAAAATTTAAAATGCACTTAAATTTTTGTGTTTACTTTGTAGTGTCATTATCCATTGTTTGTGCATGGGTGTGTGAACCACGACTCTCCTGATGACCTATGGCGTGCCATATCTACACAAGTACATTACCATCAACATATAAATAAACATAAACATAATCATCAACATCAACATCTGCAAAATGGAAAATTACGTATATATATATATAAACAGTAGCACCAAAGTGATGATAAATGTTAGATATACATGTCTACTCCACCCTCAGAACCATATCATCATCACTATCTATCAACCCACCAAATGTATGGCCACCTCTAGCGGTAGAGATAGAGGCATGATCAATACCTCTGCTAGGAAATAAACTATCATGCAGATCAGTAGGAAATACATCTCTAGGAATCTAGATTATCCCACCCGATATTATCATCATCACCAAATCTGAGTTGACTAGTCGATGAGGATCATGGGGAGATGATGGATCAATAGAGGTTGGTTGTTCAGATAGGTATAATAAATCAGATGTTGGATCCATCAAAGGAGGGGGAGGTGGAGTAGATGATGAAGGAGGTGATAGAGGTGGAGGACATGGTGGAGGAGGAGGTTGATGATATGTTGAATGTGGAGTAGTAGGAGGTGGAGGCCGAGGAGAAGGGGAAGTGGATGTGGAGGATTCCCCACCAGTCAAAGCAGCTGATGGAGAAGGAGGTGGACTAAGAGGCTGAGGATATCTGCTCTCATCATATGATGAACTTTGAAGAGGGATGAAATCTAAAAGAATGCAAGAACCAACAATGTACTGCATCAAGATCCTCATATCAAGATTAAGCATCCTCCATAGCTCAAGGTACCGGTCGTTCCTCTGAATCTCCTTGACAGGAACATGCCGAACCCCTCGATCTGCTAATAATATCGCCAACCTATCTGCAATGTCCTGTCGGAACCTATGCTCTAGCCTTCATCAAAATCTAGGTATGGCTAGTTGAGGCACCTCCGGTTGATCATTCATCTCTATGTCCTCATCCTCATCCTGTGGCGAAGGAGTCCCCACATCACCATCAAATGTGACAATATCTGTAAAATATATAGTAGGAGACCTTCTATGAAGGCTAGGTGGACCTTCTATTGGTGGTCCAAAGACCGCTACAAAAATCAATGTATGACTTCTCTAGGGTATTCCTCCCATAAAACCACTCTTATAGAATAGAAAATAATGATTTCAATGGTAAACGAGAGAGAACCAAAAGGAATGAAATAATGAAACCAGCTGACTGGATTAGGGAATATGATAGAGAGAAGGAGAAGGAATACACAGAGATGTTCGATCCAAATGTGCAACCTATGATCGATGATCTTGATTTCTTCGACATCTATGTTGAGAAAATACCCACAGGGATAAAAAGGAAATCGATATCTTATGAGCTCCCATATTGGGAGCATCTTAAGATTTCACACTTACTAGATCCCATGCATATATTTAAAATTGTTTCATGTTATTTGTGGCATCACATATCATCCAAAAAAAGTGACAAGATGAAAGTCGGGAAAGACCTTATTTATTCAAATACTAAAAAGAAGCACTATCCAAGACAAGAAAATAGAGGAGACGTTGGCCCCTCTTTTTCATTTAAAAAATGAGATGTTCCATGGATTTTGAAGAAATATGATCTTAATTTGGCAAAATAACTTATATTGGGAATGAAGGAACCTTATTTTTATGGGTCTACTCTATGACGCTACTTCAGTACGTTAGACGAAAATTTGTCGGGCTTGAAATCACATGACCATCTCAACCTTCTAAGGGTGCGTATAATGCCAAAAAATTGTAATTAATATTTATTTATATCTTTTTCCACAAAATTTAAAATGCACTTAAATTTTTGTGTTTACTTTGTAGTGTCGTTATCCGTTGTTCGTGCATGGGTGTGTGAACTATGACTTTCCTGATGACCTGTGACATGCCATATATAGACTATCTACATTTGTACGATATATCACATCAAATGATATTTATATTGCTAGCATTCCACAGTGGCATGAAGAGATAGCTGAGATTGTTTGTATGTTTGAGAAGGAACTGTCGTCGAGTTTCATGGACTTGTAGGTTCATCTTCTAATTCACCTAGTTGATGAGGTTGAATTAGTCGGGCTGATCTCCTGTCGTTGGATGTTCTTCTTAGATAGGTTCATGAAAAAAGTGAAGGGATTTGTTCGACAAAGGGAAAAACCAAAGGGTTCTATGGTAGAGGGGTACATATTATATGAGTCGTTCTATTATGCGAATGAGTAAATCAAGAAAATTGATGGCACACCAAGCGTAGTGATTTGGGATGATGAATGTGATGAGGACAAAAGGGAAGGGGAGGTACTAGAAACGAATGGAAAAAGGCACATGATAAAGAGTAAGTCACTTATCTTTCAATCTTCAATTTTCCACATAGTAACTATTCACAACAAACTTCAAAATCTATATTTGATCCCATCCATACTGAATGTGGTTTTGTTTCCATGGATGGATACAATAGAAAATTCAAAAATTGATGCAACCAATAAATTCATTCTTTACAATGCAGAGGAAACACAGTCATGGGTCAGATTGTATGAAGATAAGAGGAGGAAATGGGACATTGACATAAAATAATTTAGGCAGTTGCACGGTAGAAGCATGCCTTTTATGGATCATTTAAAAGAAAATATGCCAATGATCTGTCCCAACAATTGGGTTGCATACCAAGTCAAAGAGACATATGGTGCATCCGGTCATTACCCTCCTAAAGAGGAGGATGCACTAAAAATTGGGATCAGGTGCATCAACTCGGTAATACAATATTTATGTACATAATTTCTAACTTTATAATGTAACTTTGGCTTATAACATCTATTTTTAATATATTAATGGTTGGGTTAATAGACATATGACATCATGATTTGTTAACTTTTCTTACAGGTGCATTCTCTCCCATCTATGTGGGATTATGGACATCATTTTTGCACTGAGGATGTTGATAATGGGTGTGTTACATAAGACTATGGAGTGGAAGTCGAGTTCGACCAATCTAGTCATGCTATTCACCGATATCGAAACTCGGTAGGAGGTATGTTGGGTTATGTTGAAAAGATACAAGAGATCATTCGAGTGGACTTCTCATATTTCCAATGTGTTATTTTTAGGTGCAGGTGGTGGGACACATTTGACATGAATAATGTAAATGAAGATTGTGATAGTGGGTTGATATGTATCAACTCTAGAAAGATGTGGGATGAAGGTAACGAGCCTTATGTTTTACCAAAACACTACAACCAAGTGTTCTTTCACCCGAATGTTTTGGATATATATTGGTGGTTCGTATTAAGACATGACCCTAGATCTAAACATGTTTCTAAGAACAACAATGATATCATGCCAACCGAGGAAGATAATGAGAGTGATGGAAACAGAGAGTGATATGTACATGTTTTATTTCGTCATTTACAGATTGAGATATCATTTTGTTACTGTTATATTTGATTGGACCTAATTATATTGTTTATTTTTCATTTTATGATGGTGAAAATGGAAATTTGATTACTGGATGTAGTGTTTAAATAATTTTAATTAGTTAAGAACCAATTGTATGATGTGAAATATGGTTTATGTCTATGAAGTAATTTATGATTGTATAGAATGATTATATGCCATTGTCCAAATTACTCATATTCTGTTTTCTGTATACATATATATACACCATGAAAAAAAACTTACATGATTCATTTTTTTTTGTGAATGTAAAGGCTAACATATTTATTATTCTTGACTTGAAGGTGGCCTAAAATTTCTATATTGATATTTCAATGCTTGTATTTTATGATTATTTTGTTATAAATAATGTTAAGAATTATAATTGCATTAATTTATGACATTTTTTCACATGTGGTTCACAAACCCCCCAACGAAATTGCTACATCCACGGTAAGAAATCACAGGGGGCCCACCCGAAGGGACTGCACCCCGTTCACTTTGATTATGGAGCTAACCCGATGGGGACATCAAGTGAGGCCCTTATATAGCGATGTATATCCAGTCGGGGATTTGACCCCAAGACCTTCTGTTCACAACTTACAACACTCAACCACTGGATCTAGGCCACCAGGCTAGCATTAATTTATGACATGTATGGTAGAATGCAATGTTTTTTTTTTATTATATGATTCGATTAAATTGAATTTTTGTTATGATGTAATGTTTTTTGATGTTTTTATTGTATTTATAATGTTAAATCCAATATAGAAAATGACACAATTGTAACCTTTATGGATATTGAAAATCCAACAGTTTTTTTAGTAGTGTTGATTTCTAAAATGACTTAATTTATGGCCTTGATAACAGTTTTTTACAAGAAAAACTAAGGTGCTCTCTAATTTCTCCATCAATATTTCAATGTTTGTATTTCATGATGCTTTTGTTATAAATAATGCTAAGAATTATAATTGCATTAATTTATGACAATTCTGTTAGAATGTAATGATTTTTTATTATATGATTCGGTTAAATTGAATTTTTGTTATAGTGTAATGTTTATTTTTATTTTTATTGTATTTATAATGTTAACGCCAACATAGAAAATGACATGTTTGCAACCTCAATGGAGAATGAAATCCAACAATGTTTTTATTAGTGGTGAGATCTACAATGACCTAATTTATGGCCTTGATAACAATGAAATGTACAACAAACTTTAAGGTGCTCTCTGATTCTCTATCAATATTTGAATGCTTGTAAATATTCATGATGTTTTTGTTATAAATAATGCTAAGAATTATAATTGCATTAATTTATAACATTTATGTTAGAGTGTAATGGCTTTTTATTATATGATTCGGTTAAATTTATTTTTTGTTATAATGCAATGTATTTTGATTTTTTGATTGTATTTATAATTTTAACTCCAACATAGAAAATGAGATGTACGCAACCTCGATGGAGAATGAAAATCTAACAATGTTTTTACTAGGGTTGAGCTCTGCAATGGCTTATTTTATGGCCTTGATAACAATGAAATGTAAAACAAACTTTAAGGTGCTCTCTGATTTCTCTATCAATATTTGAATTCTTGTATTTCATAATGTTTTTGTTATAAATAATGATAAGAATTATAATTGCATTAATTTATGACATTTCTGTTAGAATGTAATGGTTTTTTATTATATGATTCTGTTAAATTGAATTCTTGTTATAATGTAATGATTTTTGATTTTTTTATTGCATTTATAATGTTAACTCCAACATAGAAAATGACACGTTTTCAACCTCAATGGAGAATGAAAGTCCAACATTTTTTTACTAGTGTTGAGCTCTACAATGACTTAATTTATGGCCTTGATAACAATGAAATGTATAGAATCTACTCTCTAATTTCTACATGATCAATATTTCAATGTTTGTATTTCATGATGTTTTTGTCATAAATAATGCTAAGCATTATAATTGCAAATGTTTTCACAATGAGAATAAGAGATACAAAAATGACTTGAAGATCATCAAATCAACTTCATGAATAATAATAATAATAATCTATTTTTAGAATGCAAGTTGTGGATTTACATTAGTTGAGAGAAAAATGATGTTCTTTTAATTAACTATTTGTTTTTCTTCCTATTAAAGATTTGATAATTTTCATTGTAAAGTGAGCTATTGTCAACAAATTAAAAATGTTGAATGATACATTGATAGGTCATATTCATGTTCATATATATATATATATTTTGTGATGTTCATAAACATGATACTATGACAAATTATACAACCAACATAAATCATATAGATAGTTGTCACAACTTCATCCATTATCAATACAAAATTCATAAAAATATTTAATTCAATGATCTTTTTTATTCAATTATATTATGTAAACATAAACATGTCATCATTAATATCATTGTCACCATCTAACAAACATAAAAATAAACACTATCATACCATCATTAACATAAAACTAATAAAAATAATCATGAACGTACCATCATAAATATTACATTATTGCATATTCATCTAACATAAACATCTTACATATTTAAACATCATATAACACAAATATGATCTAACAACAACATGTAATAGGTTCCTACACTAAAGAATCAGCATAATATAATAAAGGGAAACTAATGCTCTACCCATCATTGGTGTAATGTGCGATATTCATCATCAACAAAGAGAGGCACCTCACATCCTCTCTACCAAATGCAGCAATGGAAATATTCCCACAATTGATCTGAAATTGAGAAGGCTCGAGGATGCTGTGAACATATACCAACTGAGTCGTTATTACATATCTAGATGGAACCTCAGGGAACTGAGGAAGGTCCTCACCTCTCCTAGAGAGTTCGGTGATAAAGTATATATCCTCCTTAGTGGTTTCAAACCACTCATAGGGACCAATTTGAAAGTCCTACCTATGATGATCCCAACATGCGATCAGCTGGGTCAGAAATGTACTGTTCCCATTGAGTGATGTATCCTCCTCATAGAACTTGAGGAGGTAAAAAAACTCTCAAAAGATGTCTGGTCTGAGGCGTAATGGGACGATGGTATAAATATCTCTCCCTCTCCCTGTCCTCCCATTCTATGTAGAAGTTATACCGATCTACCTATGCCTCATGCTGCTGCCTAGCCTCGTAATGATCATGTCTCTATTTCGCATATAATATAAATAAGTCTCATAAGCATACATATAAAAGAATTATAACAAGATTATATCTACTAAAATCAAATATTAAAATTTTTCCAAAAATAAGAAAACCACTGAACCAAAAATATTAGAAAAGCACTGAGCGCAGTGCGCTTATTTAATAATGACACCAAACCACAGTGCACTAAAATATTTCTAGTGCACTGCTGGTTATATTTAAAAAAGATTTAAATTTGAATTGTATAGTGCACCTAAACACTATTAGCGCACCATTATTCAAATGCACCGAATTTAAAAAATAAATAATTTATTTGAAATCTATTAATGGTGCCTATGGCACGTCAGTGCATCGTACGACAGTACCTTGACATGACATAGGAGCATCATTAGTTGTGGGTTTAAGGGTTTATAAAAAGTGTCAATGGTGTGCCTGTGTCATGTAGTTGCACCGAAACCAGTGCAATGATGTGACATAAGCGCACTGTACAAATTATTATAAATTTTATTATATAAATACTAGTGCATTTACCAAATTTAACGGCACCGACAATTTGGTGCTCAATAATTTATCACACATTGATAAGGATTTCAATCCTTCTAAAAAGCATCGGTGTTTATGAAATTTTATTTTTTTTGAAAACCTGAGAATGGTGCACTTAATGCACGCCATTGCAATGACAAACGGTGCTCGGATGTGACATAAGCACACCGTATACATTATTATTATTTTTTATTGTTCAAATACCGGTGCATTAGACAAGAAAAATCACCAGAATTCTGGTTCCCTTTGTTGTACTAAATGCATCGATGCTTATGAAAATTTAATGTTTTATAAGGTGTATCAATGGTGTGCTTACTCCACGTCATTGCACCGATATCCAGTGCATATATGTTACATAAGTGCATCGTTTACATGATTATTATTTTTAAATTGTATGGTTACCAGTGCGTGTATTACAGTTAAGGGCACCAGAATGTTGGTGCTTGTAAATGTGTAATGCACCGGTAAGCATTTGTGGGTTTAAAAAAAAAATTCCATGTTGAGATGTGCATTCTAGTTGTTCGGCTTGCACCACTGGCAGTGTGCCCTATAAAATTTTACATGGTGCACCGTATAGCAGTATGAGCCGAATGACTCAAACACACCATGCAATTGTTTTTTAAAAAGATGACAATTTCAAGTTGAATTTTAAAAAATAAATCGTTAAAAAATTAAATTGTGAACTAAGAAACATTTTACCTGTTGAACAGTTCATCGAGGAGGCATATTGGTTATGCATGGGAAATTTTATTTTTTCTGCATGGTTTGGAAAAATTGAAATGAAACGCAACAAACAATAGGAGACGAGGATGTGTCCATGTGGACTACAGATCTCAAGGCGTCCAGGTGGGTGAAGGGAAGCACCAGTGCAGAGGGGCACAGATGCACTGAAAAGGGTAAAAATGAGTTTTCGACCACGGTATTTTTTTTTATATTAAACCTTGCACTGGTGCATTTAACATCAGGACTCACCTGTGTGTGCCATAGTATCAAGCACCAAAATGAGCCGATGTTAAAATAAAATATATTTTTTTAATAAAATAAAATAAAAAATTATTTTTAATAAAATATGTTCTAGTGCTTTTGGGTTTCTACACCCACACTAGTGCATCCATCGTCCTTTAGCACATTGGGAATAGTTTTAAAATATTTTTTTGTTTTCAATAAATGGAATGGTGGTGTGTTACCGTATTATGAATGCATTGGGCCATTTAACAATGGATGCACCATTGTTAGACTTATGAGATATTTTTTTAAGAAAATAGATTATTATGTTTCAAAAAATAATGTTCGGTGCATTAGGGTTGCTACGACACACCGGGGCGATTATCGTTAATGAACGCACTGAGTTTATTTTTTTACATAAATATTTTATTTTTTAATAAAAGAATGTACAATGCGGTGGCTTCTACTAAACGCACCAGTGCGGTTGTGTGTGATGGAATGCACCTCTACATTTATTTGGAAAATATTTTGTTTAGATAATGATGTTTTTTGGTCACAGTGCGACATACTAGAAAACAAACTAGTGCATTTGTGTTAGGAATGCACTGGTGCAATTAGGTAAAAAAGACACTGAAATACAAAATTCCGCTAAAACCTCTGGGTGCTCACCTTTGCTAGAAACATATATTTGGGATATTTTGGGAGGAGCATACGCTATAACCTCCGCTAAAGGGCCCTTTCCTTGTAGTGACTGAAACTCATAAATTTTGTTGAATATTATGATAAAAAAAATATTTTATGTAAATATAGGTGACATTAGAGACTAAAAATGACCAAATAGAGAATTTATTTTTTGAAAAAATGGCCAAAAAATATCCAATTGGCGAAATTTCACCCCTAAAAATTTCCCTGATTATAATTTCCTTTGTGTCACAATGTCACATAATCAACTGCTAAGTTCGACAATGGAAATCATTTTTAGCAACATTACACCATAAAGAATCACACTCAAACATAATCAAACATGAATGTCACAATGTGACATAATTCTTGATGAATGCCACATGTGACAGAATAGTTAAGTAAAATAATTGGTTGGCATAAGTCAATCAAGATAAACATCAAAATAGATGAAACCATATTATAATTTGCTTTGTATCACAATGTCACATAATAAATCTACCCTATGGATAAGGTCGACAATGGCCATCATTTTTAGCAACATTACACCATAATGAATCACACTCAAACATAATCAAACATGGACGTCGCAATGTGACATAAAAATTTCATGCATAAATGACAATCAATCATAACATATATGAATGCCATAACTTGGCTAACAATAATGCCACAACCTAACGTAAACATTGCAAAATGTTGTAATCAACATAACCCTTAACAAACATCAATCAAGGTTAACCATGGATATCATTTTCATGGACACAATGTTACAATCCAACATAAAAGTCAAGCAACATATCAATTTTCCACTTGTAAGATAATATGGAAGACAGAGTTGAAACCACCTCAACCTTATCAACCACATTCGAATATTGTAGAATATAGTAGCAACCACCTAATTAAATAATAAGATTTTGTTAATACTTTGGTTATAATATTTTCATTAAATACGTTATTCCTATAATAGTGCATCTAATTATAATATCATAATTAAATAACAATATTATTACTTAAATTATATTTTTTTTAACATCTCTATGTGCCATCAACATAATATTTTTTTATACTTTACTATGATATTATAATTAAATTAAATTATTTTATCATTAATTTTGTTATATTATTTCAATTAAACACCATAATAATATGTAATAGTGTAATATAATATAGTATAATATAATATTATAATTAAATGATATTATTTTTAAGTAATTATTACATTATAATTAATTAAACAATATTATTTTATTAATACTTTAGTTTTTAATATTCATATGTTCCATCAATATGTTAATATATTAATTGTTTAATTAAGTTATCCTATAATATTATATTAGAATGATATTATATTAATGAATATAATATAGAAATATTATTCTAATTAATTAAAAAAACGTATTTTATTAATTCTTTGGAGATATGTCTACACGTCCACTGGTTACTAGCAACAACCACATTAATAATATTAATGTGTCTAAATATGAAAATAGGCATATATTTGGTACGTCCATCAGTTACTAGCAATAACCACATTAATAATATTAACGTGTCTAAATACATCAATAGGCGTATATTTGGTACATTCTATAGGAAAAACATTATCAATGTGCTAAATATATGCTTATCAATGTATTCAAACACATTAATATTATTAATGTGGTTGTTACTAGTATGTATATTACTTTAGCTATTAAAAATTTGTATTATAGGCATCGAATGGGAAGTATATTGTAAATTGGTATCATGAGAAGAATTTATACATAGATTTGAGTACCCAATGGTGTTAATAGAGTAAAGAGTCTATTGGGTATGTGACAACATTGGTTAAGAGATTACAATAATATTTCATACAATCCAGGAGAGGTTATCAAATCCTTCAACTTGCATTTTACCAAGTTGCATAATCTGATTCTCGAGCTTATTAGTGTTCGGGTACACAGGGTACTACCAAAGGACCGAACACCAAGAGCAACCACTTCACACAAACAAATCATATATCAACACACCGATGTTTTGACGTGGTTTAAACCTCTTGAAGGAAACACTCCACGGCCCCAGCCAAATAGCTTCTACGGGACAATTTATTATGCAAAGAAAGAAAGTTACAAATGAGCTTCTCATAATCGATCAACTAAACAATGACCCTCCATGCTCTTTAAATAGAGATCATGGACCAATTGGGTGTTAAGCCAAGGATCAAGGTTAGGTTTGATCTAAGAGAAGTTGAGCCGTTGGATCACTCTATGTCGGGAACATATCATGATCGTCGGATTAAGTATTTACAAATGCATACTAAAGAAACACACTATCCCTAACGGATATATTACACAAGTTGATCTTAACTAACTCCTAAGTGTCTAAATATCCTAACATCCCCCCTTAAGAACAACTTGTGATAGGATTGAAGGATTTACAAAATTGACACTATTAGGAGAAGGAAGGAGGCATTAGAGCCTATCCCCCCTTAATGACAAGTTCCTGAACTCCTAACATAGATCGAAGTCTAGAAAACTTCACTTCTGTAAGAGACTTGGTGAAGATGTCTGCAACTTGATCATCTGTAGGGCAAAAGAGCACTTCAAGAACATGATCATGAACAAGATTTCTGATGAAGTGCATATGTAGCTCAATGTGTTTGCTGTGTTGATGTAGAACTGGATCTTTGGCAAGCTTGATGGCACTTTGATTGTCGCACCAAAGTGGAGTAGGCTGTTGTTGCTCGAATCCAAACTTTGAAGGATCTGTCAAAGCCATAAAGCTTCCTGACTAGCATTAACTGCTGCTTGATATTCTGCCTGTGCTGAAGAAAGAGAAAGAGCTTGTTGTTTCTTACAAGCCCAAGTAATAGGTCCAGATCCCAGACTGAAAACATAACCTGTAGTAGACTTTCGATCATCAGGATCGCCGGCCCAATCTGAATCAGTGAAACCAACCAACAAAGGTTTCCCCCCTATACTGTAATGAATCCAAAACTGAACTGTACCTCGAATATATTGAAGTATTCTTTTAGCTACTTTCCAGTGACTTTCATGAGGTGTCTTCATATAACAATAAACACAACCAACGACAAAGGAAAGGTCAGGATGGGAATGAGTCAAGTATAAGAGACTACCAACAAGCTGACAATATAAGGTGGCATCGACTTCAAGTGAAGTACAAGTGGCAGAAAGTTTGACTCTAGAATGGAAGGGAGAAGGGGCTGGTGTACAATCTTCCATGTGAAAGTGATGAAGAAGTCACAAGCATACTTAGACTGAGAAAGAAAAATTCTTTCTTTGGTTTGTAGGACTTGGAGACCAAGAAAATAATGCAAATGCCCTAAGTTTGACATTTTAAAATTTTGTTTAAGACTGGATTTCACATGGGTTATAAGCTTAGGGTCACTAGCAGTAAGAATAAGGTCATCAACATATAGAACAAGTATGATGAGATGGTTTCCTACTTTCTTGATATAGACATTGGGGTCAAAATGGCATCTAGAAAAACTAGTGTCAAGGAGAAAGTTATCCATTTTGGCATACCAAGCTCTAGGAGCTTGCTTAAGGCCATATAAGGATTTCTTAAGGCAGTAGACAAGGCTAGAGTTATTCTGAACATAGCCAGGAGGTTGTTCCATGTAAATTTCTTCCTGTAAATCACCATGTAAGAAGGCAGACATGACATCCATTTGATGGAATTCCCAGTTGTGTAAGGCTACAAGGGAAAGAACAAGGCGGATGGAGTTCATTTTTGCGACGAGAGCAAAGGTTTCATCATAGTCAATCCCTTCAACTTGGGAAAAACCTTTGGCAACTAACCTTTCCTTAAGTCTTTCAACACTTCCATCTGATGCATACTTAGTTTTGTAGACCCATTTACATCTGACAAGTTTTCTTCCTTTTGGAAGAGGTACAAGATCCCAAGTATTGTTCGCCATTAAGGAATGATATTCTTCATCCATGGCTGCATCCCAATCTGGATTCCCTAAAGCTTCTGCAAAAGTTTCTAGATCATGATTCTCGGAAACTTGATCCAAAAGAGAAGAGGCTTGCTGAAATTGAGAATGTGTTCGACGTTGATCTCTATGTTAAATTTTGAGCATTAATTCACAATACTCTAGGATCTTCACTGAGAGAATAACATATGCATTATATCAATGCATAACAATCACAATAAGCATGACAAGCATCACAAGAATCAAAAGCATGAGAGACAAGAGACACAGAGTTTCCGTGGGGAAAACCCTAAGGTGAAAAACCCCACAACTTCCTCAGAGATAGAGAGAGCAATGGCTCAACCAAAGTACAACCAAAATACACTTGAGATAGTCTCCTAGAAGCAGATGATCCTCCTCCTCACTAGTGCACCACTTTCTGAGTGAGAGAGATATGACTTTCCGAATGATCTAAATAGAGATCTCCTGATCTCTATTTATAGTAACCTATTTTCCCAGTGACCTTATGGGGCCGACTTGTCTAGCTAGGTACATCCACAATATAATATATATTTCAGGACCAACCCCACACATGGTGGTCTAATAACCCATCAGCAAATACACACACTTGTGAGACTTGTCAATCCACATGACGACACTTCCTTATAGAGGAATAACACATCTCTAATAAGGGTACAATAAACATATATGAAATACATAGATGAAATACATTCCGAAGTTACATATACATCAACACTCCCTCTTAACTAGGAAGGTATTTCTTGACATAGATCTGCTAGACAAGTCTTTTTCTCGGGATCATCGTCATCGATGCATCGTCATCATCATCGTCACTGCTACTGCTATCTCAACCAATCTCTGACTCTACTCGTCATAGGAAGTTCTACAGAGCCAGTCATTTTTCATACTGGATGTAGGCCCACCACCTGCAGGTCTTCATCATCACTGGCCATACTATGGAAATCTCAGCACTTATTACGTGAGTCACAAAACCTTAAAAGAGTCTCTTGACTAGCAAGAACCCTAAAGAGCATCTAAGGCCTTTTTCATCCTGTCCAGATCTCTAGGACTTATTACATGTGACCCCACCACAAAACCTCGAAAGAGAATCCCAGGACTGATTACGAGCACAAGGCTCAACCTATCGGATCTCCCAGGGCACAAATTACATGTGGTCACCACAAAACCTTGAAAGAGCATCCCAGGACTGATTACGAGCATAAGACTCAACCTATCGGATCTCCCAAGGCACAAATTACATGTGGTCATGGAAAAACCTCGAAAGAGCATCCCAGGACTAATTACGAGCACACGGATCAACCTATCGGATCTCCCAGGGCACAAATTACATGCCATAGGACAAAACCTTGAAAGAGCATCTGCCAGATATACCAGGGCACAAATTACATGCCATAGGAAAAACCTCGAAAGACTATCTGCAGATCTCCCAGGGCACAAATTATATGTCCTCCCAAGCAAAACCTCGAAAGAGCATTTACTCCCAGGGTACAAATTACATGCCATAGGCAAAACCTCGAAAGACTATCTGCAAATCTCCCAGGGCACAAATAACATGCTTATCTACACAACCTATTCCATGGCCACAGAGTATCAACCTGATACTCACCATACATCATCCTGATGTACACATGATCATCCTGATCATCATCACTGCAACATCCTGCTGCATGTCATCTGGAGCAACATCCCGAAGCTCGTCATCCATGATCATCCTTATCATATAATGCATCTACCTAATGCATACCAAGTATCTACCTGATACATATCATCATATATGATCCACCTGATACAAATACAAATACATGATACATATCAACACACATAATCTACCTGATCATACAATGTATCCACCTGATACATATACAGATACATGGTCCAAGCATCCAACATGATGCTTATACAAAATACATACACATGATCCAACCGATCATATCCAGCATCCAACATGATGCATACATACACATAAATGATCCAACTGATCATATCCAACATCCAACATGATGCGTACATACATATACATATAAATGATCCAGCTGATCATATCCAACATCCAACATGATGCATACATACATACATATAAAAATGATCCAACTGATCATACAAAGCAGAAACCAGAACATCATCCTGATGCACATCATCCAGCGCTTACATCCACATCCATGTGAAGGATCCTCCTTCCAACATGCTTGGAATGGCTTCAGCAAATGTGACCATCACTTCCTTGAAGTGTCATCAATCTGAAGAACGCCAAGCCTCTCCCTGAAGTACTCGAACTTCACCCTAGCTAGTGGCTTCGTCAGCACATCTGCAATCTGCTCGTCCATCGCAACATACAGGAGCTTCACAGCTCCTCTCTGCACCATATCCCTAATATAGTGATATTTGATCTCTACGTGTTTTGACCTATCATGAAACACTGGGTTCTCAGACATCTTCACACAACTCTGGTTATCACAAAAGATACTAGTAGCATCCAATGGGAGATCAAATAACTCAGATAGTAGCTTCCGTAGCCATACTGCCTCACAACTAGTTGAACAGGCTGCACCATACTCTGCCTCAGCTGTACTCAGTGCTACGCAGGACTGCTTCCTGCTAAACCAAGAGATCACACTTGATCCCATACTGAAGCAGCACCCAGATGTGCTCTTCCTATTTGCAGCACTGCTAGCCCAATATGAATCAACATAACCCTGTAGGTTAAGCTTTTGATTCACTTCATACTTGAGCCCATAATCCACTGTACCCTTCAGGTACCTCAGAACATGCTTTGCAACAACTAGATGAAAACTCCTCGGATCTGTTAGGAACTGACTCAATGTGTTCACCGCAAAGCAAATATCTGGTCTTGTGTTCGTCAGGTACATAAAGAACCCAATCATCTGACGATACATAGAGACCTCAACCGGCTCAGATGAAGCATCACATAGAAGCTTCAGATTCGATGCCATATGTGTGGCCATGGCCTTGCAATCCATCATCCCGAATCTCTTCAGGATATCTAATGTGTACTTCCCTTGACCAAGGAAGATCCCACCTGCACTCTGCCACACTTCCATACCTAGGAAATAATGCATTATTCCCAAATCTTTCATATCGAACTCGGCAACAAGCTTTCTCTTAGTATCTGTAATCAATCTGTCATCTCCTGTTACAAATAAGTCATCCACATATAGGAGTAGAATCACAGGATTCCCTTCCTCAACCTTGTAGTAAAGGTTGGAATCTGCTTTACTCTTGGTAAAGCCCAAACTAGATAGGAAACTGTCCATCCTGCCATACCAATTTCTGGGAGCTTGCTTCAAGCCATACAAAGCTTTCTTCAATCTGCACACATATGACTCTATGTCATGTATTTCGAAACCGAGTGGCTGCTCCATATATACATCCTCTTCAACTACACCATTCAAGAAAGCAGTCTTGACATCCATCTCGTGTATTTTCCATTTCATCGCTGTAGCTAGGGCAAGTATTGTTCTGATGGAAGTATACCTGGCTACAGGTGCAAAATTTTCTTCATAATCTATTCCCTCTTTCTGAGAGAAGCCACAAGCTACGAATTTTGCTTTGTATTTCTCTACACTGCCATCTGTAGCATGCTTGATTTTGTAGATCCATTTAGAAGTTACAACAGACTTCTCTTTAGGTCCTAGTACAACATCCCAAACATCATTCTTCATTATTGATTGGTGTTCCTCAACCATGGCATCCTTCCATTCTTTCTTTTTCGTTGCTTCTTCATAACTGAAAGGCTCCTTGTTCATAATGTCATAGAGTAAAGCAACATAGCTGGTATGTGATCTGGTTCTCTTCTTTGCTCTATGTTCTTCTTCTAGAATGCCAAATCTTTCTGCATCTTGAATGAGCTCTCTAGCCCATGCAGGTTTCCTCTTGTAAGAGTTATCCTCACGGGGTGGATCTATAGGTTCTTGCAGATCTTCAAACTCACGAACAACTTCTGGAACTGCTTCAGTCATGGTAGTGTCATGAAATCTAGTTTCCTTAGGTTCTTCATAAACTTCGATAGGTGCCTTCCTTGATTTGATGAAGGATAATTTTTCATCAAATGTTACATCCCTGCTGACATCAATCTTCTTGAACCCTGGAAAGTATATTCTGCAAGCCTTCGAGCTTTCACTGTAACCCACAAAGATACCCTTCTTTCCTGAAGGATCTAGTTTAGTCCTCTTTTCCTTTGGGACATGAGTGTATACTAGACAACCAAATATTTTGAGATGGCTGACTTCAGGTTTCTTACCAGAAAAGACGTCTTCTGGTGTCTTGTTATCCAATATCTTGTGGGGTGTTCTATTATGCACATTTACAGATGTTCTAGCTGCTTCTGCCCATAGATGCATAGGTAGATCCTGGTCATGCAGCATTGCCCTTGCTGCTTCCATGATTGTTCTGTTTTTCCTTTCTGCAACTCCATTCTATTGAGGATTATAAGGAGCAGTCAACTCCCTCTTAATCCCTGAATCACTGCAAATCTTCTTGAAGTCAGCTGAGGTGAATTCTCCACCATTGTCAGATCTGAATGTTTTAATTTTATTGTTAGTTTGATTCTCCATCAAGGTTTTGAATTCCTTGAACTTATCAAACCTCTCATCTTTGTTCTTCAAGAAATATACCCAAGTCTTCCTGGAGAAGTCATCAATAAATGAGACATAGTAAACATACCCACTCAGAGAACTGGATGACATAGGGCCACATACATATGAGTGGATGATTTCCAGGATGTCTTTTGCCTTGCTTTCATTGCTTGGGAAAGAATTCTTAATGTTCTTACCTTTTGCACATCCTTTGCAAACACCTTCATGTTTGGTCTTGATTTCAGGAAGACCCTCTACAGCCTTGCTTGCAATTGGAAGTGCCCTATAGTGCATATGATCAAGTCTTCTGTGCCAAAATTCACTTGGCTCCATGGATTCATGTACCATGGCATGTTCAGGTTGTCCCTTCAATTTATACAAACCTCCCTCTTGCTCTCCAATCACTACTGCATCATCTATGTTCTTTCCCTTTTGTCACATTAGGACTTGGCCATCCACAAATGCAACCCTCATACCTTTTGCATCTAATGTAGAGATGGGGAGTAAGTTCTTCTTGAGCCCAGGTACATAAAGGACTTCTTTCATCTTCAAAGATTTTCCAGAATCTAGGTTGTAGGAGGCTTCACCACTTCCTTTGATTGGCTATTGATAATCATCCCCAAGTTTCACCTTATGGGGTGATTCGTGTTCAGATAGATTCACAAAAGATTCCTTAAACCCAGTCATGTGTTTGGAAGCTCCACTGTCAATCAACCAATCATTACAACCATGGGATATAGTACCTGTGAGAGCAGAAATTAGAACATATTCTTCTTCACTTGATGAGTCATCATCACTATCACTTTTTGCCCTAGCCTTCTTCTTTGGGGGTTCATCATCTGCGGTAGCATGAGCATGATATCTTCTTTTTTTATTCTTCTTCTTCTTATTGAATTTGTTGTTGTTGTCTTTCTTCTTCTTGGGACAATCTAAAGCAAAGTGTCCCTTCTCATTGCAATTGAAGCATTTGAGATCTTTCTTATCTCTATGATAATGGTGGTGTGAGAATCTCCTATTATGAGATGATTCCTTCTTGGACTTTCCTTTCCTGGCATGTGCTGTGAGAGCTTGATCTTCATTTCCCATCTTTTCTTCTCGAGCCACAAGCCTAGCTTCTTCTTGAGAGTATTATTCCCACAATTTGTTGAAGGAGATCAACTTCTTCCTTGCACATTCCTTGAATAAAGGAATCCCATGACCTGGGTAGGCCATTTAGAGTGGTCATAACCACTTCACCATCCTCCACCATTTCATCCACTGCTTATAGTTGTTCCTTGATCTGGGAGACCCTTGAAAAATAAGATTGAATGGTTTCTCCATTCTAAAACTTTACTCCTTTCAATTGGTTCCATAGGGTCATCTTCTGATTTATGTTCTTCCCTTCAAATAGCTTGGTCAAAGAGTCAAACATCTCCTTGGGTGTCTTTAGAGAAGACACATGGGGTATGAGATGGTCTTTGATAGAATCAACAATGATTCTCGTTGCCTTGACCAAGTTCTTCTTATGCAATACGTTAGCCTCTTCATCCTCTGGGATAGTGATGTCTTCTTTTACATATGAGTCCAACTCATTCTCTTCCAGGATTAACCCAATCCTATACTTCCAAGCTCGGAAGTTATCAGCTCCTTCAAGCTTATCCTCAAGCTTTGTGTGGTGAGACATCTTAAAGAGTACTTCAAATGGAAATAGAAAATATTTAGGTCTTACCACTTGAAATGCTGAAAACTGGATCTGGTCCCGGATTAGGGTTTGTCGAAAAAACCCTAAAAATTCAAAATGTGAATTTCAACTTTCTGAAAGGATAGAAAGATGCGCCTTGATGAGCTGATCAGCTAAGTGTATTCATAAATTGAGATCAGCAAAGCTTTACCCTTCATATTTTTCTTTTTGTCCTCTCGGGTTCACTAGGAGAGCCTTGAATTAGGGTTTGAGTTTCCCGGAGATCTACCCAGCCAAAAATATCGATCCAAAGCTCTAAAATTCGATTTTTGCAAGGAGCTTCCAGCTATGTCTTCAGATTTCAGAAATTTCTATTTTTGTGGAAACCCTAATTTTTAGGGCCAAATCTAAAAATGCTCAGAATTGAATTCTAATTAAATAGATAGATTATCCTTGATGAGTAGAGTCAATCTACTATACTGCTTTTCCAAAATCTGGGTAGAGAAACCCGATAAACAAGAAACTCAAGTTTTCGTCACTGCAAAATGTCTTCTTCTCAGGTTAGCTCTGATACCATGTTAAATTTTGAGCATTAATTCACAATACTCTAGGATCTTCACTGAGAGAATAACATATACATTATATCAATGCATAACAATCACAATAAGCATGACAAGCATCACAAGAATCAAAAGCATGAAAGACAAGAGACACAGAATTTCCGTGGGGAAAACCCTAAGGTGAAAAACCGCACAACTTCCTCAAAGATAGAGAGAGAAATGGCTCAACCAAAGTACAACCAAAATACACTTGAGATAGTCTCCTAGAAGCAGATGATCCTCCTCCTCACTAGTGCGCCACTTTCTGAGTGAGAGAGATATGACTTTCCGAATGATCTAAATAGAGATCTCCTGATCTCTATTTATACTAACCTGTTTGCCTAGTGACCTTATGGGGCTGACTTGTCTAGCTAGGTACATCCACAATATAATATATATTTCATGGTCGACCCCACACATGGTGGTCTAATAACCCATCAACAAGTACACACAATTGCGACACTTGTCAATCCACATGACGACACTTCCTTATAAGGAATAACACATCTCTAATAAGGGTACAATAAATATATATGAAATACATAGATGAAATACATTTCGAAGTTACATATACATCAACACTCTAGGATCAATGGCAAGATCATTAGAAGCTTCACATGTTGAACGGACCCATCGAGGAAGAACTTGTGCTGGTGCAACTAAAGGAACATTAGCAGGCAGAGGTTGATTTTCATCCTCACTGTCATCATCAGAAACTAGAGTTGGAAACCTGTCAAGGAAGTTGGAAGAAGAAGAGGAAGGCATAAATGCCGAATCAGGCTTGCAGGCCAAAGATGGAACAATCATTGAGTTACGCTCATAGGCCAAGAGATTTTCATCAAATTTAACATCTCTTCTAATGATTATATCATGAGAATGTGGTTGAAGAAGTCTATAACCTTTTACATCTTCAGAATATCCAACAAATATGCACTTTTCACTTTTAGGCTGCAATGCTTTGATACCATGTAAGGTTTGTCGTTACACCAAAACCTGCAGATGTTGATGAACATTTGAAACCAAGCACAAGGTCATATTACCAAGAGTGGCAGTTATTCCACATTTTTATATTCCCAGAGGTGTGGCGGTTATACCATGCGGTTGTACCGATACTCCAACACCCTCCCTCCGGCATAGCTCGGGGAATTGAACCTGATACCTCAGCTCTGATACCATGTTTGGGTACACAGGGTACTACCAAAGGACCGGACACCAATAACAACCACTTCACACAAACAAATCACAGATCAACACACCGATGTTTTGACGTGTTTTAAACCCTCTTGAGGGAAGCACTCCAAGGGCCCAGCCAAATAGCTTCTATGGGACAATTTATTATGCAAAGAAAGAAAGTTACAAATGAGCTTCTCATAATCGATCAACTAAACAATGACCCTCCATTCTCTTTAAATAGAGATCATGGACCAATCGGGTGTTAAGCCACGGATCAAGGTTAGGTTTGATCTAAGAGAAGTTGAGCCGTTGGATCACTCTATGTCAGGAACATATCGAGACCGTCGGATTAAGTATTTACAAATGCATACTAATGCATACTAAAGAAACACTCTATCCCTAACGGATATATTACACAAGTTGATCTTAACTAATTCCTAAGTGTCTAAATATCCTAACAATTAGGACACATAACCAAACTAATTTAATTCTCAACAACCTAGGAAGCCTTTGTCTCCAATTACAGTTGAAGGGAATGGTAATGTACAAGATAGAGATTTTTATTAGAAAATTAACTCTATTTCACAAAATGTTCCCCCAAATGTCCCTCAAAGATCAAATTTTGATGTTGCTACCATTACAAATAACTCTTATCAAAGAATAGAAGGTTTTGTTTCTCAACAACCTAGGCAACCTTGTCTCCAATTATGGTTGAAGGGAATAATAATGTACAAGATAGAACTTTTAAGCAAAAAATTAACTCTATTTCACAGAATGTGGTCCCAAATGTCCTTCCAAGATTAGATTTTGATGTTGCTACCTCTACAAATAACTCTTATCAAAGTATATAAGGATGCATTGCTCAACAACCTATGAAGCCTTTTATCTCCAATTACAATTGAAGTGAATGGAAGTGTAGTTCTACCTAGTGGACAACAATTTGAAGATGAATCCCTTGTGTAGTTGGATGCAAATAGAATTTTTGAAACAAGTGAAAGAACCCCATTTCATGAAAAAATGGATATAAATACAAATGCAATTAAAAGTCACGAAACAATTGAAAGAACCACAATTGATGAAAAAATAGATAGAAATGCACCTACAAAAAAACAAAATTCCACAAATGTACAAGCTTTGGTACAAATTCTTGAATGGTGTTTCGCAGATGAAAGTACATGTGTTGGCTTAAACTGACCCATAGGTTTCCAATTAGACCTAGGTTCTTTGCAGTTCTCCCTTTTGACCAACAAAACCCCTTCGCACCAGCCCTTTCGGCAACAACCTACGAGCAGGTTGAGGTCTCACCCGAGGTGTATCTTATGGGGTACTATGCAATCAGGTTTCCACAGTAAATGATGAGTTGTTTATATGAACAATCTACGCAGCACAGGACAGAAGGGGTGCACTGTGGGGCAAAGCGATGCGGTACGCAGCAGGATCTACGCTGTGAAAGCAACACTGTGGGCCTCACTGAAAGACTTCTTACTGCTGGGAGTTCTCTACTGGAACTGCAAGTCCACCACGCTGATTCTTTACTTGGAATATCTTGAAAATGCTAAGGCACTGAAATGAATATCACTCATCCATTCATTTGGGCATTTACTGGTTATCTTTTCTAGCATTCATTCAAGAACTTGGATCTGTACAACATGAATTGAAATGATAGACACGACTAGCTGTGTTGTGTTCCTTCACTGTGTTTAAGAAAGTAATTAAGCTTAAATGACTGATTCATGATCTTAACATTCAAGTATAATGTTCACCATTCATCTGTTCATATGGAACTTAGCATATCATTCCCAAACTTCTCCTATTGGTAAATGCATATCAAAGTTCTCCTACTACAGCATGCAAGGAAACATTCAAACATTCATTCTACAGGTAACACAGACAGTCATTCATTCATAAACATCATCGCATAACATAGGATTTAACGTGGTTCACTTCCCTGGATGGAAAGCTACATCCACAAGAATGGTTGGTAATATATTTCTTTCTAAAAAGGATGGGGCAACCGTTCTTAGTCTGCGCACTTAGCTGTAGACTCTCCTTTCTCTCGGCTAGGTCTCTGCGCACACAGCTACAGAACCTTTACAATATTCTTAGCTCAGAGAGATTTTACAATACAAAAGGTTATCTCAAGATTACTCTAACAACTAGCATCTAGCCCCCCAAAATAGCGCAACCCATCCCATTCAAAATTGTCTTCTTAAATAGATCATGCCTGAAGGTCATGTCTGTACAATGTCAAAGACCTAGAACCCAAAACCCTAAGGGTTTCCAAAACTGCGTCGATTTTCCAAATAGGCTTGTTGGCTCCTGGTAGCGTCTGTTTGATCCTGGTGGATCTCCAAATCGTCATCCGGTCGCTATCGGCCTTCCTGTCGCACGCGTGCCTACAGGCTGCTTCTGCCGAACCATTTCTCTTTAACGGTTTTACCTTCTCAGCGTGCCAAATGTCACTTTCCTTAACAATCCACGCGTGGCCGCCTTCTTGATTTCCTATGTCCGCTGCTCGGCAATCCTGGAATATCTTTCCAAAAATGGCTACTACCAGTCCAACTGGTACCTGCACTTGATACTTGTCCAGCACACCGCTTTGCTGGCTACACGTGGCCTCCTAACTCCGCAGCACTACTTCGGAGCAGTACTGGTCTTCGCATCACGGCGAAAACTTTGATGCTGCATGCAACTCCGTAGTCTGGTCCAAAATTGGATGCTACACGCAACTTCATAGCATCCTCAATACTTAGCCAAAATTGTATTTTTGAGCTACGCTCAGCTCAGCTTTCCCTGCATGTCTCAAAAAGGTGTTTCCAAAACTTTGTCTCAACTTGGGCCCAACATGCCCCTAACACTTACATGTGGCTCGTCGCTGAGCCACTGATTGTTTTAGCTGTCTCACTCGGTGCCGTGACCGGTGGAACAAACTTGGCCGCAAACTCATCATATGTACCACACAACTGCTCCACTGCTTCTCTTGTATCCTGCTCAACTTGTTTAACTGTCTCAAGCAGTGTTGGAGTTATTTCTTGTCCAATTTGGTCTTGTACTTGCTCCTGGTTATCGCGTAGTTCTGCTAACTTGTCTTCAATCTACTGCGATACTGTCATGGCATTCTCCAGGAGTTGCTGCGACTGATTATCCATCTCAGTCTCTTTTTGTCGTAATTCCTGTACTTCTTTCTTTAAACTGGATATCTCCTTATATCTTGGAAGCCTCTCTCTGGGTGGCAGAGCTTTAACCTCTACGTTCAACTTGTCCAGCGCGGTCTGTTTTTCTTCTACCGCGGTCTTGACCTATAGCAACCCTTGATCCTCTTCAAGGGTTGTGATTGCCTATGAAACCTTATCCAGGAGAGATTGGCACTTAGCCATCTCACTTTTAATGCTTTTCGAGGCGGCACTTACTACTTGTTGTCTGAATGCTGTGCAGTTAATGGTGCTTGTATGTTCATTTGTGCCTTCAACGAAGTAATATTAGCCTGATAAAAAATTTCCTTATCTTGCATCTCCAACTGCAAAGATCTTACCCTATCCCCGATCCTCAGAACTGTGTCCACAGGATCATCCTGGAGTTATATACGTTCAATATCATGCACAACATTGGATATGGTAGTCTCCAAATTTTGTCCGCGGTCTAGTTCGTTCCGCAGCTGCATTTCTGCATGCAACTGCATTTGCCTGTTTGCTGCGGTGAGCTCTACTTGTGACTTCATTGACTCCACCGTCCGGTCATGCATCTCCTCAACAATCTGCATGTGGATGAAGTGCAATCCTAGTAAGGGGATTTTGGATAAGTCGAGATCTACCCTCTCGTTTCCCTTTGTGTCCAACACAACTTGTTCTACCATTGGCAATGCAACAGCCAATGGGTCCACATGGACAATTCTAGTCTTTGATGGCAGCATTATTGCTAACTGCGGTGGCATTTGTTGCGAGGTTCCTTCCGACCTCCCTTCTACTCCTGTGTCATGCGGCAAGCTCAGAATTTTCTGGACATCGTCCATTTTCTTCATTAGACCTTGTATTGCAAGCTGTGTCTTCTGTAGGTCATCCTGGATGACCTTATCCTTTTTATCTTTATCTGCCATGAGCTCCTTCATCTGCTCTGAGACTGTTTCGGCTATCATCTCGTAGTCATCATCATTGAGGACTACCTCCAATTGAATCTTTGTGGCCTTCACCTTCTTCCTCGACTTTGGCTTCTACAAAGTCTCAGGTTCTTTTCTCTTCCCTATTTCTTCAGTGATTGGGCATGAGAGCGGGATTGGCTCATTCTCTGCTGAATCTGTCTCCATGTCCATAATTTCTATGCGGAACTTTGGTGGCCAATCTTTCATGAGGTCTTCAATGTACTACTCATACATGACATAGATTCCTGGGAACCACTCTAGTTTCTTCATTTGTGCTTTCAGCGATATGAAGATACATTTCATATCCACCTCAAAGTTGATGACGCAGATATACTTCGTCGTGACCTACTTTGTAATGCAGGATGTCTTCGTGTTTGCATCATGTAGTTGAATATAGTACTGGTAAAAGACTTATGCTATCACATGCTGGCATTCTGCATTTCTGTTCGTCCAAAGGTTGACGAACTTAAATCCTATAGGATCATTGGTGTCCATAATGACGCCCACATAATCTCTCGGCTCCTTCCATCCACAAAAAGCAATCAGGACGATGAGCTAGGTGAAATGGAAATGGCCACCATTCACCTGCGTGTCGTTGAGTTCTTCGAGGAATTCATTCAACAGAAACTAACACCAATTAAATTTGGTGCCTTCAGCTGCTGCGGCACCCAGGAGTATTGCGCCCACAGGCACCTCCGAAGGCCTAGCTGTTTTGAGTATGTTTCCTATGAGCAACTGTGTTACAAATCTTGTTGCTCTGTCCTCTATATCTTCCATTGGGAAACCTATTTTTCTCTTCGCCATCGGGTGGGTTTTCTTCATCTTCTCAATAGCCTCTTTATCTTTGCTCTTCCCCTGGAAGAATTGCTTAGGATCCTTACTGCGCTTGCTTAGCTTGGTGATGCGATGGATCAAATCGATGTTAATATCGATGTTCTTGTCCAACCACATATAACCTTTATGGATTCACGCCATGAGTGTGAGAACCACAATATTAAGTTCTGGAGAGTGGTCAAAATGTGGCAATCTTAGCAAGTTCAGTAGCCTCGACTGAACGACAAGTGTTAACCAGCTCTCGACAACCAGGTTAAGAGTTCCCTTGGCATCATTTTTCCAACACATATACTGGTCTTGTTGAAAATATGGGTACTTGGGAACATCTAGCTCGTCCTTCTTCATTCCCAAGAGGTCATAATCCTCCCATTTACATTCTGCTATCTTTCCCTGCGGATTCTTAGCAGTCGCTACATGCTTGGAGATAGGTGATAGAGGAATGTCATATCTCACATTCTTGGACAATTTAAACACAGGGGCATTTAGTTCCCACGGGGAGATATATTCAGGTGTCATCTTCAAGGGTTCTTTCTGATAGACTGGTGATTTTTGTGTCGAGGAGCCCATATTCTTGACCTTGCTTCAAAGTCCCGTTACGTGTTTTCCTTTATCTTTCGCTTTTTCCTGCATTGTTAGATTAATTCTTGGTGATCTGCGGGATCCTTCACCTTGTTCTATGGCGACCTTCTTAACTGGAGTTTTCATTAACTACTGAATCCCTCCATGCTGAAAGATCTTCAGTGCTTCTTCAATGGTCAGTTCTTATTCTCTATAGGAAGGTTCGAATATTCATTAATGAGATAGAGGCTAAGGTAGACAAAATACAGATGGCTACTAGCTCAAAGAGGTTAATCACAACAAAATTCTAAGTGCTCAGTAACGCCCGCGAGTCTCCCAATGGTGTTATTTATAGGCGCAGCAGACCCCCTCCCATGCCCTTCAACGGCTAGATAGGCATTTAATGTGGTGTCCGTTGGTGAATTTGAGCAGATTCTTCGGTCTTTTATGTCATCAGCGTGCTCAGAACGGCTATCTTCTCTTTAAATGCTGAAGCGGTTGCTGTAACGGTCATCTAACATCTATTTTTCTAAAAATCCATGCAATGGCTATTTTTCTCTGAGTGTTGCGCCGAACTGCGCGGCAAGCCACCTGCAACCCTGCGTGACTACCTTGCAGTGCCAACATTTTCCAACTGCGCGGCTTCCACTTTTTTTTTTGTTTTCTTTCGCGCAACTTCAGCAGTGCTGTGCGGTACATAGATTATTCTTCTTATCCTACCTTCTTCCTTTTATCATACATGTACAGACTTCTTTATATTTCTAGTGTCTAATTTCAACTGTACTTGACACTTAGAACTTCCTTCCTTTGCTTGTTATTCAGGGTTCTGGGAAGCAGTGCTATCATGGTATAGCTTTAGCCTGCTTCCATTTATCAAGGTTGGAAAGGTATCACCAGCTAAATTGGCTAACTGGATTGCACTAGTGTTAGTAACATGTATCACAGTATATGGGCCAAGCCAATGCATCTTAAATTTACCAGGGAGTTTCATAAATTTGCTATCATACAAGAGGACTAGATCACCTACTTGAAAACACTTGTTCTTTATATGGCGATCATGCCATGCTTTTTCGTGGTCCTTCTGTGCTTGTTGGTGGAAGCCGGCGATGAAGCGATCCTCCTCCAAGCCCAGTAAGTGTAGCAATCTTTCTTCTAGAGCTTCGCAATCTGCCATCCCTGTAAACGCAGTGATTCTTAAACTAGGGACAATATATTCCATAGGCATTATAGCCTCCTGCCCATACACCAAGCGAAAGGGTGTCTGTCCTGTCAATTTCTTGCATGTGGTCCTGTATGCCCATAACACAGAAGAGACGCACAAGTCCCAATCGTCTCTATTTACATTGCATACCTTAGTAAGTGCGTTCTCCAATATTTTATTGAAAGCCTCTACAGTACCATTCGCCTGTGGATGATATGGAGTACTGCGCTGATGACGAATGTGGAATTCCTCTGTAAGTCCCTCAATAGTCTTGTTCAAGAAGTGAGTACCTTGGTCACTCATCAAAATCTTCGGACAGCCAAATCTAGTGAGTATTTCTTCAAAAATAAACTACACAGCATTATTGGCACTGCAATTCTTAATTGGTTTTTCTTCCGCCCATCTGGTGAGGTAATCAGTAGCAGTAATAATATACCTTGCACCCATTCTTTTTCCTGGTGGGTTTATAGGACCCACAAAGTCTATTGCCCATTTTTCAAATGGCTGCAGTGTCAACTGTGGATTTAGTGGCATATCATCTCAGCGTGATGGTTTTCCTGTCCTCTGACCGATGTCATAGTTCTTTCAATATTCTTTGGCATCTTTATGGAGCGTAGGCCACCATAGCCCTGCGCGCAATATCTTCTACGTAGTAGCCCTTCCTGCATAGTGACCTCCCACAATTCTTGAGTGTGTGTCTGCTAGAATAAATGGCTTCTCATGATCGAGTACGCACCTACGCAGGACTTCATCTGGCCCAAGTTTGTATAACTAACCTGGAATTATAGTGAAGTCCATAGCACGCACCACTAACTATTTTTTTTGCTGGATAGAGAATTCCTGGGGTGCCATCCCTGTGGTTAGGAAATCAATGATATCCTTGTAATAATCATTGGCAACTTGTATACTAAATAACTGCGCATCAGGAAGACTGTCTTCAATATTCGTCGGCTCCTCTCCTGATTCAATCCTTGACAGATGATCAGGTCCCAAGTTCAGTCTACCTGGCTTGACAATAATCTTAAAGTCATATTCCTGGAATAGCAATAGCCATCTGCATATGCGTCCCCCTAACACTGGCTTGTTGACGAAGTATTTCAACGTATAATGGTTAGTAAAAATAAGGAAGTGTGATCCCAGCAAGTAGTGTCTAAATTTCTGTAGGGCATATACCATCGCAAGGCCTTCCCTCTCAGTAGTAGTATAGTTCTTCTCTGCTGTTGAAAGCTTTCTACTAGAAAATGAAATAGGGTGGTCAATACCTCCCTCTCTTGGTTGAGCTAGCACGATCCCCAGGGAAATACATGATGCGTCAACATGGACATGGAATGGCTTTGTCCAGTCTGGAAAGACTAGAATTGGCGCAATGACCATCTTTTCTTTTAATGTATCAAAACTCTGTTCACATTTTGCGTTCCAAATGAACGGTGAATCCTTCTTCAACAGCTTTTCCATCGCTACGGTTATCTGTGCATAAACCTTTATAAATTTCCTGTAGTATCCGGTATGGCCTAAGGTAGATCGCAACATCTTGACTGAATTTGGTGTTGGTAAGTTTGCGATAACTGCAATCTTCGCAGGGTCTACCATCAATCCTTGCTTACAGACAATGTGGCCAAGTAAAATCCCATAGGGCACATAGAAAATACATTTCTTCAAATTCAAGGATATTTGATGCTGTCGACACTATTCTAGCATCATACGGAGGTTCGCGCAATGATTTTTCAATAGACCAAATATAGTCCAATCATCAAAGTATGCTTCTAGAAACTTGTGCGTAAAATCTTTAAATGCTGCGATGACGACTCTGGAGAATATGGCAGGTGCGTTCTTCAGCCTAAAAGGCATTACGATGTACTGGAATGACCTCCATTCTGTAGCAAATGTCGTCTTATGCCTATCCGCAGGATCAATCCTGATCTGATGGTAACCAGAGAAACCATCAGTGAAAGAATATGCCTCATTTCCTCCAACATTATCAAGCAATTCATCTGCGAATGGAGTAGGAAATGGGTCGTGCATGGAAGCATCATTCAGTTTTCTAAGATCCACACAAATCCTGATCTTGCCTTTTGCTTTCTTGTCTTGAACAACCATGGGTCTAATCCATTCGGATTCTTCGACCGGTTCAATGATTCCTGCCTCTAGCATCTTATCTAGCTCTGCGTGGACTTTTTCCTTATAGCGCGGATTCAATCTATATGGCCTCTGCTTGACAGGATTAGCACCTGGCTTTAAAGGTAATTTCATGACCCCTAGGTCTCCTAAAATTCCTTTCATCTCTATAAATTTTGTCAGAAACAGTTCCTGATACTCATGTAAGGTATCTGTGATCTCTGCAATAGTCTTATCGTCCCAATAATCTCCTATTGATGCGAATTTTGACTCTTTGTCTGTGCCAATGTTCACTTTTTGTGTTTTTACTGGTCTAGTCATATCTGGGATTTCCAACAGAGGTCCTTATACCTCGCGTGTGCCTTCTGACTCTGGTATATCGATGTTGCGCGGGTCCTCCTCATCGTCTTCATTTGTATCATTGGTATCTTCAGCTAAGTTGTAACACTCGATAAAGTGCTCTTCATGTTCCTTCCATTCTGATTGTAGGTGCATAGGAACGTACTCTGTCCCAAAAAACTCCTGCAATGTCATGTTTTGATGAGGAAAGTCATCCTGGAATATGCGCTTCTTTATTAGCTATAATGCTTCATGGATTAGTGGATTCTCATCTTCAAAACTGAAATCCTTCTAGAAGTTCGCAGTGAGCAACTCCCAATTAGTGAGTTCGCTGTGAAACTCTAGGTCTAGGTACCATTTCTCTGGGATACCCGCATCCAATGTGTGTACAAATAAATGTACCCATTCTGTAGGTGGTATTTCCACCCATGCCTTTGAATAGATTTCAATTTGCTGGCTAGGGTCTGTCTGTCCATTATACTTTTCGAAGGGTAAAGTAACCCTTTCGGTGAACTGGATCTGCATCTTAGTTCTGCATTGATCCCAAGTGGTCAATGTTTTCTTATGTGCATTCCACCATCTGGTAGGTGTATCGCGCAATGCCATATCTAAAGCTGATAGTCTATGCTCATCTGGTATAGCTACAGTATATTCCCTTATGAAACTGTAAACATTAGCAGAGCCATCATATGTGGGAATAGGACTCACCTCTTTTCCGATCCAGTGCAGTGATTTTGTAACATGCACACATCTTCTTGATGATACTTCATGCATGCGGCTTTGCCAATTCTCCAGTCCTGTATCCAAGTCAGAGATACAAGAAGTGTCACATCGCCAGCTGAGCGTACCATCTGCAATAGGATTAATGTAGTCTTCCTTGTTCGTAGTCAGCTGGTATATTCGGTCTAAATTTTGAGCTTGGGATTCCTCCTAAATCGGCTCACTGTATCTGTTACCATCTTTAGGATCCAATGGTGCGATGAATCTACGATGCTTCCCTTCAAAGATCATCTTCTTTGTCTTCAAGTTTATGATAGCCAAGTTATCCATAGCTCAATCAATTCCCAATATTGCTGGAAAAGGTTGACTATCATCCACAATTTCAATAACTTCAAAGTCTACGTGACTCTGTACTCCGTCGATGTCAACTACTACATTAGCTAAGAGACCAAAAGGCATGACCTTCTCTTGATTATCCATTCGTAATTGGATAGGTGACCAAAGCAACTTTGGTCAACCCATTTGCTACCATGTTTTCTTAGTCAAGACATTCACTTCTGATCCTAGATCAAGGATGACTTCATCCATTTCAAAATATCCTATCTACGCAGTAAGCCTCATCTCTCATCCTGTTCTTTTTTGTTTCCTTATATGATGTACGACGCTATTTGAAGTCTCTATTGCAATCTGAGGTTCATACTGGCTGATGAGCTTCTCGAGCTCTACTATGGCTTTCTCGCTTTTTAGTAACTGCATGTAGCTTCGCAAGAACTGCGCAACAGAAGCACGGACATCTGTCGCAGTGCTCGTGTTATCATAAGGAGCCGACATGTCTTCAACATGCGGTGTTTCACTGTGCAGCGGGATCCTTGATAACTTATCTACTAGTTCTCTAAAGGTATCCCACGTGTCATTGAAGATCTCCTTGTTCTTCTGTAAATTAAGAGGGGGTGCTTTTCCTGGAGCTTTCCTTATCCATACTGTTTCAAGGGGATCCTTCTTCGTATGTGCCTCCCCTGATGTTGAAGCTTCTGCTCCTCTGTTGCGACTTGTCTCAGTGCCACTGCACGTGACCACATTGATACTCGGATCCACTGATCTATTTTCTACTACGATCCACTAGACATTCGTGTTCGGTGCATCCATCCATCTTCGTTTCTGCATTTCGACCTCTAGCACTGGGAAAAAATATTCAATAACATGGTCAAATTATTTACAATAATTGCACGTAGTGCATGGGTTAACACACTCTCTCGATACGTGACCTTGTTGGCCACAATTATAACAAATGACTTGGCTGCAGCCTCTTCCCTACGTGGGGCCATCATTTCTTCCTCTGTCGCGGTATCCACCTCCATGACCTCTGTATCCTCCTTGGTCATATTGTGCATTTTCTTGTTTCGGTTGGGCATCTTCTTATACACGGTACAAGCCAGCGCCTCGCATTGAGTCCATATCCCTTTTTCATTCATTCATTAATTCATATGCACGGCAGTTGGATTCATCATGTCCAACTGATTTACAGAAACTGCAATATAAATTTTTAGGCGTTTTCACATATTTATGGATAAGATAACAGTCTTCAAGTCTGTGTTCTGTGGTTCTACAGATTTCACACCATGGGGCCTGATTCTGATTCAATGGGTTTGGCGCACCACTGTTAAGATAGTCGCGGAATAGAGGGCAATGCTCTCTGTCATGGCCTTCTCCTTTACAAGCTGTACACCAGACCTCGTGTCTAGGTTCATACCTTTGTTCTTTGCCATTTTTCATGCTTTGCAACTCTAGTGTCAGGGTGATCAACTGGTTCTGGATGTGAGACATCCCATAACTAGTCCCACCAATCCCGGAAACAGAACCATTTGTTGGCTTAAACTGACCCAGAGGTTTCCAATAGACCCAAGTTCTTTGCGGTTCTCCCTTTTGACCAACAAAACCCCTTTGCACCAGCCCTTTCGGAAACAACCTATGAACAGGTTGAGGTCTCACCCGAGGTGTATATTATGGGGTACTGCGGAATCAGGTTTCCACAGTAAATGATGAGTTGTTTATATGAACAAGATGTGCAGCGCAGGACAGAAGGAGTGCACTGCGGGGCAAAGCGATGCGGTACGCAGCAGGATCTACACTATGAAAGAAACACCACGGGCCTCATTGAAAGACTTCTTACTGCTGCGAGTTCTCTATTGGAACTGCGAGTCCACCACACTGATTCTTTACTTGGAAGATCTTGAAAATGCTAAGGCACTGAAATTAATATCACTCATCCATTCATTCAAGCATTTACTGCTTATCTTTTCTAGCATTCATTCAAGAACTTGGATCTGTACAACGTGAACTAAAATGATAGACACGACTAACTGTTTTGTCTTCCTTCACTATGTTTAAGAAAGTAATTAAGCTTAAATGATTGATTCATGATCTTAACATATAAGTATAATGTTTGCCATTCATCTATTCATATGGAACTTAGCATATCATTCCCAAACTTCTCCTATTGGTAAATGCATATCAAAGTTCTCCTACTACAGCATGCAAGGAAACATTCAAAAATTCATTCTATAGGTAACACAGACAATCATTCATTCATAAACATCATCGCATAACACAGGATTTAACGTGGTTCACTTCCCTAGATGGAAAGCTACGCCCACAAGAACGGTTGGTAATATGTTTCTTTCTAAAAGGGATGGGGCAACCGTTCTTAGTCTGCAGACTCAGCTGCAGACTCTCCTTTCTCTCGGCTAGGTCTCTGCGCACACGGCTGCAGATCCTTTACAATATTCTCAGCTCAGAGAGATTTTACAATACAAAAGGTTATCTCAAGATTACTCTAACAACTAGCATCTAGCCCCCCAAAATAGAGCAACCCATCCCATTCAAAATTGTCTTCTTAAATAGATCATGCCTGAAGGTCATGTCTATACAATGTTGAAGACCTAGAACCCAAAACCCTAAGGGTTTCCAAAACTGCACCGGTTTTCCAAACCGGCTTGCTAGCTCCTAGTAGCGTCTGTTTGATCCTGGTGGATCTCCACGTCCTCATCCTGTCGCTATCGGCCTTCCTATCACACGCATGTCTACAGGCTGCTTCTGTCGAACTGTTTCTCTCTAACGGTTTTACCTTCTCAGGATGCCAAACGTCGCTTTCCTTAACAATCCACGCATGGCCGCCTTCTTGATTTGCCTATGTTCGCCGCTCGGCAATCCTGGAATATCTTTCCAAAAATGGCTACTACCAGTCCAACCGGTACCTGCGCTTGATACTTGTCCAGCACACCGCTTTGCTGGCTACACGTGGCCTCCTAACTCCGCAGCACTGCTACGGCGTAGTACTGGTCTTCGCATCACGGCAAAAAATTCGATGTTGCGCACAACTCCGCAGTCTGGTCCAAAATTGGATGTTGTGCGCAACTTCGCAACATCCTCAATACTTAGCCAAAATTGTATTTCCGAGCTGCGCTCAGCTCATCTTTCCTTGCATGTCTCAAAAAGGTGTTTCCAAAACTTTGTCTCAACCTAGGCCCAACAACATGTGATACTAGACGAATGACATGAAACCACCTAAGGACAACCTTATTGGTCTTATGAAGTGGTCGGGATGGTATAACTGTAGACTAAATGATAAGGAAATTAGTAGATGGTTCTATAGGAAGTTAGTTCAAGATGTAGATTAAAATGACATTATTGCTAGAATTTGGTACTTCAGGAGAAATTTTTTTAGTGAAGAATCTAAAATTGAGGATATTCTTGAACACCTAGATGGAGTTCCTAACCAATAGATCAATTTTTATGGAAGAGATCCATAATTATTTCACAACTAGGAACATGGCCTCATTATTTATTGAATCAAGGAAATGAAAAATGGAGCAAATAAGATGAGGATATTAGGATAGCTTGGGAGAGAACTGGTGGTATCAGATATGGAGTTAGAGAGAAGCAAGTAAAGTCATATGCTTCCTTTATGGTTGATTCATTTGAAAAGAGGAGTGGTAGTAGAGTAATTGAAGTTTCTTTCAAACCTGGTATTGATTCTCATGTGCATTATGATCAAGGTGGGAACATATTTGAGATATTACTTGAGTTGATAGAAGATAGTGGCTTGATGTCTTGTGTAAGCCTTGAAAAATGGGATGGGAAGGGAAAATATTAATAGGTTTTAGCACATGTTGTCGATCCTAGGAATGAGGAGAACTTAATGAAACAATTAAACATACTTCTAGAAGATGGGATCCTAACAGATGATGGAAGAGTAGTGAAAGTGAATTTGCTTGAGTGTCATGACTTGGCGGCCATATGAATTTTAGCATGCAATACTTATGTTTCACCAATGGGAAATATTTTTTTTCCTTGGTGCATATACCATAAAAAATGCTATAAACATGGTTATAGATGAAATAAAAATCGAAGATGGGGATACTATTTACAGTATTTCCAAGTTCTTTGCAATGTCACCAAACTTGCTCATAGTAAGATATATATATTTATTAGAATTTTACACTTATATTGATAACTTGTCATTACTCTCTTAATATTAATTTGTTTTAAAACATTAGAAGTTGAATCTTTCTCTGAAACAAAGCAAAGGATGGGAAGAAAAGATGGATGAGTATATTAAAGGCAGTAAACCAACGTTATCCGGTATAAAATTCAATACTATCAAGAAGTATCCTATGAATATAAAAAAATTGATCAAAAGGTACACACTTTCATAATTAATTATTACATAAAAATGAAATTTCTTATTATTTAAATAACTCAAACCTACTATGAAATATGTGTTGTCAATTATAGTTGAGTCCTAGCTTAATGTACAATCTTGTATAGTGTGGTCTCCATGTTGAAATTAGAACTATTTTGAAGATGTTTCATTAAATTCAAATAATAGCATAAGATTATGACAAGGTTCATCCAATAAGAGGGATTGGGAAAACAAAATTTGTTCAAATTTGGGAGGAGATGGAGAGAATTGGGTTTTCATGTAATCCCAAGGAACGATGCCATCATAAAAGCCAAGATTACAATGATCTTAAATATGGGAAATAATAGGGATTAGCATTAGACAAGATCCTCATTTGGCATGAGGGAATTTTAAAGGTTTAATAATTATTTTAGCATATCCAATATTTTTGATGTGGTTTTTGACTAATAATCATAAGAAATGATTTTATGATGGCATAAGAGTGAACTTGGTGCTTTGGTTTTTGCAATTGTAATAGAAAATTAAGGAACTAATCATGTAGACTGAAATGTTGTGCTTATATGTTATTAAGCAGGGATAATTTTAAGAACACCCCGAAAATTATATGTATACTAAATGGGTGAATCTCCCTAATATATAGGATAATTTGAAGGCTATTTTATCAATCATATAATATGTATATCTAATTTTTTGTCTAATCTTTCATTCTATTATAGAATCTTATAAAATCTTGGATAATATTTCACTAAATAATAAGATATTGTAAAATATTGGCAAATATTTCACCGAATTATAAAATATTGTAAAAACTTGGCAAATCTTTCATCAAATTATAAAACCTTGTAACATCTTGGTGAATCTTTTGCTAGGAAGAATCAACTTTTGATTCTGTAGATTACTAAGGTAGTGCAATAGTCGAAGAGCATATACCAAAGATTGTCTCTCTAGAATCCTAAACCATCAAATGAACAAATGAATGAATGAGTAGAGGAGGGATTTATATTACATTGCACAAGAAGAATTGGGTCACTGACAACTGGAAGTGTTAGTGAAACACAACTAGACTAACTAGATTCAGGGCAAGTGGGGTCTCCACTTTTTATGTCATCCCTTAATGGTCCAATGGACATGTAGGGACCCAAATCTTGACATCCTTACAAACTGATAGAATTGAACACTTCACATTGTGGGGTGATTGTGGAGCCCACAAACCATTATTACAGCGTGGAGTATTATCGAGACCCACAACATTAATATAGTGTATGAATTCCCAATTAGGTTATTTTCCAAATCTCTCATTTTTAAGCTACCCTCTAAAAAAACAATAACATGCTTATCTGTTTATAGATATGAATGCCACTTTTCCTTTATTTTGTTGACAATCAAAGTATGAATTATGTCAATTGATTTAGAATTTTTAGAGTTAGTTAGAAACTTGCAATGGTTATTAGAAATCAGAACATACACTAATAAGAATAGAAATCACATTAATGCATTGTAAGGTTTCAAGCCTTACATGATTATCTTAATAGATAATATATATTTTTATAATTGAAATTGATAATAATACAATGAAATGGTCAATGTTTTATATGACCATAGGATGGAGAGTCGTGTCTTCTCATTAGGAGACACGACATCTTAATAATTAATAATCTAGAATAATAAAATAATAATTAATAATTTAATAATTTAGGTATATTACAAGTCATCCTGCTCTGAAAAGATTCATCCACTAATATTTCTTATGAGTGTGCTGCAACTGGATTTCTTCCACGAATAATAGTGCCACGATTTAGTAGTTCTTGAAATATTTGGTCGCATTTCCATTCAAATCTTTCCATGCATATGATTCTGTAGATAAACACATAACAACTATATGGAGTATTATTTTGAGCTTCTAATCTGATGGTGTTATTTTTACCTTCTAATTTGATGTAGAGTTCTGATATTTCTGCATGCCTTGATATGGTTTTCTTATCTGTAGCGGCAAGTACTAATAATGCACTTACTTTCTTATCTGATGAGCTTGTCTTTATTTGTTCTTTGGGAACCTTTTGAGATTTTAGAACATCTTGAGTTGCAACTAATGATGTTCATATCATCATTTGTCACAACATCTTCTCGGTTTCATTCTTCAACTTTATCATGATCAGAATCATCTCCGGTGCTTTTATTTCCATCATTGTATCCTTCTACAAATTCCATTATTTCATAATTGTTACTGACATTGACTTCCCTTTCAATGGTATTTTTATTATTACAATCTATGATATCGTCATTATCTTTACAATTGATATTGACATCATGATTGTCAATATCATCTAGATCTTCCATATGCTTGTCCTCTACAGCTTCTGTTTCATCGTCTTGGTCATCGTCTTCCTTATCCTGTACTTTGCTTTGACTAGGAATCCCCACATGGTATTTGGTTTTTCCTTGAGTACCACTGGATATATTTATAGACTTTTTGACTGGTGCATTAATGCGACTTACTTCCCTACCTTGTAAGAAACTGCAACGAAATTCCGGAAGACGTGCATATTTTTGACTAAGTATCGCATTTTGAGGTTTGTAGTTGGGATGTCTTTTTTTATCCCTCTTTGAATTATTGATGTATTTGTAACTTCAGAAGATACTCACTTGTATATTGTATGTATTACATTTGTTCCTTATTGTATCCCGAATGGAGATGTATTATTCCTCCGATTGGAAGTGTCGTCATGTGTACTTGCAAGTGTCGCAAGTTATATTGTAAGTGTCATAACTTATACTTGATGGGTTATTAGACCACCTTGATGGGGTTGGCCCTGTATGAGTCATGTGGATCAAAGGGTTATTAGAACACCCTAGTGGGGGTTGGCCCAGTCAACATTATGTTAAGTGGTTAAGTTGAGGCCGACCTAGTTGAGTAAAGGTCAATTCAAGTTAGTGTATAAATAGAGAGTGTGTCTCTCTCATTTTACACATTCTATTATTCACTCACTTCGCATTAGTGAGAGAGAGGAGGAGTGCATACAAGTGGAGGAGGAGTATGCTGCTGAAGATATCTATCTCTTGGGTTTGAGCATGGTGATCCTTGTATTGATGCTTATTCTATCTTTGAGGAAGTTGCGTGGTTTTTCACCTTCTTGGTTTTCCCCGATGAAATGTTTTGTGTCTCTTGTCTCTTGTCTCGTGTCTCTTATGCTTGATATGCTGTACATGTTATTCGTTCAGTTAAGATCCTAGATATATTGAATTAAATGATGAAAATATCACATGGTATCAGAGCTAGCTTGAAGGAAGGCATGGTATGGTATTTATGAGACTTGTCGCACTTGCGACAAATTGGAAGCTAGGGCTTGATATAGAAAAAACCAATCATCATGGAAATTTGGCTATAAATCCATTTTGGAGAAGGTTCAAGTTCTGAAACTTCTACAAGTCGTAGATAACATCTCCAAGTACCGTGTGTCCGAAGAACATCATCTGATTTGTTGTACTTTGTGATTTATGATTCGTACAATCTAGGGTTTCTGCCTCTTCCAGATCCTAGTCATAAACAGGTGAACTAGGAAAAAAGTTCACAACTTGGGATAGGAAGCTCCAAATGAAATTATGTAAAAAGTTATAGTAAGAGTACGGACTATAGTTTCTCAGGTAAGTTTTTCAGAGGCTGAAGTTGAACCAGTGACACATGAAACTCCGTACAAGTTTGCTCTTCTGTTTTATCCCATAAAAAGGTCATGTTGTGACACTTGGCATAACTCTCTCTAAGAGAATCCAATTGAGGTCATACCTGTAGGGTTGGAAATATGACATGTCAGGATACCATAGGCAAAAGCTTCAAACCCTGTGGATTCATAATTTCAGAGATGCACCAGAAACAATCAGGTGCATATTTCTGTCAAAACCGAATTGGATTCTGAGCACCTTCATTCTTGGCTTGTCACTGCTGCGGGAATTTAGGGCTTCGGAGAAAGTTGGAATTTTTGGAATCAGAGTCCACAGATGAATTATCCTCATCAAAATAGAAATTTAGAGACCAAGATCAAATTTTTTGGTTGGGTAGAAGGCCGAGCTTGATCAAACCCTAGTTCGAGATTTTGATCGGAAAGGTGGAAAATTAGGGCTTCTGCAAAAGTTGGAATTTTTGAAATCTGTGACCACGGCTGGAATATCCTTAGAAAAATCGAAGTTTAGAACACAATATCTAACCTTTTGGATGGGAAGAAGATTGGGCTTTATCAAACCCTAGTTTGGGATCCTGTCTAGAAGATCTAGAAGTTTCAAAGGCAATTTTGAGGGGTCAAATATTGCAGTTTTCAAAATTGAAGTATACCAGCTTGATCAGCTCAGCAAGGCACATCTTTCCATCCATTCAGAAGTTTGAAATTCAAAATTTGAATTTTTAGGGTTTCTCTGACAAACCCTAATCCAGCTCTAGATCCAGTCTCAGCAAATCAAAGTGGATTGGGTTAATCCTAGAAGAGAATGAATTGGACACCTGCATAAGTTAAGAGGTTCCAGTTCCAGAGGGAGATGAGGATAAGGCCTTACATAAGAATGCTACAAGAAATTTCGACAGGTATGACTTGAGGAGATACAGGTTGTTTCAAAATTTGTTCATGATTAAGTTTTTTTTTTGTTGTTGGCAAAGTGGTGGAACCTCCTTGACTAGCAAGTTTTCCTTTGGCTAAGTTACCACGAACCAAGGGCATCTAAGCCGTCAAAATCACCTGGGATCGCACTCGGCCTGGACTGCACCAACCCTTAACATGGTTGATTTTTTGGTATCCACGGGATTAGAACCGGTGACCTTTCCGCTTAGGGGGTGTCTTAACCATACCCCGCCACCAACTATTCTACATCTCACGGATTTTTTTCATGATTAAGTTTATGATATGTTTGTCTTCATATTATTGAGATTAGTACAATCGTGAGTAATTTTAGACTTCTCTTATCACCCTAATAAAAGTATGAATGCATGTGAATGATAGAATACATTCATTGATTAGGGTTATGACACTTATGATTGTACTAATGCACTGTGGTGTTGTATGAGGATGATATTGTCCACTAACATGAAAGGTACATCAAGAAAGACAAATCAAGTTCTAGATCAAGAACATATGACCATGGTGACATGAAGACAAAGACTCATCCATATTCATGGATCATATAGAATCTCTACTTACGAGGTATGTATAATTTGGTTCTACAATGGGTAACTTATGAGTTATGCAAGTTACTAAGCACAAGTCATTGAAGAGAACAAGAAGACATTGTTTGGGTATGTTAGACATAACTAGAAAAACATGATAACCAGCTATGTTTTTCCTATATCAAGTTAGAATCCTACCTTGCGTTAGGATATTATACTTTTGTATGAATGATAATGAAAGTTAGAAGTTTAAGTAATCAAGGGTTTATGCATATTATGTTTCTTACTTTGATTGATGATATGACTAACCAGAAGAGTCCTATGGTCAAATAAGATTATGCATGAATAAAAGAAGTCTTCCCTGAAACCTTGAATACTAATGCTTGTGATAAATTACCTGTGTGCGAAATAATCATGACCATACATGTTAAGTTTATTTAGGATCATAATGTTTTGATAGTATTGAGATTATACTAATGGATGTATGATCATGTATGAGATCTTGAGGATGAAATTAGTGCATGTTAGGATATTCCTATACTCCATCCTAGTCCTACCAGTATTTCCATTATTTACATTTTCAGTCTTGCATGCATTTCTGCATGCATCCCAGTCATCAGTCCTAGCACCTAGCCCTCAGTTAGCCAGCCCCCTAGTGCTTATCACTGATCAGTTTTATCCCTCCTAGAGCTTAGTGCGCCCTTCTTCCTTTATTTAAGGAAGCCACTCGTCCTCTCTCACCTACCACTCAGTTGCACTTCAGTTAGTTGAGTTATCTTCAGTTCTTTCCTTGATTTAAGGCTAGAATGACTCTCAACTGACTGTATCACTCTGATGGACCTATAGTGAGACTAGACTTCCCATTCTGATTCCATTTAGCTCCTCATGTGCCCACCACTAAGCCTCATTCATTCAGTTAGTGCCTCCATGTGCCAGTTACACCTACCACACTCAGTTAGACTCAGTTTTGACTGATGATTGACAGTTACTTGTGCATTGATGACTCCACTGATGATGATGAAGACTTCTAGTTGTGCTCCGATGACACTCCAGTGATATTTTGATCACTCCATGAAGGCTAATTCAAATTGTGACCTTGGAATTCAAATCCTCATGCATTGTATTATTTATTTGTCCATTTGTGATTAACGAATTAGAGTGTGTGAAGTTATTTTGCTTCTATCCGAGTTCTACTGTATTATTATTATGTTGCTCATTTTACTGCATTGAGCACTCTTAATCTTATTCCTAAATTCTTTCATTGTGAGGTATACATTAGCTCTTAGATCTGTTGTGAGGATTTTCACATGGTATCAGAGCATGTCGAGAGTTTTGTTTATCTCCATTCCTGAGAGCTTTTTGCAGGTTATTATTCAGATTTCGAGTGCAGCAGTAGCAGTTGGAGATATTTTCTATTGTTTTGCAGGTCTTCTACAGCTTCCATGAATTCAGAAGAAATCCCTCCTCTTTCTCCATTCAACTATGATGAATGGAAAAAAAAAATGATAGCATATTTGAAGAGCCATGATCTCTTTGATTATTGTTTTGAAACAGAGTTCGAATCCTCTAAAGAAGAGAATGACTGGTTAAATAAAGGTGACAGTGTCTATGAAACCATGATGTTTTCTATGTCTCGTTACATGATAAACCACTTCATTGATTTTGTTGAATCTCCAATAGAGCTATGGACCCAACTGGATGAAAAATTTGTCAAACAGAATGAAGGGATTGGTCCAAACCCTTTCAAGAGCAAGCTCAGTGATGCATTCGCTCTCCTTGATGATCTCATTGATCATGAATCAGTATCAAACATATCTCATTATGAAGTTAGACACAAAGAAGAAGAACTTGCAAATTCTACACTCATGCTCCAAATTCCTTTTGTTTCGAATTATGTGCCAGCTCACACTCTAGAAATTGCAGAGGTTCCTAAATCCTCTCTTGCACCAGATTCTGTTGGTTTGTATCATGATATCATGAATGTTTCGGAGGTAAAATTAGCCATTGGAGGTAATGAATTTTTCTCTCCTTGATAAATCACCTCTTACTTACTACTATATGATCATTATTTCGTGTTTTCAGAAGGTTATTGAAGATGATGGCCATTGCCATTCACTTGGGATAATTTCTCATGCATTTACTAGTTTAGATCTCACCTCTAATGGTTCAAAGGAGATCTTAAGAAACCATGATTCAATTCTTGGATCTGATTTGGATTCCAAACAATCACTGACATTTGATTGTTCTTTTGAGCATAATCTCACCCATGATGGTTTGAAGGAGAAAACAAAAGACTATCTACACATTCATGTTTTTGATCCTACCTCAGCTGATTCGAATCATAGGTTCAAGGATCATCCTCATACTTTTGGATTTGTTCTCATCACATTCGATCTGAAGAGCAAGTACAAGCACACGATTTCTGAGCATGATCCACTTCTTCCCAAGAAGAAGATAACTCCAGACATATGACCAAGCATCACACCTGCTTGAGTTTGGAGCATTTATTTTTGGTGTGCCTTACAATCTATTTTGAGGGGGGGGTATTTTTTCCCGTGAGGTTTTCCCCATTTCCTCGGTTTACTAATTGTTATTATTCATTGTATTAGGTCACCTTTGGTCTCAGTTACCAGGGCCCAGGATGGATTAAGGGGGGGTGTTAGGATATTACTATACTCCATCCTAGTCCTACCAGTATTTCCATTATTTCCATTTTCAGTCTTGCATGCATTTCTGCATGCATCACAAATTTTGCATGCATCACAATTGCATGCATCCCAGTCATCAGTCCCAACACTTAGCCCTCAGTTAGCTAGCCCTCGGGAGCTTCTCACTAATTAGTTTTATCCATCCTAGAGCTTAGTGTGCCCTTATTCCTTGATTTAAGGAATCCACTCGTCCTCTCTCACCTACCACTCAGTTGCACTTCAGTTAGTTGAGTTATCTTCAGTTCTTTCCTTGATTTAAGGCTAGATTGACTCTCAACTGATTGTATCACTCCGATGGACCTCTAGTGAGACTAGACTACCCATTTTGACTCTAGTTATCTCCTCATGCACCCTCCAATGAGCCTCCTTCATGCAGTTAGTGCCTCCATGTGATAGTTATACCTACCACACCCAGTTAGACTTAGTTTGACTGATGATTGACAGTTACTTGTGCATTGATGACTCCACTGATGATGATGAAGACTTCTAGTTGTGCTTCGATGACACTCCAGTGATCTTTTGATCTCTCCATGAAGGCTAATTTGAATTTCCACCTTGGCATTCGAATCCTCATGCATTGTATTATTTATTTGTCCATTTTTTATTAATGAATTAGAGTGTGTGAAGTTATTTTGCTTCTATCCAAGTTCTACTATATTATTATTCTGTTGCTCATTTTACTGCATTGACCACTCTTAATCTTATTCCTAAATTCTTTCATTGTGAGGTATACATCAGCTCTTAGATCTGTTGTGAGGATTTTCACAGTGCACACTTAAGCATGCACAGTGGTCCAAGATGAATATAAGTTCAAGGACAGGTAATCCATGAAGCAAAGATCAAGAGGGAGCAAATATTGAGAGGGAGTCCACCCTACAACTAAACAAAGATAAGTATTTGAATTGTCATTTATTATATGATTACTTAAATGATGTTGTCCAGTCATGTACATACTTATGTTCCTAGATTTAGGATATGTATTATGCATATTAGAAAAGTTACATTAATGAACAAGATACTACTAATATGCAAGTAATGGGTAAGTGGCCTATGGTATTGTACAACATTCCATTGCTACTTATATAGAATGAAACCTCTTTGCTAACATGTTGGGAGTTGTGCACAATCTTAACAAATGTTCTAGTAGAGATGGAAGGCATCTAGAAAGTTACGGGATATGGATAAATGTTGTATTGAAGTATTAGCTAAAATAATTGCATGATTGTATGACATATATATTTATGTGTAAGATTTTGTTATGAAAACTATGAGAAGTTTCTAATCATGCAATTGAATCTGACTTGTAGGAAAGATCGTGTACAATCACCTACAAGGACAACAACATTTGTTCCAGCAACGAAGTTCAAGAAAACTATCTATTGAAGATATTGAAGAATCTGAAGTTCCCAGGATTTGGGATGAAGTAATGGAAGAATGCCATGATCGAGGAATACTAGTCGATCATGAAGTAGGATGTTTGGAATGTGGTCCCAATACCTGAAGGGAAGTCTATTGTAACTTCCAAGTGGATCTACAAGATCAAGCATGCTGCAGATGGCAGCATAGAGAAATAAAAGGCAAGGTTTGTAGCTCATGGCTTCTCCTAGAAAGAGGGATAGATTATGAAGAGAATTTTTCTCCTGTAGACACATACACTTCCATCAGAACAATAATTTCTCTAGCAGCAGTGATGAAGTGGAAGATACACCAGATAGATATGGTGTAGTCGAAGAGGAAGTGTATGTGGAGCAGCCACTCGGTTTTGAGACACATGGCAGGGAGTCATATGTGTGCAGGTTGAAGAAAGCCTTGTATGGCTTGAAGCAAGCTCCTAGGACTTGGTATGGTAGGATAGACAACTTTCTATCCAATTTGGGCTTTACCAAGAGTAAAGCGGATTCCAACCTTTACTACAAGGTTGAGGAAGGAAATATAGTGATACTACAATTGTACGTGGATGACTTGTTTGTTACAGGTGAGGGTAGGTTGATTTCCAACATGAAGAGGAAGCTTGCTGCTGAGTTCGAGATGAAGGACTTAGGGATGATTCACTACTTTCTAGGCATGGAGGTGTGGAAGAGTGCATATGGAATATTCCTTGGATAAGGGAAGTATGCAGTAGAGATCCTGAAGCGGTTTGGGATGATGGACTGCAAGGCCATGGCCACACCTATGGCATCGAACCTGAAGCTTCTGTGTGATGCTTCATCTGATCCGATTGATGTCACGGTGTATCGTCAGATGATTGGGTCCTTGATGTACCTAACAAACACGAGACCAAATATTTGCTTTGTGGTGAACACATTGAGCCAGTTCCTGATGGATCCCAGAAGTGTTCACCTGGTTGCTATAAAGCATATTCTGAGGTACCTGAAGGATATAATTGATTATGGGATCAAGTATGATACGAATCAAAAGTTTAACCTGGAGGGTTATGTTGATTCAGATTGGGCAGGCAGTGCTGCAGATAGGAAGAGCACTTCTGGGTGCTTCTTCAGTATGGGATTAGGTGTGATCTCTTGGTTTAGCAAGAAGAAGTCATGCGTAGCACTGAGTACAACCGAAGCAGAGTATGTCGCAGCTTGTTCAACTAGTTGTGAGGTAGTATGGCTAAGGAAGCTACTGTCTGAGTTATTTGATCTCTCATTGGATGCTACCTGTATCTATTGTGACAACCAGAGTTGTGTGAAGTTGTCAGAGAACCCAGTGTTCCATGACAGGTTGAAGCACATTGAGATCAAATATCACTATATCAGGGATATGGTGCAGAGAGGAGCAGTGAAGCTCTTGTATGTTGCGACAGATGAGTAGGTTGCAGATGTGTTGACGAAACTACTAGCCAGAGTGAAGTTTGAGTACTTCAGAGAGAGTCTTGGTGTTCTTCAGATTGAATATACTTTGAGGAAGAAGTGATGGGACACATTTGCAGGAGCCATTCCAAGCATGGTGATAGGAGGATCCTTTCCATGGCTATGGATGTAAGCGTTGTGTGATGAGTATCAGGATGATGCTCTGGATGACATGCATAAGGACGATGTAGTGACGATGATCAGGATGATCATGTGTGATGAGTATTAGGATGATACTCTGGATGATATGCATCAGGACGATGCTATGATGATTATCAGGATGATAATGTACATCAGGATGATGTATGGTGAGTATCAGGTTGATACTCTCTGGTCGTGGATAGGTTGTGTAGATGAGCATGTAACTAGACCTGGGAGATCTGATAGGTTGAGCAGTACGCCCGAAATAATTCCTGATATATTCTTTTGAGGCATTGCTCTGGGAGGACATGTAACTAGACCTGGGAGATCCAATAGGTTGAGCAGTACGCTCGTAATCAGTTCTGGGATGCTCTTTCAAGGCTTTGTCCTATGGCATGTAACTAGACCTGGGAGATTCGATAGGTTGAGTAGTACGCTCGTAATCAATCCTGGGATTCTCTTTCGAGGATTTTCCATGAACACATGTAACTAGACATGGGAGATCCGATAGGTTGAGCAGTATGCTCATAATCAGTCCTGGGATACTCTTTTGAGGCATTGTGGTGGGGGTCACATGTAATACGTCCTGGAGATCTGGACAGGTTGTGCTAGTCACGTAAAAGGCCTCGCATTCTCTTTAGAGATATTGCTAGGCAAGACACTCTTTTAAGGTTTTGTGACAGTCACATGTAAGTAGACCTGGGAGATCTTGCCAGTCATGCTTTGGCACATAAAGGATCCTAGGATACTCTTTCGAGGCATTGTGACGCACGTAATAAGTCCCGAGGATTCCACAGTATGGCCAGTGTTGGTGAAGACCTATAGGTGGTGGGCCTACACCCAACATGAAAAAGGGTTGGCTCTGTAGAACTTCCTATGACGAGAAGAATTTAGAGATATCCCAGTGATCGAGATGTCAGGTATAGTAGCAGTGATGACGATGATGCTCCGTGATCCAGTGATGATGATCTAGCTCCAGAATTGAAGACTTGTGCCTATATGTTGTTAAATTTTCAGTATTAAATCACAATACTATAGGATCTTTGCTGAGAGAATAACATCTACAGTATATCAATGCATGACAATCATAATATGACAAGCATCACAAGCATCACAAGAATCAAAAGCATAGAGACAAGAGACACAGAGTTTCCGTGGGGAAAACCCTAAGGTGAAAAACCCCACAACTTCCTCAGAGATAGAGAGAGCAATGGCTCAACCAAAATACAACCAAATAATACAGAGATAGTCTCCTAGCAGATGATCCTCCTCCTCCTCATTAGTGCGCCACTTTTCAGAGAGAGAGATAGATACTTTTCTGAGTGAGTAAAATAGAGATCTCCTATCTCTATTTATACTCACCTTTTTGCCCAGTGACCTACTGGGGCCGACTTGTCTACTTGAGTACATCCACATTATATTATATATTAATTAGGGCCGGCCCCATAAGGTGGTCTAATAACCCATCGGCAAGTACACACACTTGCGACACTTGTCAATCCACATGACGACACTTCCTTATAGAGGAATAACACATCTCTTATAAGGGTACAATAAATATACATATAAAATACTGATGAAATACATTCCGAAGTTACATATACATCAACACTCCCTCTTAACAAGGAAGGTATTTCTCGACACGGATTTGCTAGACAAGTCTTCTTCTCTGGATCATCGTCATCGATGCATCGTCATCGTCATCGTCACTACTGCTGCTATCTCGTCCAATCTCTGTCTCTACTCGTCATAGGAAGTTCTACAGAGCCAGTCCTTTTTCATACTGGATGTAGGCCCACCACCTGCAGGTCTTCATCATCACTGGCCATACTGTGGAATCCTCAGGACTTTTACGTGCGTCACAAAACCTCGAAAGAGCATCCCAGGCTGTTACGAGCACACAGCTCTACCTATAGGATCTCCCAGGGCACCGAATTACATGTGACCTCACCACAAAACCTCGCAAGAGCATCTGCCAGATATCCCAGGGAACCGAATTACATGCCATAGGCAAAACCTCGAAAGACTATCTGCAGATCTCCCAGGGCAACGAATTACATGTGGTCATGGCAAAACCTCGAAAGAGCATTTGCCAGATGTCCCAGGGAACCGAATTACATGCCATAGGCAAAACCTCGAAAGACCATCTGCAAACCTCCCAGGGCACCGAATTACATGCCATAGGACAAAACCTCGAAAGAGCATCTGCCAGATATCCCAGGGAACCGAATTACATGCCATAGGCAAAACCTCGAAAGACTATCTGCAGATCTCCCAGGGCACCGAATTACATGTCCTCCCAGAGCAAAACCTCGAAAGAGCATTTGCCAGATGTCCCAGGGAACCGAATTACATGCCATAGGAAAAACCTCGAAAGACCATCTGCAAATCTCCCAGGGCACCGAATTACATGCTCATATGCACAACCTGATCCACGGCCACAGAGTATCAACCTGATACTCATCATACATCATCCTGATGTATCCATGATCATCCTGATCATCATCACTGCAATGTCCTGCTGCATGTCATCTGGAGCAACATCCTGAAGCTCGTCATCTATGATCATCCTGATCATCAATGCATCTACCTGATGCATACCAAGTATCTACCTGATACATATCATCATACATGATCCTCCTGATCATACAATGTATCCACCTGATACAAATACATGATACATATCATCATACATGATCCTCCTGATCATCAATGCATCTACCTGATGTATACCAAGTATCTACCTGATACATATCATCATACATGATCCTCCTGATCATCAATGCATCTACCTGATGCATACCAAGTATCTACCTGATACATATCAACATACATGATCCTCCTGATCATCAATGTATCCACCTGATACAAATACAAATACATGATACATATCACCATACATGATCCACCTGATCATACAATGTATCCACCTGATACATATACAGATACATGGTCCAAGCATCCAACATGATGCATATACAAAATACGTATACATGATCCAACTGATCATATCCAGCATCAACATGATGCGTACATACATACATAAAAATGATCCAACTGATCATATCCAAGCATCCAACATGATGCGTACATACATACATAAAAATGATCCAACTGATCATATCCAAGCATCCAACATGATGCGTACATACATACATAAAAATGATCCAACTGATCATATCCAAGCAGAAACCAGAACATCATCCTGATGTTCATCATCCAGCGCTTACATCCACAGTCATGTGAAGGATCCTCCTTCCAACATGCTTGGAATGGCTTCAGCAAATGTGTCCATCACTTCTTCCTCGAAGTGTCCTTGATCTGAAGAACGCCAAGCCTCTCTCTGAAGTACTCGAACTTCACCCTGGCTAGTGGCTTCGTCAGCACATCTGCAATCTGCTCGTCCGTCGCAACATACAGGAGCTTCACCGCTCCTCTCTGCACCATATCCCTGATATAGTGATATTTGATCTCTATGTGTTTCGACCTGTCATGAAACACTGGGTTCTCGGACAGCTTCACACAACTCTGGTTATCACAGAAGATACCAGTAGCTTCCAACGGGAGATCAAATAACTCAGACAGTAGCTTCCGTAGCCATACTGCCTCACAACTAGCTGAACAGGCTGCAACATACTCTGCCTCAGTTGTACTCAGTGCTACGCAGGACTGCTTCCTGCTAAACCAAGAGATCACACCTGATCCCATACTGAAGCAACACCCAGATGTGCTCTTCCTATCTGCAGCACTACCAGCCCAATCTGAATCAACATAACCCTGCAGGTTAAACTTTTGATTCGCTTCATATCTGAGCCCATAATCCACTGTACCCTTCAGGTACCTCAGAACATGCTTTACAGCAACCAGGTGAACACTCCTCGGATCCGTCAGGAACTGGCTCAATGTGTTCACAGCAAAGCAAATATCTGGTCTCGTGTTCGTCAGGTACATCAAGGACCCAATAATCTGACGATACATAGAAACATCAACTGGCTCAGATGAAGCATCACAAAGAAGCTTCAGATTCGATGCCATAGGTGTGGCCATGGCTTTGCAATCCATCATCCCAAATCTCTTCAGGATATCTACTGTGTACTTCCCTTGACCAAGGAAGATCCCACCTGCATTCTGCCACACCTCCATACCTAGGAAATAGTGCATCATTCCCAAATCTTTCATATCGAATTCAGCTGCAAGCTTCCTCTTGGTATCTGCAATCATTCTGTCATCTCCTGTCACAAATAGATCATCCACATATAGTAGTAGAATCACAGGATTCCCTTCCTCAACCTTGTAGTAAAGGTTGGAATCTGCTTTACTCTTGGTAAAGCCCAAACTAGATAGGAAACTGTCCATCCTACCATACCAGGTTCTGGGAGCTTGCTTCAAGCCATACAAGGCTTTCTTCAATCTGCATACATAAGATTCCCTGTCATGTATTTCAAAGTCGAGTGGCTGTTCCACATATACTTCCTCTTCTACTACACCGTTCAGGAAAGCAGTCTTGACATCCATCTGGTGTATCTTCCATTTCATTGCTGCGGCCAAGGCAAGTACTGTTCTGATGGAAGTATATCTAGCTACAGGTGCAAAGGTTTCTTCATAGTCTATTCCTTCCTTCTGAGAGAAACCACGAGCTACGAATCTTGCTTTATATTTTTCCACACTGCCATCTGCAGCATGCTTGATTTTGTAGATCCACTTGGAAGTCACAACAGACTTCCCTTTAGGTCTTGGGACAACATCCCAAACATCATTCTTCATAATTGATTGATATTCCTCAACCATAGCATCCTTCCATTCTTTCTTTTCTGCTGCCTCTTCATAACTGGAAGGCTCTTTGTTCATGATGTCACAGAGTAAAGCAACATAACTGGTGTGTGATCTGGTTCTCTTCTTTGCTCTGTGTTCTTCTTCTGGAATGCCAAATCTTTCTGCATCATGAATGAGCTCTCTAGCCCATACAGGTTTCCTCTTGTGAGAGTTATCCTCACGAGGTGGATCTACAGGTTCTTGTGGATCTTCAAACTCACGAGCAGTTTCTGGAACTGCATCAGTCATGGTAGTGTCTTGAAATCTTGTTTCCTTAGGTTCTTCATAAACTTCAATAGGTGCCTTTCTTGATTTGATGAATGCTGAATTTTCATCAAATGTTACATCCCTGCTGACATCAATCTTCTTGAACCCTGGAAAATATATTCTGTAAGCCTTCGAGCTTTCACTATAACCCACAAAGATGCCCTTCTTTCCTGAAGGATCTAGTTTAGTCCTCTTCTCCTTTGGGATATGAGTGTATACTGGACAACCAAATATTCTGAGATGGCTGACTTCAGGTTTCTTACCAGAAAAGACTTCTTCTGGTGTCTTGTTGTCCAATATCTTGTGGGGTGTTCTATTCTGCACATATACAGCTGTTCTAGCTGCTTCTGCCCAAAGATGCATAGGAAGATCCTGGTCATGCAACATTGCCCTTGCTGCTTCCATGATAGTTCTGTTCTTCCTTTCTGCAACTCCATTCTGTTGAGGATTATATGGAGCAGTCAACTCCCTCTTAATCCCTGAATCACTGCAAAGCTTCTTGAAGTCATTTGAGGTGAATTCTCCACCATTGTCAGATCTGAATGTTTTGATTTTCTTGTCAGTTTGATTCTCCATCAAGGTTTTGAATTCCTTGAATTTATCAAACACCTCATCTTTGCCCTTCAAGAAGTATACCCAAGTCTTCCTGGAGAAGTCATCAATAAATGATACATAGTAAACATACCCACTCAGGGAGCTGGATGACATAGGGCCACATACATCTGAGTGGATGATTTCTAGAATATCTTTTGCCTTGCTTTCACTGCTTGGGAAAGCCTTCTTAATGTTCTTACCTTTTGCACATCCTTTGCAAACACCTTCATGTTTGGTCTTGATTTCAGGAAGACCCTCTACAGCCTTGCTTGCAATTGGAAGTGCTCTATAGTGCATGTGAGCAAGTCTTCTATGCCAAAGTTCACTTGGCTCCATGGATTCATGTACCATGGCATGTTCAGGTTGACCCTTTAATTTGTACAAGCCTCCCTCTTGCTCTCCAATCACTACTGCATCATCTATGGTCTTTCCCTTTGGCCACATTAGTACTTGGCCATCAACAAATGCAACCCTCATACCTTTTGCATCTAAAGCAGAGATGGAGAGTAGGTTCTTCTTGAGTCCAGGTACATAGAGGACTTCCTTCATCTTCAGAGATTTTCCAGAATCTAGGTTGTAAGAAGCTTCACCACTTCCTTTGATTGGGTATTGATAATCATCCCCAAGTTTCACCTTATGGGGTGATTCATGTTCAGAAAGGTTCACAAAAGATTCCTTGAACCAAGTCATATGTTTGGAAGCCCCACTATCAATCAACCAATCATTACAACCATGGGAGATGGTACCAGTGAGTGCAGAGATCAGAACATACTCTTCTTCACTTGATGAATCATCATCACTACTACTTTCTGCCTTAGCCTTCTTCTTTGGGGGTTCATCATCTTCAGCAGCATGAGCATGAAACCTTCTTTTGCTTCCCTTCTTCTTCTTACTAGGATTTTTGTTATTATCCCTTTTGTTCTTAGGACAATCTGAAGCAAAGTGACCCTTCTCATTGCATGTGAAGCATCTTAGGTCTTTCTTATTCTTTTGATAGGATCTATTGTGGCGAGGGTGATCCTTCTTGATTTTGCTTCTTTTGGTGTGAGCTGCAAGAGCTTGATCTTCTCCTCCCATCTTTTCCTCACGAGCTATAAGCCTAGCTTCTTCTTGAGAACATTCTTCCCGAAGTCTACTGAAGGAGATCAACTTCTTCCTTGCACAAATTCCTTGAATAAAGGAATCCCATGACCTGGGTAGGCCATTTAGAGTGGTCATCACCACTTCACCATTCTCCACCATTTCATCTACTGCTTCTAATTGTTCCTTGATCTGAGAGACCCTTGAAAAGTAGGATTGAATGGTTTCTCCATTCTGAAACTTCACTGCTTTCAATTGGTTCCGCAGGGTCATCTTCCGATTTATATTCTTTCCTTCAAATAGCTTGGTCAAAGATTCAAACATCTCTTTGGGTGTCTTGAGAGAAGACACATGGGGTATGAGATGGTCTTTGATAGAATCAGCAATGATTCTCTTTGCCTTGACCAAGTTCTTCTTGTGCAATACCTTGGCCTCTTCATCCTCTGGGATAGGGATGTCCTCTTTCACATATGAGTCCAACTCATTCTCTTCCAGGATTAGCCCAATCCTATACTTCCAGGCTCGGAAGTTATCAGCCCCTTCAAGCTTATCCTCAAGCTTGGTGTGTAGAGACATCTTTAAGAGTACTTCAAATGGAAATAGAAAAGAGTTAGGACTTACCACTTGAAGTGCTGAAAACTGGATCTGGTCCCGGATTAGGGTTTGTCAGAGAAACCCTAAAAATTCAAAATGTGAATTTCAAAATTCCGAAAGGATAGAAAGATGCGCCTTGGAGAGCTGATCAGCCTAGTACATTCAGAATTTGAGATCAGCAAAGTCTTGCCCTTCAAAATTGCCTTTTTGTCCTCCCGGGTTCACTGGGAAGAGCCCTGAATTAGGGTTTGAGTTTCCCGGAGATCTACCCAGCCAAAAATCTCGATCCAAAGCTCAAACCTTCGATTTTTGCAAGGAGCTTCCAGCTGTACCTTCAGTTTCCAGAAATTCCTATTTTTGTGGAAACCCTAATTTTTAGGGCCAAAACTGAAAATGCTCGGAACTGAAATCTGATTGGACAGAAAGATGCGCCTTGATGAGTAGATCCAATCTACTATACTGAATTTCAAAAATCTGTGGAGAGAAACCCAATAAACAAGCAATACAAGCTTCCGTCACTGCAAAATGTCTTCTTCTCAGTTAAGCTCTGATTCCATGTTAAATTTTCAGTATTAAATCACAATACTATAGGATCTTTGCTGAGAGAATAACATCTACAGTATATCAATGCATGACAATCATAATATGACAAGCATCACAAGCATCACAAGAATCAAAAGCATAGAGACAAGAGACACAGAGTTTCTGTGGGGAAAACCCTAAGGTGAAAAACCCCACAACTTCCTCAGAGATAGAGAGAGCAATGGCTCAACCAAAATACAACCAAATAATATAGAGATAGTCTCCTAGCAGATGATCCTCCTCCTCCTCATTAGTGCGCCACTTTTCAGAGAGAGAGATAGATACTTTTCCGAGTGAGTAAAATAGAGATCTCCTATCTCTATTTATACTCACCTTTTTGCCCAGTGACCTACTGGGGCCGACTTGTCTACTTGAGTACATCCACATTATATTATATATTAATTAGGGCCGACCCCATAAGGTGGTCTAATAACCCATCGGCAAGTACACACACTTGCGACACTTGTCAATCCACATGACGACACTTCCTTATAGAGGAATAACACATCTCTTATAAGGGTACAATAAATATACATATAAAATACTGATGAAATACATTCCGAAGTTACATATACATCAACATATGTATTGATGAATTGTGTCAAGAGAATACCTTTCTAGTTAAGAGGGAGTGTTGATGTATTTGTAACTTCGGAAGATATTCACTTGTATATTGTATGTATTACATTTGTACCTTATTGTATCCCCAACGGAGATGTATTATTCCTCTGATTGGAAGTGTCGTCATGTGTACTTGCAAGTGTCGCAAGTTATATTGTAAGTGTCGTAACTTATACTTGATAGGTTATTAGACCACCCTAGTAGGGGTTGGCCCAGTCAGCATTATGTTAAGTGGTTAAGTTGAGGCCGACCTAGTTGAGTAAAGGTCAAGTCAAGTTAGTGTATAAATAGAGAGTGTGTCTCTCTCATTTTACACATTCTATTATTCACTCAATTTGCAGTAGTGAGAGAGAGGAGGAGTCACACAAGTGGAGGAGGAGTATGCTGTTGAAGATATCTATCTCTTGGGTTTGATCATGGTGATCCTTGTATTGATGCTTATTCTATCTCTGAGGAAGTTGTGGGGGTTTTCACCTTCTTGGTTTTCCCCAGTGAAATGTTTTGTGTCTCTTGTCTCTTTCCTGTTATGCTTGATATGTTGTACATGTTATTCGTTCAGTTAAGATCCTAGATCTATGGAATTAAATGATGAAAATCTAACATGAATCTGGGGGCCTGGATCTTTTGTTAGGTGGAATATAAGGAGGTGGTTAGCATGGATTTCCTTCTTTTCTGGGGGTAGTAGCGACTTCAGGCTCTTTTCTATTTAAACAATCAGGAGTCAAAACAGTTCCTAGTTCTTCTTTACTTGGGAACCCATGAGACATAGTTGCTCCTTCCATTGTGATTTCAGTCGCTTCCTCTGTCGTGGGTGCGGATGCTATTTCCAACTCTTCTTGAAATGGGAATTCTGGAGTCACTCTGGATTCTTCTTGACATTGTGTTATCATCAACTTCAATTCTTCAACTAATTTGATAATGTCTGCATAGCCCTTGCTTTTTATTTCTTCATGTTGGTCTCTTTTTATTTCTTTAGCCTCAATCCTTTTTATATCTTCGACTTCAATTCTTTCATCTCTTTTAGGTTTGTGGAATGGGATAATAATGATCTTATTAAATGGGAACATAGTGATTCTAACTTGTAAAAATATTCCAACAGGAATTTGCATTTTTTTTCCTTTTTATATTAATTGTTATAATTACAATTATTAAAAAAAATTAATAATAATATTATTAATATTAATAATAAATATAATATATTTTCCAATTATTATTAAAAATAATAATATAGTATATTATTATATATTTTTTTCGAATTGAGTTTAAAGGTTTTTGAGAATATATATATATATATATATATAAATGAAAAACGTGGAAATTAGGGTTTAAACATTGTGTGAGAATGACATAAAGGAGTGGGGGGCATATGGAAATGGAGAAAAATAAGAAGGGGAGAATGTATGGAGTATTGAGGGTGGTGTGGAGTTGGGGAAAATGGAATTGTGGAGGGGGTGTTGTGGGAAGGAGTTGCAGGAAGGAGGAGTTGGGAGAAAAGATTTGTTGGGGGTGAGGTGGTAGAGCAGTGCGAGAGGAGAGGGAACATGCGATGGAGGAGGTGCGAGAGCTGTGGGAGAGAAGAGCCGCAAGGGGTAAGGCAGTACAGAAGTGCGCAGGAGTGGGGCTGACAGAATTGGGGGGATGAGGTGGTGATTGGAGGAAGTGGAGGATTGGGGGTGCTAGTGGATGGGGAGCTACATGAGGATGACTGCGTGGGTAATAAGTAGAGGAGGGTATGACGAGTGGTAAGGCAGTTAGCTGAGCATTTGGAGTGGAGAGGAGATGATTGTGTGAGGGAGGAGTTGCACGTGAGAGAAGGGAGTGTAGCAGGGAGGTGGGATCAGGATGCGCAGGGTGTGGGTGGCACATGGGATAGGGAGATGGCCGATGGAGGGAGTACAGGGAGCTATGTGATGGGAAAGGGTGGTGTGTAGGATTAGGGAAGAGCAGGCACGGGGTGAGGTTGGATATGTAGGAGACATAGGAGTAGGAGTGCAGGGAGGAGGCCAGGATGGAGGATTGGGAAATGGAGCCACGGTGAGGTTGGAGATGGCAGAGTTATAGGGAGAGAAGGAATTGGCGTGGAGGAGGTGTTCAATGTATGGAGGTCTAGAGGATGATGTGATGCGTGTGGAAGATGAAGATGGCAGAAGAGTGGGTTATGGGGTTAGAGGAAACTGGAGGAGTTAAGTGTGAGCAACGAGAGCTTAAATATATGATACCACTTGTAAGGTTTCAAGCCTTACATGATTATATTAATAGATAATATATATTTTTATAATTGAAATTTATAATAATAAAGAAATGGTCAATGTTTTATATGACCATAGGATGGATAGTCGTGTCTTCTCATTAGGAGACACAACATCTTAATAATCAATAAACTAGACTAATGAAATAATAATTAATAATTTAATAATAGTAATATACTTATTTAGGTATATTACATGCATCATCATGCATATCATTAGAACTACTATGTTAAAGACTACTTTTTCTCAGATAAACTAAGTAGGTGATTGTATCCATGTCCTTGAAATTTTTGAAAGCATGCAAAACATGGTAAAATTGTTTTAGCACCCTCATTGAATGCAAAAGACATGATATCAAATAGCATAATGTCTACATATCAGATCAAACATGCTATGTACATATGATATACAATCATTATGGAAATGAAGTATTTTGTTCCAACTAAATCATATATTTATCATAAATATCTAGATCCACTTCTGGATGATGATAGCAATTACACATCAAAACAAATCATCGAAACACATTTTACCTCTAAATGACCCTTATAGAAAACAAAATATCATAAAACAAGCACCGAACCTAACAAATTTAGGTCACAAATAAAATTGATGAAATTGGAAATATGAATAAAAAAATCTACCAGTCATGATTATCAATACAAATAAAAGAATCTACCAGAACGCTTTGGACAACTCTACAAGAAGACAACCAAAATAATGACCATTCCACTATATCCCCGCCATTATAATTAGTGTGCATTCATTTACAAACATCCCAAACATCAACAATAAAAGACATAAAATATGGACATATACACTCTCATTAATGCCTTAGATCCAATAATAATTGCAGAGCAAGATCCTAATAAAAGCACATTTTAAACAACTAGGTCAAATTTTGTTTGAATATATAAAAACCATGTGGCATCTCTCCATTAAGAGTAACATCCACTAACAACATATAATGTTAGTTGATAGTTTAAAAATGACAAGGCATAAAATAAATCATATCTTTTGAGTTCTATAAAACTTTCATTGAATCAATACTCCTAGGATATAATAAAACCCTAATAACACCGAATCATCCCTAGGAATCAAGATTTCCCTTGAATTCAACAAGCCTAAAAAAACATCCATGGTAAAAGGTAAATTTCCAATATAATTTAATCTATTGTAACTGTGGATAAAAAGCATAAAAATCATGATAAAAAGAATACCATGTTAATTATTGGATAAAAATCATGATGTGAGTTTGTATTCTCTGATAAATTGCATGTTCGGCGTGCCCCTTCAAGACCTGAGCTTTCATAAATGGAGATGTTATGCGAGGATTAAAATGTTGATAAAACTATGAAAGAAAAGTGGAATTTCATCAACTAGAACCTTCAGTACCCTACAAGTGCAATCCGATGTGGGTGAACCATGAATCACTGTAGCCTTTATATAGAACAAAATAATCCCTGATTTTTCCTCCAATACTGGAAATCGAGGGCTCAAAGAAGGTATCGCATGAAATTGAATAAAAATGCAGGCGAATGCAACCATATGTCTAAATTACAAGGAAAATAGAGGGATAAATAACCCTTGGGAAGCTCCATTACTAAAAATTGGGGGCGGAGGAATGATTTCACAAGAATTTCTCTAGCAATTGGGGGCAAAAGAAAGATTGGAGGGATGTTTTGTTGGGGCGAAAATAGTTTTTTTTTTTTTTTTTTTCCTCGTTAATATACGGGAGGCTATTCATTTTGGATTTATTTTTTTTGTAATAAATTTTGGGAGAATATATTTCAGCTGAAAAAACCCTTTCCATATAAGAAAATAACCCACTAAAATTTTGTAAAACCCTTAATATATCCCATGGGATATATATAGCCACTAAATTATCCATGTTATTAAGGTCTTCCAAACGAATAATAGTATAAAACTTTGGTGAGGATGTGTAAGTGTTATAAAGAATTCCACATGTTTCAATTACAAGGGTGTAGAGGGGATGATAAATATGCATACGATGAAAGGTATTCCAATTTATATTAAGTTAATAGTTTTATGTATTTAAGTGTGTTGGTATTATTTCATTCACAATAAGAATTATGATCTAGTATCGTTGCAAGATTTGCTTCCTTTCCAGTGAGTGGACTTGGTTGTGTTCTTATTATTTCGGAGATGATATGGTTCCTTATATGCATGTACAAGGTTCCCATGCTCTTCATATGACTAGGGATATTCATATTTATACTTTAGGACGGTTAAGGAATGAATTAATGAAGCATAAGTATAGTGAAACAAAATATTTTGGTAGTATCCAAGGAGGAGGAAGATTCAGTTGCTAAGGAGTATAGAAACACATTTGAACATGATAGAATGTATCTTGTAAATGAGATGACAACACAATTTTTCAATTCTATTATGAGGTTAGAGGGTACTTTCCAAAACTTTAAACAAAGAACATTATTTCCCTTGAATATTAGAAGTAAACTTCGTGTTGAATATGAAAAGTCAAAAAGTTTGTTGAATGATGAAAGTGCAACACAATTGGCATCCTCCTTCCTTGATGTCACTCCTTAGTAAGTAATTTTAACAACTATTTTACTCATGGGTAAAACAATATAAGAAATCATTGATTACACCACTAATAGTAAGTATGTTCTAATTTTATATGGTATCTAATTCTACTTTCATTTCATAGTGTGTGGGCCCATAATGTATGTTTAACAATGGTTAGTATGCCCTCATAGTTCAATAATCATCTTCCAATATCAAGGCCAATAAGAAAATATGGTGAATAGGTTTATTATGAATCACATCGCTTTGGAAAGTGCAAGGAAAAAAATAATATTCAAACAATAAATAAAGTATGTGGCTATTTCTCCACTGGTGGGTTATGTTCATTAAATTTATCCCTGTTAATACAAAAAAAAACACAATACTATAATGTCACTAATAAATTCTCAAATTTGTATAGTGAATTAATGGTGTATGTTACAATTATGACTTTGTAAAGCTAGCTAATTTGTGTAGAATATATATTTTTACTTGCACTATAGCATTCTCTATCTTGCTGATTTAAGGAAATGGGATAGGTCATACTGCTCAGTCACAACATATGAAAGGGGAATTTGATGTCAATACCTCAATGTTGTTTGATGATAATCACAATAAAACTCCAGGTTTTTCATCGAAGAGAAAAAAAGGACACATATTGATCAAACACAAGAAATGAATGAGGAAGTTATTTCTGACATAACTATCATGCCATCTTCAAACCATAGTAAAATCAATGTTTCATCCACAAGAATTGAGGTAAGGAAACTCAGTGAAACAGGATATTTATATGGAGAAGTTATTGTTGATATGTCAATGCTGGAGGATATGACTCACAACAAAATGGTTGTTCTATCCTCAATAAATGGTAACATAGTAGAGTGGTGGACAAAAAGAAATTCAAGGTGTAGTAGTTGATGTCCAAAACATGGAAGCTGAGAATCATATAAAAATTGGTGTCATTATAATAACGACAATACAAGCAAAATAGAAAAAGGCCCTAGATGATTGGAATGCAACATTGTATGCAAAACCGTGAAATGAACTTATGATGCAATAAGAATTTCTAGTAATATTTCCATATTTCCATATTGAAAATTTATTCTATTGTGGTATCATTTACGTTACAAGTGGTTCCATTTATGTTACAATTTTTTTTATAGGAAAAAAAATATCAATCACAACAATTGCACCACACACACACACACACACACACATGCGATTACATAAACAAAATATATACACAATGCTATTCTAGAATTGTAGGCTTCTTGGGAGGTTTATGCGAGCCCTCCTCTTCAGAAGAAGAAACTTGGGTGTAGTCTCTATTTCCTTTTGTAGAATCTTGTAGTTATTTAGAAGCTTCATTAGAAACTTATTGTAATTTTTCTTCTAGGTCCTTCACTTTCTTTACATAATTTTTCAAATTGGTTTGCAATCTACTTTTATCATCTTTATACTTCTTCAATGAATCCACATTATTCTTATACTTGTACACATGTTCCTTTTCCTTTTGTTTAAGAACATTCTTCGTAGATTCCATCTCAACTTGAATTTCATCCAAACTCCTATTGATATTATGTACCTCCTCCGTAATTTTTTGTGCCCTTGAATCGTTTTCATCTGGAATATACAAAAGTGATACTACTTGAACAATGGATTTTTGTTTCAAAGTGGCAATTTGGGATTTCAATTTTTCTATCTCACTATCACACCCCAAATGTGGTACTTTTCTCATTCAAATAGTTTCCGTCATGGCTCTATAATAATGGATTCCTTATTCTTCTTTTTTGTAAGTTAGTAACCAAGGGGATTTGAACTTTAGACCATCCATTTACAACTTCTCATCTCATTTACTCATTACCCACTGCTCTACCCACTATGGGATATAATGGGTTCCTTCTTAGCTATCTTCTTCTTCAATGATTCATGTATTGTTGATGGAGAAAAATACCACCTCCAACATTCATTGATGCAAGAAATACCTGCAACCTCTTCTCCCATATTTTTAAATACATCTCGTACTAATTTAAGGACTCTTGGAATATAGAATTATTTTAATTTTTATCCATAAACAAACCATTACTATTACCTTTATCATCTTAAATGTTAATTTCTTCTTCCTCCTAGTTTTCTTTACCCTTTCCATGTTTTCTATTGTCATATTCTTTTTCCTTTTAGGTCATTTAGCCTTTACTATTGCATAAATCCTTTCAAGTGTTTTACCTCTCAACTGATCATTTTTCTTATAAATGATAGCCTTCAGTTTTATCACTTCTTTGAGTTTCTCTTCAAATAGTGATTTACTCTTACCTTTACCAAATTAAATGTTACTTTATTCTTCCTCCAATTTTTGTTTACCCTTACCATGTATTATATTGTCAGATACTTTTCATTTTTTTAATTCCTTTATCCTTGACTGTTGCATAAATTCTTTCAGTTTTTTTACCTCTCAAAAACTCAATTTTATTCTCAATAGTATTTTTTAGTTTTTCCACTCTTTTTTCATAATTTCCAATCCACTCTTTATGTTTAATGTATTCTTATTTCACCATCTCTTTTAAACCGAGCCTTTAAAAAATTAAAAAATTGTTCTTTCTTCTTCAGTTGATGCAAAAGTTCTGCTTCTTGACCAACTTAATTTCATCTTAAATGTTAATTTCTTCTTCCTCCCGGTTTTATTTACCTTTTCCATGTTTTCTATTGTCATATTCTTTTACCTTTTAAGTCATTTAGCCTTTACTATTGCATAAATCCTTTCAAGTGTTTTACCTCTCAACTGATCATTTTTCTTATAAATGATACCCTTCAGTTTTAGCACTTCTTTGAGTTTCTCTTCAAATAGTGATTTACTCTTACCTTTAACAAATTAAATGTTACTTTATTCTTCATCCAAATTTTGTTTACCCTTACCATGTATTATATTGTCAGATACTTTTCATTTTTTAATTCCTTTATCCTTGACTGTTGCAGAAATCCTTTCAGTTTTTTTACCTCTCAAAAACTCAATTTTATTCTCAATAGTATTTTTTAGTTTTTCCACTCTTTTTTAATAATATCCAATCTACTCTTTACGTTTAATGTATTGTTATTTCACCATCTCTTCAAACTGAGCCTTTAAAAAATGAATAAATTGTTATTTCTTCTTTAGTTGATGCAAAAGTTCCGCTTCTTGACCAACTACATTTTTAAATGGAAATATGTTGGTAACCTCGAGCCATTTTTTCATCTCCTCTACAAGTTTCTATATAGTTGCTACATATTTATTCTTTCCATCCCCAAACTTTTCAAGGAGTGTGACAATTTCATTCTTCAAATAAGCTACAATTATGTCTACTTCGAAATACAAACCTTCAATAATGATGTTCTTGTTGATTATGTTTTTTTTTTTTTTTTTGCATTATTAACAATTGATTTCAGAAACCCTACAACATGGATCAAACATCAAGAATCGGGTTATCCTTAACCTTGCACATTTCCAACCAATATGTATAGGAATCCCCCATAGCAACTCATTCTTTGAAATGCACTATTTCATCGAATAGAGAAAAACAAATCTACCATAAAAAAAAAATGTTAGAGTCATTGTATTAGATACAATTCTCCTAAGTGCCAACTTATGATCTATATCTCTATCAAGTTGAGTCTCTAGGGGAGTAGAAAAATCATCACTCGGTTACATATCATTATCTGCAAATGGATGACACTAATTTCCATTTGTATCTCTTTGTAATTCTATCAATGTTGTGATAACATCAACTTCGTCAAGGTTGACTGAAGCAATTCCATTTCCCACATCTTCCATATAGTTATTCAAAGATTGTTCATGTACATTTGAATTTGTAAAAGTAGAAACTCCTTACACATTTTTCTCTAGAGATTGTTGAGGTTTTGTCTCGTTATTTTCCTACATTTTAGGCCTCCTAATTTATGATTTAGAAATTTTTGATTGTATAGAATTAGGTCGATATAAATCAATAATTTTTTGTAGTGTGATAGGGTAACTGAACTTGACCCTCTTCATTTTACTATCCTGCAGTGCAAAGTGAAATTTATTAGCCAATAAATAAGGGAAACATATCGGAATGTATTCAACATAGTGTATGAAAATAGTCCCACATTCACCCATGTAATGTCCCCTTTTAATAAATTTATTAAAATGATTGTTTTTTCATTTTTTTCCCTAATTCAACCTTTGACTAGTTTTGATGTCTAGGTCTCCAAATTGCTCCAAATGCCTCCAAATATTCAGAGGAGGTGTATGAATGATATTATTACTTTCTTATGATGTTCAGGGATTATTTAGGACCATCAAAACACTTCTGAAAACTTCTTTAAACTTCTGGCCAACATAGGAGTTTTCACTAGCAATTTGGGATTCGAATCCCCCCTGGGTAAATGTTGAATATGGATCTCCAAATGCTCCCCAACCCACTCGAGTTTATGAATTGAGGTAGATTATTTATAAGGTAAAATATTAAGGTATCATGTGAATCATTATTCAATTTTTAAAGTCTATTATAACCATCTCCCAAACAGCTACAAAATCACTAGTTCGACCTTGGGGGGAATGGCATTAAATCTTCTCCAAATGCAATAAAACTTAGCAAGATGGCTCCAAATGCTTAAGTAATGAACATGAAACTTGTTCTAAAAATTAATTACAATCCATTCAACATAAATACATTAGAGAAACACTCCTCCATTTGAATCCATCAACATTACATTGGTATACATCAATATAGTGGGGAAATGGTAATTGTTTGCTCATTAATAATCAATTTTACATACATCCACTTGAAATATTGACTTGGTAAAGTTCTGAACATGAAGAAAAAAGTATATTCATCTTAATACAAAATAAATGGGGCATTAGAAGATCCCCCAAAGAGTACAATATCTCACCAAAAGCGCAATCCCTCAAGGAGAGAGAATATGCAATGAAAACTGGAAATGGTTGAAGGAGTGAGATGCACTAGAAGAAACCATGAGCTTCTCTGTAACTTAAACCTACAAATAAATACTCCATTAAATATCCATGAAAGGTCTGAATGGCCTTTCCACACACAAACTAGGATGGGAATCTTTCACCTTCGAAATTGGCTAGGGTAAGAAGACTAGTAGTATTCCATTAGCTCTCTCTCTTCACAAATGAAAATTCTCAAAATGATTAAAAGCCCTTCTCTTGGTTGATGCTTGTATTTTATAAACATCCTTATCCTTCTAAGTTTCCCAATACATCCATAACTCCAAGCTAATTTGAATTAGGGTGAGAGCTCAAGATGTGCCATGTGTCCTCCCTTTCCAAACCTTCCACCTTTCACCAATTCGAATAGGAATACATTGAGCTTCCACAACTCCCATGATCGCCTTCTTGGATGCTATATTTAGGCCTGACATGCCATAATGGTCATATTTCAGCAATCAGATCTGCAATTTTTCATAAGTGTCATACCATCTTCATCATTATTGTCATATAGGTTAGGGAAACTAGTCCAAGTGTCCAATAACTCCTCATTTGACTCTTCCTTGTCCTTAGGAGTTACACTTCAATACAAATTCAACATATGATGTATATGGCCAAGTGTATGAGCCTCCTAACTCATCCCAAGAACATTAGTCTTCCCATGGATTTGAAATTGCAAGAGGATGATGCCATGTGGCACATAATTATACCTTGTGTGGGCCCCACAACCTCCATGTGTCTTCATGATTAATTGCAACTTGGATTTTCTCTTTCATTTATTTAATTAGCTCCTTTATTAATTTTCTATTGCATTCTAATTTCTAAACATCATTTAATAGCTTCCTTATTGCAAATCCCAATGCCTCCATCCAACCTAGGGAACTAGTAGGATTGATGGAATTTTCCTGTTATGACCTTAATTGAATGGGGACATTACAGTCCTCCCCACCCAAGATTGCTTGTCCTCGAGCAATTTCAAGTTTGGATGATGCAAAATATTCTCCTCTTTCCATGTATAATCTTCACTTGGTAGATCCTTCCATTGTACTAAGTATTCTTTGATAGTTCTGCTCCTCAATATCCTTTCCTTTGTCTTCAAAATCTTTTCCAGAACAAGTATGAGTTGAACTTCATCATCCAAAGGAGGAAGTATTTATGAAGTGACAATTTGCTGAATAAGAGATTTCTTGAGACAAGAAACATGAAATACATTGTGGATTTTACTTCCTTCTAGAAGTTCTATTTCATATGCTACCTCCCCAATCTTTCGAACAACCTTGTGTGGGCCATAGTATCTTGGTTTTAGATTTTCTGCTCCATTCTTTTTGAGAGATGTTTGTTTATATGGATGAAACCTCAAATATACTAAACCATTAATCTGAAAGGTTATTTCTTCTCTATGTTTATCTACATTTGTTTTTGATAATTTTGGGCAACCTGCAAATTGTCTTTCAAAAGCTTTAAAATTTCTTGGCTCTCTTCCACCCAATCTTTAGCTTGTGGGGCTCTACTATCACCAAAGTTAAGTGCATCATAACCATATAATTCTTTGAAAGGAGAAATCCCTATTGACATATGAAAAGTGGTGTTGTAGCAAAACTCACCCAAGTGTAGCCATTTTACCCATGCTTTTTGCTGCTCTCCCACATAGTTTCTTAGGTGCCCTTCCAACAATTGATTCACCCTCTCTATTTGTCCATCATTTTGTGTATTATAGCTTGTACTTGGAGTCAACTGAGTTCCCACCAATCTAAAAAGTTCTTTCCAAAAAGCACCCATGAATCTACTATCTTTATCACTTATAATGCTCTTGGGGAGCCACTTGTGCAGCACTAAAAAATGATGTAACAACAAAGAAATGAGCATATTTTTTCAATCTATCCACTACCACATATATTCAATTCTTACACAAATATTTAGGCAAACCAATGATGAAGTCCATTGAGATATTGTCCCATTTTTGCTCCGGAATGGGCAATGGCTGCAATAAGCCAGCTAGGCATGTAAGTTTTGATTTGTTTTGCTGACATACATTACATTCATTCACATATTTCTAAACAGCTTCCTTCAGACCCTTCCAAAAAAACATTTTCCTTAATTGCCTATAAGTTTTGAAGATCCCCGGATGGCCAACTAGTGGAGAGTCATGTGCTTCTTGCAAAATTTTGTACTTGAGTTTTGAATCTTGAACCAAATAAATTATGCCCTTATAATATATCATCCCATTCAAAATCCTGTAGTTATCATCCCCTTTGATTCCATTTAATACATTAGAAGCAAATTTATCTTTGGCATATTCAACTATTAGCATGTTTTTCCAATCCTTGGCAATGTCCATGAGAGAAAAATAAGGTCTTCTAGATAATGCATCTGCTACAATGTTATTATTTCCTTTCACATATTCAATATCAAAATCATAATCTTGAATCTTGCTTACCCACTTTTGTTTCCTTTCATGTAGATCCTTTTGGGTAAGGAAGTGACTTAGACTATTGTGGTTAGTTTTCACCACAAAATTGTTTCCCACCAAGTATTGTCAAAACTTGGCCAATGAATGCATGATGGCCCACATTTCTTTGTCATAGATGGAGTAAATATTTTCATGAGGCTGCAAATTTATACTCTCAAAGGCTATAGGGTCTTGGCCTTGCTTTAGGACAACCCCTATTCCTCCACCTGAAGCATCACATTTAACAACAAAAGGCTTAGAAAAATCTAATAATGCAAGTATGGGACAACTACTCATTACCTCTTTCATTTTTTGGAAGGCCTTTCCATCCTCTTAATCCCACTTGAAAGAATCCTTCTTAGTTAAACCAGTTAGTGGAGAAGTCAATTTGGAGAACCCTTTCACAAACGTTTTATAATAGGTGCATATTCCAATGAATCCTCTTAATTCTAGGACGTTCTTTGGTGATGGCCATTGTGTCATGTCCCAAATTTGGAATTGGGTCACAATGGCCTAATCACATTAGCCATATTCATTAGAGTTTGTAAAATTGATGTTAAGGGTCAAATAATTGCCAAGGAGGAAAATTACTAGTTTCCTAGGTTTGGGGTGGAAGCTTTGGGATTTGGAATAAGGGGGATAATAAATGATGTTTAGACATTAGAAGGGTTGAAGTATTTAATAAATAGAGTGAATAAAGAAATTCAAGAGAAATCCTAGGTGACAAATGGTTTTGAAGACATATGGAGGATGTGGGACCCACACTAGCTTGCTTTTTCATAATACATGGTATCTCTCTTTTGAAAATTTGAATTAATGGGAATGTGAACACTCTTGGGTGAGTTGGTAATTCATAACACATGTAATTGATAATATTAGGTCGAATTGGGAAGGATTGGTAACCTCCATGGAAGATAAAGAGTCAAAGTGGAAGTTTGTGGACACATGGGCTAGATTCCCTAGGCCCTATGACACCAATGATGGAGCATCTATGACAACTATGACAAATTGCAGACCTGACCTCTGACATTTGACCACTATGACATGTCAGCCGCAAAAATAGGCTCAAGGAAGGTGAATTTGGGAGTTGGAGACGCCAAAGAGACTCAAAATCGAATTTGGGAGAAGATGGAAGGTTGGAACTAGGAGACAAGTGGCAAATGTGGAATATTTCCTAAATGGAAATCTATTGAATCTATTGAGAGGATTTCGACACTTATAAGGATAATGTTGGTTATAAAATGTATAAATGAAGTATGAGAATAGCTTTTGATCATTTGTAGAATTTGCAACTGCATTTGTGAAGAGGGAGAGCTAGTGGATGACTAGTTTCTTGCCTTAGCCAATTTCGAGGGTGAAAGATTCCCATCCAAGTTGGTAATTAGAAAGGCCATTCCGACCTTTCATTTGGAGCTTTAATGGAGTATTTATTTGCAGGTGTAAGATACAGGGCAGCTCATGGTTTCTTTTATTGCAGCTCACTCCTTCAACCATTTCCAGTTTTGATGGCATATTCTTGATCCTTGAGGGAGGGCATTTTTGGTGAGCTATTGTACTCTTTGGGGAAGATTTTAATGCCCCATTTCTTTTGTAATATGAATTAAATACTCTTTTCCTCATCTCCAAAAAGTTTCAGGTCGAAATTCCAAGTAGAAATGTATAAATCTCATTTTCAATGGAAGAACAATGCCATTTCCCCACTACCTTGTTGTGAGCCAATGTATTGATGATGATTTCGAATTAATGGATGATTCTCTGATATATTTGTGATCAATATACTGCCATGGATGTATTCTAAAATTTTTATGTACTCTACTTGAGCATTTGAAGCATTTTTACTCAGTTTAGTTGTATTGGGAGGTGAAATAATGCCATTCCCCCAAGGGTCGAATTGGGGATTTTTACAGTTGAATGGGAGAGGGTGAGAACAGTTGTAATAATCCATTAATGGTGCATATGATACTTTAATAAAATACTTAACACATTACATACCTCTGTTCATAAATTTGAGTGGGTTTGGAGGCATTTGGGAAGCCATTTTCAGTACTTACCCCATGGGGATTTGAACCCCAAATTACTAGTAAAATTGCATAATTGGTCCAGAATATTAAGAGATTTGTAGAGGTCTTTTGGTGGACATATGTAATCCATAAACATCATATTCAATTTCTAATATAATTCATACATCTTCCTTGAAGATTTGAAGGAATTTGGAGTCAATTTGAGACCTAGAGACCAATACTAGTCAAAGGAAAATCACTAGTAAAGTTACCTACATTGATCAGAATTGAAAGAGGATTTTCAGAAGTATTTTTAAGGTCCAAAGGCATCCTTGAAACACATATTTATGTTTTAATATCATTCATATACATTCTCAGAATATTTGGGATCATTTGGGGCAAATTTGGGACGTAGAGATCAAAATTAGTCAAAGGTCGAACTAGGGAAAAAAAGTGAAAAATTACAATTTTAATAAAATTCCTAATAAGGGACATTACAGTGGTACCAGAGCATGGTCCTTGCACCTGTGTATTAGGTACATACGTTCAAGAATAATTGGCATCCATGTCTTACTATTATGATGAATCCTATGAGTACAATTCTTATGAGGAATATGCAGATGCTTATGAGCAATATGAAGCAGAATGTGAATGGTATGAGGAAGAGGTGCCATCATGCAACACTTCTTACAATTTCAAGAGAAATGAAGATTATTCTTATGACTTTAAATCTGATGAATATGAGTGTTTCACACCAACCAACAATAATTCTATGAGTGAGTTCCAAAGATGGAGAGCAAAATATAAAACTTTGCCCCAACAATATCAAAAATATCAAGAATATCTTGCTTTTAGCAAAAATACACAAAATTCCATGTCTTTTGAGTACTATGCTGAACATGTTTTTGAAAATAGGCCCAAAAATGAAGATGTGGAGTTAGTTAAGAAAGGTTTATGCCCTTCTTGTAAAAACCCTTGGAGCAGGTATCATATATGTGTGCATGAAATGATGTCCTTCTTGAGGAGAGCTTTTGAGATTTATTCAAGAAGAGATTTCAAATATATTGATCCTAAGGAAAACAAGGGGAAAAATGCATCAGCTTGCTTTAAGGAGCAAAAGGAAGAGACATCACAAGAGCATGAAGAATATTCTATTTAAAATATGGAAGATCATTTCGAGACACCTTCTATCTTAGACATGAACCAAAGAACATCTACTGATGGATGCTTAAACTATAAAGGAGTACCTACTGATGGGTGCTCACACCTCTATGTTGGTGACATAGAGATCACTTTTGAAAGTGTTTCTACAAGTACAAGTTTCATTAAGCATGATAATGAAGACCTTGTAGCAGTTGAAGAAGAACCAACATCAACTTCCTCATCACCACTTGAGCTTCATGAAGTTGGTCCAAGCAAAATTGAAGAAGATGAGGAGGTTCATTTGCAAGAGCCTCATTTTCTTGAAGGGTCCTTAAAGATGAATGAAAATAAGATCCAAGAGTGCCTCAGCATTCTCCATGACACTCAAGCATTGGTGTCAAATTCTTGTTGGAGAGCTACTTCATTGGAGGAAACATCCTTCCTTGAAGACATGAAGAAGATTCAAAGAGCAATGTGCCACATCAAAGGTAATTTCATGTCTTTGCTTTTTGATAGAAACCATTTGTTTGAGATTAATGAATTGTTACATGATGCATACTTGAAGAATAATAAGGATATTCATAAGCTCACAATTCAAAATGAGCAACTTCTTGAAAAGTTGCAAGATACTTGTTTTCCTCCTATTTTTCAGATTGTCAAATGGTAGATTGTTTGGAGGATTCTCATGACATGGTGGACCATGAGAAATGTTGAAATTTGAATGTGCTTAATGTGTTTGAAGATGAACTCGAAGAGATCCAAACACTTGATGTGGTGGAAAAGGAACTTGAATTGTCTCTTGATGAAGCTTATGCAATTTTTAAAGAAGAGCATGATTCCTCTACATGGGAACCAATCTATGACAAAGGTTTCGCACTTTTGAAGGAGCTGCATGATACTAGCCACATGGATCCTTCCCATGATGAAACTTCTGCAGTTTTTGATCAGTTTGGTGAGTTAGTTCATTCTCCTACATCCTACAATTCCATGTTTTGCAGTATTAGTCTCAATGAAGTATGGGTGAAAGGGTTCTTTTTTATGGTGCCACATGAGGAGTATGGAACTCCTAGATTTACCTTTTATGATGACATGGTTGGAGCACATTCTTATTCACATTTGCAACAACATTATTTGTCACTTTATGATAATGCAAATCTACATGGATGCACCTATGATATGCATTTGAGTCACTTGAAGACTTATGTTTTTTCTTGCTCAACATTTGATTCATTTGATGTTGGAGGAACTTCATCCAACACTTGGGAGAATAGATTTATGATTGGAGAACATTTTTGTTGGCAGCCACATACTTTGTTATATTTTTATGATTCTCACATTCATGGATGTATGGGTGAGACTTTTTTGAGTCATTTGAAGTCTCGTTTTTTCTGCTCATTATTTGGTTCATATTTTAGTGGAGATTCTTTATTCACTTCTTGGATGAAAGAATACATGGCTGAATATTTTGATGCAGATCACATCCTTTTGGAGCAGAATTATAGGACATGGGATCCTCACCTATGTCATTGGAGCAGATTTGATTGGTCACTTGAAGCTTGTATGCACTTGGAAAATGGTGGTCTACTTGCTTGGAGGTATAAGCACTTTCATGACTCTTTGATGAAACATATCCTTGATGTACATTTTCATTATGCTGTTATGTACTTTGATGATATATATTTGGTACTCATGATGTTTGGAAGAATGCATACAAGAAAATGGGATCCAGGAATCCTCTTATCTAATGGTGTAGGTTGGAGAGCACTCTTAATTGTTGGGGTGCAAAACAAGCAGCGAGACCCTGGAATAATTTTTGTCTCATTGGTTTCATTTTTTGGGGGGAAGCAAGCAGTATGGGAGATGGATTCCCCACTTAATAAAGTGATTTTAGTCAGAGTAGTGCAACAGCAAGCATGGTGGTTCCTCTCTAAAATATTCATGGAAACTCAAAGACTCAAGGTTTGGCAATTCAAAGGCAACTTCAAATAATTATACAGAAAGCAGGTTCTTCAACACCCATGTTTGAAATTGCTTGAGGACAAGCAATATTGGGAAGGGAGGATTTGTCATGTCCCAAATTTGGAATTGGGTCTCAATGGCCTAATCACATTAGCCATATTCATTAGAGTTTGTAAAATTGATGTTAAGGGTCAAATAATTGTCAAGGAGGAAAATTACTAGTTTCCTAGGTTTGGGGTGGAAGCTTTGGGATTTGGAATAAGGGGGATAATAAATGATGTTTAGACATTAGAATGGTTCAAGTATTTAATAAATAGAGTGAATAAAGAAATTCAAGAGAAATCCTAGGTGACAAATGGTTTTGGAGACATATGGAGGATGTGGGACCCACACTAGCTTGATTTTTCATAATACATGGTATCTCTCTTTTGCAAATTCAAATTAATGGGAATGTGAAGACTCTTGGGTGAGTTGGTAAGTCATAACACATGTCATTGATCATCTTAGGTCGAATTGGGAAGGATTGGTAACCTCCATGGAAGATAAATAGTCAAAGTGGAAGTTTGTGGACACATGGGCTAGATTCCCTAGGCCCTATGACACCAATGATGGAGCATCTATGAAAACTATGACAAATTGCAGACCTGACCTCTGACATCTGACCACTATGACATGTCAGCCCCAAAAATAGGCTCAAGTAAGGCTAATTTGGGAGTTGGAGAAGCCAAAGAGACTCAAAATCAAATTTGGGAGAAGATGGAAGGTTGGAACTAGGAGACAAGTGGCAAATGTGGAATATTTCCTAAATGGAAATCTATTGAATCTATTGAGAGGATTTCGACCCTTAGAAGGATAATGTTGGTTATAAAATGTAGAAATGAAGTATGAGAATGTACTTTGATCATTTGTAGAATTTTCAATTGCATTTGTGAAGAGGGGGAGCTAGTGGATGACTAGTTTCTTGCCTTAACCAATTTCGAGGGTGAAAGATTCCCATCCAAGTTGGTATATGGAAAGGCCATTCAGAACTTTCATTTGGATCTTTAATGGAGTCTTTATTTGCAGGTGTAAGCTATAGGTCAGCTCATGGTTTCTTCTATTGCAGCTCACTCCTTCAACCATTTCCAGTTTTGATGGCATATTCTTGATCCTTGAGGGAGGGCGTTTTTGGTGAGCTATTGTACTCTTTGGGGAAGCTTTTAATGCCCCATTTATTTTTTAATATGAATTAAATACTTTTTTATTCATCTCCAAAAAGTTTCAGGTCGAAATTCCAAGTAGAAATGTATAAATCTCATTTTTAATGGAAGAACAATGCCATTTCCCCACTACCTTGTTGTGAGCCAATGTATTGATGATGATTTCGAATTAATGGATGATTCTCTGATATATTTGTGATAAATATACTACCATGGATGTATTCTAAAAGTTTCATGTACTTTACTTGAGCATTTGAAGCATTTTTACTCAGTTTAGTTGTATTGAGAGGTGAAATAGTGCCATTCCCCCAAGGGTCGAATTGGGGATTTTTGCAGTTGAATGGGAGAGGGTGAGAACAGTTGTAATAATCCATTAATGGTTCATATGATACTTTAATAAAATTATTAACACATTACATACCTCTGTTCATAAATTTGAGTGGGTTTGGAGGCATTTGGGAAGCCATTTTCAGTACTTACCCGATGGGGATTTGAACCCCAAATTACTAGTAAAATTGCATAATTGGTGCAGAATCTTAAGAGAGTTGCAGAGGTATTTTGGTGGAAATATTTCATCCATAAACATCATATTCAAGTTCTAATATCATTCATACACATTCCTTGAATATTTGAAGGAATTTGGAGTCAATTTGAGACCTAGAGACCAATACTGGTCAAAGGAAAATCACTAGTAAAGTTACCTACATTGATCAGAATTGAAAGAGGATTTTCAGAAGTATTTTAAAGGTCCAAAGGCATCCCTGAAACACATATTTATGTTCTAATATCATTAATATACCTTCTCATAAGATTTGGGATCATTTGGGGCAAATTTGGGACCTAGCGATCAAAATTAGTCAAAGGTCGAACTAGGGAAAAAAAGTGAAAAATTGCAATTTTAATAAAATTCCTAATAAGGGACATTACAGTGGTATCATAGCATGGTCCTTGCACCTGTGTATTAGGTACATACATTCAAGAATAATTGGCAGCCATGTCTTACTATTATGATGAATCCTATGAGTACAATTCTTATGAGGAATATGCAGATGCTTATGAGCAATATGAAGCCGAATGTGAATGGTATGAGGAAGAGGTGCCATCATGCAACACTTCTTACAAATTCAAGAGAAATGAAGATTATTCTTATGATTTTAAATCTGATGAATATGAGTGTGTCACACCAACCAAGGATAATTCTATGAGTGAGTTCCAAAGATGGAGAGGAAAATATAAAACCTTGCCCCAACAATATCAAAAATATCAAGAATATCTTGCTTTGAGCAAAAATACACAAAATGCCATGTCTTTTGAGTACTATGCTGAACATGTTTTTGAAAATAGGCTCAAAAATGAAGATGTGGAGTTAGTGAAGAAAGGTTTATGCCCTTCTTGTAAAAACCCTTGGAGCAGGTATCATATATGTGTGCATGAAATGATGTCCTCCTTGAGGAGAGCTTTTGAGATTTATTCAAGAAGATATTCCAAATATATTGATCCTAAGGAAAACAAGGGGAAAAATGCATCAGCTTGCTTTAAGGAACAAAAGGAAGAGACATCACAAGAGCATGAAGAAGATTTGATTGAAAATATGGAAGATCATTTCGAGACACCTTCTAGCTTAGACATGAACGAAAGAGCATCTACTGATGGATGCTTAAACTATGAAGGAGTACCTACTGATGGGTGCTCACACCTCTATGTTGGTGACATAGAGATCACTTTTGAAAGTGTTTCTACAAGTACAAGTTTCATTAAGCATGATAATGAAGACCTTGTAGCAGTTGAAGAAGAACCAAGATCAACTTCCCCATCACCACTTGAGCTTCATGAAGTTGGTCCAAGCAAAATTGAAGAAGATGAGGAGGTTCATTTGCAAGAGACTCATTTTCTTGAAGGGTCCTTAAAGATAAATGAAAATAAGATCCAAGAGTGCCTCAGCATTCTCCATGACACTCAAGCATTGGTGTCAAATTATTATTGGAGAGATACTTCATTGGAGGAAACATCCTTCCTTGAAGACATGGAGAAGATTCAAAGAGCAATGTGCCACATCAAAGGTAATTTCATGTCTTTGATTTTTGATAGAAACCATTTGTTTGAGCTTAATGAATTATTACATGATGCATACTTGAAGAATAATGAGGATACTCATAAGCTCACAATTCAAAATGAGCAACTTCTTGAAAAGTTGCAAGATACTTGTTTTTCCTCCTATTTTTCATATTGTCAAATGGTAGATTGTTTGGAGGATTCTCATGACATGGTGGACCATGAGAAATGTGGAAATTTGAATGTGCTTAATGTGTTTGAAGATGAACCTGAAGATATTCAAACACTTGATGTCGTGGAAGAGGAACTTGAATTGTCTCTTGATGAAGCTTATGCAATTTTTAAAGAAGAGCATGATTCCTCTACATGGGAACCAATCTATGACAAAGGTTTCCCACTTTTGAAGGAGCTGCATGATACTAGCCACATGGATTCTTCCCATGATGAAACTTTTGCACTTTTTGATCATTTTGGTGAGTTAGTTCATTCTCCTACATCCTACAATTCCATGTTTTGCAGTATTAGTCGCAATGAAGTATAGGTGAAAGAGTTCTTTTTTATGGTGCCACATGAGGAGTATGGAACTCCTAGATTTACCTTTTATGATGACATGGTTGGAGCACATTCTTATTCACATTTGCAACAACATTATTTGTCACTTTATGATGATGCAAATCTACATGGATGCACCTATGAGATGCATTTGAGTCACGTGAAGACTCATGGTTTTTCTTGCTCAACATTTGATTCATTTGATGTTGGAGGAACTTCATCCAACACTTGGGAGAATAGATTTATGATTGGAGAACATTTTTGTTGGCAGCCACATACTTTGTTATATTTTTATGATTCTCACATTCATGGATGTATGGGTGAGACTTCTTTGAGTCATTTGAAGTCTCCTTGTTTTTTCTGCTCATTATTTGGTTCAGATTTTAGTGGAGATTCTTTATTCACTTCTTGGATGAAAGAATACATGGCTGAATATTTTGATGCATATCACATCCTTTTGGAGCAACATTATAGGACATGGGATCCTCACCTATGTCATTGGAGCAGATTTGATTGGTAACTTGAAGCTTGTATGCACTTGGAAAATGGTGGTCTACTTGCTTGGAGGTATAAGCACTTTCATGACTCTTTGATGAAGCATATCCTTGATGTACATTTTCATTATGATGTTATGTACTTTGATGAAATATATTTGGTACTCATGATGTTTGGAAGAATGCATACAAGAAAATGGGATCCGGGAATCCTCTTATCTAATGGTGTAGGTTGGAGAGCACTCTTAGTTGTTGGGGTGCAATACAAGCAATGGGACCCTGGAATAAATTTTGTCTCATTTGTTTCATTTTTTTGGGAGAAGCAAACAGTATGGGAGATGGATTCCCCACTTAATAAAGTGATTTTAATCAGATTAGTGCAGCAGCAAGCATGGTGGTTCCTCTCTAAAATATTCATGGAAACTCAAAGACTCAAGGTTTGGGAATTCAATGGCAACTTCAAAGAATTATACAGAAAGCAGGTTCTTCAACACCCATGTTTGAAATTGCTTGAGGACAAGCTATATTGGGAAGGGAGGATTTGTCATGTCCCAAATTTGGAATTGGGTCATAATGGCCTAATCACATTAGCCATATTCATTAGAGTTTGTAAAATTGATGTTAAGGGTCAAATAGTTGCCAAGGAGGAAAATTACTAGTTTCCTAGGTTTGGGGTGGAAGCTTTGGGATTTGGAATAAGGGGGATAATAAATGATGTTTAGACATTAGAAGGGTTCAAGTATTTAATAAATAGAGTGAATAAAGAAATTCAATAGAAATCCTAGGTGACAAATGGTTTTGGAGACATATGGAGGATGTGGGACCCACACTAGCTTGATTTTTCATAATACATGGTATCTCTCTTTTGCAAATTCTAATTAATGGGAATGTGAACACTCTTGGGTGAGTTGGTAAGTCATAACACATGTCATTGATAATCTTAGGTCGAATTGGGAAGGATTGGTAACCTCCATAGAAGATAAAGAGTCAAAGTGGAAGTTTGTGGACACTTGGGCTAGATTCCCTAGCCCCTATGACACCAATGATGGAGCATCTATGACAACTATGAAAAATTGCAGACCTGACCTCTGACATCTTACCACTATGACATGTCAACCCCAAACATAGGCTCAAGGAAGGCGAATTTGGGATTTGGAGAAGCCAAAGAGACTCAAAATCGAATTTGGGAGAAGATGGAAGGTTGGAACTAGGAGACAAGTGGCAAATGTGGAATATTTCCTAAATGGAAATCTATTGAATATATTGAGAGGATTTCGACCCTTAGAAGGATAATGTTGGTTATAAAATGTAGAAATGAAGTATGATAATGGCTTTTGATCATTTGTATAATTTGCAATTGCATTTGTGAAGAGGGAGAGCTAGTGGATGACTAGTTTCTTGCCTTAGCCAATTTCGAGGGTGAAAGATTCCCATCCAAGTTGGTAATTGGAAAGGCCATTCAGACCTTTCATTTGGAGCTTTAATGGAGTCTTTATTTGCAGGTGTAAGCTACAGGGCAGCTCATGTTTTCTTCTATTGCAGCTCACTCCTTCAACCATTTCCAGTTTTGATGGCATATTCTTGATCCTTGAGGGAAGGCGTTTTTGGTGAGCTATTGTACTCTTTGGGGAAGCCTTTAATGCCCCATTTATTTTTTAATATGAATTAAATACTCTTTTCTTCATCTCCAAAAAGTTTCAGGTCGAAATTCCAAGTAGAAATGTATAAATCTCATTTTTAATGGAAGAACAATGCCATTTCCCCACTACCTTGTTGTGAGCCAATGTATTGATGATGATTTCGAATTAATGGATGATTCTCTGATATATTTGTGATAAATATACTACCATGGATGTATTATAAAATTTTCATGTACTCTACTTGATCATTTGAAGCATTTTTACTCAGTTTAGTTGTATTAGGAGGTGAAATAGTGCCATTCCCCCAAGGGTTGAATTGGGGATTTTTGCAGTTGAATGGGAGAGGGTGAGACGAGTTGTAATAATCCATTAATGGTACATATTATACTTTAATAAAATACTTAACACATTACATACCTTTGTTCATAAATTTGACTGGGTTTGGAGGCATTTGGGAAGCCATTTTCAGTACTTACCCCATGGGGATTTGAACCCCAAATTACTAGTAAAATTGCATAATTGGTCCAGAATCTTAAGAGAGTTGCAGAGGTATTTTGGTGGAAATATGTCATCCATAAAAATAATATTCAAGTTCTAATATCATTCATACACCTTCCTTGAATATTTGAAGGAATTTGGAGTCAATTTGAGACCTAGAGACCAATACTAGTCAAAGGAAAATCACTAGTAAAGTTACCTACATTGATCAGAATTGAAAGAGGATTTTCAGAAGTATTTTAAAGGTCCAAAGGAATCCCTGAGACACATATTTATGTTCTAATATCATTCATATACCTTCTCAGAATATTTGGGATCATTTGGGGCAAATTTGGGACCTAGAGATCAAAATTAGTCAAAGGTCAAACTAGGGAAAAAAAGTGGAAAATTGCAATTTTAATAAAATTCCTAATAAGGGACATTACAGTGGTATCAGAGCATGGTCCTTGCACCTGTGTATTAGGTACATACATTCAAGAATAATTGGCAGCCATGTCTTACTATTATGATGAATCTTATGAGTACAATTCTTATGAGGAATATGTAGATGCTTATGAGCAATATGAAGCAGAATGTGAATGGTATGAGGAAGAGGTGCCATCATTCAACACTTCTTACAAATTCAAGAGAAATGAAGATTATTCTTATGACTTTAAATCTTATGAATATGAGTGTGTCACACCAGCCAAGGATAATTCTATGAGTGAGTTCCAAAGATGGAGAGCAAAATATAAAACTTTGCCCCAACAATATCAAAAATATCAAGAATATCTTGCTTTTAGCAAAAATACACAAAATGCCATGTCTTTTGAGTACTATGCTGAACATGTTTTTGAAAATAGGCCCAAAAATGAATATGTGGAGTTAGTGAAGAAAGGTTTATGCCCTTCTTTTAAAAACCCTTGGAGCAGGTATCATATATGTGTGCATGAAATGATGTCCTCCTTGAGGAGAGCTTTTGAGATTTATTCAAGAAGAGATTCCAAATATATTGATCCTAAGGAAAAAAAGGGGAAATATGCATCAGCTTGCTTTAAGGAGCGAAAGAAAGAGACATCACAAGAGCATGAAGAAGATTCTATTGAAAATATGGAAGATCATTTCGAGACACCTTCTAGCTTAGACATGAACGAAAGAGCATCTACTGATGGATGCTTAAACTATGAAGGAGTACCTACTGATGGGTGCTCACACCTCTATGTTGGTGACATAGAGATCACTTTTGAAAGTGTTTCTACAAGTACAAGTTTCATTAAGCATGATAATGAAGACCTTGTAGCAGTTGAAGAAGAACCAAAATCAACTTCCCCATCACCACTTGAGCTTCATGAAGTTGGTCCAAACAAAATTGAAGAAGATGAGGAGGTTCATTTGCAAGAGCCTCATTTTCTTGAAGGGTCCTTAAAGATGAATGAAAATAAGATCCAAGAGTCCCTCAGCATTCTCCATGACACTCAAGCATTGGTGTCAAATTCTTATTGGAGAGCCACTTCATTGGAGGAAACATCCTTCCTTGAAGACATGGAGAAGATTCAAAGAGCAATGTGCCACATCAAAGGTAATTTCATGTCTTTGCTTTTTGATAGAAACCATTTGTTTGAGCTTAATGAATTGTTACATGATGCATACTTGAAGAATAATGAGGATACTCATAAGCTTACAATTCAAAATGAGCAACTTCTTGAAAAGTTGCAAGATACTTGTTTTTCCTCCTATTTTTCAGATTGTCAAATGGTAGATTGTTTGGAGGATTCTCATGACATAGTGGACCATGAGAAATGTGGAAATTTGAATGTGCTTAATGTGTTTGAAGATGAACTTGAAGAGATCCAAACACTTGATGTGGTGGAAGAAGAACTTGAATTGTCTCTTGATGAAGCTTATGCAATTTTTAAAGAAGAGCATGATTCCTCTACATGGGAACCAATCTATGACAAAGGTTTCCCACTTTTGAAGGAGCTGCATGATACTAGCCACATGGATCCTTCCCATGATGAAACTTCTGCACTTTTTGATCATTTTGGTGAGTTAGTTCATTCTCCTACATCCTACAATTCCATGTTTTGCAATATTAGTCTCAATGAAGTATGGGTGAAAGGGTTCTTTTTTATGGTGCCACATGAGGAGTATGGAACTCCTAGATTTACCTTTTATGATGACATGATTGGAGCACATTCTTATTCACATTTGCAACAATATTATTTGTCACTTTATGATGATGCAAATCTACATGGATGCACCTATGATATGCATTTGAGTCACTTGAAGACTCATGGTTTTTCTTGCTCAACATTTGATTCATTTTATGTTGGAGGAACTTCATCCAACACTTGGGAGAATAGATTTATGATTGGAGAACATTTTTGTTGGCAGCCACATACTTTGTTATATTTTTATGATTCTCACATTCATGGATGTATGGTTGAGACTTCTTTGAGTCATTTGAAGTCTCCTTGTTTTTTCTGCTCATTATTTGGTTCATATTTTAGTGGAGATTCTTTATTCACTTCTTGGATGAAAGAATACATGGCTGAATAGTTTGATGCATATCACATCCTTTTGGAGCAACATTATAGGACATGGGATCCTCACCTATGTCATTGGAGCAGATTTGATTGGTCACTTGAAGCTTGTATGCCCTTGGAAAATTGTGGTCTACTTGCTTGGAGGTATAAGCACTTTCATGACTCTTTGATGAAGCATATCCTTGATGTACATTTTCATTATGATGTTATGTACTTTGATGATATATATTTGGTACTCATGATTTTTGAAAGAATGCATACAAGAAATTGGGATCCAGGAATCCTCTTATCTAATGGTGTAGGTTGGAGAGCACTCTTAATTATTGGGGTGCAATACAAGCAATGGGACCCTGAAATAATTTTTGTCTCATTGGTTTCATTTTTGGGGGGGAAGCATGCAGTATGGGAGATGGATTCCCCACTTAATAAAGTGATTTTAATCAGAGTAGTGCAGCAACAAGCATGGTGGTTCCTCTCTAAAATATTCATGGAAACTCAAAGACTCAAGGTTTGGGAATTCAATGGCAACTTCAAAGAATTATACAGAAAGCAGGTTCTTCAACACCCATGTTTGAAATTGCTTGAGGACAAGCAATATTGGGAAGGGAGGATTTGTCATGTCCCAAATTTGGAATTGGGTCACAATGGCCTAATCACATTAGCCATATTCATTAGAGTTTGTAAAATTTATGTTAAGGGTCAAATAATTGCCAAGGAGGAAAATTACTAGTTTCCTAGGTTTGGGGTGGAAGCTTTGGGATTTGGAATAAGTGGGATAATAAATGATGTTTAGACATTAGAAGGGTTGAAGTATTTAATAAATAGAGTGAATAAAGAAATTCAAGAGAAATCCTAGGTGACAAATGGTTTTGGAGACATATGGAGGATGTGGGACCCACACTAGCTTGATTTTTCATAATACATGGTATCTCTCTTTTGCAAATTTGAATTAATGGGAATGTGAACACTCTTGGGTGAGTTGGTAAGTCATAAAACATGTCATTGATCATCATAGGTTGAATTTGGAAGGATTCTTAAGCTCCATGGAAGATAAAGAGTCAAAGTGGAAGTTTGTGGACACTTGGGCTAGATTCCCTAGCCCCTATGACACCAATGATGGAGCATCTATGACAACTATGAAAAATTGCAGACCTGAACTCTGACATCTGACCACTATGACATGTCAGCTCCAAAAATAGGCTCAAGGAAGGCGAATTTGGGAGTTGGAGAAGCCAAAGAGACCCAAAATCGAATTTGGGAGAAGATGGAAGGTTGGAACTAGGAGACAAGTGGCAAATGTGGAATATTTCCTAAATGAAAATCTATTGAATCTATTGAGAGGATTTCGACCCTTAGAAGGATAATGTTGGTTATAAAATGTAGAAATGAAGTATGAGAATGGCTTTCGATCATTTGTAGAATTTGCAATTGCATTTGTGAAGAGGGAGAGCCAGTGGATGACTAATTTCTTGCCTTAGCCAATTTCGAGGGTGAAAGATTCCCATCCAAGTTGGTAATTGGAAAGGCCATTTAGACCTTTCATTTGGAGATTTAATGGATTATTTATTTTCAAGTGTAAGCTTCAGGGAAGCTCATGGTTTCTTCTATTGCAGCTCACTCCTTCAACCATTTCCAGTTTTGATGGCATATTCTTGATCCTTGAGGGAGGGCATTTTTGGTGAGATATTGTACTCTTTGGGGAAGCTTTTAATGCCCCATTTCTTTTTTAATATAAATTAAATAGTCTGTTATTCATCTCCAAAAAGTTTCATGTCGAAATTCCATGTAGAAATGTATAAATCTCATTTTTAATGGAAGAACAATGCCATTTCCCCGCTACTTTGTTGTGAGCCAATGTATTGATGATGATTTCGAATTAATGGATGATTCTCTGATATATTTGTGATCAATATACTACCATGGATGTATTATAAAATTTTCATGTACTCTACTTGAGCATTTGAAGCATTTTTACTCAGTTTAGTTGTATTGGGAGATGAAATAGTGCCATTCCCCCAATGGTCGAATTGGGGATTTTTGCAGTTGAATGGGAGAGGGTGATAACAGTTGTAATAATCCATTAATGGTGCATATGATACTTTAATAAAATACTTAACACATTACATACCTCTGTTCATAAATTTGAGTGGGTTTGGAGGCATTTGGGAAGCCATTTTCAGTACTTACCCCATGGGGATTTGAACCCCAAATTACTAGTAAAATTGCATAATTGGTCCAGAATATTAAGAGAGTTGTAGAGGTATTTTGGTGGAAATATGTCATCCATAAAAATCATATTCAAGTTCTAATATAATTCATTCACATTCCTTGAATATTTGAAGGAATTTGGAGTCAATTTGAGACCTAGAGACCAATACTAGTCAAAGGAAAATTACTAGTAAAGTTACCTACATTGATCAGAATTGAAAGAGAATTTTCAGAAGTATTTCAAAGGTCCAAAGGAATCCTTGAAACACATATTTATTTTCTAATATCATTCATATACCTTCTCAGAATATTTGGGATCATTTGGGGCAAATTTGGGACGTAGAGATCAAAATTAGTCAAAGGTCGAACTAGGGAAAAAAGGTGGAAAATTGCAATTTTAATAAAATTCCTAATAAGGGACATTACAAATTCTAAGATAGCCCTGATTTTTTCCATGCTTACTTTCACTCCTTCTTTCCCAATAATGTTCCCAAGATACAATAGTTCCTTCATCGCAAATTCACATTTAGACATCTTAGCAAACAAGGACTGTTCTTGCAAAGTCTTCAACACAATCTCTGAATGATGCAAATGCTCTTCCCAAGTTTTAATGTAAATGAGAATGTTATCAAAGAATACCAAAACAAACTTTCTATTATGCTTGCAAAATATCATATTCATTCATGCTTGAAATGTATTTGGAGCATTAGTTAATTCAAAAGGCATAACAAGAAACTCAAAGTGGCCATAATGACATTTAAAAGCAGTCTTTTGCACATCTTCTTCCTTCATTCGAATTTGATAATATCCTGATATAAGGTCAATTTTGGAAAAATATTTGGCCCCAAATAGCTCATCCATGAGCTCATCAATCCTAGGAATAGGATATCTATTCTTGATTGTCTTATTGTTCAAGGCTCTAAAGTCTATGCACATCCTCAAGGTTCCATCTTTTTTTTTATCAATACTACTGAAGAAGCATAAGGGCTAGAGATTGGTCTAATGAGTCCCAACTCTAGGAGTTCTTGGATTGTTTTTTCAATTTCATATATGAATTTTTTTGGATGTATATATGGTGGTATTTAAATGGGTGAATTACCCTCCTCCAAAACAATGTTGTGCTCAACCCACCTATCAAGTGGTCTACCATGTGGAAGATCTCTAAAAACTTTTTCATACTTTTGCAATAGTTTCTCTATCTCCTTTGGGTGTTCAACAACCTTTATGTTTGGCTTGGGAGATGTGACATGACATTCAACATCCCATTCTATGTATCCATGCCTCAATATAGATCTCATACTATTGGAAGTCACTACTTGATTTGGGTAAGTGTGCCACTCTCTCACAACCCTTAGTATACCTTTCGAATCTTGAATTTTCATCTCAGGAATTTGATAATTTACTATATGCTTCCCTATAGAGTACTGCCATCGCACTCCCAAAACCACATTAGTATCAGCAAAATCAACCACATAAAATCTATCAACAAAAGTATAGTTACATATGGTGACTTGCAGCTTTGGAACCCATGTTTTGCACTACATTGTGTTGTGACCTAGAATGACAACTGTGGAGCCATTGAATGGTTCAATAGGTATATTCATTCTCTCCACCATGTCTGCATCAATGAAGTTATGTGTGGATCCTCCATATACCAAAACTGAATCTCTTTGTCCTAGTACCACACCCTTGCATCGAATAGTGTGATAATGAGGAACTACTGAAATTACTACCATTCTTTTTTTTTTTTTTTCTGGTGAGGGATGATTTTATTCTTGTATTTCTTATTCTTCTATCTCATATGCCTCCTATTGATATGAAATATGTCCTTCTTCATACATACCCCCTTCATACTCATCATTATCAGAAAATGCTTCTATGTATTATTGAGCTTTTCCCTTAGTACATTTATGCCCCGGTGCCCATGGTTGAAAGCACGTGTAGCACAATTTTTTTATTCGAAGTTCTTCCTTGTTTATTATTCTTTTCAAATGAATCTCTTTTCCAAGGCTTCTTATCAAATGCATCTCCTTTCCAATTTCTCTTTTCAAATCTAAAGTTAGGCTTGGGAGGAAATCTTGTTCTAGGAAGAACATTTTGGAGATCTCTAGTCAAGCTCATAACATCTCTTAATGCAGTTGGTTTGTGGGATTTAACTAAACCTTTTAAGGGTTCATTCAAAACTTAATTGAACAGCAATACTAAACTTCCCATAGATATATCATCCACCTTGACTGATAATTTTTTAAAGTCCATCATATAATCAACAAGGGTTCCCACTTGCTTCAATTGGGCTAGTTCTTTGAAAGGTAATTCTGGGTATTTTTGCTTGAATATTTATAATAACCTGTCAAAAAATTCTCCATATGTATTAACCCGATCATGTCCCAAATTTTTCATACCATGGAACCACCATTCATTGGCATCTCCTTCTAAATCCAAAATGGCCATTTTTAATGCATCATCTTCCACCATGGGATTCAGCTGAAAATACACATCTAATTTTTGCACCCAAGTTTTAGCAGAACTTTGAGAGGAACAGTCAAAAGTAGGGAGTGACATTTTACCAATAGCACAATTTAATTCTTTTTTTTGAAACATATTTTTATTCCCTTCCTTCGTTTTGAGTTTGTTTGAGACAGTAAAATATTGGTCAAATGGTAGAGACACTCCACAATCTTCACTCAATTTTTCCCATTCTTTCACCACTTCACCCATTTCCAATTGGATGCTAGTTTCCTCTTTGGGCACAATAAATTTAGCTGTAGTAGGACTTGGTGTGCTATGAAATTCATTAGGTCTATTATGAGATCCCGTGCTTGAGAAAATGTGTCCCCATTGTCTTATTTTCCTCTGAATGTGAACTACTGCTATCTCCTTTACTTCCTAGTTGGCTGGCCAACAATTTGAATCCCTTCATTATCTATTTGGTCATGTTTTCAAATAATGGTTTCATTATATTAGTGAATTCCTACTTGTATTCTGAATTTATTTCCTTCTCATTACCCATAGTTTCCTCAAAATGCACTTTTTTTCATATTTCTTCCTCTTCAACAACAATATCTTCAGTTTCAGTTTCTAAGGGTGGTGGCTTATTTATTTGGCTACTTGTCAAAACCATAAAACCACATTAGATGCCAAGATAATTCTCTGATACCACTTGTAATGTACCCTTTTAATAAATTTTTTAAAATGACAAAATTTTCACTTTTTTCCCTAATTCGACCTTTGACTAGTTTTGATGTCTAGGTCTCCAAATTGCTCCAAATGCCTCCAAATATTCAGAGGAGGTGTATGAATGATATTAGTACTTGATTATGATGTTCAGGGATGATTTAGGAACATCAAAACACTTCTGAAAACTTATTTAAACTTTTGTCCAAGATAGGACTTTTCACTAGCAATTTGGGGTTCGAATCCCCCCAGGGTAAATGCTGAATATGGATCTCCAAATGCTCCCAAACCCACTCGAATTTCTGAAAAAAGGAAGAATATATCTAAGGGACAATATTAAGTTCTCATGTGTATCATTATCCATTTTTTTAAGTCTGTTATAACCCTCTCCCAAATAGCTACAAAATCAGTAGTTCAACCTTGGGGGAAATGGCATTAAATCTTCTCTAAATGCAATAAAATTGAGCAAGATGGCTCCAAATGCTTAAGTACTAAACATGAAACTTGTGATACTCATTAATGAAATTCAATTCAACATAAATACATCAGAGAAACACTCATCCATTCGAATTCATCAACATTACATTGGTATACATCAATATAGTGGGGAAATGGTCATTGTTTGCTCATTAGTAACCAATTTTACATACATCCACTTGAAATATCATCCTGGTAAATTTATAAACATGAATAACAGAGTATATTCATATTAATACAAAATAAATGGGGCATTAGAAGCTCCCCCAAATATTACAATAACTCACCAAAAGTGCAATCCCTCAAGGAGCAAGAATATGCAATGAAAACTGGAAATGGTTGAAGGAGTGAGATGCACTAGAAGAAACCATGATATGCCTTGTATCTTACACCTATGAATAAATAATCCATTAAATCTCCATGGAAGGTATGAATGGCCTTTCCACACACCAACTAGGATGGGAATCTTTCACCCTCGAAATTGGCTAAGGCAAGAAGACTAGTATTCCATTAGCTCTCTCTCTTCACAAATGCAAATTCTCAAAATCATCAAAATCCCTTATCTTGGTTGATCCCTACATTTTATAAACATCCTTATCCTTCTAAGGTTTCAAATCCATCCATAACTCCAAGCTAATTTGAATTAGGGTGAGGGCTCAAGATGTGCCATGTGTCCTCCCTTTCACCAATTCGAATAGGAGTCCATTGAGCTTCCCCAAATATCATGAGTGCCTTCTTCGATTCTATATTTAGGACTGACATGTCATAATGGTCATATGTCAGCAATCGGATCTGCAATTTTTCATAAGTGTCATAGCATCTTCATCATTATTGTCATATAGGTTAGGGAATCTAGTCCAAGTGTCCAATAACTCCTCATTTGACTGTTCCTTCTCCTTAGGAGTTACACTCCATCCAAATTTGACCTATGGTGTATACGGGAAAGTGTATGAGCCTCCTAACTCATCCCAAGAACATTAGGCTTCCCATGGATTCGAAATTACAAGAGGAGGATGCCATGTGGCACAAAAATTCTAGCTTGTGTGGGCCCCACAACCTCCATGTGTCTTCATGATTAATTGCCACTTTGATTTTCTCTTGCATTTATTTAATTATCCCCTTTATTAAATATTTATTCCATTCTAATGTCTAAACATCATTTAATATCTCCCTTATTGCAAATCCCAATGCCTCCATCCAACCTAGGGAACTAGTAGGATTGATGGAATTTTCTTGTTATGACCTTAATTGAATGGGGACATTACAACCTGATATATCCTTCTTGTGGTGATTCATAATGGTCCTAATGACAATTTCAATCAGGGTTTTGTGTAGACATGGGGGAACATCTTACATTTTTAAGTCATTCATAGGAACAAATACCTTTTTCTGACATATTTTTTTGGCCATCTCAATCTTTTCGAATTTTTTTTGGGAGTTTAAGAGTAAACCCCCTCTATGTGGAATTATTTTTTCCTTGAAAACCAAATTGGGCACAAATGAACCCTCTTTCCAAAAATTAGTAAATCCATGGCCTCATCATCATAATTAATAATGGAATCATCTATCTCCTAATTTTGGAAATTGAATTGTCAAAAAACAAATTGATGCACACCTTCTTAGAAGGATATCTAGCATACCCATTGGCCACATTATTATATCATTCAATGAATCAAAAAAATATTGAGTTTATTCATTGTAAACCTATGTTTCAACTCCTGTCATGGTAGAGAATGCCCATGTTTCAACTATTTCCATGGTGCAGGATGCACCTATTTCAATTTAGGACATTGTTGTCTTGGTTATGAGCTGAAATTGTGCACAACAAGCTTATTCACTACAATTACGAATTCCAAAAAATTTGCAATGAACTTGTTTGGTTATGCACGCTAAGGTATGCACACAAATGAGGGGTTTTTAAATTGATTTAATGATATATTGTTTTATGAAGTTAATGTGATTATGAATACCTTTTTCATATTTAAGAAAGAAATTTTTGAACTAAATACTTTTTTATAATGTACTTTACCTATAATACCAACACATATAGTCAATATCAAACATGTCAAATCAAAATATCTGTATTAAATGGATGAGTAATTCCTTACATCGTTTCTTAGGGTTATTTAATTTATTTTGTTGTTATTTCATTTTTGAACTTGGTGAGAAAAGGGGAAAATTAAAAATTGTGCTCGATGCTTAGAATTACACCATATTGAATGATAGAAAAATATGACCAATATATTAAACTAAAAAAATATGAATCACACTTTCCAAAATCATCCACAAGGAAGTCTCCAACATTTAATTCTTGTTCGATGTTCAAAACATAATGCAAACATATCATTCTTGTTCAAAAACCAATTTTACGATATAGGATGAAGATGCAAAAGTGTAGAAGAGAAGAGAAGCAATAACAAGTATTTTTTACTCAAACCAATCACTTTGAATTCATTGCGAGGAATATGCATGTCTTTTATTGTTCATGTGTGTGCATTTTAAAAAATATAGGGAACTTTTGTGGAATCCAATTATTCGGCTTTACACGAAGGTGAGATGGTGGAGTTGGGATCGGGAAGCTTTGCTGCTTACGGAAGGGTCTATTTCTTAGGGTTTTATCCTGGTACAGAAGTGTCTGCGCACAAGGGATCAACCCTTTGTGTGATTGTTTCCTGTGGCCATGGGTCCGCATGGAGGGGGATCCCCCGCTCACTCAGTAGCATCATACTAACCAAAAGAGTGGATCGGCCAAGACAAAACCGTATGACTGCATGGAAGATGGAAATGAAGTATATGGAACCAAAGATCTATTTGGGCCTAAACGCAGGCCTGAGGGTTGTAATCCTATATCTGCAGAGATCCGAGCCCTCTAGATCTGATCTGACAAATTGCGAGAACGAGTATAACATTGGAAGGAGAAGGCCCTAATTGGCAAGTTTATTGGGATATGGCCAAAAGAGAATGATCTCCTCATATGGATTAAAAAAAATGGAACCCTAAATTCCACTATTATTTGTAGTTGGGATCTAAGGGTTTCTTCATGATCATCTTCTTCAATCAAGAAGAGAGGGATCATATATTGGAAGGACGACCATATTTATTTTTCTCAGCTGGGCTATACCTAATACCCTAGAAAGAGAGATTTAACCTAGAAAAAGAGGATATGAGTGTAGCACCAGTCTGGATCCGACTCTACTCACTCCCCTCTAAATACTATGAACCAAAAATATTGAGGGACATAGGAAATACTCTCGGGGAATTTGTGAAAGTCGCGGAATAAACCAAACAACAACGATATGCTTCTTTTTCCCGGATATGCATCTATATGAAACTGTCCCACGAGATATCGTAATCTATAAACCTTGATTGGGAGGATGAGGAATGCATCCAACCCCTAGACTATGAGAATGTAACATTTAGGTGCAAACAATTCCATGAAAATAGTCACTTCAGTAGAAATTGCCCCCATAATTTGTATGCTCCCACCCCTAAAGCTCTATCTGATGGCAGTCATGAAAGAAAGGGTTTCAAACAAGTCAAAAGAAGAAGAAAGCAAGGTAGGAGTACCCCCTCTGAACCAACCACCTGACCACCAACTGCCACCTCCAATAAGTTCAAAACCCTAGAATATTTGGAAGACAACTCGGAGGATTTGGAGAAGTGCCTCAGGAAATAGAAATCTCTGAGGGAGGCAACATCCCTAGCTGAGCCTAAAATTTTAGAAGATAAGAAGGAATAGAATGAAATCATGGAGGAATACCAACTGGATGAGTCCGAAGACATGGACCTTGGAGAACTAGATCTAGCTGAAATTGAGAAAGAATGCAATAAGAAAGGGAAGGGCTATGACAGCTTGAGCTCCTGAAGAAGACCATCTTGAAAACTAGTGCCATAGCCTAGGTGGGAGTTTCCAAGGAACCCTAGAGGATCATCAAAAGGAAGCAGCCGAAAGAAGGGGAAAGGAGAGTAAGAAAAACTAACAAGCAAATAATAACAGAGGTTGGAACTAAACTGATAGAACCAGGTCAATACACGACAATTCAGGCGACCTTATCGGAAGTAAATAAGAATCCCCAATAAGTTAATAACCTAGAATATCCATGGGGTGAATCATCCCTGCAAAATCAAGACCCTGAAAAATAAGTTGAGAAAGGAAAATCCTTTGATAATTTGTTTGCAGGAAACCAAGTGTGGATCTGAAACGATGAAGATGATAGGGAAAATGGTGTGGAAGGGGTGTGATACGATGACTATTGATGCTCATGGAATGGTGGGAGGTATGGCCTTCCTATGGAACCTAGAAGAATTTACTCTCACAAATGTATGGTCTACGAAAGGATTAATCATAGCTAATTTCCAAATATGTAATACATAGACAAAAGGTACTATTACCAATGTTTATGGCCCTAGCATTTACCCACACAAGCACGCTTTCCTAGAATTCCTATCCCGTGCTGCTCGCTGGGTTGTCAAAAAGCCATGGATCATAGAGGGTGATTTCAACTTGATCACATCACTCGAAGAAAAAAAGGGGGGAAAGTGAAGTTTGGGAACAAAAAATGAGGCCTTCAAAAATTTCATTGAGGACAATAACCTGGTCGATGTAGAAACTGAGAATGGTTGGTTCACTTGGAAAAACAAAAGAGGGGGGGACCACTATGTTTCTTCCCATCTAGACATAATATTGGTCATATAATGGATTATCAATGGTGCAGGAGAATTGACTACATTGGTTCTCCCCTCTTCCGACTTTGACCATTGGCTACTTTGCCTGCAATGGGATGGACGGGGGTCGCCAGTCAAGCGACCTTTTCATTTCAAACAATTCTGGATGGAACACAAGGACTTAAAATCATTAGTTACTCAATGGTGGCAGGACTCCCCACCCTTTGAGGGAACCAGGATGTACCAATTTCAACAGAAAATGAAAATCCTTAAATCCAAGATCTGTACTTGGAACAAAGAAGAATTTGGAAACATATTTGAAGAAAGAAAGAGGTTGTTAGAACAAATGGAGGAAATACAACACAAGGGAATGAGCATTGGATATGATGAGGAGCTAAGATGATTAGAATAATCAACCCTTCAATGCCTCAATGATCGTGAGTGTAAGGAGGAAATTGACTGGAAACAAAAATCCAGAAATCAATGGCTTCAGGAAGGCGAGCGCAATACCAAATTCTTCCACAAATCAGTCATCCATAGTAGACAAAAGAACATAATCCATCAATTGAAATCAGAAGACAGATCTTATATAAAAAAAAGGGAGGATATGGAAGAATAATTGGTGGGCTATTTTGATACCATCATGACAAAGGATAGGGATGACCGATCAACGAACTTCTCTAATATCACCCAGAACATCCCCTCTCTAGTTACTCTCGATCAAAATATGCTCATAACCAAACCTATTGAGATGATAGAATTCAAAGAGGCAGTCAATTAAATGGATAATGGAAAAGCTCCGGGCCCTGATGGGTTTACCACCAACATTTCTCACCACTTCTAGGACCTCATAAAGAAGGAAGTCTGGTTAATTGTGGCGGACTCCAGATGAACCAGAACAGTGCTTAAGGAGTTCAATGCTACTTTCTTAACCCTAATTCCTAAAACTAAGGGTGTGTATTCTCCAAGTAAGTTCCAACCTATAGCACTTTGCAATGTTATCTAAAATATCATTATCAAGGTTATGACCAAAAAATTGAAACCCATTCTCCCATGTATGATATCTCTGGAGTAATCGGGTTTTGTGGAGGGGAGATCAATTTTGGATGGAGTGATTTTGGTCCATGAGGTAATTCACTCATTAAATACCGCCAATAAACCGGGAATGCTCCTCAAATTAAACATCTCAAAATATTATGACAAATTAAGTTGGCAATTCATGCGAGAGATGCTAAAATCCTTTGGTTTTTTCCAAGACTGGATTGATTGGACAATGAATCTCACTTGATCCATGTTATTCTCTATTATCCTGAATGGGACCTCCACCAACGCTTTCAACCCTTCCAAAGGTATCCGGCAAGGGGACCCTTTATCTCTTTTCCTTTTTATCCATTGATGGCAGAGGGGTTGGGGAGGACGATCAAAGCAATGACCGAGCATGGGGTGATCAAAGGGCTATTTCTCTAGCCAAAGGATGATACGCAAACTCACCAACAATTTGTCAATGACATTATGCTAATGGGACACCCTTTGGTTCAAGAAGCAATGGCTCTTAAGAAAAGTCTTACTACCTTTGCGAAGGCCTCGGGCCTAGAAGTAAACAGAGAGAAATCTCAAATATTTTTCTTCAACACTTCCAAGATTACTCAAAGAAATATTAACCACATCATTGGATTCCAAGGGAGATCCCATCCATCCAAATATCTTGGGGAGCCTCTTGTTGCTGGAGTCATAATAAAAGTTTCATGGGAGGACCTTTTGGACCGTATCAAAAGAAGACTTTCCAGCCAGACTCTAAGGCCTATTAATATTTCCAGCAGAGTCACCCTACTCAAATCAGTTGTGCAAGCGATGCCTATATATCTCTTTTCGGCCATGGAAGCCCCAAAGTCTTTTCTTAAAGAACTCAGATCTATCTAGAGAAATTTTATCTGGGGAGGATAAGATGATAGATTCAAATGAACCCTGGTCAGCTAGGACAAGGTATGTAAAACTAAATCTAATGGTGGACTTGGGCTGCAAGACCTGGAGAAAAACAACAATGTTCTAGGTGCAAATATTTGGTGGAATTGGGTCTCACACACCTCGAAACGCTGGGAAAAGATGTTGCATGTGAAATACACCCCCAATAATCTGAAGAAAGACCTAATTTGATACAATGAGGAAAAAACAGGCTCATTTATTTGGTAGACTACCTTCCATGGCATAAGTATTATTCAAGACCACAACTTCTGGGAAGTTAGGAGTGGAGACTTAGCAGACTTCTGGGAGGAATCTTGGAAGAAGATGCTGAAATTGGATAACCTTGAAAACATGGCGATTTGTCAAGATAATTGTAGGGAACTGGGTTTGAATAAGGTCATCCAGTACTGGAAACCTGAATTAGAGATTAGGGACTTCAAGGAATGGAAACCACCTGAATGGTGTGCTGAAAGGGTTTTAGAGGAGGATTGGTTGCGGATCCGTGACAATATCCAGAAGAGGTGCATAAAATATCAAAATGGCCCTAATAAATTGCGATGGGGGTGCTCCAAACAAGGAAATTTTAATACCAAAGAAGCCTATGACCTCTGGAATAATAATCGTGAGGATCAATCAGATGAAAATTGGAAACATTTATGGAAAATGAATCACTGACCAAAGGTTGCCACCGTCATATGGCTTGCCACTCACAGAAAAATATTGGCAAGTGAAAATCCCAGAAAACATGCAGTGATAGGCTCTTCATAGTGTACTATGTGCTATTAGACTGAGGAATCCTTAGATCATCTTCTTGAATATTTCCCCTTTGTCTCTTCCTTCTGGGACAAAGGCGCAAAAATATTCAGAAGATCAAATCAAACTAGAGGAAACCCTACCTTGACTATCAGGGAATGGGATCTACTTGTATTCTTGAATCCAATTGTGAATTCCATATGCACCTCCTTCTTGGGGTTCATGATGTTGGAGATTTGGAAAGAACGAAACATAAGGATCTTCCAAGACTCAATCTCCCCACCAAATCAGATATGGTCAAAGATAGAGAGATCCATCCAGGAAACCACCAGAGTCGCTTTGCGGAGTGATAAATATTGGGAAGATAACGAGATGGAGCTTAGAATTCTAATGAAATGGGGTGTGAGCAAAGCTAATTAGGGAGGAAAGTGAAAGGAGACAAAGAATTCCACTCTGAACAACCCATACTATTGGATGTCTTGTCCACCAGGTTCGTTCAAATTAAACTTTGACGGAGCCTCGAAAAGCAATCCAGCTCCAGCTGGGTTTGGTGGTACTATTCGATATTCGAAGGGTGAACTTATGCAAGTTTATCTCGGAAGTATAGGCGAAGATACCAACAATGCCGCAAAAATGGATGGTCTCCTTTTCGAACTAAACCTGGTCATCCAGCATGGATTAATTCCATCAAACATTGAAGGGGACTACCGCCTAACCATCCAAATGGCTCGAAACCTCCAGAATGTTAAGAAACCCTCCAAGGTGGAGGATACTTGGAGGCTCTCCCATAGGGTGGAAAAACTGGTTGTGTTAACTCAAAAATCCCATGCTTTGTCCTTTGGCCATGTACACAGAAATGGAAATAAGGTTACAAACCACTTGGAAAATATGGGAGTGGTGGACCCCCATTGCTTCCATGCTGCCAGCTGGCTAAGTTCGCGGATTTGGAATGGCCACCAACTACGCCCAGTTGACAGCAGAGGACACACGAGAGAGACAAGAAAGAAGAACTGACACGGGGATCTGCATCAATTCTCATAGCAGGCCACCCATGGAGCAACTGACCGACAATTGGAATGAGGTTAATCCTCTGCATGCGGAAGGTGAGAGTACAAACCGATTTAACCCCTGGAATAATGGACCTTTAGGGGTATCTACAAACTATTATGAATAATACATACAACCAATCTCCAGTACAGAGGATGACCTTGGAAACTCTATGGTTTGCATCAGGTTTGATGCAGGAAGAAATCAAGTGGATGAATGCTTCTAATGTCATCATTATCACGACATTTACAAGCGGTAAGAAATAAATCTCTATAATAAGTAGGGAGAAGCTCATGCTATTTTGCATGTGTCCTAGTTTTATCTTGCTCTTGATAACAGGACACTATAGTGGTAATCTTGCAAGAATGGAAAGGTTCTGTAAACAACCATCTAGAGTTAGGATGGCCCCAGGAAGCAAAATGCGAACAAATCCTTACACGACTCGAAGAAGGGAAAATATTCGATCAAGAAGGAGAAGAATAAATCCCTTGAAGAAACTCAGTTCTTTAGGGACCATATTCCTTCCATAATCAAGGAAGAAATCGAGAGGGTGGAAAAAGACCTATGGGAAAAGGTTAAATCCTTGTCCTTAGACGAATTAAGGGAGGAAGTTGGTGAATGGTTCCTAGACCCTGGTACGACTGTTGGATGCCTCTCGACCTGTGATTGGATTATGGCCTCCTTCTAGGTCATGAAAGGGCTCATGGTGCATGCCCTTATGTAGCATGAAAACAAGGCTGCTGGTGATGAGGAACTGGTTTGTGCCTAGAAGGAACAATACTAGAACTGCAAGCTCATGCACCAAAAAATTGACGTCATAGTTGGTAAATTTGGTATCCCACTCCATCCTGCTTATGTCTCGAATTTGGGGAGTGGCGCAGTGAGCGTTCAAGTTCTTGATGCCAAAGAGAAACCCTACTCAGCCTATGCTCGTTGCCCTCTCCACCACTCTAGTCCAAAGACAACATCATGCATCTGAGGTTATATCTCCGGTGCTTCTGCTCCATATTGGTTCCATAGTTATGTGGCCCCATCTGTTATGTCAGTTTTTTACTATTTTTTCACTTCTGCCATTGTCAACCATTGCAAATGTATAATCCCCACATCTCTACAAAAGATGTTTTTTGGATTAGCAATATGTAGATGTTCAATGGATAGTCTAATTCTTAGTTTGTATTTCACCCTTGATATGCTGAGTCTATATAATAACAGTCTAGTCTGGTTAGGAGGAACATAGAATATCTGGTGGCCAACGAGTTTACACACTGGTCGGGACACTTGTTTTGAAGAAATATAACTCTGCTATAGTAATATAATATCTTATTTTATAAAACAAAATATAGGGAACTTTCAAATTTTTGCAGACCAATATATTTTCAAACTAAAAATGAAAATATGAGGATTTACAATGAGGAAATAAATTGTTTCCAAGTGGAATCACTCAAAAAGATCCAAATATGAATCCCCTAAATCTTTTTTTTTTATGATGGAGAAATTACCAACTTGGAAAGTTTAATATAGATACTATACATTGAATCCTAGAAATATGAGAGAGGTTTTTGTCAACCATACATAAAAATACAATATTGTGCTCTTAATTTCATAAAATTTTATGTGTATGGAATATTGCAGGAATTTTAATATGCCTAACTTTGAAAAAATACGAGTTTGTTTTATATTGCAATCTTAGCTTTGAAAATACTATGCAACTTCAAAAATTTTGAAGATCAAGACATTTTTCATAATGAAAATTAAAATAAAATGATTCACAATGATGTGAAATAGGGAAATAAATAATTTCAAAGTGGAATCAATAAAAAATATCCATATATGAATCCTTTGCTTGCATTTTTCTATGATGGACAATTTTATGTAAAAATAGTAAAATTGCAAACTTGGTAGGTTTAATGTAGACATTGTTCATTGAATCCTATAAATGTAAGAGAGGATTTTGTCAACCATACATATACCTCCAAGATTGTACTCTTAGTTTCATAAAAGGTCATGCGCATGGAATATTGCGGATATTTTGTTATGTCTAACTTTGAAAAAATATGACTGTTTATAATACATAGCTTTGAAAAATCCTGGCAACTTTGAAAATTTTGCAAACCAAGATATTTTCCAAATGAAAATGAAAATAAAATGATGTGACATGGGGAAATAAATCATTTCCAAGTGGAATCACTTATAAATACCCAAATATGAAGCCTCTATGTGCATTCTTCTATGATGGGTAATTTTATGTAAAAATACTAAAATTGCAAAACTGGTAGGATTAATGTAGGCATTATACATTGAATCCTATAAATACGAGAGTGTTGTTTGTCAAACATGCACATACCTCCAATAATGTACTCTTAATTTTCATAAAAAGGTAATATTATGGAATATTGTGGGCATTTTATTATGCTTTTAACATTAAAAAAAATGACTGTTTATACCACATACTTAGCTTTCAAAAATCTAGGGAAGTATGAACATTTTGCAAACCAAGATATTTTCATAATGAAAATGAAAATACAATGATTCACAATGATGTGAAATGGGGAATAAATCATTTACAAGTGGAATCACTCAAAAATACCCAAATACGAAGCCTCTGTGTGCATTTTTATATGATGGGATTTTTTTTGTAAAAATACTAAAATAGCAAACTTGGCAGGTTTAAATCAGACACTATGCATTGAATCGTAGAAATTTGAGAGAGTTTTTTGTCAACCATACCTCTAACTCCAAGCATGTACTCTTGAATTATTAAAAGGCCATGTCTATGGAATATTAAGATCACTTTGTTAAGCATAAATTTGAAAAAATATGACTGTTTATATTGCATACTTGGCTTCGGAAAATTAAATAAACTATGAAATTTTTGTAGACCAAGCCATTTTTAGAATGAAAATGAAAATAAAATGATTCAAAATTATTTTAAATGGATAAATAAATAATTTCTAACTGGAATCACTCAAAACTACCCAAATATGAATCCTTTGCTTTCATTTTTCTATGATGGATAATTTTTTGTAAAAATACTAAAATTGCAAACTTGGAAGGTTTAATGCGGAAACTATATATTGAATACTAGAAATATGTAGGATTTTTTTGTCGACCATATATCTACCTCCAAGAATGTATTCTTACTTTCATAAAAGTTCATGTGTATGGAATATTGTGAGCACTTTATTATACCTAACTTTGAAAAAATATGACAATATATATTGCATTGCAAGCATTTTATTATACCTAAATTTGAAAAAATATGATAGTATATATTGCATCCTTAGCTTTGAAAAATCTAGGCAACTTTGAAGTATTTCAAGACCAAGATATTTTTAGAATGAAAATGAAAATACAATGATTCACAATGATGTGAAATGGGGAAATAAATCATTTCCATATTGAATCACTCAAAAAGACCCAAATATGTAGCCTTTATATGCATTTTTTCATGATGGGAAATTTGATGTAAAAATACTAAAATTGCAAACTTGATAGGTTTAATGCAAACACTATACATAGAATCCTAAAAATCTAAGAGAGCTTTTTTGTCAACCATATATTTACCTTCATGCATCTAGTAATAATTTTAAGGGAGGAAAGAGCATGGGGAGGGCTCTCTTTGACCCCAGAGGAAATATAGAAACATAGTTTGCTTGGGGTGCTGGAAAGAAAACATTAATCTATTGAGATATATGCTCTTTGGATAAGTATAAAAATGATCCATAATCAAGGAATCCAACGAGCCATTGTCACTGGAGACTCCACAATTGTAACTCAGCAAATGGTCAACAACACACTTTCTTAAGATATTCATCTTCAAAGAATGTAAAAGAGAATTCAAAATGTGATTAATAATAATATAGAAGTCTTCTGCCTCCTTGTTCTTAGGAACTTGAATAGTCGAGAAGACACTTAGGATAACATAGCTTTCCATTATTATTTTTTTAACCATGGGAACAACAACCTCCCAAGGGTATATCCAACAACCCACAAGCCAGATATACCAAAAACTTGTGACTCAGCACGGTCTCAAGACCCTTTATCCCAGGGGAGAGCCTCTATCCCAGGGGTCTCCTACCCTTCGAGCCTTGTCACAACGGGCCAATGAGCAACCCAACCCACCACCGATTTTGAACCTGTAACCTCCTCTGAGATAACACATGTTCTTAACCATTAGGCCCACTCAGGTGCCCAACATAGCTTTCCATTATTACAAAGGGAAGTTAGTTATTGCAAGGAACTATGGAGAGAAAAGTGTACACCCCATCACGTAAATCCTCTAGTCATATCAAATCAAATGAAAAAGGTTGAGCAACATGCAAAGTAAGCCAAATGTGTGTGAATCAATCCATATTTCTATCATATTGTACAAGTTGGAATTTTAACTCCAACTCACCTGTCATACTTGATAGCAAAAGTATGATTTTACCAAACATTTTTTGCATTTCCAACTTATTCTGTAATGGGTTATCTATATTTGAAGCCATATTTCACCTTTAAATTGCTCATCAAATTATAGCCACTAACAATAGATACGATAGCTTCTAGATCATGCGGGGCACTATTATTTTAACTAACCCATATCATTCTTGACATTGTGAACTCATTCCAATTGACCTGTGAACTTATTTCTTATTCAGTGTTGAGATGAAGGGTGTGTTCATGGGATTTGGGCAAAATAGGTGGAATGAAATTCGGTTCATTTATGTTAAAAATTATTTGTATCAATGGTGAGTGCTATTTCAATTACCTTCATATTTGAGAATGGAATTTGGCTAGCATGAAGGTCCCCATCATGGTAAGATTGATCTTTCGCATTCCTTCTCTCTAGTTTTCAGCTTGTTAAAGTGAACCAACACCCAACTGTATAATATTTTTCTTCTTCCACGAAACCCTGGAAGGCGTTTCCCAATTATGGTGAAGGAAGCGGAAATAATGACATAACTATCAAATAATGGAAGATTATTTGGGAAGAGATTCGTTCAAGGGATATTACACAACTCAAACAAGAAGTTGGCCATCAACATCAACAAATACACAGGTTATAGATCGGATTGGCATGCACCCAAGTGCAACCGGAGGACATAAGAGTCCAATATTAGCATCTCAAGTAGTGGGGAATGGTAAACTAAACATGTGTCTCATATTTCTCAAGTAAAAAGTCACAGCGGGGTACAGGATACAACCACAACTCGCTCCATTTTTTTTCATTAGTTGGAGGCCTTGTGTAAGAATACATAGTTAATAAGCTCTAGACTCATTTCAATGCATAGATACATGGAGAAACTACTAAATAACAAGAATTTCCCTTTTATAAATTCTTGTAGCTAAGTATAAATTTGTGTTTCTAATTTGACTTTTTGTTACATTGTATACCAGTTTCCTCTGGAATTTTGTTGTAGTTTTCAAAAAAATGCTAGAAGCAGCACAATTAGAAAACCCCAAATATTCTAGCTAGCAACCTTTTTATGTAATTTTTTCTACTGACAGTTGAATGGTTTAGTTGAAACTAGTCACCTTTTAATTCATACACATATCAATTTTTGTAAAAAAAACAAAAATTATAAAATGTTGTACAAAATCTAGCATGCATTTTTCTATACATAATTTTGAAATCTTTTCACTCAGTTTTATACTAGATAGACTTAGCTTTACAACAAACAACTACAAGTATAACTTATATACAAGTAAATCATTCATAAATAATTACATTATGGTTATAGAGAATACCATCAAGTAATATAAAGCATTCATAATATTTATTGTGTCCATAGTTTAAACCTTGAACATGATTTAATGCAACATAGGTAGTTACACTTTTGAACAACTTTTACATCAATATTCACTATCATGTGTGCATTTTTTATGCTTCCTGCATGCATTTTACATTTTCAGCATGTTCTGCATAAACACTTCATCGTTGTCTTGTGTTTATGAAATGTTTTCCTAGTTTAATAAAAAAATTATGCAATCCAAGCGCTCCTATTAAATGTTTATAGTAAATGTTTAAGCTAGTACCTATGGAGTTTCAAACCTATGACCTTATGCGAGGAGTTCCTTAATAGTACATGCATTCATTGTCTATTCTATTCCCTGTGGGAATGATAGCTAGATATATTGATAAGTATATCCTTGTGTTAATTTTATATAAACTAGACCTCATATACTCACAATCAATCTATGAAAAGTACAATATTTACATTTTTTACTGTTATAGACACTTGGTGTAAAATGCAAGCCATGAGCATAAAATGCATGCTAAGAATGAAAAATCATATTTGAATGAGTGAAGTATGCTACATGTAAGTTTTGAGAAAGTAAAGACCCTCGGAGGATATTTTGTGTCGATTTTTAATATTATAATAATTATTTTTAAGGACAATTTAAAGACATAACATAATTATCTTGTCAAGATCCCATAGGATAACAACTATGTATTTTGATTTCAAACTTCAAAATATCAAATATAAATATTTGTTTCTTGAAAAGGAAAAACACATTAATATGTCATGACATAAATGACTGGATGTAACAAATAAAATATTCATATATATTAAATAACAATTTTCACCATAGATATTACACCACATATTTGTCATACAGAATTTACCATACATATATTTATTAGATATATAATGTTTACATCTCCAAATGGGGTACACCCGTCCTCATCCCTGATCCATAATAACATCCATGGAAATGATCTCATTGGTGTGAATCCCATGACAATTTCACTTGCACACGAGGCTGTATGATATTACACAAATAGTGAAATCTAAATGTTGGTCCCACTCTCCATTTACCAAGATTTTGACTACCATTGCTTGAGCCTAAAGATGTCTCATATCTATTAAGAAATGTTGGACATGTTTAGAAAAATACCTCCTTAATATCTATATATCCATCTATGGTGAACACTAGTGAATTGTTCTTCTTCACAATCACAGGAGGTATAGAATGCATTGCAATAAGTTCAAAAGTAGCCATGAAACTTTTATCTGAACAAGGAATTTCCACATAAGATTCACTGCGTATGATGTTCCGATACCTTATGTGGGTGTAAACTTTGTAGGAAAGAAGATGAATATTGTGATGATGGATTTGATGTGGTTTCAATACTCCCATATATGATGGTAATGCATTTTGTGTTCCATACTCTGTAGAGGCAACTAATCTAGAAATCACAACTTCATCATCACCTTTTGTTGCAAGAAGTTGAAAAGTGGTGTTCCTAACATCTTTCAAAGAAATAAAATGACAAAAAAGGATTCTCCCTTTTGAGTTCTCATGCCCCACCTTTTAATAGAACTCACAACAAAGAAAACATCAACAATTCCTATAATAAAAAGAAGATAACATTATATACTATTTTTTTTTGTGACGTGAACTCAAATATGTTAAAATTCAATATGCTAAGACAGAAAATAGCAGCATTACATTCCATTTCACAATAATAGCATATACAGGATCATTGAAGAAACAACAAGCATAGCATAAACACAAGAGACATAGATTTATCCTGGGAAACCCTCATGGGGTAGAAAACCCAGTAAAGCTTCCTCAATATAGATGACCAGCAATATACAAAGATGCAAACCAAAGACATGATCTCCTACTCCACCATAGCAGACCTCTCCTCCACAAGTGCGCCTCTCTTAAGTGAGTGAGTGTATCAAATGAGGAACATACCTCCTCTATTTATACACTACTCTGACATGTATTTTACACAAGTACATGTAGGCTCGTATTTAACCATTAGGTTAAATACCCTATTTAATTGACTAGGCCGACCCCCACATGGTGGGTCTAATAACCCTAGTTACCACAACCAATCCAGAGGAATAAACATCTCCGGATTCATAGTATAATCACATCGGAGGTATGGAACATCTCCGGAATAAATAATATACAAATATAATATTCTTAAAAGTTACAATATTCAACACTCCCCCTTAACGAGAAGGATATTATAACAACATACGCAGGAGCAACGAGTCATACATCATACATGATACATCTATATATCATTGGAAGCTTTCTCAACATCATCAGTAACTCAACCAGTTACTGGAACATATTCAATAATGGAACATCAACATCTTTAGTACTGAGTCTTTATCTTCTACAGTACTCAAACAGCTACAACAACATCAATATCTGAATCCTCGCGATCGTCAGCATCATCATCACATGATCATCAGCATCGTCATCACACGATCATCAGCATCGTCATCATACGATCAACAGCATCGTCATCACACGATCATTAGCATCATCATCACACGATCATCAGCATCGCCATCACATGATCAACATCGTCATCACATGATCATCAGCATCGACATCACATGATCAGCATCGTCATCACACGATCATCAGCATCGTCATCACACGATCAGCATCGTCATCACACGATCATATTACAGGATGATCAATCCTGCTCTCTTTAGGACATAGGTCCATGGATGATACAATCCAAATCAAGTTCCAGGATGATCAATCCTTATCTCTTTAAGACAAGTCTCATGTCTAGGGACGATCTAATCCCAACCACAGTGCCAGTCCTTTTTCATACTGGATGTGACCTAGATCAGATCTAGGATTTACCACCACAGAGCCAGTCCTCTTTCATACTGGATGTGTCACGTCTACAGAGCCATCCCTGTTTCATGCTGGATGTATCACATCTACAGAGCCAGCCCTATTTCATGTTGGATGTATCACATCTACAAAGCCAGCCCTGTTTCATGCTGGATGTATCACATCTACAGAGCCAGCCCTGTTTCATGCTGGATGTATCACATCTACAGAGCCAGCCCTGTTTCATGCTGGATGTATCACATCTACAGAGCCAGCCCTGTTTCATGCTGGATGTATCACATCTACAGAGCCAGCCCTGTTTCATGCTGGATGTATCACATCTACAGAGCCATCCCTGTTTCATGCTGGATGTATCACATCTACAGAGCCAGCCCTGTTTCATGCTGGATGTATCACATCTACAGAGCCAGCCCTGTTTCATGCTGGATGTAACCTAGAACAATTCTAGGATTTGTCACGTACATTTTGAACCGAGGTCCAGGGACGATCCAGTCCTATCATGTATTTTTTGAACCGAAGTCCAGGGAAGATCCAGTCCTATCATGTACCTTTTGAACCGAAGTCCAGGGACGATCCAGTCCTATCATGTACCTTTTGAACCGAAGTCCAGGGACGATCCAGTCCTGTCATGTACCTTTTGAACCGAAGTTCAGGGACGATCCAGTCCTATCATGTACCTTTTGAACCGAAGTTCAGGGACGATCCAGTCCTATCATTCAATTCTTGGATACCTCATGTCTACGGCTCAATTCAAAGGACCATAGTCTGAGGATGATCCAATCCCCTTACCTGTTCATTCAGGATTTAGTTCTCGGAGACATCATGTCTACGGCTCTCTTTAGGACTGGAGTCCAGGGATGATCCAATCCCCTCAAGTCCACCAACGACTTCATTCTCGAAGACATATGTCTATGGCTCTCTTTAGGACTGAAGTCCAGGGATGATCCAATCCCCTCAAGTCCACCAAGGACTTCATTCTCGAAGACATACGTCTACGGATCTCTTTAGGACTGAAGTCCAAGGATGATCCAATCCCCTCAAGTCCACCAAGGACTTCATTCTCGAAGACATACGTCTACGGCTCTCTTTAGGACTGAAGTCCAGGGATGATCCAATCCCCTCAAGTCCACCAAGGACTTCATTCTCGAAGACATACGTCTATGGCTCTCTTTAGGACTGAAGTCCAGGGATGATCCAATCCCCTCAAGTCCACCAAGGACTTCATTCTTGAAGACATACGTCTACAGCTCTCTTTAGGACTGAAGTCCAGGGATGATCCAATCCCCACATCACTATGGGTACAAGTATCTTCATCCATACAAGTACAAACACGTATCAATACATCAAGGCATCATGTAACCTCATCATCAAAACATGTATATAAAAAAATGTATATCATCATCAAAACATGTATATCATCATCAAAACATGTATATCACTAATACATCTATCATCAAAAGCATGTATTCTCACTAATACATCTATCATCAAAAGCATGTATTCTCACTAATACATCTATCATCAAAAGTAAAAAATATAAGAGTCCTAAATCTAAATAATTCTAGGTAACTAAGTGTAGTGAATAGGTAACCTCATCATTGATGAGGCATACTTGTTATCAGAAACTATGCTACTCCCCCTTTCGAGGAGAGTTCTTTTGAACTATACCAAGCTTGTCTTGAAAGTATTCAAACTTCACTCGAGACAGAGGTTTAGTCAAGATATCAGCAATCTGATCCTCAGTGCTTATATATTCGAGCTTGATAACTCCTCTTTGCACCATATCTTGTATATAGAAGTATCGGATCTCTATGTGTTTTGACTTATTGTGGAACACAGGATTTTCAGTCATCTTAATGCAGCTTTGATTGTCACACATAATCACAGTGGGATCCATTTCTAAGTCAAACACTCCATATAAAAGCTTCTGAAGCCATACTGCTTCACAACTGGCAGAGCAGACAGCCATATATTCTGCTTCAGCAGTACTGAGAGCCACACTAGATTGTTTCTTGCTGAACCATGAGATCATGGCAGATTTAGGACTATAACATCCACCTGATGTACTTTTTCTGTCTGAGACACTTCCTGCCCAATCAGAATCTGAGTAACCATGTAAACGGAGTTCATGACCTCCAATATAATATAGACCAAAAATCTAATGTACCTTTTAGGTACCTCACTACATGTTTTGTAGCTATTAAGTGAACCTTTCTAGGTTCTACTAGATACTGACTTAGGGTATTTACAACAAAGCATATATCTGGCCTAGTATTTGTTAAATACATCAATGACCCAATGATTTGTCTATATAGGGTTAGGTCCACTAAATACGATGAGTCATTAACTAATAACTTCAAGTTGGAGTCCATGGGAGTGGTCATGGATTTATACTCCAACATATAAAATCTTTTTAGAAACTTCACAGTAAACTTACTTTGATTTAAAAGATTCCTTTTGGATCTTGCCATACTTCTAGACCTAAGAAGTAGTGCATTAATCCGAGATCTTTCATTTTCATTTCTGCAGCCATTTTCATGACCTGATTCTCATTCCTTGTCAGAAAGAGATCATCATCATACAATAATGGTATGATAGGTTCATCATCCACAACCTTAAGGTAAAGGTTAGGAACAACTTTACTTCTGGTAAAGCCCGACCTTTGTCATGAAGCTGTCAATTGTCCATTATTTACACTCTGCATTGAGTGATCTTCTGCATATCTATCTGTGCCATCTCTCGTCAGATGGGTCTACTAATATGAGCCTCAAAATCATTCGAACTCTGTGGTGAGTTCCTTCTTGCATCCATGTCATATGTGTATAGAAACCATATTCAACCTTGTAGCAAAGGTTGAGATCCACATCACCCATGATGATCATTAAGCTCATCAATTGACTACCGATCCTGGGTACCCATACAGAACCTGATTCACACTTCTTCTTTAATTACATCATTAAGAGAATGGTCTTATCTAGTCCCTTGGAGCAAAACATCTCATCATGATTCTCTTCCTACAAATCAAAATTAAGTACATGATTAGTAATACTTCATAATCATCAAATCTTATTGACATGATAACCTATTATGCATACAGATATCATTTACATAGTTATGCAACTATTTTGACCAATACATTGGCACAACACTTTCCCTTATCCTGTATGCATATAGTAGCTATCTAGATGCCTTCCATCTTTACCAGAACATACTATCGAGAGTGTGTACAGCTCTCAGCATGTCAGCAAAGAGGTTTCATTCTAGACAAACAACAATGGAATGTTTGTCCAACTTACCAATCATATGCATATTAGTAGTATACTATTCAATGCTTTATGAATGTTTACACTCAGCATGATATATTCTAGGAATACAAATATGCATACAAGCAATATCATTTACTATTTCTAATAACAACTCAAATACTTATCTTTTATGTTTGTGTGGTTGCCTCCCGCTTGATCTTCTGTATGTCTCCTGAACTTCTATTCATTCTGTACCACTGTGCATGCTCAAGTGTACACTAGTGTCATCCTCATGATCTCATGCACAAACATACATCCATTAGTATATTCTCAATATTATCAAAACATTCTAATTCTAAATAATCTTGAATATGTACAGTCATGATCATTAGTATTCAGGGTTTCAAGGAAGTCTTCTTTTACTCATGCATATTCTTGTTTGATCTAGTTAGTTAAATCATCAACCAAGATAAGAGACATAATATGCATAAACCCTTGATTACTCACCAATCATACCAAGTATACTTATATAAGGGATCCTAACACAAGGTAAGATTCTAACATGACATAGGAAAATATACCTGGATTAGTATACTTGCTTAGTTATGTACAACATACTTAAACAATCTCTTCAATGATTTAGAGATACTGAGATAGAACCTGCATGTCTCATAGGTTAAACATAATATAACAAAGTCATACATACCTCGTGAGTCTTTCTCTTCATGTTGTCATGGTCATGGAACTTGAATTGTCTTTTGTGATGTACCTATATCTTGTTAGCAGACAACATCAACCTCACACAACACCATAATGCATTAGTACAATCATATAGCCCTAATCAATGAATGCATTCATACTGTTACTAGGGTGATAAGACAATTCTAACATTAATCAAGATTGTACTAATAAATAATATGAAGACAAACACATCATGAACTTAATCAAGAATAAGATTTCAAGACATACCTGAACCTCCTTAAGTCATACCTGTCGATACTTCTTGTAGTCTTCTTATGTAAGGCCTTAGCCTCAACTCCCCCTGAAACTTGATCTGGAGCTTGATTAGGGTTTGCTAGAGAAACCCTAAAAATTCAATCTTTGACTTTCACACTTCCGAATGAATGGAAGGATGTGTCTTGCTGAGCTGATCAAACTAGCATACTTCAATTCCAAAATTTGACCCCTCAAAATTGCCTTTGAAACTTCTGGATCTTCTGGACAGGATCCCGAACTAGGGTTTGATGAAGCCCACCCTTCTACCCAACCAAAAAATTCGATCTTGGTCTCTAAATTTCGATTTTTCTGAGTAGCATTCAGCCGTGGATTCCGATTCCAAAAATTCTAACTTTCTCCAAAACCCTAAATTCCGGAAGCCATGAATAAAGGTGCTCCAAAAATAATTCTGTTTTGAAAGAAATATGTACCTGATTGTTTCTGCTATAACTCCAAAATTTTCACTCCACAGAGTCTGAAAACGTTTTCTGCAGTAGCCTGACCTGTCATCTTTCCATCCTGACAGGTCTGACCTCAATTGGATTTTCTGAGAGAGAGTTATGCCAAATGTCGCAACGTGACCTGTTTTGGGATAATACAGGAGAGCGAACTTGTACGGTGTGCCACATGTCACTGTTTGAACTTAGGTCTCTGAAAACTTTTCCTGAGATAGATTTCCCTGTTATCTTTCCATCCTGATAGGTCTGACCTCAATTGGACTCTTTGAGAGAGATTTATTCCAAGTGTCGCAACGTGACCTGTTTATGGGATAAAACAAGAGAGCGAACTTGTACGGAATGCCACGTGTCACTGGTTCATCTTCGGCCTCTGAAAAAGTTTCTTGAGATATTAAAGTCTGTTTACTACCTGTCACTTTTTACGAAATTTCATTTGGAGCTTCCTAGCCCAAGTTATGACCTTTTTTCCTAGGTCACCTGATTTTCACTGAGATCTGGAAGAGGCCGAAACCCTAACTTGTACTGATCATAACTTACAAAGTACAACGAATCTGAGGGTTCCCTTTGGACACAAGATACCTGGAGATGTTATCTACGAACTATAAAGGTTTCAGATCCTGAACCTTCGCCAAAATGGATTTATAGCAAAAGTTGCACGATGAATGGTTTTTTCCATGTAAAACCCTAACCTTCAAATTATCGTAAGTGAAGCAAGTGTCGTAAGTGCCATACCTTGCCTTCCTTCAGGTTAGCTCTGATACCATGTTAAAATTCAATATGCTAAGAAATAAAATAGCAGCATTACATTCCATTTCACAATAATAGAATATACAGGATCACTGAAGAAACAACAAGCATGGCATAAACACAAGAGACACAGATTTATCCTGGGAAACCCTCATGGGGTAGAAAACCCAGTAAAGCTTCCTCCATATAGATGACCAGCAATATACAAAGATGCAAACCAAAGACATGATCTCCTACTCCACCATAGCAGATCTCTCCTCCACAAGTGCGCCTCTCTTAAGTGAGTGAGTGTATCAAATGAGGAACATACCTCCTCTATTTATACACTACTCTGACATGTATTTTACACAAGTACATGTAGGCTCGTATTTAACCATCAGGTTAAATACCCTATTATAACTGACTGGGCCGACCCCCACATGGTGGGTCTAATAACCCTAGTTACCACAACCAATCCGGAGGAATAAACATCTCCGGATTCATAGTATAATCACATCGGAGGTATGGAACATCTCCGGAATAAATAATATACAAATATAATATTCTTAGAAGTTACAATATTCAACAAAATACACACACACACACAAACATACACACATGTATACTCACCGTCAATTATTTGAGTTGGTATCAATAAGACTTGTTTTGTATAAAACAACTCATGTCGATGCAAATTCACACCTTTGGGAATATCATTTCCTCCACCAATAACATCCAAATGAATTTCAAACATTCTTACCCAACAGAATGTTCCACATCTGGAAACCTCTACTAAAAAATTCAACACTTCCATAGGATATCGAATTTTCAATGACTCTTCTTCAAACATACTAGGAACATTTTCATAATAAATATGGACATCCATGCATGCCTTTATTGTAAAATAAAATGGATTTGTGATGCGCAACAAAACCCCATCCATTTGAATGATTTTTTTTCTACCAATATTGACAAAGTGACTATCTCCCAATAAGGGAGTCGCATTTGAACTAGACCCAATGTAAAACCCTCTCTTGATGACTACAGTAGAGTGTTTTTTGTGATATTTAAATAACCCACTTGAACATAACTATGATTTTATTTCAAAAAATGAAGCATGGTGCAACATAAGCTTGCCAATTTCATTTCCTTACATCATTTGAACAAACAAAACGTAATCCATATTATGTGTCCACATACCATTGGTACCAACAATGTAAATAATTGGGCCATTACCACATGGATCCAAGCATGTCAACTCTACATTTCCGCAATGGGAATCATCAATAAATTTTGCAAATAATGATCTCTTCTAAACCATTTTTTCTTTTAAGTTAAGAAACTTTATCAAAATTTGGAACATTTCCCCTAACACACTACATAGATGAATGACACTAGAGTTGACAAGAAATTTCTCTCTTATTAAGTTGGACATGAACAACATTATCATTAGACACTGCATCATCACTCCAACAATATTTTTTAGCAATTCCAGATAATTGTCATGACTTTTGTTGCTGTATAGATAACTGTTTCTTTATTTCTTGTTGCTTTTCTCATCTAGCATCCTCTTCATCAAGTATCCATAATGATTCTTCCACAATTTATGGATCCAATGACTTATGTTCTTTATGTGGAAATGGATTAAGGTTTGTATTGGACATGAATAAGTTTATAAAAGTATAAATTGTGATGATGACAAGATGCCCAAATGGGAATCTGGATACACATATTATAGATGAGATCTTTGAATTGGAAAGCAACTGTGAAAAAATCAATCTATCTTAGTAGGAACAATATAAATGCTACACCAAACTTTAGTAAGAACCTTCGATTTATTTTCTCCTTTCAACTAGGGTTATGACATTGCATACATAACAAAATTTATGATCTCAAGTCGTATAAGATTTCTACATCAAAAAATTAAAGGTAATATCGGTTATTGTGCATATACAACACCTGGTAAATAAGTCTTACATCTTGATTAGCAACAAGAAATGCACAACGTAAATTATTAAAGAAATGTAACAAGTCTTGTAAAATATATAAAAATGAAAAAAATAGGGATATTCAACAATAACCTTAATTAAACTTCAAGAAACTTGGATAATGTTGCTCAAAATTCCAAACATAAATACAAATAGGTCTAAAAAAAGAAACATCTTCCAGATATATTTATACCCTTCTATAAAAAAAACCTTGTCTTACTAGTGGACCATCATCATATTTGTTCATAAATTTTCCATGCAATCTCATTTAGTTTGAATCACATCCATTATGATTTCATCAATTATTTTAGGGGATCCAACCTAGGTTTCATAGGGTTCTCTTGTTAGTTTTTCTCAAGAAGGCACCTAGCTTGTTGATAGGGTTATGTTATAGAGTTCGTGATTTCAATAAAGCAAGGTGGGTGAAGTAGATCGATCACATTTTTTAGGTAAATTGAAATGGATGAAAAAGGGAAAGAATTTTCAATTGTTACTTGGTCATGAAAAATTCAAAATTGCGGGTTAACCCCACATCGTTCTACATGCAAAACAAGTTAACCGCACCACTTTGCTCTACCTTGTTTCTCACGTAGTTAGAAAATATTAACGATAGAATTAGGAGTTTGACTAAATATGTTATTAACAATGCTAATTACGTCTTAATTAACTTTTAATCTATTTTTTTATTTAGGATACATCTTGAGGTGGGTAATGTTTTATGGACATGGGTTCCATTTGAAGGCCTTTAGCACTAGGGATGGTATTTGAGGACTAACATAGGGTTGGATGAGTAACCTAAGGACATAGGCTCTATTGTAATATTTTAAGGCTCAAGATCCTTGAACAAGGCCTAAAAGAAACATGCATGACCTCTTTAGAAAATTGTTGTTATCTAATTGGATATGTGCATGCCATCAGGAGGATTTTGACTCTAAGGACGGGTCATGGGGAATCAACCATAATTCAAGGAGAAAATTTAGGCCATATACCATAAGGGAAGCTTCTAGGGACCATGCACCATGAATCAAGGCTTTAACTGTCATGCAAGATTTATCTATGGGTTCTTTGGTCCTAAAGTGAAGATGGGTTCTATGAGGATATTTTGAGAATAATGGATGTGTCTTAGGTCCATGAACATGATTAATGGAGGAAACCCATGACTTATGAGCTAAAGGAATCTTTTGTGTCTCTACGATGATGAGAAAAGCATCAAACCACCACAAGATACCTATTTAGGGGATATTTGGCTTCTAATTAGCGACATGTGTTCCACTAGGAGGTTTTGAGTACTCACAATTAGTCTAAAGAACATTACCATGGTAATGGGAGGAAACTTGGGCCCTAGTATCTTATTATTATAGGGCACAAGGACATTTCATCTTGGAGTGGGGATATAGGTGCCACTTAGAGGTTTTTAGTACTAGCGATGGGTCTCATGACCTTGACCATTGATAAAGATGAAACTCAGGCCTTGGATTCTAAATGAAGCTTCTAGAGACAAAGGGACATGGACAATACCTCAAACCACTACACAATCTACCTTTTTAGAGGATCTTTGGCCTCCTAACGAGGATATGGGAACCATTTGGATGTTTGAGAACCAAGTATTGATGTCTAGCATTAATAATGATTGGAAGAGGAAACATGGGTATTATAACCTAAATGAAGCTTCTAGAACTCAAGCACCATAGGTTAGGCCTCAAGTGACTGAACATATCCTTTCTAGGTGATATAGCCTTTGAGTAAAGACATGGGTGCAATTATATATTATCATGATAAGGGATATTTGGCATTTCAGAGGATGTATTGGCACCATTAGGAGTTTCCAAGTGATTTCTTAAAATTGAAAGCATACATGTGATAATGTTCTCATGTTATTTGAAATTCAAATATTTTGGGAGGCATTGTGTTTATTTACTTACATGTTATCTAAAGTGGCTACATTAGATTAAGCTTAGGTAGTATAGATTTGGTTTTGTAGGTTGCATTCACCTAAGATCCATTCAAAATTTTGAATGGATCTAATATTGCACACACGATTTGGTGATCTAATATTGCACACATGATTTAGTTATATAATATTGCACACACAATCTTTACATATGTAATCACAAACACAATTTTTAAGAGTATAAATATGCATGGAAACACACAATTTGAATTTAAAAATAATGTGGGTGTGATATTTAACACTTGAACCACTCCTCACAAACATACGTCTCACCTACATCGGAAAAAACTTCATATTAAACAAGCCTTTCATATGTAATTAGATAAACCATGGCTAATGTGACATTTTTTTTCTCTTTTTTCAATATGTTTGTGTTTCAAGACCCGCTATAGTATGTTACAGGAAATCATGAATGATGAAATTGAAAACATACATAGAACTCTTTCTACAGATGACAAATATGTAATTTCAAAGAAAAAATATTTTTTCTACTCTTCTTGTGATAGAACTCAACTCAAAAAACACACTGTTGATTTTTCTGCCACAACTTTTTCATTTCTCAATCATTTCATAAAAAAATTATATGTTTCACTACTAGAAATCAACCACTACATGCACTATATAAAATCCAATTTGTGAACATTACAATAATACATTCAAAAGCTACACCAACACTTTGGTGAACTAATTTCTAGCTCTCCTCACTTAGATAATTAAAAATAATTAAAACGTACTATTTTTTTTTGGAAAAATAGCACCACACTAGTACTATTTTTTATCTACATGTTTACCAATTTTTGTATATTGATTCCATCATTTAGGCACAAAAAAGGTTGCACCAACATGGGCATATACCTTATCATTTGCCCAAAAAAATGTCAATTCTAGAAAAAATCAAAATTGAGCTAGTTATGAAAAGTTTCAGTAAATAAAATTTATAAATTCGGAAAGGTGATTCAATTTCCTATATTTCATCTATTTTATTGAAAGCAAGATTTGTTGTGTAGGTATCTCAAAATATCCATGTAAGTTGATGGATGTCTATTTTTTCAGTTTTCTATTGCATCTAACCCATCAAAGGAGACCATCATTAGATTGCACTCACACCAAACTCAAATGTATCTCATAATTGAACATTTTGTTAAGAAAAATGGACCTCCTTCATAGTCTCCAAGCCATCTATTCAACCCAATTTCTATGTTGCTAAGTGTATTCACTAATATAAGATAAAATTTGCAATAACATGAGATGCCCATGTTGAATATAGTTTTATGTGTCCACCAAAACTTTGAGTCATTGTTTTCAGCTATAGAAATTTCACCCATGATGGTTCTAGGTGAGACCTTTTTCATAGTGAAACAAGTTTCACATTTCTATTTTTCTCATGGATGTAGGAATCAAAGTGTACATGAAAAATGTATCTAATATGGATTCAACTAGGTGAAAGGATATATCACTCAAATTAAATAATTTAAAAACATAGTTTTACTCTTCTTACTTACATAGGTGGTAGTTGCATCACTTTGATCATAATGGAAATTGTAATGCTGATAATAGTGCCCATTGAATGGCAATAACGAAAAAATTCATAGAAAAAGTAATAACAATAGTGATATCCTTTGGTTATAATTTCAAGAGTAATAATAAGAAGGCGACAAAATGTTCGTTAATTATATATGCCATAATTTCCACGAGACATAATTCTCACTCAACACCTTAACAAACACTTGTTGAGAAATGCCTATATTCTTGCATTTGACATATGTGTCTACTCAAAACCCATTACACCTCTAACCCTTGTAAAACATTACCCTTAACCTATGCTCATAATCATCATAATGAAATTAGTTGCTAAACTAACTCCAAAATACCTTGGAATGAGAAAATATGCCAAATTTGTGATACGAAATAATTTGAAAATGCACACACAATTCCTTAACTTTTCCTACCCTTAATAAAATAAAACATCATCATAGGGAAATTAGTTGCTAAACTAACTCTAAATTACCTTGGAATGAGAAAATATGCCAAATTTGTGATACAAAATATTTTGAAAATGCACACACAATTCCTTAACTTTTCCTGTCTTAATAAGATAAAACATATTTTTACTAAGTTTCATAACTTAATAACTCTTCAAACATATCCCAACTTACTAAAATCAAAATGACCTAAATACTTTCATTTTACTATATTCATATTTAGTAATTCTTTTCATTTGTTTGTATCTATTTTGTTGGCTTTAGATAACTCTAAATATTATCGCCATCATCAACATTAAATCATCATTAAGTGAAATAATAAATCATCCAAATAATTTACATGAGTGAGTTGACCCATAAATTTTGAAAAGGTATTTGAGGAAATTTAAATATTTATTAAGGATAACAACACATCCTCTTTACAACCAACTAAGCTACTCATGACTTTCATAATAAAATCATTTTCTCAAACATACCAAATATTTAATGTCAATCTCTTTATTTATTTCTCTCATATATTTTATTAACATTAGAAAATTATATGATTTGTATAGGTAGTATATTTGTGATATCTCATATCCTTGTATATAACCAAATATCCTTGTATATAACCAAATAGTAAATTTTAATTTTCTAAATAACCTTTAATCATAAGTCTAAATTTTGGTAGACAAATAAACCTTATAATAGAGAATTATAATAACCAAAAGTACTTGATCTTTGATAAAAATAAAATTGATATATATTTTTAATGTATTCGAATAATGAATTTAATATACTATTAGCTAAGGAAAATATTGAAGGCGGAATATATCATAATTTTACCACAACCCTCTCTACTTACATAATGGTTTTATATAAAAAAGAGAATAAAAATGACCAAACCTTAGTATGATAAGGAGTGCAAGCATTCAAGAAAATCCATTAGGGAAGCTTCTAATGAGTCCTTAAAAACCAACAATATCTCTAAGTACAAATCCTTAATTAAAAGGGAAAATTGTGTTATGTAAATAGAAAACAAAAGAATCTTTTGCACATATTTAAGCTAGATCCTAAGAAATTCCATAGTTAAACTCTAAGTCACAAAACTAATGAAAACAATCTTATTTCCTTAAGGGACTAAAATTCCTACCTCAAAAAGCTTATGAATCCCTGATGTTGTGGACATCATTCACACCCTTTCTACAAAGGAATACGTTTTCTCTTTAGGAGAAAAAGAGTTTGGGGTTAAGAAACTCACAAAATGAAAAAATAAGAACATCAAATGGTACCAAGTAGATATCTTAAAAATGGTTGGTCTACCCTCATCTATCACATCCACAAGCTAATCAATTTAGTAATCAAGCAGGGTTTTCCTATAGCCTAGACATAAAGCATCAATGTTCCTATTTTTAAAAGTGGAGATAAAAAGATCCATCTAATTATAGGAACATTATGATTATACCTCTTTTAGCCAAATTATATGAAATTATTCTAAAAAAGAAGATCAATAAATGGCTAGAAATTCACATAAAAAGAGCTAAAGGGAAGGTAGAATTTGGGGCTATCCTTCAACTATGTACCACCTTGTTACTCTTATGAACATTGTTGAAGAGTGTTGCAATAATAAAAGTAATATTATGACATTGCTTCATTGACTTTAGAAAAGCATTTGACATAGTTCCCAGAACTAACCATTGGAATATATTAGAAGAGATAAAATTCCCTTTCGAGTTGGGAGCTTCTATGATAAGGTTGTATGAGAAGGTTATTGCCAAGTTTAGAAACTCTTAGGGTTGGTCAGAAAAAATTAATTGTAATATAGGAGTCAAGCAAGGTTGTCCCATATCCCCTATCCTTTTTGGTATTTACATTGATAGACTGCAGGGTTGTTTGGAAGAGGTAGGTTGTGCTAACATGATTTTGATTGGTATAGTCATTATCCTTCTTCTATTTGCTGATGATATTGTTCTTATGGTGAGGATCCCCTATGATCTCGATAAGAAACTAAAAATTCTCAAGTTTGTTTGCTATAATATGGGTATGACTATTTACACTAACAAAAAAAGGGTTATGACAATCGAATCCCAAAATATCACTCTTGATAATTTCACATATGACAACAACAACTTGGAGCTAGAAAGGACTTCATATAAATATCTCATAATCGATATTTATTATAATCTTAACTAGAACTATAGTATTGATAAAATCATTAATGGAGGTTGGAAACCTTATTATGGACTTGAAAATAGTTTTTAAATCACCATACCTATGGCTTTGTGATAGGAAGGAACTCCTCTTTGAGACTCTCATCACTCATGTTACCTTATATGGTTGTGAATTTTGGGGCTGCAACATCTCTAGAGGATCATGGAGAGGGATAAAGCAAATCCAAAAGTGATTTGTAACATATAATATAAAAATTAAAGGCAATACACCCTATCATATCCTCCTCATAGAAGTGATCCTCTCCACTATTGAGAGAATGGATATGACTAGGTACTTAATGTGCAAGAACAAGATAAACACCATGGGAGATGAGATTTCCTAAGATTACTTCACATTCTAGTCAAAAACACTTGCGAATTAAGGGAGGTTGGAATAATTATGCCAAGTCTGGGCTAAATCATTGGGGGGTCAAAGAAGAAGTCACTTGAAAAATATTGATAATATTAAAAGTATTATTACATCTATAAATTTAAAGAGAATATGTGGTGCGATAAAGAGATATAGGTTAAGAGAAAATTAAGATGTTATAAGGATGCGATCAACCCTAATCTAGAAGATCAAAAGTATCTCTCTATTTTAACTAGCGTAAAGAAGAAAATCAACATTGCTAAAATATGAATAAACCCTCATGAGCTCCATAGTAAAACACGGTGCTCAACAATTCTTAAAACGCCATGGGATGAAAGAATCTATCATATTTGTATCACAATGTTTCTCTAAAAGATTTTTTAGGATAGAAATAAAATTCTAAAGAAATTCAAATAACTCACATTTTTAAGATTCCATTGATCTAAATTAAACTTTAATAACTATGATTGTCATAATATCTCAATAACATATTTTTGATATTGTTTATAACAAAACACCATCACTCTCACTTTCACTCTCACTCTCACTCTCACTCTCACTCTCACCCTCACCTCAACTCACCTCACCTCACCTCTAATGGATCATTATAATCTCTTTCCACCAACTTAAAAATTATAATGTAACTCATGCATTCAAAATCAACGATAACGTGGTACTAGGTTATCATAGTTTTGTGGGATATGTAGCTGAATCTTGTTAGTTTTTCATAATTTAATTCAATATGATATAGGATCTTATCTGAGAGAACAAAATGCACAACATATCAAACACAAGAGAAAAGAGACACAAAGCATTTCACTAGGGAAACCATAAAGGAGAAAACCCCACAACTTCCTTAGAGATAGAATGAGCAATAATACAAAACCCCAAAATAAAGAGATGGTCTCCGGCAGCTTCCTCCTCCTCCACTTGTGCTAACTTCTATCTCTCTCTCACTTGTACGAATGTGTGAGTGAGTGAATGAATGAAATATAGAGGATGATCCTCTTTATTTATACTTTACCTTCACTTGAATTTTACCCTAACTGGGCCGACTTGTCCTAGGAGAGTCTAATAACCCATTACCACTTAACTCAGGGCCGACCCCACTAGGGGAGTCTAATAAACCTATCAAATACAATAATTGCTTTGTTGATCGGAGGAATGAAACCTCTCCGTTGAAAGTACAATGACATATGAATACAATATAAAATACACAAGTGAAATACATTCCAAAGTTACAAATACATCAACACTCCCTCTTAACTAGGAAGGTATTCTCTTGACACAGTTCATCAGCACAAGTCTTCGTCATTGGATCATCATCAAAGCTGGATCATCATTTTCACTCCTACTGCTATCTTGAACATCAATCTCCAATCTAATCGTCATAGGAATTTCTATAGAGCCAACCCTTTTTCATGCTGGATGTAGGCCTAGCCTCCATGTAGGTCTTCATCATCTATGCGAGCAAGCCATCAAGTAGGTACATCTCAAGACTTATTATATGCCTCTACAAAACCTGTAAGATCTCCCAGGACTGATTATATGCTACTGCAAAACCTGAAGGAGCATCCCAGGACTGATTATATGCCACTTGCAAAACCTACAATATCTCCCAGGACTGATTATATGCCACTTCAAAACCTGAAGGAGCATCCCAGGACTGATTATATGCCACTTGAAAAACCTGCAAGATCTCCCAAGACTTATTATATGCCACTGCAAAACCTGAAGGAGCATCCCAGGACTGATTATATGCTTCTGTAAAACCTGTGTACCCTACTGTCACCTCATCATATTCAAATCATCTCATCGTCAATGGAGCACAACCCGTATGCACATAACACAACACTTACATCAACGGACATGAGAGGACAAATCTACCACCATTCAGGAAAGGCTCAACACTTACATCAACGCACATGGGAGGACCAACCTACCACCATGTAAGAAAGGCTCTGCACTTACATCAACGCACATGGGAGGACCAACATACCACCATGTCAGAAAGGAACTGCACTTACATCAACGTACATGGGAGGAACAACCTACCACCATGTCAGAAAGGAACGACAATTACATCAACGACCATGGGAGGACCAACCTACCACCATGTCAGAAAATCCCATGTGAATCTACGTCTTCCAGACTCATCACTTCCCCTTGGAAGGAACCTCAATCTGAAGTATAGCAAGCTTCTCTCTGAAGTATTTAAGCTTCACTCTAGCCAGCGGCTTGGTTAATACATCGGCTATCTACTCATCTGTCGCAACATACTAGAGCTTAACTGCTCCTCTCTCCACCATATCCATGATATAGTGGTACTTGATCTCAATGTGCTTCAACTTGTCATGGAACACTGGGTTCTCAGACAACTTCACACAACTCTAGTTGTCGCAATATATACAAGTCACGTCCAACTGGAGATCAAACAAATCAGAAAGTGGCTTCCCCAGCCATACTACCTCACAACTAGCCGAACAAGCCATGACATACTCTGATTAGGCTGTACTAAATGCCATGTAGGAATACTTCTTGCTAAACCAAGAGATCATACCTGATCCCACACTGAAGCAGCACCCCGAATTTCTCTTCCTATCAATGACACTGCCTTCCCAATCCGAATCAACATAACCCTCCAGGTTAATCTTCTGATTCACATCATACTTGAGCCCATAATCCACCGTACCCTTTAGGTACCTTAGAATATGCTTTGCAACAATCAATTGAACATGTCTTAGATCCGTCAGGAACTGGCTCAATGTGTTCACATCAAAGCAAATATCTGGTCTTGTATTCATCAGGTACATCAAGGACCCAATCATCTGACGATACATCATGGCATCAACCGACTATGATGAAGCATCACTCAATAGCTTCAGGTTCGATGCCATAGGTGTGGCTATGGCCTTGAAGTCCATCATCCCAAGCCTCTTTAGGATATCTACTACATACTTCTCTTGTCCAAGGAAAATTCCATCCGCTCTCTGCCACACCTCCATGCCTAGAAAATAGTGTATCATACCCAAGTCCTTCATCTCGAACTTGGCATCAAGCTTCCTCTTTGTGTCAGCAATCAAACCATCCTCATCTATCACAAATAGGTCATCTACATATAGTAGGAGTATCACTGGTTTTCTTTCCTCAACCTTGTAATAAAGGTTGGAATCCCCTTTACTCTTGGTAAAGCCCAAACTAGTCAAGAAGCTATCAATCTTGCCATACCATGTCATGGGTTCCTGTTTCAAACCGTACAAGGATTTCTTTAGTTTTCACACATGAGTCTCCCTGTCATGTGTCTCAAACCCAAGTGGCTGCTCCACATACACTTCTTCTTCCACTACACCATTCAAGAACACTGTCTTGACATCCATCTGGTGTATCTTCCATTTCACTACTGTAGCGAGAGCAAGTACTATTCTAATGGAAGTGTATCTGGATACAGGTGCAAATGTATCCTCATAGTCTATCCATTCTTTCTGGGAGAAGCCACATGCCATAAATCTTGCCTTGTATTTATTTATGCTGCCATCTGCAGCATGCTTGATCTTGTAGATCCACTTAGAAGTCACCACAGACTTCCCTTCTTGTCTCGGGACCACATCCCAAACATCATTCTTCATGATCGATTGATACTCCTCGATCATGGCATCCTTGCATTCTTTCCTTTCTGCCACTTCTTCATAGTTGGTAGGTTCCTTGTCAACGATGTCACACAGCAGGCCTACATAACTGGAAAATGGTCTCGGTCTCTTGCTTTCTCTATGCATTCCTTCTGGAGCACCATATCTCTCTGCATCTTGAATTTCTTCTCGCACCCATGTTGATTTCCTCTTGTGATAATTCTTCTCATGGTGTGGATCTACATGTTCTCACGGTCTTCATATTCTTCAGGAATTACTCCTTTCATTGTTGTATTTCGGATCCTGGGAACTTCAGGTTCTTCAGTGTCTTCTTCTTGACTTCATAAATCTTCTAGCTGAATCATCGTCACTTGTTCTTTGAAACAAGTCTCTCTTGTAGTACACGATATTTCTTACAAGCCAATTTAGTTGCATGATTAGAAACATTTCATAATTTTTCAAAACAAATTCTTATGCATAAATACTTAGGTCACACAGTCATGCAACTATTTTGGCCAATGATTCAACACAACATTTGTCCATATCCCATATTCATACGGTAACTTCCTAGATGCATTCAATATCTACTAGAACATTGTTAAGAGTGTGCACTACTCCCAACATGTCAGCAAAGAGGTTTCATTCTAGATAAGTAACAATGGGATGTTGTACATTACCATAGGCCACTTACCCATTACTTGCATATTAGTAGTATCTTGTTCGTTAATGCAATTTTTCTAACATGCATGATATACATCCTAAATCTAGGAGCATAAGTATGTACATGACTGAACAATAATATTTAAGTAATCAGATATACAAGAAATGACAATTAAAATACTTATCTTTGTTTGGTTGTTGGGTGGACTCCCTCTTGACCTTTGCTTCCTTGTAGGAACTACTGGAGTCTCCAAGAGAGTGTTCTTCTTCATCGTCTGATTTTGAGGTCATGTTCCTTTCTTGATTTATTCATCAATGCTTGTTCAGGTTGTCCCTTCAACTTGTACAATCCTCCCTCTTTCTCTCCAATCACAATTGCATCATCTATGGTCTTTCCCCTTGGCCACATTAGAACTTGGCCATCTACAAATGCAACCCTCATACCTTTTGCATCCAATGAAGATATGGAGAGAAGGTTCTTCTTTAGTCTTGGTACAAACAAGACATCTTTCATCTTCATAGACTTTCCAGAGTCTAGATTATAGGAGGCTTCACCACTTCCTTTTATCGGATACGGGTAGTCATCCCCAAGTTTCACCTTGTGGGGTGACTCATGTTCGGATAGGTTCATAAATCATTCCTTGAATCCTATCATATGCTTGGAATCCCCACTATCTATAATCCAATCATTGCTTCCATGTGTAATAGTTCCTGTGAGGGCAGAGACCAAAACATACTCTTCATCGCTTGAAGAATCTTCACTTTCTTCTCTGCCTCTCTTCCTGGGAGGTTCATCATCCTCTGTAGTGTGATCATGATGTCTTCTCTTGTTATTCTTCTTCTCGTGGGAGTTGCTTTTGTTCCTGGGACAATCTCTGGAATAATGTCCCTTCTCATCACAAGTATAACATCGAATGTGAGAAATATCTCTCTTGGAACCTCCAAGGTTCTCCCTCTGAACATGGTGGTGGTGTTTACTCTTCTTGTGATGATGATGCTCCCTCTTGTTGTTGTACTTCCTGGCGTGTGTTGTGAGAACCTAGTCTTCATTACCCATCTTTTCTTCTCGAGCTACAATCCGAGCTTCTTCCTATGAGCACTCCTCCCACATCCTACTAAATGTGATGCGCTTCTTTCTAGCACAAATTCCTTGAATGAAGGAATCCCATGACCTAGAGAGACCATTCAATATGGTCATCACTGTTTCTCCATTGTCTATGTCTTCTCCCACAGCTTCAAGTTGTTCTTTTATCTGAGAGACCCTTGTAAAGTATGACTGCATGGTCTCTTTATTTTGAATCTTCACATTCTTCAATTGGTTCCGTAAAGTCATCTTCCGATTTATATTCTTTCCTTCAAACAGCTTGGTCAAGGAATCAAACATCTCCTTGGGTGTCTTTAAAGATGACACATGTGGTATGAGATGGTCCTTGATAGAATATGCAATGATCCTCTTGGCCTTGAGCAAGTTCTTCTTATGTAGGGCCTTAGCCTCATCTCCCTCTGGAACTGGAACCTCTTCACTTATGTAGGTGTCCAATTCATTCTCTTCTAGGATTAAGCCAATCCTATACTTCCATGCTCGGAAGTTATCAGCCCTTTCAAGCTTATCCTCAATCTTGGTGTGGTGAGACATCTTTAATGAGAAACTCAATATAAAAAAGATATAGGTCTTACCACTTTGATTTGCTGAAACTAGATCTCGAGATGGCTAGGGTTAGATAGAGAAACCCTAAAAATAGAAACTTGGAATTTCAAACTTATGTCTGGATGGAAAGATGTAATTGATTGAGGTGAGCAAGCTGGTGTGCCTGGATTTTGATAATTCCAAAAATTAACCCCTCAAAAGTGACCTGCGAATTTTGGATTTGCAGCTTCTGTCAAATTCTGGTTTTCTGGTTTTTCTCGTCCAAAATTCAAAATAGGGTTTGACAAATCCCAGGATTCTACCCAACCAAAAAGTTCGATCTTGGTCTCTAAATTTTGATTTTAATGAGGAGAACAATCCTGTGCTAAAAGCACTCCAAAATTCCACTTCTGTAAAAAGCCCTAATTTCCCATAGCACTCACACGACAAAAAATGAAAATGCTCAGAATCCAATTCTGCTTCGACAGAAAGATGCACCTTCCTTAGGCAAGTTATTCTAGCCTTCTTTTGCTGATGATCTGTGGAGAGAAACCCAAAAATTAAGAATCGTTAGCTTTCGAAGCTGCACAGTGTCTTCTTCTTAGGTTAACTCTCATACCATGTTAGTTTTTCATAATTTAATTCAATATGATCTAGGATGTTATTTGAGAGAACAACATGCACAACATATCAAACACAAGAGACAAGAAACACAAAGCATTTCACCGAGGAAACCATAAAGGAGAAAATCTCACAACTTTTTTGGAGATAGAATGAGCAATAATACAAAAACCCAAAACAAAGAGATGGTCTCGAGCAGCTTCCTCCTCCTGGACACTTATGCGAACTTCTCTCTCTCTCTCTCTCTCTCTCTCTCTCTCTCTTGTACGAATGAGTGAGTGAGTGAATGAATGAAATAGAGAGGATGCTCCTATGTATTTATACTTTACCTTCACTTGAATTTTACCCTAACTGGGCTGACTTCTCCTAGGAGAGTCTAATAACCCATTATCACTTAACTCAAGGCCGACCCCACTAAGGGAGTATAATAACCCTATCAAATACAATAATAGCTTTCCCGATTGGAAGAATGAAACCTCTCCATCGAAATTACAATGACATATGAATACAATATAAAATATAAAAATGAAATACATTCTAAAGTTACAAATACATCAACAAATCTCCTCTAAACAAATGAAAGCAAAGAACCTTATTTGAAGTTTCAATATGATACCATTAATTAAATATCTACTCTAAACAAATGAAAGCAAGGAACCTTATTTGAAGTTTCAATATGATACCGCTAATTAAATATCTACTTTAAACAAACGAAAGCAAAGAACCTTATTTGAAATTTCAATTTTAATGGGAGGCAACTAACATTGACATAAATTTGGATCTATAGTTAAATAATTAAACATAAATTTGATATAGTTAAATAATAATTAAAATGAAGAGAAATAGACTTCGTTATTAGAAAGATCTAAGATTTCAATAAATGTATATTGATTAAAAATAATTGTATAAAAAAATAGTAATTAAAAATAAAAATAAAAATGATTAAATTCTATTTTGTTTTTTTCCTTTTACATAAATAATGCATTCCATATAAATGGATATATGTTGGTTATATGCTAACAAGATGTAAATGAATAAATGTTGGTTATATGCCAAGAGATATAAATAAATCCATACTAGTTAAAGACAATTTATATTAATATAAAATAGATGAAATACATCCAAGTAAGATATGAATGAATGTAGCTGTGTGCTAGATCCATATAAAATGGATAAAAAAGGCATGAACAACTCTATAAAATATATGAGAAAAGGCCATATGAATGAATATATGACAGTGGAGGAAATTTGGGAATTGGGAAATATTTGTGTTATGAAAATTTTGGTGTAAATATGTTTTAAAAAATAAAATAATTTTATTTATTTATTTAGTTAATTAAATAAAAAACAATATTTTTTTGCATTTAATTAACTATGAAAAGAAAAAACAAAATTTCATAACTAAAATCTTTTTTATTAATAAAAATGCCAAACCGTTAAATTCAAATACCTATTCTGATTTTATTATTATTTTAATTTAAAAAAAAAACTAAAAACTTTTATATATTCCTATATTCTTATTTCTTTAAAGTGAGGATGCAATTATAAACATTCCTTTTACTATATCATATTTTTTCTTAATATATCATGTATTATATAAATATAAAAGTATTTAAAAAAATAAAATAAAGAATAACTAATGCATGTGAGAGGAAAACAATTTAGATTCATCCACTTCAGACAAATAAAAGCTTTTGCATTCAACGGAAAGGCACTCATACAAACGTCAAAGACTTATAATAAACCTTCACAAGCACAGGCTTGGAACATTGAGGATGACAAAGAAGTACTTTCTGATAAAATAGATCCTAATGCAGTAACAATTTTAGAATAGAACTTAGATTAACTCCAAACAAAACACTCACATTTTCATAGAGAAGATATCAGTAGGATAGCAGTGACTTGATTTGGCATCAGTTGTAAAGATGGTTCTGGAAGGAATCCACTTGATCTGGGTGCAGGCCCAATCTGATGTGTACTCCTGCATTGTTTTGGTCTGGGCTCTGCATGATGTATGTAGTCTGTGGCACTGGCGTTGCCAATGGAGCTGCACATGCTGCTTCTCCCCAACCAAAGTCCACACAGTGGAATGGGATCTTCCTCCAGTCTGAGACAATAGTAAGCTCTCTCATGGATGGAAAGAATTTGTCTGAGGCTTCTAAGGCCTTCAGATACGACCCGATGTATTCATCCCTAACAGCATTCTTTGCTATTTGAACACGTCTTACAGTGCAATGCAGGGGTTCCTCAACCACTTCAGAGACGTAACAGGAAGTGGAACCGAGCACGAAGGCATTACCACTGAAATTTTTCCCTAGTGGGGGTTCGAGTCGGTTCCTGGCGTCCACTGGGAATTGGAGGCATATTTTGGTCGTGGAGTTCAGCCCTAGGGCTTTTACTCTGGCCTGCCATGTAGAATATAAAAACACGATGAATAATTAAACAATCATATATGTATGTATGTATAGCTTAGTAAATATATAATTAGGTATCTTACTCTCCACAAATGAGCTGCTAGGACTTCAAACGTAGAGCAATTTCCAGAGAGTTGCTCGCTTGCCAAGGCCTGGTTCTTCATGGTTTCAAGAGTCTCTTTCTTGACAAAAAATGTTTTGAGTTCGCATCCCTGTTTATTGAGGTTGCATAGCTCGGAGAGGGCCGTTTCCCAGCTTTTGTCATCTGAAGCTGTGGCGTTCATGGGGATTCCATATAGATCCTGTACAGGCATGGAATTAAACTGGTTGTAGATGGACTCGTTACCACTTGGACTTGTAGTCAACAGGAGTGCTCTAGAGTGATTCGGTTGCTGCAACCGCTCCTGCCCATCTGTGCTTTTCGAGAGGGCAGCCCAAGCTTCGAGGAAGTTGAATGCACCAATCCCATCAAACAAAGAGTGACTGTACCCGAATCCAATTGATAAACTTCCACAGCCAAACCTTGTCACCTGCAAAATAAAGCACAACCATGCACGATGATCAAATATTCACCAACTCTCAGAAAAATGCACTAACTAAATTGATAAATCTATTTCTAGGGCTTTAATATTGTATGACAGACATTGAATTCAACTGAACTCCCAATTGATTTCAGAAAGATTCTGTGGATGATTTCGTATACATTCAACATCTTCATATCAATCTTGTATAACATATTGTAAAAGAATCAATCTTGTATAACATATTGTAAAAGAACAATAATTGAAACAAAGTATCAAGCGAAATTATTAACAAGGCTTCTCAAACTATGTGAAAATATTGATCGATCAAAATTTTAGTAGTGTCAAGCCATAACAAGGCTTCACCAAACCCTATGGAAACATTTATCTATTCAATTCTTAGTATTTTACCGCAGAAGACCATGAATTCCAATGAGATTCAAAGCCTTCCTCTAATAAAACCTAATAAATGAACCATTTCAATACGTTTCTTACACTATATAGTGCAAAGAAGCTTGGCACCTAATAAATGAACCATTTTGATACATTATATGATATACAGTGCTAAAGAAGGTTGGCACCTAATAAATGAACAATTTTAATACGTTTCTGACAGTATATATAGTGCAAGAAGCTTGGCAACAACCATTTTATTCTATTTCTTATATACTGACAGAAGGTTGGCAGCCAATAAATGAACCATTTTAATACATTTCTTGGATGAAATCTGTGAAGCTCTCTATATAAGGGTTATTTAATTCTTATGGATGACGCCCTCATCATCCATAAACTGTCAGAAGGTCTGATACGAAAACATATACAATCTATGGTATTTTACTACAGAAGACCATTAACTTCGATTAGATTGACAACCTTCTTCCCAGAGATGTCTTAAAAGATTTATCTATTCAGCGCAGCGAGGTTCCAACCTACAGGCATAATGCTTATATTTATCTGTTAACTCTTATCAGGTTTTATATGAAAATATTCATCTATCCATGCAGCTATAGCATTATACTGTAGAATACTGGTTTTTCCAAATGGATTCACGGTCTTCCTCCAAGAGGTGTATTACAAGATTCATCTATTCAGTGAAGCGAGGTGCCATGCTTTAGTCACTAATACATCCGGTATATATACACCTCCATCATCCATCAACTCTTATTAGCAGGTCTTATACATGCACTTCCAGATGGATGCACATTTCAGAGCTGAAACACCTAGACGTGGTGTACGTAATCAAATAATGGAAATAGGGTATATAATCACCAGCTTGGTAACCTCTTGAAGGTGCATATTATACCTTTATTTAGAGGAGGATAGGAGATGTTGTATATTTACACCTAGAGGTGTTTTTATTTTAGAATTTAGAGTGAATTGGTAGAGGTGTTTCTATTTTAGAATTTAGGGTGAATTAGTAAATATGAAAATGATAACAAATAACTTATTCACAAATTAAATAACTGTACTATAATATATATATATATATATATATAACTAACTTTCTTTAAAGGAAGAGAATAGAAACTGTTATAATGGCAGAAGCAAAAGATATTACAAGGTTTCAAAAACCTACGAGATATCAATACAGAACTCCTTGATAAATACTCCTAAGTTGAATAGGTATCAACTATATTATATTCAACAACAATGGTTCGGAAACTTTAAACCTGTTCTGTATTGATATTAGCAAAATATTTATTCAGCTCTATGGAAAACCTATGATATAATTTATCTAATAGAGCAACGACAGATATTTAGGAAGCATAGGCTGGTGTATAACATGGATTATGATGCCTTGAGGTTCTAAAACATCCTAAGCACACTAGAAATTAAGTAGCTTGAACTGTTTTAGGAAGCATAGGCTGGTTCTAAATGTATAACACATGGATTATAATGCCTTGAGGTTCTAAAACATCCTAACCACACTGGAAATTAAGTAGCTTGAACTGTTTTAGGAAGCATAGACTGGTTCTAAATTTATAACATGGATTATAATGCCTTGAGGTTCTAAAACATCCTAAGAACACTGGAAATTAAGTAGCTTGAACTGTCAATTACTTGCTAACAGCTTATTTGAAAGTTAGTGTTATTGAATACAGACTTGAGTGACCACAACAGGCTTCAGCGATAGATCCTCCGGTGATGATGATGATGAGCAGGCCCCAGGAACCAGTTTCTCGTAAAATGGCTTGTAATTCCAGAGTATCCCGAGATCGTCCAGAGTCACATCAGTACGTGCCTCGAGCAGCACTGCACCGGCTCCGTTACAGTCAATCTCCAGCTTACCCGTCTCTTCATTGATGCAAAACCTGCCAGCAGCAGGATACCACGACACAAACACCTTTTCCAGGGCTTTTCTCACTGTCTCCACACTCCCATCACTTATCTGCTGCTGCTCGGAGGCTCTATAAAAGAAGACAGTGTACAGCATAGCGGGAGATACCCTGTCGAGACCAGATAGAGAAATGATTTCCCTTTTTGTTGCCTTCTCAGGTTGCACTGTCATAGATTGAATTACAGAGACTTCGAACTTCTTGTCGCCGACATATTCATCACGGTGGCAATTTAACCCTAGGTTCATATTGAAACCGATCTCTGTCCTTAACCCTAACGATATGATAGGCTCTCTTCCAAAAATCAGCACAAAGTAATTTTGAATATAGATAGAATGCTGGCTTCGTCAGAGCTGATCTGTACTCCTCAGCAGAATATAATTTCAATGCCAACTGATGGCTCAAAAATTGCAAAACCTACTCATATGATTGCAAGCTTCCTCAATGCTGCCAAACCGTTAAGGTAAGAAGAAGAAATCTAATTATTTTATAGTCCCGTAAAAAGAAGCAGCTCTGACATTCTTGTCTGCTACCGCTGTCTTTAGTATCCCATATTCTTCTTGTATTTAACTTCAATTCCCCACCTCTGCAACTGCTTTCGCTTTCCGTCTGCTTAATGCCTTTTGACATCAATGTCGGCTTCTTGTCTGGAGGTCTGCAGGCTGGCTGGCGAGAAATCGGGAGGTGGGTAGTGAGATTCCAATGGTTGTCAGCGATTATCCATTCCATGTGATGAGAGGGCAGGGAACAAGCAACATCATCGCCCATTAGCTTTAGAGCTTTAAAATAAATATATGATAGTGCTCCAAAAGCATTCTTCAATTTTGTTTTTTCTTCTTCCCGACAACCATTATTCTCTGCAAACATGTGCCTTCCTGTTATCTTCCTGTGTAATAAAACCATAAACAATTGTTAGTTCCACACATGAACTAACACAGCTAATTATAGGCCTGCATTATAGAGCACCCACATTGACCTCCAGCTAAAGTTCAAGAGGAAGCCAATAATACTTTATGAAACAGAAAACCTCTGTAAATCGTTGAAGGTGCAGAAACTATTAAATAAGGTTCTCTTGTCAATCAGATTAGACATTTTCCAAAGTCTAAGACGTAGGATTTCAGGTTTATAAAGAGAAGAGAAGACCCGACAATTCAATATGGTCTGTGCTGGCAACTTTCCGAAGACCTATCTCTACCGTAGGGCTATTTGTCGAGCATGACCTCAAAGACTCTTGAGTGATATGAGTGTTGTACAGGCTTGAGAATTCATAGTGTTATATAAATGTGAGTAAAGATATAATTGGTTGGTTTATATATATATATATATATATATATATTATTTCTATCAATGTGATTTATAAAAATTTCTTCACTAGATTGTGATTCAATAGGAAATGAGGATGTAGCTTACATTACTTAAAAATATGGAGTTTTTTTTCCTCAATGTTGCCATTTTATTTGATTGGGGAATTATTGTGCCGAGAGGCACTCTATAGTCGAGTATGGGTCGAGTGCTTGTCGAGTAACAAAATAATACAAAGTAAAAAGTAATAAATATTATGTTGACCATAACCAAAAAAGAATAATACAAAGTAAAAAGTAAATATGAAACTTAAACTAGAGACTTTAGAGCTTAGGATTAGGTGGTAAATATTATGTCGGCCATAAACAAAAAAAAATAATACAAAGTAAAAAGTAAATATGAGACTTAAACTAGAGACTTTACTTTTTACTTTTAATACAAAGTAAAATGTAAATATGAGACTTTAGAGTGTTTGTCAAGTAACAAAACAATACAAAGTAAACAAAAAATAATAATACAAAGTAAAAAGTAATAAATATTATGTCGACCATAAACAAAAAAGAATAATGCAAAGTAAAAAGTAAATATGAGACTTAAACTAGAGACTCTAGAGCTTAGGATTAGGTGGCTCAGGTATTGCACTCAAAGAGCTATTCAAGGAGAGGTTTGCACCTCAGGAGATTTGATCCCTCTCGACGCTTGATAAAACCTAGGATTTGGATCTAAGCTGGTATATGTAGAGAGAGAATTATGTTAATTTATTAAAATATATAGTATTTAGAAATAAAGTTTACAATTATATAAGATATAATTTGAATGCTTGGTTTAATTTGTCATAAAATGTATAAAAATATGAATTTTAATTCATGTTATATTTAAATATATTTTTCAATTAATAAAATAATAACAACTAATTATTATAAATATATTTGATTTATCACTCAACTACTACAAATTAAAAGTCAAAAATAGATGATCTATTTCATTAAAAAATAATTAATGGTTAAGATAAAAAAATTAATGATGTGACAATAAATCATTTTAACTTTTATTAACTCAACTAATTCTAAACTCTAGAAGTAATTATAAACTATGAGAGTGAAGTACATACTAACCATATTATTTTATATACAAATATCAAAGCTTCCTTTTCTTGTGATTCATGGAAAGTACATGTAAATTTCTTTTCCATATTCTAAAACAATTATGTAAATATTCTCTTCATAGTAAATCATATCTTTGGCATATCTATTGATTCAAAAAAAAATTTCTTAATTCATATTATCATATGGAGTATGAAAAACAAGATTTGTTTCACTATTTAGTAGCTTTCCTTTTAACTTTTTCACACCTCCATGGAATATGTCTATGTAACTCATAGTCTAAACATTGCCATTTGTTCATTAGAATTTGATACGTTAAAGTATTTCAATTTTTTACATGTGTAAATAATATTTAAAAAATGTCACTCACATAATTTTCGTTTTTAAGTTATAGAGAAGTAATCATATTTTTGTTATATTCAAGTTAAAGAAATGTGTTATTTCAACAAAATTTTAACATTTTAAATTTTCAAAATAAATAAATTTAAGAAAGAATTTCAAACTTTTTAAAAATATCTTTGTCAAATTTATTAGGTAAATTTGAGAATGTAAACGACTCACTATTAAAAATTTATATAATTACGTGAAATTTCAAATCTCTTTAATGATCAATTAGTGTCATTTTCCATATCAATTCATCAAAATGCAAGAAAAATACAACTATAATAACACTATGCTAAAAATTGAAGTACACAAATAAATAAAATGTTTAGAATATTAATTTTATGTTTCATTTTCATTGTGAACATTTCACTTTCTTACTTTTCTCTTTTACTGTAAATTTGATAATTTTACACAACTACTTTTAAATAAATAAAAAACATTTACGATAAGCAGAAAAAATAAAATAAAAAATACATAAATTTCAAGATATATATCTTTAATATTTTTATTTAATTTTTAGTAAATTTATAGAATATACATACACTTATATTTAACACATTATTATAAGGTTAACGTCATAGAAGATATCTCCACTTTTATTGAATCATCTAATTCTATACTATATCATTCATGATCAAGGTAGTTTTAATGGTAGATGTTTGGTATTTTATTAACATGAAATGTACATGGTTTTTAGCATTATGCATGCTCTTTAGATATAGATAAGTAGTTTTTTTTGGAATAATCTTATATTAGTTTCAATATTAGAAAGGAGGAATTACAATATTAAGAATTTTTTGATAATATAATATTATTAATTCAATTTATTTATAGTTGGTTTATGAGGAAATTTGTTATTCATATAAATGGATTTAATATAACTATTAAAATCTACAAATTTGATAATTTAATATCTTAGAAAATTTGTAAATTTTAATGATATTATTGAAACCATTAACTGAAAAGATAATGATTATTTCTTAATAAATACATACCAAGTTATTTGAATAAATATATTAAAATTAAAACTTAAAATATATAAAGCTTCAAAATACCTCAACATTATTTGAAAAACATAAAAACAATAATACAATTTTGTTTGTTTTTTAAAAACAAAGTCATTGATTGCTAAGCTTTTAAAATACTTCTAATATTATATAGAACATAATTACCACTAACTTAAATCCATTATATACACTTATTAAAAGTCCGTGACATACACTTATAAACTTTTAATATTATATAGAAAGTAATTACCTCTAACTGAATACATGCACTTATAAACTTTTAATATTATATAGAAGATGATGAATTTTAATATACATACATTACATATATTTATTCAATACTTATACTATATACTTATACTATATTAATAAATAATGATTTTTTTTAAGAATAATATAATATAATATATTAATAAATAATGATTTTCTTAATAAGAATAATATATATATATATTTTAAAATTTATTTTAACCCTAATCATTTATGAAACTTTTAATTATTGTTTCATAACAAATAAATTCAGAGTCTCAAAACATTATTGAAAAACTAAGATAATAATACAAATTTGTGCTTTTGATTTTAAACATAAAATTGTCAATTCATAACAAATAGATTCACAAAATATTTTAATATTATCGAAAATTTATTTAAATAACAATACAAAATTTTCACCTTAATTTTAAAGATAAACTCATCATTTGTGAAACTTCTGGTTATCATTTCATAGCAAATGGATTAATAATTTATATAATTTTTTATTTAAAAAACAATATTAAATTATAAAAAGTTAAGTTTTTAATTTAATCAAATTTTAAAAATTAAAAATTATTATTATTATTATTAATCACAATTTTGAAATAATTAATATTTCTTTTTAGTAAAATCATTCTTATATATATATAAAAATTATAAAACAATATTAAATTATAAAAAGTTAAGTTTTTAATTTTAATATGCAGAAAAATCAAATTTTAAAAATTAAAAATTAAAAATTATTATTATTATCATTAATCACAATTTTTAAATAATTAATATTTCTTTTTGGTAAAATCATTCTTATATGTATAAAAATTATATAAAAATAATAATATTTTTTAGTTTTAAAATTTAGAACTTATTATATTTATTATAAGTATAAAATTGGAAGTTTTTATATTATTTTTATAAATAAAGAATTGCGTTGTCTTTATTTTTATAAATAAGGGAATTTATGACAATTGTGTCTATGACAACATAAACTTTGAGGAAGTAACCTCTTATAAATATCTAGGAATTGAATTCTATCACAAGCTTAATTGGAACTTCAACACCGAGAAGAGGATTAATGGAGGGTGGAAAGATTACTTTGGCCTCGAAAGCAACTACAAATCGACAAACCTTGTGATGTGGGATATAAAGAAATTCCTCTTTAAAATGCTCATCACTCTCGTTATCTTACACGGCTATGAAGTTTAGGGATGTAAAATTTCTAGAGAACCTTGGAGAAGAATTGAGCAAATACAAAAGCAATTTAACACTTATAATCTTAAAATTAAGAGCAATATGGCCTATCATATTCTCGTTTTAGAAGCAGGGCCCTCCCCTATTGAAGGCATGGATATGATTATATATTTAATGTACAAGCACAAATTAAACAATATAGGAGACCGATGGCTTCCTAAAATTGCTCTTAACTCCAGCCAAAACCACCTCCACCTCAAATGGGGATGGCTTAAAGATGCCACGACTTGGTTAAATTACTGGAGGATTGATGAAAGTGTCACTTTGCAAAATATCAATAACATTAAAAATATTATTACTTTTGTGTTCAAAGATAAAATGTGGTGCAAGGAAGATTTAGATGTTAAAAGCAAATTATGCTACTATAAAGAGATCATTAACCATAATCTTGAGGATCAAAACTATCTTTCTATCTCAACCAGCTCAAAGAAAAATTTATTATTGTTGAGATTAGAACAAACTCTCATGAGATTCATAATGAAACTGGGGTGCTGAACAACCCCTAAGACATCTTGGGACGAAAGGATTTTCCATCTTTGTGAGTCTATGAGTGTTGAATATTAAAATCAATTTCTCTTAGAATGTCCTACCTACACCCACATTAGATCTCAGTTCCATAATCTAACCTCTCTAAGCTTCTAACTCCTCAAAACTACGAGGAGCTATGGTCTTTAAGCTTTTTGAGCATAAGGATAATATTTTAAAACAAACCAAATAACTTATATATTGACTTTTCTCTTTAAGGTCCGATAGACCAAATTTGGTCTCAGGGGATGTTAAAACCATCATCATCATCATAAAGTTTGGATATTTATCATTTTTATAAATAATGATTTTTATTATATTTAAAAAATATAGAATATAATGTTTATATCTAAACTGATGAATTTTTCAACAAGATATTGATTTTAATAAATATAAATTATTATATTTTAATACATAAATTTTAAAAAATATAAAAAGAATTATTATATTAATTTTAACAATTAAATGACCAAATAATAATCAAGTAGTTTGGAATATTGGCTATTCTAAGTCTACCACTTAAAAGAACTCTCGAATAATATAAATGTGGTTGCCCAAAAAATTATGTGGGATTACCAAGAAATCTCTAATGATAAAGTTCCTAATAGAGGGACACAACAATTATGACTCTCATGTTGGTTTTTTTATGGACTTTGTCAAGGCCTTATTGGACTTTGTGGAGCTGAGAAAAATTGCATTAGAAAGAGAAACATTTCTTTAATATAAAATTGGGTTGGGGTATGGGTACAAATATCCAAGATGAACTCTTAGCACTTTGGGGCTTTCTATTCTTTGCAAGATAAAAAAACATATCATATTTAAAGATATATGGGATTTAAAGACATTGATTGATTGGACATATAACATGGCTAATCTATCCGCACTGCATCTGGAATGGTGACAATGAAGGGTTAGGGAACTCCAGGAATCCTTTGTGGATATTTGTTTTCAACATTTATATAGAGAGTTCAATTCTGCAATTGACACTCTTTCTAAAGAGGCCTTGATTTTAGGAGTCTTAGTATTCATTGAGGTTGTGGATGATGATATCAAGTCCAATGGTACATATTCTTTCTTATGAGTTTCAATTTTGGTTTAGCTGATTTGGACTCCTTAATATTTAAGGAAGATATTGTTAAAAGGATGTGTTTAAGCTTGTAGATGGGTTTCTTTATTTCAATATTCCTTCATAATTCCCTAGTCATTTGTTTCTAGTTTACCTCATGAAGGAAACGTCTTGGATAGTTTTGACAATTACAAACAATGTAAATTTATATTTTGATTCATAAATGAATATCAAATGTAATGCTTTTTTTTCTTGGGGAAAAAATCCATTAGATTAGTTTTCAATCAATTCATTATGTGCCAATTAATTTTGTTTATAGTAGCAACAATACATACATATTATATTTATTTTTTTGAAAAAAATCTAACATTATAGAAAAATCTATATAACAAAATTGAATACCTAATAAATTGTATCATTTAAAAAAATAAAGTAAAAGTTTTCAATATTATTTATAAACTAATTTACCTAACATGATTGATAACAATCATAAGATAGTGATCCACAACTAACAGACCCACCCACCAACACACTTTCACCAACCCACTATTCACTAACACACTAGCCTCCAAATTTTAACATATTAATCGCTAGCCCACTAAATGACTAACCCCTAACTTGTAACCCACTATTGTTGAGGGGAAATAGCTTGAATGGTGGAGCCTTAAGATTCACGCTCTCCCCACCCAAGTTCAAATACCCAATGAGACATGGCCCATTATGATAAGTATAGAAAGGTAGATATCGTTTGGGACATAGTTCCCCTTCGGTATGCCCTGGGACTTCTTCACCCTTGCTAAGTAATAATTTTTCTACTACACATTGACTTGCGAAAAAAAAATTGTAACCACTAACCACTTAACATGTAACCATCTCTCATGCTAGCCAATAACCCAGTAATGGTTTAAAAACTACTAAGCACAATTCCATTAATGCAGTCACTTAAGAGATGAATAAGAGGCCTCTTCATGGTGGAAACATCCTTTTACAATGTATTAGATGCATAATATGAGATGAGTCGATGATCTTAAAACTAGCTCTCCTTGGTACATACATACATACATAAATACATATTCAAGCCACACAAATTTGGTGTATGAGACCCCCTTATTTGTGGGGAAAGGGACCTCCCTCTGTGCAACGATGTAATTTCTAAATTATACAGATATGTACATACCCTATCCCTCCGTATTTGAACCTATGACCTCCTAGGAGGAAACACATGTTTGTGTGTGTGTGTGTGTGTGTGTGTGTGTGCACGCGCACGTGTGAACGCGCATGTGTGTGTGTGTGTCAAATAGTAGAATTACAATTAAGGTCCTATCCAACCAATAAAGGCATTGCTAATATAATAATAGTCATATAAAGTCACAATATCTAGGGCTTAACATGCCCCTTCCCTTCAAACAAATGTTGTCTTCAACACTTGATTAATTGTGGATATTTATGCTCCGAGAAATAATCTTCCTATCTTGCCTCTTCTATTGGAAAGTTCTTCCACTTGATGAGGTAATCAATAATTGCTCAATTTTGGTCTTTCTTAATTTGCCATTTTCAAGGATTGTTTTAGATTTTAGTATTATTTTTCATTCTTCATCAAACTCTGGTAAAATAGCTTGAACTAGAACCTTGTCACCAATTACCTTTATTAGGTAAGAAACATGGAATATTGGATGTACATTTGAAGATGGATGCAAGTCCAATTTCTAATCCATAGTTCCAATTCTTTGCAACACCTTATAGGGATCATAGTACTTGGATGCTAATTTATTGTCTTGCTTTTGCCGCTTTAGGGACATTTGTTTGTATGGTTGTAAATAAATGTAATGTCACCAAAAATACCACAATAAAAAAAATTATTTAACTATAGTGGGCATAAACCCTAACTGTGTTGACGTCACTTGAATATATTATTAACCCTTAAATTATTACATTTAATTATAGTCCTTGCTTGATTGTTTGAACAATATTATTATTACTTTAGACAACTCATAGAATTCTGTATGTTTACTTCGATGATTGTATTATTGCCATATTCTATGTATTTTTATGCATCCTGTAATCATGTTTTTATTGGTCTATCTTTAATCCTTGAAGGGATGGTGCAAGGTAATGATACCCACTTATGACGTGTTGGTCACAATGGACTTCCTGGAAAACAACAATCCGACCATTAAAATGAATTTTTAGAGACACAACTTTTTAGAATATGGTGTAAAAAGATGAAACGCAAAGAATCAGATCACCTTCTGGAATATATAACTTTTATTTATATGGAAAATAGGTATAACTCCCAAAAAATGGTTTTCTTATAAGATTTGTATGTTATTTTTTTTCAAAAACATAATGCATATGTTTGGGTTAGGCCCTGAGTTTGGTATGTAAACTATCTAAATTTGAAAAAAAATTATGTAGCGTCGTAGATAACAGGCGGATCTAGTGCAACGCTATTTTTCAAAAAAATTGCAAGCTAATTTTATATATATATATATATTTATGGATGTCAGGAAAGCCCTAAAAAGAGAAGGTCGAGCAATATGCCCCACTATCATGGTATTAACAAAGTCAATTTATTTTTTTTAGTGCGTAGGTATTTTAGTATACTTGTGTGGGTTCTTTTCCATTTTCAAAATAGGTGTGTCAGTAAAAAGTTATAGCTGAAATACATGACCTATGTTTGATGTAAAAATGACATGATTGCAAACAAAAACAAATAAAAAATAGAAAATATTAACAAATTTATTCAAAAAATAGATATTTGCAATATGCACAGAGATTTCTATAAGTGTGTGCAGTTTCATTGGTAGTGGATAAGTGGAGCATATACAGATTCGAGGTTGAAAAGCATGAAGTTGAAGAACATGATGTGTTTTTCTATAATGCAGTCCAAGGAACAAGGTTCGACAATCCAAAACCTAGAACCACACCTGCCAAGTCATTACACATTATATGGGAAAAAGGAAAGTGTGCCTAAAAAAATTTAAATTTTTAGTGCGCACGCGTTAGTAACGCACATGCCCTAAAAGCGTGCATGCACTTATAGCGCACATGCACTAATAGCGCGCATGCACACACTTTTAGTGCATGCGCACTGATGTTACATATTCGTTTCACCCTCCTCCTATCTATGTCTCCCTTTCTTAATATAATCCCACCCCCCCCTCCCTCTTTATAACCCCACCGCCATCTCTCTCTCAACCACCCATCTATCCCCTTACCATAAATCATAAGCCCCTGATTAAAAACATATACCATAAATCCCAAGCCCCCCATATATCTATTACCCTAATCCCTAACCCCCTCCTTTATCCATTTCTCTAACCCCCTACCACTAACCTTTCCCCCTCTCACTTAGTCCTACCACCAACCATCACCCCCTGATCTCTCTCTCTCTCTATCACTCTCCCTAAGCTCACAACCCCTAATCTCTCTCTGTATCTCCTTCCCCAAAACCCAACTCTTCACCCTCGTATCCCCACCCACCTATCTCTTTATCTCCCTCTCAACAACCACTAACCATCTTTCCATCCTTCTCACTCTATCTATATCCCTCTTCCCATACTCCCCCACTACACTTAACCACCCTCTCTCTCTCTTCCTTTTGGTATCTGACCTACTCCTACCACTAACCACCTCCTCTCTCTCTCTCTCTCTCTCTCTCTCTAAACCCGTGACCCCCAAGATCTCTATCTAAACCCATAACACCTCATTTCTCTCTTTAAACCACTAACCACCGCCCCATATCTCCCTCTCCCTCTCCCTCTATCTCTCTCTAAAATCCTAACCCTCTTTCTTTTTCACAATCTCTCTCTCTCTCTCTCTCTCGCTGTAACCCACAATCTCCCTCTCTCTTGATCTCTCTAAAAATATAACCCCCAATCTCTCTCTCTCTCTCTCAACCCCTAAGCCATAATCTCTCTCTCTCTCTCTCTCTCAACCCCTTGAATATTTCACTCTCACTCTCTCTCCTCTCTCTCTCTCTCTCTAAACCGCTAACCCCCAATATCTCTCTCTATCTCTAAACCCATAGGTTCCAATATCTCTCTCTATCTAAATCCCTAACCCCCAATCTCTCTCTTTATTTTCTCTCTCTAAAATCCAAACCTTGAATCCATAAGACCCTTTCATGTTTGATACTCTCTCTCTCTCTCACACACTCTCTTCAGCGCATCCAAAACTTAATAGCAGACATTGGTCAGCTTTTGCATCTTTTCCTTCAAGACTTCACACTCTTTTGCATCCGATACTCTCCCTCTCTCTCACTCTAAACTTGTAAATGTCAATATCGCTCTCCCTCAACCTCTAATAGGAATACAAAATTTCATAGTACATATTGGTTAGCTTCTACATCTTTTCCTTCAAGACTTCACATTCGATGTAGTACTCTCTCTATCTCCATCAACGGCTAACCCCCAGTATCTCTCTCTCTATAAACCCTTAGGACACAATATATATGTCTCTCTCTCTAAAACCTTAACCCCCAATCCCACTCTTTCTCTATCTGGAAACCCCTAACCCCTAATCTCTCTCTCTCTCTTTCTAAAACCTTGGACACCAATTCCTCTCTCTCTCTCTCTCTCTCTCTCTCTCTATATATATATATATATATATATATATATATCCCTAACCCCCAATATCTCTCTCTCTATCTCTCTCTCTCTATAAACCCCAAACCCTCTCTATATCTAAGCCACAAAATCCCTCTCTCTCTCTCTCTAAACCCCTAACCCCCAATAGCTCTCTCTCTATAAATCCCTAACCTCCAATATCTCTCTATCTCTCTAAACCAACTTGAACCCCCAATATCTCTCTCTTTAAATATTTAACCTATCTCTCTCTCTCACAACCCCTAACCTCTAATATATCTCTCTCTATAAATCCCTAACCTCCAATATCTCTCTCTCCCTCTCTCTATAAACCTCTAACCCTCTCTCTCAATTTCTCAATACATCTCTCTCTCTCTCTCTCTCTAACCCACAATATCCCTCTCTCTATATCTATCTAAACCCCTAACATCTCTCTCTCTCAACCCCTAAGCCACAATCTCTCTCCCTCTCTCCTCTCTCTCTCTCTAAACCCCTAACCCTTTCTCTCTTTCTTAATATTTCTCTATCTCTATCTCCCTAAACCACAATATACCACTCTTTATATCTCTTTAAACCCCTAACCCCTGTTGAGAGATTGTAACTTCTAAGAATATTATATTTGTACTTTATTATTCTGGATATGTTTCATTCCTCTGTGGAGACTCTATTGTATATCCGGAGATGTTTTATTCCTCCATGGAGAATGTGGTAACTTGGGTTATTAGACTTCCCTAGTGGGGTCAGCCTTGTATGAGTCATGTGGGTTAAAGGGTTATTAGACCACCCTAGTGGGGTCGGCCCTGTCACATTATGTTAAGTAGTTAAGTTGGGGCTGACCTAGTTAGTGTAAAAGTCAAGTCGGAGTTGTGTATAAATAGAGGAGGTGTGTTCCTCATTTAACACACACACACTCACTTGTGAAACTCGCATAGGAGAGAGAGAGATCTGCAATGGAGGAGAAGGAGCTCATGTTTGGGGATTACATCTTTGTATTTGCTGGTCATCTATATTGAGGAAGCTTTGTTGGGTTTTCTACCCCATGAGGGTTTCCCATGATAAATTTGTGTCTCTTGTGTTTATGTTGTGCTTGTTGTTCTTTCAGTGATATTGTATATGCTATTGTTGTGAAATGGAATGTAATACTGATGTTATCTATATTAGCATATTGAATTTTAACATGGTACTAGAGCTAGCTTGAAGGAAGACAATGTATGGCACTTACGACACTTGTCTCACTTGCGACAATTTGAAAGTTAGGGTTTTATATAGCAAAAACCAGTCATCGTGGAACTTATTAGCTATAAATCCATTTTTGAGAAGTTTCAGGATCTGAAAATTTTACAGGTCAAAGGTAAAATCCCCAAGTACCTTGTGTCCGAAGTACAACATCTAATTCAATGTACTTTTTGTTTTATCGTTCGTACAATCTAGGGTTTCTGCCTTTTCTAGATCTTAGTCATAAACATGTGACCTAGGAGAAAAGGTAACAATTTGGGCTAGGAAGCTCCAAATGAAATTCTGTAAAAAGAAACAGTAAGGTCACGGACTGTAGTTTCATAGGTAAAAGTTTCAGAGGCCGAAGTTGAACCAGTGACACGTGGCATTCCGTACAAGTTCACTCTTATGTTTCATCCCATAAATAGGTCACGATGTGACACTTGGCATAACTCTCTCTCAAAGAATCCATTTGAGGTTAGATCTGTGGGGTTGGAAAGATAACAGGTCAAGATACCACAGGCCAAAGTTTCAGACCCCGAAGATCCAAAATTTTAAAGTTACACTAGAAACAATAAGGCACATATTGCAGTGAAATAGAATTGGATCTTGAGCATTCTCATTTTTGGCTTATCACTGCTGCGGGAAATTAGGGTTTCGGAGAAAGTTGGAATTTTTGGAATCTAATACCACGGTTGGATGCTCCTCATCAAAATCGAAATTTAGAGACAAAGATCAAATTTTTTGGTTGGGCAGAAGGTCGGGTTTGATCAATCCCTAGATCAAGATTTTGATCGGAAAGGTGGAAAATTAGGGTTTTTGCAAAAGTTGGAATTTTTGGAATCTAAGACCACGGTTGGAAGCTCCTTAGAAAAATTGAAGTTTAGAGCACAAGATCAAACCTTTTTGTTGGGTGAAGACCGGTATTTATCAAACCCTAGTTCGGGATCTTGTCTAGAAGATCGAGAAGTTTCAAAGGAAATTTTGAGGGGTCAAATTTTGAAAATTTTGAAATTGAAGTATGCCAGCTTGATCAGCTCAACAAGGCACATCTTTCCATCCTTTCAGAAGTTTGAAATTCAAAGTTTGAATTTTTAGGGTTTCTCTGACAAACCGTAATCCAACTCCAGATCCAGTTTCAACAAATCAAAGTGGATTGGGTTAATCCTAGAAGAGAATGAATTAGACACCTGCATAAGTGAATAAGTTCCAGTTCCAGAGGGAGATGAGGCTAAGGCCTTACATAAGAAGACTACAAGCAATCCTAACAGGTATGACTTGAGGAAATATAGGTATGTTTTGAAAATCTGATTCTTGATTAAGTTCATAATATGTTTGTCTCCGTGTTATTAAGGTTAGTACAATTATGATTGTTTGATAATGAATGCATGTGAATGATAGAAGAAATTCATTGATTAGGGTTATGACACTTATGATTGTACTAATGCACTTGTGGTGTTGTATGAGGATGATGTTGTCTACTAACAAGATACATGTACATCAAGAAAGACAAATCAAGTTCTATGACCATGATGACATAAAGACAAAGACTCATCCATAGTATTTGACCACATAGAATCTCTACTTACGAGGTATGTATGACTTTGTTCTACTATGCTTAACTTATGAGATATGCAAGTTCTGGCACAGGGTCTCTAAATCATTGAAGAGAGCAAAGAAGATATTGTTTGGGTATGTTAGACATAACCAAGCATGATAATCTAGGTATGTTTTCCTATATCAAGATAGAATCCTACTATGTGTTAGGATCTTAGGTAAGTATACCTGTGTATGAAATGATCATAACCTTGCATACTTAAGATTATTTAGAATCATAATGTTTTGATAGTAGTGAGATTATACTAATGAATGTATGATTATGTATGAGACCATGAGGATGACACTAGTGCACACTTAAGCATGCATAGTGGTACATAATGGATAGAAGTTCAAAGACATATAATGATGCTATCATAAAATAGAGATCAAGCAGGAGGCAACCACACAAACATAAAAGATAAGTATTTATTTGAATCTCTAAATAGTCAATAATATTGCTCGTAATAGTTGTATGCATATTTGTATATATCATGCATAGTGTAAGCATTCATATAGCATTGAACAATATACTACTTATATGCATATGATGGGTAAGTTGGACAAACATTCCATTGTTGCTTGTCTAGAATGAAACCTCTTTGCTAACATGCTGACAGCTGTGCACGCTCTTGATAGTATGTTCTGGTAGAGATGGAAGGAATCTAGATAGCCACTGTATGCATACAGGATATGGAAAAGTGTTGTGCCAAAGTATTGGTCAAGCTAGTTGCATAACTGTGTGAATCATGTCTGTATGCATAATAGGTTATCATGTCAACATGATTTGATGATTATGAATTATTACTAATCATGTAATTAAATTTGATTTGTAGGAAAGATCATGAAGAATAATGAATACCGAACAAGTGATGGATGTTCAACAAGAAGACTTACAAATCAAACATACTATAGAAGGCTCGTGGCTAGAAGATTCTCTTAGAAAGAGGAAGAGGATCATGGCAACATGTTTGCTCCAAGTGGCTAGATAAGACCATTCTCTTAATGGTATAATTGAAGAAGAAGTGTGAATCGAGAAAACTCCCAGGATTCAATTGAAGAAAGCGTTGTATGGGTACCCAGGATCGATAGTCATTTGATGAGTTTAATGATCACCATGGGTGATGCGGATTTCAACCTTTGCTACAAGGTTGAAGATGGTGTCTATATATAGATGACATTCTTCTCTTAGATGGATGCAAGAAGGAACTCACCATAGAGTTCGAATGATCTTAAGGCTCATATTAGTAGACCCATTTGACGAGAGATGACACGGATAGATATGCAGAAGATCACTCAATGCAGAGTGTGAATGATGTTCAGTCACAGAGGGAGAATTGATAGCTTCTTGACAAGCTTGGGCCTTACCAAAAGTAAAGTTGATCCTAACCTTTATCTTAAGGTTATGGATGATGAACCTGTCATACTATAACTGTATGTGGATGATCTATTTCTGAAAGGGAATGAGAAACAGATCATGGAAAGCAAGAAGAAGCTAGCTACAGAATTTGAGATGAAAGATCTAAGATTGATGCATTACTTCCTAGGTCTGGAAGTATAGCAAGGCCCCTAAGGAATATTTCTCAACCAGGGAAAGTATTTGATATGTTGGAATGAAAAAGCCATGGCCACTCCCATGGATTCCAACTTGAAGTTGTTAGATGATGACTCATCAGAGTTAGTGGATGTGACTCTATACAGACAAATTGTTGGGTCATTGATGTATCTGATGAATACCTGGTCAGATATATGCTTTGAACACCTTGAGTCGGTATCTAGTGGAACCTAGACATGTTCACCTGATAGTTGCAAAGCATGTGATGAGGTACCTAAAGGGTACAATAGACTTTGGTCTATGTTGTATTGGAGATCATGACTTTAGATTCTATGGCTACACAAATGTTGATTGGCCAGGAAGTGTATAAGACAAGAAGAGCACATCGGGCGAATATCATTGTTTGGGATCTACCATGATCTCATGGTTTAGTAGGAAGCAGTCTAGTGTGGATCTCAGCACAGCTGAAGCAGAATATATTGTTGCTTGCTCTGCTAGCTGTGAATCGATATGGCTTCGGAAGCTGTTATCAGGATTGTTTGACTTAGAGATGGAACCAACTGTGATCATGTGTGACAACTGGAGTTGTATCAAGATGAAAGAGAATTGTGTTCCACGATAAGTCAAAGCACATAGAGATCCGATATTTTTATATACGGGATATGGTGCCGAAAGGAGCTATAAAGCTCAAGTATGTGAGCATTGATGAGCAAGTTGCTGATTTATTGACCAAACCTCTGTCTCGAGTAAAGTTTGAGTATGTCTGAGACAAGCTTGGTGTAGTTCAGAAGGACCCTCCTCAAAAGGGGGAGTGATATGGTCGATGATGATATTTGGATACTGGTATTGATATGGATACCTGTATCGATGATGAGATTGACTATATCGATGGTAAGATCGATGATGAGGATACCTGTATTGATGAGGATACATGTATTGATGATATGGATACTTGTGTCGATGATGATGATACTTGTATCGATGATGAGGTTATCTGTTCCGACGATGAGGTCGATGAAGTGATACTTAGACTTTGTCTAAGAAGACTAGTAGGATTGCATCGTCCTTGGGCTCATGTCCTAAAGTGATAGGGATTGATCATCCCGTAAGTGGATCAGGATTGCATCGTCCTTGGACTCATGTCCTAAAGTGATATGGATTGATCATCTTGTAAGTAGATTGGAATTGCATCGTCCCTAGACATGGTGAGATGTCTTAAAGTGATAAGGATTAATCATCCTGTAAGTAGATTGGGATTGCATTGTCCCTAGACATGGTGAGATGTATTAAAGTGATAAGGATTAACCATCCTGTAAGTAGATTGGGATTGCATCGTCCCTAGACATGGTGAGATGTCTTAAAGTGATAAGGATTAATCATCCTGTAGGTTGATTTGGATTGCATCGTCCCTAGACATGGTGAGATGTCTTAAAGTGATAAGGATTGATCATCCTGTAAGTTGATCAGGACTGCATCTTCCATAGACATGAGAGATGTCTTAAATTGAGAGGGATTGATCATCCTGTAACTAGATCAGGATTGTATCATCCTTGGACCTATGTCCTAAAGTGAGCGGAATTGATCATCCTGTAATTGGATCATGTGTATTGCAGGGTATGCTGCTATGATGATCTAGATGATGTTGTTGATTGAGAGGATCCAGATGTTGATCGAGAGATCCAGATGATGATGTTGCTAATCGAGAGGATCTAGATGACTAAGCTAGTGATCGAGAGGATCTAGATGTTGATGTTGTTGATCGAGAGATCCAGATGATGATGCTGCTGATCGAGAGGATCCAGATGACGATGTTGCTGATCGAGAGGATCCAGATGACGATGTTGTTGATTGAGAGGATCTAGATGATGATGCTATTGATCGAGAGGATCTAGATGACGATGTTGTTGATCGAGATGATGATGTTACTATAGCTGTTCGAGTGCTGCAGAAGATGAAGATCCAATATTGAAGATCTTGAAGATGTTTTAGTAACTGGTTGAGTTACTGATGATGTATGAAGAAAGATTGCAATGATTTATAGATGTATCATGTAGTTGATGACTCCTTTCTCCTGCAGATGTTGTTATAATATCCTACTCGTTAAGGGGGAGTGTTGAGATATTGAAACTTCTAAGAATATTATATTTGTACTTTATTATTCCAGAGATGTTTCATTCCTCTGTGGAGACCCTATTGTATATCTGAAGATGTTTTATTCCTCCGTGGAGAATGTGGTAACTTGGGTTATTAGAATTCCCTAGTGGGGTCGACCCTGTATGAGTCATGTGGGTTAAAGGGTTATTAGACCACCCTAGTGGGGTCAGCCCTATCACATTATGTTAAGTAGTTAAGTTGGGGCCGACCTAGTTAGTGTAAAAGTAAAGTCAGAGTTGTGTATAAATAGAGGAGGTGTGTTCCTCATTTAACACACACACACACTCACTTGTGAAACTAGCATAGGAGAGAGAGAGATTTGCAATGGAGGAGAAGGAGCTCATGTTTGGGGATTACATCTTTGTATTTGTTGGTCATCTATATTGAGGAAGCTTTGATGGGTTTTCTACCCCATGAGGGTTTCCCAGGATAAATTTGTGTCTCTTGTGTTTATGCTGTGCTTGTTGTTCTTTCAGTGATCTTGTATATGCTATTGTTGTGAAATGGAATGTAATACTTATGCTATCTATCTTAGCATATTGAATTTTAACAACCCCCAACCTCTTTCTCTCTCTCTCAAACCCTAAGCCACGATATCCCTCTCTCTCTCTCTCTCTCTCTCTTCCTAACCCAAAATATCCCTCTCTCTAAACCTCTCTAAACCCCTAACCCCCAACCTCTCTCTCTCTCTCAACCCCTAAGCCACAATCTATCTCACTCTCTCTAAACCCATAAACCTCTCTCTCTTTCTCAATATTTCTCTCTCTCTATCTCCCTAACCCACAATATCCCACTCTCTAGATCTCTCTAAACCCCTAACCCCCAACCTCTCTCTCTCTCAACCCCTAAGCCACAATATCTCTCTCTCTCTCTCAACCCCTAACCCCCAACCTCTCTCTCTCTCAACCCCTAAGCCACAATCTCTCTCTCTCTCTCAACCCATCCAATACTTCACACCCTATCTCTCTCTCTCTCTAAACCCCTAACCCCCAATATCTCTCTCTCTCTCTCTAAACCCCTATCCTCCAATCTCTCTCTCTCTCTCTTAACTCCTAACCCCCAATCTCTCTCTCTCTCTCTCTCTCTCTCTCTCTCTCTCTCTCCTTAAATCTCTAACTCCCAATCTCTCTTTCTCTCTAAATACCTAACCCACATTCTCTCTCAAAACCCCTAACCCCCAATCCCTAAGACCCTTTCACATTTGATACTCTCTCTCTCCCCCTCTCTCTCTAGGGTATCCAAAACTTAATAGTAGATATTGGTCTGCTTTTGCATCTTTTTCTTCAATAAATCACACTCTTTCGCATCTGATACTCCCCCTCTCTCTCTCACTCTAAACCATAAACCCCAATATTTCTCTCCCCCAACCCCTAACAAGCATCCAAAACTTCATAGTAGATATTGGTCAGCTTCTGCATCTTTTCCTTCAAGACTTCACAATCTTTCATATATGATGTGATATCTCTACGTCCCTCAATGCCTAATCCCCAGTCTCTCTCGCTCTCTAAACCCCTAAAACACAATATTTCTCTCTCTCTCTCTCTCTCTCTCTCTCTCTCTCTCTCTTTAAATTCCTAACCCATGATATATCTTTTCGTCCCTCTCTCTAAATCCCTCACCCCCAATATCTCTCTTTCTTTTACTCTCTCTAAACCCCTAACCCTCAATCCCTGAGACCCTTTCAGGTTCGATACTCTCTCTCTCTCTCTTCGAGGCATCCAAAAATTAATAGTAGATATTGTTAGACTTTAGAATCTTTTCCTCAAAGACCTCACACTCTTTCGCATCTGATACTCCCTCTCTCTCTCACTCTAAACCCGTAAACCCAAATATCGCTCTCCCCAACCCCTAACAGGAATCCAAAACTTCATAGTAGATATTGTTCAGCTTCTGCATATTTTCCTTCAAGACTTCACACTCTTTCACATCCAATGTAAGAGCTCTATCTCCCTCAACTCCTAACCCCTAGTCTCTCTCGCTCTCTGAACCCCTAAGCCAGAATCTCTCTCTCTCTCTCTCTCTCTCTCTCTAAATTCCTAACCCCCGCTATCTCTCTACCTCTCTCTCTCTAAATCCGTAACCCCCAATATCTCTCTTTCTTTTTCTCTTTCTAAACCCCTAAGCCTCAATCACTAAGACCCTTTCATGTTTGATACTCTCTCTCTGTAATGCCTTTATTGGCATTATAAATTTTAATGTAATTGAAATTAGATTTTGTGACTAAACAACAAATAATCAAAGTGTAACCATAACAACATATAAGCAAAATGTAAGCATTTTGCAATAGCGTCAAATAAATTAGAATATTTAAAAATTCATTGGTGATTCACACAACATAAATTAACATCATAAATCATGTAGCAATAGCATCATATGATAATTTTACAACAACATATAAACAATTAACAATCACAAGAAAAATACCTCGTTATAAGAATGGTGACGAAGTCCAAACTGAGCAAGCTTTCCTCTTCTTCTCCTCGAGTTGCTTCCATCTTTATTGCCCAAAGCGGGACCACGGTTTTACCTCCCAGCCAACTAGGGGCCTAGCCGGCTCCCTAGCCCCAGGAAACCATTGAACGGTCCCATCCAAATGGCCTCCTGGCCCTCCGTGCCCGAGACCCCCAGAGAACAGAAAAGTGATGCACCAGTAGGCTATGTATCAAATCTTCCAAGAGTTCTCAAACTCTTCCAACTCTTCAAAACTTCTCATACCCCAAAATACCCAAATTCTCCATCCTAGAATACTCTCATCAAAATAATCTTCAAGAGAAAAAGAAACTCCCTCCTTCCACTCTCAAGTCTCATATTTATATCCAAAAATCCTAATCCATCAATAAATTCCCATAAATGATAGTCATCAATCAATAAATTCATTTTCTCCAAAAAATATAAATTTGATTTAAATAATTAAAATATTAATAAACATGGATGCAAAGTCTCACTTGTCATGCTTCCATATTAATGCAACTATGACAACCAATTTCTAAAAATTTGTGCAAATCCTATCTATCCATTTATTTATATTATCTTTTCATTCATAAGTCAAATAAGATATTTTCATATACTATATTATATTATGACATATTTTATATTATATGTATATAATTATATATATTATCTAATAATCCAATCAATTTATATAAATCTAAATAATTTTAAACAAGTCAACAAACTCATACTTTCAACACACAAGTAATGCTTTCATCAATTCGTCAACCAAGTTACTAATAGATAATATAATCATATTAATTTATTCATCGATCAACCAATCATAGTAATGTAATCACAAATTGACGTATGCGTGGCCAGTGCACATGTCTTAAGTGTGCATACTAATAATCACATTTAATGCTCCGAATAAATCGTTATTACATCCTCTCAAACAACATATAGAAGAACAATTAAACACTGCATCATTCATCATTCATAATCATTCATACTGAAACAATAAGACAAAATTAGATAAACATAATGGTGAAATCAAACATATAATCATGATGGTTAATAACAATCAAGAACACCATCCAATCCATCATTGGTACCATCCATCACATCAGTAATCCAGCCCCTAAATCACCACTACTTCCATCTCCTGACCTCACCATCCCGTCCTCTGCTGCAATATACTGTGGCATCGACTGCACGACCTAACCACATATAGAACCCGTAAGCGGAAGTGTCAATTGACCACATCGACCAAGCTTCCCCAGCAGGCATCCGCTAGCCGTCATCACACGTCTAGGGGAGTGCACTACACAAACCTCCCACGACTCCAGGTTTCGGGGGATAAACGGTGGGAAATTCCTCCACCCACCCTAATAGTACTAGGGTCAACATCCTACATCAACCATACTATGCCATCACTATTCTAAGGGGTCCCGTCATTGAAAAACCACTTTGGGAAAGTCACAATTCCTGTCAAAACTCACACTCACCCACAAGTCATAGAAATATTGGAATTCACAATTAAATAGCATGAAATTTGATATAACATCATTATACTCATGATGTTTTATACATCTCGTACCCCTTGGCAATATAGGAATCCTCCTATCTCATAGGCAATTAACATGTGGAATAGTTCATCATTAACATGAGACATATATATAAAGCCATACCCAACTCTTTTAAGTGTTAATCCATTTCACTAATACAACATTTACAAATAATCATGTAAGTACTTTTGCAAACAACTAAATTAGCATTCCTCGTATGGATATTCTATATTCAATTTTGAATGTTCAAATGAAATAACATATTCATTGTCATTAATAAATTAAAACATTATATTCCATTTACTGTCCACACATAGGGAGTCCATATATTCACATAACAATAGTCTTACTCAACTTAGATGAGTCTAACATATAATAAACAAATGAAAATGTTAAGCTAATTCACATTAGAGTTTTAATTACTAAGTGTGCAAATATGGGGTATTACATACACCCACCCTTCAAGAAACTTCGTCCCGAAGTTATGGTCATTCACAATTTTAAGAAAAATCTCAATACCATATCTCTATTCCTTCTGACTAAAATACCTTAGCCATGCTAGTCCCATGAGACATTCACATGATCAACATCTTGTTATTATATAATTTTACCTCTTCCACCACATAGGATGTGTTCTCAAGTTACGCTTTACATGATATACACCCAATTGATCTAACTTCATCAAGGGTTATCAATTCATTTAGTCCTAGTTAGTCAACATATAATCATAATCTGTTGTTGTTTTCTATATCATAGTTCATAAGAAGACCTTGTCTCCCATATCACATTCCCTTAGGCTCAAGGTGTATTGTTATGACTCATTTATGGATTTTTAGCTTCAATGAATCTTTTCCTAATAATCAGTAATTACTTTCTCATTATTATATTCAATTAGACTCAAATCTCAACAGTATCTTGAATGATGTGCTATATAATAATCTGGATAGCACCATGTCTATCAATGAGTACACCTCACCAATTAACACTTTTCAAAGGAGAATTGCGGCACACGAGTCTCATGCTATGTAGAAAATACTTGTTGTTTCCATTTTACACATAGATCGCTTCCAACCCTTATAGTTTTAACTAATTTGTCTAATAGTGTGATTAACTCATGAACATCGTGAATCTCGACCCACATATCTACATAGGTACATCATATAGCTATATGTTATATGACAAAGCTTCTACATCATAACCCTACCTTAGTATATTTTCACGATGGGAAGGGTGCTACTTTACTTAATGCAATTAATCAGATATTGATATTTACCAGGATGCATATGACTAGGCATGCGCTACACATACTCATCCTACTTATTTATTCGATGCTTTTGTAAGGATACTTATAATTTTCCATAAATAAATTCTTTTGCAATTATATCATTGAACTGCACACAATACTGACCACTTATGGCCTCTAGCCCTATTCGATCACTATCCAGCTCCCTCAATCTCTTTTCACTTACAATGAAGGAAGTCCATATGTAGGATGAAGATTCCTCTTACTCATGGGTAGGTTTATAAAATTATGTCCCATTAATGTTTATCATTTACCCTTGGTTTATTTATTAATAAGGAAGACTTCCAAGGTGAACACTATAGTTGCTCTACTAAATATGCATCCCTGCTTGTTAATTTATTAACTAAATCATAAGTTGTTGTCTCTTTTGTTTTTTGTTTGTTTAACCAGTGTTGATACTCTAGCTGATGCTGACCAATTATTTAATAAATGCCCCTACCCACTATAGTATTACAAAACTTGCATAGGTTTACAACTTACTTTCCCTCGGGGTCCATCAACATATTATCTATAATATTACTTGTAATTATTACACTTAGAATTACCCATTCTTAATATCTTCCTCTTTCCTAGTCATGCTTTGTAACAATTTATCTATACCTTATCCTTACATCATAATAACAACATGATCTCTAGTCATTGTACATTTCTTTGGACATCTTATGCTTTTATTCTTACCAAGAATTTTATTTTTATTATGAAAATTCAACACCGGGGTGAACATGCCCCATGCTCTTTATTAGAGTTGAAACTAACTTTAGTTAACTCCCAATATTTATCTTGGGTTAGTTATATGGAAAATATCCCCTCGAAAACATCATATTAGGCATGCTGATTTCTTTTGGTTAACCTTTATCTTAACCACTAGATCATCCACTCATAATGTGGGAGGAATAATTATTGTCATTATTACAAAATTTCAATCATTTCTCAACACGATCGTTATAGTTCATAAATTCATCAACAAGTATATAGTCATACTTAATTATAGGTCAACTAAACCACCTCACCCTAATACTTAATAAGTGAATAATTGGGAAATGGCCTCTATGTTATACGTCACACACCCTTTCCTATTCCATCAAATTCCTTCCTAAGTTACAAACGTGTTGCATTAGGTAACCCAAAACCTTAATACATATAAGACTATACTTAGGTGGTTAATAATACTTTTAACTTTTAACTTCATACTTGAGCCCCTAAGCCCCCCACATTGTACTATAATTCAGTTTAGGATAAGCTTGCAATTTTTCCAACTAAGTCACACATATTGCAATTTACGTAAAGATTGGATTTCAAAAGCCCTTTAGAATATGTGATGGTAGGTAGTCACGAATTATTTTCTTACTCTATATCTTTATATCTTTATATTTTTATTACAATATTCATTGTCTTTATATTTTCAATTTTTACTCTATATTTACTTATATACCCTATTTCTTATAATAACATTTATCTACTCTATTTCTTAATTAAAGCACAAGTTATGTATTATTCATCACTTATATATATATACACATTATCCTAACTTCATGACTTATCTCCATTATCATGCATTTATGCATCTATATTCATATGCCATCCTCTTCTCATTGTTTATTTAAAAATACATACTTTATATAGAGATAAATGTATGGAAAATTAGTGACTACCAAAACTAGGAGACATGTGGCTATAAGAATTACTCATTTACTATTAACAAGATTATGACCGGCATACTTACGGATTCTATCAGTACCCTTTATGGAATAAATTCATACGTGTACCCTCGATGGAATGAATTCTTTACGGCTACGGTTTTTTTTTTGTTCATTTGATTTTGGAGGAGGCCCATCCCATGAGGTGACAATCCATGCCCGATATTTTCTATCCACATATAATTATATTAAAGGTGATTGTTATTGATTAAGGGTAAACGATGTCCCGACGTCCCTGCACACTATCTGCATATCTTATACATATATATATCTTTTTCTTTTTCTTTTTTTTCTTTTTTTAGTTAAGGGCAAAATGTCGTAGCACAAGGTAATTAATTGGAATTGAAAAAGTAAATCCTGTCACATACCACAACATCAATTTTAGTCAATCCTATTAATGACTTTTGCACGGAACCGTTAACACGAATCCCATGGCCTGCCAATTATTTATGACATCCATATCTAATAGTTATGACCCTCAAGTATCTCACTGTCACTTCTGACTTTCCAAGATAACTATGGATTGCAGGGTTGAGAATTGCCCAATCCATTTCATGCATTAATGGTAGCAGTCGGCTTCACGCAAGATAGGGAGACTACTCGAAGAGGGTCTTTCACACTTTATGGCAATTTATTACACAGAGCAAGAACAATTTATGCTTAATTATGTTGTACACAGTTCTCAAATTTTCAATTACTAAAGCAGGAAAACAATCAAAATAATAATGCACTAATAATTACAGAGATAAGTTGTGGTTCTCGATATGGATTTTATTATTATTATTATTATTATTATTATTAAGGCCTAGGCGAGCACTCAATAAGATACCTTCATATTGCTCAGCTCTGCATCAGGGGCAGAACCTGCCAATCCCACTTACCCTCTATTGCACTGGCGCCTCTCTAGCAAACCAGGATAAGGTGCTTATATACCGCGCATCAGATATATAAATTATAATAATGTTTCCAGCATGCCTCTATAGTATGGACACGGGACTTAGAGTATATTATAAAAACTTAAATGGATATGTTTCACATAAATAAATTAAAATAAAACCTTTATTCAGTGGTATGAGACCATTTCCTCTGGGATCCGCCCCTTGTCAGGTGAACTCAACCCTGATTGATTGACCCTTAAACCAATAATTATTTCTTTACTAATTTGTCCCCCTTGCTAGTAGTCATAGATTAGATTACATTTTTTTTGTACATTTTACTGATTGATATCATTCAGATGCTCCTGTTAGGAACTCAAATATACATATATATATATATATATATAATTGAAGCAGAAATGTTTTTAGTGATACCTAATCGCCTTGTTCCTCATAAATTTCCTTCTCATCTCCCTTTCCAAACTATGAAATAAAGCAATCAAGCACAGCTAAAGGAGCTTTGTGATTTTCGATAGTGCGAGACAATTTCTGGAGTTATATCAGACTCTAGACGGCATGGGAATAATCATCAAATGAAAAGATATATATGGGAATGATGGAAACCCTAGCGGGAGTGTCTAAGATAGTACGAGTTAAATTTAATTACATGGGAAGGTTATTGGGATGTTAGAAATCAAAGACTGTATGATTGAATTTGAAGTCTCTCATTTAGAATTTATTTTGCTCAGTTAATAGAGATTTAAAGACAGTTTCTGAAGATTGATATATATATATATATATATTTTCAAAATAAAATAGTTTACATTTTATTTTCAAATAAAAGTATAAATACTTTGCATTTTATGGGAAAAATTAATATTTACCTATAACTCACATAAACTCACATCTCGTAAATCATGTAATCCTCAATTTGTTTAAGGATGCCTTCCCCCGTTTGTTTTTTTTTTAATTTTTAATTTATTTTATTTTTATTTATGATGCTGGTATCTATGTTGATGTTGACGGGATGAAAAGCAAGAATCCTGAGGATTTAATAAATATTTCCTTATTCCTCCAAATTCATAGCAACAAGGAACAAAGTACTGCACCAAATTGTTGGTGAAATATAATTGGAGAATTTTGGTAAATTAATACTTTGTTTGTCACACTGTCAATATTTGCTTGCGCGTTGAATGGTTGCTTACCAAAAATCGGTGCTTCTTGCATATTTGATTCACATACTCAGAAATTTAGGCTGCGTGGAATCTCTTCATTCAATCGTAGATGTCAACTTTGACTGGTATCTCAACCCTTTTCATTCTTCATGTATAGCAAATTTCAAACAAGGAATAATGTTATCACCATCGATATCAGAACTTTGCCCCATGAACTAATATATATTATTGTTGTTCCTATATGCAATAATTTGTTCTCTGTTGTTCCATTTCGAGCAAAACCTTTTTGTTACAGTTATATATTCATTGGTTGCCCTTAATTTGTCTTAAAAAATTTCTCAAGGATCGGATTGCAACATGAGTGGGATACACTCCAAAATATCCCATCAATACATGCATCAACTCGTCAATCCAATTCCTTATGAGGTGAAACCAAGCTTTAAGCAACTGACACACACCAGAAATCTCATAGATTCTTTACATTTATTAACAATGTGATAGGTTTTACGAGGGTTTAACAATAGAGTGTTATCTACTTGACTACGGCTGCTATCTATGCAAGAATCCAAGTGATTAATGCCATTAATAACTCTTGCGTGGAGCCCTGCTAAATAGTTATGAAAACTATCTTTAATAATTATGATCCTCAATGACTTCCATGGCGGTTCGGGTCATCCTCGACCTACCTTGGAACTCACTTCAAATTTGTCATTCCAAAGATAAATATCCATTGCTTTATGATGGAGTCATATGAGTGGAAAAGAGCGCCTTATAATATATTTATTAGGTAACTTGACCAGCTAAATTCGTAGGTGAGGCGACAAGCTCAAGAGTCAAGCTAATACGAATGTAAAAGCCTTCCGTGAGATAACTTAAATATATGAAATACCAGCGGTTCCAATGAATGGAACAACTGCAGTATGCGCATGGCCTCTCCTTTCTTTCACTTGAATATGACCAAATTGGAAGCCATGATTAGTCAAACAACTGTTGATTGAAGGCAGCCATGGGAACCAGTGGAAGCGGAGGTGGCCAGAGCATTGCGCTGGGAGGAGGCGCCTTCAACAGTTGACCACAGAGAGTGAGATCCTGGCAAAAGCTTGGAGGTGAGGTCTAGTAGATGGCGGTGAGGCAAGGTATCTATCCATTGGATGAAGAACGTCGAGAAGAATAGGACATTCCCCTTTTTGGCTCATTCATGCCATGAAACAGTTTTGCTTGGAAGCTTCTTATTATTATACTTTTTTTTTTTTTTTTTTTTTTCTGTTACCTTCGCAAAAAGGAAACCTTGTATTAAAAAAAAAATTGTATTTTAACAGGTTGAAATTAAATTAACAAACATTTGTTACATATCAGAATGCTGACCTTAGAATATGTGGTCTGAAATACTATTGAACTTGAATAAGCAACATCTAGTGTTAGAATTTGAATCAATGTAGTCTCATTAATCGTCATTCTTACGCAAACCCCAAAGGTATGCAACTAATCCTACATATGGAACAGACCTCAAATAACGAACTGATTGAATTTTATCTTCCTCCACATTCTGAAGATTGTTACCTATCAATCAGGGTTGAAATATACTGTACAGACAAATATCCCAAATGAAGGCATAACCTGGACGATCAGACTTGATATAATCCAGAAAGAAGTTCCACCGATCTTCCAGGCTGCCAAATCCAGCATCATCTCTGCCAAATAGGGCCCAAAGTATAGAGATGAATCCTATCAAGCCACCCAAATTTCCTACTATATGAGCACCAGATGTCATTACCGCTTGAATTCCAGACTTGACCTTTTGGGAGTTTGACAAAGAACTGCTTCTACTTGCACCAAGGCGAATTGCCATGTAGGGTATCAACAAAGTGTTTGTCAACAAAGTGTTGTCAAGTTGGACTTGTACATTGGCTAAATGGTTAACGTCGAGTTTTATATTTTTACTTTACTGGAAATCGACTTAAGGCTCACAGGTTGGTGGATATTCGGTCACAACCTTTTCTTGCCATTGTCTTTCGTACTGGTTGTTTGTGTAGTTTTAAATTTTTGCTGTACAGGAAATCGATTAAGGTCCAACATTTTATATTTTTACTGTACTGGGAATCGATTAAGGTCCATAGATCAATACTTAGACGACATTGGGGATGGAAATCTATTCACCGGGCTCACTCTATACCATCTTGTCCAAATTATTATTGTGTAGAGAATAGTAGGATATGTCTAACCTATTTACTACCCAGTGGGCTGAGTACGATAAGTAACTTCACAAGTAGTAAACTGGTTCACATCGCCACTGAGCACATAATCTGTGCAAAACAATTTACTTATTTTTCTTCATATCAAACTATCTTTTTGTAAAGGGAGTCAAGATTCGATTCAAAACCATGGCATATATTAATAAGAGCTCTTTATGATTAAAAACAAATTTAAAATATTGGGTTTATTCATTATATATTTGGGTATTTCTAAGAGTAAGAAGGAGAAATCATGGGTACATCACCGAGTGCATGGTAGGCATAAACTACAGGAACTCCGAACAATTAGCAGCATCATTCTCACCTCCATCAGAATAAAAGTATTACAGTACAGTGAAAGGGCTTATTATAGATACCCTCATCCAGATTTTATGTTTATTTCGTTCAAGTGAAACCACAAATTACAAAGATTCTCATTTATATTTTGAGTTCCTTTTGAGGTACACTACTCATAGTAATTATTCTACTGAAGCATAGTTTTATGGTTCTGGTTCTATTCCGTTAAGTTGGCTACACCTTTTCTTTCTCCTCTTTTGGAACCTTCTCTAAGTTTTACTTCCTTTTTCACTTTTAACTCTACAACATGCACTCATTCAACTATTAAATATTAATGGTTTGTAATTATACGCAGTGGCCATTACGCTTTTCCTGATTTTTTTTTTGTTGTTGTTTATGTAAAGCCACTGTAAATAAAATATATCACTGCAAATAAGAACTATGAAAGTTACAGCTAAACGCTATCACTATTGGAAAACTCAAAATTCTGCATTATTAATTCCTAATGTCATTTAGGCCCTGAAGGTTCCTAGGTTTTGAACCTGGCTTTGATACCATATGTAATGCCTTTATTGGCATTATAAATTTTATTGTAATTGAAATTAGATTTTGTGACTAAACAACAAATAATCAAAGTGTAACCATAACAACATATAAGCAAAATGTAAGCATTTTGCAATAGCGTCAAATAACTTAGAATATTTAAAACTTCATTGGTGATTCACACAACATAAATTAACATCATAAATCATGTAGCAATAGCATCATATGATAATTTTACAACAACATATAAAAAATTAACAATCACAAGAAAAATACCTCGTTATAAGAATGGTGACGAAGTCCAAACTGAGCAAGCTTTCCTCTTCTTCTCCTCGAGTTGCTTCCATCTTTATTGCCCAAAGCGGGACCACGGTTTTACCTCCCAACCAACTAGGGGCCTCGCTGGCTCCCTAGCCCCAGGAAACCATTGAACGGTCCCATCCAAATGGCCTCCTGGACCGCCATGCCCGAGACCCCCAGAGAACAGAACAGTGATGCACCAGTAGGCTATGTATCAAATCTTCCAAGAGTTCTCAAACTCTTCCAACTCTTCAAAACTTCTCATACCCCAAAATACCCAAATTCTCCATCCTAGAATACTCTCACCAAAATAATCTTCAAGAGAAAAAGAACCTCCCTCCTTCCACTCTCAAGTTTCATATTTATATCCAAAAATCCTCATCCATCAATAAATTCCCATAAATGATAGTCATCAATCAATAAATTCATTTTCTCCAAAAAATATAAATTTGATTTAAATAATTAAAATATTAATAAACATGGATGCAAAGTCTCACTTGTCATGCTTCCATATTAATGCAACTATGACAACCAATTTCTAAAAATTTGTGCAAATCCTATCTATCCATTTATTTATATTATCCTTTCATTCATAAGTCAAATAAGATATTTTCATATACTATATTATATTATGACATATTTTATATTATATGTATATAATTATATATATTATCTAATAATCCAATCAATTTATATAAATCTAAATCATTTTAAACAAGTCAACAAACTCATACTTTCAACACACAAGTAATGCTTTCATCAATTCGTCAACCAAGTTACTAATAGATAATATAATCATATTAATTTATTCATCGATCGACCAATCATAGTAATGTAATTACGAATTGATGTATGCGTGGCCAGTGCACACGTCTTAAGCGTGCGTACTAATAATCACATTTAATGCTCCTAATAAATCGTTATTACATCCTCTCAAACAACATATAGAAGAACAATTAAACACAACATCATTCATCATTCATAATCATTCATACAGAAACAATAAGACAAAATTAGATAAACATAATGGTGAAATCTAACATATAATCATGATGGTTAATAACAATCAAGAACACCATCCAATCCATCATTGGTACCATCCATCACATCAGTAATCCAGCCCCTAAATCACCACTACTTCGATCTCCTGACCTCACCATCCCATCCTCTACTGCAATATACTGTGGCGTCGACTGCACGAACTAACCACATATAGAACCCGTAAGCGGAAGTATCGATTGACCACATCGACCAAGATTCCCCAACAGGCATCCGCTAGTCGTCATCACACGTCTAGGGGAGTGCGCTACACAAACCTCCCACGACTCCAGGTTTCGGGGGATAAACGGTGGGAAATTCCTCCACCCCCCCTAATAGTACTAGGGTCAACACCCTACATCAACCATACTGTGCCATCACTGTTCTAAGGGGTCCCGTCATTGAAAAACCGCTTTGGGAAAGTCACAATTCCTGTCAAAACTCACACTCACCCACAAGTCATAGAAATATTGGAATTCACAATTAAATAGCATGAAATTTGATATAACATCATTATACTCATGATGTTTAATACATCTCGTACCCCTTGGCAATATAGGAATCCGCCTATCTCATAGCCAATTAACATGTGGAATAGTTCATCATTAACATGAGACATATATATAAAGCCATACCCAACTCTTTTAAGTGTTAATCCATTTCACTAATACAACATTTACAAATAATCATGTAAGTACTTTTGCAAACAACTAAATTAGCATTCCTCATATGGATATTCTATATTCAATTTTGAATGTTCAAATGAAATAACATATTCATTGTCATTAATAAATTAAAACATTATATTCCATTTACTATCCACACATAGGGAGTCCATATATTCACATAACAATAGTCTCACTCAACTTAGATGAGTCTAACATATAATAAACAAATGAAAATGTTAAGCTAATTCACATTAGAGTTTTAATTACTAAGTGTGCAAATATGGGGTATTACACACTCTCTCTCTCTTAGGGGCATACAAAACTTAATAGTAGATATTGGTCACCTTTTGCGTCTTTTCCTTCAATACCTCACACTCTTTCACATTTGACACTCCCCCTCTCTCTCACTATAAACTCGTAAACCCCAATATCACTCGCCCCAACCCCTGACAGGAATCCAAAAATTCATAGTAGATATTGGTCAGCTTCTACATCTTTTCCTTCAAGACTTCATACTCTATCACATCCGATGTATTATCTCTATCTCCCTTAATGCCTAACCCCCAATCTCTTTCGGTATCTAAACCCCTAAGCCACAATGTCTCTTTCTCTCTCTCTCTCTCTCTCTCTCTAAATTCCTAACCCCCGATATCTCTCTCCCTCCCTCTCTCTAAATCCCTAACCCCCAATATCTCTCTTTCTTTTTCTCTCTCTAAACCCCTAACCCTGAATCCCTGAGACCCTTTCACATTTGATACTCTCTCTCTCTCTCTCTCTCTCTCTCTCTCTTTGAGGCATCCAAAATTTAACTGTATATATTGGTCATCTTTTGCATCTTTTCCTCCAAGACCTCACACTCTTTCGCATCTGATACTCCCCCTCTCTCTCTCACTCTAAACCCATAAACCCCAATATTGCTCTCCCCCAACCCCTAACAGGAATCCAAAATTTCATAGTAGATATTGGTAAGCTTCTCCATCTTTTACTTCAATAATTTACACTCTTTCACATCCGATGTAATATCTCTATCTCCCTCAACACTTAAACCTCGGTCACTAGTACAAAATGAGGAATTAATGACTAAAAAAATGACTAAAATTCGACTATAACGACTATTTTTTAGTCGATGACTAATAATAGCCGATTTCCACTATCTTATAGCTAGTCGTATTTCACTAGTCATTAATTGGTTGACTTATTAGTCATTGATTTAGTAATTACATGTATTCCTGTTGGATCATGTATCGACACTGTGAGTGTTTGATTGGGAGAAATCCCTGTAAACTCTATTATCTCATTAATGTTTTACTTGCATGTTGATTGCCATTGATAATGGCTGCATTATCTCTTTAATGTTGTTGCAGGTTAGGTGCCATTGATAATGTCTACGTTGACCCTTATCTCATTAATTGTATTTACATGATGTATATATGTATAGCCTCTTGCTTCGCTTCTTGCTTTCTGTGCATATCTTTGAAGAATGACCCATGTTTGGTACTCGTCTGGTACCCTTGTTTGGTACTTGTTTTGTACTCATCTTACATACTATTATATATGCTGCTTGTGGTCTGATCAATGATCAGAGGATGGGAAATGTTATCCTTTTTTATATATATACATATATTGTAGCTATATGCTGGATGTTATAATGTGCATTTGTCTATTGCACAGATGCTTGGGAGATCAATCCCTATAAAATTTCATTTGATAGCTTGTTGAGTCAACGTTGGTTGTTATGTGCATTTTTTTATTGCGCAGATGCTTGGGAGATTGATCCTTGAAGGATTTTCATTTCTTATACTACGTATAGATATTCCTGTTTGTTTACTGTGCATAGATTTGGGAAAAGGATCCCTAAATGCATTACATTTCTTATGAATATGCTTCTTCTTGTTACTGAGTAGAGTTGGGTAAAAGTTCGCTGCATGCTATTCATATGATATATGATATATTTATATGTTGGATCTTATTGTTCGGATATCCATCATCTATTTCGGGATACATATCTATTTCAGGATCATCTATTTAGGGATACATATCTACTTCAGGATCTTGCATGATCTATTTCAGGATATGCAGTCCAGTCACCAGTTTGATGCCTCCAGCACCTTATCCACCTTCTTCTAGCACCCGGGAGCCACTTTCCACAGAGTTTTAGCCCTCCTAAGCTGAAAGGCGCCCTCTTCTCACCTACTGACAGAGAAGGGCGCACTTGTTCACCTACCACTGCAGATTCACTCCAGTTACATTCAGTTAGCTCCGATTCTGATTGATTTCACTCCGATTTCACTCCTGACTGACTGTTTCACCTCCGATTGACCTCCAGTTCGATTAGGTGACTTGTTCTGACTCCAGTTAGCCTCCCATGCGCCCCCACTGAGCCTCCATATCCTATATCAGTGCTACACACTTCAGTTACATTTATTATGATCAGTTAGACTCAGCTTGACACCTGGATGACTGTTTGTTGTGATTGATGAGCAACACCGATGATTGATGAGGACTTCTAGATTGAGTCAAGCTACTCCATTCAGTGATTCGAATGACCTCCTTAGGCAATTCGAATTGCTCTGTTCATTGTAACAGTTTGTATTGTAATTCATTCACCCTTTCTGGGATAGAGAGCACTGCTGCATGTTTTGCACAGTTTTGCACCATTTCTTCTATGTTCATCTGTTGTGACTGATTTATTTGTTCATTAGATCTGCTGTGACTAACTTTACATGGTATCAGAGCCATTGCAGGGACAAGATCTCTTTTCTACAGGTGTTTATACAAGAAGATTTGACTGAATTGCTAAAAATTGCAAAAAGTTTGGCATGAGATATCTCAAGGGCATTCGCTCCTGTGCATGCAAAGCTTGAAAAATACTCCAATACCACTCCAGAAGCTTGAGTTACCACATAATTCCTGGATATGATACATTGGACCTATTCAACATTGCTTGAAATCCAATCCCAGGTGTGATGCAACTCTCAAAGGGTGGATTGTTCGACCTTATTGTGATTGTTCTTATGTGATTTGCAGGTTAATTATCTCCTCCAAGTGCACTCGCTACATTCTGCATGCAAGCTTCCCTACAGCATTTCCATTCGCTATAGTCTGCATGCAAGCTTCTTCTTCATCATTTGACTCGCTCCTAGCAATGGAATACTCTTCTTCAAAGCCTATCCTCACCCCATTCAATTATTTTGATTGGAAAGATGATATGGAGATCATATTACGTTCAAAAGGATACTACCGAGTCACTCTTGGTCTTGAATTGGAGCCAAACAATGTGGCAGAAAGAACCAAACACTACAATAAGCTTGATGAAGCTTACGGTCTTCTTTGTCTCTCCATCTCCAAAGATCTTCACTTCCATCTCAGCGGATTGAAGACTCCAAAGGCCATATGGGAGCAACTTGAGACACTATTCGGCAAGCAGGATGAGCTTAGGGATTTTCAATTAGAGAATGAATTGATTGGCCTTAATCCTGAGAATTTCGAGAGCATCAATGAATTCTTCACAAAATTCAAGAACTTGAACTTGCAATTGAAGAACAGTGGTGTTATCAAAGAGGATAAACAGTTGATCCTCTCCATTCTAAGCAAGCTTGGGAAAGATTATTCGGTATTTGTCTCCACTTTCAATTCCGGTCGGCTAACTACCCCGAATTGGAAGATGCCTACCTTGAATGCCTTCATTGAGTCCGTTACGAAAGAGCATGACACGTTGATTCAAATGGGGTCCATAAGCTCCAAAGATTCAGCCCTATTTGTTCAAGGACCCAAGATTTCGAATGGTAAAGGAAAGCTAAAGAAGGAGAAGCCCAAATTCGAGCCTCACAAGCAAAAAGACAAAGGCAAGCAAACGGATGCACCATCCAGTTCGAAATCCAAGCAAAAGGGCAAAGAAGGTAACCAAAAATCTAAATGTACTTATTGTAACCGTGGCTTTCATCCCGAAAGCTCATGTATGAAGAAGACTATAGATCAAATGGCCCTCCTTTTGGAAAAGAACAACATAACCCTTCCTGACGGTGCAAGGAAGAAGGATCGGAATGACGATCATGAAAGAGGACAAGCACTCATGGCAACGGTTTCGAAGCCCACTCTATTGATAGATTCGGGTGCATCAAATCATATGGCTGCAAATATTGATTCTTTTTCCTCATTCGATCCAAACAGCTCCATCCCCATCCATTTGGGAGATGACTCAAAAATTTCTTCAAAGGGCAAATGTACGATTCATGTAGATCATGGATGCTTTCAGAATGTTCTCTATGTGCCTTCTTTAGCTTCGAATCTCCTTTCTGTGTATCAAATGACACATACTGGTGATCCAAAGAAAGTCACATTCAGCCCTAATACAGTTGAAATTTCTGATATCAAAAGTGGAAGACTAGTTGCGGTTGGAAAGGCAAACCACACTGCTAAATGTTATGAGTTTTCGCACTTTATTCCGCTTGCAAAGCCCACTGCTCTTCGCACACATGGTAATGAGGTTAGTAGGCTTTGGCATGAAAGATTTGGACATCTAAATTATAAGTATTTGTTTCTGCTATCAAATAAATCCATGGTTGATGGGCTTCCACAACTCCGTTCCTCGAAGGGAATATGCTCCGGTTGCATTATTGGGAAGCACCCCGAGCACAGATTCGACCGCGGCAAGGCTAGCAGAGCCTCTACTATTTTGGGATTGATCCATTCTGATATCAGCGGTCCGCTGCCCCATATGTCATTAAATGGTTCAAGGTATGTTTTGACATTTATTGATGATTATTCTCGCTTTACATGGGTATTCTTTCTCAAAAACAAGTCAGAAGTGCTTGGAAAATTCAAGGATTTTAAGGCTTCTGTTGAGACCACCACTGAGAGCAAGATCAAAGCTCTTAGATCTGATAATGGTGGGGAATATATCAAGTCCGAGTTGCTGCAACTTTGTGCCCAAAGCGGAATCAAGATCCAACATACAGTTCCCTACACACCCCAGCAGAACGGTGTAGCGGAAAGGAAAAACCGGTCACTGAAAGAGATGGCTACATGCATGATTGAATCAAAAGGTTTGGCTGCAAATATTTGGGCTGAAGCAATCAATGTTGCTGCATATATACAGAACCGAGTTCCACATTCATCCGTGAAAGGTATGACTCCTTTCGAAGCATTCTTTGGTCACAAACCGGATGTGTCAAATTTGAGAGTTTTTGGCTCTACTGCATGGGCTAGAATTCCTTCTGAGAAGAGACGAGATTTGGATCCACAAAGTATCGAGTGCATATTGATAGGATATGGGGAAGAATCAAAAGCATATAAACTCATGGATATCAGATCTAAAAAGATATTCATAGAGCGCAGTGTGCAGTTTGAAGAACCGCTTCAAGAATTGCAACTAGTTGAGGAGAAAACTGTCGATTCACCGCCTTCACCAGAAGAAGATTCGAGCAGCGATAATGAAGGTATGAGTTCTGATATTTATGATATTGTAGAAGCATATGATGATCATGACATATCAGGTTCGGAATCCGACCATTCAGATCCCCCTCGGTTACCAAAGTGGGCCCAAAATACTCTACAATCTGCTGGTTCGAATCTTGGAAATCCTGCTGATCCAAGACGAACAAGAGGAGACTTTCAAAGGGCAGGTATGGCTCTTTCTATTGCTGATCCATTTCTTCCTGATATTTGTTATTTGATGGCTGGTTCAGATCCCCAATCATATTATTCATCCCATCGAGATCCGAGATGGAAAGATGCCATGGATGAAGAGTACAGTTCTCTTCAAAAGAACAATACATGGGAGCTAGTTTCTCTTCCACCTGGAAGAAAATTAGTGAAGTGTAAATGGGTCTACCGTACTAAAGTTGCTGCTGATGGCACTATCAGCAAATATAAAGCAAGGTTGGTTGCAAAAGGTTTTTCCCAAGTCCAAGGAGTGGACTACACAGAGACCTTTGCACCGGTTGCAAAGATGGATTCCATCCGCCTTGTTTTAGCTATTGCCGCATCCAAGCACTGGGAGGTGCATCACATGGATGTGAAGAGTGCATTTTTACATGGAGACCTTGCTGAAGAGGTCTATATGCAGCAGCCAGAGGGTTATACATCAGATCCATCATTGGTTTGTAGATTGAAGAAGTCTTTGTACGGGTTAAAACAGGCCCCAAGAGCTTGGTACGCAAAGATGGACTCCTTCCTTCTTTCTCAGAATTTCCAAAGATGAAAATGTGATCCGAATGTCTATCTTCAGCGAGTTAAAGGTAATTTTTTGGTTATTGTACTTTATGTTGATGATCTGCTTATTACTGGTAGCACACTTACTTCAATAAACAAGCTAAAAACTGCCTTAAATCTAGCTTTTGACATGAGCGATTTGGGCTTGCTGAGTCACTTTTTGGGCTTGGAGATAGCTCAAAATTTCGATGGGATCACTATATCTCAGCAAAAATATGCTTCCGACCTGTTATTGAAGTTTAATATGGCTGAATGTAAGGCAGCCCCGTTCCCATTCCTCTCAGGAATCAGTCTTGAGGAAGGAGATTCCACACCGCTTGCAGATTGCAGTATGTATCGACAGTTGATTGGTTCACTACTTTATTTGACACATTCACGGCCTGATATCTCATATGCCGTGAGTGCCGTGTCAAGATATATGCAGCAGCCACATGAGCTTCATTGGCGAGCAGCCAAGCGGATCTTGCAGTATGTGCAAGGTACGAGACAGTTTGGCATACATTATGCTGCAGATTCTGAGCTAGATTTCATTGGTTTTACTGATTCAGATTGGGCAGGTGATAGCATTGATCGGAAGTCCACTTCCGGTTATGTTTTCATGATTGGTCATGGTGCTATTTGCTGGTCCAGCAAAAAGCAAGCAGCCATTGCACTTTCTTCAGCAGAGGCAGAGTATCGAGGGGCAGTCAATGCCTGCATTCAGGCAGTTTGGTTGCAGGGTATTCTTTCCGAGTTTGGTTTTGGTGGCACTACTTCGACTGTCCTATTTTGTGACAATCAAAGTGCTATCAAGATCTCCACAGATCCAGTTCAGCGGCAGAGGACCAAGCACATTGAGATTCATATGCATTACATTCGACAGTTGGTGCATGACCGCACCATCATTCTGCAATATTGCCCTACCGATGAGCAAATTGCAGACATCTTCACCAAGAGCTTCACTGAGAAGAAGTTCTCTTACCTCCGTTCACTGTTGGGGGTGAGTTCCATCATGGTGGAGACAGATTGATTCATTATTATGCTTTAGACTTGAGGGGGGGCTTTCTTCCCACTGGGTTTTCCCTCTTTCCTCACTTAGTTTATTTTTCAGCATTTTTTTGGATTATTGTATTGGGGTGACCTTTGGTCTTAGTTACCAGGGCCCCACATTATTTTAGTTGGCACATCATAGTCTAGCTTGAGGGGGGGTGTTCGGATATCCATCATCTATTTCGGGATACATATCTATTTCAGGATCATCTATTTCGGGATACATATCTACTTCAGGATCTTGCATGATCTATTTCAGGATATGCAGTCCAGTCACCAGTTTGATGCCTCCAGCACCTTATCCACCTTCTTCTAGCACCCGGGAGCCACTTTCCACAGAGTTTTAGCCCTCCTAAGCTGAAAGGCTCCCTCTTCTCACCTACTGACAGAGAAGGGCGCACTTGTTCACCTACCACTGCAGATTCACTCCAGTTACATTCAGTTAGCTTCGATTCTGATTGATTTCACTCCGATTTCACTCCTGACTGACTGTTTCACCTCCGATTGACCTCCAGTTCGATTAGGTGACTTGTTCTGACTCCAGTTAGCCTCCCATGCGCCCCCACTGAGCCTCCAGATCCTATATCAGTGCTACACACTTCAGTTACATTTATTATGATCAGTTAGACTCAGCTTGACACCTGGATGACTGTTTGTTGTGATTGATGAGCAACACCGATGATTGATGAGGACTTCTAGATTGAGTCAAGCTACTCCATTCAGTGATTCGAATGACCTCCTTAGGCAATTCGAATTGCTCTGTTCATTGTAACAGTTTGTATTGTAATTCATTCACCCTTTCTGGGATAGAGAGCACTGCTGCATGTTTTGCACAGTTTTGCACCATTTCTTCTATGTTCATCTGTTGTGACTGATTTATTTGTTCATTAGATCTGCTGTGACTAACTTTACACTTATATCCATGTTATTTTGTTGAGTCAATATTTTCATTTGGAGTAGGTAGATGCAAGTTGGGGTATGGTAACCCTTTGTATTTAGAATGTATCATTGGTGTATATAAGTGTATGCTAGTCTGGGTAGGGAAAACCTTCTGCATATGTCTTGTATATGTTATATTTATTTCATAGATCGCTTGGGGAAGGAAGGGTATCTAAATTTATCTATTATAATGATATGTGGTGATCAACGTGGGAGAGAATCCCTATAATGCCTCTGAGATAGATGGTTGAATGTTTTGGGAAAGTGATCTCTATGAGAAAGACTTGAGGAAGTGGAAAGTAAACTGTGTTGCAGAATGTACCCCTTCTATCTTGTTAAATAATAATTATGACATTCCTTGGTGGACGTAGCCCATATATTTGGGTGAACCACATATACTGGTCTCTTTCTTATGTGTACTTTATATGTTTTAATCTATTTGATAACTGTGATCTAAAATGGTAAGTGATTTCACTAAAGAATGTCTATTGCATAAGTTTGCAATTCCAAATGATGCTTGGAGTGTTTGGTTATATAATAATCATGAGGATTACTCAAGTATTGGAACTAAGACCCCACTTGAAAAGGGGCTTACACTTCTGTTTTTGTTCTGTACAAATTGTTAGAAGGGAATGAGCCACATGTTGGATTAAAAAGTAATCTTTATGCAAGAATGGAAAACCATGTTTAATGTAAAAGTCTTATCAGAAAAGTAGTGAATCAATAAGTGTTTATATGCAATGCTACTTATGAATTATATTCAAGTACATATCTCTCTCTAAATTCCTAAACCCCGATATCTCTCTCCCTCCCTCTCTTTAAATCCCTAACCCCCATCCTCTCTCTAAATCCCTAAACCCCATCCTTTCTCTTTCTTTTTGTCTCTCTAAACCCATAACCCCCAATCCCTGAGAGCCTTTCACGTTTGATACTCTCTCTCTCTCGCTCTCTCTCTCTTTGGGGAATCCAAAACTTAATAGTATATATTCGCCAGCTTCATTATATTTTCCTCCAAGACCTCAAACTCTTTCACATCTGATACTCCCCCTCTCTCTCACTCTAAACCCGTAAACCCCAATATCACTCTCCCCCAACCCCTAACAAGCATCCAAAAATTCATAGTAGATATTGGTCAGCTTCTACATCTTTTCATTCAATACTTCACACTCTTTCACATCTTATGTAATATCTCTATCTCACTCAACGCCTAACCCACGGTCTCTCTCACTCTCTAAACAACTAACCCACAATCTCTCTCTCTCTCTCTCTCTCTCTCTCTAAATTCATAACCCCCGATATCTCTTTCCCTCCATCTATCGAAATGCCTAACCCCAAATACCTCTCTTTCTTTTTCTCTCTCTAAACCCCTAACCCCCAATCCTTGAGACCCTTTCGAATTTGATACTCTCTCTCTCTCTCTACCTCTCTCTCTCTTCGAGGAATCCAAAAATTAATAGTAGATATTGGTCAAGTTATGCATCTTTTCCTCCAAGACCTCACACTCTTTCGCATCTGATACTCCCCCTCTCTCTCACTCTAAACCCATAAACCCCAATATCTCTCCCCCCCAACCCCTAACAGGAATGCAAAACTTCATAGTAGATATTGGTCAGCTTATGCGTCTTTTCCTTCAATACTTCACACTCTTTCACATTCATTATACTCTCTCTATCTCCCTCAATGCTTAACCCCCAATCTCTCTCGCTCTCTAAACCCCTAAGCCACAATATCTCCCTCTCTCTCTCTCTATAAATTCCTAACCCCCTATTTCTCTCTCCCTCCCTCTCTCTAAAAACCTAACCCCCAATCTCTCTCTTTATTTTTCTCTCTCTAAACCCCTAACCCCCAATACCTGAGACCCTTTCACATTTGATACTCTCTCTCTCTCTCTCTCTCTCTCTCTCTCTCTCTCTCTCTCTCTTCCTTTGGGGCATCCAAAACTTAGTAGTATATATTGGTTAGCTTCTGCATATTTTCCTCCAAGACGCCACACTCTTTCGCATCTAATACTCCCACTCTCTCTCACTCTAAACCCGTAAACCCCGATATCACTCTCCCCCAACCCCTAACAGGCATCGAAAATGTCATAGTAGTTATTGGTCAGCTTTTGCATCTTTCCCTTCAATACTTTACACTCTTTCATATCCGATGTACTCTATGTATCTCCCTCAATGCCTAACCCCTAGTCTCTTTTAGTCTCTAGAACCCTAAGCCACAATCTCTCTCTCTCTCTCTCTAAATTCCTAACCACCAATTTCTCTCTCCCTCCCTCTCTCTAAATCCATAAACCCCAAACTCTCTTATTTTATTTCTCTCTCTAAACCGCTAACCCCCAATCTCTAATACCCATTCACGTTTCATACACTCTCTCTCTCTCTCTCTTTAGGGCATCCAAAACTTAATAGTATATATTGGTCATCTTCTGCATCTTCTCCTCCAAGACCTCACACTCTTTCACATTTGATACTCCCCCTTTCTCTCACTCTAAACCCGTAAACCCAAATATCACTCTCCCCCCAACCCCTAACATGAATCCAAAATTTCATAGTAGATATTGGTCAGCTTTTGCATCTTTTCCTTCAATACTTCACACTCTTTCACATCCGATGTACTCTCTCTATCTCCCTCAACCCCTAACCCCTAGTCTCTCTCTCTCTCTCTCTCTCTCTCTAAACCCCTAAGCCATAATGTATATCTCTCTCTCTCTCTCTAAACCCTTAACCCCCAATCTCTCTCTCTCTCTTTGTAAACCCCTAACCCTCAATCTCTCTCTCTCTCTCTAAGCCCCTAACACCCAATCTCTCTCTCTCTCTCTAAACCCTTGACCACCAATGTCTCTCTCTATCTCTCTCTCTAAACCCCTAACACTCAATATCGTTCTCTCTCTCTCTCTCTCTATATATATATATATATATACATAAACCCCAATACCTCTCTCTCTCTAAGCCATAACCTACCTCTCTCTCTCTCTCTATAAACTTCTAACCTCCAATCTCTCCCTCTCTCTCTCTCTAAACCCCTAGCCTCCAATATCTACCTCTCTATATAAATCCCTAACCTCCAATCTCTCTCTTTCTCTCTCTAAATGTCTAACCCTCTCTCTCTATCTCCCTAACCCACAATTTCCCTCTCTCTAGATCTCTCTAAACCCCTAACCCCCAACACCTCTCTCTCTCTCTCTCTCTCTCAACACCTAATCCACAATCTCTCTCTCTCTCTCTCTCTCTAAACCGCTAACCCCTAATAACCATAAAACATATTTTTTAGTCCCTAAGACATTAGTTTTTATCCTTGTACCATGGGTAGTGTGTCTAGAACCATTTACTATGGGAGACCTCCTAATGGCTCACATATTACCATGAATAAGGCCTTGATACCCATCCCTAGTGAACACAAACTCCTAATTGTGTATGTACCCCACTTGGTAGTTAAAGTTCCCCTTTAAAGGATGTTTGTAATGGTTCAATAATTCCTTTTGGCCCATCAACTATGACATCTTCAATTATGTCATATAGCTCTTATGTCCCCATTTGACCATAGTTGAGACCGCAATATCCTTCCCTAGTATAAAAACCTTCCTATAAGTGCACACATCCCACTTGTATATCAAATATCCTTCATAGAGGGTCCATGTGGTGCTTTCAGGCCATGGTCATGGAACAAATCCTTAAAACAGTTATATAATACTTTAGCCCATTTGTTTGTGCTCCTTACCATAATCAAGATCCAAAGACCCATATTTGGTTCATAAAACCTCCTAATAGCACCCATATCTCAGTCGAATGCTAGATATCCCCTCTAAAAGGCCTCTATAGTGGTTTGAGGAGTTGTCCATGGCTCATGAGAATTAAAAGATTCATTTAAGTCCTAAGACCCTTTATTTTCACTTATGATAATAGTCAAAGCATCCAATCCCATCTATTTTGTCTAAAAATTTCTAATCATCTTCATATCTCATGCAAAGATCAAATTTTATGAGTCCTAGAAGAATAATTTTGGTCATAATGACCTTTTTTTTCTTCATCAATCATGGTCAATACCCTAGAATCCACGTTAAGTATATAAAATATTTTAATGATACAAATTTCCCACCAAAAGGCCAATGATATTGGTTTGTATGATGCTTTGAGGTCTATTTCAGGGACCAATACCCTAGAAGCTTCATTTTGGGACAAAGTCCCAAAATGCATCTCTTGTGTGCAAAACTTCCTAATAGTACCCATATTTGACTCAAGGACAAAGGTACTTTCTAGAGGTGTTTTGTGGTGATTTAAGGAATATTTCATGTCCATAAGACCTCCATGATTAATTTATGGACGTAGGACCTTATTTTTCTCCCCCCCATCATGTTCAGGGCCCATAGACCCATTCCTACTACATAAAAACTACTAATGACACCCATATCTCTATCTCTCTCAACCCAGACCCCCAATATCCCTCTCTCTCTCTCAACCCCTGAATAGGTTCTACACACCCTCTCATGCCCCTAATATTAGAATTAAAGGATGGTTAATGTTGAAGCTTATCGCTTATATGGGGGTGACTTCAAGAAGAAAGGTTGCATTTGATTAAAAATTACATGGATATCAAATACCTTCTTCGAGATCAATAATAAATTGTGAAGTTAATGTTCGTGCGACACATCTTGAAATGTACAACCATTTTAATTACCTCTCACTCTCTCCATCACACAATCTCTCTCTCTCTTTGTCACTTACTATCTCTTTGTATCTCTCCCTATACCCCTAGCCCCTTCATCTATCTCCCTAAAACCCTACCCCCTTGTTCCATCTCTCTCCACCCATAACCCCCAATATCTATCTCTTTCAACCCATGACCCCCAATAGCTCTATCTCTCTCTCAAACCCTGATCAGGATCTATGTAGCCTCTCGTGCCCCTAATATTAGAATTAAAGCATGGTTAATGTCAAAGCTTATCTTGCCCCTAATATTAGAATTAAATCATGGTTAATGTCAAAGCTTATCTCTTATCTAGGAGTGACTTCTAGAATAAAGGTTGTATTTGATTAAAAATTACATGGATATCAAATTCCTTCTTCTAGATCAATAATAAATTGTGAAGTTAATGTTCGTGTGACAGTGCTTCAAATGTACAACCATTTTAATTACCACTCACTCTCTTCATCTCACAATCTCTCTCTCTCTCTCTCTCTCTCTCTCTCTCTCTCTCTCCCTAGACCCCTATCCCCCTTGCTATCTCCCTAAACCCCTATCCCCCTTGTTCCATCTCTATCCACCCCTAACCCCCAATCTCTATCTCTCTCAACCCTTGACCCCCAATCTGTTATTTTTTACTTGTTTAGCATATAAAATTAAACAATCTATCACTGAAAGAAGACCAATCAAAGTAAGAACACAATGAACACAATATTTCTCTCGGGGAAACCACAAGGGAGAAAACCTTGGGAAAGTATTCCTTAATATAGAAATCACAAAGTAAAAAAGTAAACCCCAAGACAAAATCAACTACTCCTCCACTTGTGTGAACTTCTCTCTCTCTCTCTCTCTCCTATGCGAACTTGTGAGAGTGAATGAATGAATATAAATGAGGAAATCATCCTCTATTTATATTCTTTTGTTGGGGTGACTTTCCCCAAATGGGCCGACTTCTCCTAACTGATTGGGATGACATTTCAAATACATAATATAATCATCTTTTCTCTATTTTTTTAGGCCGGCAGAAGACCTAGGGTTTACATCTACTCTTTCAATGATTCTTACATTATCAAATACATCAATGGAGTCTCCCGAAAGAGGAATACAATAATACAATAGACAAATGTAATTAGAATATCTTCCGCAGTTACATTTCTTTAACACTCCCTCTTAACTAGGAAGGTATTATGCGGGTAACATCAACCGCTACACAACTGACTTGTGAATCTCTATATGTCGTAGGAACACTTTTGGATCATCATATGTCTGGGGTATCATCTTCTGGAGTAGCATCATCATCGTTTGTTGGAATGTCATCATCATCTGTTGGAATATCGCCATCAACAACATCCCTTGAATCATCATCAACAACATCCTCTACTAGATCAACAACATCATCAACTGGCATATCATCTGCTGGAACATCCTCATCAGCAACACCAACAGCTGGAACATCCTCTGCTCGATCAACAACATCATCAGCTGGAACACTATTAGTCAAAAAGTATTGATCTTTTGTCCATAGGACATGCATCTATCCCTACATATATGAACTCTATCAGTTAGCCAGTACTGATCTTATGTCCCCATGATAGGAATCTATCATTGCGAATAAGAACTATATCAGTCAGCCAATACTGATCTTCTTTCCCCAAGACAGGCATCTATCTTTGCGGATAGGAACTCTATCAGTCAGCTAGTACTGATATTATGTCCCCAGGACAGGCATCTATCCTTGTGGATAGGAACTCTATCAGTCAACCAGTACTGATCTTCTGTCCCCAAGACAGGCATCTATCCTTGCAAATAAAAACTCTATCAGTCACTCAGTACTGATATTCTATCTCCATGACAAGCATTTATCCTTATGGATAGGAACTCTATCAATCAACCTGTACTGATCTTTTGTCCCCAGGACAAGAATCTATCCTTATGGATAGGAACTCTATCAATCAGCCAGTATTGATCTTTTGTCCCCAGGATAGGAATCTATCCTTGCGGATAGGAACTCTATTAGTCATCCACTACTGATCTTCAGCCCCCAGGACTGGCATCAGTTCCTAAGAACTGTAATACTATCATTATCTCTTTCGAGAGAGGTCCATTTGGACCACACCAATCTTTTCTTGAAAGTATTCAAAATTTATGTGAGACAGAGGCTTAGTCAGCACATCAACAACTTGTTCCTCTTTAGGAACATACTCAAGCTTCACGGCTCCCTTCTGCACCATATCCTGGATATAGTGGAACTTTATCTCGATGTGATTCGATTTATCATGGAACACAAGATTCTTTTGTAAATATAGTTTTCATAGAGTATATTTGTAGCATCAATCTATACATCAAATAATCTTGCCAACATCTTGTGAAGCCATACTTCTTCGCTACAAGCTGAACAAGTTGCTACATACACAGCTTCCGCTATACTAAGTGCAACACATGGTTTCTTTCTACTGAGCCATGAGATAATACATGATCCCAAACTAAAGAAACATCTTGAAGTGCTTTTTCTATCTTGGACACTACCATCCCAATCTGAGTCTATGTACCCGTACATCCTGAACTCACTATCTGAAGCATATCTAAGTCCGTAATCCAATGTACCCTTTAGGTACCTCATCACATGTTTTGCTGCGATCAAGTGAACATTCCTAGGCTCCACCATATACTGGCGCAATGTGTTCACAGCAGAACATATATTTGGTCTAGTATTGGTTAAGTACATCAATGACCCAATAATCTGTCTATACATGGTGAAATATACTATCTCTAATGAAGCATCACTTAGGATATTCAAGTTTGTCACAATCGGAGTAGTCATGGCATTACAAAGCATCATCCCAATTCTCTTCGGGATATCAACTGTGTATTTTCCTTGACTCAGGAAAATATCATCTGGAAATTTCCATACTTCAAGACCTACAAAGTAATGCATCATTCCAAGGTCTTTCATCTCAAATTCTGTAGCAAGCTTCTTCTTACATTTAATGATGGGCTTGTATTCTCCTGTCAGGAACAAATTAATCATCCACATATCATAGTAATATCATAGGTTCATCAATCATGATCTTATAGTAGATATTTGAATCTTCTTTAGTCTTGGTAAATCCTAATATCATCAAGAATCTATCGATTCTTCCATACCATGCTCTGGGTGCTTACTTCAACCCATACAATGCTTTCTTCAGTTTGCATACATGTGTCTTTATGTTTTCTATTTCGAATCCTTATGGTTGTTCAATATATACTTATTCTTCTATCTTCCCATTCGGGAAAGTTGTCATTACATCCATCTGATGTAACTTCCATTTCATCTTAGCTTCCAAGGAAAGAATGGTTCTAATTGAAGTATATCTGGCCACAGGAGAAAAAGTCTCCTCATAGTCAATTCCTTCCTTTTGTGAGAATCCTCGAGCTACAAATCTTGCCTTGTACTTTTCAATGCTTCTGTCTACTGAGTGTTTTGTTTTGAAGATCCATTTTGACGATACAAATGATTTATCCTTTGGTATTGGTACCACATCCCAAACATCATTCTTGATGATGGATTGATATTCTTCATTCATAGCATCCAACCAATCCTTTTTCTTCACTGCATCTTCAAAAAAAGTTGGTTCCTCTTCAACAAGGTTACACATCAAGGCTACATAATTGGAGTATGGCCTTGGTATCTTGCTCTCTCTACTAGTTCCTTCTGGGTCACCATAACTTCCTACATATTGAATTAATACTCGTTCCCAAGCTGGTCTTCTCTTCCGATAAATATCCTCATGAGGTGTCTCCTCAGGTCTCTGAGGTTCCTCCATGTTATGATCCTATGGAATAGGATCTTCTTCAATATTTTTGTCTGATACTTTGTTTGTTCTATAACTCTAGGATCTTCCTGCTCTTGTTCATTCTCATGAGTCGTCTTGGATTTGTTGAAAGTTGTGTCTTCATCAAATGTAACATCCTGACTGAGCTCAATCTGGAGGAATCCTGGGATGTAGATACGGTAATCCTTTGATTTCTCACTATAGCCCACAAATATTCCCTTCTTCCTTGAAGGTTCCAATTTTGATCTCTTCTCCTTTGGAATGTGAATAAACACTGTACATCCAAATATATTTAGGTGACTAACTTTAGGCTTTTTACCAGTCAACATCTCTTCTTGGGTCTTGTTTCCAAGAGCACTATGAGAGATTTTGTTCTCTACATATACTGTAGTTCTAGCTGCTTCTTCCCATAGATTCATGGGTAAGTCTTGATCATGGATCATAGCCTTCACTACTTCTATGATCGTTCTATTCTTCCTTTTAGCTACACCATTTTGTTGTGGATTATAGGGAATAGTAAGCTCCCTCTTAATCCCTTCTTGTTTATAGAAATATTTGAAATCGCCTGCTTAGAGAAGTGGTGGAAATTGGTCCATAGATATCTGAGTGAATAATATCCAGAATACCTTTCACTTTACTATCGCTACTTGCAAATGTATTCTTCATACTCTTCCTTTGAGCACATCCTTTTCATACTCCTTTATGATCAACCTGGATTTCTGGTAGTCCAGTCACCACCTTACTTACTATTGGTAAGGATTTGTAGTGTACATGAGCTAGTATTCTATGCCATAGCTCACAAGGGCTCATGGTACTGGTCATCAATGCTGTATTTGCATGACCCTTTAGTTTTTAAATTCCTCCTTCTTCTACTCCAATGACTATTGCATCATCAATAGTCTTATCTTTTGGGCACATAAGAACTTCACCATCTATAAATGCAATTCAAAGACCTTTCTTATATAATGAAGAAATGGATATAACGTTCTTCTTCAAACTTGGTACATAAAGTACATCTTTCATATTCATGGACTTTCCAAAGTCCAATTTATAAGAGGCTTCTCCCATTCCTTTGATGGGGTATTGATAATCATCTCCAAGATTTACCTTGTGTGTAGATTCCTTCTGAATGAGATGTGAGAGGGATTCTTTATATCCCGTCATGTGCTTTGAAGCTCCACTATCCACTAGCCAAGTATCACTCCCATGAGATATTGAACCAGTGAGTGCTGAGTTTAGAACATATTCTTCACTGGAGTATTCATTATCTCTATTTTTTTCTTCTTCATCATACTCACTATCTTTCGCTACATGAGCATGAAACCTCTTCTTTTGCTTCTTATGATGTCCAGATTTGGATGGACAATTTATTGCTAGATGTCTTGTCTTGTGACAAGAGTAACATTCAAGGGAGGATAGGTATTTCTTCAACTTCTTCTTGTTATTTTCATATCCTTGAGATATTTTGGGAGAGTGGGTAAGTACATCGCTCTTCCTTTTCCTTCTACTTTTGGCATGAGTTTTCAATGCTTGATCTTCATTATCATTTAGTTTCTCCTCTCTTACTGCCATTCTTTCTTCCTCTTGCACACACTCTTCGCATAACTGCCTGAACTGGATCAATTTCTTTCTAGAACAAATGCCACAAACAAATGGTTCCCAATCTCTAGGAATACCATTCAAGGTGGTCATCAAAACTTCTGCATCCTCTATCATGTCTCCAATAGCTTCTAGTTGTTCTTTTATCTAGGATACTTTGTAGAAGTATGAGTGCATGGACTCAAACTTCAATCTATTCACACTCTTGAGTTGATTTCTCAAGGTCATCTAATTCCTATTGATATTCTTTCCTTCAAACAGTCTGGTCAAAGCATCAAACATTTATTTTGGGGTATTCTTGGAAGACACATGGGGATCAAGTGATCTTTGATGGAATTAGCAATGATTCTCTTTTCTTTGACCATATTCTTCTTATGCCTTGATTTGGATTCATCTCCCTCTAGTTCTGTAAGTCCTTCCTTTACATAGTCTTCTAGGTCATGTTCTTCAAGGATGAGCATGACTCTATACTTCCATGCCCTGAAGTTCTCAGCTCTTTCAAGATTCTCATCAAGCTTGGTATTGCTTGTCATCTTGATATAATGAGTGATTCAAATGGAAATATAATAGTTTTGAGACTTACCATAAAAGTTGTCCTTCTGAAAAGCTGCTTCTTCCTTGACCCAGGGTTTGTCAGAGAAACCCTAATTTTCAAACTTTGAAATTTTGGAAATCTGATTTGATGAGCAAATTCTCCTCCTCAAGGCGAGTTGAGAAAAGTACTCCTCCCAATTATGTGAGAAGATGATCCAAAAAATTGATGCCCTAGTTCTCCCGGGTTGTAGTTGGGGACCCAAAAATGAAAATTATCAGAATGAAAATATGCTTCGATAGAAAGGTGCGCCCTAGTGAGGCAAGTTAGATGCACTATATTTTTCAGTTGATCTATGGAGGGAGCTCCCAGAATAAGAAACTGTAGTTTCTGCAGTTGCGGAGGCTACAAAATGAATTCTTTCAGGCCTACTCTGATACCATATTAGTTTTTACCTGTTTAGCATATAATATTAAACAATCTATCACTAAAAGAAGAAAAAGCACATCAAGAACACAATGAACACAATATTTCTCTCAGGGAAACCACAAGGGATAAAACCCTAGCAAAGTCTTCCTCAATATAGAAATCACAAAGTACAAAAGTAAACCCCAAGACAAAATCAGTCACTCCTCCACTTGTGCGAACTTCTATCTTTCTCTTATGCGAACTTGTGAGAGTAAATGAATGAATATAAATGAGGAACTCATCCTCTATTTATATTTCTCCGTTGGTGTGATTTTTCCCCAACTGGGTCGACTTCTCCTAACTGACTGGGCCAACATGTAAAATACATAATATAATAATATTTTCTGGGTTCTTCTAGGCCGACATAAGACCTAGGGTTTACATGAACTCTTTCAATGGTTCTTACATTATCAAATACATAACTGGCATCTCCCGAAGGAGGAATACAATAATACAATAGACAAATGTAATTAGAATATCTTCCGCAGTTACATTTCTTTAACAGAATCTCCCTCTCTCTCTCAACCCCTGACCAGGTTCTACATAGCCTCTCATGACCCTAATCTCATAATTAAAGCATGGTTAATGTTGAATCCCTAACCCCAATTTGTCTCTCTCCCCAAACCCTTAACCCACAATATCCCCCCTCTCTCTCCCCCTGAACCAGGGTAATTTTGAAATACAATACATGCAATTTCACCAACCAAATTAATGTGACAAGAGCGCATGTGCACTATTAACGTGTGCGCGCTCCCAAAGCAGCCGACATAGCAAATTCCACCACAGTCATACCCCGAATGTTGGTGGCGAATGTTTATTATTTAATGCACAAAGGAACGAGCACACATTAATAGCGTGCGTGCACTAATAGTGTGCATGCACTACCTTGTCTGAAAAAAGACTAGATAACATTTCCTGTGCATCATCCAATTCAATTTTCACTCTTTTGCATTAAACTGAGCTCTGCTTCATGCAATTTCGGTTTTGTAACTCTTGCACTCACATTGAACTTGCATTCTTTGGAAGATTGGAACCCTCTCAACCATCTTGCACGCAACATCTACACTTAACAATTCTCAGAGCTCTGTTTGGAGCATTGGACCATTATCATACAACTGTTGGACACATTGGAGTTCACTTTTTTCGCAATGCAAGTAAGGAGATATTAAAGAAAGGTATGGTGACAAATTTTCTACATGAATTGTATGAGTTGTCTATCCTTGTAATATCCAATGGCTGGACATGTTTTATTCATTCAAATTTAAAAATTATAAATTGTAAAAAATATATATATGTGCTTGATTTTTGTTCAAATTGATCTATATGTACATGAATGTTGCAATTCCAAATCTCAAATCCATATAAGACACATTTTTTTGAAGAAAACTAATAGAGTAACAAGTATGTAAAGAAAGGCATGATTTTGATTAGAATGAAAAATTTGTTATACAAGTTCTTGCACAAATATGTTAACATGAGGAAAAACATAAACTCTCTCCTAATGTATGAAATAAATTGGAGATGTCACAATCATTCTCAAGTTAAGGGGATATATCATTCGGTGGTACTTCTTCCTCTTAAACTTAGTATGTGGACCAAAACGGATCATTACATACATTTCACATACAACTATGAACTCTGAAAACCAATGAAATCTATAAACCAAACTTTCCAAACTTGATCAACATGAATACCTTGGGCCTAATCATTGATACACATATTGGAATCCATCATAGCGCTCTATCCTTATTATCCTTCAATAGGTCCAAACTCAAAACACATCACTATTTGTGATCAAATAATGCACTTTCTACCGACAAATCCCATCCACTAAAATAACTATATAATGACAAGGGGAAGCTTGAAATGAACTATTTACCTCAATGGAGAAACCATCAAGACCCAAGATTTCAGCGTTTTGGAAGGATTCAATGACCAATTGCAACTCCTTTAACACGAATTATTTCATTATCTCTATATTCTATTCTTGTATCAAAGAATTAGGAGAAAAGGAATCCATTTTTATGACCTCATAAATGTTTGCTCTTGGAGGTTCCTTGAAAAGATTAGTAAAATGATTTTCTCCCAATTTAGACAAATCCTTGAAACTATGAACTCCAACCCCTTTTCCCTCCTTGATATTCCAAATAGTGTTGAATTGTTCCTCATTCATATTTTCATCCCTTAAGCAAGATAAGTTGCTTGACTTTTTGGCCACCATTTGGATTCTTGCTAGTCTAATAGATATCATTTGGTTGTTACCTTCACCTTTATTTTTTCTAATTTCACCTTACTAAAAATGTTTGCAATATCTTCCTATAGGATCCATATATGCTCTGAGGAATCATTGACTTTACTTTCTCCCATGCCATAGTTTTCCTTTTATTCTCTTTATACTATCCCTAAATTGGAACATTATTGATTATTCCATTAGAATATCACAATGATTCCATTCAATATAAACCATTTCCCCATTTCCCAAAATTAAGGATCACCAACCCAAAATGAGCTAATTTTGAAAGGATCATGAAGCTTGGGTTGGATCCCCAAATTGAAAAAATATTTAAGAACATGATCAAAAGGAACTCGTTAACTAATCCAAGAGATGAGGGTCCCCACAATATTACCTTCTATATTTATTAGACTTCAATAGGTCTAAACTCAAAATCCATCACTATTTGTGATCCAATAATACAATAAATCTTAGAATTATAGACAAGTATATTATCAAAAAGTACCAACACAAATGGCATGATCGCCAAAACTTTATAATGACCCTTTTTCGTTTTGAATATTGTTTTTAGAATGTATTCTTGCGTACAAAGTAGAGATTACAAGATCACTCATGTAAGCATTCAATGGATAATATGGAATGATACTCACCATCTTGTTGCAAATGTTACTTATTTTGGTAGGGACAATAAACTTGTTTTCTAAAAAAAGTTGTTGGAGATTGGAAACAAATGGAATAGAACAAAAAAGTCTAGACGAAAGGATCTATCTCCTGAAAATATCCATGATCTAAGATAAAAAGCAAGGTTGGGCATGGAAATACATAGACATGCAACTGCCACTATATCGGATACTAGCACAATGAACAACACAATGAATTCTAGTTTAGCTCAACAAGTGAAGCAGATGCGCCCAATTGATCCCATTCAAATTCCATCAGCAAGTCATCCTGCAACCACTATTCCATCACCAACCAATGGTGAAGTTCTTCATGACATTCAAATATTGGCAGAAGTTGAGTAAGCAGAATTGGATGTGCATCGAGTTGTGGATTTGCAGTCTCCCCAGGAAGACCACACAATTGTTAAACACAATCCCAATCCGGAACAACATGTGAACGAAGTGCCACAACAAAGGAGTGGTGGGACTCGTACTTCTCCTACACCCAATTTACCTCGATTGTTGATCAAGGAGGATATTTCTAATTTCATTCATATTTAAAGTATTCAAACAATAGTACAAAGGTTACCATGGTAAAGGGATCGTCGAAAGCTTTCCATCTACGCTGGTTTTCTGGAAAATGGACTTTGGATGAAGAAGTTGTTGGCATTTAAAATTTCGGCAAAAATGGTTAAAAATGGTAAAAAATGGTTAAATATGGGTTAAAAATTCAAAAGAAAGGTTGGTTGAAGCTTTGGGAATCAAATCCAAGACCTTTTGGTAAGGTCACCTTTAGCTTTCATTAGCAAGATTGTAAAATGGGGGGGGGGAGGGCATATCCCTTGAACCCAAGCATCACCCCCATGGTATCTATATTATCAAACCATACGTTATAACCCTACATAGTGGAGCGCAATCATATAGTATTGTGAAACTATATTATAAACCAACCTCCATATTACAAGCCATAGCCAAAATCCCGTGGGAGGAGGAGAGGCTTGTGGGTTTGACCCTGGGACCTCTCCCCACACAACACAATAGTTTGAAATTGCACCACCACCACTTCCTTGCGGGAATATTGGCATAAATTGGTTTTAACTTCCTTATGTTATAAATTAAACAACAATTGCCAAGCCATGGTGGTCAAGATTCATGGTTCAAGTCACACGCATTATGAACAGTTTACAAGGCAAGGTATAGGCACGAATCCCAAGGCACATAGGCCATTAATGGGCACTGATCCTGAGATGGAATCCGTACACTGTGTGCTATTTTGTCTTATTTGCAGAGGTGTTTCTCGATTTGTGTGCCAAAGGAGTTTTCATCCGAAGGTATTCGATTTTATACTCATTTTTCTCAGAATTTCGAGATGCTCGCAGTGGTGTAGTCTATTTTTGTGTTTGATCGTCAGAATTCAGAAGTGTTTCCAGAACACTCATTTTGTAACCTTTGAATACTTAATAAGATCGGCATTCCCATTAGTAGCGGTCCGAAGACGTATCCCAAGAAGGGTGAACTCCGTTATCAGTTCTTGTCTTCATTTTCTAGTTTGCATCTGTCTTTTATGCGTTTATGTGCTTCAATTATGCTCTTTAAATTGGTCATTTAAGCCTTTTAATGGATTTATGCATTCAAACTTTCACATGCAAATAATGGTTATAAAGATCCTGGATAATTTTTAGATCAATTGTCCACTGAGAAATCCTATACATATTCATGTGGATGAAAGTGCCCTAACAGGTCTTGAAGGTCAATTACCTACACGAACTATTGATTGGCAATGCAAAAAAAATTGTTAAAGATTTTTTGAATCTAAGAGTGATGCATCGAAATGTCAATTATTTTTATCTTTAATAAAATCCCATTGTTTAGCCACTGCTAGTAAAATTTTAGGCATAAAGTTAGTTAGAAGTTCATAGGCTAATACTCATGTTGTTAGAAATCTCCAACCTGCATTTAATTTAATTAGAAAGACGACTGGTGCAAAATATATTAACATGGCCCATCGTGTACTATCTGAATGGATTGTAAGAAAAAGCATGAGGCTTGGTCTCCTTATATCACATGCATATCACCTCTTTAAAGTAGATAGAAAGACACTCCATAAGTATTATGCTATTAGAAAAAGACTAGACACTCCAGGAAAAAAATAGTGTTGGGCATCCATCGGAAGGTTTCCTCGTTCAAACATGAAGCTAATTGCTACAGTTAAATACCTAGTGCACAATTTTTGGCATGATAAGACTAGACCTTCATCCAATCAAAAAGATGTTTTGAAGTTCATAAAAGGTACTAATGAGCATGAACCCCACATCAAACACTTTCTTGACATGACATAAACATAACTCTATGAGAGTTTCAATATTGAACACACACAATTGCACCTGGGTCGACGATCATTTGAAAAATGCAAGCCCTGTTATGTTATAATTTTCACTAACCGCAACACATGTTGCTGCAAATACCATGTAGAGTTTGAATATTATCATGACACATATAAACATATATTTCATGATTTGCCTACTAACACTGTGTAGGAATGCTCCTTCATACTACAATCAAATGCATCAAGAGATTTTATCCACAACATAATGTGTCCAAGGGATGAAGGTGAAAAATATTATGCAAAGTCGTGTCTTTATGGGACATGTCCCAGGTGCAGTGGATTTGCATTGTTGGGACGTTGCACCCATGTAAGTGAGGATCATGAATTTGGGAAGATAACAATAGAAATGAAGAGCTTCAAATATGTAACATATCAAATAGACAGCGTGAAAGAGGGAAACAAGATTGCATTGATCAAGTCACAGGTACGTGATGATTACATAGTTTCAAAATGTGCATTCAATTTATACATACATATATTTCAAAGGTCACGTCATAATAATGCCCTTGTTTTCATGACACCAGGTATGGATATGCAATTTCATGGAGGAATTTTACAAAAAACCTGAGCAATATGTTCAACATGTGCATGTGGGGCAACGACAGGATGAGCAATATAGAAGATATATGCAAATACTGACTAGTGTTGAATACATATGCAAATACTACAAATCCTGAAGATACATGTTCAACATTTTGCCTCTCGAAACTATATGCAAATCGAGGTTGAATGCTTGCGTGGTGTAGTGTTTGACTAGTATTCGGGCCTCTTGTTGAGTATGAAATACCAATTGACTAAATGCAAAACCGGGAAGAAGAAAAAATTTGTCTATGGAAGAATTTTATGTACTTTCTTCTTCGAAAGAGTCCCCGCTCTGAGTTCGGGGGTAGATCTACCAGTACTAGATCCTTGCGACTCATTGATGACTCGATGGGGAGACATTTTCTTACTCTAGGGTGGTGGTGAAACTAGTCTCTCATATGCAGACAAAGACTACTTAGCATGGTGGAGCCGCCAAGTGACGGCTCTAGAACAGTCCCCGTATGAAAGTATGGTTTTTTGAGGAGATCCAAAGCTCGCTCTTCCTCCAGGATCATCCTGGGGAGAGATAGGTACGATGTTCTTATGCTTTTGAAATTTATTTCATTTTTATGCTTTATGTACATATAATTTTTATGATGATTATGAGTGTTGATAGTGTGATTTATGCAGATGTGGGACCTGTGGGACCTATCGTACATCCTCACGTATTTATATGTCTAACTGAGCTTGGTGCTGCAGATGATATGCTGGTGAAACTTGAGGGGAATATGACTCATTTGACTCATGATATCCCAACGTACAAAATCGAGCAGATGTCGCTCAAAATGCAGGAGCATGTTGTAGGAGTTCCCCTAGCATGGATCAGGCTACTTAGAAAAATAGCTAGGCTAGTCATATGCTATAGGGAGGCTATAGCAGAGTTAGCAGAGGCACCTCCATCTCATAGGGAGAGAGACATGTTATATTTTTTAGGCCTTTGAACTCATTTTTGAATATTATGACACTGCGACATATTATGAATCGTACTCATATTTTTTGTTGATGTATTTGTAACTTCGGAAGAAATTCTTCCATGTATTACATTTGTACTTTATTTTATATCCCACAGAGATGTATTATTCCTCTGATTGGAAGTGTCGTCATTTGTATTTGTAAGTGTCGTCATGTGCATTGACAAGCGTCATTATTTGTATCGATGGGTTATTAGACCACCAGTGTGGGGTCAGCCCTGGTTAGCACATGTGGTTGGGTTATTAGGCTTGAGTAGCAAGTCGGCCCCAGTGGATTATTGGCAGGTCAAGTCAGTGTATAAATAGAGAGGGGATGTCTCTCATTTATCTCATTCACTCACTTCTCAAGCTCACATAGCTAAGAGAGAAAGTGGCACACTAGTGGAGGAGGAGGAGCATCGGCTAGAGACATCTTATTGGGTTTGATCATTTTGAGCTTGTATTGTGGCTTATCTTATCTCTGAGGAAGTTGCGGGGTTTTTCACCTTCTTCGTTTTCCCCGGTGAAACTCTGTGTCTCTTGTGTGATTGCTTTTATGTTTATGATTTAGATGTTGTAGAGATATGCTGTACATGTTATTCTCTTAGAGATCCTTATGATAATAGAATGAAATTATTGAAAAATTAACATGGTATCGGAGTTGACCTAAGAAGAAGGCACTATGTAGCTGCGGAAGCTAGGGATTCTTAATATTTGGGTTTCTCTTCATAGATCATCAAAGGAAGGAGGCTAGACTGAATCTCCTTGGAAGGGCGCATCTTTCTGTCGAGACAAAATTAAATTTTGAGCTTTTTCAGTTTTGGCCCTAAAAATTAGGGTTTCCACAAAAATAGAAATTTCTGAAATCTGAGACCATGGCTAGAAGCTCCTTGGAAAAATCGAAGTTTAGAGCTTTGGATCGAACTTTTTGGTTGGGTGAAGCTCTGGGAAAAGCAAACCCTAGTTTAGGGTCCTGTCTAGTGAAGCCTGAAATTAGGGTTTCTGCAAAAGTTGGAATTTTTGAAATATGAGACCATGGATGGAAGCTTCTTTGAAAAATCGAAGTTTAGAGACCAAGATCGAACTTTTTGTATGGGTGAAGCTCTGAGAAAATCAAACCCAAATTCAAGGTCCTCCCTATTGAATCCGAAAGTTTGAAAAGCAAATTTGAGGGGTGAAACTTTGCAGTTTTTAAATTCTGAGTATACTAGCTTGATTAGCTCATCAAGGTGCATCTTTCTATCCTTTCAAAAGTTTGAAATTCAAAGTTTGAATTTTTAGGGTTTCTTTGACAAACCCTAATCCAGCACCAGATCCAGTTTTCAGCAAATCAAGTGGTAAGACCTAATAAATTTTCTATTTCCATTTGAAGTACCTCTTAAGATGTCTCACCACACCAAGATTGAGGATAAGCTTGAAAGGGGCTGATAACTTCCGAGCATGGAAGTATAGGATTGAGTTAATCGTAGAAGAGAATGAGTTGGACACTTACACAAGTGAATAGGTTCCAGTACCAGAGGGAGAAGAGGCTAAGGTCTTTCACAAGAAGAAATTGGTCAAGGCTAAGAGAATCATTGTTGATTCTATAAAGGACCATCTCATACCCCATGTGTCTTCCCTACAGACACCTAAGGAGATGTTTGACTCCTTAACTAAGTTGTTTGAAGGAAAGAACATAAATTGGAAGATGACTCTATGGAACCAATTAAAGGGGTAAAGCTTCAGAATGGAGAGACCATTCAATCCTACTTTTCTAAAGGTCTCTCAAATCAAGGAACAACTTGAAGCTATGGATGAAGTGGTGGAGAATGGAGAAATTGTCATGACCACTTTGAATGGCCTACCTAGGTCATGGGACTCCTTCATCCAAGGAATCTGTGCAACAAAGAAGTTGATATCTTTCAGTAGACTGAGTGAGGAATGTCCACAAGAAGAAGCTAGGATTATGGCCCAAGAATAAAATTGAATATCAAGCTCTCACAGCACATACCAAGAAGAGTAAGAAGGAGCCATCTCATAACAAGAGATCTTCACACCACCATCATCATAGAGATAAGAATATCTAAGATGCTTTTTCCTCAGATTGTCCTAATAACAAAAGGAACAACAACAAATACTACAAGCAATGTGACAGGTATGACTTACAGGTATGTTTTGAAATTTGTTCATCATTAAGTTTACAATATGATGGTCTTCATGAGTTTAGTAACGATCTTGTTTAATTTTAGACTTGTCTTATCACCCTAGTAAAAGTGTGAATGTGTGATAGAAGACATTCATTGATTAGGGTTATGACACTTATGATTGTACTAATGCACCGTGGTGTTGTATGAGGAGAATGTTATCCGTTAACATGAAGGTACAGATCAAGTCCTAGATCAAGACCATGGTGACATGAAAACAAAGACTCATACATAGTCATATAGAGGTATGTATAATTTGGTTCTACAATTGTTAACTTATGAGTTATGCAGGTCATTGAAGAGAACAAGAAAACATTACTAGATATAACTAGCAAATATGATGACTAGGTATGTTTTTCCTATATCAAGTTAGAATCCTACCCTATGTAAGGATCTTATACTTTTATGATTGATAATGATTATTCATGAAGTTATAAGTTTGAGTAATCTAGGGTTTATGCATATTATGTTCCTTACTTTGATTAATGATATGACTAACCAGAAAATTCCTATATAAACCTTGAATACTAATGCTTATTATCTGTGTTTGAAATGATCATGACTATACATGCTTAAGATTATTGTGTTTTGATAGTATTAAGATTATACTAATAAATGTATGATTATGTATGAGATCTCGAGGATAACACAATGATGATACTAGTAAGCATGCTTAATGATCGAGGATGGATATAAGTTCAAGGACAGGTAATCCAGGAAGCGAAGATCAGGAGGGAGCACACTCCAGTAGTTCCTGCAAGGAAACAAAGATTGAGAGGGAGTCCACCCAACAAACAAACAAGATAAGTGTTTAAACTATCATTGTTTAAATAATATTGTTCAATGATGTATATGCTTATGTTCCTAAACTTAGGTTGTGTATTTTGCATATTAGAACAACTGCATTAATGGACATTATACTACTAATATGCATGTGATGGGTAAAGTGGCCTATGGCACTATACAACATTCCATTGCTACTTATCTAGAATGAAACCTGTTTGCTGACATATTGGGAGTTGTGCACACTCTTAACAATGTTCTGGTAGAGATTGGAAGGCATCTAGAAAGTTACGGATATGGATAAATGTTGTATTGAAGCATTGGCTAAGATAGTTGCATGACTGTGTGACATATTTCTTTATGTGTAAGAATTTGTTCTGAAAACTATGAGATGTTTCTAATCATGAAATTTAACTTGTTTTGTAGGAAAGATCATGTACAATCACCTACAAAAGAAGGACTACAACATTTGTTCCATCAACGAAGTTTAAAGAAATCTATCTATTGAAGATAATGAAGAAACTGAAGTTCCCAAGATTAGGGATACAGTAATGGAAGGATGCCATGATCGAGGAGTACCAGTCGATCATGAAGAATGATGTTTGGGATGTGGTCCCAAGACCTGAAGGGAAGTCTGTGGTGACTTCCAAGTGGATCTATAAGATCAATCATGCTGCTAATGGTAGCATAGAAAAATACAAAGCGATATTTGTAGCTCGTGGCTTCTATCAGAAAGAGGGGATAGACTATGAAGAGACTTTTACTCCTGTAGCCAGATACACTTCCATCATATCAGTACTTGCCCTGGCTGCAGTGATGAAATGGAAGATACACCAGATGGATGTCAAGACAGCTTTCTTGAATGGTGTAGTCGAAGAGGAAGTATATGTGGAGCAACCACTTGGTTTTGAGACACATGACAGGGTGTCATATGTGTTCCAGTTGAAGAAATCCTTGTATGGATTGAAGCAAGCTCCAAGGACTTCGTATGGTAGGATGGACAGTTTCCTATCCAGTTTGGGCTTTACCAAGAGTAAAGCGGATTCCAACCTTTACTAGAAGGTTGAGGAAGGAAATCCTGTGATACTACTTCTATATGTGGATGACCTGTTTGTTACAGGTGAGGATAGATTGATTGTCGATACGAAGAGGAAGCTTGCTGCCGAGTTAGAGATGAAGGACTTGGGTATGATGCACTACTTTCTAGGTATGGAGGTGTGGCAGAGCATAGATGGAATCTTCCTTGGACAAGGGAATTATGCAGAAGAGATCCTGAAGAGGTTCAGGATGATGGACTGCAAGGCCATGGCCACACCTATGGCATCAAACCTGAAGCTTCTGTGTGATGCTTCATATGATTCGGTTGATGCCATGATGTATCGTCAAATGATTGGGTCCTTGATGAACCTGATGAATACGAGACTAGACATCTGCTTTGCGGTGAACACCTTGAGCCAATATCTGACAGATCCAAGACATGTTCACCTGATATCTGCAAAGCATATTCTGAGGTACCTGAAGGGTACAATTGATTATGGGCTCAAGTATGATGTGAATCAAAAGTTTAACCTCCAAGGTTATGTTGATTCAGACTGGGCAGGCAGTGCTACAGATAGGAAGAGCACTTCTAGGTGCTGCTTCAGTATGGGATCAGGTGTGATCTCTTGGTTTAGCAGGAAGCAGTCCTGCTTAGCACTGAGTACAGCTGAAGCAGAGTATGTTGCAACTTTTTTGGCTAGTTGTGAGGTAGTATGGCTTAGGAAGCTACTTTCTGAGTTATTTGATCTCCCGTTGGATGCTACTGGTATATTTTGTGACAACCAGACTTGTGTGAAGCTGTCTGAGAACCCAGTGTTCCAGACAAGTCGAAGCACATAGAGATCAAATATCACTATATTAGGGATATGGTGTAGAGAGGAGCAGTGAATCTCCTGTATGTTGCGACGGATGAGTAGGTTGCAGATGTGTTGACGAAAGGACTAGCCAGAGTGAAGTTTGAGTACTTTAGAGAGAGGCTTGGTGTTCTTCAGATTGACGACACTTCAAGGAAGAAGTGATGGACACATTTGTAGGATCCATTCCAAGCATGGTAAGAGGAGGATCCTTCCCATGGCTGTGGATGTAAGCGTTGTATGATGAGCATCAGGACAATGCTCTAGCTATTGCTCTGTATGATTAGGTGGATCATGTATTTATATATGTATCAGGTGGATGCATTGATATGATCAGGTAGATCATGTATTTGTCTATGTATCAGGTGGATGCATTGATATGATCAGGTAGATCATGTATTTATATATGTATCAGTTGGATTCATTGATATGATCACGTAGATCATGTATTTGTATATGTATCAGGTGGATGCATTGATATGATCAGGTAGATCATTTATTTGCATATGTATCAGGTGGATGCATTGATATGATCAGATAGATCATGTATTTATGTATGTATCAGGTGGATACATTGTATGATCAGGTGGATCATGTATTTGTGTATGTATCAGGTGGATAATTTATATGATCAGGTGAATCATGTATGATGATATATATTAGGTAGATACTTGGTATGCATCAGGTGGATTCATTGTATGATTAGGATGACCATGGATGACGAGCTTCGGGATGTTTCTCCATATGACATGCATTAGGACGATGATTAGGATGATCATGGATGACGAGCTTCAGGATGTTGCTGCAGATGACATGCATTAGGATGATGCAGTGATGATGATCAGGATGATCATATGATATGAGTATCAGGACGATGTGTTGTTGGTACAACCCCCCCCCATTTTATTTTTGAAAAAATCATTGGGGCCCCTCCTCTTTTTCTTAGGTATGTTTGCCTTAGAAAGTTTCACAACGTTTTAGCATCCTGTTAAGAAGTTCCTCAACCCTAAACTTTCCTTAGAACTTTTTGATTTATGTCTTTTGACCAAGCAAACTCAGCCTTTTGGCCCATAATGGCGGAAAATTTGAGCTAACTTTGCCAAAATCGCGAAAGAGTTGACCCAAGTCTTCCGAAACCGTGGAAGATAAAACCCAAGTCTTCTGAAGCAGAAAAGTTAACTTAAGTCTTCTAAGGGACGGAACGCTTAAACCAAACTTGCCCACAGTGGAACCAACTTGTCAAGAACTTCCGCTGCAGCGAAAGCTATCGTATAACTCTTCCGCAAGCGTCGGAAGTGCAACAACTTTTCTTTCGGAAAGATTCGTCCATTGTCTTCGCACCGACAAACCTTGGCGTTTTTCGAAAGGATTTGGATAACTTTCCCGCGGAAGCGGAAGCTCTCTTTTAAATCAGTCGCGATACATTACCCATTCACGGAAGCACTCACACAACTCTCCCGCAACAGCGGACCGTTTTGCTTTTCTTCCCACGTAAGTTGGAAGAAAAGATAGTGAGGAATACGAAGTCCAGAATTTAAGGCCTCCATTCAGACTAATTGCTCTCATGCTAGGCAGGATCTTCAGGAGATCTGATGGGACTATGTTCATGCTGCAGTGGGTCCCTATCATACATTTTGTCCCTTTCAAAGGCACAATCTTCAATTGGGCTGACATTCTCTCAGACAGCCTGACATCAGCAGTAACAATGGCTAAAGAAGGGCTAGAGGAAAGAAAGGCAGAATTCTGTATGGCTTCATATCTCATAGATTGTATTGTGGCAAAATGTCTTTTTCCCAAGTTGGGATGCATGTGGAGTCCGGTCGAAGGTCCAATATTCCTTGCCTATAAAATCTTTTGGGCGCTGAATTATAAGAGAGACTACAAGCTCATCTGCAAGAAGTTTATCATGCCACTTTATGAAATGATTTTCCATGAAGAACCAAATTGCTTGTCGGAGAACACCATGGAGGCCTTAGAAAAGTATGGAGATTTCTATTTTTCTCCGGAAGGTACCTACATAAGAATGTATGGAGGTTCTAAAGCACCCTATATTCTCCCAAAGTATGCCACAGATTACATAGTCCATAAGGAAATGGTCAGGCAAGTCTTCATTGATGGAATGGGTAACACCTTGTACAAATCCAAGAAGGCTACCTTTCCCCCCTTACCCTTTTATATTGGATCCTACAAGTTCGCAAGGATCACAACTGTAAAAGAGTTTGTTGCAGAATTGAAAAGCTTCCACTTTGGAGAAAAGATTTTCCACAGGAACGATCGACAAGGAAAAGTTGCGCAGCATTGCAAAGAGCACTCTACTCCCTGTGAATATGCCAATTTTTATGATCCTCAGGAACAACCATATAGGGGAATCAGTAATATGGCCGAGCTGTAGATCTGTCAGGTAAGCAAAGGAGGATCCAGCTCAAGCTCCCAGGCTCTGTCTGAAGAATAACTGAGGCTCTCGGAACATGCAAAGAAGACCCAAAAAGATAAATTAAGAGAAGAAAAGAATTTGAAAATCCAAGCAGTCGAAGCTGAAGCAGAGGCGAAAAGGAAAGAAGAGAAAGAAAGAATTAGGTTGGAAACCAATGCTTAGATAGAGCAAGAAGATAGAAGAAAGAAGGAGCAAGAAGCAGAAGCAAAAAGGAAAGAGGAGGAAGAAAAGAAGCCCAAAGAAGAGATCGACCCCAAAAGCCCAGACTTGGAGAACTTGGATATGGGCTCTCCTATAAGGGATCTACCTATTGTCCCCTTCACACCCTATGAAGGTAGCACAGTTTCTATCTGGAAGAATTTTGCTTACAATAAGAAAAGGAAGACCATTGTCAAAGAGACAGGGTCCATGCTGAAAAGACATTTTCGGCCAGACATCATCACCACGCATGAGACCACGGTCATGAATAACACTAAAGAAGCAACTAGGAACCTAGCGTCCATGTCTGTAGCCACAGTCACAGCAACCGCAGATAATGTTTTCATGTTAGGAGACAAGTTACATGAAGAAAAGGAAAAGGCACAGCAGCTTCAGGAAGCCTTGGTTCTGTTAGAAAAACAGGATTGAAGAGCAATATCAATAAACAGAAATGAAAATATAATCACACATACACATTACAAGAGAGACACAGATATATCATGGTTCACCCAACTTGGGCTACGTCCACACTGAATTTTTCAGTCCTTATTATTATTACCGTCCAGCAAAGTGAAGGGATACAACCTGCAGCACAACCGCTGCACTTCCTCTTCTCTGTTTCACAGTCTCTCTCCTGATCTCAGAGATCTTTACAATGCATAAAACCTAATACATCCTCATCCCTAGCCATATTAAAATTTCTTTATTTTATAAGGGAAATACAATAGGAAAATACCACGGGATACCCAAAACCATGGGCTCGCAAAACAGCTGGCGAAAACAGGCCCAAAATTTTTTCTTCAGGGGCGTTGCCCCCGAACCCCCATTTCTCGGGGGCACTACCCCCGGACCCCCCATCCAGGGGGGATGGTCCCCCCTGGAACCCCATGGGGGGGGCGATGCCCCCCCACACCCCCCCGCTAGGGTGACTGTACAGTCCACCTACATATCATATAAAACTAGGGTACAAACATGGCTAATACAATATCATCTATGAGACTAGAAGATCTGGCTCCACAACCAACAATCTCCCACTTAGAGACTGATCACAGCAACTCCACCGCTACTGCACTTGCTAGACTTGGACTTGGCAAATTTCTCCTCTTCACCTTCATGCTAGAAGGCCAACTGCAAGAAGGCCAACTGCAAGAAGGCCAACTGAAACTGAGCACGAACTCAGTTTCTCTCTGGTCACTACCTTTGTGAACATGTCTGCAGGATTCTGGCTAGTATGTATCTTTTCCAACTTTAACAGTTCATCTTCCAGAACAGAGCGTATGAAATGGTACTTGAGCTGTATATGTTTAGTCCTAGAATGGAATGTTGAGTTCTCTGCAAGGTGAATGGCACTCTGTCTGTCACTATACAATCTGCTATCCTTTTGCTTCTTACCCACTTCCTCCATAAACCTCTGCAACCAAATCATCTCTTTACTAGCCTCTGTAATGGAAACATACTCTGCTTCTGTTGTTGAAAGTGCAACAACCTTCTATAGTTTCAAAATCTAGCTTACTGCTGTTCCACCTACAATAAACACATACCCTGTAGTGCTCCTCCTGCTATCCTTGTCACCTGCCATATCTGCATCAACATATCCCTGTAGAACAGTGTCTGAACCTCCAAAACATAATGCCTCCGTGGTAGTACCTCTCAAATACCTGAGAATCCACTGTACTGCCTTCTAATGTTCTTTACCTGGATTGTTCATATATCTGCTCACAACTCCCACTGCATGTGCAATATCTGGTCTTATGCACACCATGGCATACATCAAGCTGCCAACTGCTAATTGATAGGGAATCTTGGACATGTAATCTGTCTCTTCTTGTGTCTTGGGACACATTTCCTTACTTAGACTGAAATGGCTAGCCAAAAGTGTACTTACAGGTTTTGCATTCTGCATTCTGAACCTCTCCAACACCTTTCGTATGTACTCACTTTGAGACAATGTCAATTTGCGATTTTTCCTGTCTCTCGTTATTCTCATACCAAGGATTTGCTTTGCAGCACCCAAATCCTTCATCGCAAATGAATTAGCTAGCTTCCTTTTGAGTACATTTATATCCTGCATGTCAGACCCTGCAACAAGCATGTCATCCACATACAATAACAAGATAATATATCTCCCATTGTCTGGCTTCTTGAAATAAACACAATGGTCAAAATGACATCTACTATAACCTTGTTCTGTCATAAACCTGTCAAACTTTAGATACCACTGCCTTGGAACTTGCTTCAAGCCATACAAGATCTTTTTCAACCTGCATACCATATCCTCCTTACCTTTGACCTCATACCCTTGTGGTTGCTGCATATATGTTTCTTCCTTCAAATCCCCATGGAGGAAGGCTGCTTTTACATCTAACTGTTCAAGATGCAAATCTTCTACCGCCACTAGACTTAAGATAGTCCTAATTGAAGTCATCTTAACAACAGGAGAAAATATTTCATCAAAATCTATACCTTTCTTCTATGCGAACCCCTTTACAACAAGTCTGGCCTTGTACCGCTTCTTACCTCCTTCTTCTTCCTTCAACCTGTAAATCCATTTGTTTTGCAATGCTCTTTTACCAGCAGGAAACTGAACCAAATCCCAAGTCTGGTTTTCTACCAATGAGTCCATCTCCTCATTCATCCCTTGCTCCCACTGTTGGCTTGGTTTTGCAACCAAGCTTAGTGCTATGGGCACCTGCTAACTAGTAGCAGCAGTTTCAATATAAAGCAAATAACAATAAACTAAATCTAAACTAAACTAAACTAGCATGTGCATTTTGAATTAAAAAACAAGAACAAGAAACATAAAAAATAATTTTTGTATTGACAATGGGGCAAGCAAATGCTTGCAATAACAATACCTCCAAGTGATGAAGGTTGTTGAATAGCTCCAATGGTGAGCAGCTCCAATCTCCAATGGGTCCTTTCTCGAAGGTTGCTACAATGGCCAAATACTCAAGGGAGATTTTGGCAGCATGAGGATAGGAATATGGATGGATGTGAAATGAGGAGCCCTTACCACCTTTTTATAGGTTTTGGTGGTGGGGAATACCATTGTGGTTTTGTGGAAACCAATGGTATTGACCAACATGGTTTAGGTACTTTTCCCTCCTTTTTCCTTTTTTGAATATTTTTATTATTTTTATTCCCTTTTTAATATTTTGGGAATTTTGGACCATTTTTGAGGGTTTTTTTTATGTTTTTTAGGAAAAATACTCATTTTGAGTGGAAAAAGGGGTGTATTAAGGCCTTTTGGTGACCTTTTCTTGGCTTCAGAGGCTCAAATGGTGAAAAAGTGGACAAATGGGTCATGTGAATAGGGAAATGAGCTAGTGAGCACTTTTTGGGTGTTAACACCCACTTCTTTCTAGTTTCCACCTGCATTGCTTCTTCATAACATTCTGGTTCACCAGAATCAGTCATCAATAAATAATACATTGAAGGAGAGTATCGTTCATGGAGTCTACTTAAACTGGTAGATCTTCTTACAGTTGTAGGAGTTTCAGGTACTTGCTGCTGCTCTTGATTTTCTGGCACCTTCGAAACTTCATTTTCTTTAATTTCATCAAGCACTATGTACTCTGTGTTTTCCTTTTCCTGTTTCTTTCCCTGCAACTGATCTTTATACATGAACTTTTGATTGAATATCACATCTCTACTCCTGATGATTTTGTTATTTTCATAATCCCATAAACGATAACCAAATTCATCAACCCCATATCCAATAAAGGTACATTTCTTGGATTTAGCTTCAAGCTTTGTTCTATTTTCTTTATCAATATGGACAAATGCTTCACAACCAAACGTTCTCATAAATGAGTAGTTTACCTTTTTATCTCTCCATGCTTCCTCTGGAATACCACCATCCAAAGCACATGAAGGTCCTCTGTTTATTAAATAAACTACAGTATTTACAGCATCCACCCAAAACTGTAAGGGCAACCCTGCATGCAGCCTCATACACCTTACACGCTCCATGATCATTCTGTTCATCCTTTCTGACACACCATTTTTCTGTGGTGTTCCTGGGACTGTCTTCTCTCTACGAATCCCATGGTATGAACAGTAACTATCAAACTCCTTTCCGCAGTACTCACCTCCATTATCAGTTCTGAGACACTTCAATCTTTTTCTTGTCTCATTCTCAACCAAAGCTTTCCACTTCTTAAAAGTAGCAAACACATCAAATTTCTGTCTAATGCAATAAACCCAAGTTTTTCTAGTTGCATCATCAATAAATGTAACATAATAATGAGAGCCACCAAGAGATTGTACCTGAGCCGGTCCCCGTACATCTGTATGCACAAGCTCTAATTTTTCATTCTTCTTCTATTTCCTAATCCTGAGAAATCTGACTTTCTTCTCTTTTCCATAAACACAGTTTTCACAGAATTCCAAACTTACCTGCTTCAAATCTGGCAACAACTTCCTTGAGTGGAGAATCTGCATCCCCTTCTCACTCATGTGGCCAATCCTATGATGCCACAATGCTGTATCTGTTCCTGTGGAAGCTAAAGAGACAGAATGGTCAGTATTATGAGGACATAAATACAACGTACCTACTCTGTCTCCTTTTTCTATCACCATTGATCCTTTAGTGATCTTCCACCACTTTTCTCCGAACGTAGATAGACAGCCGCCATCTCCCAACTGCCTTGTTGAGATCAGATTTCTTTTCATAGCAGGAATATGCCTAAATTCTTTCAACAACCAATCAATTCCATTCTTAACTTTTATCCATACCTTACCCATTCCAACAATTTTACATGGCTCATCATCACCCAATAAAACATGTCCAAAGTCGCCAGGAACATACTCATGAAAGTATTTCCTCTGGGGTGTAGCATGACATGAAGCTCCTGAATCTACTACCCAATAATCACTAGTATTATCTAATGCAAGAATTAAAGCATCTTGTAACACATCACCTGCTACATTTGCTTCCTGGGTAGTTTCCTTCTGTGCATCTCCTTTTTTCTTTAGAGATTTGCAGTCTTTCTTCAGATGTCCTTTCTTTCCATAGTTCCAGCACTCTATCTTTCCTAGTCTAGACTTGGATCTGCCCGTTTTAGACTTTCCATGATTACCTTGGCTCTTTCCTCTATCCTTTTGTCTTCCCCTGCTCTCCATGGTCAACGCATTACCTGATGTCTCACCTGTGTTTTTTCTTCGCATTTCCTCGCTAAGAATAACACCAATAACATCATCAAATTTCAAGGTGTTTGAACTAGAGACAGAGTTACTTACAACCATGACCAAGCTATTCCAGCTTTCTGGCAATGAACACAAGATTAGAAGAGCCCTAACCTCATCATCAAAGTTCACACTTACAGAACTTAGCTGATTTGTAACCGTATTAAACTCATTTAAATGATCAGTAACAGATCCACCTTCAAACATCTTCATATTAAATAAACGCTTCATTAGAAATACCTTGTTGGAGGCCGAGGGTTTTTCATATAGCTTACCCAATGCGCTCATCAAACCCTCTGTTGTTGTTTCTTTTGAGATATTGAAAGCCACCGACGAAGCTAGGCTCAACCGTATTGTTCTCAGAGCCTTTCTGTCAAGAACCTCCCATTCTTCGTCCTTCATAGCCGTCGGCTGCTTTGCTTTTCCTCCCAACGGTAGGAATAGATCCTTCTAGTACAGATAGTCCTCCATTTGCATCTTCCATAACCCGAAGTTTTGGCCGTTAAAATTCTCGAACTTAAACTTTCCTTCTTCTACCATTGCTCCCACTCGAACCAGAAACCCTAGCTTCCTGCGGGTTTAATTGCCAAATAAACCTTTGGCTCTGATACCAATTGTTAGAAAAACAGGATCGCAGAGCAATATCAATAAACAGAAATGCAAATATAATCACACATACACATTACAAGAGAGACACAGATATATCGTGGTTTACCCAACTTGGGCTACGTCCACACTAAATTTGCCAGTCCTTATTATTATTACCGTTCAGCAAGGTGAAGGGATACAACCTGCAGCACAACCGCTGCACTTCCTCTTCTCTATTTCACAGTCTCTCTCCTGATCTCAGAGATCTTTACAATGCATAAAACCTAATACATCCTCATCCCTAGCTGTATTACAATGTCTTTATTTTATAAGGGAAATACAATGGGAAAATACCACGGGATACCCAAAACCATGGGCCCGCAAAACATCTGGCGAAAACAGCCCCAAAAAATTTTCTTCGGGGGCATTGCCCCCGAACCCCCATTTCTCAGGGGCACTGCCCCTGGACCCCTCAGCCAGGGGGGATGGTCCCCCCTGGAACCCCGTGTGGGGGCGATGCCCCCCACTGGGGTGACTGTATAGTCCACCTACATATCATATAAAACTGGGGTACAAACACGGCTAATACAATATCATCTATGAGACTAGAATATCTGGCTCCACAACCAATAGGTTAAAGAGCAGAACTATGTGAATCTGATGATTGAGAAGAATAATGTCCTCACATCCCAAAAGGAAGACTTGCAAAGAGCAATCCAACGATTAGAGGCAGATAGGAGAGCTCTGTCAATACAAGTAAGGACATTAGAAGATGAAAATGCAGAGCTTAAAGGGAAGAATTTGAAGCTCGAATCAGATAAATTCGACAACCTTGACGAGATAGAAGACCTGAAAGAGAGCATTGAAAAATTACAAGGAAAGAATGAATCACTGGAGTAGCAATTGAAATTAGCAAACAACAAAATGGGAGATATCATACCCTTCCATGAGCAGGCCAGTGGAATCTTGAAAGAGACCTATGGAGTAAGAGAACTCATAGCTGAAGAGATATATAGACTAAAATTAGTCATGGCCAAGTTCAAGCAAGTAAATGTTGAAGCCACCAGGATCAGAAGGAAGAACTCACGCATCAGTGAGGAGATTAGAAGGCATATCGAATGGAGAGAAGGAAATTCAGGGTTCCTAGAAACCCTTCCCCTTAAGACTGTTGCTGAATACAAGGCAGATATATGCACCGTAGAGTATTCCAGAGACTACGGAGTAAAATTGGCCTCCGTGACTACAGAAACTTATGAACAGTGCAAGACTATATATTCCCTTACCCGAACCACACAGGAAAACTGTAGAATAGCCGTGCCTCCAAGGATAGAAGACTTCTCGGATAAGGCTCAGTATTTAGATAATCTGAGTATAGAGTTCCAAGCAGAAAGTGAATATGTGCAGAAGCTGGATAAATTGACAGCAGAAGATCTGCGCCAATTTATCAGCCAAGCTGCTATTCATCAACATAGCCTGGAAGAAAGCCTCCGGATTACTACAGCTGAAGTGACCACCTTAGAAGAAGAATTGGTCAAACAAAAGATATCCCTCAGATTCATGAGCCCCTTGACTGGAACAAATATTGTGAAAGACACTAATCACTAGGGAATTCACATAGCAGAAGTGGAGAAAGCACTGGCAACTAGTCAAGCTACTACATCAGAGATTGGCCCAACCATTGCAGTGATGCAAGAGAAAACTCCAACAATCGCAGAGGCGCCTGAGCTGCCAAAGGAGCCAAGTCAGAGATAGCTCGTGCTATTCAGCATGCCACGTGGATGTGCATTTTTGTACTTATGTTTGGAACGATAAAACATTTGTGATTTTGTTACTCCCATTTTGTAAAGCATTTAGAATATTTCTCCTATGTAATATCAAGCACTACAGGACAAAATAGAGGAATCTAAATGGTTCGGGTACAGATGTCAATTCTGGGCACATTTTGTAAAGCTATATATAGCTAATAAGAAGAGAAGCAAAGGGACTTTTGGCAGGTGAAACTCTTTTTGCTATTTTGTAAAGGAACTATTTCTGCTACATGAATGGAAATCGTTTTGGCCTGTGAAAGCTAGCACGTCTTTTTTACATGGAGTCTTGTTGATTAAGCTGCTGAACTATTTCTGCAAATTTCTCATACATTTCTTGTGAGATATTTTCTGGATTTTATGAATTAATTCTTTGTTGTGGATGGTTTCATATTCTTATGTAAAATTTATGTGTTAAATGGGTAATGGAATGTTTATATCTATCTGATTTACCTTAGATAATCTTTCTTTTCTGCTGTAAATGCCTCTTTCAATTTAACAGCTAACTGTGAATAGTTTTGGGTGTATTTTATAGTATTTTACCCTCTTTTTTAACTCTGCTCCTTATAAGGATAGGTAGATTAGACCAGTTTAGTTTAATACAGATTTGTTTACCGCATGCATTTAGTCTAGGGCACATGCACATCATTTTAATACAAAATACATAATCGGTGGATCAGGCCGCAACTGGTAAAAGCAACAAATATTAAAAAAAACTTATGGTAGCCGAAACCGTTAACTGGACGGATTCCCCACACCAAACAATGAGCGATCTAATTGGGATTGCTTACTGGGGTGAATCCCTTTCTGCTTGATGCTGCGATATTTGGGGCATCAACAGTTTTTGGCGCTAGAAGGAGGGTGATTAGTGCATGGCTAGCAAAAAAGATTCTCTTGTTAGTAAAATTTCCACTGAAAACCCATCCACAACAGTCTTTCCAGAATTTCCAGATCTGGAATCCAGAAATGAAGAAGATCCTAACCCTGGAACAGAAAATTCAGAAGTAGTGTATGCTGTCCCTTTTGAAGAAGTAAATCAATTCAGGAGACATACCCGCTCATACGTGAGAAGTCTTGGGGGATTAACCACAGTTCCTCTATTACCCAGAACTAGAGCCCCTCAAAAAAATCCCCAGTGCACAAGAGATTCTGTCCTTGTTCAAAGCCTAGAAGAATTGTTAGATTTATCCCTAGAAGAGATCACTGAACCTTTCGACGAAGTCAGTCCAGAGACCCCTACAGGCCCAGAAGATCAACCTCCAAGAGATACTCCTCTTAACTCACCACCGCGCTCACCACCACTCTCTCCTCTGAGAGTCATGGCCGTACCTGCATGGAGAGCCAGAGGGGCATTGAACATGGTCGGACCATTCCATAATTTGCCCAAGAACCCAGAAAAGGTTTTACCTAAGTATGACCCAAGTAAAGGAGTCTCTGCTGAAGATCACCTCAAAAGTTTCTATTTAGCTATAAACCTTTTGAACGTGGAACACGAAGATGTGGTTTTTCGTCTCTTTCCATATACTTTTGAACCCAAAGTATCTTCCTAGTACTTTAGTTTGCAGGCTGGTTCAATAGCAAGTTGGGAAGAGTTTGAGAAATGCTTTCTTAAAAAATATGGTAATCAGGAAACTGTAGCTAATCTCATGAAAGAACTACTGTCCATGAGAATGGATAAGAGTGAGAAAGTTCAAGAGTTTAATCAGAGATTCACAACATTGTTAAATAATTTCAGTGACACAACCAAGCTAGCAGAAGAATGCCTAGTAGAGTATTATACAACAGCTCTTAAATCTCCACTTGCAATGTTCGTCAAAAGAACGAAAAAACCCACCTTGACATAAAATTTTGAAGAATCCAAGAAGGTAGAAGAAGAGCATGATAGTATCGCTAAACATGCTTTGGATTTAGAAGGCAAACCAACAGCTGCTAAGAAACCCTTTTTGTTGACTAGGGATAAAGAAGAACCCACAGCAGATATAGAAGGTGTCATAAAAATGATGCAGAAACTCTCCAATAAAACCGTGGATTTAAAAAAGGATAAATCAATAAGTTCTTCCAGACCCCCATTCAAACCGTTCTACAAACAGAAAGAAGACAATGGGCAGCCAACCCCACCAGTGAATAATTCTGCTGTATTAAATCTTAATGAAATAGGGATGGATCACTTTTGTACTTTTCACCAAGAACAGCATTCGGAGAAAAGTTTTCCATAGTGGATCAACTCGATGAGCTTAGTAATGAACCAAATGTTAGATGCGCAAACACCCGAGCAGACAAGCCCCAAACAAGAGCAAATTCTTGACAGTGAAGAACCAACCCCCGACACTACGATGATCCTTTGGGATTGGATCCCTACCCAAAAACTGTCTTGTGAAGAGCTCGCAGATGAAGTGAAAACAACATCTGTTAACATTGCTACCAGGAGTAAACGCCCGGTGACCAAACCTGCAATAGAACTACCTAGGACAAGGTCTAACCAAGTAGAGAGGTGGCAAATAACTGTAATACCTCCCCAACCCAGAACGAGCACGGTGGCTGCTCTTGCAGTGACGAAAGTACCTAACTCTGAAATGAATAAACAGTCACAAGCTCCTTTGAACAAAATAGAAAACCAATTAGAGGTGTCGAAGGGTTGTGACATGAGCTATGATATAATTGAGGATATTAAAAAAATGAAAGCAAACGTCTCCATTTTCGATATGTGTAGTTTACTGCAACAGAGCAAGAAACTGATGGAAGCACTAGATCCGCAAATAGCCGTCCCAGTGGAAAACACTGAGGAAAACCCATAAATTAATGAAGCAAGTATTGGCAGAAAATCAAAATCTCATACTCTTCTCTTTCTATTGACCTTTGAAATATTTAATCATAATGTTCACAACTGTTTGGTAGACTTGGGAGCTAGTTCGAATGTCATGCCTTTGTCAATTTGCAAGAAAATTAATGGATAGCCTATCCCATGCTCATCTCAAATCATACAATTAGATAGGACTGCTGTTAAGGTTATTGGGGAGATGAAAGATGTACTCATTAGATTGTCATCCGATCCCAGAGCATGTCAATGTATTGATATAATGGTGGTTGATATTACCGAGGCATACGGTCTAATTTTGAGTAGGGACTGGTCCGTGAAACTTAATGACTATTTTGCAACGGATTGGTCTCATCTGTGGCTGCCCCATCGGAATCGTCAAAATCAGATTAAGATATTGAGGGAGCCACATATGAAACAAAATGTTACTCAGCTGAATGGAAAGAATGAAGCAGTGGCCGTTTCATCGTCAGTTCTAGGAAATTACTTTTTGGAAATCGAACCTGGAAACTATAAATCAGAAGAAGTTAGCCATATTTCAGATAGACAGCCTGATCTCCTTCAGTTTTCGCAGGCTGATGATATTGACTATAACATAGTAGACTTAGCAACTAACTTAGACAATAAACAAACTAACTTAGTTAGAAAAGAAAATGTCTTTTGGACATTTTACTTTGATGGCTCCAAGACATAGGAAGGATCCGGAGCTGGTTGTATTTTAATAGATCCTGATAGAAATAAACATTTTTTGTCATGTAGGTTAGAGTTTGAATGTACTAATAATACCGCAGAATACGAAGCTCTCATTCAAGGTTTAAAGAAAGCCATTGGTCTTAATGTTAAGTGTTTGAAAGTCTATGGTGATTTTGAAATTGTTGTTAGGCAAATAAGAAATAGGATTCATTGTATTTCACTGCATTTAAAGGGTTATCAAGCAGAAATCTGGAATTTAATCTCGTATTTTGATGCTTTTAATATTAATTATGTCCCAAGATTACAAAATGTTGCAGCTGATCTGTTAGCTACGTCCACTTCCAGATTAGTACCCACTAATAATAAATGTTCTATTGAATTGATTTTCAGGCCTTCAGTGCCAGACAATATCACAAATTTCAGGGTATTTGATGATGATGAATAGATCATCAGTTTCCTAACCAATGAAGATGCTTTTCAAGAAGCCATCATAGAAGAAGAAGAGCATGACTCAAGTCTACAAGATAAAGATACAGTTAAAGGAAACTTTATGCCCAAAGGTGTGAGAACATTAGAAGCCCTCTTCGATTTGCAAAACAAATTCAGAGGACCGACGAATGCCAAGACCCACAGTTCGACTCTGCAATATGAACTGATCAATTTGGGCATAGGAGCTGAACCGAAGTATGTGAATTTGGGAAAGTGTTGTACTCCGGCAGAAAGAAGCATATTCATTAAAATTTTCCAACAATACAAAGATGTGTTCGCTTGGACCTATGATGATCTGAAGACATATGACACCCGTATCATTCAACACGTAATACCTATGAAGGAGGGGGTCAAACCTTTTCAGCTACAGCTAAGGAGAATGCATCCAATGCTTGAGCCTCTAATCCAGAAAGAATTAAAAAAGTTGCTAGATGCCAAAATCATTTTTAAAGTTTGACATTCGGAATGGGTAGCTAATTTAGTCCCTGTGCGGAAGAAATCGAGAGAGATCAGGCTGTGCGTAGATTTCCGGAACTTAAACAGAGCTTCTGATAAAGACAATTATCCGGTGCCTCTAATGGAACAAATATTGCAGATGGTGTCAGGATCCGAGCTTTTTTCCCTACTAGATGGTTTTTCTGGTTACAACCAAGTGCTAGTAGCAGAGGAAGACCGACTCAAAACCACTTTTCGCACAAAGTGGGGAACTTTTGCTTATCGGAGAATTCCCTTTGGCTTAATTAATGTCGGAGCTCCTTTCCAGAGAGACATGGACATTGCTTTCCGAGGACTGGGCGATAAATGTTTAGTAGTATATCTAGATGATGTAACAATCTTTTCAAAAAAAAGAGAAGACCACGTTTCTCACCTGAAGCAAATCTTCGACCGCTACAGGAAGTACGGTATTTCGCTAAATCCTAAGAAAAGCATTTTTGTTGTTCTTGAAGGAAAACTCCTCCATCACATCATCTCCAAAGAAGGAATCTCGATAGATCAAGAAAGAATTCAGGTTATCCATAAAATTCCCTTGCCTCACGGCAAGAAATCTATGCAATCTTTTATGGGAACCATAAATTTCGTCCAAAGATTTGTGCCGGATTTCGCCCAGATCGTCAAACCTTTACAACAAATGGTTAAGAAAAATGTACAATTTAAGTGGATGGATTTGGAGAAGGCTGCATTCAAAGAGATCAAAGCAGCAATAGCCAAGGCACCTTCTTTAAGAAGCCCAGACTTTGACAAAGATTTTATAATGTACATTTTTTCCTCTGATGATTCTCTTGCAGCTATCCTAACTCAGAAGACAGAAACGGGAGATGAATATCCGATCTCTTTTATGAGCACTGGTCTGCAAGGTGCCGAGCTAAATTATCCCGTAGTAGACAAACAAGCATATGCAGTCTTCAAAGCAGTAAAATAGTTTAGGCCATATATTCTAAAAAACAAGACGAGAGTCATAGTTCCTCACCCCATTGTCAGAACTCTTTTCGTTCAAAAGGAATTGGGAGAAAGAAGAGGGAATTGGGTCACTACCCTCCAGGAATATGACTTATAATTCAAGCCATCTAGTATTATTAAAGGTCAAGGCCTATGTAAGTTGCTCACTCAAAGCCAAATGGACGAAGAGCTAGATTGGAGGAATGAAGCCGAGCTGAATATGGTAGACGTATGTTCAATATTCATAGCTCCAGAGTCTTGGTACAGAGACCTAGTACATTACTTACAGTCAGGATACTTGCCAGAGCATTAGAGTTTGAAGCAAAGGAGAGCCCTCCATCTTAAATCAGCAGCTTATCAGATCATTGAAGGAGTACTCTTCAGGAAGAATTACGATGGCATTTATCTCAAATGTTTAGAAAAGGAAGATGCTATTAACGTGGTCAAAGAACTACATGACGGACCTACTGGAGGACATTATTTAGGGGATACTACAGCCCACAAAATCCTCAGAGCATGATATTATTGGCCTAATCTCTTCAAAGACTCCCATGCCTATGCGAGAAATTATGATGTATGCCAAAGGAGCACTGGAAAGCTACCCAAAGCAGCAGCGTCTTTGTAGCCAATCATCATTACTAAACCATTCGAGTAGTGGGGCATAGACATAATTGGAGAAATAAATCCCAACTCTTCACTTCAGCATCGCTACATTCTAACCGCTATAGATTATCTCACGAGATGGGTGGAAGCTGTTCCCCTAAAGAAAGCTAATGAAGACACGGTCATGAACTTCTTGGAGGAGAATATCATAACCAGGTTTGGGGTTCCAATTTCCTTAGTTTTTGATAATGCACCTTATTTTTCATCAATAAAGATTAATGAATTCGCTTTTGAAAGGGGATTCAAATTACATTATTCAGCCAATCACTACCCTCAGTGAAACGGTTTAGCCGAATCAACCAATAAAAACCTCATCCGTATCTTGAAAAAGACCGTGATTGAAAATCAAAGGAGCTGGCACACAGCCCTCTCTAATGCTCTATGGGCTGACAGGGTAACACCTAAATATGCCTTAGGAGCCTCTCCCTTCAACCTGGTCTATGGAAAAGAAGCCATTCTCCTGCTGAACGTATTACTCCCTTCCTTGAAGTTAGCCCAATCCTCTCGAGGGACCAACAGTCAAGCGTTACAGTCTAGAATTGATACTCTGATAAAACTGTAAGAGTCAAGAGAAAGGGCCAAAGAACGTTTTCATCATCACCAAGACATTGTCAAGCGATGGTTTGATAAGAGAAATTCCGGGAAGAGAACTTTCGATGTAGGGGACTTAGTCCTCAAGTGGGATCACCAACACGATGGTAAGGGAATGCACACAAAATTTCAACACCTATGGCTCGGTCCTTATCAAATTTCTGAGAAGCTGGGCCCATCAACCTATAAAGTGAAAGATCTACAAGGAGAGGAACTAAACCTTCCTCTCAACGACATTGCTTTAAAGTAGTACTCTGCATAAAACTTTGCAGGTTTTGTATATAAATAAAGCATGCTTTCTTTCTTTTGGTTTGTCTTTGTTGCTTTTGCTTTGTTTTAGTTTTCTTTAAGTTGTTTTTAGCCACTAGTCATTTTATTCTTTGCTCATTTCGCTTTTAATAAATCCAAAACTTCAATCATGGTGTAGCTAGATGAATAAGACTCCAGAGAACTCAGACATCATTAGAAGCTCACAAATAAGTGGAATGCATATTCGAAACCCCACCTTCAATGCTCAGTATCCTGGAATGCATTAGTTCTCCTTCCTGATTGGTCAAAGTAACCCTAATCAAATAACTAAGACCCAACATTTCCTTTTAACTATCTCAGGGCCTACTCACCCCAATAATAATAACTGTCTTAAGAAGTTGACTATGGCTGGACCCATGGAGAGAAAGCATGTCTCATAGGTATATGGTATTTAAAATGATCCCATGCTCCAAGTAAATCCCAAAGGCACATATCAAAGAGTCTGGTTTCCAGAAATTCTCGCCTCAATTAAAGCATGGTTGAGAAATTAATAGTAAGCTCAAAGAAGCTTAAGGAAGTTGTATAATCAATCAGCCCAGTAAAGTTATTCTCCATCCGTGAGTCATGAAATATTATCTTCTATTCACACAAAAGGACGTTATGGATTGAAGAATTTTTATCTAAATCTCTAAAGCAGAAGACATGTATTTCTGGAAGACTCAAAATGGCTAAAGCCAGAAATTAAAGAAACATCCAAAATGATGTGAGAGCATGGGAATGAGGAACAAACGAATGTCCCTGTGAGATCTTGCCACAATCTAGTGGAGTCCTATACCTTTGAAACTTCTGAAAGACGACCTTTTCTAAAAACTCTCCGTTCGGCCCCAAGAGGGTTTTAAAGAAAGCTGAGTCAAAAGTTACCATTTCCCCTTATCACCAACAAGGAAAGAGCTATCAATGCATCCTTCAAAACTGAACTATGTAGGCCTTCGGTTTTCACATGTAATCAACACTTTGGGAATTTTTGGACTTCAGATGAGTCTGTTTCAGAGACTTGTGTTCACCAGCGAATCGCCATTTGTTGTTGGTACAAACCCGCCCCATTTTATTTTTGAAAAAATCCTCTTTTTCTTAGGTATGTTCGCCTTAGAAAGTTTCACAACGTTTTAGCATCCTGTTAAGAAGTTTCTCAACCCTAAACTTGCCTTAGAACTTTTTGAGTTATGTCTTTTGACCAAGCAAACTCATCCTTTTGGTCCGTAACGGCGGAAACTTTGAGCTAACTTTGCCGAAATTGTGGAAGAGTTGACCCAAGTCTTCCGAAACTGCAGAAGATAAAACCCAAGTCTTCCGAAGTAGAAAAGTTAACTTAAGTCTTCTAAGGGACGGAACGCTTAAACCAAAATTTCCCACGGTGGTGTTGATGTATATGTAACTTCAGAATGTATTTCACATATATGTATATTGTATTCCTATAGAGATGGTATTATTCCTCTATAAGGAAGTGTCGTCATTTATATTGTAAGTGTCGTAACTTATACTTGATGGGTTATTAGACCACCTTATTTGGGGTCGGCCCTGTATAAGTCATGTGGGTCAAAGGGTTATTAGACCACCCTATTGGGGGTCGGCCCACTCAGCATTATGTTATGTGGTAAAGTTTGAGCCTACATGAGTTAGGTAAAAAGGTAAGTCAAGTCAAGTATAAATAGAGTGCGGGAGGCACTCTATTTGCTCACTCACTTCTCACACATGCACTCAAGTAGGAGTGGCGCACTTATGGAGGAGGAGGATCTGCTGCTAGGTTATGGCTATCTCTCTTGGTTGGTTGTATCATTGCTCTATCTATCTCTGAGGAAGTTATTGGGGTTTTTCACCTTTATGGTTTTCCCCAAGTAAATCTTTGTGTCTCTTGTGTGCTTGCATTATTGTCTCCATGTTTGATATGCTGTAGATATGCTGTACATGTTGTTCTCTCATTTAAGATCCTATATCATATTGAACAAATTTAGAAAATTTAACATGGTATCAGAGCTAGCCTGAAAGAAGGCATGATATGGCATGTATGACACTTGTTGCACTTACGATGCTAGGGTTTGATATAGCAAAAACCAGTCATTGTAGAACTTTCGCTATAAATCCGTTTTGGAGAAGTTTTCAGATCTAAAATTGTTACAGGACGAAGATTAAATCTCCAGGTACTTTGTCTCCAAAGGAAAACCTCTAATTCATTGTACTTTGTGATTTATGATCTGTACAATATAGGGTTTCTGCCTCTTCCAGATCTGAGTCAAAATCAGGTGACCTTGGGAAAAAGGTCATATCTTGGGCTAGGAAGATCCAAATGAAATTTAGTAAAAAGTGACAGGTAGTACACAGTCTGTACTATCTCAGAAAACTTTTTCAGAGGCCGAAGTTTCACCAGTGACACGTGGCACGCCGTACAAGTTCGCTCTCCTGTATTATCCCATAAACAGGTCACATTGCGACACATGGCATAACTCTCTCTCAGAGAGTCCAATTGAGGTCAGACCTGTCAGGATGGAAAGATAACAGGCCGAAATATCTCAGGAAACGTTTTCAGAGGCCGAAGTTCAAACAGTGACATATGGCACGCCGTACAAGTTCGCTCTCCTGAATTATCCCAAAACAGGTCACGTTGCGACATTTGGAATAACTCTCTCTCAGAGAATCCAATTGAGGTCAGGCCTGTCAGGATGGAAAGATAACAAGTCAGGCTAGCTCAGGAATCTTTTTCGGACCCTGTGGATCAAAAATTTCAGAGTTACACTAGAAACAATCAGGTACATATTTCTGTCAAAACAGAATTATTTTTTTGTACCTTCATTCATGGCTTCCGGAATTTAGGGCTTTGGAGAAATTTGGAATTTTTGTAATCAGAGACCACGGATGAATGCTACTCATCAAAATAAAAATTTAGATACCAATATCATAATTTTTGGTTGGGCAGAAGGCCGGGTTTGATTAGACCCTAGTTCGGGACTTTGATCAGAAAAGTGGAAAATTAGGGCTTCTGTAAAAATGGGAATTTTTGAAATCTGTGACCACGGCTGGAAGCTCCTCAGAAAAATAGAAGCTTAGAGCTTTGAATCAAACATTTTGATTGGGAAGAAGAGTGGGCTTCATAAAACCCCAGTTCAGGGTCGCGTCCAGTGAATCCAGAAGTTTCAAAAGCAAAATTGAGGAGTGAAACTTTGCAGTTTTCAAATTCTGAATATACCAACTTGATCAGCTCATCAAGGCACATATGTCTATCCTGTCAAAAGTTTGAAATTCAAAGTTTGAATTTTTGGGGTTTCTCTGACAAACCCATATCCATCTCAAGGTCCAATTCTTGCAAATCAAGTGGATTGGGTTAATCCTAGAAGAAGATGGATTGATCATCTGCATGAGTGAAGAAGTTCCTGTTTCAGAGGGAGATGAAGCTAAGGCCTTATATAAGAAGATTACAAGCGATCTCGACAGGTATGACTCATCGAGGTATGTTTCGATATTTGTCCATGATTAAGTTTATGGTATGTTTGTCTTCATGTTATTACGGTTAGTACAATTTTGATTTTAGATTTGTCGAATCACCTTAACAAAATTATGAATGCATGATAGAAGATATTCATTGGTTAGGGTGTTGACACTTATGATTGTACTAATGCATTATGGTGTTGTATGAGGTTTATGTTGTCTACTAACATGAAAGGTACACCAAGAAAGGCAAATCATGTTCTGGTCCAAGAACATATGATCATGATAACATGAGGACAAAGATTCATCCATTGTCATGGATCTCATAGAAGATCCATTTACGAGGTATGTATAACTTGATTTTGTAATAGTTAACCTATGAGATATACAGGTTACTAGCACAAGTCATTGAAGAAGAACAAGAAGACATCATGTGAGTATGTTAGACATAAATAGCTAGCATGCTAATCCCGGTATGTTTTTCCTATATCAAGATAGAATCCTACCTTGTGTTAGGATCTTATACTGTTGTTGATAATGATTATTCATGAAGTCATAGGTTTGAATAATCATGGTTGTATACATATTATGTTTCTTACCATAATTGATGATATGACTAACCAGAAGAATCATGAAGGTATAGGTTTGAATAATCACAGGTTTTATGCATAATATATCTCTTATCTTGATTGATGATTCAACTAACCTGAAGAGTCATAGGTTTGAGTAATTACAGGTTTAGACATGTTATGTTTCTTATGATTTGACTAACCATAAGAATCCTACATAAACCTTGAATGCTAATGCTTATTATTTCTGTTTGAAATGATCATGACTATACATGCTTGAGATTATTGTGTTTTAATAGTATACTAATGAATGTATGATTTTATATGAGATCACAAGGATAACACATTCATGATACTAATAAGCATGCATAGGGACCAAGGATGAATATGAGTTCAAGAACAGGTAATCCAGGAAGCAAAGATCAAGAGGGAGTACACTCTAGTGGTTTATGCAAGGATGCAAATATTCAGAGGGAGTTGTCCATCTCTCTACATTCCACAACAGAAAGGTGTAGAAGAAGCTACTTCATATTAGGACTCCAGCAGCTCCTGCAAGGAAGCGAAGACTCAGAGGGAGTCCACCTAACGAACAAACAAAGATAAGTATTTTAATTATCATTTCTTACATATTTGTTTGTTTAAATAAAATTGTTCAATGATGTATATGCTCATGGTCTTAGACTTAGGATATGTATTGTGCATATTAGAATAATTACATTGATGAACAGTATACTACTAATATACATGGGTAAGTGGCATATGGCACTGTACAACATTCCATTGCTGCTTATCTAGAATGAAACCTCTTTGCTGACATGTTGGGAGTTGTGCACACTTTTAACATTGTTCTGGTAGAGATTGGAAGGCATCTAGAAAGTTATGGGATATGGATAAATGTTGTATTGAAGCATTGGCTAAGATAATTGCATGACTGTATGGCATATTTCTTTATGTGTAAGAATTTGTTCTGAAAACTATGAGATGTTTTCTAATCATGCAATTTAACTTGTTGTGTAGGAAAGATCATATGCCATCTCCTACAAAAGAAGAACTACAACATTTGTTCCAGCAACAAAGATATCTATTGAAGATATTGAAGATATTGAAGTTCCCAGGATCTGGGATGAATAAATGAAATTCCATGATCCGTCGATCATGAAGAATGATGTTTGGGATGTAATCCCAAGACATGAAGGGAAGTTTGCTATGACTTCCAAATGGAACTATCAGATCAAGCATGTTGCAGATGGCAGCATTGAGAAATATAAAAGTGATGAAATCGAAGATACACCAGATGGATTCAAGACAGCTTCCTTGAATGGTGTAGTTGAAGAAGAAGTATGTGGAGCAGCCACTTGGTTCTGAGACACATGATAGGAAATCATATATGTGCAGAACTTGGTATGGTGAAGATAGATTGATTGCCGACACGTAGCGGAAGCTTACTACCAAGTTCAAGATGAATAACTTGGGGATGATGCACTATTTGTTTTTTGGCATGGAGGTGTGGCAGAGTGATGGAATCTTCCTTGGACAAGGGAAGTATGTAGTAGAGATCCTGAAGAGATTCAGGATGATGGATTGCAAGGCCATGGCCACACCTATGGCATCGAATCTGAAGCTTCTATGTGATGCTTCATCTGAGCTGGTTGATGTTTCTATGTATTTTCAGATGATTGGGTCATTGATGTACCTAACGAACACGAGACCAGACATTTGCTTTGCTGTGAACACATTGAGCCAGTTCCTGACAGATCCGAGGAAGTGTTCACTTGGTTGCTGTAAAGCATGTTCTGAGGTACCTGAAGGGTACAGTGGATTATGGGCTCAAGTATGAGGTGAGTCAAAAGTTTAACCTGCAGGGTTATGTTGATTCAGATTGGGCTGGCAGTGCTGCAGATAGGAAGAGCACATCTGGGTGCTGCTTCAGTATGGGATCAGGTGTGATCTCTTGGTTTAGTAAGAAGCAGTCCTGCGTAGCACTGAGTACAGCTGAGGCTGAGTATGTTGCATCCTGTTCAGCTATTTGTGAGGCAGTATGGCTACGGAAGCTACTGTCAGAGTTATTTGATCTCTCGTTGGAAGCTACTGGTATCTTCTATGATAAGCAGAGTTGTGTGAAGCTGTCCGAGAGCCCAGTGTTTCATGACAGGTCGAAACACATAGAGATCAAATATCACTATATCAGGGATATGGTGCAGAGAGGAGCTTTGAAGATCCTATATGTTGCGATGGACGAGCAGATTACAGATGTGCTAATGAATCCACTAGCCAGGGTGAAGTTCGAGTACTTCAGAGAGAGGCTTGGCATTCTTCAGATCGAGGACACTTTGAGGAAGAAGTGATGGACACATTTGCTGAAGCCATTCCAAGCATGTTGGAAGGAGGATCCTTCACATGGCTGTGGATGTAAGCGCTGGATGATGAGCATCAGGATGATGTTCTGGTTTCTGCTTGGATATGATCAGTTGGATCATTTTATGTATGTATGTACGCATCATGTTGGATGCTGGATATGATCAGTTGGATCATTTTATGTATGTATGTATGCATCATGTTGGATGCTTGGACCATGTATCTGTATATGTATCAGGTGGATACATTGTATGATCAGGTGGATCATGTTTGGTGATATGTATCATGTATTTGTATTTGTATCAGGTGGATACATTGATGATCAGGAGGATCATGTATGATGATATGTATCAGGTAGATACTTGGTATGCATCAGGTAGATGCATTGATGATCAGGTGGATCAGGTATGATGACATGCAGCAGGATGTTGCAGTGATGATCAAGATGATCATAGATGACGAGCTTTAGGATGTTGCTCCAGATGACATGCAGTAGGATCTTGCACTGATGATCAGGATGATCATAGATGACGAGCTTCAGGATGTTGCTCCAGATGACATGCAGCAGGATGTTGCAGTGATGATCAGGATGATCATAGATGATGAGCTTCAGGATGTTGCTCCAGATGACATGCAGCAGGATGTTGCAGTGATGATCAAGATGATCATGGATACATCAGGATGATGTATGGTGAGTATCAGGTTGATACTTTGTGGTTGAGGATCAGGTTGTGCAAATGAGCATGTAATCCGGTGCCCTGGGAGATTTGCAGATGGTCTTTCGAGGTTTTGCCTATGGCATGTAATTCGATGCCCTGGGACATCTGGCAAATGCTCTTTCAAGGTTTTGCTCTGGGAGGACATGTAATTTGGTGCCCTGGGAGATCTGCAGATAGTCTTTCGAGGTTTTTCCTATGGCATGTAATAGCGCCCTGGGATATCTGGCAGATGCTCTTGCGAGGTTTTGTCCTATGGCATGTAATTTGTTTCCCTGGGAGATCCGATAGGTTGGGCTGTGTGCTCGTAATCAGTCCTGGGATGCTCTTGCGAGGTTTTTCCATGACCACATGTAATTCGTTGCCCTGGGAGATCCTATAGGTAGAGCTGTGTGCTCGTAACAGCCTGGGATGCTCTTGCGAGGTTTTGTGGTGAGGTCACATGTAATTCGGTGCCCTGGGAGATTCTATAGGTAGAGCTGTGTGCTCATAAAATCCTGGGATGCTCTTTCGAGGTTTTGTGATGCACGTAATCAGTCCTGAGGATTCCACAGTATGGCCAGTGATGATGAAGACCTGCAGGTGGTGGGCCTACATCCAGTATGAAAAAGGACTGGCTCTGTAGAACTTCCTATGACGAGTAGATTCAGAGATTGATTGAGATAGCAGCAGCAGTGACGATGATGATGACTCGATGACGATTATCCAGTGACGATGATCCAGAGAAGATGACTTGTGCTAGAAGAACTGTGCTGAGAAATACCTTCCTAGTTAAGAGGGAGTGTTGATGTATATGTAACTTCGGAATGTATTTCACATATATGTATATTGTATTCCTATAGAGATGGTATTATTCCTCTATAAGGAAGTGTCGTCATTTATATTGTAAGTGTCGTAACTTATACTTGATGGGTTATTAGACCACCTTATTTGGGGTCGGCCATGTATAAGTCATGTGGGTCAAAGGGTTATTAGACCACCCTATTGGGGGTCGGCCCACTCAGCATTATGTTATGTGGTAAAGTTCAAGCCTACATGAGTTAGGTAAAAAGGCAAGTCAAGTCAAGTATAAATAGAGTGCGGGAGGCACTCTATTTGCTCACTCACTTCTCACACATGCACTCAAGGAGGAGTGGCGCACTTATGGAGGAGGAGGATCTGCTGCTAGGTTATGGCTATCTCTCTTGGTTGGTTGTATCATTGCTCTATCTATCTCTGAGGAAGTTATTGGGGTTTTTCACCTTTATGGTTTTCCCCAAGTAAATCTTTGTGTCTCTTGTGTGCTTGCATTATTGTCTCCATGATTGATATGCTGTAGATATGCTGTACATGTTGTTCTCTTAGTTAAGATCCTAGATCATATTGAACAAATTTAGAAAATTTAACAGGTGGAACCAACTTGTCAAGACCTTCCGCTACAACGAAAGCTGTCATGTAACTCTTCTGCAAGCGCTGGAAGTGCAGCAACTTTTCTTTCGGAAAGAATCATCCATTGTCTCCGCACCAACAAACCTTGGCGTTTTTCAAAAGGATTTGGATAACTTTCCCGCAGAAGCGGAAGCTCTCTTTTAAATCTGCCGCAATACATTACCCATTCACAGAAGCACTCACACAACTCTCCCGCAACGGTGGACCGTTTTGCTTTTCTTCCCACGTAAGCCGGAAGCGTTGGCCCAAGCCTTCCATGATTGACGGTTACATTTATTAAAAAATTATTATTCAACGTAACCCGACCGTACAAAAACTTAATGTCCCATTTAATGGCCTGCACCAACGGCATTAAGGTTTCACATGTACCAACCCATATATATAGGGGCGAAACCCTGTCGCCATTTCATTGGGTTTTCACCGCTCAAACATTCTGCTCGAGCAATCAAGGTGTGTCCATCGTCGAGCGGAGAGAATAGTTTTACAGACCACTTACGGCACCATGCCCGTCAATTCTAGGTAAGTACACTCGCAAACCTATTTAGAACATGCATGCCTTTTAAAGGATGTTTTGTTTTCAGTTTGATTCGTTTCCAAGCCATGACGTTTTCGCGGAACTCTTATCGACCCTTTGTGCACCTAACGAAGAATATCATGCTGTCGGTCCTGTTAATGCGGTAACTCTGTCCGGTCATTTAATTTGTGCTTGTTCATCTTGGTCCCGGATAACAGTTTGCCCCCAACCTAAGAGACGTTCGATAAGTGACCCTAAGCTTAAGCATAGATGGCCTCGAGACTCTCTCGTGGTTTAAAAGAAGCGTATGTTCATGAATTGCTTGACCTATCCGCCTTTTCGCACCTAATCAATAGACGTCTCGGTTTATGTTTTGACATTTTCCGTGCCCATGCACCGGTCAGTATCCTAAGGACTTGAGCACCCAGACCAACCTTGATCTTGTAGCCATCAGTTTTCCTGACCAACCCAAAAACCACAAGGATAACCTGATTAACGTTTTCACAAGTTTCTTTTTTGCATTATTTTTATGACCATCCACAAGTATCAATTTAGTTTTGTAAAACACTATGTCATGCATGCTTATTCATGACGATTATTGTACAGGATTCCCATTATGGCCAAAGGTGGAAAAAGAAGGATGAAATCAATCGAGGAAAATTCCAGACTAGAGACATCATTTCAGGATACCATATGCACTACAAACGTACCTATGGAAGTAAATTGGGGTGATATCTATCGTATGATAAGGGATCTAGACTTTCCCGAAGCTCTCCTTGAAGAGGAATACTTATATCAAAATATCAGAAATTCATGTATATCTAAAGCATCCTCAAGTCTAGAACTATTCCCATGTTCAGAGGTGATCGGATGGGTGCTGCAGCACGCCAACGCTGAGACCAGAGTCATACCAGACAACACAGGTAATGCCTTCGCCTCATTTCACCCATCCTTCATTGCAACAGCTTACAAACTACCCAAAGCACAACAGCGACTAGATGATGCACGGTTGCAGGAGATCAATATGGATAATTTAGATATGGCAAGGAGGATGTTAATTTCAGGCAAGCAATTCAGAAGGAAAGACAGTGAGGAATACGAATTCCAGAATTTAAGGCCTCCATTCAGACTAATTGCTCTCATGCTAGGCAGGATATTCGGGAGACCTGATGGGACGATGTTCATGCTGCAGTGGGTCCCTATCATACATTTTGTCACTTTCAAAGGCACGATCTTCAATTGGGCTGACATTCTCTCAGACATCCTGACATCAGCAGTAACAATGGCTAAAGAAGGGCTAGAGGAAAGAAAGCCAGAATTCTATATGGCTTCATATCTCATAGATTGTATTGTGGCAAAATGTCTTTTTCCCAAGTTGGGATGCATGTGGATTCCGGCCAAAGGTCCAGTATTCCTTGCCTATAAAATCTTTTGGGCGCAAAATTATAAGACAGACTAGAAGCTCATCTGCGAGGAGTTTATCATGCTGCTTTATGAAATGATTTTCCATGAAGAACCAAATTGTTTGTTGGAGAATGCCATGGAGGCCTTAGAAAAGTATGGAGATTTCTATTTTTCTTCGGAAGGTACCTACATAAGAATGTATGGAGGTTCTAAAGCACCCTATATTCTCCCAAAGTATGCCACAGATTACATAGTCCATAAGGAAATGGTCAGGCAAGTCTTCATTGATGGAATGGGTAACACCTTGTACAAAGCCAAGAAGGCTACCTTTCCCCCCTTACCCTTTTATATTGGAGCCTACAAGTTCACAGGGATCACAACTGTAAAAGAGTTTGTTGCAGAATTGAAAAGATTCCACTTTGGAGAAAAGATTTTCCACAGGAACGATCGACAAGGCAAAGTTGCGCAGCATTGCAAAGAGCACTCTACTCCCTTTGAATATGCCAATTTTTATGATCCTTAGGAAGAACCATATAGGGGAATTAGTAATATGGCCGAGCTGCAGATCTATCAGGTAAAAAAAGGAGGAGCCAACTCAAGCTCCTAGGCTCTCTCTGAAGAAGAACTGAGGCTCTCAGAATACGCAAAGAAGACCCAAGAAGATAGATTAAGAGAAGAAAATAATTTGAAAATCCAAGCATCCGAAGCTGAAGCAGAGGCGAAAAGGAAAGAAAAGGAAGAAGGAATTAGGCTGGAAACCAATGCTATGCTGGAGCAAGAAGACAGAAGAAAGAAGGAGCAAGAAGCAGAAGAAAAAAGGAAAGAGGAGGAAGAAAAGAAGTCCAAAGAATAGATCGACCCCAAAAGCCCAGACTTGCAGAACTTGGATATAGGATCTCCTATAAGGGATATACCTATTGTCCCCTTCACACCCTATAAAGGTAGCACAATTTTTAAGTGGAAGAATTTTGCTTACAATAAGAAAAGGAAGACCATTGTCAAAGAGACAGGGTCCATGCTGAAAAGACCTTTTCTTCCAAACATCATCACCACGCATGAGACCACAGTCATGAAGAACACTGAAGAAGAAGCTAGGCACCTAGCGTCCATCTCTGTAGCCACAGTCACAGCAACCACAGACAATGTTTTCATGTTAGGAGACAAGTTACATGAAGAAAAGGAAAAGGAACAGCAGCTTCAGGAAGCCTTGGTTAAAGAGCAGAACTATGCAAATCTGATGATCGAGAAGAACAATGTCCTCACATCCCAAAAGGAATACTTGCAAAGAGCAATTCAATGATTAGAGGAAGATAGGAGAGCTCTGTCAATACAAGTAAGGACATTAGAAGATGAAAATGAAGAGCTTAAAGGGAAGAATTTGAAGCTCGAATCAGATAAATTCGACAACCTTGAGGAGATAGAAGACCTGAAAGAGAGCATTGAAAATTACAAGGAGAGATTGAATCACTGGAGCAGCAATTGGAGTTAGCAAACAACAAAATGGGAGATATCAGACCCTTCCATGAGCAGGCCAGTGGAATCCTGAAAGAGACCTATGGAGTAAGAGAACTCATAGCTGAAGAAATATATAGACTAAAATCAGTCATGGCCAAGGTCAAGCAAGTAAATGTTGAAGCCACTAGGATCAGAAGGAAGCACTCATGCATTAGTGAGGAGATTAGAAGGCATATCGAATGGAGAGAAGGAAATTCAAGGTTCCCAGCAACCCTTCCCCTTAATACTGTTGCTGAATACAAGGCAGATATACGCACCCTAGAGTATTCCAGAGACTGCGGAGTAAAATTGGCCTCCGTGACTACAAAAACTTATGAATAGTGCAAGACTGTATATTCCCGTACCCGGACCACACAAGAAAACTGCAGAATAGCTGTGCCTCCAAGGATAGAAGACTTCTCAGATAAGGCTCAGTATTTAGCTAATTTGAGTATAGAGTTCTAGGCAGAAAGTGAATATGTGCAGAAGCTGGATACATTGACAGCAGAAGATCTACGCCAGTTTATCAACCAAGCTGCTATTCATCAACATTGCCTGGAATAAAGCCTCTAGATTACTGCAGCTGATATGACCACCTTAGAAGAAGAGTTAGTCAAACAAAAGATATCCCTCAGATTCATGAGCCCCTTGATTGGAACAAATATTGTGAAAGACACTAATCACTGGGGAATTCACATAGCAGAAGTGGAGAAAGCACTGGCAGCTAGTCAAGCTACTACATCAAAGATTGGCCCAACCATTGCAGTGATGCAAGAGGAAACTCCAACAATCCTAGAGGCGCCTGAGCTACCAAAGGAGCCAAGTTAGAGATAGCTCATGCTATTCAGCATGCCACGTGGATGTGCATTTTTGTACTTATGTTTGGAACGATAAAACATTTGTGATTTTGTAACTCCCATTTTGTAAAGCATTTAGAATATTTCTCCTATGTAATATCAAGCACTACAGGACAAAATAGAGGAATCTAAACGGTTAGGGTATAGGTGTCAATTCTGGGCACATTTTGTAAAGCTATATATAGCTAATAAGAAGAGAAGCAAAGGGACTTTTGGCAGGTGAAACTCTTTTTGCTATTTTGTAAAGGAACTATTTCTGCTACATGAATGGAAATCATTTTGGCCTGTGAAAGCTAGCACGTCTTTTTTACATGGAGTCTTGTTGATTAAGCTGCTGAACTATTTCTGCAAATTTCTCATACATTTCCTGTGAGATCTTTCCTAGATTTTATGAATTAATTCTTTGCTGTGGATGGTTTCATATTCTTATGTAAAATTTATGTGTTAAATGGGTAATGGAATGTTTATATGTATCTGAGTTACCTTAGATAATCTTTCTTTTCTGTTGTAAATGCCTCTTTCAATTTAACAGCTAACTGTGAATTGTTTTGGGTGTATTTTATAGTATTTTACCCACTTTTTTAACTCTGCTCCTTATAAGGATAGGTAGATTAGACCAGTTTAGTTTAATACAGATTTGTTTACCGCATGCATTTAGTCTAGGGCACATGCACATCATTTTAATACAAAATACATAACCGGTGGATTGGGCCGCAACCAGTAAAACCAACAAATATTTAAAAAAACTTACGGTAGCCGGAACCGTTAACCAGACGGATTCCCCACACCAAACGGTGAGCGATCTAATTGGGATTGCTTACTGGGGTGAATCCCTTTCTGCTTGATGTTGCGATATTCGGGGCATCAACATGATGCTCTGGATGATATGCATCAGGATGATGCTATGCTGATGATCAGGATTATCATGTACATCAAGATGATGTATGATGAGTATCAGGTTCATACTCCGTGGCCGTGGATAGGTTGTGCATGTAGCATAGAAAAGATCCTGGGAGATCCTATAGTCTGAGCTAGGATGCTCTTTCGAGGTTTTGCTACGAGAGGCATGTAATCATCCCTAGAGATCCGATAGGTTGAGCAGTAAGCTCGTAATCAGTCTTGGGATGCTTTGTAGAGTTCTTGCAGGTTGCAGGACACTCTTTAAAGGTTTTTCCTAACCACATGTAATCAACCCTGGAGATCCGATAGGTTGAGCAGTAAGCTCATAATCAATCCTAGGATGCTCTGTAGAGTTCTTGTAGGATGCAAGACACTCTTTTAAGGTTTTGTGGTGGAGGTCACACGTAATCAGTCTTGTAGATCCTATAGTATGAGCTAGGATTTGCTTTAAAGTTCTTGCAGGTTTCAAGACACTCTTTTAAGGTTGTGTGACAGTCAACATGTAAAAGATCCTATAGTCTGAGCTAGGTTTTATTGACGCACGTAATAAGTCCTGAGGATTCCACAATATGGCCAGTGATGACAAAGACCTACAGGTGGTGGGCCTACATCCAGTATGAAAAAGGACTGGCTCTGTAGAACTTCCTATGTCGAGCAGATTTCAGAGATAGCCCAGCGATCGAGATGTCGGGTATAGCAATAGTGATGATGATGCTCCGTGATCTAGTGATGTTGATCTAGCTCCAGAATTGAATACTTACGCCAATATGTATTGATGACATGTGACAAAAGAATACATTCCTAGTTAAGAGGGAGTGTTGATGTATTTGTAACTTTGGAAGATATTCTTCCATGTATTACATTTATACTTTATTGTATATCCCACAGAGATGTATTATTCGTCTGATTGGAACTGTCGTCATTTGTATTTGTAAGTGTCGTCATGTGCATTGACAAGTGTCGTCATTTGTATTGATGGGTTATTAGACCACCAGTGTGGGGTCGGCCCTGGTTAGCACATGTGGTTGGGTTATCAGGCTTGAGTAGAAATTCCGCCCCATTGGATTATTGGCAGGTCAAGTCAGTGTATAAATAGAGAGGGGATGTCTCTCATTTATCTCATTCACTCACTTCTCAAGCTCGCATAGCTAAGAGGGAAAGTGGCACACTAGTGGAGCAGGAGGAGCATCGGCTAGAGACATCTTATTGGGTTTGATCATTGTGATCTTCTATTGTGGCTTATCTTATCTCTAAGGAAGTTGTAGGGTTTTTCACCTTCTTGGTTTTCCCCGGTGAAACTCTGTGTCTCTTGTGTGATTGCTTTTATTTCTATGATTGATATTCTGTAGAGATATGCTGTACATGTTATTCTCTTAGAGATCCTTATGATAATAGAATGAAATTATCGAAAAATTAACATTTTTTACCCTGATATATACAATATCAATTTATATATATACATGTGTTTTGTATTTATGTGTGTGACTGTTTAATGTGACTATGTATGGTACAGATGCCAATCTAGTATATAGTTTGCATATGAGTCAGCTAATGAATTTAAATTCCTTGAAATATGTTGAAATGTAATAAAATCAAAGTGTTTTTCAAGTAACCTAACACGCAAAAACTGACAAAGCAAAGAAGGATCCCTAACCCTGTACTCACCCATCAACTGAAGTACTACTAATTGCAAGTCGAGTCTTACCTCCAGACATGAAATGCCATGATGAATAGCATCTCAGAGTAACTCAATGACTACATTGCAATCATCTACATTGTTCATCGTAGGGTCCAAACAAGCACCTCTCGAAGACACAAGTTGGCCGGTCGGTGAGTAAATAACCCAAGTTGCTGAGGCCAACTGAAGGGTGTGGCGACTAACGCCATTAGCGAATCCTATAAAACACTCGGTTTTCATCTGAAACCACAATCCAGAAGACCCATAAGACGCAAAATCAATCAAAAGAAAATACTAACTCTACAAACATGTACAATTATAATACAACAAAAAGCATATAAGCCTAAGCGTAATACTTTTCAGGTAGAGCCCATTTCTAGGCTCAGGAAACTTACAACCATCGTAATCGGTCAGCTCATAAGATCCCTTCTTCAGAACGTTAGAGACAATATATGGTCCAAGCCACATATATTTAAATTTACCTGCCCCCAAGGGATCTTTGTCTTGGTCATAGAGCAGAACAAGATCTCCTTCGGAGAACACCCTTGTTTTCACAGATTTGTAGTACTGACGCTTGACTCAGATTTTATGAGCTTCGTTTGTTGTAAGCACATCCCGGCTCTATTAATATAAGTGCTCTAAATGAAGCAAATTATCCTACACAGATGAAGTTTCGGGAAGCATTTGGATAGCCAACTTCAACGATGGAATATCACATTCAACCGGAATGACTTCCTCCTCCCCGTGAACGAGTTGGGAAGGTCAGAAACCAGTGACAATCTTAACATTATATCGGTAAGCCCAAAGGGAGGGATAAAACATTATGTGCCAGTTAGAAATACTGGCATTAACGGTCCTTTAAAGGATTGTTTTCAAAGTCTTGTTGACTGCTTCGACTTTACCATTCTCCTACGGATAAAACAAAGACAAATGGTCTTGTCTAAAACCTAGCATGGTATACAAATCGGTCATAATATTGTTCTGAAAGTGTTGACCATGGTCTATGACGATCTCTTTGGGAATGCCAAATCTATCAATGGTCTAGTTGAAAATAAAATAAGCAGTGGTTTCTTCGTTTTCTCTCATAGTAGGCATTTCCTCGGCCCACTTTGTAAAGTAGTCGACGACAATGATGATGTGATGGTGTCCTCCTTCTGAAGCTGGATTATACGTCATGAAGTCAACCCCCCACTTGGTGAAGGGGCCTGCTGTGATAACAAGATGGAGAGGAGTCGGGTGTGCTCGCATTTTCTTGGTGAAAAAATGACAAGGTTGACAGTGTTTCACAAATTCTACACAATCTTTGAAGATAGTGGGCCAAAAATAGCCAGAACGTAGTATTTTCTGGGTTGTTACCAACCCAAAAAGATGACCCCCACATCCTCCACTATGGGCATCATTCAATATTGTTTCAGCTTCCTCCAGGGTTAAACAATGGAATAAAATGGAATCTACCCCACGTCTATAAAGTGTGTCAGACATGATGCATTAATTCTATGCAAGATGTTTAATTTTTTGTCATTTGTCCTTGGACAAAGTAGGGGGACACCTCAAAGTTTGGAGATATATTAGGATATCTCGATACCATGGGTCAGAGGTCGCAATGAGAAAAGTGTGTTCATCTGGAAATTATGACTCTTCCTCATTGTTTGTTACATCACTGGGGAACTCAGAAATAAGCTCTACGAACACCAGATATTTATTTGACTTGGAAGATTGGAAAGTTAGGTCAAATTCACGTAGAATAACAATCCATTTATTGAACTTCCCACCGATGATACGTCGGGTTAATATGTATTGAAAGGGATTGACCTCTATAATAATTGTGGTTGTTCGCAATAAGATGTAATGATGCAACCTCTGAACAACATGGATGGCAACTAATTCCAACTTATTGACGTGAGAATACTTGAGCTCAGAAGTTACCAATGCGCGCGCGAGAGATAATAAATGACATGCTCTTGGAGCTTGTCATCCTCCTGAACAAGGACTATACCAATCATGGAAACAAATGCCGCAAGATATAAAAGGAAGTCCTTAGTATAATATGGCAGGCTCAGCAAGGGGGAAAATAGTAGTTCCTTTTTCAAGGCCTCGAACAAAGTCGATGCAACCTCATCCTAGAAAAAATGGGTGTCTTGCTTGAGCAATCTCATGAATCCCTTGGTGATTTTAGCATAGTTTACAATGAAATGTTGTAGAAATTTTGACATGCCTTTCAAAATATAAAGTTTTGTAAGGGTACGAGGAGGAGGCAGATTTACAATAGCCTCCACTTTCAATGGGTAGACCGTAATGCCACGATCGGACACAATGAAACCCAGTAAGAGTTCGGGCTAAATGCAGAATACACTCTTGTTAGAATTCAAATGAATCTTATAGTATCTACATCTCTCAAACACGAGTCACAAATGCTTAGGATGATCTTGTCTCTTACGAGATCGCGTGGGGAGATCATCTAGGTATTGTTTGACTACATGTTTAATGTCATGGAAAGCAAAGTTCATGGCTCGCTGGAAGGTAGCTTCAGTTTTCTTTAACCCGAATGGCATCTTCCGATAAGCAAAGGTACCCCAAGGACAAATAAAATCCATTTTGTGTTGGTCTTCAGGTTTTATTTGGATTTGGTTGTATCCTGAAAAACAATCCATGAAAGAAAAGACTTCATGGCCCACACATGCATCAATGATCTGGTCTATGAATGGTGTGGGGTAGTTTTCCTTGGGACATGATTTGTTTAGTTCTCTGAAGTCCATACAGACATGTATAGTTCCTTACTTCTTGTCGATTGGGACTGGGTTAGACACCCATTCCGTCATGTTGATCGAATAGATGAAACAAGCTTTAAGTAGTTTTTCAACTTCTTCCTTAATGGCTGCTGCTTTCTGAGGGTTTACTGGATGAAGCTTTTGTCTCATTGGTTTAGCATTAGGGTAAGTCGTGATAACATGCTTAACTACAATAGGGTCGATGCCTGGAATCTGCTCATAAGACTTGGAAAAAATGTCACGAAACTCCTTAAATAGGTTGGTATATAAAGTGGTATCGTTAGGAGAACAGGTTGCTCCAATAAAGATGTTTTCCACAACGCCGGGTTTAGTGGATATATTGATCAGTATAGTCTTTGTTATGTTTTCCATGTTACCTTTAGCATAAATCATTTTCTTAGTTGAAGGAGTGATGGACAAATCGATATCACCACCAAGTCTCATTGAAAACTCACCATTCTCTATCTTGTCTAGATCTGGAAGGAAGTAAGATCGGTGATGCATGTGTTCCCACGGATGATCTAGACCAACCATGACTTCCAGGATAGCCTCATCAGAAGGAAAAATAGTATCTAGAAAATCAAAAGAATGGATAGAGTTGACTGACCATGCAGATGCATAGTCAATATCTGACTCTCTGGAGATGGACGGAGTTGAGATATAATCTGTTGCAGCATTTTGTGATGCTTGGTATGCCACCTCTACAACAGATAAGGGAACATTTGGTTCTTTCTGAGTGGGGAGAACCCATAGATCAGTTGTTTGACTAATCATGAAAAATTCCCAAGACAAAATGTAAGTGGTGCTCGTTGAACCAATGTAGTTTACGGGATCAGGTAAGTCAAACGTGCCCATCAACGATGAATACATGCCTACTCCCAAACTCTCATTGGGAGGATGAGTCCGATCCATCAAAGGGATAATTGAATTCGATGAAGTAGTGTTGTTTTTTCGAGTGAATTAAAGTTGGTCAATCATGATGATCTTGCCTTCGTGCAGGAACATTAGTACTTGAAAAATGGACGATGGGATAGCTTGCATAGCATATGTCTTGCTCCTCCCAAACAATAGATTGTAGTCGAGGGGAGCATCCAAAACTTCAACCTCTACAGACACTAACTTACCGGCAAGTTCAATATCCAACACGGGAAAGATTCCATGTGGGCAGAACAATCTTCCATCAAAAGCCATAAGTAGTGTGTTGGAAGGGGATAACTCAGGAGAGCCAAGGGATTTTTAGTAGGATATTGACATTACACACATAGACATTCCTTCATCCACAACGGTTCGTCCAATGGTTTTGGGTTCATGGACTACTTCAATCTGGAAGGCCATGTGATACAGTAACCCAGGTTTGATATTTGACATATCAAATTGTGCAAGCATACTTGAAGAATCCATGCTACCAATTGTCGCTAGAAATGCATTTCACTGCGAAGGGAAGCTTTGCAAGACTTCTAGTGTGGACATTGCACAAGGATTTTGGGACAGATCTTCTACAACAAAGTAGTTTGGAGTGGCACATGCATTAGGGTTATGCATAGCCCATTTGTAGACACCCTTAGGTATCTTCGGCAAAGAGTCTAATGGAATCTCGATGTGGATAGGAGCAAATGTTTTAGAAACTTCCTTATCTTTCTGTTGCGAGTCTGGGTTATAATTACTAGCTCTGGTTTGCAGTAGCGTATGTGATTTAACCATGTTGATGAATGATTGATCAGCTGACATGGCATGGGTGCCCCCAGCATTAGAGCTGCCATAAGTTGGGCCTTGTCCATGAGGAAGGCCTTGTCCATGAGGAAATGGATCCTTCAAGATTGCCGGTTTATTTTCTCATAATAGCTTTTGGGATTCGTCCATAAGAAGGCCCTGATGAGTAAGGTGGTCGTCCTTGCAAAGTTTGTAGGGAAAATTTACCTTATTTTTCTCTTTCTTTCCCTCCTCGAAATTCTCAGTGTTTTTGGGTTTCTGATGGTTCCCCTCCCCTTTCTTACCCTTAATTTTGTTGTTGGGTTGCTGAGGACCCTTTTGGTTTGTCTTCACACTTTGTACAGATTCTATTTTAGAAGGGGAGTTTGCAACCGAAGTTGTGTCAGCCGCAGACTGCTTCATAGAAAGTGTGTGAACCTGTTTGGTTAAAGCTTCAAGCGTTGTTGAATCAACTAAACCAACAATGCCATCGGCATGCGGTCCAGGCTTAGGTTTTCCAAGGTCTATCATTAGACCTTAGTGCATCTGGAATGATATCATAGAGGATCCTAGATTGGGCGTAAACTAAGTCAAGCTGCTGGGTCCTCAAGATTTCTTCTTCCTCCAAACTTACCCTAGAAGTTGCAACATCCTTAGAAATATAAGGAAGGAGTGACTTTAAATACCACTCTAAAAGGAACTCTGGGGGGATCTCAGCCCTGATGATTTGCTTCCTTCTTATCCGCTTCTGAATGTGATCAGAAAGGTGAGTGGCCTTGTTCTTCCTAAAATTAGACAAAAGATCAGTACTAGCATCGTACCGGACGTGAATCTAGAAGTGATTCAGGAATAATGTCGCTAGGTCCCAAAAGTTATCGTATGCTGCAGCAAGAAGTTTAATGTACCACTTGGCTGCAACACTAGTTAAGGTCCTTTGGAATAGCCTCAAGCGAATGGAATCATCATTAAGCGAGTTGGAAGAGAACCATAGGTGAAAGGTCGTAACATGGTCTCGAGGGTCTTCCCTAGTCTTACCTTCGAACTTTGGAATGTCTCGGGGAAGCTTGGTTGGGACTGGTGGCCATGCAGGCTTGGGTCGCACCTGATCGTTGGTTAGTTTCAAAAGATCTGGAAAGTTTAAGGTTTCCATAAAATGAAAAAGGGGTCTCACCGATGGCATTTGATTAAGAGGATTTTGGTAGGGGGAACCACCCGAAACCAGGCTCCTATAGTGTTGGTTTGGGTTGCCCCCAGCCACCGATAGTGAAGTAAATGAATTATGGAAGTTTATCCAACCATAAGCTAAGGGATTACTTCCTTGTGGACTCGTCCATTGCAGTTGGGTATAAGAACCCCCGAAATGTGGGCTGACATAACAGTTACTACCCCCCCCACCAAACAATGAAAAGGTAGTACTCCCTACAGGCACGTTTGAAGTATGTACATTGGATGAATGTGCATTGAATCATGTGAATGGGTTGAAACATGACATGGATGTAGTGTACAATGTAGGAATTGAGCCTAGAAAAGGTGTTGAAGGAGCGATGTGTCCTCCAAACCAAGGAAATCCATGACTAAAAGGAGCAGATTGAGGGTTAACCTTGAATTGATTTACAAAAGGGGAAGATGTGAAAGGTACCGAAGGTATCCCTGAAAAGGGCACACTAGATGGACCAATGGTATAACCAAAAGGAATAGATGCAGTCATATCTTGAGAGCCAGGGAGACCTAAGGATCTAGCATTGAAACTAAATTAAGTGCTCAGAGCAGAAGTAGCTTGCAATGAGCTTGGTATCGATGTGTGTACATATGGAGGGGAAAAACCTCTTGATATGATAGCCATTGTAGGAGTATGAGGAACTCCTGACACATCCCCTATGTTATCCATGAAAGTACCAGGTGTAAACCGATATACACTTAGTTCTAGAATCCCTAGAGAAACTACTCTTTCCAACAAGGGATTGTTGGGTCTAGTTAATGGATGTTTGAAGGGTGTATTGAACTCTACATAAGTCAAGTCTTCAACCTCAACAGTTTCTTGAACCGGTTGACCTTGAGAGATCATGTGAGGTTCTCTGGGTTGTTCAATTGTTCCCATAAGTTCGTAAGAACCACGAGAGTCTGTTCTCTGTCGTTGTGGTGGCGGTGGAGGCTCCACTGTGAGTGGAGGAAGGTTCTGCAACCTTTGTGACCTACGAAGAGGTTGGTACTCCAAAAATTAAATGAAAATATACTAAGTATTAAACCTAGGGGCCAATAAAACAACTAGGAGAAAAAAACAAACCACTAAGAATGTCCTAAAGTAATCCAGACCAGGAAAACAAAGATAATACTCTCAAAAGTAAGTATGGGATCATGAGGGACCAGAAAAAACTAGTAGAGCATCGAAGGACAGTTACCCGGGGTCCACAATACAATATATCTGGTTGCAAGCATTTGAATCACCAACCACCCTCCCAAAGAATTGTAAGGGATTTCCTCCCACATTTGTCCTAGGTACAGTGGAAATATCCTTCCACCGTCACTTGTGTAGAGCCCTAAAGGTCATAAGATACTATAGGCTACCAAATTCCAGAAAGAGCCCGGGGGGACAGTCATAGGTCCAGCCAAGATGCATGGGTAGGGTAACTAAGCCTGAAATCCAAGAGTGAACAAGGCACTAATGGATCCCTGCACATGAAAAGGATCTGGTGTATGCTCAAAAGAAAAGTGGGGGGATATCCCCAACATTCCAATCTCACACAACCTCATGCTTAACTCTGGTTTGAGTAGAGATTCCTGGAAACCTCCACAACAATGGAATTACCTAAAGGATAGTATCACTACGATTTGAGATTTTGAATGATTTCGGAAAGTTAAAGGTGTTCTGTTCCGAAACCCTAGCCTAAGCTAGTTGGTTTGTGTATAACCTAAAAAATAAAATTTACTAATGAATTTTATTAATTGTTCTTTTTAAAGGTTGTTACTTACTCAAAGGATAGTGCAATGTGTGGTGATGGTTTCAACTGAAAATAAATGCGTATATGAAATGTAAAAACTTCACAATTAACCTACTTTGTTTGTCTTTCAAAACATGAAATCATAAAGAAAACTAAGCATAATAAAAAAATTTATTGTATTTTCAAAGATGATAGTACTAAAGACTACAACTACTTCGAAAAGGAAATGACAATTCTTGCTATAAAAAGAAAGTTCTTTTTTTAAATTTGATTTTTTCTTTAACTATGAAAGAAATACAAATAACATGAACCAAAAAGAATCGTGAAATCAATTCTAGAAAAGAGAAAATGACCCAAGACTAAAGCAATCAGACCTTATGCAAGACCGACAAAGACCAACCCAACTAGTTGCTTTAGGAAACCTAAAAGTAACTAGGTTTTGGAAACAAAATGCAAACCCAGATGACTGATAGGTAAGACGAAAAAACATAGACTCTTATGCAGAGATCAGTCTACTCCTGAATACCAGTGATCCAAGAGGATGAAATCCAAGCACTTTCCAAACACAAAATGCTCTAGAAAGCAAGGGTAACTTCGCAAGCACAAAAAATCAAGGAGAAACTCTTAAAGAGGCTACAAACAGACTCAGAATACATTGAACAATGTCCATAGGGTATCATATAAGAAAAATACTTCCAAATCCATAGACAAACCACCCTAGGACCAAATCTTAATTAAAAAATAAAAGTCTTAGGAAAAACACGCGACTGTAACATGCATCAACGCGCGGTTGACCTACGGGTACATATACCAACAACTCGCGAGTAGGGAAGAAAATCTGTGACTGTATGTATATGCAGGTCACGAGTGAGCCTTGAAAATATTAAAAGACCTAAAATCCTATTGAATCAAGCAAAAAAGTCAAAGGATATCTCTAAGAGTGGTTGTAAAAGAGACTGAGATCAACACTCAGAGGCATTAAACAGGTGTGAGATCAACAAAAAAATTCCAAAGCCATAAAAAGTAACCCTAAGTTAAAAACAAAAGGTCTCAGGAAATTTTCACGACTGTCATATGCAAAAGCGCGCGGGTGCAACTATATAACCGTGGGTACCAATATAGGAAAATCACAAGTGCAACTAAATAACTGTGCCTGTAAGTACAGGAAACTCGCGGGTGGGCTCTAAAAATATTAAAAAATAAATAAGCTTGCATATCAAAACAGAGCTGAGTCAGGAAGGAGGGTCAAGAATACCCTAGGAACTTCTACAAAGATCAAACAAGTTATAAAAGACTATAAAAACTCAACAAGAGTCCCCAAAGAAGAAAAACAGATGGTGCTCCCCAACGGAGTCACTAGTTCTGTTGTTAGGGAAATTGTCCTTATAGTAGGGGAAGACTACCATTGTACTGGGGGGTTATGAGATGAACATATAGAGATTTGAAACATTATTATTAAGAAAATAGATTTAGGGTTAGGATAAATGTATACCTTCTTTATGAAGGTCGATCCAATCTTTTCTCCCTTTGTTCTTCACTACAACAACCTACAAAACCAACATAAGACCTTCCTCAAACCAGTTTGACCACAAATAATATATTGACATTAATAATATAGCATAACATAAACTTGTAATCAAAACACAATAGATATAAAAAAATCTATGGGAAGGGAAGAATGTCCAAATCTTTATTGACAAATGCATAAAATACATAGGTTATACCTATCCTGCACCGGCACCATCGTAGCCATACCCTATCCTGGCTCCTTGTTGATGTATATGTAACTTCCGAATGTATTTCATATATGCATTTTGTATGTACTCCTATAGAGATGGTATTATTACTCTATACGGAAGTGTCGTCATTTATATTGTAAATGTTGTAACTTATACTTGATGGGTTATTAGACCACCTTGTTGGGGTCGGCCCTGTATAAGTCATGTGGGTCAAAGGGTTATTAGACCACCCTATTGGGGGTTGGCCATGTGGGTCGAAGGGTTATTGGACCACCCTATTGGGGGTCGGCCCAGTCAGCATTATGTTATGTGGTTAAGTTCGAGCCTACATGATTTATGTAAAAGGCAAGTCAAGTCAAGTATAAATAGAGTGCGGGAGGCACTCTATTTGATCACTCACTTCTCACTCATGCACTCAAGGAGGAGTGGCGCACTTATGGAGGAGGAGGATCTGCTGCTAGGATATGTCTATCTCTTATGTTTGGGTTGTATCATTGCTCTATCTATCTCTGAGGAAGTTATTGGGGTTTTTCACCTTTATGGTTTTCCCCAAGTAAATCTTTGTGTCTCTTGTGTGCTTGTTTTATTATCTCCATGATAGATATGCTGTACATGTTGTTCTCTCAGTTAAGATCCTAGATCAGATTGAAGTAAATTCTGAAAATTTAACATGGTATCAGAGCTAGCCTGAAAGAAGGCATGATATGGCATGTATGACACTTGTTGCACTTACGATGCTAGGGCATGATATAGCAAAACCCAGTCATCGTAACACTTTCACTATAAATCCGTTTTGGTGAAGTTTTCAGATCTGAAATCTTTACAGGTCAAATATTAAATCCCCATGTACCTTTTGTCGAAAGGACAACCTCTAATTCATTGTACTTTGTGATTTATGATCTGTACAATATAGGGTTTCTGCCTCTTCCAGATCTGAGTCAAAATCAAGTGACCTTGGGAAAAAGGTCATAACCTGGGCTAGGAAGCTCCAAATGCAATTTTGTAAAAAATGACAGGTAGTACACAGACTGCACTATCTCAGGAAAATTTTTCAGAGGCCGAAGTTGAACTAGTGACACTATCATGCCGTACAAGTTCGCTCTCCTGTATTATCCCATAAACAGGTCACGTTGCGACACTTGGCATAACTCTCTCTCAGAGAATCCAATTGAGGTCAGACCTATCAGGATGGAAATATAACAGGTCGAGCTATCTCAAGAAAATTTTTCAGATGCCGAAGTGGAACCAGTGACACGTGGAATGCCGTACAAGTTCGCTCTCCTGTATTATCCCATAAACAGGTCACGTTGCGACACTTGGCATAACTCTCTCTCAGAGAATCCAATTGAGGTCAGACCTGTCAAGATGGAAAGATAACAGGTCAGGCTCTCTCAGGAAATGTTTTTCAGACCCTATGGATCAAAAAGTTCAGAGTTACACCAGAAACAATCAGGTACATATTTCTGTCAAAACAGAATTATTTTTGAGTACCTTCATTCATGGCTTCCGGAATTTAGGGCTTCGGAGAAAGTTGGAATTTTTGTAATCGGAGACCATGGCTGGATGCTACTCATCAAAATCAAAATTTAGAGACCAAGATCAGAATTTTTGGTTGGGCAGAAGGCCGGGCTCGATCAGACCCTAGTTCAGGACTTTGATAAGAAAAGTGGAAAATTAGGGCTTCTGTAAAAATGGGAATATTTGAAATCTGTGACCACGGCTGGAAGCTCCTCAGAAAAATATAAGCTTAGAGCTTTGGATCAAACCTTTTGATTGGGAAGAAGAGTGGGCTTCATCAAACCCCATTTCAGGGTCATGTCCAGTGAATCCAGAAGTTTCAAAGGCAAAATTGAGGAGTGAAACTTTGCAGTTTTCAAATTCTTAATATACCAGCTTGATCAGCTCATCAAGGTGCATATTTCTATCCTTTCAGAAGTTTGAAATTCAAAGTTTGAATTTTTGGGGTTTCTCTGAAAAACCCATATCCAGCTCCAGGTCCAGTTCTTGCAAATCAAGTGGATTGGGTTAATCCTAGAAGAAGATGGATTGGTCACCTGCATAAGTGAAGAAGTTCCTGTTTTAGAGGAGGCTAAGGCCTTACATAAGAATATTACAAGCGATCTCGACAGGTATGACTCATCGAGGTATGTTTCGATATTTTTTCATGATTAAGTTTATGGTATGTTTGTCTTCATGTTATTACGGTTAGTACAATCTTGATTTTAGATTTGTCGTATTACCTTAACAAAATTATGAATGCATGATAGAATATATTCATTGGTTAGGGTGTTTACACTTATGATTGTACTAATGCATTATGGTGTTGTATGAGGTTTATGTTGTCTGCTAACATAAAAGGTACACCAAGAAAGACAAATCATGTTCTACTTCAAGAATGTATGATCATGGTGACATGAAGACAAGGATTCATCCATTTTCATGGATCACATAGAAGATCTACTTTCGAGGTATGTATAACTTGTTTCTACAATGGTTAACTTATGAAACATGCAGGTTACTAGCACAAGTCACTGAAGAGAACCAGAAGACATTATGTGGGTATGTTAGACATAACTATCTAGCATGCTAATCCAGGTATGTTTTTCCTATATCAAGCTAGAATCCTACCTTGTGTTAGGATCTTATACTGTTGTGTTGTTGATAATGATTATTCATGAAGTCATAGGTTTGAATAATCATGGTTGTATGCATATTATATTTCATACCATAATTGATGATATGACTAACCAGAAGAATCATGAAGGGTTTTATGCATATTATATCTCTTATCTTGATTGGTGATTTAACTAACCAGAAGAGTCCTATGATCAAATAAGAATATGTATGAGTAAAAGAAGACTTCCTTGAAACCTTGATTACTAATGTTTATTATCTGTGTTTGAATTGATCCTGACTATACATGCTTGAGATTATTGTGTTTTGATAATATTAAGATTATACTAATGAATGTTTGATTATGTATGAGACCTAGAGGATAACACAATGATGATACTAACAAGCATGCATAGGGATCGAGAATGTATATAAGACCAAGGACAGGTAATCCAGGAAGCAAATATCAAGAGGGAGCACACTCCAGTAGTTTCTACAAGGATGCAGATATTCAGAGGGAGTTGACCACTTCTCACAATCCACATCAGAATGGAGTTGCAAAAATTCAAAGGGAGTCCACCCAACAAACAAACAAAGATAAGTATTTGAATTGTCATTACTTTCATATTTTATTGTTTAAATAATACTGTTCAATAATGTATATAATGATGTTCCTAGAATTAGGTTGTGTATTATGCATATTAGAATAGATGCATTGATGAACAATATACTACTAATATGCATGGGTAAGTGACCTATGGAACTGTACAACATTCCATTGCTACTTATCTAGAATGAAACCTCTTTGCTGACATGTTGGGAGTTGTGCACACTCTTAACAATGTTCTGGTAGAGATTGGAAGGCATCTAGAAAGTTACGGGATATGGATAAATGTTGTATTGAAGCATTGGCTAAGATAATTGCATGACTGTATGACATATTTTGTTATGTGTAAGAATTTGTTCTGAAAACTATGAGATGTTTTCTAATCATGCAATTTAACTTGTTGGGTAGGAAAGATCGTATGCCATCTCCTACAAAAGAAGAACTACAACATTTGTTCAGCAACAAAATTATCTATTGAAGATATTGAAGTTCCCAGGATATGGGAAGAATGCCATGATCCATTGATCATGAAGAATGATGTTTGGGATGTAGTCCCAAGACCTGAAGGGAATTTTGTTATGACTTCCATATGGATCTATCAAGATCAAGCATGCTGCAGATGGCAACATAGAGAAATATAAAAGTGATGAAATAGAAGATGCACCAGATGGATTTCAAGACAGCATGGTGTAGTCATATATGAGTGCAGAACTTGGTATGGTAGGATAGACAGCTTTCTATCCAGTTTGGGCTTTACCAAGAATAAAGCGGATTCCAACCTTTTCTACAAGGTTGAGGAAGACAATCCAGTGATACTACTTTTGTATGCGGATAACCTGTTTGTTACAGGTGAAGATAGATTGATTACCGACACGCAGCGGAAGCTTGCTGCCGAGTTCAAGTTGAGGAACTTGGGATGATGCACTATTTGTTTTTGGCATGGAGGTGTGGCAGAGTGCAGATGGAATCTTCCTTGGACAAGGGAAGTATGCAGTAGAGATCCTGAAGAGGTTTGGGATGATGGATTGCAAGGCCATGGCCACACCTATGGCATCGAATCTGAAGCTTCTTTGTGATGCTTCATATGAGCCGGTTGATATCACTATGTATCGTCAGATGATTGGGTCCTTTATGTACCTGACGAACACGAGACCGGATATTTGCTTTGTGGTGAACACATTGAGCTAGTTCCTGAGGGATCCGAGGAGTGTTCACCTGGTTGCTGTAAAGCATCTTCTGAGGTACCTAAAGGGTACAGTGGATTATGGGCTCAAATATGAAGCGAATCATAGTTTAACCTGCAGGGTTATGTTGATTTAGATTGGGCAGGCAGTGCTGCAGATAGGAAGAGCACATCTAGGTTCTACTTCAGTATGGGATCAGGTGTGATCTCTTGGTTCAGCAGGAAGCAGTCCTGCGTAGCACTGAGTACAGCTAAGGCAGAGTATGTTGCAGCCTGTTCAGTTAGTTGTGAGGTAGTATGGCTACAGAAGCTACTGTCTGAGTTATTTGATCTCCCGTTGGATGCTACTGGTATCTTTTGTGATAACCAGAGTTGTGTGAAGCTGTCCGAGAACCTAGTATTTCATGATAGGTCGAAACACATAGAGATCAAATATCACTATATCAGGGATATGGTGCAGAGAGGAGCTATGAAGCTCCTGTATGTTGCAACGGACGAGCAGATTGCAGATGTGCTGATGAAGCCACTAGCCAGAGTGAAGTTCGAGTACTTCAGAGAGAGGCTTGGCCTTCTTCCGATCGAGGACACTTCGAGGAAGAAGTGATGGACACATTTGCTGAAGCCATTCCAAGCATGTTGGAAGAAGGATCCTTCACATGGCCGTGGATGTAAGCGTTGGATGATGAGCATCAGGATGATGTTCTAGTTTCTGCTTGGATATGATCAGTTGGATCATTTTTATGTATGTATGTATGCATCATGTTGGATGCTGGATATGATCACTTGGATCATTTATATGTATGTACGCATCATGTTGGATGCTGGATATGATCAGTTGGATCATTTATAGGTACGCATCATGTTGGATGCTGGATATGATCGGTTGGATCATGTGTATGTATTTTTGTATATGCATCATGTTGGATGCTTGGACCATGTATCTGTATATGTATCAGGTGGATACATTGTATGTATCAGGTGGATACATTGTATGATCAGGTGGATCATGTATGGTGATATGTATCATGTATTTGTATTTGTATCAGGTGGATACATTGTATGATCAGGTGGATCATGTATGATGATATGTATCAATTAGATAATTGGTTTGCATTAGGTAGATGCATTATATGATCAGGATGATCGTGGATGACGAGCTTCAGGATGTTGCTCCAGATGACATGCAGCAGGATGTTGCAGTGATGATGATCAGGATGATCATATGTATGGTGAGTATCAGGTGGATACTCTATGGCCGTGGATCAGGTTGTGCAGATGAGCATATAATTCGTTGCCCTGGGAGATTTGTAGATAGTCTTTCGAGGTTTTGCCTATGGCATGTAATTCGTTGCCCTGGGATATCTGGAAAATGCTCTTTTGAGGTTTTTCTTTGGGAGGACATATAATTTGGCCCTGGGATATCTGCAGATAGTCTTTCGAGGTTTTTCCTATGGCATGTAATTCGTTTCCATGGGATATCTGGCAGATGCTCTTTCAAGGTTTTGTCCTATGGCATATAATCTGTCCCTGGGAGATCCGATAGGTTGGGCTGTGTGCCCGTAATCAGTCCTGGGATGCTCTTGCAAGGTTTTTCCATGACCACATGTAATTCGTGCCCTGGGATATCCTATAGGTAGAGCTGTGTGCTCGTAACAGCCTGGGATGCTCTTGCAAGGTTTTGTGGTGACCACATATAATCTGTCCCTGGGAGATCCTATAGGTAGAGCTGTGTGCTCGTAACAGCCTGGGATGCTCTTGCGAGGTTTTGTGGTGAGGTCACATATAATATGGCCCTGGGAGATCTGCAGACAGTCTTTCGAGGTTTTGCCTATGGCATGTAATTCGTGCCCTGGGATATCTGGCAGATGCTATTTTGAGGTTTTGTGATGCACGTAATAAGTCCTGAGGATTCCACAGTATGGACAGTGATGACAAAGACCTGCAGGTGGTGGGCCTACATCCAGTATGAAAAAGGACTGGCTCTGTAGAACTTCCTATGACGAGTAGATTCAGAGATTGATTGAGATAGCAGCAGCAGTGATGATGATGATGTCTCGATGACGATTATCCAGTGACGATGATCCAGAGAAGAAGAATTGTGCTAGAAGACCTGTGCTGAGAAATACCTTCCTAGTTAAGAGGGAGTGTTGATGTATATGTAACTTCAGAATGTATTTCATATATGCATGTTGTATGTACTCCTATAGAGATGGTATTATTCCTCTATACGGAAGTGTCGTTATTTATATTGTAAATGTCGTAACTTATACTTGATGGGTTATTAGACCACCTTGTTAGGGTCGGCCTTCTATAAGTCATGTGGGTCAAAGGGTTATTAGACCACCGTATTGGGGGTCGGCCATGTGGGTCGAAGGGTTATGAGACCACCCTATTGGGGGTCGGCCCAGTTAGCATTATGTTATGTGGTTAAGTTTGAGCCTACATTATTTATGTAAAAGGAATGTCAAGTCAAGTATAAATAGAGTGCGGGAGGCACTCTATTTGATCACTCACTTCTCACTCATGCACTCAAGGAGGAGTGGCGCACTTATGGAGGAGGAGGATCTGCTACTAGGATGTGTCTATCTCTAATGTTTGGGTTGTATCATTGCTCTATCTATCTCTGAGGAAGTTATTGGGGTTTTTCACCTTTATGGTTTTCCCCAAGTAAATCTTTGTGTCTCTTGTGTGCTTGATTTATTATCTCCATGATTGATATGCTGTACATGTTGTTCTCTCAGTTAAGATCCTAGATCAGATTGAAGTAAATTCTGAAAATTTAACACTCCTGCTCCTCTCTCTTAGCTATGAATTTCTCCATCATAACTTTCTCCAATCTCTTAGGGTCCCTTTCTCAATCCCCTCCCCTTGTATTTATGGTAAGGCAAGGGGGCAGGTTTGAACGGTGTTTGAGTTGGGAAGTTGCGGTAGTTTTGGTACCTTCCTCAACTAATCCCAATTCGTGTTTTTAATTATTTTTTCAAGTTTTCTTAAGATACCTACGAGTATGATATAGGACAACTAGAGAGTGACTCGTGAGTGTCCTAACTTGCATCTAGCGGGTGCAACTTTTTATTGACACCCGCAGGTTGTCAGCAGAGATACCTGCGGTTGACCCGATGGTTTACAAGCATAAGGGTCATGATTATGTGTAAAAATAGGTAGAGAAAGATGATTTTGAGGAAAGGATTTCAAGGTTCATCTCTAGGCCATCTAATTTCAAGGTAATCTCTTCCATCCATAGTGTCCTTTTGTGTAATCGACAAGGCAATGTGGTCACGGACGAAGAAGTGCTAATTTTACCGATAACACCATTGTTTAGACACTATTAGAAAAACTTTAGGCATAAAGTTAGTTAGAATTTCAGAGGCTAATACTCATGTTGTGATTAGAAATATCCAACCTGCATTTAATTTAATTGGAAATATGACTCGTACAAAAGATATTAACACGACCCATCGTGTACTATTTGAATCGATTGTAAACAAAAGCATGAGGCTTGGTCACCTTATATCACACACATCTTACCTCTTTAAAGTAGATAGAAAGACACTCCATAAGTATTATGCTATTAGAAAAATACTAGACACTCCAGGACAAAAATATTGTTGGGCATTCATGGGAAGGTTTCCTCATTCAGACATGAAGCTAATTGCTACAGTTAAATATCTAGTGCACAAGTTTTGGCATGATAAGGATAGACCTTCATTGAATCAAAAAGATGTTTTGAAGTTCAGAAAAGGTACTAATGAGCATGAACCCCACATCAAACACTTTATTGACATGACATAAACATAACTCTACGATAGTTTCAAGATTGAACACACAAAATTGAACTTGGGCCAATGATCATTTGAAAAATGCAAGCCCTGTTATGTTAGAATTTGCATTGACCGCAACACATGTTGTTGAAGATACCATGTAGAGTTTGAATATTATCATGACACATATAAACATATATTCCCTGATTTTCATACTAACAATGTGCAGGAATGCTCCTTCATACTACCATCAAATGCATCAAGATATTTTATCCACAGCATAATGTGTCCAAGGGATGAAGGTGAAAAATATTATGCAAAGTCATGTCTTTATGGGACATGTTCCAGGTGCAGTGGATTTGCATTGTTTGGATGTTGCACCCATGTAAGTGAGGATCATGAATTTGGGAACATGACAATAGAAATGCATAGCTTCAAATATGTAATGTATCAAATATACAACGTGAAAGAGGGAAAAAATATTGCATTGGTCAAGTCACATGTACGTGATGATTACATAGTTTCAAAATGTGCATTCAATTTTTACATACATACATTTCAAAGGTCACGTCGTAATAATGCCCTTGTTTTCATGACACCAAGTATGGATATGCAATTTCATGGAGGAATTTTACAAAAAAACCGAGAAATATGTTCAACATGTGCATGTGGCACAGTGGCAGGATGAGCAATATATAAAATGTAGGGATAGCTTCCCCATTGGATCCATATTTTCAGTTGTGTATTTTTTCGAGAACTACACTCTTCAGCTGTAGAACGAGATTCAAATTCAATACTATCATTCAGACCAATTTAGTATAATGGTTCATATCACATACAAGCACGTGCTGGAGAGCAACAATGACCATATGACAATATTGAAGGATACAAAATTCTACATCAATGAAGAAAGGTTCCATGATCTGCATTATGTACAACATTGATTTCATATTTTCTATCATCAGCTGAACGGGATAGATATACAAATGAATCAACATTGGATATGCTCAGATGGTTGTGCAGGTCATTTAAAAAATGCACATGTATTCTAGTGGTTGAGTATTTTACACAAGACTTATGGTGTGTCGCATATATGGAACTATTTTGAGACTGGGCACAGGAAGGGCGAGCATGATGGGGCTAGAGCATGTATCAAAACCATGCTACGAAGGGAGGAGATGAGGTTCATTATGAAGCCTCATATTTGATATGCATAATACATAGTTCAATGGTGCTCTGCAAAAATGCCGAGTCAATCCAGCGAGCATCGGACATCGACAGGTAGAGGACATGTGGTGAGAAATTCTGGCAAGTGGTTGATATAGATTGATCGTGTTCTTATAGTTGAAGTACTATACAAGGGACCCATGGATTGCATTCGGTTCGAAGCTCAAAGAGCCCCTTATTTGAAATATGGACGCAGAAAATTGCTTTCTTTTGTGGGCCTTGTAGCTGTGGTGAGTGGGATGACTATGAATCAATGGACCAGGTTGATGAGTGGGATGATGTATCACTTGGAGTAGACCCATGTGTAGTTGTTGAAATAATCCATTTAGATGAAGGTTATTCCTCTATTTCGAACGATTATCATCATATATTTTATCTTGTACAACCAGGTAGATATTTCTGCAACCATATCTTGGTCCCCTTCTTGTTTTTTTATTTAACCATCTTATCAAACCCCTACATGTTTGAATTTGACCATGAAATTCATTTTTGTAGGACACATCTACGCAGTTGTCACCCCGAAAGAGAATGAATGGGACATGAATTATTGGTTGGCACGATGCATCCAAGGGAAGCAAAACCCTTCTCACATCATCCATTGATAGTGAGGGCATTGAATTTCCGACTGCCTCGATGGTTGATCAGGGAGAATATATTACAATAGATGGAAAGTCACCAATGACCAATGGGTATGTATACATTGATTACAAAATGGGTTCACAGGTGTATCAGTATATGCACTTGATCGTTGGTACAAACATCCAACTACAAACCATGTCAACAAAGTGCTCGAACAGGATACGCTACTGCCTACCTCATCTGGAGCACAAGAGGTTGTTGGAGACAATCAGAAACATAGAGGATCCAAATGTCTTAATTGATTGCAGTAACTATTTCATGCTATGTACATATATTAGTCATGTAATTATTTATCCATGCATGTCTAACATTTTTCATGTTATATTGTTTATTTCATGTTATGTTAGATAGTTCACTTCATGTTAGATAGATCTTGTTACCTTAGATTCTTTATTTCATGTTTATATTATGTTTAACTTCATATTACCATACATTTATGTATTAATGACACCGTTATATGATTTAAAGAATTGCATGTTTTAAACCATGTTCATTTTCCAATCACCATCATGCTTCATCGAAAAAATTCCCATAGCCTCCATCAATGTCGACACCATCCTCCCCATGCCCATGTTGTCACCATATCCATCCTCATCATCCCCATTGTCATGATCGTGGCCATCAGATTCCATCCCCATTTCCATTTCCAACATCAATGTCACCATCATCATCCTCATCCCCACATTGTCACCATCTCCATCCTCATCATCCCCATTTCCTCCATCAAACACCCTTGAAGGGTCATGCTTGAAAGGATCGAGTAACTTTCATGTTCATGTTCTTGTTTGAATTACTCCCTAAGTATGCCTTCCAAGAATAACTTTAGGAGGACAATTTTTATCATGTGATGGTCACCCACATGGCCCAATTTCTTTTGTAAACTCTCCCTATTAGTGTTTATTTTGAATATATTCAGTCAAAAAAAGCATTTTTTCACAAAATTGAAATTTCATGCAAAGTAAAAATTTATTAACGAAATAAAAATTGAATACTTGACCAAAAGACATAGTTAAAAAAAATCAGGTGTTCTCCTCCAAATGCTTCAAAGATGACCTAGAAAGTTACTTTCAAATCCAACATTCATGTATGCTATGTGGCTCTACTCACATGCAATAAAAATACCTATGTGGATCTAGTCTCATGCAACCCAACCCAAGTCACAAAAATTCAAATAGAATAAGACACCTAGCATAATTAATTTCAATGAGTATCTCACCCATCCAAAAATTAATCATCCATGAATTTCTCTCAACCATATGCAACACAAGATTCAAAATTTCCCTTCTCTCCTAAGAAGTCCGTCACGAAATCTATCCCTTCTACTGCTCTAGTGTGGGAATGAAGAATATGATCCAATGACTGAACTCTATAAACCCAGAGTGGTAGACCATTATCTCAATAATATCACCATGAGTTTCCTTCTATCCACCCTTGTTATATTCGACAAACTTGTCAAGCAAAAAGACCCTAATTATAATTGTTGCTAAACTTGTTCAAGCATAAAAGTATGTGATATAATTGGGAACCCCAAGTAAAAGGCATCACAAAGGGAAATTCTAAGTAATTTTGAGAAAGTGACAAATTAGTTTCAAAGTAGGGCATCTTGTTCTAACACTACTTGGTCACTGGTCTAGTAGAGGACATGGAGAGTGGAGCTATCACCTAACATGATTTTGGATGATAGCAATATATTTTTATTTCCATGTAAATGTGTGATGTAACATGGCTAGGGTTTTCAAACCTTAAGAAAGACAATCATTCCAGTGGCGAGAGCTTGAATGACATAAGCTTCTTGTTGAATCCAATTAGGACTTCCTACCTATCCTTGAGATTATAGGGTGCCTTAGAAAACCCTAGGACTTAGATGTTAGGGATCACAAAGATATAACCAGTGGAGAAGATAAGGGTAAGACATACATCTTAGATGATGTTGGAGAGATTTCTCTTGTGTGATGGTAGAGTATAAAACCTAAGGTTTGAGGATTGAAATACTAGGATGGACATGTAGAATTGGATACACGAAGTTGAGTTCTCTAGTGGTGTACTTGTGTGATGTTACATGGGTATGGTTTTCAAACCCTAAGAAAATATTATGTCCTTTATTTAATAGCATGTGTAATTCTCATCATAAATGTGTCATCATGTCCAAGAGTAATATTCCATAATTGTGAAAAAATTGAACATAACCTTACAAAAAAAATAGAAAGTAGGATTTTATCCCTAACATAACCTTACACTCAATGGGTAGGAATTTATTTCTCATCCATTACATACCTATGATTCCATTTTTGTTGTCACCAATTTTCTTTTCTTTTATATGATAAAATTAACAAAAACATTCCCTACTTGATATAAAAAAATATTATATTCAATAAACATCCCTCATTGTTTCTTTTAATGTCTCTTACTGCAAGAAACCTTGGATTACAAAATCACCGAATTGGAGGGGATTTGGGCCATGGACCCTAGGGAGAGAGGCACCCCTAGCATTATTATGGTGTCCAGATTTCAATGGTGTTGACGGTTCATCGATTCGAGACACGGTCATCTTTCTGTGGCCAGGTGGAACTTGCCTCCTAGAGGCTTTCAGGGACACATGATGAATTGGTCCCAGGGGCATAGGATTTGATCCAGGTAGCAGAATTGAGTTCCTCTCAATGATACAAATGTGTTTGGTCAGGTTGGATGTGTGAATGTTGGCCATGGGTTCACGGTTGATTCATTTCCAAAGTTGACCCCCTTGTGCAAGAATTGCATTGTCTATCATTGAGAGAAACCCTAGATTACAAAATCAATGAAATGGAGTGTCTTTGGGCCATCGAACCAGGGAAGAGAGGCACCTATAGAATTACTTCAATGTCCTGATTCCAACGGTGTTGACGGTTCATCGATCCGAGCCACGATTATCATTCTATGGCCACTTGCAACTTTCCTTCTAGAGGCTTTTAGAGACATGTGTTGAATTCCGGGGGCATAAGATTTGATCCAGGAAATAGAATTGATTTCCTTTAAATGTCGCAATTGTGTTTGGTTAGGTTTTATGTGTGAACATTGGCCATGGGTTCACAATCGATTCATTTCCAAACTTGAACCCCTTGTGCAAGAATTGCATTGTCTCTCATTGAGAGAAACCCTAGATTACAAATTCGCTGAAATGGAGGGGCTCTGGGCCATGGACCCAAGGGAGAGAGGCACCCCTTATGAAATTCTAAATCACAATAGATCTAATAGTTGAGTATACCTCATAGAGAAAGAATGATCAGAAAAGATGAATTAGAGTGAAAACTACAATAAAAATGAAAAGACAATTAATCATGTAATAGAAATCAGATAGGAGCAGAATAATGTCACATGATCCAATAATCAATATAGTAAAAAATGATGTTACAATGGAGAGAATTCGTATCAGATAACAGAATTTGAAACTCAGTTGGTCTAGCATAGGAATTGTCACCACTAGAGTGCTCTGGAAGACTCAAACTCAACCAAACTGCTCCTAAACCCAGTTAATTGAAGACACAATTAGTTAACTAACCAAGGAGGGTGAATTAGTGAGTTTTCCATGAAAAATAGTTATAAAAGGGAGCATGAGGCCACAATCAGTGTCATTCAGAGCTCTAACCCCCCACAAGTGTCAACTAACTCAACTGGACTGAATTGGAACACTGAGTAGGTTCCTAAAAAATAGGGAACTAACTTCAGTGGTCCTAAAATGATGCATGTAGGGCTTAGAGGGTGGTAGATGGATCCTGGATGATATATGCACACCACTAGGGGAAAATGACATCATCAACTACTAGGAAAATGAAATAATGCTAGGTAGGACAAGGATGGAGTATTAAAATATCCTAACATCCCCCCTTAATCCATACTTTTGTATTTGAGGCCCTAGTTACTAAGACCAAAGGTCACCCATACAATCAAATAAATGATAAAAAAATAAAAGAATTGTCCATGAACCAAAGAAATGGGGAAAAACCTCATGGGAAAAATACCCCCCCTCAAAAGGAACAACAGTAGGGAACTCAAAGAACCTTCATACTAGGTAGAGAAGGAAAAAAAATTCCTGAGTGAAATCCTTTGCAAAAATATTGCCAATATTCATCTATGTGGGATAGAAATGTAGGTGCTAGATATGCATCTAGATCTGGATCTACTCCTTTGATGTACCTCCCACTATGTCGAAGCTGTATTTTCCAAAACAAGTCTTTCAAGAACCCTTCTTGCTACTGGAGTGAATGGATCATTGTGGTCCAAATCATGAACCTTTGAGTACCCTTTGTCATACAACCGATATTTGTACTTGGTTGTAGATCCCCCATGGAAAGTCTCTTCAAGAGATTGTGGATCAAATCCCACCATCATGTAGCACCTCTCTAAGAGAAATGGATCTACATCACATAGTGCAAGTTTTGCATGATAATAAGATATGGTGGTTCTTTGATCAGATGGATCCCCAATTGTGTTCCCAACAACTGCAAGGACTTTGTGAGCCCATATTGGGCTTGGCCATGAATTGGGAGAATATGTGGGATATGGACTTGAATATCCTTGAACTTTATTCTCAGCATCAAGATCTTGGTACTCACCTTCATTAGAAGAGATATCACTCCGATCTTCATCAGATTCCAATGGGGTAGGCAGAGAGTATTGAAAAAATGGGAGAATTCATATGCCTTGGAGGCATGATTTGAAAACCCTTTCACTATAATCTTCCCAATAGAGATATCTACAATATCAACTATGTCAGGACCAAATACCACTTTCTTCGGTGAACCTATGTGAGTCATCTGATATACAGACAACACATTTGCTGACAAAGAAGGCACAAATAGAACATTTTTGAACTTTCCATGCTCCAGATGTAATGTGCCCTTCCATTGAGTAGATATTTGAGAGTTGTCTCCCATGTGAATAATTGAACCATTTTTTATATCTAGAGAAGAAAATGATTCTCTGGAGGAAACCATGTGGTTGGAGGATCCTGAATCTATGAGGAGGGATTGTGATTTTGAAAATCTAGCCTTTAGTGCATGGTATCTCTCATGACCATCATAATCACTTCCGGAACCAGTCTCTCTTACACCTTCTGGGAGGGTAATGTTGTGTTGTTCAATAATCTTGGTTATTTTATCTATATTATTTTGGATGCAAGATATCTCTGGGTGGTTTCCTTTCTTGCAATAGGAACACTAGGATTTATCAAATCCTTTTTGCTTGTCCTTCTTGGAGCTGGAGGCTCCTTCTGATGGACTAGACTTGACATTCTTCTTGGGTTCAAATTGCCTCTTCTCTTTTCCCTTGTTCTTACCTTTGGAATTCACACTTTTTGACTCTCCAACCATAAGAACCTGATTTTTGGAGGCTTGCAAAGTGCCCATCTGAATCAACTTGTCTTGTTCTTTTATGAGAGATTTGGTGAATGCATCTAGAGATGGAATTTTCCAACCAGGGATTGACATTAACCCTAAATGGAAGGTAGAGACAAATATGGAGAAATCATGACCTATCTTGCTCAGAATGGATAACTCCAACTGCTCATCCTTATTCTCAATGCCACACTACTTGCATTGCATGACCAAATATTTGATTTTGGAAAAGAATTGATGGATGGTCTCGAAACTGCTTGGTTGAAGAGAAATAAACTCATTCTCCATAATATGGCGCCTTAGCTCATGTTGTTTTCCAAAGAGGGTCTCCAAATTCAACCATACCTCTATTGGAGTCTTCAATCATTTGAGGTGGAAGAGTGGATCTCTGGAAATATGAATACACATGAAACCAAATGCTTCATCCAATCTATTTAGATACTTGGACTTCTCAAAAGATGCTTGAGGTTCGACCTCTTTTCCCATAGTTACCCTATATAGTGACTTGTTGCGCAAGACCATTTTCATATCATCCCTCCAATCAAGGTAATTGAAGGGTGTTAGGGTATTGGGAGAGAGAGGAGAGTCTGAATTCTCCATGAGAACTGATGGAGCAAATACAAGGTGAAACTACTGCTATTGCTGCACTCAAAAAAAAATTCAACAACCTGCAAAAAAATCTCAATTTTGGAGATAGACTACCACTGAGCACTACTTTAGGACAATAGGTGTTGTTAAGGATTATACCATAGAGAAGGGGATGGATGTTATCAACATACATGGGGATGACATATAGATATATTAGGGTTTCACACAAATTACTGTAAACAAATGAGATTAGGGTTCGAGAAAGAGTACCTTATTTACGGCGGCTGGTCCTAGCTTTCTCCCGATCTCGACAGCAATATACCTGCAAAACAAATAGACCTTCCTCAAAACAATTAGACTATAAACATATAATGATATTGACAAGATAATATAACATTAATTATAATCAAACATCCATTAAAATTGACATTTAATTGGGACGGGAAGAATATCTTGATCTTTATTGTCAAAGAAATGCAACAAAATACAACTGATATACCTGATCTTGTTCCAAGCACTTCTGCAACCAAGTTCTGGGATCCTGCTCCTCTCTTGACTAGAAATTCCTTCAGCATAACAATAACTCTCTTCTCTATTGGCCTCTTCCTCACAGATTCCCCTTGTATGTATGACCAAGGTAGGAAGTTAGATTCGTGAGACAGTTGGATTGGGAAGTTGGGGGAGTTATAATACCAAACTCAACTAATCCCAATCATATCCTTTAATATATTTTTTAATTCCATCTTAAAATGTGTGTGGGTATGATACTGGCCAACCTACGCATGGTGCACAGCTAGTGCTCTTAACAACTTGCATATACTCCTTTTAAGTGATGTGTGCGGGTTGGTAATACTAGAACCTACGCATGATGCGCAAGAGTCCAGTTATTAGAGTCAAGCTTTTCCAATGAAATATACATAAAAAATATAGTTTTCAACTGAAGATGTGGGATCTCAGTATTAAATCATCTAAGGTTAATCTATCTCTTCCATCCATAGTGTCCTTTTGTGTGATCGACAGAGAAATGTGATCATGGACGAAGAAGTGTTGATTTGAACTATAACAGATGTCCCCTAATGTGTGATGTCAGAGGGAAACGATGAACGAAATACATTACAATCCAAGTCAGAGGAGGAGCAAGGAAACCATAGGACAAAGTCACAAAAGTACCTGAAAACAAAAACCAAGGTCAGCGGGCAATTACAATCTTGACATCAAATAGATATTCAGTATGATAGAACATAATCTCCAATACATAACTAGGAAATGTATATAGCATGGCCACTGAAATACAAACGTGGATCCATGTCAAAATAGGATATCATAGCCATAACAACAAGCTGTATCTATGTCTCATTAAGAGCCAAAAATGGGTGTGGCTCAGTCTTGCGCAACTTAGGTAATAACATAAATGTAGTGATGTTATTGTAGTCCCAAGGTCTTCATCCAAAACATCCCAAGGTGTGAACCCTAACCATGTGAATAAATGAGCTGGATTCGAACATGGGGGGTACTGCTTGATTACCGGTCATTGATGTATACCATTAACAAATGCGAGGGCGTCTACCAATAATGTAAATGGAGCCCAAGGTACCGAGTACATTCTAGCAAGTGTGAATAAGTGGACTTGAATTCGAATACTTGAAGAATCCATCGAATAGGAGACATTGATGTATTCCCACCATTCAATAGAGAGGGTAATTGCCACTAATGACTGCAATCCTCAAGGTACTATCCAAAACTCTAAACTTTATTCCCAGAGCATGATGAGTTGAGGTCGATGGGAAGAAGTCTGTTGGAAGGGAGGCATTAATGCATCCTCCATCATCCAACACGAGGAGCAATGAGTTTATTTGGAGTAGGACTGATACAAGATGAAACAACTGACACCAGGGATGGCCGACACTTGAAGTCAAGGTAACTGTAGAATGGTCGAGACAGGCTTTATCCTTGAACAGTGAGCACGACACAAGAGTGACTTAGGAAGCTTTTAACATGATGGGAACATGATATAAACCTACAATGTAGGATACATTAGCAGATTCTCCATATGTTTGGAAGAGTAACCAATCAGAGGAGTACAAACTCTGAGATTAGGTTCATCCTACAGTCAAAAACTGAAACCCAACTGAATAATAGACTCAATAGGTGCTTTGTTCAAGGATATGACTGACGTGCTACCTTTGAACTGAAAAGATGTTTGATACCCTTCCCTTACCTTTTATCTTTTTAGTAAAGAATATCCTTCTTATTGGTTTTAATGAGTCCAAGAAAGAAAACTCAATAGTTTCTCTTCATTTTTGAAGAAAGCTCAAAGAAAGAGGGATAATATTGCTTGATATAAATCCAACCATGTGTAAATTAATGAGCCCATGGGAGGAAGACTCAGGACCTTCTTCACTTTTTACAGAGTTTGAAGAAGAGATAGACGAATACTCTATAACACTGATCCACAGATTTTAATATCGAGCCTAGATCAATTTATGATCGCCAGTGTTTTCTTTTTTGAGGAGTCTGAAAAAATTAAACAATAACTCCATACACTTACTCTTGCATTTTAGTATCGAGCCCGAGTTGGTATGTTCTCGTTGGTGTTTTCATGTTTCGAGAGTCTGAAAACTCTAAAAAAGACTCCTAAAGGTCATTTTTCGTAAATTTAGTCTCCTCACCCAAAAAAGTGTAAAACAATGAGAGAAGAACTCTTCTATCCACATATGACTAGAGTATACCCTTTTCGTAACTGATCCACAAAGGTCTGGAAAAGGGATAAACTTATACCTAAGTGGATGTCGTTTCAAATCCTTTAACGAGTCTGAAAAGAAAACTATACTTGGAGAGCTTGTTTATTTTGAAAAAGTATAACAAGGGATTAAAAATACTTTATAAGCTTCAGGGACACAAGTTCCATGACCTGTCAGATGATAAAAACTTTCAACAACCAGGTTAGTGATATATCACATGATCAAGAAAAATTTCCTAAATGACATAAGATAACAGGAAGATACTGTTGTTGCTTGGTTTTTCAACCAAGCATATGCAAGGATGCACCTGCTAACTAGTAGCAGCAGTCTCAATAAAAGTATGTAAAAACTAATGTCACTTCATCTAACATTAACATGTGCAAAAGAAATAAAAAACTGAATTTAAGAACATAAACAATGAGATCTATGGGAAGAACAAGAAATTTAAAAAATAATTGATTTTGTATTACCTCAAATGGTGAGGATGATAAGTGTTGAGCAACTCCAAGGTTGAGAAGCTCCAATGTCCAATGGTCTCTTCTTCTCCAATGCTTCAATGGGGATCTTCAAACTCGAAACGGGAGGCAATGGCTCTCAAAGGGAATTTGGTAGCATAAGGATAAGATGAAATGTGGATGAAAAGTGAGGAGCCCCTATCACCTTTTTATAGTTTTTGGTGATGGGGAATACCATTGTGGTTTTAAGGAAACCAATGGTATTAACCAACATGGTTTAGGTATCTTTTTCCCTCTTTTTCCTTTTTTGAATATTTTTTTATATTTTTATTCCCTTTTAATAATTTTTGGGAATTTTGGACCCTTTTTTAGGGTTTTTTGTGTTTTTTGAGGAAAAATACATATTTTGAGGGGAAAAAGGTGTATTATGGTCTTTTGGGTGACCTTTCGATGGTTTTAGAGGCTCAAATGGTGGAAAAAGTGGAGAAATGGATCATGTGAATAAGGGAATGAGCTAGTGAGCACTTTTTGGGTGTTAACAGATTGCCCCTGATGTGTGAGGGCAGGAGCTCATCATATGGCCGATAGACATCATAGTTCTTTTGTATTTTTTCCTGGGGTTTGGAGAAGAGAAGAGAATGATTGGATACTGGAACAACGGCCCCTTGGAAGCTGCAAAATACTAAAAAAATACATGGCCTCAAAATGAATGAGGGATAATCTCTGATTATGGACGAGGCGGGCATACCCATGCTCGTATCAAGACATATACATAACAATTAGGCCCGAGAAGAGGGACCTGAATAATACATAAAAAATGTTGGTACATTGTAGTGGTCCAGAGGGGACACAATGCTGGGACGTACTCATAATCATACCAAGACTGATCTCAATAACTGATACACTGGAAAAAAGCAACAACCGTTCTGAATAAGGTATCAGAAGGGTTGATGAACTACTGAAACTGAAGGTGTCCAACATCTGTAGGGACTCAATAACTGTGAGTCAACTTTGAGGAGTATATGTAACCATATACTCGAGGGAGTATAAAAATGTGGTACATTTGAAAATTGTCACCAAGCGCAACTCGAATATCCATGGGAATATGTAACTGGTTGTTTCCTCAATTGCATTCTCAAATGTGGTAGAGTCAGTTGATATCTGGGGTCTTCAACAGATAACTGAAAGGACTGATACCCTATACGAGTCTCAACGATGTGATTAAGGTGTTGAAGTCGAGCATGTGAGAAAAAATCATTTGGAGAGGCATTGAGGACTCCTTTCAAAATGATCTATAGGCACTCATCACAAATGGTGATGAGTCTAAGGCACAGGGACCTATGGGTCTATCCTCTGGAATAGATTTGGTTGGTGTCGACAGAGGGAGACCAGCAACTATCAAGGAAATGATGTTTCCTTGATAGGAGCGCGAGGTGTACAATTGAAGTGTGATAGTACTGATGGTAGGACTGACATACTATGGGGATGGGGAATAACTGGGGTCATATAGTGGGTGGACTCAAACTTCCTTTGTTCAGAGGATGATGACATGGTTGACCGGGCAGGATAGGAAACTGACTTTTAGGTGTGGGGATCATGGCTTAGGGGTATGTATTGTAGACTAGAGTGACTCTGGGGGGACAAGCTGATGGATGCTTTTAGGAGACTCTCAGGGTGACATACTGCAGAATGCTTTGAACAAAGGTGACCATACTGGGGAAGCTGCCTTATGAGTAGACATGATCTGTTGTGGCACCGAAAAGCACCATTGGGTCCTTCTTCGTGGTTTTAATGAGCTCTAAGAAGGGATACAATTTTTCTCTAAAATGGTACTATCGTGTGGATTTATGCGAGCCCAAGACTGTTCATGCTCGTGACTGCTTTCATTTTTAAGGAGTCTGAAAACAATAAGAAGACTCTGAATTGGTGGAGGGGTGCCGTCCTGTGGATCTGTATGAGCCCAAGACGGTGATTGCTCATGGTTGCTTTCAATTTTAGAGAGTCTAAAAGCGATAAGTAGACTCCATTGGTGTTCGTTTTCGTATGTTAGTCTCCAAGGCTCGAAAAAGTATAAAATGATGCAGATGGAGAACTCTTCTAGCCAATGTGACTAGAGTATTCCTTTTTCGTAACTAGTCTACAAGGTCCAGAAAAGGGGTAAACTTATACCAGGTAGATTCCTTTTCAGATACTTTTAGTGAGCATGAAAGGAAGCAAGATTGCTCGGTGATCTTTTCATTGTTTTAGGAGTCATAAAAGAGCTTAACATAAACTCCCTAAGTGCCTTTTTCATAAAAGAATTGCTCGGCCCGAAAAAGGGATAAATTTATACTGAACAAAAAGGTATTGGTGAGAGCGAGGAATGATCTCAAGCATCGTCATGAGTGCGGAAAACTGAATTTGGCGACATAAAGATCGTCAAAAAGGGCAATGGTCGATGTGGCACGCAAACCAAGGTGATGAGTAGCATTTTGAAAAAATGCCTGAAAATTATGGGGGTGAGAGCGAGAAATGATCTCAAGCATCATCACAAGCACAGAAAACTGAATCCAACGATATAAAATTCGTTCAAAATGGATAACGACCAATGTGGCACGCAAATCGAGGCAACGAGGGGCATGGGAAAAATGCCCGAAAAATCTAGTGGTGAGAGCGAGAAATGGTCTCAAGCATCATCACGAGCATGGAAAACTGAATCTGGCGATATAAGACTCATAAAAAATGGACCACGGTCGATGTGGCATGCAAATCGAGGCGACGAGGGGCATGTAAAAAATGCCCGAAAACGAGACCTGGTGGAATCAGGAAAAGGAGTGGACTATCATGAAGTTCTCACTGCGCTGATTCCAACAATACCAACGGTTTGAAAAATGGACGTTGTATGATGCCGAAATGGTTGATTGAAAATGGTGAAATTTCTATAAATAGCAAGTGGGCCCAATGTGACAAGTGTCATTTTCACCATTGAGTTTCACAGAGTAATTGAGTTAGGTCAGAGCATTTTCTTGATTTGTGGGAGATTCGACTATTGGTTTTTCATTCTGCAAGTTTCAGGTAAGCCTATGTGCCTTAGCCTTTCAAATTATTTAATTTTGTTGAGCGACGGGGTCTCGAAAGATGCAAATATTCCACGTTGGCTTGCCAACGCAGAATACCGCGGGTTTTGGGTCATTTTCCATGATGCACATCGTGGGTATGGGCTTGACAGCCGCGATGTGCATCACGGCTATGGGTCCGACATCCACAATGTTCATCGCGGCTGTGGGTGCTTACAGCTGCGATGTTCATCACGACTGTGGGTTCTTACAGCCGCGATGTGCCTCGCGGTTGTGGGTCTGACAGTCGCGATGCTCATCGCGGCTGTGAGGGCTTACAACCGCGATCCACATCGCGACTGTGAGGGCTTACGGCTGCGATGCACATCGCGGCTGTGAGGGATGATACCTGTGATGTTCATCACGACTATGAGGGTGAAAGTCGCGATGTTCATCGCGGCTAAGGGCCCGAAAGTCGCGATGGGGATCGCTTGGGTTGGGAAAAAAATTTGTTTTATTTTTCTAAAATTTTTTTGTGGTGTTTTGGTAAGATGTTGAGGAGGCCGCTAGTGTCTTGGAGGGAGAGGGAGATTGATGGGAAGTATTCGGGATGACTCGGATGTGTGGGCGGCCTTGGCTGCCGGCGAACTACTAAAGTTTGCTCAGATTCCTATCATGCGTTCAGTCAGAGATCTGCTGAACAAGTTGGTTGACTTCTGGGATCTAGAGGAGGTGGCTTTCATGGTGCAAGGTGAGCGATTGGAGATCACCTTGACCGATATGTACTTTCTTACTAGCTTGCCCCGTTTGGGTGAGATACGGGACATCCAACTGAGGATTCTAGCTGGTATGGATATTGAGAATCTCTTGGAGAGATTCTGTATTCTAGGAGCCCATGCGCAGAACAACACACTAGGTATCTCGGATCTACAGGATCCAGAGATGCAGGCTGTGGCGGCATGTGTTTTGCGGGTGTTTGGTGCACAGGCGCCCCATCATTTGTCTGGGGGGAAAACGATGATGGTTCATAATGTCTTGAGAGGGACCTACTTTGCTTGGGGGAAGATGTTTCTGGCCTGTGTTCAGTGGGAGCTGAACAAGGTTAGCCTGGAGGGAGGAGCGTTCAGTTATGATTATTTATTCTGTTGTTTCTTCTTCGAGCGGGTACCTACCTTGCGGCCACGTATGCTGGTTCAGGAGGGACTGAGGAGTGAGCCGCGGATGGTGTGGTGGGGGGAGATGATGCCCCCAGGTGGTGGTGGCATTCGATGGTTCTTTTAGTCGGAGATGTATGACCAGTGGAAGCAGATGCCCGTTGTTATTGATGACTATCCATATGTGGGTATGGACTTCCGGGGAGACCCTGAGATGCCTCGAGCTCAAGTACAGGCTTGGGGGTTAGACAGTACGTCTTTGTTTTTTGTTTCTCTATTATATCATGTTTAGATGTTTTGTTATGAGTATAGCTAGAGATGTTTTATATGATACTGACTTGATTCACTGTGGGTTATTATAGATGTTGGTTCGAGGCCTCCAGTGGATCATATAGGACGTCAGGGACGGATGATGATGGTGGTACCTCCGTTGGTAGCAGCACCGTCGCCTCGTGTACAAGGAGTTGTGCGCCAGTGAGATGACGCCCTAAAGGTCGTATGTGATACCTTGGAGGCACTACTATTGGATGCACCAGATGATGGTTGGAGGGATCTAAATCGGCATGTTCTCGACCGTTGTTTAATGCTCCCCATGAGTGGCGGTCAATCTTACTGAGAGTAGCTGTGGTGATGGCTGAGAGGAGGGCTCGGGATCAGTATGATCCGGAGGATCCAGAGGAGTCCGGTGATCGTGATGATTAAGTGATCTTGTACCTTCCCCCAAATGATGATGAGCATATGGGGATGTATTTTGTTGATACACATTTTGTACGGCTGGTGTACCTTTTGTATATTTGGGTGCTGAGATCACTGCTGGAATTATGACTCTTATGATGATATATATATATATATATATATATATATATATATATATTTATGTGTTTTGGTATATAGTCGTGTATGCATGTGGATGCAAATCTTGTCTTTTTGTTTATGTTTTGTTGCACGTGGATGAGATTGTAGTTTGTTTGTTTTCCCATGGAGGCATGTTTGATGCACGTGGATGCAAAGTTATGATTTTTTGTACGCCTGTGGATGCACATGTTATGCACGTGTATGCAATGTTATGATGATTTATTTATTTTGATTTTTTTATGCCTATGTGATGCATGTCATGATGTCCTACATGTTTTGGTTGACGTGCCAATATAGAATATTGTTAGCCATTTGGTCTGCTACAGTGTTTAGATTTCTTGGGACATGAGTGAAAGAGATGGATTCAAAGTGTCGAATCATTTGTTTAGTGCGCAGGAATTTTCTAAATAGACAGGGATCATGTACCTAGTAACATTTGTTGAGCTGGGAAACAAGGATCTGGGAGCCCAGGAAAACACTAAGGTGACTTATGCCCATTTGGAGAGTAGCGGCCAGGATACTAGTCACGGCATCGTACTCAGCTTGGTTGTTTGTGGCAGCACCTATGCACACTCCGTCGATGTGGATCAACTCATGTGAAGGGGAATAAATTACCCAAGCTTCTGAAGTGAGATTTGGAGACCAACGACTTGTGCCATCGGCAAAGCCGATGTGGTAGAGTGGAACAGGATCCATCTGTGTTCATGCAGGAAAAAATGAAAATGTAAGGTTTTGAAAATTTACAGGGAAAAAATTAATTTAAAAAACTGTACAATATGGACCATGGTGTCCAGGAGATTTTTATGGGTAGAATCTTTTGAGGTACAACCCGTTACGAGGGTTGCACATGGGATTGCCTTCCGAGTCGGTCAAAATGTATGCGCCATGTCCAAGGCAAGTCTGTATGATATATGGGCCTTGCCACATAGATTGGAACTTTCCTTTGCCTGTTTTGTCATGGGCTTGGTCATAAACAAGTACCAGGTCTCCTTCACTAAATGCTCGTGGGTGAACATGTTTATTGTAATGGAGTTTAGATATATTCTCTGCGGCTTCAATTGTTTGGAGAGCTGCGCGGCGATCTTCATCGGCCTGCTCTAAAAGAAGTAAGCGTTCTTCAATTAGTGAAGTATCGGGGAGAAGCTCCATGAAAATTTGTAATGTTGGTATCTGGCATTTAATGGGGAGGACAAATTCCACACCATGAACTAAATGGAATGGGGTAAAGCCAGTGGCGGTTTTGGTCGACGTGCGGTAAGCCCATAATGCGGGAAAAAGCATATGATGCCAATTGGATTCATGTTTGTCGACAGTGCGCTAGAGGATAGTATTCAAAATTTTGTTAACAACTTCGACTTGGACGTTCCCTTGGGGGTAGTAGGTGGAGGAGAAATGATGTTCAAACTTAAGGAGTATTGACAATTCTCTCCAAATGGAGTCTTCGAAGTGAGAGCCGTGGTTTGAGACGAGTTGCTTTGGTACTCCGAAACTAGCGATAACATGGTTGAGGAAAAAACGGGCTGCAGTGTCGGCTTTGCAATTGTAAGTAGGCATGGCTTCTGCCCATTTAGTAAAGTAATCGACAGACACAATAATGTGTTTATGGACACCCACGGATGCAGGATTGCAATCCATGAAGTCGATGGCCCATTTGCAAAATGGTCCAATGGTGACGACTAGATGAAGGGGGGCGGGCAGGGGGGTTCTTGCCTTGGGGGCAAAAAGTTGGCAATTTTGGCAATGTTTGACTGCTGTGTTACAATCAGTGAATAATGATGGCCAAAAATAACCTGCGTGAATTACCTTTTGGACGATGGCCATTCCAGAGAAATGGCCGCCGCAGGCACCACTATGACAGTTGTTAAGGACTTGTTCTGCTTCGTCTTGGGAAAGGCATCGTCGTAGGATTGTGTCGACGCCACGTCGATAGAGGACATCACCCAAGAGGAGCTAATGGGGGGCATGGTGACGAATACGACGACGTCCGTCATGGTCGATGTTGGGTTGAAACTTCTGTGTGCGGAGGTTTACCAAAATGTCACCGTACCAAGGGTCATCGGACGAGATGATGAACAAATGTTCATCGATTATATCAGTATGGATACCTGGTGATGTCGACGTAGATGGTAAGTCCGTAATGAGTTGAGCGAGCGCTAATGCTTTGGTGCTCTTCAGGGTTTTAAAATTTAGGTCATATTCTTGTAATATAATCACCCATTTGGCAACACGGCCTTGTAGAAGGCGACGATTCAAGAGATAGACCATTGGGTTGGAATTGTCCACAACCGTGGTATGGCTAAGCAGAATGTAATGTCGCAGCTTTTGTACTGAAAAGATGATGGCGAGGGCCATTTTCTCTTCATGTGGGTAGCACAGTGGTGGGCCTGACAAAGTTTGGCTCACATAGTAAATGCCATGTTCTTGACGAGCGGAGTCTTCTTGGACGAGTACTCCGGAAACGGCATAATCTGATGCCGAAATGTAAAGGGTAAAGTCTCGTGTGAAATCTGGAGGAGAAATTAAGGGGGCACTTGTAAGTGCTTTTTTCAGGTCTGTGAAAGCCCCTTCTTCTTGGTTGTCCCAATTAAAATGGGTATGAAGGCGTAGTAAACGGAGGAAACCATGTACTGTGGTGGCATAATCTGGGACAAAGCGACAAAGGAAGTTGGACTTCCAATGGAGTCTTTGTAGCTATCTTAATGTACGAGGTGACGGTAGGCCTACTATGGCTTGGACCTTAAGAGGGTCGACGGTGATCCATTTTTCTAAAATGATAAACCCCAGTAGGCGGCCTGCTGGAACGCAAAAGACACACTTGAGTGGGTTCAAGCAGATTTTGTATTTTTTACAATGCAAGAAGACTTGTCAAAGATCATCTAAATGGTCAGATCGTTTATTAGATCAAGCTGTGAGGTCATCTAGATAAACTAATATGATATTATTCAGGTCGTGAAAACAATAAGTCATGGCTCATTGGAAAGTGGCTCCAGCATTCTTGAGACCGAAAGGCATGAAGTGATAGGCGAAAGTGCCCCATGGGGTAGTAAAAGTGGTCTTGTATTGATCTTCTTTACAGATTTTGATTTGGTTGTATCCGGAGAAACTGTCCATAAAAGAAAGTACCTCATGCCCCGCACATGCATCAATTAGTTGGTCAATAAATTGTGTGGGGAAGTTGTCTTTGGGACAAGATAGGTTGTGGTCACGGAAGTCAGTACAGATGCGGATGGTGCCGAATTTCTTATTGACTGGTACTGGGTTTGAAACCCAGGTGGTGTATGCAATAAGGTATATGAAACCTGCTACTCAAAGCTTCTCAATTTCTGCTTTGACAGCTGGAAGCTTGGATGGGTGAATGGGACGTTGTTTCTGGCGGACCGGTGATATGTTGGGCCAAGTGTCTATGTGATGTTCTACGATGGTAGGATCAAGACTAGTCATCTCGGTATAAGACTAGGAGAAGACATCTCGAAATTCTTGGAAGAGTTTCTTATAAGCTTGGGTTTCTTTTTTAGTGCATGATGCGCCTAAAGAGATAAGCTCAGGTTTTCTGGGGGTGGTGGAGATGTCAATTTTTATAATGGGAAAAATGTTAGCTATGTTACCTTCTTCAAAGGCTTCTAGAGCTGGTATTGGATCTTTGAACCAATCGACCTTGGTTGGTAAGAAGTCCTTGGATTCAACGGATAGTTGGTTCGCCATGGTGGACGTAGATGCCTCAGGGATGAAGTATGATCGATGGTGCATATCATCCCAAGGGTAGTCTGGTGCAGTGAGTGTTTCTAGGATTTCCTCATCAGTGTGGAAGTAGTGTGTCATTAAATCAATTGGTTCAGGTTTATAGGTAGTTGAAATCATATAATTGGTATTGATTTCTTCTGAACGGGAAGATTCTGGGGGGAATATTTCCTCAATGAGCGGTGGGGATATCTCTAAGTTGATATTATTCAATTCGTATAGTGTTGCTCTATAATCTGGTAGATCAGGGCAATGATGTGAATAATGGCCATAGATGTCGCATATTGCACAAGGGTGGTTTGTGCATAATGATTTATTGCGAGGATGAGGGGGTAGTTCTAGTTGGACAACTGGAACGTTGGTGTCATCATCCAACATATTCATGTGTTCTTGAAGTGCCGGTAGTTGTGGACATAGATGGGTAGCATGGCCTATATCATCGCACAAGAAGCATTTAGGGAGCACACGGGTTGAGGGATTTTTAGCTAATTTGGGAGTCACTAGGGGGGTGCGAGTTGTGGGTCCAGTGTTGTAGGTTTGTGGACGTCTGCCCCCAGTGTGGTGGGATTGAGGGGGGACATAACTAGATGTCGATGTAGTGCCCCCTATTGGGGTTGGTCAGTTTTGGGGGTTCGGTATGCCAGGTGGTGGATGGTTTGAAATATTCATGGCTTGTACCGGTTGTAAAACAAAGGTTGGAGTCGGTGGGGGGGTTGGGACAGGTAAGTACCATATAGGTAATCCTAACGTTAAACCTAGAAGGTTGAGTGTAGCCATTACTGGCATGCTGACAACTCCTGAAAATGGAAACAAGAATGGGATAGTGTGAATCGATGTTGTTCCGATATGACTAGGCACAGTGGGTGGCTGTGGCAGTGGTTGAGGTTGTTGAGTATGTTGTTGTTCGTTGTGCAAGAGGGTGCACAAATTGGATACTTCAGTTACTCAGAGAGGGGTTGGGATAGAAGGGAAAGTGGTGGTCATGGGAGTATCCGAATATATCCTGATCCGACTGAGGAGACGAACGATGTGGGTGCACTCTGGATGGGTTGTTCGATCATGCGAAGAACATTTTCAGGCACTGCGGGGGAATTTAGATCATAGTATGTAGTCTGGTCGATTTTGACTACGTGTCCTTCATGGGGGAACATCATGAGGCGGAAAATTGAAGAAGTGACAACTTTCATTTTATACATGTAGCTTCGTCCCAGAAGGAGATTGTAATCAAGTTGGGCGTTAATGACCTCTATATCTATGAGAACCAATTTTCCCCCAAGCTGTATGGGTACGTTCACTAACAAACCTTGAGGTTGAGCTGCACCACCATCGTAAGCTTGCAATGCGGTAGTTGACGGTTGTAGCGTTGGGGATCCAAGTTTTTTCCATACGAAAGTCGACATAATGCAGGTGGAGGCACCTTCATCGATTATGAATCGATGAACGACGAGGTTGAGAATGGACACAGAAACTTGAAAAGCTAGAGATGAAGGTAGACAAGGTTTGGATTGGTCTAAGTCGAAAGCCATCATGTTGGAGTCATTAGGGTCTTTGGCACCAATGGAAAATAACAACAATTTTCTCTGTGTAGGACAATTTTTTAGGATTTCTAGAGCAGACATAGCATCGGGGGACTGGGCTAAGTCTTCTACAATGTTATAGTTGGAAGCTGCATGAGCATTAGGGTTATTGTTGATTCATCTTAAAGGGATGCAAGGTGCTTTTGGACCCTGCCCATGGGAATATTGGGTATGCGAAGTGGTTGATCGGTTGGGAGAGTACTCGAAGATGGGTCAGTAGGTGTGGCCTCAGAGGCTAAGCCATATTGATTTCGACGAGTTTGAAGATTGACATCATTTGATGACATCATTAGCAAATGGTGAGTGTTGGACTCTGTATGCTGGTAATCGGCTGCCGCATAGGTAATTTGTTGCTGTGTTGTAGCGGATCCTTGAGGGGCATCATTTGGATGAGTGTTTACCACGCCTTGGTTTGGTAGGGGGTTTTGCAATATCATGGGTTGTGGTGGAGGAGGAGGTGCTGGCTATGCAGCATGTCCTTTTCATTGGGCATCGTTGGTTCAGAGTTGACGTGCTCGATCTAAATGGGGGCAATTAATTCAGGGATAATTTTAAGGAACCATACTTATTTAAAAGTGTATAAACCTTGGCGAATCTTACCAATTCTTAAAATGTCAACTCTAAAATATTTGGCAATATTTTTATAAAATTATTTCAATTTCTAAGGATTTTATATAGTTTATATAATAATTTGGCGATTTTTAGAGTGGAGAAAGTTTACCCCATCAAAATTGGGCGAAATGGGGCTTCAAAAAATGCAAATTGGCGAATCTTTGTTTGGAAAAAAACATGCAAAAATAGCCCATGGGCTAAATTTCGCCCCTAAAATTATCCTTGGCAATTATGCGTGTAATGGTCGTAGACCCCGCATATGGAACATGGGTGGTTTGTTCTCAAATTAGAATTTTTGTCATGTTTTGGTGGGCAATCAGTGTTTTGATTTGCAGGAGCAGTGTTATTATTATTGGGAGGATTAGGTGGCTATCCTCGGTTTTTTTGTTGGTTATTTCTGCAGGTTCTTCCTTTTCCATGATTCTGTTGACCTCCCTGATTATGCTGGTTGTTCTGGTTTTGAGGTTGGTTTTGCTGTGCGTACACATGCCCTTGGGTAGTAGGTGGGTTTTGAGGTCGTGCAGGCTTTGGAGCAGGTTGCAGTGGGTAGTAAGCAGGAGGGTTGTGAGGTGGACCTAGTGCTTGTTGCGGTTGTGGGTAACCTTGAGCTACTGGAAGTGTTGGAGCAAGAGGTGCTGCCTGTTGAGGCTAATAAGCCAATTGGGCTTGTGGCTGAACCGGAGTCTGATGGGCCTGCTGGTTATAATATGGAGGTGGTGCATAAGTTGATGGTGCTTTCCCATAACACTGTGGTGGACATGAGGGTCCATGAGTGTGGTGGGTGTGCATTACTGGAGCATACGAAGTTGTAGCTCCATAATGAGATGTATCCCTAGAAAGGTCGAGGGCGTTGTTTTTACTCATCATGGTAAAAGGTTTGTTTTGCACCATATCCTAGCCGATAATACCGTCGGCGGCATGGGATGCCCCCGGTGCCTCATGCCGGGATGGATCGCCGTGCGGGGCATCAGGTAAAATGGTGTATAGATATCTAGACTGGTCATATATGAGGTCGAACTGCTGAGCTTTTAAGATGGCTTCTTCTTCCGACTGGGGTCGTTCAGAAGCTACATCTTTGGCTATGAGAGGGAGGAGTGATTTGAGCAAACAATCCAAAAAGATACGGTCGTCAAGCTTTATCTTGCAGAGACTACGATGCTTATGCCACTCATGGATATGATCGGTGATGTGTGTAGCGGTGTTCTGTCTACAAGACAAAAGAATTTCCACTCCTGCATCATACCGTACAGGTAGATGAAAGAACTGAAGGAAATTTGATGCAAGGGACATAAATGTGGGGTGTGTCCCATGTGGCTTCTCAATGTACCATTTGGTTGCAGAGCCAGTGAAATTTCTTTATAAAAGTCTGCGTCGAATAGAATCATCTACTATGTAGTTTGAGGAACACCATAGGTGAAACGACATGATATGGTTTTGAGGGTCTTCCCCAGCTTTCCATTCAAACTTTGGGATGTCTGAGGGGAGCTTTGTGGGCATGGGGGGCTAAGTAGGGTCATGTTGGATGGGATCATTTGTTAGCCTAGCCAAGTTAGGTAGGTTAAGGCTAGCCATAAATGGAAAACTGGCGGAGGGGTGTGATGTTGTCATGGGGGCATAACTGCTGGTGGTGGCGTTATGTATTATGCCACTGCCGCCTAGGGGGATATTTGTCATGGGAGGTATGTTCCCTCCACCCATAAGAGTGTGGGAGGGGCCCACTCCAACAAGTGCAATGGGAGTCACAGATGGGTTGGGGAGATGTCCAAGAGGTGTTGGAATCTGAGTGGTAATGGGGATAGTAGGTATAGTTTCCATAGTGGGCATGCCTAAGTTAGGTGGGGGTCCTGTATTGGGCAGGGTTCCCATGGTAGGCATACCTAATGTAGGTGTCAGTCCCATATTAGGCATCCCCAAGGCAGGTGTGGCTACCGTGGTGGTCGTTGTGGTGGCGGGGGTGGATGATGTTCCACCAACAACCCCTATGAAAAAGTTATCGTAATGCGAACCAGCCATGGGGCTAGTAGGTCGTGTGTATGTGGGATTTTCGGATTCTGCCTTAGAATCAGAGGTAAAATGAGGCGTTTCAGAATCGGATGACAGGGATCTATTCTGATGACGTGTGGATTCAAGGGAACCGTACTGCAGGGGGTCTCCCCGGAAGCGCCGAGAACACATCGGGGAATCAATGGTGACATTTTGTGAAAAAACTACTAGGTGGTGGTGATTGGAAATCTCTAAAGCTCTAATGCAACCGTGCGTGCAAGAGGGGAGCGCAAAAAATAAATGGCACTCAAGCCAAAAACCAAACTCAAAACACTTACTATAACAGCTGTGCTATAGTAAGTGGAGCAATAAAAAAATATGGTCAGAAAACCAACATGCAAACGGCTCCTAAAAATAGAAAAGGTGTACTCACTAACCAAGGGTGGGTAATGGATCATGCAAACACCTAACTAGAAGTGGTATTATGACTCAAAGAAACATATCCTCTGCAAGGTGATGAAATCCAAGTCAGACAATATGAGTAGTGGAATCAAAGGCTAGATATCCCCCTACCGGGAGGGACACCGGGTAGACAATCCTATAAGTTTGGCCACTAAGATACCCTGTTCATGACACGTTTGGTTGGGTGAATCTGCAGTTTGGTTCTATCGCCGCTGTACTCCCATAAGGGTGGTACAACGAGAACTACAAAAGGTATCCTTCGGTTACTGAATGGATAGCGGTATTCCACTCAGGCTTCCGGAACCAGTCTGGCTACTTCAACCCTCCTAAGGGCGAGGCCTTCCCGATAAATTGGTGTTAAACCATGTCAACAAATAATAAGGTATTTTGGTACCCTAAGTGTCAACCACTATGTCTCAACACGAAAAATGAGTGAGGGGTGTTATTTGGATACTTATCCCCTCAGTCCTACCTAGCTACAAAATTCTTTTTTTGTTCCCCAAGTGGGGTTAGAATATTGGTTGAGTTAAGGTAATTTTTAAGGCTCACTTGTAATTATTGTGACAGATTGTGTGCTGGTGTAGGTGTATACCAAAACAATGTGCCTCGCATGGGCGATTTAATCACAAACTAAAATAAGTATTCTAATTTGTGATAAATTGAAAGACGTTTCAAATGTAAATGCTTCAATAACCTTTTCAAAAAATATGGATTCTTTAAAAAGTAAAGCAAATAACAGATGTAAAAATAAATGGATCTTTAGAGTCTTTCTTGGGAAAAATATTGAGCAATTTAGAAATATGGTTCTAACCCTGTAATGTATGAAACTTAGAATCTCAGAAATACTTAACAAATCTTTCTTTCAATTAACTGAAAAATTTCAAAAAGATAAGTGAAGCATATAACTAAATATCAATTAATAATGTTGCAATAATGACACATTGGGCTGTAAAAAATTGCAAAAATTGATGCTGGAAAAATGGGTTGATTGGGCGATTTTTTTTTTTGAAAAAAATGGCCGAAATGAAACAGGAAATATCGCGGCTGTCGGGTCAAAACCTGCGATGAGCAGCGCGGTGATGTGGGTGAAAGCTGCGATGTGAGTTGTGGTGCGGTGGTCAAAAGTTGCGATGAGCCATGCAGGAAAATGCAAAACCATCGCGATGGACTAAACGGGAAAATGCAAAACAGTCGTGATGTGCCATGTGGGAAAAGGTCGCCCAACCTCGATGAGCTACGCGGGAAAAATCTGAAAATTCACGATGGACAGCGCGGAAAAAAGGCTCACAGTCGCGATGGACCGCACGACTATGGGTGCCGAAAGTCGCGATGTATGGACGGAAAACGGCCGGCGAAAAATGAACCCGAAAATCAAAATTTTGTGTTGTTTCGAGCTGCAGAAAGGGCCAATGGCTACGGCAACTATGAAGAAGCTGACTAGTATGGCAGATCTACAGTTTGAAATGGGGAAAACAGCTAAAAATAAAGATCTAGAGCAAAAATTTAAAATTTGAAAAATAGCGGAGTCGCCAAAAACTGTTGCTTGGTTTTTCAACCAAGCATGTGTAAGGATGCACCTGCTAACTAGTAGTAGCAGTCTCAATAAAAGTATGTAAAAACTAATGTAACTTCATCTAACATTAACATGTGCAAAAGAAATAAAAAACTGAATTTAAGAACATAAACAATGAGATCTATGGGAAGAACAAGAAATTTAAAAAATAATTGATTTTGTATTACCTCAAATGGTGAGGATGATAAGTTTTGAGCAACTCCAAGGTTGAGAAGATCCAATGTCCAATGGTCTCTTCTTCTCCAATGCTTCAATGGGGATCTTCAAACTCGAAACGGGAGGCAATGGCTCTCAAAGGGAATTTGGCAGCATAAGGATAGAATGAAATGTGGATGAAAAGTGAGGAGCCCCTATCACCTTTTTATAGTTTTTGGTGATGGGGAATATCATTGTGGTTTTAAGGAAACCAATGGTATTAACCAACATGGTTTAGGTCTCTTTTTCCCTCTTTTTCCTTTTTTGAATATTTTTTTTATATTTTTATTCCCTTTTAATATTTTTGGTGAATTTTGGACCCTTTTTTAGGGGTTTTATGTTTTTTGAGGAAAAATACATATTTTGAGGGGAAAAAGGTGTATTATGGTCTTTTTGGTGACCTTTTGATGGTTTTAGAGGCTCAAATGGTGGAAAAAGTGGACAAATGGGTCATGTGAATAAGGGAATGAGCTTGTGAGCGCTTTTTGGGTGTTAACAACCTTACCTAACTTTGACATGTCAACTAGGGAAACAAACCTTGATAGATCACCTTTGTGAAAATATAGTGAATTTTTTTCATTCGCATTTTACCTAATCACCAAAACTCAGAAGTGTATTAGTGAATTAAATAAAATATTAAAATAATTTTGAAACTATATTAAAAAATGAAAAGTGGGTAAATATTTAAATTGAATTTTCTATAAATAGTTTCAAAACATATCAAAACTCACCATTTCCAATTGTTGGGGCAAAGATTGGAGAACCAACCTCTACTTTTGTTGTTTAGTACAATCATTCCGGGCTACCAAAATGTCTTCCGTCTCTTCCAAGTAAGTAATATCCTACCCCTCTTCCATTTTAATACAGATTTGTAGGTTTTTAATGGTTAACCAATTGCAGGATGGTTTTGATTTGGCGTGAAAGAGATCATTAATATATGGATCGAAAATCCATGGGGGATCCATTGACCCTTCATGCATTGAGAATATGTGGATTACTTAAGTTCTACCGAACCGTAAATATGCGAGCACAAACACAATTGTTTGAAATGATGGTGCAATACTGGGATGCCAATCAAGGAGTCTTCAATCTCCAAGGGGAGATCCTTGAGCTCACTATCAATGACATATATTTTATCACTGGCCTATCCCGAAGAGGGGAGATGGTGAACCTCAAAGGCACATCTTGAGGTGCAGGTTCCCTCTCCATACAAGATTATATCAATGCCTACTATCTTTCGAGTACTGAAAAGAGCGCCAGTCATATTTCTATAGCGACTGTTGCTAGCTTTCCGCTAAAATCTATCTTAAGTGTTCTAAACCAGATAGGGGAAAGCGGAATGCAACACCTTGCATCATGGAACTATATGCAAGTGGGCATAGATTGTTTGCTTGGGATGGTCTATGATTGGTGTTCTAGCTTGTTGGTGAACATGAAACTTCAACTTACCGAGTGTAAACCGTTAAGAGGAATAACTTTGGTTACGGTAGTATTATTTGCACCTTCTTCTTTGAGAGGGTTCCTTCTTTGAGTCCAGGGATTTCCTTTCCCCCACTCAATCCTCGCGATCCACTCCTGACTAGTTGGGGAGATATATTCAAACACCAAGGTGGAAGTGAGAGCGATCTCTCTTATGGTGATGAGGATTATTAAGCGTGGTGGGATCGGTAGGTGCTGGCACTGGAGCAGTTTCCTTACATGGGGATGGAATTCCGTAATGAACCTGATCTGTCTCTTCCTCCAGGATCTTCCTAGGGAGAGATGGGTAAGAAAATTTTCTTTTTGAAAAATTATTTCACTTTTTAATTTTATACATATATGGTTTTTTTATGAGTTGGAGTATTAAACAAATTGTCTTGTGCAGATATTGGACCTATGTGCCCTGATGGACACCCTCGTACCTTTGTGCGACCAACCAATGTAGGGGAAGCCAATTCCAGGTTGATGAGCATAGAAGGAAAGATGGGTCGGTTGACTCATGATATCCCCACTTAAAAGATCGAGCGGATGTCGCTCTCCATGCAGGAGGACGTTGTGGGTATGCCTCCAGCATGGATTCGTCTACTTAGGAAATTAGCTAGACTAGTCATCTATTATAGAGAGGCTGTGGTCGAGATGGCAGAGGCCCCTCTTTCTCCATAGAGGAGGACATATGTATATTTTTTAGGCCGTTGAGCCCATTTTCTATATTGATATGACATTTTGACAGACATTTTGACCCAGACTCATATATTTTTTGATACGGCTTATATACAATATTGGCTTATTTACATGTGTGTCTTGTCTTTATGTGTGAATGGTTTATTAAGATTGTGTGTGATGTAGATTCCAGTCTAAAACATAATTTGCATATGAATCAGATAAAGCATTTAAGTTCCTTGGAATGTGTTGATAAGTAATATAATCGAATTGTCTCTCAAGCAACTTAACTCGCAAGAAATGATGTAGAAAAACAGGATCTCTAACTTGATATTCACCCATTAACTGAAAAACAACCAGCTACAAGTCGAGTCTTACCTCCAGATGTGAAATGCCATGATGAAGGGAATCTCGGAGTAACTCAACGACCGTGTTGTATTCAACTACATTATTCATTGTAGGACCCAAGAAAGCCCTTCCCGAAGATACCAGTTGGCCAGCCGGTGAGTAAATAACCCATGCTATTGCAGCCAGCTGACGGGTGTGGCGACTAGTGCCATCAACAAATACTATAAAGTATTCAGTCAACATCTGAAAACACAAACCAACAGATAGATAGGACGCGACAATAACCACAAGCAAAGATAACTCTACAACAAATGTACAGTTATAATACATGAAAAAGCATAGAGGCCTAAGCATAATACATTTTTAGGTAGAGCCCATTTCTAGGCTCCAACAACTTATTACCCTCATAATCCATCATCTTGTAAGCACCATTCTTCAAAACTTTAGAAACTATGTAAGGACCAAGCCACATAGACTTGAACTTGCCTTCCCCCAAGGGCTCCTTGTCTTGGTCATAAAGCAAGACAAGTTCTCCTTTGAGAAAAACCCTAGGATTAACAAAGTTATCGTACTGACTCTTGACTCTATTCTTATGAACTTCATTTGCTGTGAGCACATCACGGTGCTTCTCATCAAGATGTTCTAGGTGCAACAAACGTTCTTCTAGAACTGAAGTATCGGGGAGTAGTCGGATGACCAACTTCAATGAAGGAATTTCGCATTCAACTGGAATAACTACTTCTAATCCATGAACATGTTGAAAAAGAGAGAACCCAGTAGCAGCCTTGACATTTGACCAGTATGCCCAAAGAGGTGGATACAACATGATGTGCCATTTGGAACTATTGGCATTGACGGTCCTTTGAAGAATGGTCTTCAAATTTTTGTTGACCACTTCGACCTAACCATTCGCCTATGGATAAAATGAAGATGAATGTTCCTGCCAAAAACCTAACATAGTGTATAATTCGATCATCATGTTGTTCTGAAAATGTCGACCATGGTATGTAATGATTTCTTTGGGTATATCAAACCTAGAAATGATCTAGTTAAATACGAAGTAAGAAGCCGTTTCTCCATCTACTTTGATAGTAGGCATTTCCTTGGCCCACTTTGTGAAGTAGTCAATGCAACAATGATGTGATGATGTCCTCCAGTGGAAGCTAGATTACAGTTCATGAAATCAATCCCCCACTTGGTGAAGGGGCCTGCTGTAATCATAGGGTGGAGAGGAGCTGTGTGTGATCTCATATTTTTGGTGAAAAAATGACATGGCTGACAATGTTTCACAACTCCCACACAATCTTTGAATATCGTGGGCCAAAAGTAACCAGCACGCAGTATCTTCTGGGTTGTTGCCAACCCAAAAAGGTGACCCCCATAGGCTCCATTGTGAGCATCATTCAATAATGTTTCAGCTTCCTCTAACGTCAAACAACAAGGTAAGATGGAATCTATCCCATGTTTGTATAAAGTATCAGAAATGATGAGATAATTCTTTGCATGATTCTTCAGTTTCCATCTTTCGTCCCTAGAGAAAGTATGACATCTCAAAGTATGAATATATACTAAAATATCCCCATACCATGGCTTAGAGGATGCAATAAGGAAAATGTGTTCATCTGAGAATGATGACTCTTCCTCATTGTGTACTACGTCACTCGAAAATTCAGAGATAAGTTCAGCGAAAACTAGTGACTTCTTTGACTTAGCTAATTGGAAAACCAGGTCAAATTCTTGCAAGATAACAATCCATTTATTAAATTTTCCACCAATGATACATAGGGTTAGAACATATTGAAACGGATTGACCTCCGTGATCATTGGAGTAGTTCGCAACAAAATGTAGTGATGCAGCCTCTTAACGGAATGGACGGCAGCTAATGCCAACTTCTCAACGTAAGAATGCTTAATCTTAGGAACTATTAATGAGTGGAAAATAGTAAAAGACATGTTCTTAGAACTTGTCATCCTCCTGAACAAGCACTATGCCGATTGTGTATACAGATGCATCCGGATATAACAGGAAATCCTTGGTATAGTCTGGTGGGATCAACAAGGGGGCTAATAATAATGCCTTTTTCAAGGCCTCAAATGAAGTTTGAGTAGCCTCATCCCAAAGAAAATAGGTGTCTTGTTTGAGCAGTCTCATGAAACCTTTTGTGATTTTGGAATAGTTAATGATAAAACGTCATAAGAAGTTGTACATGCCTTGCAGACTCAGAATTTGTCATAGGGTTCAAGGAGGAGGAAAATTTACAATAGCCTCGACTTTGAGTGGATCAACCATGATGCCACGACTGGATACAATAAAACCCAATAAAATTCTGGACTTGACACATAACACACACTTATTAGGATTCAAATAAATCTTATAGTATCTGCATCGTTCAAACACGAGTCTCAAGTGATTAGGATGATCCCATCTCTTGCAAGATCACACTGGGAGATCATCAAGATAAGGTTCAACCTCATGTTTGATATCATGAAAAGAGAAGTTCATTGCACACTGGAATGTAGCCTCAGTATTCTTTAGGCCGAATGGCATCTTCCAGTAAGCGAAGGTCCCCCAAGGAAAAATAAAAGTTGTCTTGTCTTGGTATTCAAGTTTTATCTGAATCTGGTTATATCCTGAAAACCATCCATGAAAAAAAACATTTCATGGCCCGCACACGCATCAATAATCTGATCTATGAATGGTGTGGGGTAGCTGTCCTTCAGACAAGCTTTATTTAAGTCCCGGAAGTCTGTGCATACTTGAATGGTTCCTTGCTTCTTATCAACCGGAACAGGGTTGGAAACCCATTTCGTCATAGAAATCGGATAGATGAATCCATCTCTAAGCAGTTTATCAACTTCCACCTTGATGGCGGCTCTTTTTCTAGGATTAACTGGATGGAGCTTTTGTCTCATAGGTTTAGCATTTGGATAGGTTGTGATGACATGCTCCACAATGGCAGGATCGATGCCTGGCATCTCCTCATAAGACCAGGAAAACACGTCATGGAATTCCTTAAACATATTGGTGTACAGAATGATCTCCTTAGGAGAATAGTCTGCTCCAATGAAAAGGTTTTCTAGTACAACGCCATGTTTGATGTAGATGTCAATCAGAATGGTTCTCGATATGTTTTCCATATTCCCCTCAGCATAAATATTTTGTATAGAAGGGGTAGTGGACAAATTGACATCACCACCAAGTCTCATTGAAAATTTTCCTCTCTCAATCCTGTCTAGATCAGGAAGAAAATAGGACCTGTGATGCATATGTTACCATGGGTGGTCCAGGCCTACCATGGCTTCCAAAATGGCCTTGTCGGAGGGAAAAACAGTGTCCAGACAGTTGAAAGAGTGGGTAGAATTAATATACCGTGCAGGAGCATAGTGCATATCTGATTCCGCGGAGACAAACAGAGTCGAGATATGTTCTGCTACAGCATTCTGTGATGCTTGATAAGCCACTTCTGCAACAGACAGGGGCACTACTGGTTCTGACTGAGAAGGGAGAATCCATGGATCAGTTGTTTGACTGACCGTGGAAATATCCAAACATGAGCCATCAGTGGTACTCGTAGAAACAATAAAATTAATGGGAGTAGGTAGGTCAAATGTGCCCATCAGTGATGAATACATACTTACTCCCAAACTCTCACTAGGTGGGTGAGACTGATCAATCAACGAAATTGTAGAATCCGATGAAGCATTGTTGTTTTTCTGAGTAAATGAAAGCTGATCAACTGTAATGATCTTGCCTTCATGCAGGAACATTAGTACTCGGAAAACAAATGATGGGACAACTTGCATTGTGTACGTCCAGCTCCTCCCTAAGAACAAATTGTAAGCAAGGGGAGCATCCAACACTTCAACCTCCACAGACACCAACTTACTGGCAAGTTCAACTTCAAATGTGAGAAAGAATCCGCGTGGACGAAAAGATATCCCATCAAAATCCATAAGTACAGTGTTAGAAGCGGATAACTCAGGCGATCCTAAAGTTTTCTAGCAGGAAATCGACATTACACACGTAGACGCACCCTCATCCACCACATTTCGTCCAATGGTTTTAGGACCATGGACTACTTCTATCTGAAGGGCAATGTGATACGGAAATCGAGGTTTGATATTAGACATATCAAACTGAGCAAGCATATTGAATGAATCCAAGATCCCTATTACTGCTAGAAGTGCATTTTGCTGCAATGGACAGCTCTACAGAACTTCTAGTGTGGAAATAACACATGGTGTTTGGGATAGATCCTCTACAACATTGTAGTTAGGATCAGCCCGCGTGTTAGGGTTGTGCAGGACCCGTTTGAAGACACCTTTTGGGATATTCGGACAAGGATCTACAGGTCTCTCAATGTTAAGAGGTGTAGATGTTTCAGGAACGTCTTTATCTTTCTACTGTGATCGCGAGGAATAGTTCCTAGCTCAAGTTTGAAAAATCATATCTGAGTTAACCATGTTTATGAACAATTAATCAGCTGACGAGGCACGAGTTGTGCCCCCATACTAGAGTTTCCAGAAGTTGAACCTTGTCCGTGAGGGAATGGATCTTTCAGAACAGCTAGTTTCTTCTCATGGAGGAGCTTCTGGGCTTCTTCCATGAGAGGGCACTGGTGGGTAAGGTGGTCATCCTTACATAACTTGCAAGGAAACTTAACCTTCTTTTTATCCTTTTTTCCCTCGTCGGCATTTTCAGTATTTTTGGACTTTGGATGGTTCCCCTCCCCTTTCTTGCCCTTATTTAATTTGTTATTGGGTTGCTGAGGACCCTTTTGGTTTGTCTGCACTTACTGTACATATTTAGTAGTAGAAGGGGAGGCTACAACAGTAGTTGCATTTACAATAGACTGCTTCATAGATAAAGCATGAACTTTCTTGGTTAGGGCTTCAAATGTTGTTGTATCTACTGGACTAACAATGCCATCAACATCCGGTCTAGGCTTAGTTTTGCTTAGATCAATATTAGATCGTGGCGCGTCGAGTATAATCTCGTACAGGATCCCATATTAAGCGTATACAAGATCAATTTGTTGGGTCCTGAGTATTGCTTATTCCTCTGAAGACACTCCAGAAGTTGCTACATCCTTAGAAACATAAGGTAGGAGTGATTTCAAATACCACTCCAACAAAAACTCTTGAGGGATTTCATCTTTAATAAACCTCTTCTTCCTTCACCACTCCTGAATGTGGTTAGATAAGTGAGTGGATTTATTCTTCCTAAAGGCTTACAGAAGGTCTGTGCCGACGTTGTACCAGATAGGGAGTTGGAAGTGGTTCAAGAAGACTATTTCCAAATCCCAAAAGTTGTCATATCTTGCGGCAAGTAGTTCAATGTACCATTTAACCGCGACACTAGTTAAGGTTCTCTGAAAGAGCCTCAACCTGATGGAATCGTCATTCAGAGAGTTAGAAGAGAACTAGAGATGAAAGGTAGTGACATGGTCACCAGGATCTTCCCTAGTTTTTCCCTCAAACATTGGTATGTATGACGATAGCTTAGTTGGAACTCGTGGCCATGCCGCATTATGGCACATAGGATCATTTGTTAGTTTTGAAAGATATGGAAAATTCAACGTTGCCAGAAAAGGTAAAGGAGGTCTAAACGATGGTGTTTGATTAACAGGATCCTGGTAGGGGTAACCTCCCGAGGCTTGGTTCCCATACTACTGGTTGGGTTTTCCCCCGACCATCGATTGTGAAGTGTAATCATTACCAAAGTTGCTCTAGCCAAAAGTTAACGGGTTTCTTCCTGGAGTGTTCGTCCATTGCGGTTGGGTGTTACCCCCTCCGTAATGTGGGTTAAGAACGTTACCACGTCCTACACCAAACAGTGAAAAAGGGGTACTCCCTATAGGTACATTAGATGTTTGCACATTTGAATATTGTGCATTATACCCTGTGAAGGGGTAGAACCGAGATGTAAAATTAACAGACGAAGTGGGCATTGAGCCCACGAAGGGTGTGGAAGGAGCTATATGTCCTCCAAACCAAGGAAAACCCTGACTAAAAGGAGTGGAATGTGGATTAACCTGGGGCTGTTACGAAAAAGGAGATGATGTGAGCGGTACTGAAGGTATCCCTGTAAAAGGGATATTTGAAAATCCACCAGTGGAACCAAAAGGATTAGGTGATGATGAAGCTTCAGAGCTAGCCATACCTATGGAACTAGTGTTGAAACTAAAACAAGTGCTCGAAGCAGGGGTGTCCTACATAGATATGGGTACCAATATGCTTGCAAAAGAATGAGAGAGATCTCTCTAAAGCATAGCTCCAGTAGGAGTTTGGGGAACTCCAGTCTCATCTCCAGAACTAGCCATGAAATAACCAGGGGTAAATCGGTAGACACTAAACTCCCGTTGACCTAGAGAGTCTACAGTTACAAGTAATGGATCGTGGGGTCCAGTCAAAGGAGGGTTGTAAGGTGTGCTAAACTCTTAATAAGTTAAGTCCTCAACCTCAATAGTATCAAAGACCTACTGATCCTTAATTCTGATCTATGGTTCTCCAGGTGGTTCCGTTACGCCCGTAAGTTCGTATGAACCATGGGAATCAGTCCTTCAGCGTCGAGGTGGCGGTGGAGGATCCACAGTGTTTGGTGGAAGGTTTTGCAACCTTTGTGACCTACATATAGGTTGGTCCTCCATGTTCCATGTTTGTATTAAAAACAAACTAAGTAGGAAAACCTAGTGGCCACTAATCGACTAGGGAGCAAACAACATACCACTAAAAAAATGTCCTAAAGTGATCAAAACTAGGAAGACAAACCTAATATTCTCAGAAGTCAGTTTGGGATGATAAGGGCCCAGAATAAACCAATAGAATATTGAAGGTCAGTTACACGACGTCCAATGTAGTTCCTCTGGGTGTAAGCATTTGAATCACCAAACCACCCTCCCGGGATTATTGTAAAGGGTTACCTTCCGTAGTTGTCCTAGGCGTAGTGTAAATAGCCTTCCACTATAGTTGTGAAGAGCCCTAAGGTTAAGATACTAAGGATACCACAAATATGAAAATACCTGGGGGGACAGTCATTAGTCTAGCCAAGACGTATGGGCAGGGTAACAAATCCCAAAATCCAAGAGTACTTAAAGTACTAGTGGACCCCCATACGCGAATCAACTCTGGTGTATGATCGAAAGGAAAGTGAGGGGGTATCCTCAACAGTTCTAGTCTCACATGACCTCGTGCTTAACTCTATTTTAAGTGGAGCGTTCCTAGGATACTTTGATATAAGTGGGTTTTCCTAAAAGATTGTCTCACTACGATTGTTGAGAAATAAAATGATTTCGGGTAGTTTAAACTGATCTACCCCAAAATCCTAGCCTAAACTAGTTGGTGTAGTGTCAAACCTAAAAAGAAAAGTTACTAATTGATTTTATCAGATGTTCTTTTTAGAGGTTGTTTCATACTCAAAAGGTAGTGATGTGTGTGGTATGGTTATGATGAAAGTAAAGTGTGTATTATTATGCATAAAACTTCACAAAATTCTTTTTCGTTTAAGCTTTCAAAATAAAACTAAGCATTCCTAAGCATAAAACACTTTTTCCTTTTCAATTTTTAATTTTCAAAGTTAATAGTAAAGCAAACTATCCTACCTCGAAAACAATGACAAGTCTTGTATACAAGTTCTTAGTTTTTCAATTTTGAACTTTTTCTCTAACTATGAAAAGAGAATAAACATGAAAATGGAAAAGAAAGAATTATCAAGAATGTGAGTAAAGATAAAGAGCCCAAGGCTTATAACACAAAGTTCAGAAAACTAACAAAGACTTTAACCTACAAAGTTGTTTCACTGAAAAAAACTCAGAATTTGGAACAAGATGCAAAATAAAAAGGGAAATTTGATGTGTAAAGTGGAAAAACAGATAACTAGGCTGCTCCTGAACATCAAAAAACCAAAGAAAAGAATCCGCCAAATAGTGAGGGTAGGCAAGCAAACCAGAGAAACTCTACAATCACAAAGACGTAAACATAAAAGCTATCAAGGAGACTTCAAACAAACCCAGACTGACCTGAACAAATGACGCAAGGCACCTTATGCGAAAAGGTTCTTGCTTAACAATTACACACAACACACGCATTCACATAAACAAGATGTAAACATGATGTTAGAAGTTCGATTATATTACTTCTAATAAAAATGGTTACAATGCAAACTGCAAGGAATAGAAATAACTAACTATTGTTGGCCTTAGACAATTAAAATATAGAACTAACTGTGTGCTATCTCAGTGTGTCAACCGTCACCCTCTCCTAGTTCACTGCAGAACTCTGAGTTATGGCCTGATATTCTCCACGTTCTGTAGATGTGTGACCTTCCTCTCCAATCTACAAATCTTCTCTTGAGCTCTACTCTCCCGATCCTCTACTGATCGAACTGAAGTCCCTTGCTCTGTGCCTGCGCACAAGCCTTCTACTTGCTGCTGTTGTTCTCGAGATCACTCCGATCCTTGAGACACGCTTCCTCTATCTGTCGATCTCCTCAGATCCTGCAGACCTGCAACTATCAGCGCACCTGTCGTGCTGCACAATCTCTTCCTATGACGATATCTATCACATCTTCACCCACTTGCAATAACTGCCAATAAATTCCTTAGCAACCCCGAATTGTTGCCAAGTACTCTCGACTTTGTGCACATCCTTCTCACACTGCTACAGTAGTCGGTCTTTTCACTGCCTCAACCATACTATTTCCCTTCAGCTTCCTTTCGGATCCCAAGGCTTCGCCAGTCCACCCCTTCCTCCTCGCTTGGCTCATGCCCAAACTTGTCGGAGTTTTGGTTCGACAACATGTCGACCCTCGATGTCTCTGCTGCTACCTTGTCATCTGTTGACCTTTGACATGTCGACTCTTGACCTTCTGCTTCTTTTATCGATCTGCGCATCGACTACTCCTGCTCGACTTATTGACTTAGACATCCAATCTTCTCTTCTGCACCAGTGGTCATCGACAATTCCTCTGGTCGTCCTTCTCCATGTCGATCATCCTCGACTGTTTTTCCTAGGTCCCGATGCTCCTGCATCAGACTCCCCAAGTGAAAAAGAAATCGACTGCTCCGTCAGTATTCTGAACTCTTCTTCGGAAATCCTTTTCACCTCCTGCAAATCATCATCCTTCCATCGCACTGAGTATTCCTTCCTCCGCGAACTGTGCGTACGCCCGATTTTGCATTCCTCTATTACTTCTGCGATTTCTTCCTTCTGTCGATCTGGAATTTGCGTTGTCCAGTCGATGTTTGACACTTCATTGCTTCTGCTGCTTGAACCTTCTTCAAATTTGTACATATTAGAGACATTTAACATTGATGAAATTCTCAAGTCATTCGGAATCTCCAACACATAAGCGGTGTCCGAAATTTTCTTCTGAATCTTACATGGTCCAATATTCTTCAACTTCAGCTTGTTATATGTCCTTGTCGAAAATCTTTCGTTCTGAAAATGTGCATAGACTAAGTCTCCTTCCCTGAACGACTGTAACCTCTTCTTCCTATTGGCTCTCAACTTATATGCCGTGTTGCTCTTTTCTATGCACTTTCGCACATCTTCATGCACTTCTTTCATATGCTCTGTGAATGATTCTGCATCCGTACTTTTCCTGGTTTCTGTCGGTAAGTCGACCAAATCCACCACTCCATGTGGGCTCCTTCCTTGAAAAATATGGAATGGGCTCAACCTTGTCAACCGATTCATAGAATTGTTATATGAAAACTCTGCTTGTGCCAACATGTTCTTCCACTGCTTGGGTATTTCAGCCGTCAAACACCTTATAAGGTTTCCAAAACTTCTATTCACCACCTCGGTCTGTCCGTCCATCTACGGATGATATTCCGAGCTAAACTGCAACCTCATGTCCAGTTTCTTCCATAGGGTTCTCCAGAAATGTCCCATAAATTTGGTATCTCTGTCTGATGTGATACTCTTCGGTAACCCATGCAATCTGACTACTTCCTTGAAAAATAGTACAGCAATGCCTGTGGCATCACTTGTCTTCTGACACAGAATAAAGTGTTCCATTTTTTAAAATCTATCAACTACAACAAAGATTGAGTCACTCCCTTGCTGCGTCTTCGACAATCCTAGCACAAAATCCATGCTCAAGTGCTCCCATGGGGTATCCGGTACAGGTAATGGTGTATATAACCCTGTATTCTGACTTCTCCCTTTTTCCAACTGGTAAACTCTACATTGTCGAACCCACTTTCTGACATTTGTTTTCATTCTTGGCCAATAATACTTTTCTTCGACCAATTCCCTGGTCATGTTGATGCCAAAATGACCTGCTAATCCGCCAGTATGAAACTCTCGGATTAGGTTCTCCCTTATGGATCCTCTAAGAATACACAATTATTGTCCATTGAATAGGTATCCCTCTTGAATAAAATAATCCAAGTATGGAGTCCTATCGACACTCCACGGTTCTCGACAAGCCTCCCATGCTTTCGCAAAATCCTCGTTGGTTGCATACTCTGCCTTTACCGACTCTATTCCTGTTTCATGAAATCTCACTGTGTTCAACAATGCAACTCTTCAACTCAGTGCATCGGTAACCTTATTCGAATTGCTCAAATTATGTCGCAACATGAAAGTATATCCCTGTAGGAATTCGACCCATTTCATGTGCTATTGATTCAACTTTGACTGAGTGTTCAGATACCTCAGTGCTTGGTGATCTGTGTATAACAAAAATTCCTTGAGCAACAAGTAATGCCTCCACTTCTTCAATGCTTGGACAATAGCATAGAATTCCTGGTCATAGATCGAATATTTACGCTTCGCATCATCCAAATTCTCACTAAAGAATGCAATTGGTCGGCCCTCCTGGATCAACACTACTCCAATTGCCATTCTACTTGTGTCACAATCAACCTGGAAAACTTTGTCAAAATCTGGGAGCTCTAACACTGGGCTCTTAGTGACCTTTTCCTTCAACTTGTCGAAAGATCGCTAGGCTGCTTCCGTCCACTTGAACACCCCTTTTCTCATGCACTCATTCAAAGCTGCACAAATCCGACTGAATCCCCGAATGAACTTCCTGTAGAAACTGGAAAGTCCATGGAAACTCCTTACTCCAGTCATACTTGTCGGTTCCGGCCAGCCCAATATTTCCTTCACCTTTTCTGGGTCCATCACCAATCCTTTACCCTAGATTACAAATCTCAAGTACACCAATTCTTCCTTCATGAAGAAACACTTTTGTAGGTTCACCATCAGCTTCTCTTCCTACAACTTCTGCAATACCTCTCGAATGTGCCCCAAGTGCTCCGTCTTGGTTCGACTAAATATCAGGATGTCGTCTAGGTACACTACAACGAAATTACCCAAGAATGGTTTCAGTACCTAATTCATCAACCGCATGAATGTACTGGGTGCATTAGTCAATCCGAATGGCATGACTAACCACTCATACAACCCTTCCTTCGTCTTGAATGATGTCTTCCATTAATCTCCTTCTCTAACTCGAATCTGGTGATAACTTCTTTTCAGGTCTATCTTCGTGAAGTACTTCGCTCCACTCAAGCAATCAATCAAGTCGTCCATCCTCAGAAACGGAAACTGATACTTTATCGTGATCTTTTTGATAGCTCTGGAGTCTATACACATTCTCCATTCTCCACCTTTCTTCGGCGCTAATACTGCTGGTACCACACACAGACTCAGACTTTCTTTGATCATTCCTCTGTCCAACAACTCTTGGACCTGTCGGTTGAGTTCCTGACGTTCTATCGTACTCATCCTATGCAGTACTTTGTTTGGAAGACTCGACCCTGGAATCAATTCAATTTGATGGGATATGCTTCTCATCAGTGGCTATCCCGTTGGTGTCTCATCGACTACTATTATTTGAAACACGTCAAGCATCTTTCCGACTTCGACCGGAATCTTCTCCATTGTCATCCTCTCAAAACATGGTCCTTTTGCAATGATAGAAAAAAATCTCGACTGCTTTTCCTCTTCCGTGGGGGATTCTTTCGCTGAACACATCAGCACTCGCTTCTCCTAAAAGTTGCTCTTTCCCTACTTACTGTCCGCTGGCTCCTTCGGCTTTTTCTTAAGAGTCCTTTTAATGCCATTTTTCCACACTGTGATTTTGTTAGCTCAACCATCATAGATCATTTTTTGATCATATTTCCATGGTCTCCCTAACAACAGCTAGCACGCGTCCATTGGGATTACATCGCACAGTACATTGTCTTCAAATCCATCGACTCTGAAGTTAATCAGGCACTGTCTGGTCACCTTCACATGATGTCCTTTCTGCAACCATGAGATCTTGTAAGGGTGTGGATGTTCTCAAAATTTCAACCCGATCCTGTCAATGACTTCCGTCGACACAAGATTCTCAGTTCTTACACCATCAACTATGGTATTGCAATGCCATTCACCGATTCACACCTTAGTTCGAAAGATGGCCTTTTGTTGTGCCGGCTCTTGCTCGTCACATCTATCTTCCTGAACCAATTTTCTCCTGACCATCAGGTTTGATTCTTAGTCTTCGCATCCTCATTTCTACTAGATGTCAATTTTGTCCTCTCGTCAACTTTCTCATCTCTTCAATGTATGGGCTTCGACTCCTATGCAACATGTAGGTTCTCTGGGCATTCATATGCCTTGTCTCCCGCTCCATGACACTTGTAACAGATTATGGCTGGTCTGTCAGCTCCTTTTCTGTTGGATGGACCACTTCGACCATACGCACCTTGAATGCGTGTTTCTCGACCATCATGTCAGTTTTCTTACGCTTTCTCCCTTATCCATGTCCCTTCCATTTGTTGGTTTTCTTTGACAGATTCCCTACTGTAATCACTACTTTGACCTTTTGCGGAAACAATCTTCACACCTCGACTAGTCATCCTACCTCTGGTTGCTGTGGATTTCCTCGACAGGTTCTCTTCTTCTTTCAGAGCTAACTGGTAGAATTCACCGACCGCTTTGAATCTTGACATGCTCAATTCATCTTGAATGGCATATTTCAAGCCGTTCATGTATCTTGCAACAGCTTCTTCACCTTCGTCAGTCTGTCTTGACCTTATCGACAATCTGTAGAACTCTTCTGTATACTCCTTCATGGTCATCTCCTTTTGTCGAAAGTTCTGTAACTTTCGGAACAAGGCAATCACATAGTCATTTGGCAAGAACTTCCCTTTCATCTTGGTGACCATCCTATCCCCAAGACTTGATTTTCTCCTTGCCCTTCTTGACTTTGTCAGCTTGCACATTGTCCCACCACAATGAGGCATGACTCTTCAACCTCAAACATGTAGTATTAACCCATTTAGGATCCTCGATCTTCTCTATGTCAAAGTAGTTATCCATCTCTCTGAACCATTCGATCAAGTCTTCAGGATCCAAACTTTCTGAGTAGGTACGTAAATCTATCTTTGTCCGACCTCTCATATTCGTCAGAAGTTTGATCAGTTTGTATTCTGTTTCTTCTCCTGCTGCTTTCTGTGCTTCCAATTCTTCGACCTCCTCATTGTTGTGGTCTAAGACATCATGAATACAACCACACCTTTGGCTTTCTTTGATCGATGCGACTTCATTTGTCAAAGTTCGCATTGTTCGGACGCACTTATCGAACATCTCACGATCAACTGTGACTGTTGCGCCACGTGCTATTCGTCCAACACCTTGAACGTTAATGCCTCTGTGAGCCATTTTCAACCTCGGCTGAAACTCCCACTCGTCCAATCACAACCGGACTTCAACAAGTCGTGCACAACTCTACCCAAACGCAACTGAAGCTTTTCAATGCACTTGCTCACATGATTCTCTTCCCGCTGTGATACCACTTGACGCAAGGCATGTTGGTATCACTGGCTTTCTCCTTGACAGGATCCTCCTCCTGCTCTGATACCACTTGATGTAAGGCAAGTTGGTATCACTGGCTTTCTTCTTGACACGATTATCCTCCTGCTCTGATACCACTTGATGCAAGGAGCCTTATGCAAAAAGGTTCTTGCTTAATAATTACACACAACACACGCTTTCACATAAACAATATGTAAATAGGATGCTAGAAGCTGGCTTATATTACTTCTACCGAAAATGGTTACAATGCAAACTGCAAGGAATAGAAATAAATAACTATTGTCGGCCTTAGCCAATTACAATACAAAGGAAAATGTGTGCTATCTTAGTGTGTCGACTGTCACCCTCTCCTGGTTCACTGCAGAACTATGAGCTATGGCCTGATCTTCTCCACATTCTGTAGATGTGTCACTTTCCTCTCAAATCTACAAAAATTATCTTGAGCTCTACTGATCGAACTGAACTCCCTTTCTCTGTGCCTGTGCACAAACCTTCTACTCTGCTACTGTTGTTCCCGAGATCACTCCGATCCCCAAGACACACTTCCTCTATCTCTCGATCTCCTCAGATCCTGCAGACCTGCAATTGTCAGCGCTCCTGTCGTGCTACACAATCTCTTCTTGTGACGATATATGCCACGTCTTCACCCACCTGCAATAACGGCCAATAAATTCCTTAGCAACCCCAAATTGTTTCCAAGTACTCTCCTTGACTTTCTGCGCATCCTTCTGACACTACTATAGTAGTCGGTCTTTTCACTGCCTCAACCATATTGTTTCATGTCGGCTTCCTTTCGGACCCCAAGGCTTCTCCAGTCCTCCCCTTCCTCCTCGCTTGGCTCATGCCCAAACTTCTCGGATTCGTGGTTTGACAACATGTCGACCCTCGATGTCTCCGCTGCTACCCCGTTGTCTGTCGACCTTTGACATGTCGACTCTGGACCTTCCGCTTCTTCTGTCGATCTGTGCATCGACTTCTCCTGCTCGACTTATTGACTTAGACAACCAATCTTCTCTTCTGTACATGTGGTTTTCAACAATCCCTCTAGTTGGCCTTGTCCATGTCGATCATCCTTGACTATTTTTCCTAGGCCCTGATGCTCCTACATCAACAAATGTTCAGGAGGTATCCAGACAAACCAGGACCTTCAAAAACACCAAAAGACCCTACTGAGGCCGACCCCTAAATTAAAAGGAAAAACTCAGGAGAAGTGCACAGATATTGTACCAGATAACTCGTGGTTTCTACGTCGGTCTGTAAGTAGACAACTCACATCTAGGGAAAAACATGAGCTACTCTAACTAGTAGGGAGTCGCGCACAGGTTTCAAAAGACCTAAAAAGGAAGGAAGGACACCAAACAGTGACTAAATCAAATGAAGAAAACACAAAGGACTTCTGAGAGGCTATAAGTACAAGACTCAGAAAGACACAGGGATGTCTTACCAACAACCATAGGAGAAAAGAAAAGACCAAAGGTAGACCCAACAACCAAATACCAAACCCTATTGTAAAAGGTTCAATCCTACAGGAAATTCTGAGGTTGTATATGCTAACAGCCTGTGCATGCAACTTAAAATGCATGCATGTATGTACAGGAGACACACACATGCGGACTAAAAGGAAAATAAAATCTTTGCAAACTTCAACACTTGATTGAATCAAATCAAAGGAAAGAAACAAAGAAACCTTTGAAAACCTCACAGAAAGCCAGAAAGCTATAAAGACTGAAGAAAACCTAAAAATATCCCTAGAGCAGAAACGAAAAGGTGCTCCCTAGTGGAGTCACTAGTTCTATTGTTAAGCATTATACTCTATAGAAAGGGATGGATGCTATCAACGTACATGGGGATGACATATAGATATATTAGGGTTTCACACAAATTACTGTAAACAAATGAGATTAGGGTTCGAGAAAGAGTACCTTATTTACGGAGGCTGGTCCTAGATTTCTCCTGATCTCGACAACAATATACCTGTAAAACCAATAGACCTTCCTCAAAACGATTTGACTATAAACATATAATGATATTGACAAGAAAATATAACATTAATTATAATCAACCATCCATTAAAATTGACATTTAATTGGGACGAGAAGAATATCTTGATCTTTATTGTCAAAGAAATGCAACAAAATACAACTGATATACCTGATCTTGTTCCAAGCACTTCTGCAACCAAGTTCTGGGCTCCTGCTCCTCTCTTGACTAGAAATTCCTTCAGCATAACAATAACTCTCTTCTCTATTGGCGGCTTCCTCATGGATTCCCCTTGTATTTATGACCAAGGTAGGAAGTTAGATTCGTTGGATTGGGAAGTTATAATACCAAACTCAACTAATCCTAATAGTATTCTTTAATATATTTTTTAATTCCATTTTAAGATGTGCACGGGTATGATACTAGCCAACCTACGCATGGTGTGCAACTAGTGCTCTTAACAACTTGTGCATACTCCTTTTAAGTGATGTGCACGGGTTGGTAATACTAGGACCCATGCATGATGCATAAGAGTCCAGTTATTAGAGTCGCGCTTTTCCAATGAAATACACCTAAAAAATAGAATTGTCAACTGAAGATGCGGGATCTCAGTATTAAATAATCTAAAGTTAATCTAGATCTTCCAACCATAGTGTCCTTTTGTGTGATCGATAGGGCAATGTGATCACGGATGGAGAAGTGTTGATTTGACCTATAACAATAGGCACATTTTTCCAGATCCTTCACACCATGCTAGACCTCAAAGGATTTCTCCAATGAATTCAATGCAATGGAACCAGGATTTGTTGTGGAAATCGAAAGGCTTCTGGTTCACTACTGAAAGAATCTACTCAACCTATGCTCAATGGATTTGATACCATGTGAAATTCTAAATCACAAAAGATCTAAGAGTTGAGTATACCTCACAAAGAAAGAATGAGCAGAAAAGATGAATTAGAGTGAAAAGTGCAGTAAAAATGAGCAGACAATTAATCATGCATGAGAACTTAGATAGGATTAGAATATAGGTATATTCAACAATGATCTACAATGGAGAGAATTCGAATCACACAGTATAATTCGAACCTCTGTTGGTCTAGCATAGGAATTCTCACCACTGGAGTGCTCTAGGAGACTCAAACTCAACCAAACTGATCCTAAACCCAATTAAATGAAGACACAATCAGTTAACTAACCAAGGAGGGTGCATTAGTGAGTTTGGCATGCAAAACAGGCAAAAAAGGGTACATGAGGCCACAATCAGTGTCATTCGGAGCTCTAACCCCCCACAAGAGTCAGCTAACTCTGGTGGAATGAACTGGAACACTGCGTAGGTTCCTAAAAACTAGGGAAATGACTTAAGTGGTCCTAAAATGATGCATGCAGGGCTCAGAAGGTGGTAGATGGATCCTGGATGACATTTGCACACCACTAGGGGAAAATGACATCATTAGCTACTAGGAAAATGAAATAATTATAGGTAGGACAAGGATGGAGTATTAAAATATACGAACACCCCTAGCATTATTATGGTGTCTTGATTCCAACAGTGTTGATGGTTCGATCCGATCCATGGTCACCATTCTATGACTAGTTGCAACTCGCCTCCTGGAGGATTTCAGGGACACGTGTTGAATTGGTGCCGAGGGCATAGGATTTGGTCCAAAAATCAAAATTGAGTTCCATGAGATGCTACAAGAGTTTTTGGGCGGGTTGTATTTATGAACGTTTTCCATGGGTTCACGATCGATTCATTTCCAAAATTGACCCCCTTGTGCAAGAATTGCATTGTCTCTCACTAAGAGAAACCCTGGATTATAAAATCACTAAAATGGAGGGGATCTGTACCATGGACCCAGGGAAGAGAGGAACCCCTAGAATTATTCTAGCATCCTAATTCCAATGGTTTTAATGGTTCGTCGATCCGATCCATGGTCATAATTCTATGGCCACTTTCAAATCGCCTCCTGGAGGCTTTCAAGGACACACGTTGAATTGGTCTCAAGGGAATAAGATTTTATTCGGGAAACATAATTGAGTTTTGTGAGATTCCATGAGTGCGTTTGGGAAGGTTTGATGTGTGAATGTTGGCCACCTACTCACAATGGATTCATTTCCAAATTTAATCCCCTTGTGCAAGGATTGCATTGTTTCTCACTAAGAAAAAACCTAGATTACAAATCATTGAAATGGAGGGGCTTTGGGCCATGGATATAGGGGAGAGAGGCACCGCAATCATTATTCCATCATCCTAATTCCAATGGTTCGATGGTTCGTCGATCCAAGCCACGGTTACCTCTCTATTGACAGGTGTAACTCACTTCCTGGAGGCTTTCAGGGACACGTGTTGAATTGATCTCGAGGGCATGGGATTTGATTGAGGTAGCAGAATTGAGTTCCATAAGATGCATAAATGTGTTTGGGAAGGATGTATGTGTGAACATTGGCCATGGTATAATGGTCGATTCATTTCCAAATTTGAACCCCTTGTGAAAGAATTGCATTTTCTCTCACTAAGAGAAACCCTCGATTACAAAATCACCGAAATGGAGGGTCTCTAATCCATGTACCTAGGGAAGAGAGGAACCCCTAGAATTATTTTGGAATCCTGATTCAAACGGCGTCGATAGTTCGTCGATCCAAGCCACGGTCATTGTTCTATGGCCACTTGCAACTCACCTCCTGGAGGCTTTCAGGGACACATGTTGAATTGGTCTCGGGGGCATAAGATTTGATCTCGACAACATAATTGAGTTCCATGATATGCTACAAGTGTGTTTGGCTAGGTTTGACGTGTGAATGTTGTCCATGGGTTCATTATCGAGTCATTTCCAAAGTTGACACCCTTGTGCAAGAATTGCATTGTCTCTCACTGAGAGAAAACCCTAGATTACAAAATCACTGAAATGGAGGGGCTCTGGGCCATGGACTGAGGGGAGAGAGGCATCCCTAGAATTATTTCGATTTCCTAATTACAATAGTGTCGATGGTTCATCAATCTGAGCCACGGTCATCATTCTATGGCCAGTTGCAACTTGCCTTCTGGAGGCTTTCACGGACACATGTTGAATTTGTCTCGAGGGCATAGGATTTGATCCAGACACCATAACTAAGTTCCATGAGATGTCGAAAGTGTTTTTACGAAGGTTATATGTGTGAATTTTGGCCACAGGTTCATGGTCAATTCATTTCCAAAGTTGACCCCCTTGTGTAAGAATTGCATTGTCTCTCACTGAGAGAAACACTGGATTAGAAAATTCCCAAAATGGAGGGGCTTTGGGCCATGGACCCAGGGAAGAGAGGCACCCCTAGCATTATTCTAAAATATTGATTCCAAGGGTGTGAACGGTCTATTGATCTGAGCCACGGTCATCGTTCTATGGCCACTTGCAACTTGCCTCCTAGAGGCTTTCAGGGACACACATTGAATTGGTCCGAAGGGCATAAGATTTTTTCTGGGAAGGAGAATTGAGTTCCGTGAGATTCCACAAGTGTTTTTCAGCAAGATTGACATGTGAATGTTGGCCACAAGTTCACGATCAAGTCATTTCCAAAGTTGACCCCCTTGTGCAAAAATTGCATTGTGTCTCACTAAGAGAAACCCTAGATTACAAAATCGCCAAAATGGAGGGGCTCTAGACCATGGAACCAGGGGAGAGAGCCACCCCTAGCATTATTTCGGTGTCCTGATTCCAACGGTGTTGATCGTTCATCGATCCGAGCCACTGTCACCATTCTATGTCCAGTTGCAACACACCTCCTGGAGGATTTCAGGGACACATGTTGAATTGATCCCGATGGCATAGATTGGATCTGGGTAGCATAATTGAGTTTTGTGAGATGTAGAAAGTGTGTTTGGGTAGGTTGTAGGTGTGAACATTGGACACAGGTTCACAGTCGATTGATTTCCAAAGTTTCCCCCCTTGTGCAAGAGTTGCATTTGTCTCTCACTGAGAGAAACCCTAGATTACAAAATCACCAAAATGGAGGGCCTCTGGGCCATGGACCTAGGGAAGAGAGGCACCCATAGAATTATTATGGCATCATGATTCCAACAATGTTGACAGTTTGTCGATCCAAGACATGGTCATAATTCTATGGCCACTTGCAACTCGCCTCCTAAAGGATTGCTGAGACATATGTTGAATTGGTCAAGGGGGAATATGATTTGATCCGAGGAGCAAAATTGAGTTTCGTGAGATGCTGCAAGTGTGTTTGGGAAGGTTCGACATGTAAACATTGGCCACAGGTTCATGGTCGATTCATTTCCAAATTTGACCCCGTTGTGCAAGAATTGAATTATCTCTCACTAAGAGAAACACTAGATTACAAAATCACAGAATTGGAGGGGCTCTCGGCCATGGACCCAGGGGAGAGAGGCACCCCTAGAATTATTCCAGCATCCTAATTCCAATTGTGTTGACAGTTTGTCGATCCGAGCTACGGTCATCATTATATGGCCACTTGCAACTCGCCTCCTAGAGGCTTTCAAGGACACATGTTGAATTGGTCCCGGGGGCATAGGATTTGATCTAGGTATCATAATTGAGTTATGTTCGACGCCAAAAGTGTGTTTGGGAAGGTTGTATGTGTGAACATTTGCCACGGGTTCATGGTCAAGTCATTTCCAAAGTTGACCCCCTTTTGAAAGAATTGCATTTCCTCTCACTGAGAGAAATGCATGATTACAAAATATTCGAATTGGAGGGGCTCTAGTCCATGGACCCAGGGGAGAAAGGCACCCCTAGCATTATTCAGGCATCTTGATTCCAATGGTGTCGACGGTTCATCGATCCAAGCCAATTTCATCATTCTATGGCCACTTGTAACTCGCCTCCTAGAGGATTTCAAGGACACATGTTGAATTGGTCCTGGGGGCATATGATTTGATCCAGGAAGCATAATTTGAATTCTGTGAGATGCTGCAAGTGTGTTCAAGTAGGTCTGATGTGTTAATGTTGGCCATGGGTTCACAGTTGATTTATTTCCAAATTTGAACCCCTTGTGCAAGAATTGCACTGTCTCTGACTTCCAAAGTTCACTCTTAAATTTTGTCTATGGAGTTCAATAACATCTCTTGCCAATGAATTCTCAATATGTCAATTAATTGATTTTTTTATTCACAATTTACATAATTTTAAATATATCTCACCATTACTAAAAATAATTTTCGAATAAAATAATATTGAGTGTTGGATATGGTTTCTCTTCATGTGAAATACATGATTCTTTGAAAGAGAAATACTAAATTATTATCACAAAATATCAATGTGGGATTTTCTTTCCCATGCAACAAGTTGGACAAAATTCCTTTCGTTCGAACTACTTGACAAGCTGTTAATGTTGCACCCACATATTCTGCTTCAGGTGACCAAATTGTAACTATCATATGCTTCATTGGTTCCCATGACAAAGTACTCGTAGGAAAATTAAAAGCATATTACCTCATGTGCTTTTCCTATCGTCAACAGTGCATGTAAAATCACTATCTGTGAAACCATTCAATTATGGAATACAAAATTCAATGATATGATGTACTTGCAATGTATCTTAAAATTATTTTACCAAATTGATAATGAGTACTTCTCAGAGACTCCATAAACTCCATAAACCTTGATATTAAACTCAAAACAAACATATATGGCCTAATTGTTATTAGGTACATCAAAATTCCAACTAATTTCTTGAATTGTGTTGGATCTACAAAAGATACATCATCTTGTTTGCTTAGTTTAGTACCTACTACTACAGGGGTTGACATTGGCTTGCAATTCAACATTCTAAATCTCCATAACACATCTTTATCATATGTTTATTCTCATATAAAAATTCCATTTTTTTATTGATCAACTTCAATACTAAGGAAGTACTTCATCACACTCTATCATTTAAAATTCATTTTTCATGGCTATTCCAAATTTGTCCAACATCAAATTACTTGTAAAAATTATATCATTGAAATAAGAATTTTACCTTGCTTATATGTTTTAGTGTACAACGCTAGGTCACTTTTTCTTCTATTAAACCCATTGTTATTCAAATAGTTGTCTATCTTGATATATAAAGCTCTAGGACTTTGTTTCAACCCATACAAGACATTCTTTAGCTTATAAACCTTCTTTTCATGTCCTTTTGTCTCCTAACCATTTTCTTTCTTAGGCTTAAACCTCCAAAGTGCAAGTTTCCAAACCTCAAATTCCAAAGTCATGTTTGATCAACAACCTTAGCTTTATATGCATTCATTGAGTTTTGAATTTCATTCGTCATCCTGAGTTGGAACATTATGTTCTTGGTGCATCTCAGACCTAGAACTAAATACACATCATCAATATGTTTCTTGTCTCCATTTTTGGAAAACATAATCACGCATTAAGGTCCAACAAATACCTTTTTTCAATAATACATATAAAATCGCATTCACCATGCACCAAGTAAAAGTCATGATATATAACATCAAATCCACATAAATAATGTAAGAATCCATAAACACTTTGTCATATACACCTAATGAAAGATGTAAATTTGTATTGGAAATTTGTTCAAAATTACATTTTTATACACAATGGTGCATCGTTCCCAATAGTGGATGCTCATGCCCAAAAATGGAATAAGGACAACTCATGGCCTATACAAAAATAACCATTTCCTGCCAAAAATGCCACATCGTGGCTAATGTACATAGTGGGTGTCTTAATCATCCTGGCCACCATCAGCACCCCGACACTCGTCTCCAAAATCGATATTCCTCCTTTTTTAGTTGGAGGAATATTGGGCCTTGCTATGTCTGGGTGTGGTTTGAAAGGGAAACAACAACAAGTCAATTTTCCCACAATTCTATAAATTAGTACACTTAAAAAATACAATTATAATTCAAATATTGAGAACTCACCTGAGGCGAGACAACATGTCGTGATGGGGGTGTCCGTCTCCTCAATCCGAATCTCTCGAAAATGCCTCCCAACAACAATTAGAAAAATCATTAATACATTATACCAAAATGAATTATTTTATTGAATTCATTCATGCTTTATAATATTTTAAAGAACTTATAAATCTCACCGTGAATATTGGAGGCGATGTAGGCGATTTCCCTTCCAGGCTATGAAGTGGAGCACTGGGTTGCACAACTTGCTCTGAGGAAATGGTGGTGGAGGGAGATGAGTTAGGTAGGGGGATGCGGGTTGATGTAGGTAGGGGGGGTGATGTAGATAGGGGAGCAGGGGATGATGTAGTTAGCGGAGCGGGGGATATTGTAGGTAGTGGGATGGGGGTTGATGTAGGTAAATAGGAAGGAGTATATGTATGGGAAATGGATGGATCTGATGTGAATGGAGCCCATTTGGATGGGACAGATGGAGCCAAATGTTAGACAACAGGGGTAAACACATGAGTGGATGGGCGTGTGTGGCGATATACCCTCGGTGGTTGTATAATGGGTGGGATCAGCCTATAGGAGGATACAAGAATGATGATCACAGGAGCAGATTTCCCAATCACCTGACTCTACATGAAATGTGGAAAAATAGAACTATGTGGAATATACACAGGAATGTGTGCATATGGTGATCGTATGGTCGTAGATAGAACCTACATAAACATGTGAAATACATTTCATTAGAATAAAAGACATGTAAATTAACCATACAAACACGATGAATTTCACATGAAATATATAATTAATTTCAAACAAGTTACCTGCATGATAGGTGATCTACTCAGCATAGATGGAGACCTATGCTCAATCTCCTCTACATGCACCTGTGGAAACACAAAAACATTAATATTGATTGCTCATATAAAATATGAAAATTGCAACTAACTCAATTTTTAAATCCTACAACCATACACTCTTTTATATACTTGTATGTGAGGTGCGACAATACTTTCTACTGCCGCCATGGTGGAATCAAGTTTGGGAGCAGTAATGTCCTCCCACCTTGATTCAATTGTTTCATCTTGAAAAAAATACACATGCCAAAAAAACCAATTACACATTCAATACACTAATCAATGTTAATCTAACAATTGTAAAATGTACATTTAAAAATGCAATCAACCATTTACAAATCATGTCCTAACCTTGGACATAAATGTATCTTGTGCAAATTCCTCTGCGGATCCATGGAAAGTATGGCCACAATGAGTGCAATGATGGGGTAATCCTCGGGTGTCAAAAGGATCTGTTGGCCCACTAGATATCATGGATGGTCCATGACCAATGGGGCTTGAAGGACCTACACCTAATTGATCCGGATTTTATGAGTAGAACGAAATGAATACAGATTATTCCCCAATGCTTAACACAAAATAATAGAGTACAGTAAAACTGGTTTTCTATTCAATAAGTAAATAAGCTAAAAGTGTAAAATGCAACGGAAAACAAGCTTGCTAGAATGGTGGCGGCTTATCTCTGAGAAGAGATGTGATGGTTGTGCTCATTCGGAACTCGCTAGTTACAATGAGACTTTGAAGGCCTTTTACAATAAACAGGAATGTCAAAAAATCTAGACATAAAAAAACCTAACCCTAGGAGACGAAGCGCCAAAAGTCATGTGGGACCCGTTTGGGTAAGTTAGTACATCAACTTCTCGGGGTCGTAACCTTGGCATACGATCTCTGTTTGGGGCGTACAATAGCTCATTGGAAAGATCTATTCAATGACTACAAAAAGAAATTTTAAATATCAATTTCAGCATGCACAAATGACAGGCGTGTAGTACCCATATTTTCTCGAGAATTCGACACCGAAAAAACGTCGTTTAGGGCCTCAAAATGGCTTCGGAAGTTCAAGACCTAAAAAATTGCTAAAAATAGTATATTACCAAAATTGCCAAAAAACTGTTTTGAGCCAGTTGGAAAGGTGGGTGGCCACCGATATCCACCTGGATCAATCCTCCCTCTTTAGGAAGCAATGGTCTCCATTGCGTTGAGTTCCCCCATCAGATGAGGAAATTTCTGCTGAATTTGGCCCCGAGTGAGCCACTTGCCCTGGTGCAGGAGCTGCCCTGCTTTGACAACTCTATAAAGTTGGATCCTTTGATGTCGAGTGCCCTTGATTTGTCTGTCTACAATATGATCACTGGATGCCTATTGTAGGTAGTCAAGGTTGAGCTCTGTTGGTGTCAACTGCTCTGCTATCTCTGAGGTGTCTAATAATTGTGGGAAATATGGCCAAAGGAGAGCCACATTAAAGACTGGATGCAGACCAAGGGAGGGGAGAATGTTGATCTCGAAAGCATTGTCACCCAACGCCTTGGTGATGGTGTACGACCCATAATAGAGTGGGTGAAGCTTCCGATGGGGCCCTGTAAGGCGCTCTTTCTGCAAATGCAACCAAACTTTGTCTCCCACCTAAAACTTATGTGGCACCCGATGTTGATCATGGCGCTACTTGTACTTGGAATTAGACTTCTATAGAATATACTGAACCTGTTGGCGGATATGTTGGATCCGTTCAATGAACTGGGTGGCTTTGTCAGCTTCTGGGGACGAGTCGGCCAAGCTGGTCGCCAGGGGAGGTGCAACATCCATGGGGCCCAATGGTTGGAATCCTAACCCCACCTGAAAGGGGATGTGGCTAGTTGAGCTATGAAGGGATCGGTTGTAGCTATGTTGGATATAGGGCAGACTCTCATCCCATGTGTGGGTGTGTGTTGAATTGTACATGCGCAGGATATGTACGACCATCCGGTTGACGACCTCGGTTTGGTTGTCTGTCTGGGGGTGGAAGGTAGTGGATTTGGTGAGCTTGGTATCAAGCAGTGACCAGAGGCTCAACCAGAATGACCTGAGGAATTGACTGTCATGGTCTGAGATAATGGTCTGTGGGATCCCAAAATTTACCCATACTCGTTCAAAGAAGAGCTTAGCAGTGGCTCTTGCTGTTATGTTGTTCTTGCAGGCGGCTAGAATCGCCATCTTGGAAAAGCGATCAACAACCACAAAAACACATTCGTTCCCCCTCTTGGTGGAAGGGAGGCCCGACATGTAGTCCATTGAGATGGATTCCCATGGCCTGCCAGGAGTAGGAAGAGGGGTGTACAAGCCCTATTTCTTAGTGGTTGGTTTGGCAATAGCACAAGCGGTGCGAGATCTGATATACTTGCCGACATCTTGTCGAATTTTCGGCCAGTAGAAATATTTCTGCAGCACTACCACTGTCTTCTCGATGCCAAAGTGTCTCGCCACCCGACTGTATTGAGCTTCCCAAATTAGCTTCGCACGCTCGCTTGATGGAACGCAAAGATGGCCTAGATGACACAACAACCCGTCCTGAAGATGGAAATTAGCGACCACTGAGTTGATGCCCAACATTTGGTAGGTGGTGGATAAATCAGGGTCTGTCTCGTAGAGGTGGGGCCATCCAGAGGTCTCATGGCCGCAAGAGTCTAGCATTATGGTGAGTGACGTGACTGGAGGTCGACTGAGGCAGTCAACAACTCGGTTGGTACTCCCTGTTTTATATTTGATGTTGAGGTGGAACTGCTGCAATTATGTTGACCACTTCTGATGGTGGTCATTCCGCAACTTTCCTTGGGTTTGCATGAACTGTAGTGGCTTGTGATCGGTGTGGATGACTGTCTCCTTCCCAAGAATGTAATGTCTCCACTGGCGGCAGGCTTGCACAATGGAGTACATTTCTTTGTCATAAGTAGGGTACTTATGGATAGCATCTGATAGTGTCTCACTATGATATGCCACGGGGTGGCCGTGTTGAGTGAGAATGGAACCCACAGCATAATCTGAAGCATCTGTCTCGATCTCAAAAGGATGCTGCAGGTCCGGTAATGAGAGTAACAGCGATGAGCACAAATGCTTCTTCAAGTCATCGAAGGCTTGTTGTTGGGACAAGCCCCACACAATTTTTTCCTTACCGCCGCCCCTGGTTACTTGGTTGAGGGCCCATGCGATATGAGAAAATCCCAGCACGAACCAATGATAGAAATTGGCGAGGCCCAAGAAGCTCCAAAGTTCAGTGAGTGTGGTTGGGGATGGCCAGTCACGGATGACCTGGATCTTGGCTGGATCCACATGCACACCATGTCGATCAATGATGTAGCCTAAGTAATGGACCCTGTCCATGCCGAAGGAGCATTTTTCCAAGTTTGCATATAGTTTGTGTTGCTGCAGGGTGTGCAGAACCTGTTGAATATGCTGCAAGTGTTCCGCCCAAGTCTTGGTGTAGATGAGGATTTCATCTAGATACACCACTACAAAAGTATTGGTGAAAGGTCATAGGATATCGTCTATCATCCTCATAAAAGTCGCTGGAGCATTTGTCAAGCCAAAGGGCATGACCAGCCATTCAAAAAGACCTTCTTTTGACTTGAAGGTAGTCTTCCATACATCTGTCTGTTCTATTGGGACCTAGTGGTAGCTAGACTTCAGATCAATCTTACAAAAGTATTTGGCCCCTGTGAGCTGATCAAGGAGTTTGTAGATTCAGGGAATCAAGTACCGGTTGCGGACTGTGATTTTATTCAGGGCCCGGTAATCAATGCAGAGTCGCCAGGTCCCATCTTTCTTCTGCACCAGCACGATTGGGCTCCCACAAGGTGATGAACTAGGATGAATGTGCCCCTTATGGAGCAATTCTTCGATATGCCTCTTGATCTCCTCATTTTCCAATGGAGAGCGGTGATAGACTGGCCCATTGGGTAGCGGTGCGCCTAGGGTCAGATCAATGGGATGCTTGACCTGGCAGTGAAGAGGTACCCCAGTAAGAGAGGAGAAGATATCTGAGTATTCTTCCACCACCTTATCCACTTGCTTCTGTTGTGTGGAGAGATCGGTCACGGAGGCCCTAGATGTGGCTGTGATCTTTCTCTTATTCTGAGAGTGAATCATGAAGAAGACAAATTTCCCGGTCTGAGAGATGACCTTCCTGCATTTCTTGGCAGAGATCAAGGAAATAGCACTAGGAGGGGCTGCCTCGGGTATCCTGTACAATTTCTTGTTCAAAGAAATAATAACACTACGAGGCCTAGACTCATATACAACATGACATTTCCATAAATAAGTTTGGCCCAAAAGAACATCTGAAACTTTGAGAGGATCAACATCACACAATACCTTGTCCTTGAATGGCTTGATGCTGTATGATAGTCGACACTATTGGCTGACGCGGAGATTGCTTCCTTTGCGGAGCCATCCAATGGTGTAGGGTTGTGGGTGCGGCATTGTCAGAAGGGCCAAGAACTTGACGACCTCTGCTGAGATGAGGTTCTTCTGGATACCGCTATCAATGATGAAATGTAGTGAGGTTCCTTTTACCCACATCTGTGAATGGAAGAGGCATTATCCTTCTTCTGGATCATCTGGCTCATCAGGCTGGAGCTTGGTGGTAGCAATGGTGGCACTGGGTTCCGCATCAATGATACGTCTTCCCATTTATGGTTCGGACTCAGAGTCAGAATCCGCATCTAATTCATATGCTTTCACTTTGGCCACCAGTGACTGCTTTGAGCAACAATCAGCAGTGTTATGCCAAGGGCTCTTATGGAAGTCGCACCACTTCCCGGTATCTTTCTTTGTCTTTTCGGTGTCCTTATTTGCTTGCGGTTCGGACTAGTTGTCCTGATACTGTCCATCTTTGCTCTGTCCTTTATTCTGTGGGTTGGGCCTGCCCTTTCATGTCTTTTGCTGTGAGGGGTTCCCAGGACCAAACTGTCGTGTCTTTTGTTTGAGCTTCTGCTCAATTTTGACGGCATATCGGTAGGACGCGCCCAAGGAATAGATGTCCTGAAATTCCATTTCGGTATGGATCTATCTATGCAGACCACCATGATACTTGAGTAACAGATGTCGCTCTGAATCCTTGATACCCAGCTTGGTGCGCAGGGTATGGAAGATATTTGTGAACTCTGGCACTGCTTGGTCTCTTTCCTGTCGCAGCGTGGTCCATTTGGTATACAAGTCGTCATAACTTCCAACAGGGTAGTATTGTTCCTTAATAGCATCCTTCAAGGATTCCCAGGTGGCCGTGACTAAAAATAATGAGGTTTCATCTATGTCCTTTTGTTCACAGACAGTTTCCCACCAATCTTTGATGTGAAGAACGGCTTTGAGGAGTGTAAAAGTAATCTTTTCTCTATTCGAGAAGTTATGGACAGAAAAATACCCTTCTAGTAGTTTCAACCACTTATCTACAGCATTTGCATCTAACTGACCTTCAAACATAGGAATATTGAAGTTGATTTGTACCTTGAAGGGGACGGTGCTTCCGGTTGAGGAAGATGCATCGCTTGTTGGTAGTCGCCGAAGTATTTGCGTGAAACTATCCATCATCTCGTTCCTCTCTTGCGTGAGGGCTTCCTCAAGCAAAATTTTGAAAGGATCTCCTGTCCCATCATCTTTATTTTCTCCTGCCATGAGAGGTCGCTTGGGCATGCGAGATATTTTGTCCTCAAGATAAACAAGCTCGAGACCCAATTCTTTGTACCCTGGCCTCATTGGGGACATGCATTAAGACGATAAGGAGCAGGCTGCTCTGATACCACTGATCTGGATTTTATGAGCAGAATGAAATGAATACAGATTATTACCAGATGCTTAACACAAAATAACAAAGTACAGTAAAACTGGTTTTCTATTCAATAAGGAAATAAGCTAAAACTGTAAAATGCAGCGGAAAACAAGCTTGCTGGAATGGTGGCGACTTATCTCTGAGAAGAGATGTGATGGCTGCGCTCATTCAGAACCAGCTGGTTACAATGAGGCTTTGAAGGCCTTTTACAATAAATAGGAATGTCAAAAACCCTAGACATTCAAAAACCTAACCCTAGGAGACGAAGTGCCAAAAGTCATGTGGGCCCCGTTTGGGTAAGTTAGTACATCAGCTTCCCGGGGTTGTAACCCTTGCATACGATCTCCGTTTGGGGCGTACAATAGCTTGTTGGAAAGATCTATTCAATGAATACAAAAAACAATGGAAAATCTCGATTCCGACACGCGGAAATGACAGGCGCACAGCACTCGTATTTTCCCGAGAATTCAACGCCGGAAAAAAGTCGTTTAGGGCCTCAAAATGGCTCCAAAAGTTCAGGACCAAAAAAACTGCTAAAAATAGTATATTACCGAAATTTCCAAAAAACTATTTTGAGCCATTTGGAAAGGTGGGTGGCCATCGATATCCACCTAGATCACTGATGGTTCTCCATGTTGCTCTGATGTGTTATGCTTAGATGATGCCACAAATTTGTTGTGTTGAAATACAGTATGAGTAAGTTGTGATATGGCAGTGGCAGTCTCGGCTAGGAGATCCAATAAATGAGGTTTCTTTGGAGGGGATTTAGGCGTACACCTAGTTGCATGTGGTCCTCTCAATGGGTTACACCTAGCGACGGGTCAATCTTGAGAAGATCCAAGACCAACCCCATGAAACTCACTAATGCCAAACTAGTTTACATGTAGGCCCAACACAAACTCTGCATATAGTTTCAAAAGAAGATAAAGTGGGATATCCCTATTATTGCAAGCAGGTTTGACAAAAACCATAAACCATCGACTCATCCAATTTTGTCTCCATGGCTCATATGTGCACTAATCCATAAAAAGGCACATTTTGTGTGGATTAGGGGGTTGGCTGGTCCCAGGATCAATGAAATAACTAACTAGAGTTTGTTTTGAGATGTTCAAGTCTTTGATTTAGTCTCTACTGAGACCAGTGGAATGATATGCTCTCATCCTAGCCTTATACTCAGTTATGCTCTCCAATAGACCATGAGCGTTCTCAACTAAGGAAATGATGCTATCGAGGGTCGTGGCTAGTGAGAGTCTCGATGGTTCCCTAGTTTTTCTAAGTTCTTGAACCAAGCTTCTTAATTGGTGTAAATTTTGCTTTTTTTGGGCTTCCATGCTTGGGTTCTACTAGGGGTGAATGTTTGCTTCGGGTTTTTCTGTGGATGGGTTTTTTGTTTGGGGGTTCGGCTCTTGGTTTTATTCCATGGTGATGGAGTAGAGATTAAATGCAAATTAAAAAAATTGAATTTGTTAGAATATTGTTTTAGTTTTTTGGATTTTTTTATAATGTAATTTTTTTAAAATCATTGAAAATACAAACAAAAATTGTAATTAGAGGATAAAAATTTACCTGGATGATTATTGGGGAATGTTGATGGAGGAATCGGTGCACATGCGTGGTCATTACGCGTTATTGGATAATGTAGAATCGGGGAGATCAGGAAAGGTGGGTAGGAAGTGGGCTTCATCCCAATTTTTAATATATAGAGAAGCGCGTGCACACTAATAGTGTGTGCCGTCAATTGCACCGTCATCCATACTAGAAAAGTAAAAAATTGAGGTCTCTCCAAACATAACATTATTTATTTACATAATCATTCTCTGAAGGTAAACTAATAGCATGTATATTCTTGAAAAAGGTGGATCTGTGAAGGCTAGTCACTTCATTTCAAAATCATAATTCTTTTCAACATTGATCCTGACTGAAAAAATTAAAACATTACAGGATTGTGGAGTGCATTTAATTACAAATGGTAATAAGCGAAAAAACACTACATAATGTACCCTAATATTAATTGATGCTTAACCTATTTACAGGATATGAGATGCAGATTGATTGACAAGGTCAAAAGAAAACTGTACAATAGTATATGTACATAATATGTACAAATCATGAAATATTATCAAAATTAGTGAAAATATTTTTTTAGGATCAGTTCATTTACTGGAAAGGTTTCAGACTGGACTTCTAATGTTTGGAGCTAGAAAGTGCTTGGTCCTAAATTTTATGTGATGATGAAAGGACCTAGCCAAAGGCATTGAAATTTGGTATGTTCACCTCTGTCCTCATGTGTTTTATCCCATTTCAGGACTAAATCGCCTACTTGTAGCTCTTTGTTAGAGGTTAAATATTGATTGAACCATGCTTTCACAATCTGTTGTAGTTTAAAAAAATGTTTCTTGGCCTTTTCTCTATCTTCTTCCAACTTGAGTAATGCATTAATTCTTTTTTTCATAACTGGGAAATTTACTTCTTGAGCAGACTATGCTAATTGCAGAGAGGGCTAAAAGATATTTGGAGGAAGAATGGCTTCTACACCATATACTAGAAATAAAGGAGAGTTACCAATCGCAGCTTTAGGAGTTACCCTGTCTTCCCAAAGTGCATTGTACAAGGTAGTGCGCCAGTTTTTGTGGTTTGTAGCAATGGTTCTCTTCATAATTTTTAATAAATTTTTGTTAGTGGAATCGACCAAACCATTTCCTTGAGGATAATAGCTTGCAAAATATCTAATCCTGGTACCTTTCTCTAGAGAAAATTTTGTCATCTCAACAGAGGAAAAATAGGAAGCATTGGCAAAAACCAAAGACTCAGGTACACCAAATCTGGTAACGATGGAAGATTCCAAAAATTTAATGAATTGATTGTTATTAACCACATGTAGAGGTGTTTCTTCCTCCCACCGAGTAAAGTAATCAGTTGTGGTAATAATGTAACTATGTTGCATATATGAAGGAGGATTTATTGGTCCCACTATATCAAGGCCCAATTGTTGAAAGGGCCTTTCGACCGAAACTGGCTGTAATGCAAAAGTGGGCTTCTTTATCCTACCAGTAGCTGTTTGACAATCTTGACATTTTATGGCATAAGTATGAGCATCTCTAAATAGGGTAGGCCAAAAATAACCATCCCTAAGTATTTTGTGTGTTGTAGTGTCACCTCCAAAGTGACCACCAGCAGGACGAGAATGTAACTCTCTCAAAACTGATTCAGTTTCATCTTTCTCGAGACAATGAAGGAGTACACCATTTGAATTTTATCTAAAAAGGATATTATGTATCAGTTGGTAAGGTGCTGATTTTAACCTAAGTGCTCTCCTTTTTTTGGTTCCAAGTGATCAGGGGGTTCCCGTTTTTGAGAAAAACTCTTAAATCGGAATACCGGGAGTTTTGGGGGAGGAGGGATAAAGTAGATTTCCTTTTGACATAGTTCCCCGCTTATCTATAAGTCTGATTCATAAACGGGAAAATGAGTTGATTCAACTGCTAGTTTGCAAATACCTTTCCCTTTCACTACCTTGCAGGGCTTGATTTTGAGGTCATATTCCTGAAGAGTTTCCATCCAAGGGGATATTTTTTCTCCCAATTATTTCTGTACTAATAAGTTCCTAACAATCGGATATGGGATGATGAACTTGGTCCTATATTTAATAAGATAGGGATGAAAGTGTTTGACCACTTTAAACACAGTGAATGCTTGTTTATCAACCTCATGATTGTTTAACACAACCCCCTTAAAACCTGAAATCATGAACGAGATGGGGACTTCATGACCCTGTTAGTTGCATTGTGTTAAGACAACGACATATGATATTTCTGAAGAAAATGCATACTGAACGAAATATTTTTCAAAATCAGGACTTAATAGAGTGGGAGCTTCAGATATAGCTTCTATAATTCTTTTGAATGACTCTTTTTCTTTGTTTCCCCAACTAAAGTTAGCATCTTTTTTTATCATATTTTGTAGGAGACGAACAATTTCAGAAAAGCTTGGTATAAATCTTCTTATGAAATTGATTTTTCCCAGAAATGACTGCATGGAATTCTTATTTGATGGATACGTGATTTTGGATATGGCCTGAGTTTGTTCCGAGTTGATAATAATTCCTCCCCGGATACTACAAAGCCTGGGAGGATCCCTTGAGTCACAACAAATATTGTTTTCTTGCGGTTGAGTGATATCCCAAACCTTCTACAACGTTCAAAAACTTTCCTAAGGTGAAGGATATGATCAGATCGATGTTTTCAAAAGACAGTTACATCATCAAGATACACAACTACAACATGATTAGTGAGGGCTCTGAACGTGCTATAACGTGGCTCACTAGAATGTGGCTCCAACATTGATCAAACCAAAGGGAATTTTTCTATATGCATAGGTTCCCCATGAAGTTCTGAAAGTAGTCTTTAGTTGATGAGCTGGAGATACTAAAATCTAGTTACAACCAAAAAAACCGTCGAGTAATGACAACATTTCAGATCCGGAGACCTTTTGAAGAATCTACTCCATGGGAGGGACTTGATAGTTGTCTTTTTCAGATGAACTATTGAGGTTGCAAAAGTCGACGCAGAGTCAGATATCACCATTATTTTTCTTAACTGGTACCAAGTTGTCCACCCATTGGGTATGGTGGACTGGAAAAATGATTTTAGCCGCTAAGAGTTTGTTCAATTCCTTCTTAACTGAAGTTTCTAGGGTTGGGTGCATTTTCCTTAATTTTTGCTCAAAAGGTTTCGATTATGGTTTCATTGGAATTACATGGTGCATAATTTGTGGATCAAAGGTTTTTAAATCATTGTAGGTCCATGCGAAGACATCCTTATACTCCCTACACAATTTTACAAAGGCTGATTTTTCTAGTGGAGTGAAATCTGTCCCTCAATTCACATGTTGCGGATGAGAATATGTTCCTAAGCTAACCATTTCATATATCATGCATGAGTTGTTTGTTTTGCAATTTGGGACAGCCTTGGAATTATCCTGCAAGTCATAAAAAATTTCTAATCTTAAAACAGAAGCGGGAATAGATTTTACCGGGTCAAGAACCTTTTTCGCTGAACAATGAGGATGTATTACCAAAAAATTGTGCAAGTCTTCATCATGCAAGATCACGTCAATCACGGAATCCTTGAAGGTATCTTGTCTTGTTAAAAATCTTAAAATATGTGCATCATCATCAAAAACACGCCAGTTAGTTATATTATTTGGAATTGATGGTCTGAAAATCAGTTCTATTGAAAAAGCATTAGGAGAGAAATATTTAGATGGAATCAACTTAGAAGCTATATTGTCTAATAAATCAACCTCTTGATTTTGGGCTCTAGGGACCGAATTTATATTAAAGGATTCAAATTTGGAGATCAGATTCCACACCTCCCTTTGGTAATCCCGCAAATGTTCGGAAACACAATGAATTGAATTGTGTACCTGATGGACTATGATTTCAAAATCATAGTATGCCACCAATACTTTGACATTCAGATATAAGGACTTCCTTAACTCTTGAATAAGGCTTCGTATTTTGCAATATTGTGAGTACAGTTAAATTCCAATCTGCATGCTATACATGTTTTATTTCCGTGCATGTATAATATAAGGCATCCTGCACCGGCTCCTTCTTTAGACTTTGATCCATCGAAATACAATGTCCATGACACGATATTCACTACTACCCTACCCATAATATGTACATATGTTTCATCTTTTACAGTATTTACATCATTTTTTGTCATAGAACCAGGTTCAATGTAAGTGAAATTAGAAATTTTAGATTGTTGTTGTAACCATGTAAAAGGATAATTGTCAGCTTTCATGTTTCCAAAATATGTCTCTAAGGCATAATTTCCCATAATGGTGTCAGAAAACATCATTGGTTCATTGGGATCATGTAATTAAGTCACATTATTTTTCAAATACCTTTCTCTACCAATTTTAATCTGATTGGGTCACCCATTTTCTGGGAGCCATAAAGATGACCAATCGGTCGAGAAATATCCATTTAAATTATGCGACCAATCACGACTTAAAAATGGGCCATAGGCATCAAGAATATCAGCAACGAAAATATCAATAACTTGCTTTATTGATGGATTAATTGCTATCCTAACTAATACATCTTTAATTCCCCTAATACCCTTACATTTGATCGATCAAGCTACGTGACTTGTGTATCAAACGGAGTGAGTTTTGCATTCAAATTTTTGCAAACCGAATAAAGCATTATGTTATTAGATGCCCCAGAATCTACCATAGAATTATGGACGTTTTGATTATATACTTCTAATGTGAGAAGGAATGGAGGTGTTTGATGTTGAGATTTTTCCAATTAAAGAGTTTTTATCAGTTGTTGTTTTCTTTTTGTCTTCTATGTTCGATGGTTGTTTATTTGGAGAAGAATTTGCCTTGTTTGAAGTACTAGTAGCTATATTATTTTTGTTACTAGGATTTCCTAAGCTCGATATAGGAGTTATGATAGGACCTCCAGGCATAGGGAATATTTGCAGCAAATCGTACATGCTTATATTTGCACGTTGTTTTTCCATCTCTTTAATGATATCATACTATAATTCTAGTTTATGTGTAACCTGAGCTGGTGGAAACTGCCTAGTGAGATGAGGATTATTAATCTTCTTGTTTTTATTAGAGCTTGATGTATTGGGAGACTCTACTAGGCCTTTGTTGTGATTATTGTAAGTATGTTACCCTGAGAAAAAAAAATTACTGCTTGTTTGAGCATCATTACTTATGCTATCCCAAAAATTTCCGACCAACAATTATTGGTTTTCTTTCTCCTCCTCTTCCTGTTCTGAAGCTTCTTCCTCCTCTTGGTCACCTGATTCTTGGTTATAAGAAGATTCAGGCATAGAAAGGACTACCCTAATGGTATTGAATATTTATTCAGTTACTGCTACATCAGGGTGAGGGTTTTTCTTGTAATTAGGAGAAGAGGTATTCCTAAACTGGTTTCTAAAGTTCCCTCGAAATGAGGATCCTTCTCCACTAGTTTTCTTCAACCCTATTATTTTGCTTATTAAATATCTTAATACATTTTGTAATTATTGCACGTCAATTCTTGTGAATCTTTGCCTGAATTAGATTTGGATATGTTTTAAGTTCTCTGGTGGATTGGGATATCAATTTTCCCACTCCTCTCAGGTTCGTAAGTTAAAGAATTCTTTTCCACCTTAATGGATTCCTCAAAAGATTCTACTAGAGTACCCTTACCAACTTATTTGAAAAACATCCCTAAATACTTAGGTAACGTAGAAGCGTATTTTTCAATAATGATGTCCTCTGGAGGTTGAGAGGCAACAAGTATTTTTTAAAGGTTAAGAAACGTTGATTAAAATCCTCAATTTGTTCCTTACTGTCCATTTTAATATGAGATAATTCCAAGGCTAGGGCATCAGGGGTCTTGTCTTCCTCGAACTTATCAAGGAAAGCTTGTCTTAATACGAGATAATTCGTAATTTTGAAGGTGAAATCCGATGACATATTCAATTTCGTCGGATTTTCTCGTCGGATTTTGGATCATAATTTACTAGTGACTAAAATCTTCCCAATTGGTTATTGAAACTAAGGAAAAATACCATATTAATGCCTTTCCTTTGAATGTTAGAGGAAATAAAGGTGAAAGGCCACATCTTCATGTTGCACATTCATGGTTTGAATATCCAGGGTAAATTTGTCAATGTGAATTTCGACTAGTTCTTTGTCATCTGGATTGAACTTGGGGTGAATTTTATACAGGTGTTTATTTTACTGATGCTGTGCACCAGGAACCACTACTGCACTTCTCCTCAGCCATGGGAGAGGAGGGTTTGTTGGAGGATTTCCTTGTCCCCCACCTACAGCTCTAGCCATATCACCTTCTTCAGACTCTGATGAGCTACTGTGATTAGAGGGCCTGGGGCTATCAGGTGGATATTCTGGAGGTGAGGGTGGCTAGATGAAACCGCCTGAAGCAATTAGGCTTTGAGAAGTGTTAATTCTGGTGGTTTCTCTAGAAATAGAAATAATTTGATGGTTTGGAGTACCTAATTCTAACTCATAGGCTTTTGATAGCACTTTCTCTTCGTGGATAGCTGGGTATTATTATGATTTCGTTGAGGTAAACCGTAATATATGTGTGGTATATCAGTATGTTGAGAGTAATCCCTAGTGAGGACACATCTTGATTCTTCTAAGAATTGGTCAATCTGTTCTGGAGTGTAGGGAGAATTATTGTGATCTCTTTCTAAGATATTCCTAACAGTATCCATGAATGGAGAATCGCTAGTTTCATCTTGTAAAACAATTGTCGAGTCTGAAATAGTGGTGTTCTCACATTCAATGAGGCATGGAGGATTTATACTGGTCGCAATATTGTTATCTACTTCTTCAACCATTAATCGTTGTAGGACCTCCTTCTAGAGCCATTTGTTGGCCATAATTTCTGTCATAGGCCAACTCCAAAGAGATAGCCCACACAAGGTTCTTAAAACATCCTCCGCTATGTTTGACATAGCTAACCCTCGCAGGGTTATGGCCCTTCTACCTTAAGTTTTCTGCTCTCTAAAAGAGAGTCTTCCTATTTAAAAAGGTTTTTCCTAAAAACTATTTATCAAGTAACAAGTTATCCAAATTGATCTAATTAACTAAAAGTGACTAACTGATTAACAGTTTTTAAATGAAAAGTAATACTAATTATCTATTTTGTAAACTATACTAACCCATCTTGGACAAGAGAAAATTTAATAATGATTGTCACTTGCTGTTCTGTAAAACAGATGTTTTGAAGACATTATATATTTCAAAATAAAACTCAGATAATATAACATAGTCTCAATAAAAATTACAGTCACATGTTTTAAAGAAATAATAACACATCATTATTAATTTGGAGCACATATACAATTACAGAAAAGACAAGTTATTTCACGTTGAAAATATGAAACCTTCATAATAATGGTTACTCTAAAAAATATCTATACAAATAGATAATTATAAAAGTAAAAAATAAATAATAATGTAAGAGTCAAATTAGACAATTAAAATTATCTAAAAATGACATAAAACATCATGTAACCAGAGACTGAACATGGTGTCTATTCGAAAATGTATAAGTGATCAATGTAAAAAAACAAAGTGTATTTACAAATCAAAAGTATAAAAGAGTTGTAAAAGAGTCTATATATGTATATAAACTTATCCAGAAAACTAAATCAAACTGATACCAGTTTCCAAGATGATTTTCAGAGAAGTATGCCACAATAGGTCTTGCCACAACAGATAGTCTTGCTCCAAAATTAAAAAATGTTGAGACTCTGCAGGAGAGACTCTTTTCTAAAAATCGAATCCCTCTTTTCTAATCCACTTGTGACTTATATAGTCAAACGAGAAACTTAACAGCCTAAGAAATTCTATGGATATGTTCCTAAAAAATAGACAGATCATAAATATCTTGTTACACTAAAGAGGAAATGACAGTCTAACATATATTGTAGCATCTTTGATGAACAAATGAGATGCTTCCAGGAAAAGTAACAACCATCTTTAAAACCAAAGTAGGCACTGTTAACAATCAAATTAACACCCTTAGTCATGTGAAGGAAGAAGCAAATTATTACTATGCGCCTGCAACATAAAGACATAAACACAAGTACATTCAGAGACAACTCCTCTCTGATCTAATCACTTCTCCTATAAATGGAAGGACTAGGTGAAGACAGTAAGAACCTAAAGAGACTGATTGAACCACTCATAAAAGGTCCAAAACTAAGCTACACCAATCAAAAAGTGAAGATGAATGCATTAAAGTGCATTAATTGTATGTAAAGTATGCTAAAGTTGCGCAAAAAGCCTAAAAACTATGAAAAAGTGGGTTTTTGAGCTAAAATAATAAAAAAAGATGAAAAGGGACAATCCCACATTGAAAAGAGAAACATGAGGGCTCATTTCCCAATGCTATATAAGAAAGGCATGGGAGGCATTGTAGAACACACAAAGGAAGAGCAAAGGCATGCTGGAGAGATTCTAAGGGAGGAGAAAGAGCTCAAATTCTTCAAAAGCAAGGGTGAAGGAAGGGAAGCTCATGGCAATGGAGGAGGGATTCACACCAAGATCATTGGTAAAGATGTACTTCTTCCTTGTTTTAATATTAATGGATTCAAGTTTCTACCATATATGAGTTTGAATTTTGCTTATCATGTATGAATTTAATTCTTAAATGGCTTTAGATCTTAATGAGTTTTGATGAATGAATATAGATCTTTAGAAACTTGTGATAATCCTTTCATTTGCTGACAAATAAAATCACCATTTCTTAGTAAGATAGATTGATATGTTGCAGATCTAACTCCCTACTTGCAAACAACTTCTTCTATTATCAGATTGGCGACCATATGGCTTGAAATCTCTTGAAATTTCTTCATATTTCATGTCAATTTTTCTTCATTTTTGGTGATCTCCATCCTTAGATCTACTCACTTAGAGCTTAAAGATCATTTCAAGATCCATATATCCAGCAAGAGGGCCTCAAAACCGGCCTCCTCACACCCTCCAACCAGCAAATACTTCAAAAAACCATTCTAGATCTCGTTTTTCTGCATTCTAGATCTCATTTTTTTTGTGCATTCTAGAGCTCGTTTTTGTGGATTTTGCGGCCTTTAATGCTTGGTTTTGCTTCATTTGGAGTGGTGTTGTTGTATGCTTTGGTTTTGGAGATGACTAAATTGAATTTCCATCCTCATTTGATCAAATCAGATCCCTCCTTTGCTCATATATTTGGTGAAAATTTCAATTATGTTTTGCTTCATAAATGTGCATACGCTGAAATGTGTGATCAGATCTCTTAAAGTTTGAACCGGTTGGAAGGATCGATATGTATGTTTGCAGACCTATTTAGAAGCTTATTTTGCTTCTTATGATCATCCTCTCACTCATGTTAAGTCCCTCCTTTCCTCATGTTTCTTGGATTTAAAGATTTACATCTTATGTTTTTAATTTGCAGCTCATCCAACTAGTTTGTAAGAGACTTGTTTTAGATATGTTTTGAAGGATTAGAAAGTGTATTTGAAGACCTGTTTTGGAAGCTCCTTTTGTTTCTCATGATCATTCTATCACTCATTTGATAAGTGTTCATATGATTTGAATTGTTTGGACCTATATCTTTACCTTTGGACTCATCTTCCAATAACTTTCAAATCTGCCCCAAATTTAAATTTCTTTGTCAAATTGTGATGGATCTATTACATATTTGCATGTGTTCTTTAGCTTAAGATATTTTTTCTGATAATACTTAGTATATTAATCCTTTTTGATAACCTTTAAATTTTTTTTTGCATCATTTAGATTAAAGATATTGCCCATTGGAATGACCTTCCAAAAACTTTAAAAATTGCTCCAAATTTGCTTTATCTTTTCAATTTTTTCTTCAAGTTGTGATAGATCTTGTATCTTGAGAGCATATTAGCTCATAGATCCCTGATTTGACATACATATGACTGATATTTAACTCCATTTGAATCTCCTTTACATGTTTGCAAATTTTACACACCTTCCCAACACATTAATTCAAGCTTCTAATCTTACACTAGTTGGTAGAGATATCTTTCACTTTTGGATCTATTTGGAGACATGTTTTGTATGACATTTACACACTTGTTTAGAGCCTTATGTGAATATTGAAATCAGCCTTATAATCCTCTTTAAAAGTTAGGAAAGTTTCATAACATTTGGATCAAGACATTTACAATTGGAATTCACTTCCAAACACCTTTAAATCTGCTCCAAATTGTAATTAATTTTCAATCTTTTTCAATTGGTAGTAGATCTATTTTGCTTACAACATTATGAGATGATAGATCCATGTTTTAACATGTTGAAGGACTGATCTTAACCTACATTAATGTCTCTTTACATGGCTGCAAGTCTCCCAAAGCATACTTAAGAAATTGTTCACCAAAACACCTTAAGCACATTCAATATTTCAGACCTTCAGAATATGCTGATTGGAAACATTAGTCAAACATAAACCATACACATTTGGAAGCACCATACACACTTGAAAGATCCTTTCACACACATTTGCATTTGAAGAACACCTTGAACATCACATGATTGAGATAATTTGAGAGTAATTTCTTTCCAAAAAACAGAATTAAACTTTAATTAGTTGCATTTTGTTTTGGAGTTAGAATATTTTCATGATTTTCATGCACAATTAGAGAGAGTTGCACCTTTAGAGTTCAGTTTTCTTGAGATATATTGTGTATGAGGCACCGTATCCTCTTCACTCGCATCTTATGAGGATCTTGCGAATGAGAAAGTGTATCTTGCTTATAATAGTTTAGGAGTTCATTTTTTCAAAGCATATTATATTGAGCCACCGTATCCTCTTCACTCGCATCTTATGAGGATCTTGCGAATGAGAAAGTGTATCTTGCTTGTAATAGTTTAGGAGTTCATTTTTTCAAAGCATCTTATATTGAGCCACCGTATCCTCTTCACTTGGGCCTTATGGAGATCTTATGAATGAGAAAGTGGATCTCACTTGTAATAGAGTAGATTTAATTTTTGCAGATATTTTTTCGAGCCATCGTATCCTATTCACTTGGGCCTTATGGCGATCTCGTGAATGAGAAAGTGGATCTCACGTGTAACAGTTTAGAATTTAATTCAAAAGCAGTCTAAAGGGTTATGCGTATCCTCTTCACTTGGGCCTTATGGAGATCTTGTGAATGAGAAATAGGGATCCCCAGTGTAATAGAATTAGATTCATGTTTACTTGAGATATCTGTTTGGGTTACATTGGTCTTTACACATCAATTATTATCCATTTTTTAAAAAAACTATGCATGAACATACAAAATATACTCGAAATTTTGCATGACTGAAAGAAACTCATGAACCTCTCACTCTTCCTTAATTTAAAATATTCATCGAATTGAAAGGTAGAGTAGTGAGCATTTTGCATTGTTTGGTTCATTTTTCTGTTTTCGAGTCAAAACACCACCAGTTTCAATTCCACTCCTCAAACTAAGCAAACTACATTTAAAATTGGCACTTAATCTAAAATTGACAAAATTTTGATTTTTATATCACCAACAAGTTTCGGTTAGTGCCCCAGATTAGGTTTGGAGAGTTAACACTCCTGGGTTGCAAAAATTTGAAACTAGCATTGATTAAAGAGAGTAAATCCATTAGTAGAAAAAAATGCTTGTCGGGAAAGCACCTCTAAAACATGAGTCAAGCACGAGGTCAATCTAGATAATTAAGGGTGGTTCCCCCTTCTTTCTTATTTACTGGGACATGACCTTATCGAGGGGATTCTATGTTCAGTGACAAGTCCTCGGGGTGAAATCACTATTTCTAGAGTTTCTGGTAATGAGAGTTGTCCTCGACTTACAACTGTTCCGCCCGACCGTTGATTGTGAAGTGGTAACTTTAGTGCCTATTCTTAGGAACATAGGCTGTTGTGAGTGGGACACACTTGCAATACCTGAGACAGAATTTGGAACTTTTACTCCTTTGGAGGGTGATTGGTCAGGAACCAACGCTTGCACCCCTAGTGATTAAAGTTTATTGTAACTGTTTCTCATACCTTCACTACTGGAAATTGTCTAAAACCTAGCATCCCTCAACATCTACTAGTTTCAGAAGGCCTTCCAATACAGCTTTTCACTGAGCTTCAGTTCTTTGGAAGAATAAGTTTTCTTGCTTGAAATCTCTAGGGAATTTTCACTGTGTGGACACTTTTTATTTTTTTGAGTCTAGAAATCCATAGGATTGTTTGATTCTATTTTCATTTTTTTTTTTAACACATCCTTTTATCAACGTTCTTCAAAGTGGCTACTCTCCCGACCCACCAGTCACGATGGCATAGAGGTGAGTCATGAGAAATTGAAGGCCCCGCTACATTGCGAAGATGACTACAAAATACAAGACAATTTGACTTTGAAACCAACACACTTCTAACTTCAATTATCAACATTAGAGCAGAAACACATCAAAAAAATACTACAACATCACCTACGCAGGAGAACATAGAAATTGTTGATCCTCTTGCTCTGTTGACTGCTTTCTTGGGCAGACCCGGGTTTTAATGAAGCGCAGCAACAAAACCCCTTGGCGCACTGGCCCTCTCGGCAACGAGCTGCGCAGCAGCTCGAGGTCTCACCCGAAGTGGCTATGGGGGGGTTAAGGAATCAGGTTTCCTTAACCTGGGTGACGCGGAGATTGCTCTTCCTTGAATGGTTCCTCAGATATCGGCGGTCGGACTTTCCCGCAGGCCGCTCGGCGCAGCTGCGCGGATTCCTTCCTCGGCAGGCCTACTGCGCAGTTTCTCCTCTCTAGCGCAGAAGGCAACTATTCCTTGCGTCGACGCGCTAAATACTTCCTCGCCCTTCACATCCAGCGCAGTAACGCAGTCTTCTCTCGCAGCAGCGACCGCGCGTTACTACTTCTTCGGTACTTAACACTTATAGCTATCAAGGGACCTTTCCAACTCGCTCAAACAGTCACAAAGATAATACAGGAGTCTTGCATACACAGATAATGAACTCTAAATAGTTATCATTCACGCAAACATTATAACAAGAAGATATATGTGAAACTCATCTCCTCAAGGAAAACCACGTCCACGGGAGTTTATATTAACCAGAAAACCATAGAGTTATACAATATGCTGCGCACACAGCTGCAGCCTTAGATCTTTACAGGAAACTCCACGCACACAGCTGGGAGCCCTTCTCTTCACTAGTCTCTTCTCTATAGAGATTACAAAGGCGCAGACGTCACACAGACTGTCTGGCAACTCAGGGATTAGCTCCTCAGCTATCCGATTCTACTCTAGTTCTACACACAGTAGAAACATACCAAAGGACAATCAACACATGATCTATCCTCAAGAGTGTCTAACTCTTACTTGCTAGCTTTCTCTCTATCTAACATCCAACTTACTCTAGCTCTCGTTTATCCATTACAATTGTTCATATATATAGGTGGCCATGGCGGTCGCACCTTTACAAAACTGTGGGCCTTTCCCAACAGTGATTCCCAAAAACCCTAACCACGCACATGGCTTGGTGTACTGTAGGCGCCGCTTGCAGTCATGTTGCCGCTTCCTGCAGGCTCCATGAATTCCGGCGCAGATTGTGGGTATGGGCGATCGTCCTTCGCCTTCAATGCTCTGGTCCGTTGCTCCTCCTTGATCCGAGCAACCATAACTTCTGTACTTAGCCTTTAAATGAGGGTAGATGATCCCTCTACTCCATCGCCTTATTTATTATGGTAGCTGAGCCACCTTCTTTCTTCGATGACGTGCGCGCGAGCTCCGTGATTTCCAGTCCATAATCTTTACTGAGCTTGTCCATCTGGCACCGTACTGCGCACCGTCTCCTTCTTGCCCAAAACTTAGTGCTTGTTCCAAATTTAGCACTTTCCTTTCATACTTGTGTTTTCCCCAAAATTCGCAGCTTTACCGCAGCTACGACCTAGGCTCCAACAGGCCCCTAACACTCACTTGTGGCTCTCCCTCGAGCCACTCGCACTAGCGCGTGGTCGTTTGATTTGCGCATCTGCTTTTGCTTGAATCTCCGCGAATGTTTTCTGCCACTTCGCAATAGCGGAGTCCAATTCCTCAATACACTCATCAGCTGTTTGCACCGTTTCTGCGGTCGCTTCGTCTTTAGTGAGGGTATCAATGATCTCCTGAGACTCAGCAATCTCTTTGATTTTTGTCTCAACCTGGGCAACGATTTCAGCATACTCATCCATGAATGGCTGAATGCTGTTGGTGAGCTTCTCATCTTCAGTTCTGAGCTTGTGCAATTGCTGCTGCATTTTGCGCACTTCGCCCATTTTCTTCATTTTTGGTAGGCCTGTTAGGGCCTTAGCTTCTTCATTGAGAACAGTGAGAGATTGTTCTGCAGCTTGCACCTGTTCTGACAGTCCCACTTTAAAAGGGAGGTTCACAATCTCTGTCCAAGCTTCCATAGCCTGGTTCATCAGGTTCTTGGCTTCCTGTACCCGATCTTTCATCTGTGTGGAAGCTCTGCTCAGTGCTTCAAATTGTACCTGCGCATCATCCGTAAGATGCGCAGCAACGCGAGCTTCTAGCTCAGCGATCTGGGTTCTATGGCCTTCTGCCATAGCAACTATTTCTTGCTCCAGGGTTTTCGCCCTTTCGCCAATAATTTGAACTTTTGCAACCAGAGGGAGGTCTGGTTGAATCTCGCAAGTCGGCAATAACTGGGCAATCTCATCCACTGCGTTTCTGATACCGATGTCTTGCGCCTCATAAAGTGCAAGCTTCTCAGAGGTATCCTGATGGATTGCCTTCAACTCTAACTCCTGCGATTGCAGTCTTTGATTTTCCTGGAATGTAGAGAGCTCTCTAGCTCTCAACTCAAGAGAAACTTTCTCTTGCACTAGCTGTAGAGTCTCTATAGGAATTAGAGACAAATTAATTTCAACGGGCCCAACGGCGCTTACCTGTAGTGCAGCTAGCGGATCTGGAAGTGTCATGCTGGTAGGCAGAATATGCACGACAGTATGCCTTTCAATGAGTTCTTCAACTCGCTCGGCACTTGGAATTTCTTGTGGCACCTGCGAAGTAGATGCTGGCGCATGGGTCTGCGCAACTCTTCCTGCGAGACCTTTTATTTCCACAAACTGTAGGTCTAGAGCACTTCTGATGTGAGCGTGCGCATTGCGCAGCTCGCGAAATTGCTCATGTATGTACTGGTCGATCCCCGAGGGAATAGCCTCAGTGGGATGCGACACTTTTTGCTTCTTGGTGGCTGGTTCTGTGGATCCTTCGTCACTTCTCTGCTGACGAGCTTCCTTGCCCTTATCCTTCTCTTTCGTAGCGGCGGTTGGCAGCGCGGATGCGAGATCGGCGGCCTCCCTCCACTCATCCGACCAAGACTTGATGGTTTCTTCAACATCCTCGGTGGTCATTCTGTAAAGGCCTAGCGCCCATTCATCTGAAATGCCACAATGGCGGAGGTAAAGTTGATGTAAGTCGGCTGTAAAAGCCAACTTCCTGTCATATAACGTGTTTGTCTCCTCGCTCATCCTTGGCATTTCTTGAATAGTATCTCGGAGGAGATAGTAGTACTCACAAAAGACAGCGCGATTCATCTTGCGCTTCGCGGGATTAGGGGAATCCCAGAGGTTGATGTAGCGCATGCCGGCAACCTCTCCTGCGCGGTGCGGAAGGAACTGAGTATTCGGGGGCTCCTTCCACCCAACGAGAGCGCATAAAACTAGAAGCCATGAAAAATGGAATGATTGGGCTGCATTGTCCTGCACATTCAGGCAATCAGCCAAAAAAGAATTCAGCAGAAAGAGAGACCAGTTGTACTGCTCTCCCTCCGCAGCTGCGATGGAGAGCTCCACGACAGCTCCAGTAACTTCCTTCGGTCGGCACTTTGTGAGAAGTCTGCCTGCAAGCAGACTTCCTGTAAATCGGAGTGCCTCATCTTCTACTGCAGTGAGGTCATAAGCCCGACCTCCTCTTGTTAAGTTGTACTTCTGCACCACCTGTGCAGTCAATTTTCTGTCCTTGTCCTTTCCCGCAAGATGAATATTGGGATCCTTACCAGCCTTAGATAGACCAGTAATGCGGTGAATTAAATCAACATTTAGATCAATTGGCCTCCCGAGCCAAAGGTAACCTCCATGAACGCATGATAGCAGTGTTTTAACGACTGCGTTCGCTTCATTGCTACGCCCAAAGTGCGGTAGCTTCAACAAATTCAAGAGTCCAGGGCGCTCAAGATTTGCTGCAAATCCCTTCGGGATGAACTCGTCAACTTTCCTGGTGGGATTATGCACTATATCCAGATATCGGTCTGGCTGGAACTGAGGGTATGTCTTATAGTCTCCGAGGTTGAAGTCAGAGAACTTGACCAGTGGAATGTTTCCCAACAGTTGCCCTTCTACCCGCACACTAGCCGGTAGTGGTGGTAGCGGAATAGGATACTTTGCATTCTTCGGGATCTGTACTTCTGTTGCATCATCTGGACGCGGCGGAATATAGTTTGCCATGGTCGCCAACGGCTCTGGAACAGGTTCTTCTGGCTGTGATGGCGACGCTCTTGTAGCCGGAGATTGTCTGGGATCCTGATAACCAGGATGTACATAAGTCGAAGCTGTGACTGGAGTAGTCATGCTGAAATCTAATCCTCGGCGCAGGAATTGACGAACAACTTCTTCAGTTGACAGGTTCTCCGTCGTGAATCTCTGTAGGGAACAAAAACTTTGGATAGCAAATGGCGGACCTTCGTAGGATATGGGCGCTGAAAACAAGGGAAAATACTCTGCACAACTCGGCTCTGAAAACAATAACTTGGATTCGTAAACAAGATAGCAACTCGAGGAAATTAACCCAAAAATTATAGAAGTGTGAGGTATTTATAGCCAGAGGTGAGTAAATGCGACCAAGTGGGATAACGTAGCTATAGGCGGCTATAGATGAGTTGACAACACGCTATCCTCCTTGCCGTAGCGGTGCATTTAGTGTGATTGACGGGTTCTGACAGCCTTCCGGGAGAAGCTAATGCTTTCGGCGCCAGAGTTAAATGCAAATCTTTCGGAGATTAAGCCGAATCCGTCAGAACGGCTAGACTTAAATAGCGGACTTATCCTTCATTTATTCAGACGCGGCTTCATAACTGCTGTAATTCAAATTTTCGACGGGTCATTTCAACTTAGGAAACTGTGCCTTTAGGGGTCCACAACAAAACTTTTTCAAGCGGCAAATTATCAAAGGGAACTCCGCAAGAGCGATAGTTCAACGGTCCGGGGAGAAGCTTCACAAGAGCGCAACTATGTTCGCTCCAACCAAACTTTAGGCATGCGCGGATGTTTCTAGGAACTGCGCAGGAAGACGGAGACTGGGTGTCTCGCAACTTCCGTGTAGACTGAATGCGGTGCCTCTTTCAACTACACTGGGCATCTGCATCTCTTTCAGCAAAATATTAGGTCGACAGAGCGGAGTGGCCGTCGCGATAAAGCTTGAGCCGACTCCCGTTGATCATTGTAGGTAGTAATTCTCCATCCAGCTTTGCAAGCTGAACTGCGCCTCCATCTGTTATTTTTATCACCTGAAAAGGGCCTAACCAGTGTACACGAAACTTGCCTGGGAACTTGGTAAATTTACTGTCATAGAGGAGTACCAAGTCTCGTTCCTGAAAGACTTTATTCTTAATATGCCTGTCATGCCAAGCTTTCTGTCTTGCCTTCTGTACCTGTTGATGGAATCCGGCTAAGAGTCTGTCTTCTTCTAAGGCAAGCAGTTGCGAAAGTCTTTCATTCATAGTATCAGGATCTGCCATTTCTGTAATTTGCGCTATTTTAAGGCTAGGAATAATGTATTCCATGGGCATAACTGCTTCTTGTCCATACACCAAGCTGAAAGGTGTGTGACCTGTTAGTTTCTTGCAAGTGGTTCTGTAAGCCCATAATACAGCTGTGACTCTAAGGTCCCAATCATCTCTTTGTTGATTACAGATCTTCGTCAGGGCATTCTCAAGGATTTTATTGAATGCTTCCACCGTACCATTAGCTTGAGGATGGTAGGGTGTACTCTTATGGTGATTAATTTGAAATTCTTCAGTAAGGGCCTCTATAGTCTCATTGAGGAAATGTGTACCCTGATCGCTCATGAGAATCACTGGACATCCAAATCTAGTGATAACATTCTCAAAAATGAACTGTGCGGCCGTAGCAGCGTCGCAGTTCTTAACTGGCTTCGCCTCAGCCCATCTGGTGAGGTATTCAGTAGCTGTAATGATGTATCTTGCGCCAGTTCTTTTTCCTGGTGGGTTAATAGGTCCTACAAAGTCAATGGCCCATTTATCAAAAGCGCGCAGTGTGATCTGGGGTCTTAGCGGCATTTCATCTCTCCTTGAAGGTTTTCCTGTGCGCTGGCACACATCGCAACATTTACAGAATTCCTTAGTATCCTTGTGCAATGTCGGCCACCACAGACCTGCGGCTAATATCTTTTGCGCAGTCGGCTTTCCTGCGAAATGGCCTCCTGCGGTACCTGAATGCGCTTCTGCGATGATAGAGTTCTTTTCATGTGGTAAGATACATCTGCGCAAAACTTCGTCAGGGCCTAACTTATACAGCTGGCCTGCTATCAAAGTGAAGTCTGCGGCTCTAACAACAAGTTGCTTTTTCTGCTGGATTGTAAGCTCAGCCGGTGCTTGTCCGGTAGTGAGAAACTCAAGAATATCAGAATAATACTCGTCTGCTGCTTGAATAGAAAACAACTGTGCGTCAGGCAGATTGTCCTCCAGACTCGTAGGTTCCTCTCCTGACTCTATCCTGGATAGATGGTCAGGCCCTGCATTCAATCTGCCTGGCTTTACAATAACCTCGAAATCATACTCTTTAAAGAGCAGTAGCCATCTGCAAATTCTTCCTCCTAACACTGGTTTATTGACCAAATATTTCAGAGCAGAATGGTCAGTATACATTTTAAAGTGAGCTCCTAACAGGTAGTGTCTGAATTTCTGTAGGGCATATACCATAGCTAATCCTTCCCTTTCTGTAGTGGTGTAGTTCTTCTCAGCTGTAGATAGCTTTCTACTGGAGTAAGCAATCGGGTGATCAATACTTCCTTCTCCAGACTGTGTAAGCACAACCCCCAATGCTATAGAAGAAGCATCAACATGAACATGAAAAGGTTTTCTCCAGTCCGGGAAAACTAGAATAGGCGCTGTGATCATCTTTTCTTTAAGTGTGTCCAAGCTTTGTTGGCATTCCTCTGTCCATTGGAACTTCGAATCCTTTTTCAGCAATCTCTCCATAGGTGCTGTGATCTTTGCATAACCCTTGATGAATTTTCTGTAGTAACCTGTATGTCCCAATGTAGCGCGCAATTGTTTAACTGAGTTGGGCGCAGGTAAATTAGCAATGATGGCAACCTTCGCAGGATCCATCAGGAGTCCTTGTCTGCATACAATATGTCCCAACAAAATACCAAAGGGCGCACAGAATATACATTTTTTCAAGTTAAGGGAAATCTGATGCTGTCTACATTTTTCTAACATCATGCGCAGATTTGCAATATGGTTCTTTAATAGGCCAAATACAGTCCAGTCATCAAAATAGACTTCTAGAAACTTGTGAATGAATTCTTTGAAAACAGCAACAACAACTCTAGAAAAGATAGCAGGTGCGTTTTTAAGACCAAAGGGCATTACCGTATACTGGAATGAGCCCCATTCAGTTGCAAAAGTAGTCTTGTGGCGGTCGTCCGGATGGATTCTGATCTGATGATATCCCGAGAAACCATCAGTGAAGGAGTAAGCCTCTTGTCCTCCAACATTATCAAGTACTTCATCTTTGAAAGGAGTAGGAAATGGATCGTGCGCTGATGCATCATTGAGTTTGCGCAAGTCGACACAGATTCTTATTTCACCTTTCGTTTTCTTTTCTTGGACCACCATAGGACTAATCCAATCGCTTTCCTCTACTGGCTCAATAATACCTGCTGCAAGCATCTTATCAATTTCTTCTTTGAATTTTTCTTTATAACGCGGGTTCAACCTGTATGGACGCTGCTTTACTGGCTTGGCGTCTGCTTTCAGAGGTATGCGCATCACTCCTAAGTCTCCTAGGATGCCTTTCATTTCTGTGAACTTGGTGGGAAAGATATCCTGGTAGTCACGTAATAATTCTGAAACATGTCCAACAGTTTCATCATCCCAATAATCTCCTATAGAAGCAAACTTCGGTTCAGCTTCTGTACCAATGTTAATCTTCTTGAGCTTGATGTGTTCTGTGATGGCAGGGATGTCAAGCTCAGGACCTTTAATATTTCGCTTCTGATTCTGGGATGTTGATGTTGCGAGGATCGTCCTCCTCCTCTTCAGCGGTGCAGTTATAGCATTCCAGGGCATGTTCTATCTGGACAGCCCAATCTGGTTGGGAATATTCTGATAACGGGCATTCTTCAAATATCTTCTTTTTAATACACTTCAGAGCCTGATCAATACTTGGATGCTCTGATTCAAAGCTGAAGGTAAGTTGAAAACTTTCTATCATAAGAGGCCACGTGAAAGTGCCTTTCCGCAATTCTGTTTCAGTATACCAGTTCCTTGGAACTGTATCCAATGTGTGGATGAATAGGTGAACCCATTCATCTGGCGGAATATCTGACCATTGCTGAATGCATGCTTCAATGTGTGACCTAGGGTCACTCTGTCCCTCATATTTGCGCGACACTTCTGCTGTAGTGTCCTGGAATCTGCGCAGTATCAATCTGCGACAGTCTTGCCATGTGTGAATATTCTCCTTATGCGCAGCCCACCATCTTGCGGGTGTAGCGCGCAATGCTATATCTAGTGCCTGTATGCGCTGCGGTTCTGGAAGCTTTTGTTCATATTCCTGTAGGAATTTAGTTACTTTAGTTAGACCATCAAAAATTGGAGTGTCAGTTAATTCTGTGCCAATCCATCGAATGGATTTAGTCATCATTGTGCAACGTCTTGCAGAAACCTCATGTAAACGATTCTGCCAGTTTTCCAATCCTGTATCTGAGTCTGATGTGCAAGAGCTATCGCATCGCCAGCTGAGATGGCCGTCTGCTTGGGGGTTGACATAGTCACTGTGATTAGTAGTCATTTGGTACAAACTTTCCATGTGGCGCGCTTCCTCTTCTGCGCGAATGGGTTCTATATACCTTGGTCCTTGAATAGGATCAAGTGGTGCGATGACCCTAATCTGGTCATCCTCAAAGGTCATCTGTCTTTTCTTCAAATTAATGACAGCCAAATTGTCTAATGCCCAGTCTATTCCTAAAAGTGCTGGGTATGGTCTACTATCGTCCATGATTTTGATTACTTCAAAATCTGCAGAGCTTCTAACTCCTTCAATATCAATAGGTACATTGGGTAATCTGCCCAATGGAGAGACTCGTTGCTGATTTGCGAGTCTTAACTGGATAGGGGATTTTGTAAGCTGAGGGCTTCCCATCTGTTCCCATGTCTGCATAGTGAGAACATTGGCTTCGGAGCCCAAATCTAACATGACTTCATTCATTTCAAATGCTCCAATCTGCGCTGTAAGCCTCATCTCTTTTCCAGTTCTAATGTGACTCCTAATCTGGTGAACAACACACTGCGGTGTGTTCATCGAAGCAGACTGTTGGCACTGATCCAACAGGTGTTGGAGTTCTAGAGTTGCCTTTTCATTGCGCAACAATTTTAAACATTGTCGCAGGAACGCATGAACACTACCTAGTGCATGCTCGTCGTCAGGCCTTCCAGCTGTAGTGGCCTGTTCTTGTACCAGGTTGTCTTGTCTTAGCACTTGCGATCTAATATTGTTCTGCGGGATTGCGGCAGAACTTGAAGTTCTCGGATCTGAGAAATACTCTTGAGCTTGCTTGAATGCTTCTTTTTGCTTCTGCAGGTTAAGTGGGGCTAGTTTAATATTAGCGCGGCGCACCCATTGCGTCGCTTGCTTTCCCGTTCCCATCTCTTGCGCACCAGTGGTTGCTCCACTGCGTGTCACTATATTAACTGTAGGGTCTGGTTCTCTTTTTTCTGCTGCAATCAACTGAATATTTTGATTGACCTGTGGGGTCTTTGGTTGCATCTTAGCCTGTAACTGAGGGCATTCTTCAATGATATGGTCAGAAGATTTACAATACCTGCAGAGGGTTGTAGGATTTTGGCAATCCCTGGCAAAATGACCTTGTGTTCCGCAATTATAACAAGTGATCTGTCCTCTTCCACGACCAAAATTTGTTGTGCGTCCGCGTCCCCTGTAATTTCCTGCTCGGGCGTCCCGAGTTTGGTCATAAGGTGGACCTACTGTGGGTCCTGGTGTCTCTGCTTGTACCCTATAAACATCATGCTTCCTTTCTATCATAAGATCATATGCTCTACAATTGTTCTCATCATGACCTACTGATTTACAGAAATTACAATATAGATTCTTTGGAGTTTGTACATATTTCTGAAGTAAGTGGCATTCTTGTGGTCTATGACCTCTAGTTCTACAGATTTCACACCAAGGCCCTTGTGCCTGTGGTAAAGGGTTAGGTGCTCCAGTTGCAATATAGTCTATAAAAACGGGACAATGATCCTTTGAATGACCTTGGGCTTTACATTTTGTACACCAAATTTCTTCCTTAATCTCCTTGCCTTTCTTAATATCATGCACTTGCAAGGTTAAGTTTGCTAATTGGTTCTGTAAATGCGCAACATCGTTGCTTGTTCCCGCAATAGGCGAAGCTTCTAGTTTCATAACCATCTCTAGAGCTTGTTCCTGAGTATTGAGATTCTGTTGCATAAGAGGAAGTCTAATGTGTGGAAGCAGCGCAGCAATGAACCATTCTTTATGCTGCTGTGGTGCAAACTCGAAGCTTACTTGATCTATCAAGGCTTTGAACTTCTGGTCAAAGTCCCATACTGATTCTGTAGGTAATTGTTTGATGTCTTTGAGCTCTGTTATACACTGTGATTCTGATTTAGGTTTCTTAAATTCTCTAATCATAGCATTTCTTACCTCAGCAAGCGTTCTATTCTGTGCTGCTGAGTATTTCATGAACCAAGTCAAGGCTCTTTCTCTTAGTGTGGTTGCTAACTGAACCAGTTTAACAGCATCATCATTAATTTGCTTAATTGTCCAAATAGCTTCACATAAGAACCAGTGCTGCTCAGGGTCTTCTATCCCTGTTCCTCTAAAAGTTGGTAGCTTCATGTCATCACCCATCCTTCTTGTGTTAGGTTGAGGTGAGGCTGCTGTAGCAGTGCTTCTGGGCTGGTTAAATAAAGGTGGTACAGAGGTACTGGAAGTACCGTGTGGGCTACTAGAAGGTGTTACTGCGGGGTTATACTGAGCTTTGTCTGGCTTTTGCGGTGTAAAAGGGTAATAAGGGATATGAGCACTTTCTTGTCTTTCTATACGGCTTGGTCCAGGGACTTGACTATTGTCTGGGCTAGACTCAGAAGAATGTTGGTCAAGGCCTACTTTATACCGTTTTCCACTACGAGTGCAACCAATAAGTTCAGGATCTCTATCAGAATCTACGGACATTACTTGTCTATGCTATTCATCAGAAGTAATACATAGCTTTCCTTTTTCATACAGAAGCATTTTAATCCATAAGTTCAAAGAATTTAAGAACTTACCTCTGTGTACTTGGAAGAAATTCCTCTCAGCTTCACTGAAACTTTTTCTTGTATCTACTGCAAACTCGGTGATGAAACCTTTCAATAGACTATTCAACCAAAAGTCTACTGCGCGGGACACAGGATTGTCTATCCGCTTCACAATACTGACTAGCTCAGGCGTCCAAGCGACGGGTCGATCAATATGCACAGTAGGTCTAGAATCTGCTAACTTGGCTATCCAAGCGTGTAACTCCAGTGCAAAGGTAACAAAGAAAATTTCGTGAAGGTCAGTGTAAATATACTTCTGTAACCAGTCTTCTGTTTGGAGCGTAGAACTTCTATTTTCTTGTTCAGCGAACTCTTTAGCCTTTAAATCAAACCAGTCTCCAATTTCTTTAGCTGTAGGATTCCAGTAACACATTTGTCAACTGAGCAAGTCTCAGTGTAACAGAACCTTTTGCTGGCTTCAGCAACAATCTCAGATGTCTTAGAAATAATAAGTCTCACAACAGCAAGTCGCAAGACAACGGAATCATTTGTTGGCTCAACAACAGGGTTCAAAGCAACAGAACCATTTGTTCTCCTTGATCTTCGCGCGTCGGCTAAATAACAAGTCTCACAATAACAAGGTCACTAGGCAACAGAACCATTTGTTGGCTCCTTTCTTTCTCTAGGTTGCGCGTCAATCTCGCTCATCACTGAAATAAGAAGTCTCGCTCGCGCGGCAACGGAACCATTTGTTCACAAGGCAACGGAACCATTTGTTCACTGCTACCTCGCGCGTCTCTGAAATAAGTCACAAGGCAACGGAACCATTTGTTGACTGCTACCTCGCGCGTCTCTGAAATAAGTCACAAGGCAACGGAACCATTTGTTGACTGCTTTCTTGGGCAGACCCGGGTTTTAATGAAGCGCAGCAACAAAACCCCTTGGCGCACTGGCCCTCTCGGCAACGAGCTGCGCAGCAGCTCGAGGTCTCACCCGAAGTGGATATGGGGGGGTTAAGGAATCAGGTTTCCTTAACCTGGGTGACGTGGAGATTGCTCTTCCTTGAATGGTTCCTCAGATATCGGCGGTCGGACTTTCCCGCAGGCCGCTCGGCGCAGCTGCGCGGATTCCTTCCTCGACAGGCCTACTGCGCAGTTTCTCCTCTCTAGCGCAGAAGGCAACTATTCCTTGCGTCGACGCGCTAAATACTTCCTCGCCCTTCACATCCAGCGCAGTAACGCAGTCTTCTCTCGCAGCAGCGACCGCGCGTTACTACTTCTTCGGTACTTAACACTTATAGCTATCAAGGGACCTTTCCAACTCGCTCAAACAGTCACAAAGATAATACAGGAGTCTTGCATACACAGATAATGAACTCTAAATAGTTATCATTCACGCAAACATTATAACAAGAAGATATATGTGAAACTCATCTCCTCAAGGAAAACCACGTCCACGGGAGTTTATATTAACCAGAAAACCATAGAGTTATACAATATGCTGCGCACACAGCTGCAGCCTTAGATCTTTACAGGAAACTCCACGCACACAGCTGGGAGCCCTTCTCTTCACTAGTCTCTTCTCTATAGAGATTACAAAGGCGCAGACGTCACACAGACTGTCTGGCAACTCAGGGATTAGCTCCTCGGCTATCCGATTCTACTCTAGTTCTACACACAGTAGAAACATACCAAAGGACAATCAACACATGTTCTATCCTCAAGAGTGTCTAACTCTTACTTGCTAGCTTTCTCTCTATCTAACATCCAACTTACTCTAGCTCTCGTTTATCCATTACAATTGTTCATATATATAGGTGGCCATGGCGGTCGCACCTTTACAAAACTGTGGGCCTTTCCCAACAGTGATTCCCAAAAACCCTAACCACGCACATGGCTAGGTGTACTGTAGGCGCCGCTTGCAGTCATGTCGCCGCTTCCTGCAGGCTCCATGAATTCCGGCGCAGATTGTGGGTATGGGCGATCGTCCTTCGCCTTCAATGCTCTGGTCCGTTGCTCCTCCTTGATCCGAGCAACCATAACTTCTGTACTTAGCCTTTAAATGAGGGTAGCTAATCCCTCTACTCCATCGCCTTATTTATTATGGTAGCTGAGCCACCTTCTTTCTTCGATGACGTGCGCGCGAGCTCCGCGATTTTCGGTCCATAATCTTTACTGAGCTTGTCCATCTGGCACCGTACTGCGCACCGTCTCCTTCTTGCCCAAAACTTAGTGCTTGTTCCAAATTTAGCACTTTCCTTTCATACTTGTGTTTTCCCCAAAATTCGCAGCTTTACCGCAGCTACGACCTAGGCTCCAACATGCTCCAATTTCAATTAAAACATTAGAAGACAACACTGCAAATCCCATAAATCCACCTTTGACAAATCTTTCAGACCCAATGGTACTCCACATCAGTGAACCTTTGAACACGGTCAATACTCTTGTGGCACACTTGGTACACATGCTAAATTCAACATCTAATCCCATGGCTTCATCAGGAGCACAAGGGACCACATCAGCACCATCTAAAACAAGTGTTGGAGGTAGCACTACTTCCAATATCCCTATGGCTTCGTCGAGAGAACAAGGGACCACATCATCACAACCTCAAACAGTTACTGGAGGTAGCAATACTTCCAATTTGACCTCTACCACCATCCCAACAGTTAGTTTATCTGCTGCTACCATACGTTCAACCAGCACTTCAGTGCTAGTTGGTACAGTTTCAGGTCCCAATCCCGGAAGTACATCCACTTTTCCTGCAGGAATCCTTACTGGAGGGTCTGCCTTACCAAACTTGGGTTTCCCATATGGTTTGGCTACTCAAGGTCAAAAAAATTCAAGAGTCAAACAAATCCTATTGGCATACTAAACATTTTTCCAAATCCTAACCCTAGGGGGAATCCTTCACTTTGGAATCTCAACATCCCTAGTGGAATTAATGGACCATGGAACACTAATGTTAATTGGGGTAATACTCCACAAGTTAGTGGAAGTTCCTCGGGAAACCTTTATCCAAAATTTCCTAGCATAAATCATGGGGGCAATCCCATACCCCCAACAGGTAGCACACCAAGAGGTAACCCATCCACCAACCTCATTCCACCATGGAGTGGGAAGGTTCCAGAAAGTACCCAATCTTCTTGGGAACCACCCCCGCAAGGGGGAAATCAACCTTGGAATGCTTATCCAAACCAAGGAAACACTCATGGGAGTGGTAATGTTCCACCAAGTAACCAATCTCAATGGAACATACCCCCACAATGGGAAAATCCACCCATGAATCCCAACCAGCAATGGAGTGGTAATGTTCCACCAAGTAACCAATCTCAATGGAACATACCCCTGCAAGGGGGAAGTCCACCCATTAATCCTATGCCACAATGGAGTGGCAATGTTCCACCAAGTAACCAACCTCAATGGAACATACCTCCGCAAGGGGAAAATCCATACATGCATCCTATCCCACAATGGAATGGACAATATTCAGGAAATAACCCATCTTTTTGGATGCAATCTCCACAAGGATGTAATCTTGCTTGGAATAACTTCCAAGACTAAGGACAACAATAGTGGAGCCATAAAGCTTCACCTGGATATCAAACATTTGCTCCAACATCATCCAAGTCACCATTTCTATCCACATTGAATCTACTGGATTTATCCCGGCTAACTAATGACCTTGTTCTTCATTTGAATGGGTGGCCAACCATACCAACCAAGCTACCCTTAGACATACCCAAGTTTGATGGAAAAATAGGGGAAGATCCATCAAATCATGTGATGACATTCCATTTGTGGTGTTCATCCAATTCCCTAGTTGATGATAGTACTAGGTTGAGGTTGTTTCAGTGGACCCTAACCGGAAATGCTGCGAAATGGTACATTGAGTTGCCCCGCAATACATTCACAGAATTTTCATCTTTAGCTATGGCATTTTTGACACATTTTCAATTACCTATCCGCTATGAGATGGGAACTTAACTTTTAACTTCACTTAGGTAATCCACCGCTACTCACATCTCAGATCATATTCACGAGTGGAGGAGACGTCAAAGGCTTGTAAAAGATGAAATCCCTAATCAATTCTTAGCAGATTGGTTCATTAAATCACTATTGCCTACTCTTGCCAAAGATGTAGCCATGTTAGGAGCCATGACTGAAGAACAACTCATTCAGAGTGCTCACCATATGGATTTAGTACATTCTCAATCGGGCACACTTTATGACTTAATACCCCATGCTATAAGACCTGCGTTTGATCTAGCTAGGCCGCCAAAAGGACCTCATACCGATGGTGTGATTGAATCCATAAACCAACTTGAATATATTACCCAACAATTGGGACAAATGTTAGTTCAAAATCCACAACCCACAGCTCACCAGGCAACTCATCAATCTGCAACCCCTACCCAAACTTCCGAAGTCCTTACGGTTCAAACTGTGGACCCAAAAGAAAAAAAGAAGAAACAAAGAAGAAACCTAATGCTAACCCTAAGATAGGAGATGCACCTAAGGTGAATAATCCTAATGGAGGAAATCAAAAAAATCGGAAGAACAAGTACCCTTGCAAAATTTTCCAAAGGGACCATCCTACTCATCTTTGTCCTCATATGGATGATATTCATCGCATGTTGGCACAACAAGGAGGGAAACCACAACCCGCCGTCCTAACTCAACCTTTCCCCCAGCAACAACAGATGGTTGCTGTGGCGCCAGCACCTCCACTAGGAGGAAACTAGACAAACCCCCCACCAGGGGGCAATCCACCCAACGCTAATATCTTCACTATTGGATAACATGACATTCATATCCAAACAATGGCTCATTCTTATGATATACCTTCAAAAGATGCTAAAACAACTGGATCTCAACCTAGTGGTTTTCTAAATATTGAAAAAACAACCATAGACATGGTGCCTCGACCTCCAAAAGGGGCCCTCCGCAAAACAACACACAACCCCAAGGTGCGAGTTGCTCAAAACTACAATGTGGTTGAAGATTTAGCTCAAGCTCCTTGTGCAATGTCTACCTTGGAGGTGTTGCAAAGTTGTCCCGCTCAATGGAAAGCACTGTTGTCTACTATTGGTGCTATTGATCCATTAGACAATAATTTGATCACATTTGACTTATAACAACCCACATGTAGGCTTCCCTCACAAATTGCTTTCCAAATTAAGGTAGCTTCACATGGTAAGAACATTTTTTGAACCATTGTGGATGAAGGATCCTCCACTATGTCATGCCACTAGCTTGTTGGAAACCTTTGGGATCACCCACCTTAGTACCATCCCACACGATTCTCAAGGCATTTGATGGACATTCGTTCCCACCTCATGGACTTATCTTGGCTTGCCCAGTTGAACTGGGGGGAAAAACTATTCAAGTAGATGTTGAGGTAGTGGATGCACCCATAGACTACAATTTTCTATTGGGATGCAGTTGGATACACAAGATGACGACTATAGTATCTTCCGTATTCCAAGTCATTCGGTTCCCCCACCAAGGGAAGATTGTTACAATTGATCAACTAGATTACTGCTCACCCAAAACTGGTCTCCATTCGAATGTACCTTATGTAGGGGATGCAACGACGGTAATTCAAGATGTTGGGGTAGGGATGTTTAAAGACTCGTCCCTTTTGGGAACTTTTCCACTTCCACCACCGATTTTGACCCCTAACACTGCTCCAATTTTCACCATTACATCGGAAGTATACTTTCCATTAAGAGTTTTTTCTAATTCCACTTCGGAGGTTGGTTCCACCTCATCGGTTGGAACCTCCAAAGAAAACACCTTATATGAGAAGAATGATGGAAAGACACATACTTCTGCACACCATGGGGAAATGGAGAATAGTGTTCCCTTTTCTGTCGTAGAGCTCGCTTATCAAGCTATTCAAATTGCTTCGGTAGAACCGGATCAAAACCCTCCCAAGATGGAGGAATATGATCCCTATACTTCACCTATTTGGGCCTTGAAATCTCAGAGTACCCATGATCTCCTAGATCAAAATTTCTCTTCGGATGAAGCCATCTTAGAGGTCATGAACCTCTCTGAACGACCCTAGGAGGATATGCAGCACAAATCCTCGTTTCTTCCTAAGATCGATTCATTAGAAGTCAAACCTGAAATTTTTTTACTTCGATGATGACATCAACAAGTACCAATGCCCTGACCAAATACACAATGTGAGTTCAGAAGTCAATTTGGAGAATTTTTTTTACTTTGATCATGACATCAGCAAGTACCAATGCCCTATCCAAATACAAAATGTGATTTCAGAGGGAAATTTGGCGAACATTTCGAAAACCAACCGAATTGATATATCTATCAAACCTGGAATCGTTGAGCACATCAACATAGGTGCAGATTGTTCCCCTGAAGAAATAAGATTTTACACTGTTTTATTTAAAAAAAATTGTGATGTATTTGCATGGTCTTATGAAGAAATACCAGGCATCGATCCCAGTATCATAGAACATGAGATCAAAACCTATCCTAATGCCAAACCTGTGTGGCAAAAACTACATCCAATGGACCGTAAAAATTCTGCTGCCATTAAAGCCGAGGTTGAAAAGCTTTTAAAAGCTGAATTCATCTATCCTATTCCTTTGACTGATTGGGTATCCAGTCTTGTTCTCGTTAACAAAAAACAAGGAACTATCCGGTTTTGTACCGATTTTCGAGATCTAAACTTAGCTTGTCCCAAGGATAACTATCCCACACCCTTCATTGATCAGATCATCGATGAATGTGTCGGGAATGAGATCTTTTCATTTATGGACGGCTTATCCGGTTATAACCAAATCCAGATAAAAAAGGAAGACCAACTTAAAACAACTTTTATATGCCCTTGGGGGACTTTTGCACATCGGAAAATGCCATTCGGCCTTAAAAACGCCGGAGCTAGTTTTCAAAGAGCTATGTCATATGCATTTCACGATATTAAGGATATCGTCGAGGTTTACCTTGATGATTTAGCAGCTAAATCTAAAAAGAGAGTTGAACATGGCACACATTTACAAGCCATCTTCGAGCATTGCCGCAAGTACAACATTAGGTTAAATCCACATAAATGCATGTTTTGTGTGGACTCTTGGAGGTTACTTGGGTTTGTAGTGTCCGAAAAGGGGATCATGGTTGAAGCAATACTTCAGTTTCCTTCCCCGAAAACAATCACTCAACTTCAAAGCCTTCAAGGGAAAGCTAACTACTTGAGGAGATTTGTCAAGAATTTTGCTGAAAAAAGCTAAAGGTTTCATGCCTCTCTTAAAACAAGATGCAATATTCATATGGGATGACCAAGCTCAACATTCATTTGATGAAATAAAGAAAGCTTTAGTCTCTGCCCCGGTGCTTAGTCCACCGAATTATAATAGAGACTTTCTGCTATAATTGGTTGCCTCTCCTTCCACAATTGGAATGGTCTTAGCACAAGAAGACGAATCATCTCAAGAACATGTTATTTACTATCTCAGTAAGGGCCTAGCAGGTCCCGAATTGAGGTATTCCCAAGTCGAGAAGTTGGCCTTGGCAGCATTCCATGTTGTCCAACGGCTTAGACATTACATACTTCCAAGGAAAACAACCATAGTGGCTGAAATGAACCCCATGAGACACATTTTGTCCCGCCATGTCATTTGTGGCAAATACTCAAAATCTATAGTAATTTTACAAGAATTTGACCTCGAATTCAAAAATGCTAAAGCCAAGAAGTTGTTGGCATTTGCTGAATTAATGTCTGAGTTACCCATAGAGAAGGAGAGTACTATATATGTTGAAACTTGGGAAGATGAACATGTATTCCTCATTGCAACTTCTGATCCTTGGTATGGAGCATTCATTATATATATTTAAACCCAAAGGATCAATCCTCAGTTCTCTAGTATTGAATGATGTCATATTCGACACCGAGCTCGAAGATACCTCATCATTGGGGATACTTTGTACCGTCGAGGAATTGATATGATATTGAGATGTTGTTTAATACATAAGGAATCTAAGCAAGTGTTGAATGATTGCCATGCTGGGGCATGTGGTGGTCATCTTTCTGGGTTGGAAACTGCCCAGAAAATCTTGCGTGCAGGATACTTTTGGCCTACAATTTTCAAAGATTGCATTAATGCTATCAAAAAGTGTCACCCTTTCCAAATTTACACAAGAAAAATGCATGCACATCCTGCTCCTTTACACCCTTTAGTCACTGTGGGTCCATTTTCGAAATGGGCCATTGATTATATGACAGTAAAGCCACCTTCAGCCGATGGCCACCACTACATCATTGTAGCAGTGGACTACTTCACCAAGTGGGTTGAGGCGATGCCTACATTCAATTGCATGGGTAAAACTGCAACATACTTTCTATTCAATCATGTGATAGCAAGGTTTGGTGTACCCAAAGAGATCACTACTGACAAGGGAAGTCATTTTAGGAATTCCTGTATGGATGAACTTACAGACCGGTTAGGATTGCAGTAGGAATTTTCCTTGCATTATTACCCTCAAGCTAATGGGAAAGTAGAAGCCATCAACAAGGTTTTGAAAACTATGTTACAGAGGATGATCAATAAAAACAAGAATAACTGGCACTTGATGTTTTTTACTGCTCTTTGGGCCTACCGAGCAACTGCTAAAACTGCAACCGGATTCACTCCTTTCCAACTGGTTTATGGAGAAGAAGTTGTGTTTCCAATTGAATGTGAAATCCCATCATTAAAGATAGTTGTGGAACTCCTACCTAACACTTCTACGGAAGAGGAAAGGCTTCTCCATATCCATGCTCTGGATGAAACTATAAGAGGATCCTCTCTAAACATAGAAGTACACAAGAAGAGGTTTAAAACACAATATGAAAATTCCATCCATCCCTGAGTCTTTTCTGAAGGAGATCTGGTTTTAGTTTATGACCAAGACCAAGATAAAATAGTAGAAGGGAAATTTGTAGCTAAATGGTTTGGCCCACTTGTTGTCAAAACTGTGTTAAAAAAGGGAGCTTATGAATTGGTCAATTTTGATGGGGAACCCATGTCGGAGATCAGAAACGGTCTCTATCTGAAGAAATACTTCACGCAGGTACTGATGCCTCGCACCATTTGTTGTATTATGTTGTATTCTTTGTATAAAATATTGTACATTAGTTATTTCAAGCACACACTTATCTTGCTTAGCATTGTCACTTTGGCAGATGGTACAAGAATCTTTCACATATTTGGGATATGCGAACGGCGCCATCCGTACTTCTTGGAATGTTGCTTCCGCCGCATGGGTCATTTTCACACCTAATAACGAAGTTCTTAGTTCGGGAGGCATTTTTATCGGATCTGCAACCAACAATGTTGCAGAATATAGCGCAGTCATTGAGCTTCTTGTCGAGGCTATTACCCTTGGCATCCGATGAATAATCGTCAAACTGGACTCAGAATTAGTTGTATCCCAGTTAAATGGTCAGTATCAGGTTCGAAGTCCTACATTTCTTAGAAATTTTCTACGAGTACATCCTTTAGAGCGTCAGTTCGAATTTATTGAATATATACACGTTCCTAGAAGTCTAAATAGTTTGGTTGATTCTTTGGCCAACTATGTACTTGATTGGCATCTAAGTCATTAACATTATACCAAAAAGCAAGCATGTACATTATTTCATGGCCAATTTAATTGAACACATCATTTAAGGACATAAGTAAAACCAAAATAACCTAGCTTATATCATAACCCAAAAAGTGCGTAAATTTTGCACACACCAAAAAGAATAGTGTAAATACTATTTCTCTTTTTTATTCTTTTTCTTATAGATAACACCCAAAAAATGTTCATACAAACAAAAAAATGAAAAATATTGGAACAACTCGAAAACATGGGAAACTGTTTCAAAATTTTCTAGTTTGACATCGAAACTAAACCACTACTGGCATATCAAAGACTAAAGGTTCATAGCTTCTAGGAATTCAAACTGAAAGTTGATGCTTCCTCTCATGCATCGGCTGCACAACAAACACATATGGTAAATCATGAGTATTTTTACTTATCTTTTATTCATACATGTACAAACCGTATCCTTTTGAATGATAGAAAGATGCATAATTCCTCATTTTTGGCTATCTTTTTAGATATTAAATGCACATTCAAACCAATTTCTAACTAAACTGCTGGCTAGTGAAATGGTTTTTGATTTCAAGACTTGAAGACTTTGACATCTTGAAATATTTGATTCAGGTAGTTGAGACAGACCATGATTCATGATGATCTATGATTTTGGCATTTTTCACAAGACTCAAGCTGAAGTAAACCTCATTGAATCATTCCTACTTGGCCATTTCACCAAATTAGATAACCTCAGTCACATGGTATTACTTCATCGTCCGTCGACACATAATCCTGCTTAAGATAGCCTACCCCAGGAGGGAACAACTGTAAGAGTGTGCACAACTAGCTTAGCCCTTGTTTGCAATATGGATCTTTGCCCTAACCCATGCCCTTGAAAAATAGGTGTACGCCGATGCAACACTCATTCCCTCCTATGTATCATAACATTTTTTATTCTTTTTTATAAAAATGAAAAAGCATAAAAATTAAAAAACACAAAAATCCAAGAAGGGAGAGACTTGAATCACTTCATATTATAATCCTTGAAGAAAATGGAAATAGTCAGTCCTTGTCACCCTTGAACACGACACATAATTTGGTCCTCGCTGTCAATACACCATCTCCATTTTCCTTAGGAAACTGTACCATTATTTTGAAGAGGTCTCCACCGATGGGTTATCCTTCCCATCACCAATGGAGCTTTCATTAATGCATCTGGAATTAGCGGATTTCATTAAGTTCAGCTACTCAAAGTCCTACGTTTCCAAGTGTCCATTCTGCATCATGTTATGTGTTCAAGGGAAGTCCAAACCGAGTCGGCCATTCCTCAAATATTCCTGACCAATCATGTCGGCCTTCCTTGTGTTAGTTTACAGTGTGGGATATTGTAGTTCTACCAAATTATATCATACTATTGATCTTTGTTTCGTATCGATTGATGTGAGATGCATCAGTGCCCTCCTTCCGATGGATCTATTCCTATCGACATCAAATCATGATTTATGACATGGATCTAGAAACCCGAGAGTACCTTGGATCTTACAGTCATTAGTGGCAGGTTTCCTCGCAAATGACAGTGGGTATACATCAATGACCCCTAATTGTTTGATTCCACAAGTGTTTGACTTTAGAACATCTATTCACACTTGTTAGTTTGTACTCAATACCTTAGAGTCCATCATCATTATCGGTGGGTCTCTTCGCATCTGTTAACGGTATACATCAATGACCGGTAATCAGATGGTGTTTTATTATGCTCGACATCAGATCACTTATTTGCATGATATAAACTCGTAATATCAACGATTTTTATTGAAGACCTTGGGAAAAATAGTTGTATCACTCATCGATGCACTGCTTGAGCTGCGCAAGATTAGACTGCCATGTCAGAAGTTCAATAAAGACTTTGTTCTCGCACTCATGAAAGTGCATGTTTAAATTTCAGAAAAATTTGCTTTTGACATGGATCCACTGTGCATTGTCCATGGCCATTCTTGTTTATTGCTAAGCATGGGTATGCCCACCTCAGGAAGATATTATATATTTGAGAAATTTCTATGTTTTGTAGGTGTGATCCTTAATCCTGCGCCCGTGAGTTTTCCTTCCCTCATCCTTGCTTTGAACGATAAAGAGTATCAGTATACAGATTATAAATTTTAGTAATGTATTCCGGCCCTTAGCTCTGCTTCAGACCTCACACATTAGGGGGCATCTGTTAACAATCAAATTAACACCCTTAGTAATGTGACAGAAGAAGCAAATTCTTACTATGCACCCGCAACATGAAGACAGAAACACAAGTACATTCAAAGACAAATCATCTCTAATCTAATCACTTAGCCCATAAATGGAAGGATTAGGTGAATATATTAAGAACCTAAAGAGACCAAGTTCAGTGATTGAACCACTCATAAAAGGTCCAAAACTAAGCTACACCAATCAAAAAGTGAAGATGAATGCATTAAAGTGCATTAATTGTACTTAAAGTATGCTAAAGTTGTGCAAAAAGGCTAAAAACTATGGAAAAGTGGGTTTTTGAGCTAAAATAATACAAAAAGATGAAAAGGGACAATCCCACATTGAAAAGAGAAACATGAGGGCTCATTTCCCAATGTTATATAAGAAAGGCATGGGAGGCATTGTAGAACACACAAAGGAAGAGCAAAGGCATTCTGGAGAGATTCTGAAGGAGGAGAAAGAGCTCAAATTCTTCAAAAGCAAGGGTGAAGCAAAGGAAGCTCATGGCAATGGAGGAGGGATTCACACCAAGATCATTGGTAAGGATGTACTTCTTCCTTGTTTTAATATGAATGGATTCAAGTTTCTACCATATATGAGTTTGAATTTTGCTTATCATGTATGAATTTAATTCTTAAATGGCTTTAGATCTTAATGAGTTTTGATGAATGAATATAGATCTTTAGAAACTTGTGATAATCCTTTCATTTGCTGACAAAGAAATTCACAATTTCTTAGTAAGATAGATTGACATGTTGCATATCTAACTCCCTACTTGCAAACAACTTCTTCTATTATCAGGCACCTGGAAACAAATTGCATCACCTTGATCCAGTGAGGCAGCATGAAATTGATTGAGCCAAAAAATCATAGGCCATATTATCCATTCACATAAGTCCAGCAAAACAATATAGAAGTAATTGCACTTGAACCATCGTTGATTTGAATAGTACCTGTAACAAAACAAAACCATCAATTATATTATTCCCAACATCACAGTTGTAATTTAAATATTGTAAAACAAATGACAAGCACTCGTACAGAATCTATGATTCTGTAGGTGTGTTAATGATAAACTATTTAATTACCTGTGGGATTTCAAAATCATACACCTGCAAAATGGAAGAGATTGAAACAAACGATTTAAAAAAAAATGCATGTACTATTCTGAGACATGAATTCTGGAAGCTCTCCTAGCTTCATCTAGTTTGGCTTTAAGCTTCATGATCTTAATATTGTGATGCTCTTCTTGTTTTAATAACCTCTCATTGGCATAAACTAGTTTTTTCTTCAATTCCTTATATTTATCTTTTCTCATTTTTAGGTTCTTCCATCAATCCACCCAAGACAACAATTCGCTTCTTAATTTCTGAATCTCATCTTTTAAAATAATTGTATTCAATTCTAACTTATCAAGTTCTATTTTCAACTAAGTAATATTTTGTTCAAGTGGCCGTTCAATAGATATTTTAATGGTTTTCCTTGTATGATTCGGTAAGGAATCATCGGTAAATGAAGTCTCCTTATCAATCTCTGGATTATTTTGTTGAAATAGTGATAGATTTCCTGTGAATTCATCTCTTGGGAATGTGGCAGAATGATCGAATCCGACACTTTGTTCTTGGAAAGAAACCTACCATGGAGATGCATGAATGGACATATGTTCTTCTTCGTTACTCAAAATCTCTACCAGAGGAGGTTCTTTAACCCATTGGATAGTTACCGGGAAAGAAACAGTAACCATGCTCCTGGTAAATCTTCATGAATTTGGTTTGACCATGGGAGAACTCGAATGCTTTAGCTTAAGCTTAGACCCAGTACCCTCTTCAGAGTTTATATCTTTTGTATTTACTAATCCTTTATCTTTCTGTGTAGGTATGTCATCGGTATTCCTAGATGAGGATGGGTCTATTGGGGTTTCACATATCAGAGGGTTATTACCTTCCTCTATCACACATTCGCATTATCCCCTTGAACGAGGTTAACATATTTAGATTCCTTATGCTCTAACATAGGGTCGAGAAAATTGCCAATTTCAGTTCTAAGAGGTTTTCTTCGTTTCTAACGAGTCTTAGGTAGGGGATATGGCCAATATTTCATTTTCCCATAACCATTATCTATTAATAATTCATCCCAAGTCCTACCTTCTAAGAATAAGTGATAATGAATCACAATTTTAAGAAACCCATGGTGAAACAAACTCCTATCTTGATCCCAAATAATATTATGAACTGTGGAAGCCATTTTCTTCAAGCTACTCAGCAATAAGTAGGGTAAATTAATCTTGCAACCCTTGAAAATCATCAAAAGGCAGAGGTGATATAAATGCACACGAGAAAAGAGACCATCGCAAGCAATGTACCTGATAATAATATGGAGGAAACATCGCCACTGTGGCTTTAGGAATCTTACAGGAAAACTGTGCTTAATGTCAGAATCAGCTGCTAATGGAAGGAGAAAGTGTTTCCATTTCTTCTTGTTGATTTTTGCTCCTTTGAACTAGTGTTCACCAGTCTGACGTAGTTTAGTGGCCTTTGTAATGAGCTCTTCATTCACAGTTAACCGCAAGTTAACAATTTGATCCACATTATCCATAAAGGACAGAGTGAACTATCTGGTAACCTCAACATTATGTCCATGAAAATGTCTAAAGAAAGAACCCCATCCTATTTTCTCAAAGCTGCAGCCTCAAGTTTAGCTTGCAGCAACTCGTTACTGAAGACTTCAAATCGACTGAGAGGTGCCATTTCCTCACTACAATGTTTCTAGATAGGATTCGATTCTGGGATCGTCATGAAAATGGAGGGTATAGGAATCCAAGGTATGGAATACATCGACCAAGCGATTCAATATTCACATGGTTCTCTCAAAATCACGGTTAAAACCCTTATCTTCATCATAAAACAAGTATTTCGAAAATGATGAGGATAATAACACGAGGTAATGTAAAATGATGATTTAGGTCTTGGGATATTGATGGAGTTGTCAGCATAAATTACGATTTATCCCGGTTGTTTCGTGGTATGATGACTCCGAAATAGATGACAATTGTGAGATGGGACATACAGAATACTTCATTAATTGACATATTGTTTTATGATTCACCATAGGTAAGGATTATAATACGAATGCAATTCAACCGTAATAAAATCACCTATTATATATATTACAATTTATAGGTGACATAGTATATAGGTATTATTTCATCAATACACCCTATACTTTGCAAATAATATTAGGTTAAAAGAAAAAATTATCCCATAGCCCTAACATTTTGAAATCACAAAAATGATTAATGAATCGAAAAATCATGAAATGTTGACCTCAATGAATTTAGAAAGTCTTAAAATATAAGTGAAAAAACCATAAAAATAAGATCACAATTTCAAGGTCATATATGTCAGCAGTATATAATTAATGAATCAATTCAAAGTAAGGTAAGCCTATTTCCAATATGACAAAATGTTACACTGTATTTTGCGACCTTGTGAGCATTAGCACTCCTTGGCCTCCCTTACTCATTTGTAGAGTCAAAACCATAATTTTTATTCTCCTTGAACCCATTTTCCCCTATTTTTCCTCCTATACATGATCTACTTCAGTACAACTCGCGTACACACAGGTTGCATCACTACATCCGTCGTACATTGATGTTTTTGGTAAATGAGAGTAAAATCTCTATTTTTCACTCCAAAAAGCGGCCATTGTGATCTTTGGCCTTCCATGTATCTTGAAACGACTCGATTCGACCTTTCACTTGCCTTTGGAGGGTTATATATTGAGGTATTGTGATGCATGGAGGGAGGAGAAAGAGAAGAGCATCGAAACTTTACCGAAATATTGCCTTGATTACTATTGCTTGAGTTTACATCCATTGATCCTAGTTGTTGTGAACCATTTATTTTCATCTCCCAAACTCTTTCATATCTTGTGAAGGATTTGTTATTTTACTTGTGATTTTTCCGTTGTACGTGGGATTGAAGTGGTGGAGGCACAAGTGGAGGGACCTAGTTCTTGGTTCAGATGAGTTGCCAACAAGAGGTAGTATCTTATACTTCTTGTTAATATTAATAGAAATACTCATTTTCTCATCCATTTATATTGTGAATGATCATTTATTATCATTGGGTACATTTTTTGGTATATATCATGGATTATGCTATTGTATATGCTGACCTCTTTTATATATCATATGCACTTGTTTGCAGTTATTGTTGAGGCTAAGCTACAGGTTCAAGTGTTGTGATTCTAAAGCTCAACGAAATTCTTCATAAGACGTCCAGTTGAGGTAGGTCCTTTATTTTGTTTATCTGCATTTACATTTATATAGCATATGGTGGGAAGTGGGTTGATTTCTCGATTCCATCTATCTGTTGTGGTCTACCCCAAGCCTTAGGAATTTTTTCTCTGTAACAGAATTGGCGCCTCCGCTGGGGAGAAGCCTCCATTTGGGGTCTTTTGGGAAAATTTTCCTTGTTTTGGTTCATTTTTCTTTCGGGTTTCTGTGTCACTGGTAGGTTGTCAAGTTCTATATAGAAAAATCCTGATTTTCTTGTCTTTTTTATTCATTTTTGTTCACATATTCTGCCCTGTACGCGACTTTGCTGTGTTTTACCCGTGTATACATGCGACTCTTATTTAACTAGCCCGCATACATACACCATTGTTCATTGAACATTTGCATACAACTCTGCTTTAGCCCTCTTTCTTGTGTTTGGTTGATGCTGGGTGAGTTCTAGGTGTTCCTGAGTCTTGCTGGGCCTGTATCTTGGTTGTTTCTTTCCTTTTTAGTGACTGGAAGCTCCTCTTTCTTTGTTTTTTGAGAAATTTTATTTTTAGCCATTTTTATTTTTTATAGATCATTTGCTTAGTTGAGTCTTTATTTTTGGTTCTGTTGGGCTATCTGCACTGCATTCTTTGCATTTTTTTTCTAAAAAGCATTGATTCTAGCTACATTTTCATTGAAAATACAAAAAAATTGTTTTTGTACTTGCATTTTGCATTTGAGTGCTTGTGACTTCATTAGGGATTGATTGGGCATGAAATATTGTAGAGAGATTGCATTTTATTTCTGAAGAAGAGACTGTGGTTTGAATTTCATTTAGTGGCATACATATTTCTATTGGAAGATGAATCTAGTTTTTTCATGGTGTGCATATTATTGAGTCATTTCATATCACTAGTTTCACGTCCATATTCCTTTGAGTAAGCATAACCAATAAAATTAACGCTTAATTAAAATTGATTATAACACTTTTCTTTTCTAGGGTGCACCAACAAGTATAAGTTGTAGAGTCTTGGAATATAACCTATGGGTGTAAACAATCCAAGACTATCAAACAAACATTATGTGTTGTCACCTACCCAAATTTCTGAAAATTATTATTTTATTTGCAAAATACCCTATGTTAAATTTAATTACAAAGTTTTGTAATTATGATTAGTTTTGATCATGGATGAATGTAATTACTGAATATTATTATTTAAATAAATTAATTAGGAGAAAAACACCCAAGAGGACTGTTGAATGAGTGTTCACTGACCCACTAGGAGGAATGGAAGCTATTGGAAGATATGGGACACATGGCAGCAGTTGCATCACACCACTAACTGTTGGTTATGGGACAACTACCCCTGAAAATAGGGAATTATCCCCCAGGTGGAGGGAGTGAGCAGGCAGATCATTTAATGACCCAGTAACAACTAAAAAGGCCTAGGCATCCTATAAAGGCAAATTCGAATTGGGCAGGCATCCCTTAATCAATATTTCTGCAGAATATTTTCCTCTTGTGAATCGGGTGATCACAAGAGAGATTCGAATAGGGAGGTTAGTGGTGACTGCAATCTTGAGTCTGCATTATTGCTGAGAGTAACCAGAAATGTTGGTGCAAGTCTATTGGATTGCTATCTATTGAATATTCAGAAGTGAATTGCTACAGCAGGAAGAAGTCCTCATTCCCGAGTTTCTTCCTCCTGGTGGTTCAGTGAACAGGCTCGGGGGTCCTAAGACAGTACTTGACTATTTTCAGGAATTGATTGGGTGAAACAGTCTTCTTGGGTTGTTTGTTGACCTACATATTTTCTCAGGTTCTACAGATTTTCTAACTTAGTCTCGGCAAATAATTATGTTCTGTTTAACTAGTATTTTTTGTTTAATTGTTTTTCGAAAAAGAATCTAATCCTAGAAATTGTTTTAAGTCTGAATGTTTAAGTTTAATGTTGAAGTTGAATTGATAAACCAATGCCTCTATTTTTCCACATGCTGTTTTGAAACATCGTACTCTAGTAGAGATACGCAAATTAAAAATAGATTAGAAGATAGGCAAATTTCCATTTTGAATTCGATAGATAGATAGTAATTATATATGTATCAGTTTTTTGTTCCCAGGTTAAATAACAATAGAAAGTTTTGCATAATATCTATGTATGTATTATAAGGTATCAGAGCTTTCTGAAAGTTTAAATAATGCATAATTTCTGCATTCTTATCATTAATCTGTACAAAATAATATAGAAATCACAGGTATACATGTATTATAACATAGTAGCAAATTAAATGATAGTGTTCATCAGATTAAGATTGTACATAACAATCATCACCCGGTTCTCATATTGTTTACAGACACTTTGATTTCATTATCTTTGTTAAGGTTGTTCAAGATTATTATCTCACTGTATTATTATCATTATTTACATGTTGTAAACAAAAGCTTTTCACAATCATTCTATAATTCCCAGTTTCCACAACACACTTATACACACACTATTTTTCATTCCTTATTTTATCATTTTCATAAACTTATAGTTCAAACAAATAATAGATATACTAGAAACATTTATGTTGCTGATAAGTAATTGTTCTCAGTAGTTACACAAACTAACACAATTTAGGGTTTGACGCTTTTGTTTTCATTACAATCGAATTCTCTACCTTTTAGAACAGCTTATATTTTATAGTCCATATCTTTGACAGAGTACTTAAATCTAGCTAAAACAATTACATTATGATTGGTTTCATCATTCAAAACAAACTCAACTCACATTGATTTACAGATTGAAATCCAAATCTTTTAAAAGACTCATAACTTTAAACATTTCCATTGACTTAAGTTTCAGTCCTATCTTTTCATCGTCAACAAAAGAAAAACTATTTTGAAAATCCTTTTACAGAACTTATCTAAGCCTAGGTTTCACTTAACCTAAGCATAGAAACGAAACCTACAGCATTACATCTGCAACTTAGAAGATTTTCTACATAGTTATCTTCATCGACGAAGTTCTCAAACCCTAATCTAGCTCAAAGAAATACGACTTTAACCAACGGCATCAAGTCAAATATTACAGACTTCTATACAAAATGTTTGGCATAATAATTCTTTGCCGAAAGGAGAAGTATCAATTATACAGTGAACGAGCCCATGACTCTTTTCAAAACTTAACCATTGAAGTTGTGGATTCTCAGAACAAGATTTACAATACGTTTTTGCAAACAATTTTATACAAGATTTAAACCATGATTTCAACAGTTTGAAAGAACCCAAATTTCTAGAGCATCGACGAGTCACAGCTCCAGTCGGCTTCACCAAAACTTAAAGTATAGAAACCAAGAACTATTTAAACAAAACGAGAGTCACATCATTGAGTAACAAGCGTGATTCAAAATTTCTTCAACCATCAACATCGACAGAGAAATGATGAGTCTTGAAAAAACCTGTTACTCATTCTTTGAACTACTTCAACCACCGTCCAAGAGAACTATGAGGGTTTATGCAAGACCCGAGGCTTACCAGTGTTGAGGCATGTTGATACCCTTGCCAAAACCCCACTCAAACATTCTTTAGAACCCTGCAACTGACAAACGATAAGTTTGAAGTTAGATACCTGTTACATTATAAATTGAAAATCAAAGTACAACAAAAGAAACACCTATTCCTTAGAAGGATGCTTACCTTCATAGCTTTGACGAGAACGACGCCACGAACGACACCAGGAAGCTTTATCCTCTTGAAGTTCTTATTTTTCTTCCCACTCTTTTCTCAAAATCATAAACTAAACCTACAATCCCTCGGACTAGAGATCTAATCCATTAAAAGATACATCATTATCACAGCAAGAAAACCTACAAAGTCAACTTATTTAGAAGGTCTCGAGGTCGAAACATCTCCCATGGCTTCTACCAAAAATTCGGCAGCCTGTCGGCCACCCCCAACCGAAACAATAGCACAATAAACTGCTTTTCCAAGTTCATAAACCAAAACAACGACAATGGTAGGGTTTCAAATCCAACGGTCCAAATTCATCACCATCAACGATCTCCACATTACCAGTGATCTTAGCTTTGGTACAAACGATGCCAACAATAAATGCCTGACCTACCTTACAGGTTGACAATGCCACCATGGCACACCGTGGAGCAAGCACAACCAACGCATGGTACATTATTTTTACACATCGACGAGCATAGTGGTGTTCACATCTACGTGGACCGTTAGCAAATCCCGTTGGCAAGTGTTTGGTACTAAGCTTTAATTGCAGGTTGGATACATGATCTCTACCACAGCTCGAGACCGGCGCCATTTTAATGAACCAGCAACCTATCAAGTTTCAAATTAAATGCCTGTCAGCGTTTTCGACGTGACTTTAAACCTTGCATTTTCATATTAACATAATGTTTTAAATTCGCTTTAGTATTATTAACATTTATGCAAAGTTTTATTATAACGCTTGCACTATATTGTTATTGTTTTGACATAATACAATGTTAGTAATGATTTGCAAACTATTCATATAGTTTAGTTATAAGTCAAATGTTTGCATTTTATTGCAATAAGTTTTGTTTTATATATAATGTTGATAATAAACCAAGAATCGATATAGTCACCCACTATATTCACAAGACTTTGAATATATCATGATATAGGATGATAGTTAATTAGTTCAAGTCTTATTTGCAACATATTTAACCTATGGTTTGTATTTATTATTTATCCAATTACTACAAATGTCTAGTCTCTAGGAAAAACTATATTTGTTTACATAAGACCTAAATAAATATAGTGGTAATTATGAATTGTAAACCATAAGACTTATATAGCTAATCAATAGTGATGTATAAAACTCGCAAGTATATATATGCTATCATATATAGTTTGGTATTTTGAAACAATAAGTTCTCCAATTTCCTATCCACTTTATTCATGCGATACAATAGTACTGTACCATCTTGGTACTACCAGTTAAATGGTGACAACAAGACATCTAGTACAATGATGACAACAAAACCAGCTAGCACAATGAGGACGACAGAACCAGCTAGTATAATGACGACTACAGTAACGATGTTTACTTGGGTTGATTTTACTCAGATACAAGATGAACTTTGGAAAGTTGAAGAGTAAGCACGTGAGTCATACCTGAATGCTTTTACCATTGCAACAGTCTCTAATTATTCTATTTTATTTTCAAACGATGAATTTGAACTCACACGAGCTGGAATTTATTGCAATCATGAAACTTCTTACTTGTCGTCTGCACATAGAACAGGTCCAATGTTTTAGCGTTACAGCTAAGTAAGCTTCGGGGTCCCTCATAGGACTCCCTTGGACAGCAAAGAAGCAAATTGTCAGTATCATCTCAAAGAAAAAGTATCATATCACATTTCTAACCTGGCATATTATTATTACATCAATCATACTTATCATTGCATTGAAAAGTGTCGCATCAAAAGTCTAATCTAATCATGCATTTAACTATCTTAATGATAGTTGTTACGAATGTAATTAAGTTGTCACTGTCGAATAAGTGATAACAAAAATTCATTTGTGTTTAGTACAAACAGCTGTTTAGTTAACGTTGTTACAATCATAAATTATTATTTTCCGCAATCATAAATTATCATAAATTAAGCTATTATTGATATTAACAAAAATTTTAAATTTTTATGAAAATATGGGATGTTACATGTGGTATCAGAGCACAGATTCAAACTCTAGGCCTGATTTAGGTCCAAAACATGCAGTAGAAAATTTTTATATACAGCAGAAAATTCTTTTTTGCAGCAGAAAATTACACTAACTTGAAAATTTTTATTATTATGTTATCAGAAATTATTTTTAGTTACACGTATGGAGAACTCAACTGAACATTTAAGTGACAGATTTCAGCCAAACAGTCACAGTTCGGGACAACACTTTGTAGAGGAAGGTCACGGGGAATTAAATAACAGTTCAACGGAACTGTTACGTGCCTTTCAAGAATTAAAGGCAGAAATCAAATTTGTGAAAGTAGATAATGAAAAGATTCTGCAAGCATAAGAAAAACTCAATCAAGTGATGTTTGAACATATCCAAACAGAGGAACAAGAGAGAAACAATGAAGATATTTCCAAAGTTGAGGACATGCCTTACACTGATAAAAATCAGAACATAAAAATCAACGAAGTAAAAGACAGCTCCACTTCATCAGGAGATGTTATTGAGGTACGCAAAAGGAAGCATAACTATACCAGTGACGCCAGTGAAGGAGACTCCAAACCAAGAAGGAAAAATCATAAGGAATATGAGCAAATTTCTGGAGAATTCAAGAAGATAAGACCTCCAACTTTCAATGAAGAAACTGAGAAAGGTGAGACAGCTGAAGCTTGGCTGTCAGGGATGAAGAAATACTTCCAGATCTACAACTATTCAGAGTTCTTAAAGGCAAAGATGGCTATATATAACTTGAATGGAAAAGCGGATATCTGGTGGCAAGACATCAAAATGGTAAAGGGCATCAAAGATAAAGATGTAAGCTAGAGTGCTTTCAAACGATATTTGAAAAAGAAGTATCTATCTGAACAGTACTATGAAGAAAAATCTGAGGAGTTCTACGATTTGAAGTTGGGAGGTATGAACATGAAGGAAATGAATAGTAAGTTTCTGAACTTACTGAGATATGTACCATACCTCATAGAAGAGAAACCAAAAATTAAAAGGTACTTAAGCTGTTTACCTTTCAGCATTAAAGACAGAATTGAGTATGACAGTCCTAAAACATTAGAGGAGGCTATGAGAAAGGCAATTTTATGTTATGATACCAATCGAAAAACAGAAGGAATGTCAAATGGAAAAATCATAATCCCAACAATTTTGAGCAGAAAAAGAAAAATTTCAGATTCAGTGGAAATTCCGGATTTCAAAAGAAAAATTCTCAGAATCGGAATTATCAAGGGAACAATTCCAGAAATAATTCTCCGCGGAATTCTACAGCACCCAGAAATGCACCTAATACTTCCAAGACCAGTGAGCCAAAGACACATATTAAATGTTTTGAATGTCAAGGCCCCCATTACACATCAGAATGTCCTTTAAGGAAGCGGAAGACAAACAACATCAACTCTATACAGACTGAACCTACTGTTGGAGACATAGCAAGGGAGATGCCAAGAATTAACACAACACTTGACAATAGGCAAGCAGATCATCAAATCTCCATGGTAGATATTGAAGGTATGATACATGACCATCCTGTTACTATTTTAATTGACCCAGGTGCTAGTTTAAGTTATATATCACCAGATATTGTGGAAAGTCTTAAACTGAAAACTGAAAAGTTTAGTAAATCATGGCTAGTTAGACTAGCAACTGGAACAAAGAGGAAAGTTTTAGATTTTATAGAGAACTGTGTTTTATCCATGAATCATTTGCAAACACAAATCAAGATGAATATTCTACCTTTAGGTTTGTATGATATTATCATTGGGATGGACTGGTTAGAAGCCCATCATGTCATCCTGGACTTTTATGGAAAAAATTTTACATGCTTAAATGATGAAGGGAAAACTGTAGAAATAAAAGGCATTCCGAGGTAGGTAACCCTTAGACAGATGTCAGCCATGCAAGCTAAGAGGGCAGTTAGGAAGGGATGCCAAATGTTTGCAGTAAACGTAGTAAATGATGAGTTTATGGATAAGGAGTACAAACTGAAATTAGAGGACATACCTGTCCTAAAGGATTTTAAAGATGTATTTCCTGAGGAGATTCCAGGATTACCACCCAAAAGATATTTAGATTTTACCATAGAGTTGATACCAGGAGCAGTACCAAACTCTAAAGCTCCGTGCAGAATGAACATACTGGAGTTAAACGAATTAAAATATCAGTTGAAAGAACTTATTGACAAGAAGTATATTAGATCCAGTGTGTCTCCTTGGGGAGCACCTGTCATCTTTGTTAAGAAGAAAGATGAAACCTTGAGACTGTGCATAGATTATCACTAGCTCAATATGATGACAATCAAGAATAGGTACCCGTTGCCCCGCATAGATGACCTGTTTGATCAGCTGCGTGGAGCAACAGTATTTTTGAAGATCGATCTAAGATCAGGATATCATCAAGTAAGGGTTAAGGATGAATATATTTTCAAGACAGCTTTCCGAACTCGGTATGGACATTACGAGTTCGTAGTCATGCCGTTTGGCTTGACTAATACCCCGGCTGTATTTATGTGTTTGATGAATAATATTTTGCATAAGTACTTAGACAAGTTTGTTGTTGTGTTTATAGATGATATTTTAGTGTACTCAAAAAGCAAAGAAGAGCATGATGAACATTTATGGATTATCTTACAAGTATTAAGAGATCATCAATTGTATGCCAAATTTAGTAAGTGTGACTTCCACAAAGACAAAATTCAGTATCTAGGACACGTAATTTCAGCAGAAGGAATCTTGGTTGACCCCGACAAGATAAGGGCCATTAATGACTGGCCGGTTCCTAAAGATGTGTCGGATGTAAGGTCATTTATGGGAATTATGGGGTATTACAGAAAGTTTATAGAGAATTTTTCAAAAATTGCCAACCCCATAACTTCCTTGCAAAAGAAAGGGAAGAAATTTGTCTGGGATCAGAAGTGTGTTGATAGCTTTAAGAAATTAAAAGAACTATTGACGACAACACCTATCTTGAGGATATCTGACTCCAACAAGGATTTTCTAGTTTGTACAGACACATGCAATGATGGACTCGATGGATTTTTGACACAAGAAGGACATGCGGTGGCATATGAATCCAAGAAACTGGAAGTACATGAAAATAAATACTCTACTTATGATTTAGAGTTATTAGCAGTTATTTATGCCTTAAAAATGTGGCATCATCACCTTATTGGCAGAAAGTTTACATTATTAACAGATAACATGGGTCTGAAATATTTATTGGATCAGACAAACTTGAATGCTAGACAAGCTAGATGGTTGACGTTCTTAAGTGAGTATGATTTTGAAATTCAGCATATTAAAGAAAAGGAGAAGAAAGTTGCAGATGCCTTGAGTCGCAAGGAAAAAATAAATTTCATTTAAGCAATCAGTAATTATTCAACTGATTTGGAAAATTAGATTCTGGAAAAAGGTGAAACAGATGAGGAATATGTTAGGAACCGATGTCTTTACTTTGTTAGTATATTGTTGTTGGACGCATATGCTTTGTAAGTCGTCCCGTAGTATTTGTTGATCCATAGTTTGTGTTATTGTTGTTGGCGCATATGCTTTGTAAGTCACCCATAGTTTTGTTGATCCATAGTGTGTATTGGCCCATGGTTTTGACTCATAGTATTGGCACCTAGACTTAGCCCATGGTTTGTATTGACACATAGTATTGACCCATGGTATTGGCGCCTAGACTTAGTATATAAGTGTGTGTTGAGGCCTATGAAGGCACCGTGAAGTTAATTTTATTGAGCTTGCTCAAAGGAGGTTGCCCCCTCGAAGTGGCTCGTGATCAAAATAAAAATGATTCTGAGTTCTATTATTTTTTATATCTCATGTATTTGCATTAATTAATTACTGTAGGTTCTTCACATCTGGTATCAGAGCACTTTCTTGGGCTCGTTGGGTGGAATTTCTGCCAAATTTTTTTCGCATCTGTTGCAGCTTCGGATTTGGGAATGATCCCTATCCGCTTAACTGTGGGAAGTAATTGGGAATAAGCCAAAACTCATTGTGAGGAGTACCACAGGAACCCCGAAGTAGCTGGCCCATTGAGAGGACCTCCCAGTGAAAAGGGCAACGATCCCTACCTGATTGACTAGTTCCCACCCATGAGGTAAACCAAGAGCTGTCGTTTGTGGCAAAGTGGTTATCATTTTTACCTGAGCCGTGGAGTGAGGGGTACTGCCCCAATACGCAAGCCGTCAGATAGCATTGGTGGCTGAGGGAAACCTATGAACTGTTAGGAAGTCGCACATACCTATGGTCCATATCTATTTTCAGCTGAACTATTGTCGATCACTACTGCGCCGTTTCAGATCTAGCTATTCAGATCTATTCTGAAAGCCGTTCCAGATCCAGGCGTTTTCAATCCATTCGGTGCCGTTTCAGATCCCTCTATTTCCTCTCACTTTCAGGCCGTTGCAGATCTATCTGTTTCAGATCCCTTCCGAGCCGTAGCCGCTCTAGTCTGAAAATAATAATAATAATAATAATAATAATAAATAAATAAAATAAAAAAGTTAAAAATTCAGATTTTTCTCCATATCTCCCTTGTTTTCACTCTGTTTCCCTTGAAATTTTTGGGGAACCCTTGTCATCCCATTCTGCATATTTCATTCCTGAGGACCCTATCCCCAATTCCACTTCCCAAAGCCCGAAATCCCACATTTGTCTATTTTTAGGGTTTGCCATAACTTCCTCAGATTTCACCCAATCACCTTCAAATTTTACCAAAGAGTTCCTTTCCGAATTCTGCTTCTTTGTCCCCCTCTGCCAAATTTTCCCATTCTTTCACCCCGCTTTTGAAATCCTCATTTTTTGCTTCCCTGTCTATTCAACAGTGTCCAAAACCTAGTCAAACCCCAATAACCCTTTAGATTTTTTCCCAAATCCAAATTTTCCTTTACTGAAACAGTTTCTATTTTTGTTTTTCTATCCAGTCAACCAAAAAAAAAAAAATCCTAGTTATGGTTGTCACTCGCGCAGGAGCACAAACCATGGAAGAAGCACTTGCAGACATCCAAGCCAAACTCCAAGATCTGGATGAAAAATTTCTCAGCCTCCATCTTCAACATTCAACCATGAACAATAATTGACAGCCAGAATCTTTTGCAGCCACCGAGTTCTCTTCTTCCAGCAATTTTCGTGGGCCGAAGCTTGATTTTCCTCGCTTCAATGGTACTGATTTGACTGGATGGATATACCGAGCAGAACAATATTTCAGTTTGCATAATACTTTTGATGTCCAGAAAGTTCCACTTGCATCCTTTCATTTGGAACAGGAAGCCCTTCAATTGTACCATTGGTACATCAAAGCTCATCCCGAGCCAAACTGGACAGATTTTTGCCAACTCCTTTTGCCACGATTTGGTCCTAGTGCTTTTGACGACTTCACAGGAGCACTCACTAAACTTCAGCAAACTGGCACAGTGAGAGAGTATCAGACGGAATTTGAGAAACTAGCCAATCACACAAAAGGATTGTCTGATGAATTCTACAGGAGTTGTTTTATCAGTGGTCTCAAGGATGAAATCTGCTCAGAGGTCAAAATGTTCTGTCCCAACACAATGATGGAAGTCCTAGGGTTGGCTAAGCTGGCCAAGGACAAGATCGCAGCTCAACAACGCTCCAAACCCACCTGTGTTCCCTTCAGAAATATGGGTTCCCAACGACCTGCCATCACACTTGCTCCTCAACCAAGTCATATCAAGCATTTGTCTGAAACAGAGATGCAGGCACGCTGAGAAAAAGGGCTTTGTTATAATTGTGACGAGAAATTCACTCGGGGACATAGATGTGTTCAACAAAAGCTCTATCTCTTGGATGTGGATTCTCTGCTTGCCTCAGAACTTGGTGAAGAAGCTCCAGATACAGTAGATGTTTAGGTCGACATTCAGCACCCACCTGTTGACACCCCATCTCAAGACGACCCACCCGAGATCTCTCTCCATGCTGTAACTGGCGTCACCACCCCACAAACAATGCGGGTCAGGGGATACTTCAAGAAGCTCCCTCTTACCATACTCAATGCTTCTGGGAGCACTCATAACTTCATTGATCCTCGGATTGCCACACAGGATGATTGTTTTGTCCATCCTTGCTCCAACTTTGAAGTCATGGTTGCTAATGGGGGCACCTTACCCTGCAAGGGGAAGTGTCACAATGTGCGTATCTCTATGGAAGATTACAACCTACGCTCTGACATGTTTACCTTGTCATTAGGAAGATGTGATGTCGTTTTGGGAGTTCAATGGTTACGCACACCTGGCCCCATCTTATGGAATTTTGCTGAACTTTGGATGCAGTTTTCAGTCAATGGGACACAACACAAAATTTTGGGCTTACAACCAGGGTCTCTCCGCATCATCAGTTCACATCGCCTGGAAAAGATCCTTAAGAAGAATTCACATGGTGTCATTGCTCATCTCCATTCCCTTCAGATGCACCCACCAATGGTCTTCACTACTTCCTTTGATAGATATGTAGGTGTCTTTGTTGCACCAGTGGGCTTGCCACGTTCATGAGACCTTTCCGATAAGCATTTAGCCACATCTACATCTCAGCAGGACATGATGACTATTTTGCATACAGTACAGAAGTGGCATCCATCCCTATTAGGGAATTATTTATGCATCAATACTGATCTCCAAAGTCTGAAAACTTTCCTGGAACAACGGGTCTCCTCCCTAGCACACCCGAACTGGGTTATCCAACTCATGGGTTATGACTATGCGACCACTTACCAGAAGGGTAAGGACAATATGGTGGAAGATGCTCCTTCTCACACATTTGATGACTCGGTTTCTCTTACAGCTATTTCTCTGCTTGTTCCAAATTGGTTTCCATCTGTTCAACGGGGCTATCTCTTCTGTGAACTCCCTGCTTCTTCATCAGCAGGGTACTCTGGGTTCCTCAAAACGTATGACCAAGAAAAATGTAACTTCTTTTGGCAGGGATTGAAAATGACAATTCAACGGATGGTGGTTGACTGTGATACTTTCCAGGTCAACAAGGGTGAAACGACCCTCCTTTCGGGAGTGCTCGAACCCTTTCCCATCCCTACACAGATTTGGACAACTATTTCTATGGATTTCCTGGAAGCGCTCCAATGGTATAGTACCACATCTAAAAGGACACCATGTGAAGTAGTCTCTGGACATGCATCGCCAGTTCTTCTTCCATACACCTTCAGCAGCTCCCCAGTTCAGGAAATTGACTCAATTCTTCGAAACCATGATTAGCTTCTTCTCATTCTGCAAGACAATCTTCACATGGCAAGAATTCGACTGAAACAATAAGTCGATCAGCACCGTTCCGTGCGCACTTTTCATGTCGCTGATATGGTTCTTCTTCGTCTACATCCTTCCATGCAATCCTCCCTGAAACTCAAAAGGCGCCAGTGGCCCGGATGCAACCCGAGGATGCTACAGGGGACCCACTCCTTCATATTCTGCATCAATTTCCACATCTAAAGCTTTGAGGACAAAGCTTTTTCTAAGGAAGAGGTGATGTTAGGAACCCATGTCTTTACTTTGTTAGTATATTGTTTTTGGACACATGCTTTGTAAGTCATTCCGTAGTATTTGTTGATCCATAGTCTCTGTTATTGTTATTGGTGCATATGCTTTGTAAGTTGCCCATAGTTTTGTTGATCCATAGTTTGTATTGGCCCATGGTTTTGACTCATAGTATTGGCGCCTAGACTTAGCCCATGGTTTGTATTAGCCCATGGTTTGTATTGACACATAGTATTGACCCATGGTATTGGCACCTAGACTTAGTATATAAGTGTGTGTTGAGGCCTATGAAGGCACCGTGAAGTTAATTGTATTGAGCTTGCTCAAAGGAGGTTGCCCCCTCGAAGTGGCCCGTGATCAATATAAAAGTGATTCTGAGTTCTATTATTTATGATATCTCGTGTATTTGCATTAATTAATTATTGTAGGTTCTTCACAGAATACAGAAAAATGAAGGAAAAGACAGCAAACAATAGTTCTGAAAATTGTATGGTAGATTACAGAATTAAGGAAAATGGTTTATTAATATTTGAAAACAGATTGTATGTACCAGATATACCAGAAATAAAATTTCTGATATTAAATGAGATGCATAAAAGTCACTATTCTGGTCATCCAGGTTATCAAAAGACCATTACTATGCTAAGAAAATAATACTATTGGCCCATAATGAAAGATGAGGTAGCAGAGTACATCGCAAAATGCTTAAACTGTCAAAAGGTGAAGGTTGAACACCAACATCCTACTAGATTCTTGCAACCATTACCAATACCAAGCTGGAAATGGGAAGTGATCAGCATAGATTTCATTACTGGATTACCTAAAAATCAGAAACAACATGACTCTATCATGGTGGTGGTGGACAAACTCAGCAAGGAAGCACACTTTATACCAGTGAAGACCATGCATAAAGCCCCAGATATCGCAGAACGTTTTATGAAACAGATTTTTAGACTTCATGGAATACCAAAAGTAATAATTTCAGATCGTGACTCGAAGTTTACAGGAAACTTCTGGAGGTGACTGTTTAAGGGATTGAATACAATTTTAAATTTCAGTAGAGCATTTCATCCATAGACGGATGGGCAGACAGAAAGAGTAAAGCAAGTGTTAGAATATTTATTAAGAATGTATGTTAAGGATCAGCCTAGTACGTGGGAAGATTATTTGCATTTAGCAGAATTTTCTTATAATAATCATTATCATGCATCGGCCAGACTTCGTCCTTTTGAAATTATTTATGGTAGGAAATGTAATACACCTGTTTCATGGAATGATCCAGTAATTAGAGTTGTTTTAGGACCTGAATTATTGCAAGAGTTAGAACTAATTGTGAAACAGGTGCAAGGATATTTAAAAGCTGCCTAAGATAGGCAGAAAAGTCAAGTAGATTCAAAAAGAACTCATAAAGAGTTCCAGGTGGGTGAACATGTGTTTCTCAATGTAAGACCGAAAAAGAGTTCACTGAAATTGGGGAGCTATGCCAAGTTGGCACCTAGGTATTGCGGTCCTTTTGAAATATTATCTAAGGTTGGAGCAGTGGCATACCAATTGGCTTTGCCACATAACCTGAAAATACATAATGTTTTTCATATATCGTTTTTAAAGAAATATGTGCACGATACTACTCATGTTTTAAACTGGAATGATGTATAGGTGGGACAAGACGGAGATTTTCCGGTGGAACCGGATTGTATCCTCGGAAGGAGGGAAACTATTCTCTGGAATCGCAGCATTGGGTAAGTGAAGGTGCAATGGAAGCACCTTAGCCCAGAAGAGGGAACCTGGGAGTTGGAGAGTGGTATGCGGGAAGCATACCCAACTCTGTTTCAGGAACACTCAAGGAGTGATTAGCCAACATCGAGGACGATGTTGAGACTTAAGGAGGGGTGTATGTCACCTACCCAAATTTCAGAAAATTATTATTTTATTTGCAAAATACCTTATGTTAAATTTAATTACAAAGTTTTGTAATTATGATCAGTTTTGATCATGGATGAACATAATTACTGAATATTATTATTTAAATAAATTAATTAGGAGACAAACACCCAAGAGGATTGTTGAATGAGTGTTCACTGACCCACTAGGAGGAATGGAAGCTATTGGAAGGTATCGGACACATGACAGCAGTTGCATCACACCACTAACTGTTGGTTATGGGAAAACTACCCCTAAAAATAGGGCATTATCCCCCAGGTGGAGGGAGTGAGCAGGCATCTCATTTAATGACCCAATAACAACTAAAAAGGCCTAAGCAGCCTATAAAGGCAAATTCGAATTGGGCAGGCAGCCCTTAATCAATATTTCTGCAGAATATTTTCCTCTTGTGAATCAGGTGATCACAAGAGAGATTCGAATAGGGAGGTTAGTGGTGACTGTAATCTTGAGTCTGCATTATTGCTGAGAGGAACCAGAAATGTTGGTGCAAGTCTATTGGATTGCTATCTATTGAAGATTCAGAAGTGAATTGCTACAGCGGGAAGAAGTCCTCATTCCTGAGTTTCTTCCTCCTGGTGGTTCAGTGAACAGGCTCGGGGATCCTAAGACAGTACTTGATTGTTTTCGGGAATTGGTTGGGTGGAACAGTCTTCTTGGGCTGTTTGTTGCCCTACGGATTTTCTCAGGTTCTACAGATTTTCTAACTTAGTCTCAGCAAATAATTATGTTCTGTTTAACTAGTATTTTTTGTTTAATTGTTTTTCGAAAAAGAATCGAATCCTAGAAATTGTTTTAAGTATGAATGTTTAAGTTTAATGTTGAAGTTAAATTGATAAACCAATACCTCTATTTTTCCACATGTTGTTTTGAAGCATCGTACTCTAGTAGAGATACACAAATTAAAAATAGATTAGAAGATAGGCAAATTGCCATTTTGAATTCGATAGATAGATAGTAATTATATATGTATCATTTTTATGTTCCCAAGTTAAATAACAGTACAAAGTTCTGCATAATATCTATGTATGTATTATAAGGTATCAGAGCTTTTTGAAAGTTTAAATAATGCATAATTTCTGCATTGTTATCATTATTCTGTACAGAAGAATATAGAAATCACAGGTATACATGTATTATAACAGAGTAGCAAATTAAATGATAGTGTTCATCAGATTAAGATTGTACATAACAATCATCACCCAGTTCTCATATTGTTTACAGACACTTTGATTTCATTATCTCTGTTAATGTTGTTCAAGATTATTATCTCACTGTATTATTATCATTATTTACATGCTGTAAACAAAAGATTTTCACAGTCATTCTATAATTCCCAGTTTCCACAACACACTTATACACACACTATTTTTCATTCCTTATTTTATCATTTTCATAAACTTACAGTTCAAACAGATAATAGATATACTAGAAACATTTATGTTGCTGATAAGTAATTGTTCTCCGTAGTTATGCAAAGTAACACAATTTAGGGTTGACCCTTTTGTTTTCATTACAATCGAATTCTCTACCTTTTAGAACAGCTTATATTTTATAGTCCCTAACTTCGACATAGTACTTAACTCTAGCTAAAACAATTACATTATGATTGGTTTCATCATTCAAAACAAACTCAACTCACATCGATTTACAGATCAAAATCCAAATCTTTTAAAAGACTCATAACTTTAAACATTTCCATTGACTTAAGTTTTAGTCCTGTCTTTTCATCGTCAACAAAAGAAAAACTATTTCGAAAATCATTTTACAGAACTTATCTGAGCCTAGGTTTCACTTAACCTAAGCATAGTAACGAAAGCTATAGCATTACATCTGCAACTTAGAATATTTTCTACATAGTTACCTTCATCGACGAAGTTCTCAAACCCTAATCTAGCTCAAAGTAATACGACTTTAACCAACGGCATCAAGTCGAATATTACAGACTTCTATACAAAATGTTTAGCATAATAATTCTTTGCCAAAAGGAGAAGTATCAATTATACAGTGAACGAGCCCACGACTCTTTTCAAAACTTAACCATTGAAGTCGTGGATTCTCAAAACAAGATTTACAATATGTTTTTGCAAACAATTTTATACAAGATTTCAACCATGATTTCAACAGTTTGAAAGAACCCAAATTTCTAGAGCATCGACGAGTCACAACCCCAGTCGGCTTCACCAAAACTTAAAGTATAGAAACAAGGAACTATTTAAACAAAACGAGAGTCACATCATTGAGTAACAAGCGTGATTCAAAAGTTCTTCAACCATCAACATCGACAGAGAAACGACGAGTCTTGAAAAAACCTGTTACTCATTCTTTGAACTACTTGAACCATCGTCCAAGAGAACTATGAGGGTTTATGCAAGACCCGAGGCTTACCGGTGTTGAGGCATGCTGATACCCTTGCCAAAACCCCACTCAAACATTCTTTAGAACCCTGCAACTGACAAATGATAAGTTTGAAGTTAGATACCTGTTACATTATAAATTGAAAATCAAAGTACAGCAAAAGAAACACCTATTCCTTAGAAGGATGCTTACCTTCATAGCTTTGACGAGAAAAACGCCAAGAACGACACGAGGAAGCTTTATCCTCTTGAAGTTCTGAGTTTTCTTCCCACTCTTTTCTCAAAAGCATAAACTAAAACTACAATCCCTCGAACTAGAGATCTAATCCCTTAAAAGATACATCATTATCACAGCAAGAAAACCTGCAACGTCAACTTATTTAGAAGGTCTCGATGTCGAAACCTCTCCCATGGATTCTACCAAAAATTCGGCAGCCTGTCGGCCACCCCCAACCGAAACAATAGCACAATAAACTGCTTTTCCAAGTTCATAAACCAAACCAGTGACGATGGTAGGGTTTCAAATCCAACGGTCCAAATTCATCACCATCGATGGTCTCCACATTGCCAGCGATCTTAGCTTTGGTACAAACGACGTCAACAATAAATGCCCGACCTACTTTACAGGTTGACAATGCCACCATGGCACATAGTGGAGCAAGCACAACCAACGCATGGTACATTATTTTTACACATCGACGAGCATAGTGTTGTTCACATCTACGTGGACCGTTAGAAAATCCCGTTGGCAAGTGTTTGGTACTAAGCTTTAATTGCAGGTTGGATACATGATCTCTACCACAGCTCGAGATCGGCGCCATTTTAATGAACCAGCAACCTTTCAAGTTTCAAATTAAATTCCTGTCAGCGTTTTCGACGTGACTTTAAACCTTGCATTTTCATATTAACATAACGTTTTAAATTCGCCATAGTATTATTAACATCTGTGCAAAGTTTTATTATAACGCTTGCACTATATTGTTATTGTTTTGGCATAATACCATGTTGGTAATGATTTGCAAACTATTCATATAGTTTAGTTATAAGTCAAATGTTTGCATTTTATTGCAATAAGTTTTGTTTTATATATAATGTTGATAATAAACCAAGAATCGATATAGTCACCCACTATATTCAGAAGACTTTGAATATATCACAATATAGGATGATAGTTAATTATTTCAAGTCTTATTTGCAACATAGTTAACCTATGGTTTGTATTTATTATTTATCCAATTACTACAAATGTCTAGTCTCTAGGAAAAACTATATTTGTTTACATAAGACCTAAATAAATATAGTGGTAATTATGAATTGTAAACCATAAGACTTATATAGCGAATCAATAGTGATGTATAAAACTCGCAAGTATATATATGCTATCATATATAGTTTGGTATTTTGAAACAATAAGTTCTCCAATTTCCTATCCACTTTATTCATGCGATACAATAGTACTGTACCATCTTGGTACTACCAGTTAAATGGTGACAACAAGACAGCTAGTACAATGATGATGACAGAACCAACTAGCACAGTGACGACGACAAAACTAGCTAGTATAATGACGACTACAGTAACGATTTTTACTTGGGTTGATTTTACTCATATACAAGACGAACTTTGGAAAGTTGAAGAGTAAGAACGTGAGTCGTACCTGAATGCTTTTACAATTTCAATAGTCTCTAATTATTCTATTTTATTTTCAAACGATGAATTCGAACTCACACGAGCTGGAATTTATTGCAATCATGAAACTTCTTACCTGTCATCTGCACATAGAACAAGTCCAATGTTTTAGCGTTACAGCTAAGTAAGCTTCGGGGTCCCTCATAGGATTCCCTTGGACAACAAAGAAGCAAACTGTCAGTATCATCTCAAAGAAAAAGTATCATATCACATTTCTAACCTGGCATTTCATTATTACATCAATCATACTTATCATTGCATTGAAAAGTGTCGCATCAAAAGTCTGATCTAATCATGCATTTAACTATCTTAATGATAGTTGTCACGAATGTAATTAAGTTGTCACTGTCGAATAAGTGATAACATAAATTCATTTGTGTTTAGTACAAACAGCTGTTTAGTTAACGTTGTTACAATCATAAATTATTATTTTCCGCAATCATAAATTATCATAAATTAAGCTATTATTGCTATTAACAAAAATTTTAAATTTTTATGAAAATATGGGATGTTACATGTGTCTGACCAGAGAGTGGTGAAACCCATGGTATACATCGGTGTTCTCAGGAGGCTCTACTCACACCAGAGTTAAGCACGAGGTGACGGGAGGTAGGTTGCGGAGATAGCCCTCCAATACTTGCTGAAATTGGGAGATATATCCAGGATTTGTTCGTATCTGGGGACTCTTGAGGGATTTGGCCCTTTTGAGTTTCGGGCTTAGCTACCCTTCCGATACGGTGGATCCCACCTGCGACGGTTCGCTTGATCATTGGTTATACATGGTGACCTTAGTTTCCTTACCTAGGTATCGCATAAGCCATTTGCAGTATTTATTATGTGGGTGTCCCGAGTTAGATAGGGCTCATACAACACATTTTGTTTACACATTGAAGTCTGAGGGCCCTTATAATTGATTTTGTTACCTCTGTTTATAGTTTGGGAGTCTCACGCCTCTCCTAGGAGAGACATACCGGCTGGAGTGTGAAGAGGTCCCTTGAGCCAGTCCCCTATTGTGTGCATTTTGGTTGTAGCTTCTTTTAGGTGTGTGCTCTGTGATGATTTAGTCGATCATTAGGAGATGCTTATTTGTTGACTCTTTGGGGTCATCGTGGATCAAGATTCGGCTCTCCACTGATCTCGTCGATTGGCTGGTTTACCAGCTAGCGATATTTTATAGTCTCTTCACAAGATACGTCGAAGGAATATCGCTGGTCCTTTATTCACATCGCACAAGCTTCAGAGAGCTCCCATTATGAGTCCTGCAGCTTGTACGTTAGGATTCCTAGTGACTTTGTCCACTGGAACGAAGAGAACTTTCCCTCCTTACACATACTCTGTGAGGACTAGATGGGAGGGAGGTTCACTACACACCACTCCTCATGGGCTTGGGGAATCTCAACCCACTAATAAGAACCCGTTTGATGATAGATGGTCATCAAGTCATCTGTCTGGTTCATCTATGGGTGTGTTAGGTGTTGGCTCTGCATCCGTCTTCACGACCCCAGACCCTTTTACATTCGGTATTCCTGATGTTATGTCTAGTGCTACTTCCTCCCTATCCGGTAGTCACGCTATCTATAGCATTGGGGTTGAGGGAACCATACCCCCTTTTACTGCTTATCACTTTCAGAATGGTCACATCCCTCCCTCTTCTCCAAATGTTGGAGGATGGCCTCCTCCTTCATCAGCCCTAGTGTTAGCATGAATTCTTTCTCGAGTGGAGGTTTCATGGTAGGCATAAGATCTATGACCTATATACCATCCATTAACCTGTAAGCTTATGTTCCTGTGCCTACGAATGCTTATGTGATCCCGCATCCTCCTCCTTCTCCTAGTTATTCAGTTCCCTGGGGTGGGAACATACCGATTTCTTATGGCCCTTACTTGGCTGGTTTTCTCGCGTCGAGTGGTTATATGGTACCCCATTCTTATGGAGGTAATTTTCATGGTTATTCATCCAGTCTTGGCCCTTATCCCGTTCCCCCCTTATGGATCCCCTTCTATGCACATGCCTATGTATCCTTATCTGGGTCAGGTCAGAGGAGCGTATTATCTTACTGGTCAGGGCCATGGGCTCTACCAGAGTTCGTCAGGACCTCAGGTGTCGACCTCAATGTCCATGGTCTCAGCCTCGGTTTCACAGAGTCAGTCTCTCCCGGGAGCTTATGCTCAAGCTTCGAAGCCTCAGCTCCCGTTCCTCACTAGGTTGAACTTACCTGATATTTATAACCTCATGAATGATCCGGTGTGTCATGAATCTACATGGCTCCCAGTCCCCACCAAGATCCCTTCCGATGTTCCAAAGTTTGAATGGAATAAGGTTGAAGATCAACGTGATCACGTCACCACATTCCATCTATGGTGCTCCTAGAACTCCTTAAACCACGATTCCATCCATTTGAGGCTATTTCAATGCACCCTTATAAGGGATGCCCCGAAATGGTATGTCGAGTTTCCTGGGGAAACGTATAAGATCTTCAATGATTTGGATTTGGTTTTTCTAGATCACTTTCAGTTTCAGGTTTGTTATGACACTGACACCAAAATCTTGTCCACCTTCCGCTAGGATAAAGCCATGAATATTTTTTATCACATTCAAGAGTGGCGCCGACAGAAGAGGTTAGTAAAATCCAACATTCCTACGGAGTTTCTCCTGGAATGGTTCCTCATGTCTCTTCTCCCTTATATTTCGAAGGACGTTTCATTGTCTGGAATTACGACTAAGGAACAAGCCATCTTTAGAGCCCAGCAGTAAGACCTGGTCTATGATCCATCTGGGATTCTGTATGATGTTATACCAGACGCACCGTGTTCAAGACACAAGTCCAACCCCTCTCCTGGACCTCATGTCGATGGCATTGTTGGTTCCACAAGCGCTCGTTCCGTAGACATGGTTACGAATCAGATGCAAAACCTGTCCATTAACCACTCTAATCCGGATAGGCTCCCACCTCGTTCGTTTCCACCCAGTTGTCCGATGTACATTCTATGTAATCGACGAACCCATCTGGTAAACAACATCCTGGTGGGAAAAAGAAGCGAAAGAATAACCGTAGAGGTGGGAACGATAATAATAAGAAAGGGAATACTAAACCCTCCTCGGGATGTCGATAACACTGGTGGGGACTGCAAGCCCAAGCGTAAGGTGAAGTTTACTTGTAAAATTTTCTCTCAGGATCAATTTACACATTTGTGTCCTCACATGGAGGAATCATAGAAGCACATCGCACAGAACCCAACTATGCTCACGAATCTCTTTCCTCATAATTAGAATATGGCTTTTGGTGCTTCTACTGTCAGTCATGGGACTACTAAAAATTCGAATTCTTCTACTCATGACAATGGTTTTGGATGCGTAAACATGGTCAAATATGAGTTTTTTGTTGATACTTACTCACGTGATTATGGAGCTACACAACCTTCTTTGGGGAATGAGCCCCCTCCACCCAAGAATCCATTGCATATCAACAAACCCAACACTATGTCGTGGGTATCGAAAGGTGTCCTCAAGAGCTCGACACATAATACTAATGCCCGAGCCACCCATAATTACTCGGTTTTGGATTATCTGTGCCAAAACCCATGTGCTATGCCGGCTCTCGAAGTCCTTCATGCTTGTCCTTTGCAAAGGAATTCCCTTCTATGTGATTTGGGAGTCCTCGATCCTCATAACCCAAATGTCATCAAGTTTGACACTACTGATGTTCAGCCTCGGTTTCCCTATCATGTGGATTTCCAAGTTCATGTTAGGTGTTTAGAGATGATCGTTAAGCGTACCGTCGTTGACAAATGTGCTTCCACTTTAGTGATTTTTTTATCTTGTTGGAAGTCTCTTAGCTCTCCTTCATTGAAAAATTCCATGACCATGCTTACAGCATTTGATGGTCATTCTTTCAGGCCACATGGACCTCCCTTAAGGTCCGCTTGGGTGGGAAGTCCATGCCTATAAAGGTTTAGGTGGTCGATGCTCCCCTTGAATATGGTGCAGGAGCATTGGGGCCTAGGCAGATCAGTCGAGGTTAGTCTACATGAGGAATACCTACCAGAAGGAGTGCCGATGACCATTGGTGTGGAAGAGTAGATTAGCTTGTCTAACTAAATAAGTCGAGCAGGAGCAATCGGGTATGTGACCGACAGATGCAGCGAAAGTCGAGATTCGACATGTTGGTTTGATAGATGACACGAAGAGTGGAGCATCGATGGTCTACATGCATCGAACCACGACTCTAATAGATTTGGGCACGAGCCAAGCGAGGAGGAAGGGGCGGACTGGAAAAGCCTCGAGAGTGAGAAAGGAATCCAACGGGTAAGTAAAAGATGAAATATAGTATGGATGGCATGATGGATTACTGTAGCCTGTCATAAGGATGGATAGAATTCAAGGAGAGTACTTGGCAATAGTTCGGGGTTGCTAAGGAAGTTAATGATAGTTATTGCAGGTAGGTGAAGACATAACAGATGTTGTCACAGGAAGAAATTGTGCAGCACAGTTGGAGCGCTGACAGTTATAGGTCTGTAGGATCTGAGGAGATCACCAGACAGAGGATGCATGCCTCGAGGGTCGGAGTGATCTCAGAAATAGCAACAATAGAGTAGAAGGATGAGGAGAAAGATCAGTTGGATCATTCCGCAGAGCAGAGTTCGGGGAGAAGTTCTGTAGATTGGAGAGAACAGTCACATAGCTTCCGAACACAGAGAAGATCTAGCCATAGCTCAGAGTTCCGCAGTGAACCAGGAGAGGGTGAGGTCGACACATTGATATAGCACATAGTTACTTCTGTATTGTAACGGCTAAGGTCAACAGTTAGTTAGTTATTTCATTCCTTGCAGTTTGCATTGTAACCGATTCGATAGACGTAATATAAGAAAACTTCTTGACATCATGTTTACATATTGTCTATGTGAATGATGTGTGTGGTGTGTAATTTTAAGCAATAACCTTATCTCATAAGGCGCCTTGCGTCAATTAATATCAGAGAGGGAAGAGAATCCTGTCGAGGAGAAATCCATGTTAGGATATTCCTATACTCCATCCTAGTCCTACTAGCATTTTCATTATTTGCATTTACATTCTTTCATGCATTTTTGCATGCAGCATGCATTCTGCATGCATCCCAGTCATCAGTCCCAACACCTAGCCTCAGTTAGCTAGCCCCCGGGAGCTTCTCTCAGATTAGTTTTATCCCTCCTAGAGCTTAGTGCACCCTTCCTCCTTGATTTAAGGAAGCCACTTGTCCTCTCTCACCTACCACTCAGTTGCACTTCAATTAACTGAGTTATCATCAGTTCTTTCCTTGATTTAAGGCTAGACTGACTCTCAATTGACTCTATCACTCCAATGGACCTCCAGTGAGACTAGACTGCCCATTCTGACTCCAATTAGCTCCTCATGCGCCCTCCACTGAGCCTCATTCATTCAGTTAGTTTCAGTTACACTCAGTTACACCTACCACACTCAGTTAGACTCAGCTTGATTGATATTTGACAGTTACTTGAGCATTGATGACTCCACTGATGATGAGATAGACTTCTAGTTGTGCTCCGATGACACTCCAGTGATCTTTTGATCACTCCATGAAGGCTAATTCAAATTGCCACCTTGGCATTCGAATCCTCATGCATTGTATTATTTATTTGTCCATTTGTGATCAATGAATTAGTGTGTGTGTGAAGTTATTTTGCTTCTATCCGAGTTATACTGTATTATTATTCTGTTTCTCATTTTACTACATTGACCACTCTTAATCTTATTCCTAAATTATTTCTTGTAAGGTATACATTAGCTCTTAGATATGCTGTGAGGATTTTCACATGGTATCAGAGCATTTTGAGAGTATTGTTTATCTCTATTCCTGAGAGTTTTTTTCATGTTATTATCCAAATTACGAGTGTAGCAGTTGCAGTAGTTTCTGTATTTTTGCAGCAGTAGCAGTTGCAGATATTTTCTATTGTTTTTGCAAGTCTTTTACAACTTCCATGTATTTAGAAGGAGTTCCTCCTCTTTCTCTATTCAACTATGTTGAATGGAAACAAAAAATGATAGCATATTTGAAGAGCCATGATCTCTTTGATTATTGTTTTGAAAGAGAGTTCGAATCCTCTGAAGAAGAGAATGACTGGTTAAATGAAGGTGAAATAGCCATTGTAGCTATGTTCTTTCCTATGTCTCGATGCTTGGAAATCCACTCCCTTGAAGTTGAATCTTCAAAAGAGATATGGGCCCACCTGGATGAAATATTTGGTAGACAGAATGAAGGGATTGGTCCAAACCCTTTCGAGATCAAGTCCACTATTGCATTCACCCTTCTTGATGATCTCATTGATCATGAATCAGTATCAAACATATCTCATATTGAAGTTAGCCACAAAGAAGAAGAACTTGCAGATTCTACACTCATGCTCCAAATTTCTTCTATTTCAAATTATGTGCCAGCTCACACTCTAGAAATTGCAGAAGGTGCTAAATCCTCTCTTGCACCAGAGTTTGTTGGTTTGCATCATGATCTATTGAATGTTTCAGAGGTAAAATCAGCCATTGGAGGTAATGCATTTTCTCTCCTTGATCACTCACCTCTTATGTACTACTATATGATCATTATTTCATGATTTCAGAAGGTTATTGAAGATAATGGCCATTGCCATTCGCTTGAGATAATTTATCATGCACTTATTGGTTTTGATCTCACCTCTAATGGTTCAAAGGAGATCTCAAGAAACTATGTTTCAAGTCTTGGAGCTGATTTAAAATCCAAGCAATCACTACTTGGGATAATTTCTCATGCATATGATGGTTTTGATCTCACCCCTATTGGTTCAAAGGAGATCTCAAGAAACCATTGATCAAGTCTTGGAGCTGATTTGGATTCCAAGCAATCACTAATATTTCATGGTTCTTTTGAGCATAATCTCACCCATGATGGTTTGAAGGAGAAGACAAAAGACTATCTGCACATTCATAGATTTGATCCTACCTCAACTGATTCGAATCACAGGTTCAAGGATCATCCTCATACTTTTGGATTTGTTCTCATCACATTCGATCTGAAGAGCAAGTACAAGCACATGCTTTCTGAGCATGATCCACTTCTTCCCAAAAAGAAGATACCTCTAGACATATGACCAAGCATCACACCTGCTTGAGTTTGGAGCATTTATTTTTGTGTGTTCCTTACAGTCTATTTTGAGGGGGGGTATTTTTCCCATGAGGTTTTCCCCATTTCCTTGGTTTATTGACTGTTATTATTATTCATTGTATTGGGTGACCTTTGGTCTCAGTTACCACGGCCCAAGATGGATTAAGGGGGGGTGTTAGGATATTCCTATACTCCATCCTAGTCCTACCATCACTTTCATTATTTGCATTTACAGTCTTGCATGCATTGCTACATGCAACATGCGTTTTGCATGCATGCATGCAATTGCATGCATCCCAGTCACCAATCCCAGCACCTAGCCTCAGTTAGCCAGCCCCCGGGAGCTTCTCTCAAATCAGTTTTATCCCTCCTAGAGCTTAGTGCGCCCTTCCTCCTTGATTTAAGGAAGCCTCTCATCCTCTCTCACCTATCACTCAGTTGCACTTCAGTTAATTGAGTTATCATCAGTTCTTTCCTTGATTTAAGGCTGGACTGACTCTCAATTGACTGTATCACTCCGATGGACCTCCAGTGAGACTAGACTGCCCATTCTGACTCCAGTTAGCTCCTCATGCGCCCTCCACTGAGCCTCCTTCATTCAGTTAGTTCTAGTTACACTCAGTTACACCTACAAGACTCAGTTAGACTCAGTTTGACTGATGGTTGACAGTTACTTGACCATTGATGACTCCACTAATGATGAGATAGACTTCTAGTTGTGTTTCGATGACACTCCAGTGATCTTTTGATCACTCCATGAAGGCTAATTCGAATTCTCACCTTGGCATTCGAATCCTCATGCATTGAATTATTTATTTGTCCATTTGTGATTAATGAATTAGTGTGTGTGTGTGAAGTTATTTTGCTTCTATCCGAGTTCAATTGTATTATTATTCTGTTGCTCATTTTACTGCATTGACCACTCTTAATCTTATTCCTAAATTCTTTTGTGTGAGGTATACATCACCTCTTAGATTTACTGTGAGGATTTTCACAAGCCAATGATACCAACTTGCCTTACATCAAGTGGTATTAGAGCGGGAAGAGAATCCTGTCGACAAGAAAGATGGTGATACCAACTTGCCTTGCATCAAGTGGTATCAGAGCAGAGAAATCCTGCGAGCATAAGACATTAGGTGGTATTAAACTTGCAAGTGTGTTTACAGCTCTAGATGAGGTTGGGTAGAGTTGTACACAACTTGTTGAAGTCCATTTACGATTGGACGGAGTGGGAGTTTCAGTCGACGTTGAAAATGGCTCATAGAGGTTTTAATGTCCGAGGACGAAGAGCGTGTTGGTCGTGAGATATTCGACTAGTGCGTCTGAACAATGCGAACTTTGACAAATGAAGTTGCATTGATCAAAGAAATCCAAAGGCGTGGTTGTATTCCTGATGCATTAGACCACAACGATGAAGAGGTCGAAGAAGTGGAAACACGAGAAGTAGCAGGAGAAGAACCAGAAGACAAACTGATCAAACTTCTGACAGAGATGAGAGGTCGGACAAAGATAGATGCACGTACCTACTAAGGAAGTCTGGATCCATAAGACTTGATCGACTGGTTCAGAGAGATGGAGAAAAAATTCGACATAGATTAGATAGAGGATCCTAAATGGGTTAAGACTGCATGTCTGATATTGAAGGGTCATGCCTCATTGTGGTGGGACAATGTGCAGGCTAACAAAGTCAAGAAGCGAAAGGAGAAAATCAAATATTGGGATAGGATGGTCGCCAAGATGAAAGGGAAGTTCTTGCCAAATGACTATGTGATTTCCTTGTTTCAGAAGTTACAGAAATTTTGACAAAAAGAGATGACCGTGAAGGAGTACACGGAAGAATTCTACATATTGTCGATAAGGTCGGGTCAGACCGACCAAGGAGAAGAAGTTGTCGCTAGGTACGTGAACAAATTGAAATATGCCATTCAGGATGAATTAAGCATGTCAAGATTCAGAGTAGTGGGTGAATCCTACCAGTTAGCTCTGAAGGAAGAAGAGAAACTATCAAGAAAAACCGCAGCGACCAGAGGCAGGATGACTAGTCGGGGTGCGAAGACTGTTTCCGCGAAAGGACAAGGTAGCGGATATAGGAGGGAATATATCGAAGAAAATCGACGGATGGAAGGGATATCGACAAGGGAGAAAGCGCAAGAGAATGGATGCGATAGTCGTCAGAACCGCGGTCGAGGTGTGTATGGTCAAAGTGGTCCATCCGACAGAAAAGGAGCTAACATAATAGCCATAATCTGTTACAAGTGTCGTGGAGAGGGACACAAGGCATATGAATACCCAGAGAACCTACATGTTGCGGAGGAGTCGTCACCCAAACGTCTAAGGGATGAGCAATTCGACAAGAAGGAAGAATCAACATCCACCAACAGTGAGGGTGGTAAGAAGAAAATTTAGGACATGAAAACCAGTAAGACACTAGTTTTGGATGACAAATGCGACAAGCAAGAGCCGACACAGTGAAAGGCCATCTTCCGAACCAAGGTGAGAATTAGCGAATGGCATTGTAAGACCATAGTTGATGGTGGAAGCACTGAGAATCTTGTGTTGACAGAGGTGATCGAAAAGGAAAAGCTAAAATGCCAAGAACATCCACATCCTTACAAGATCTCATGGTTACAGAAAGGACACCATGTGAAGGTGACCAAATAGTGCTTGATTAACTTCAGAGTCAAAGGATTTGAAGACAATGTATTGTGCGACGTAATTACCCAATGGATGTGTTCCATCTGTTGTTAGGGAGACCATGGAAATATGATCGAAAAATAATCTATGATGTTCAAGCCAATACAGTCCCAGTGTGGAAGAATGGAGTGCAGACGACTCTTAAGCCGAAGTTGGAGGAGCGAGCCGATGGTAAGCACGGCGAGAGCAACTTTTGGGAGAAACAAGTGTTGATGTGCTCAACGAAAGAATTCCTTGCGGAGTAGGAAAATCAGCCTGGGTGTTATGCTATAACTCCAAAAGGACCATGTGTCGAGAAGGTGACAATGGAGAATACTCCGGTTGAAGTCGGAAAGATGCTTGACGATTTTTGAAGCATAATGGTCGATGAGACACCGACAGGATTTCCACTGATAAGGAGCATATCCCATCAAATCGACTTGATTCCAGGGTCGAGTCTTCCAAATAAAGCACCGCATAGGATGAGTCCGACAAAAAGTTAGGAACTCAACCGACAGGTCCAGGAGTTGTTCAACATAGGGTTGATCATAGAAATTCTGAGTTCGTGCGTAGTACCAGCAGTATTAGCGCCGAAGAAAGGAGGAGAATGGAGAATGTGTATATATTGCAGATCAATCAACAAGATCACGATCAAGTACCGGTTTCCATTTTCGAGGATGGATGACTTGATGGATTGCTTGAGTGGAGCGAAGTACTTCATGAAGGTAGACCTAAAAAGAGGTTATGAGCAGATTCGGGTTAGAGAAGGAGATGAATGGAAGACAACATTCAAGACAAAAGAAGGGTTGTATGAGTGGTTAGTCATGCCATTTGGATTGAATAATGAAACAAGTACATTCATGCGATTGATGAATGAGGTACTGAAGCCATTATTGGGAAAGTTTGTCGTAGTCTATCTAGATGACATTCTGATTTTCAGTCGAACCAAGACAGAACACTTGGAGCACATTCGATAGGTGTTGCAGAAGTTGCAGGAAGAGAAGCTGATGGTGAACCTGCAAAAGTGTTTCTTCATGAAGGAATAACTGGTGTACTTGGGATTTGTAATATCGGGTAAAGGGTTGGTGATCGACCCATAAGAGGTGAAGGCAATATTGGATTGGCTGGAACCGACAAGTACGACAGGAGTAAGGAGTTTCCATGGACTTTCCATTTTCTACAGGAAGTTCATTCGGGGATTCAGTTGGATTTATGCACCTTTGACAGAGTGCATGAAAAAGGGAGAATTCAAGTGGACGGAAGCAGCCTAGCGAGATTTCAACAAGTTGAAGGAAAAGGTCACTGAGATCCCAATGTTATCTCTCCCAGATTTTGACAAAGTTTTCCAGGTCGATTATGACGCGAGTCAAATGGAAATTGGAGCAGTGTTGAGCCAGGAGGGCCGACCAATTGCATTCTTCAGTGAGAAGTTGGATGATGCGAAGCAGAAATATTCGGTCTATGACCAAGAATTTTATGCTATTGTCCAGGCATTGAAGAAGTGGAGGCATTATTTGTTTCCCAAGGAATTTTTGTTATACACGGATCATCAGGCACTGAGGTATCTGAATACTCAGTCAAAGTTGAATCAGCGGCACATGAAGTGGGTCGAATTTCTTCAGGGATCTATGTTCATGTTGCGACATAAGTCGGGCAAGTCAAACAAGGTTTCCGACACGCTGAGTCGAAGAGTTGCATTGTTGAACATGACGACACTTCAGGCAAAAACAATAGAGTCGGTGAAGACAGAGTATGAGACCGACGAGGATTTTGCGAAAGCATGGGAGGCTTGTCGTGAACTGTGGAGTGTCGAAAGGACCCCATACTTGGATTATTTTATCCAAGAGGGATACCTATTCAAGGGACAACAGTTGTGTATTCCCAAAGGATCCATAAGGGAGAACCTAATCCGAGAATTGCATAGTGGCGGATTAGAAGGTCATTTTAGCATTGACAAGACCAAGGCGTTGGTTGAAGAAAAGTATTATTGGCCAGTAACGACATCAGATGTCGGAAAGTGGGTTAAAAAATGTAGAGTTTTCTAGTTGGAAAAAGGAAGAATTCAGAACATGGGGTTGTATACACTATTACTTGTATCAGATACCCCATGGGAACACCTGAGCATCGATTTTGTGCTAGGATTGTCGAAGATGCAATAAGGGAGCGACTCAATATTTGTTGTAATCGACATATTTTTGAAGATGGCACACTTTATTTTGTGATGGAAGACAAGTGATGCCACAAGCATTGCTGTACTATTCTTCAAGGAAGTAGTCAGATAACATGGGTTTCCGAAGAGTATCACATCGGACAAAGATACCGAGTTTATGGGACATTTCTGGAGAACCCTATGGAAGAAACTGGACATGAGGTTGTAGTTTAGCTCGGGATATCATCCACAGACAGACGGATAGACCGAGGTGGTGAACATAAGTTTGGGAAACCTTCTGATATGTTTGACGGTCGACAGACCCAAGCAGTGGGAGAATGTGTTGGCGCAAGCAGAGTTTGCATACAACAATTCTGTGAATCAGTCGACAGGTTTGAGTCCATTCCATATTTTTCAGGGAAGAATCCCACATGGAGTGGTGGATTTAGTCGAGTTACCGACAGAAAGTAGGAAAAACAAAGATGCATCATAATCATTTGTAGAGCATATGAAAGAAGTGCATGAAGATGTGCGAAAACATATAGAAAAGAGTAACGCGGCATTCAAGTTGAGAGCTTACAAGAAGAGGAGACTACAGTCGTTCAATGAAGGAGACTTGGTCTATGCACATTTGCAGAAGGAGAGATTTCTGAAAGGGACATATAAAAAGCTGAAGATGAAGAAGATTAGACCATGTAAGATGCTGAAGAAAATTTTGGACAACAATTATGTGTTGGAGCTTCCGAATGACTTGAGGATTTTAGCAACGTTCAATGTCTCATATCTGTACAAGTTTGAAGAAGCTTCAAGCAGTGGAAGCACAGAAGTGTCGAATATTAACTGGACAGAGCAGATTCCAGGTCGATAAAAAGAAGATATCGCAGAAGTAATGGAGGAATGCGAAGTCAGGCGTACGCACAGTTCGCGAACGAAGGAATACTTTGTGCGATGGGAGAATGATGAGTTGCAGGAGGCAACATGGATTTTCAAAGAAGAGTTCAGGAGACTGACAGAGCAATCGAGTTCTTTTTCACCCGGGGAGACTGATGCAGAAGCATCGGGGCCTAGGAATATCAGTTGAAGTTAGTCGACATGAGGAATACGGAATAGAGGGAGTGCCAACGACCACTGGTGCAGAAGAACAGATTGGCTTGTCTAAGTCAATAAGTCGAGCAAGAGTAGTCAAGTATGTGATCGACAGATGCAACAAAAATCGAGAGTCGACATGTTGGGGTTGACATACGATAAGAAGAGTGGAGCGTCAATGGTCGACATGCATCGAACCACGACTCCGAAAGGTTTGGGAACGAGCCAAGCGAGGAGGAAGCAGCGGACTGACGAATCCTAGAGAGTGAAAAAGGAAGTCAACGGGTAAGCCGAAGCTGAAAGACAGTATGGCTGACATGATGGATTACTGTAGCCTGTCAAAAGGACACATAGAAGTCAAGGAGAGTACTTGGCAACAGTTCGGGGTTGCTAAGGAAGTTAATGACAGTTATTGCAGGTGGGTGAAGACATGACAGATGTCAACACAGGAAGAGATTGTGAAGAACGGTTGGGGCACTAACAGTTGTAGGTCTGCAGGATCTGAGCAGATCAACAGATAGAGGATGCGTGTCTCGGGGGTTGGAGTGATATCAAGAACAACAACAACAGAGTAGAAGGCCAAGGAGAAAGATAAGTTGGATCATTCTGCATAGTAGAGTTCGGGGAGAAGTTATGTAGATTGGAGAGAATAGTCACATAGCTTCCAAATACAAATAAGATTGAGCCATAGCTCAGAGTTATGCAGTGAACCGGGAGAGGGTGAGGTCAACACACTGAGATAGCACATAGTTACTTCTGTATAGTAATGGCTAAGGCTGAAAGTTTGTTAGTTATTTCATTCCTTGCAATTTGCATTGTAACCAATTCGGTAGAGGTAATATAAGACAACTTCTTGGCATCCTGTTTACATCTTGTATGTGAACGATGTGTGTGGTGTGTAATTGTTAAGCAAGAACCTTATCTCATAAGGTGCCTTGCGTAAGAATATAACCTATTACTAGGTCGGAATTGGATCTATGCTATGAAATCGATTGTATCCTTTGTCTTTAGAGTCATCTTCTTTCCCCACGAAGGAAATATTTTGTCGGTCGATCAACTTGTTAGATTTTCAGAATTTACTTCAATCTGATCTAGGATCTTAACTGAGAGAACAACATGTATAGCATATCTACAGAATATTAATCATGGACACAATAATGCAAGCACACAAGAGACATAGAGTTTACTTGGGGAAAACCATAAAGGTGAAAAACCCAAATAACTTCCTCAGAGATAGATAGAGCAATGATACAACCAGAATACAAGAGATAGTCTTCTCCTAGCAGCAGATCCTCCTCCTCATAAGTGCGCCACTTTCCGAATGAGAGAAGTGTGTGAATGATTGATCAAATAGAGATCTCCCGATCTTTATTTATACTTGTTCTTTCCTTCCCAATAAACTAATGGGGCCTACATGTCTAGCTTAACCCATGGTTAACTTAATCTGGTCCGACCCCACACTTGGTGGTCTAATAACCCATCAAGTATAAGTTACGACACTTACAATATAAATGACGACACTTCCGTATAGAGGAATAATAACATCTCTATAGGAATACAAACACTTCCGTATAGAGGAATAATACCATCTCTATAGGAGTACAAAATACATATATGAAATACATGGGTGAAATACATTCTGAAGTTACATATACATCAACACTCCCTCTTAACTAGGAAGGTATTTCTCGACATAGGTTTGCTAGCACAAGTCTTCTTCTCTGGATCATCATCAGCGAATCATCATCCTCAAATCATCGTCATCGTCACTGCTGCTGCTATCTCAATCAATCTCTGAATCTACTTGTCATAGGAAGTTCTATAGAGCCAGTCCTTTTTCATACTGGATGTAGGCCCACCATCTGCAGGTCTTCATCATCACTGGCCATACTGTGGAATCCTCGGGACTTATTACATGTGTCACAAAACCTTAAAATAGTCTCTTGACTAGAAAGAACCCTAAATAGCATCTGAGGCCTTTTTCATCCTGTCCAAATCTCCAGGACTTATTACATGTGACTGTCACAAAACCTTAAAAGAGTGTCCCAGGAACGTTTATGTGCATAGCATGATCGGCAAGAACTCTAAAGAGCATCCCAGGAACATTTATGTGCCTAAGCACGACTGGAAAGATCTCCAGGACTAATTACATGTGACCTTTGCTACAAACCCTCGAAAGAGCATCCCAGGACTTATTACGGGCACACAGCCCAACCTATCGGGTCTCCCAGGTCTTACATGTAGCAGCCCACCACAAACCCTCGAAAGAGCATCCCAGGACTTACTACGGGCACACAGCCCAACCTATCGGATCTTCCAGGTCTTACATGTGGTCCACTATCACAAACCCTCTAAAGAGCATCCTAGGCTATTACGGGTACACAACTCCGACCTATAGGATCTCACAGGTCTTACATGTGATACACAGTGCCAGTCCTTTTTCATACTGGATGTGACCTAGAACAAATCTAGGATTTCCTTTGCATACCCTGTCCACAGCCATAGAGTATCAACCTGATACTCAACATACATCATCCTGATGTACACATGATCATCCTAATCATCATCACTGCAACATCCTGCTGCATGTCATCTGGAGCAACATCCTGAATCTCGTCATCTATGATCATCCTGATCATACAATGATCCAACTGATCATATCCAGCATCCAACATGATGCGTACATACACATACATATAAATGATCCAACTAATCATATCGAGCATCATCCTGATGCATATACAGAGCAATAACTGGAGCATCATCCTGATGCTCATCATCCATGATCCTCCTGATCATCATAGCATCGTCCTCTTCAGATCATCTCATCATCCATGAAGTACAGCCCAGATGCACATCATCCAGCACTTATACCACCGACATGGGAGAACACATCTACCACCATTCGGGGAAGGCTCCATCTCTTACTTTTTCATCATGGGAGAACACATCTACCACCATGTGAAAAATGGCTCAGCAATTACATCATGACCATGGGAGAACACATCAACCATGTCAAAAAAGCTCATGTGCATCTGCATCTTCCGGACTCATCACTTCCCATTGGAAGAAACCTCGATCTGAAGTGCACCAAGCTTCTCTCTGAAGTACTCAAACTCCACTCTGGAAAATGGCTTGGTCAATACATTTGCAACCTGCTCATCCATCGCAACATGCTCTGCTTCAGCTGTACTCAGTGCTACGCAGGACTGCTTCCTTCTAAACCAAGAGATCACACCTGATCCCATACTGAAGCAGCACCCAAAAGTGCTCTTCCTATCTGCAGCACTTCCTACCCAATCTGAATCAACATAACCCTGTAGGTTAAACTTTTGATTCGCTTCATACCTGAGCCCATAATCAACTGTACCCTTCAGGTAACTCAGAATATGCTTTACAGGAACCAGGTGAACACTCCTCGGATCCGTCAGGAACTGGCTCAATGTGTTCATCGCAAAGCAAATATCTGGTCTCGTGTTCTTCAGGTACATCAAGGACCCAATCATCTGATGATCCATAGAGACATCAACCGGCTCAGATGAAGCATCACACAGAAGCTTCAAGTTCGATGCCATAGCTGTGGCCATGGCCTTGCAATCCATCATCCCAAACCTCTTCAGTATATCTACTGCATACTTCCCTTGTCCAAGGAAGATCCCATCTGCACTCTACCACACCTCCATTCGTAGGAAATAATGCATCATCCCCAAGTCCTTCATATCGAACTCGGCAACAAGCTTCCTCTTTGTATTGGCAATCAATCTGTCATCTCCTGTTATAAATAGGTCATCCACATACAGGAGTAGAATCACAGGATTCCCTTCCTCAACTTTGTAGTAAAGGTTGGAATCCTCTTTACTCTTAGTAAAGGCCAAACTGGATACCAAGTTCTACACATATATGATTCCCTGTCATGTGTCTCAGAACCAAGTAGTTGCTCCACATACACTTCTTCTTCAACTACACCATTCAAGAAAGCTGTCTTGAAATCCATCTAGTGTATCTTCCATTTCATCACTTTTATACTTCTCTATGTTGCCATCTACAGCATGCTTGATCTTGTAGATCCTCTTTGAAGTCACTACAGACTCCACTTCAGGTCTTGGTACTGCATCCCAAACATCATTCTTCATGATCGACGGATCATGACATTCTTCTATTTCTTCATCCCAGATCCTGGGAAATTTAATATCTTCAATATCTTCAATAGATATCTTTGTTGCTGGAACAAATGTTGTAGTCCTTCTTTTGTAGGTGATGGTATACGATCTTTCCTACACAACAAGTTAAATTGCATGATTAGAAAACATCTCATAGTTTTTCAGAACAAATTCTTACACATAAAGAAATATGTCATATAGTCATGCAATTATTTTAGCCAATGCTTCAATACAACATTTATCCATATCCCGTAACTTTCTAGATGCCTTCCAATCTCTACCAGAACATTGTTAAGAGTGTGCACAACTCCCAACATGTCAGCAAAGAGGTTTCATTCTAGATAAGTAGCAATGGAATGTTGTACAGTGCCATAGGCCACTTACCCATCAAATGCATATTAGTAGTATACTGTTCATTAATGCAATCATTCTAATATGCACAATACATATCCTAAGTCTAGGAACATAAGCATATACATCATTGAACAATATTATTTAAACAAAATAAGAAATGGTAATTAAAATAATTATCTTTGTTTGTTTGTTGGGTGGACTCCCTCTAAGTCTTTGCTTCCTTGTAGGAGCTGCTAAAGTAGCTTCTTCTACAGCTTTCTGTTGTGGAATGCAGAAGGATGGTCAACTCCCTCTGGATATCTGCATCCTTGCAGAAACTACTGGAGTGAGCTCCATCTTGATCTTTGCTTCCTGGATTACCTGTCCTTGAACCTATATTCATCCTAGGTCCCAATGCATACTTATTAGTATCATGATTGTGTTATCCTTGTCATCTCATACATTCATTAGTATACTCTCAATACTATCAAAACACAATAATCTTAAGCATGTATAGTCATGATCATTTCAAACAGAAATAATAAGCATTAGTATTCAAGGTTTAAGGGAAGTCTTCTTTTACTCATGCATATTCTTATAGGACTCTTCTGGTTAGTTAAATCATCAATCAAGATAAGAGATATAATATGCATAAAACCCGTGATTACTTAGACCTATACCTTCATGATTCTTCTGGTTAGTCATATCATCAATTATGGTAAGAAACATAATATGCATACAACCATGACTATTCAAACCTATGACTTCATGAATAATCATTATCAACAACACAACAGTATAAGATCCTAACACAAGGTAGGATTCTAGCTTGATATAGGAAAAACATACCTAGATTAGCATGCTAGCTAGTTATGTCTAACATACCCGCAGAATGTCTTCTGGTTCTCTTCAATGACTTGTGCTAGTAACCTGCATGTCTCATAAGTTATCCATTGTAGGGCCAAGTTATACATACCTCGTAAGTAGATCTTCTAAGTGATCCATGACAATGGATGAATCTTTGTCTTCATGTCATCATGATCGTATGTTCTTGAACTAGAACATGATTTGTCTTTCTTGGTGTACCTTTCATGTTAGCGGACAACATAAACCTCATAAAACACCATAATGCATTAGTACAATCATAAGTGTCAACAGCCTAATGAATGCATTCATAATTTTGTTAAGGTGATACGACAAGTCTAAAATCAAGATTGTTCTAACCGTAATAACATGAAGACAAACATATCATAAACTTAATCATGAAAAAATATTGAGACATACCTGGATGATTCATACCTATCGAGATTGCTTGTAATATTCTTATGTAAGGCCTTAGCCTCATCTCCCTCTGAAACAAGAACTTCTTCACTTATGCAAGTGGCCAATCCATCCTCTTCTAGGATTAAACCAATCCACTTGATTTGCAGGAACTGGATCTGGAGCTTTGAAACTTCCAAATTCACTGGACGTGACCCCGAACTGGGGTTTGATGAAGCCCACTCTTCTTCCCAATCAAAAGGTTTGATCCAAATCTCTAAGCTTCTATTTTTCTGAGGAGCTTCCAGCCGTGGTCACAGATTTCAAAAATTCCCATTTTTGTAGAAGCCCTAATTTTCCACTTTTCCAATCAAAGAACCGAACTAGGGTCTGATCAAGCCCGGTCTTCTGCCCAACCAAAAATTCTGATCTTGGTCTCTAAATTTCTATTTTGATGAGTATCATTCAGCCGTAGTCTTCGATTACAAAAATTCCAACTTTCTATGAAACCCTAAATTCTGGAAGCCATGAATGAAAGTGCTCAAAAATAATTATGTTTTGACAGAAATATGTACCTTATTGTTTCTGGTGTAACTCCGCACTTTTCGATCCACAGGGACTGCAAAATTTTCCTGAGATAGCTTGACCTGTCATATTTCCATCCCGATAGGTCTGACCTCAATTGGATTCTCTAAGAGAGAGTTATGCCAAGTGTCGCAACGTGACCTGTTTATGGGATAAAACAGGAGAGCGAACTTGTACATCGTGCCACGTGTCACTGGTTCAACTTCGGCCTCTGAAAACATTTTCTAAGATAGTACAGTCTGTTTACTACCTGTCACTTTTTACGAAATTTCATTTGGAGCTTCCTATCCCACGTTATGACCTTTCTTTCAAGGTCACCTATTTATGACTAAGATCTGGAAGAGGCAGAAACCCTATATTGTACAGATCATAAATCACAAAGTACAATGAATTAGAAGTTGTCCTTTGGATACAAGATACATCCGAAAATGTTTCTAAAATCAATTTATAGCGAAAGTGCTACGATGAATGGTTTTTGCTATATCAATCCCTAGCATCGCAAGTGCAACAAGTGTCATACATGCCATATCATGCCTTCTTTCAAGCTAGCTCTGATACCATGTTAGATTTTCAGAATTTACTTCAATCTGATCTAGGATCTTAACTGAGAGAACAACATGTACAGCATATCTATAGAATATTAATCATGGACACAATAATGCAAGCACAAAAGAGACACAGAGTTTACTTGGGGAAAACCATAAAGGTGAAAAACCCCAATAACTTCCTCAGAGATAGATAGAGCAATGATACAACCAGAATACAAGAGATAGTCTTCTCCTAGCAGCAGAGCCTCCCCCTCATAAGTGTGCCACTTTCTAAATGAGAGAAGTGTGTGAATGAATGATCAAAAAGAGATCTCTCGATCTCTATTTATACTTGTTCTGTCCTGCCCAATAAACTAATGGGGCCTACATGTCTAGCTTAACCTATGGTTAACTTAATCCGGGTCGACCCCACACTTGGTGGTCTAATAACCCTTTGACCCACATGGCCGACCCCCAATAAGGTGGTCTAATAACCCTTCGACCCACATGACTTATATAGGGCCGACCCCAACAAGGTGGTCTAATAACCCATCAAGTATAAGTTACGACACTTACAATATAAATGACGACACTTCTGTATAGAGGAATAATAACATCTCTATAGCAATACATACACTTCCGTATAGAGGAATAATACCATCTCTATAGGAGTACAAAATACATATATGAAATACATGGGTGAAATACATTTCGAAGTTACGTATACATCAACACAACTATCCTTTACTAGTTCTAAGCCCGTAGCATCGCAAGATCTTTAGTCCCTCAAATCGAGAATTATCAGCCGACAATTGGGAATGTTGGTGTAGCCTTGTATTCCTCCTTGGTGGGATCTTTCGATTTTTCTGCACAAATCTCCTTTATAGGAACCATTTTCAATGATACTCCCTCATCGTTGAATCTTGTACCATTCCGGACATCGTACTTTAGTGATCCGTGGAATCTATATTCCACGAGTTCCTCATCGAGAAACTCTTCGCACATCGGAATGGCCATGCCATTTTCTGCAGTTGAGCTTGCTTATCACGATATTCAACAAGTCACTACAGAGCCCGATCTTTCTTCTTCAAGGACAGAGGAAGAAGATCCCGTTACGCTTCCCGCATGGGTAGTTGACTCGTCTTGTTCACATGACTACCTTGATGATACTTTACCTTTCGGTGAAGAAATTATTGAAGCCTTGAATGGAAATGACAACCCTTGGGAGGACCTCCATCATAGATCATATTTCATTCCCAACCTTGATCTTATTGAGCAAGATGAGTTTTGATCGAATCTAGCCGAGAAATTTGGTCACCCTGTGGTTCCTTTGGAGTCACATGGCATTTACATGGAGGGAAATATGGCTAATATTTCCCCTACTATCCCAATCAACATTTCTTGTACTCCCGAAAAAGTCGAAAATGTATACATCGGTGTTGATTGTTCCCCTAAGGAAATCTGTATTTACACCGATTTATTCAAATTTTTTCGGGATGTGTTTTCCAGGTCATATGACGAGATTCCATGTATTGATCCCAGTATTTTTGAACATGAGATTAATACTTACCCCCATGTTAAGCCTGTTTGACAATGTCTTTGTGCTGTTAATCCTAGGAAGGTAGATGCCATTAAGGAAGAGGTAGAGAAAATGCTTAAGGTTGGTTTCATCTACCCGGTTCCCCTTACCAAATGGGTATCCAACCCCGTTCTCATGGATAAGAAGAAGGGAACCATCCATGTGTGAACTAACTTTCATGATCTGAATAAAGTGTGTCCCAAAGATAGCTTCCCCACCCCATTCATAGATCAAATCTTGGATGAGTGTGTGGGAAGCGAAGTATTCTCGTTTATGGATGGATTTTCTGGCTATAATCAGATCCAAATCAAACCTGAGGATCAACATAAAATTGCATTTATATGTCCTTGGGGTACTTTCACATACCGAAAAATGCCCTTTGGCCTTAAAAATGCTGGAGCTACATTTTGGCGGGCCATGACCTATGATTTTCACGATCTTAAGTGTATAGTGGAGGATTACCTGCACAATCTTGCTGCTCACTCTCATAGTAGAGTGGATCACCTAGGTCACCTCCATCTTATTTTCAAGAGATTTCGTCGTTATAAAATTCATTTGAATCCAAACAAGTGCATCTTCTGCATGAAAACTGGTCACCTTCTAGGGTTTATAGTCTCGAAGGAAGGTATTAGAGTTGATTCGTTGAAGGTTGAGGCAATACTTCAGTTGCCTCCCCCGCGTACTTTGGTTCAACTTCAGAGCCTCCAAGGGAAGGCCACTTTATTATGTCGTTTCATCATGAACTTTGCCAGTCTTACTGAGGGTTTCCCGTGATTACTGAAGAAAGACAACCCTTTTATCTAGGATGAGTGATCCCAACAGTATTTCGGCACTCTTAAGAAAGCCTTGGTATCGTCCCCTCTTCTAAGTCCACCCGAATATGCAAGAGAATTTTTGCTTTATGTGGTCGCATCTCAAGAGACGATTGGCATGGTCTTGGTTCAGGAAGACGATATGCTTCAAGAGCATGTTATCTATTATCTCAATTGAAACCTAGTAGACGTTGAACTAAGGTATTCTCACGTGGAGAAAATGGCCCTTGCGACTCTTCATGTAGTCCAGAGATTATGACACTGCATCTCAGTTAGGAAAACCACAGTTATAGCGCATGTTGATCCATTTTAGTTCGTGCTTACATGATGTTTGATTGGGGGGAAGTATAATAAATGGATTTTCATCCTTCAGGAATTCGATCTCAATTTTTCCTCAGCAAAGTCTGTGAAGTATTTGATGTCATATTCTTGTAGACTTGATGAGGAAGTGGTCCATGAGGACTCATTCGTAGATGAGCATTTATTCCTTATCTCGTTGTCATACACTTGGTATGGAGACATCATTGACATCTCCGGACTCTGAAGTTTCGTTCGCATCTTTCGCGAGATGAGCGACAGCGTGTGAGACATCATTCTAAATATTATTTCATCGTCGTTGAGACTTTGTATCGTTGAGGAAAGGACTCTCTCCTATGTCGTTGCTTGACTCATGAAGAGGGAGAGTTAGTGCTGAATGGAAGCCATAATGGGGCATGTGGTGGTCACTTATCCGGGCTTTCTATAGCTCATCGTATCTTGTGAGCGAGTTATTTTTGGCCTACGATCTTTAAATATTGTGTTAATGATGTAAAGATATGCCACCCTTGTCAGTTGTTTTCTCGAAATGTACGTTCGCATCCTGCCCCTCTCTATCCGGTCGTCACCATCGGTCCCTTCACCAAGTGGGGGGTTAATTTCATGGATTGCAACCCAACTTTGGCCGAGGGCATCGTCATATCATAGTGGTCATAGATTACTTTACCAAATGGGCTGAAGCCATGCCGACTGTTAAAGCCGATGGTGAAACAACAACCCATTTCATGTTCAATCAGATCATAGCTCGGTTCGGTATCCCAAGAGAGATTTTCACTGACCATGGTAGTCACTTTCAAAATAAGATGATGGCTGAATTATCGCTTAATCTTGGGTTTATATAGGATCACTCATCTTCGTACTCTCCCCAAGTGAATGGCCAGGTCGAGGCAGTCAATAAGTCCCTTAAGGCCATTCTCCAAAAGACCACCCAACAAAGCAAGAATAATTGGCATATCATGTTGTATCCTGCTTTGTGGGATTATCGAACCGCAGTGAAGACTTCCACCAGTTTCTCACCTTTCCATTTAGTTCATGGTGTGGAGTCCATCTTACCGGTTGAATGCAAGATCCCTCCTTTGAATATAGCTATAGAACTCCTATCTGATACTTCGGATGTAGAGCAACGCTTAGTCCACCTCAAGTAGCTTGACGAGCAACGTCGGGATGCCATCGTGGAAATAGATGCCAATAAATGTCGTGTCAAGGCCTAGTATGATAGGTCTGTCTGTCCCCAGTAGTATGATGAAGGTGACTTGGTTCTTCTTTATGACCAATCTAAATAACCCCTAGGAGCAGGAAAGTTTAACCCGATGTGGCACGGTCCTTACATTGTGAGGTGTGTCCTTGAGAAAGGAGCCTATGTGTTAGAATATTATGAGGGGAACGTCCTAAAGGAGCCTAGAAATGGGATATATCTCAAGTGATATTATGCTTGAGCTAATACTTTGTAGACTATGGTATAGTTTATGTACATAGTTTAGCTTTCCTTCATTTTTTTTCGAGTCTGTTGATTCGCTTACTTTTCCTTACCCACTTTTATATAGTTTATATTGGTTTTTACTATTTTGAGAGCCTTTTTTACTAATATATCATTGTGAGGTATCTTTTTGAGCAGTTTTTTGCGTCGGGAGTGGATTTTTAACCTTTTCGCGCCTTCAGCAAGTATTTTATACACCCGTCATATAGGTTAGGATGTCATTACACCTGCATTATTACATCGACCTTATGACCATATTCATAAACCTTAGGTGCGACCCCGCTTTTTAACTGACACGGAACCTTCATGCTGCTTTAGAAGTGTCGTTATTTGGCGGTAGGGCCTATCTAATCATGGGTGCCCTAGTTAGATCCTATTAAGCATAGGTATGTTCCCTTGCCCAGAACTAGTTTGCTTTCCCATGACAATCGTTCCCTCACTGTTGTATCATAAGAAATTTTATTCTTTTTCAAGCTTCATAATATGAAAAAGACAAAAAAATCATATAAATTAAAAACCCAGATGGGAAAATTTTACTACCTTCTATTGGCAGTTGTTGTGTCTCCTTTGAACAAAGCATTTATGTCCACTCATGTATCATGGGTCGGGATATTAGTATGACCTTAGGAAGCTGTACTTGTTTCTCATATATTGCTCCACTGGCTAGTTAAGCTTCGTCATTATGGAGCCTTTGTTGACTCCTCATGCATCACAAAGTATTGTCTGTATCCAGTGTTGAGTCTATGTTGCCTGAGTCTATCCATCCGCTCATGCTCTTGTTCAAAGGAAGTCTTTAAACCAGAGTCAACCACTCCACAGATCTCTTGACTATTGCATGTCGACCATCCCTTATGAGTCTAGTTCGATCACATATGATGTTCCACCCTGCGCCCTGGGCCTACTTTCATCATTGGTAGGTGACATTGAACTTAGCAAGTGACATATCATCATTGGTCCTTCACTAAGTGGTTTCCCTTGTGTTCGATGACAAGACATCTATTCACACATCGGGATTCATGTTGTGCCTTGGTTTCCATTAGACCCTATTGGTGGTTTCCCCGCTCTTGTCAGTAGTCTTCATCATTGAATTCTATTCAGGAGTTCTCTTTCGTGCACTACTTGCATATTGTACACCCATAAGAGACACACCCGATTTTTGGTTCGTTCAGCCTATTCGTCCGAGTTCTTCCAAATATTTCATCTTAGCTTTTGCCTCGTGTTGGTTAATGGGGGATCCATTAATTCCTTCCTTCCAGCAAATCTCATTCCATCTACTCCAACTCATTTATTCTGGAATCGAGATTTAGAGTCCTTTGTGTAGCTTAAGACTTGCAGTCATCAGTGGTAGGTTCTCTTGCCATCGACAATTAGGAATTCATTAATGCTCCCTGATCGATGGATTCCTCAAGTGTTCGACCTTCAACACCTTTATTCAAACTTGGTGAATGTACTCAGTGCCTTGGTACCTATTTTCATCATTGGTGGGTTATCTCACGTCTGTTAATGGTATACCTCAATGACCGGTAATCAAATGATGTCACATCAGGTTCGACATCAGTACCTTTATTCACTTGATGGGGCATGCACCATAGACGATTTGTGTAGAAGACCTCAGACTTTAGTGGCATTCAGTATATGCTACTTGTGATCGTGATTGTACCTATGAGAGATTGTTCTCATACATCAACAGTTTGTACCATCAGTTTTCATCATATTTTTCCTCTTCAACAGTAGACCATATCTTACTATATATGGGTCATGGCTATCACCATTCATGACATGTATTCACTATAAAGTGCCTATTCATGGCCATTGTATCATATTGCTATGTATTGTACCGATATGTACACAAATATATCATTATATTGTGATGAGTGAGCATTATATTGTGACGAGTGAGCTACTCCTTCCATTTGTGTCTGCATCACTCCACTTTTGAGATTTGTAATGTATTTTGGCCATCATAGTACCTTCTCTGACCTCACACATTAGGGGGCATTTGTTACACCGTATTTTTCCACCTTGTGAGCATTAGCACTCCTTGGCCTCCCTTACTCATTTGTAGACTCAAAACCATATTTTTGGTTCTCCGTGAACCCATTTTCCCCTATTTTTCCTCCTATACTCGATCTTCTTCAGTACAACTCACGTACACGTAGGTTGCATCACTACAGCCTGCATACATCGACTTTTTTGGTAAATGAGAGTAAATATCTATTTTTCACTCCAAAAAGCAGCCATTGTGATCTTTGTCCTTCCATGTATCTTTAAATGACTTGATTCAGACTTTCACTTTCCTTTGGAGGGTTATAAATTGATCTATTATGATGCATGGAGGGAGGAGAAAGAGAAGAGCATAAAAAATTTACCGAAATTTTGCCTTAATTATTATTGCTTGAGTCTACATCCAATGATCCTAGTTTTTGTGAAAAATTTATGTTCACCTCCCAAACTCTTTCATATCTTGTGAAGGATTTGTTCTTTTACTCATGAGTTTTCCATTGTATGGGGGATTGAAGTGGTGGAGGCACAAGTGGAGGGACCTAGTTCTTGGTTCAAATGAGTTGCCGACAAGAGGTTGTATCTTATACTTCTTGTTAATATTAATAGAAATACTCATTTTATCGTCCATTTATATTGTGAATGATCATTTATTATCATTGGGTACATTTGCTGGTATATATCATGGATTATGCTATTGTATATGCTGACCTATTTTATATATCATATGCACTTGTTTTCATTTATTGTTGAGGCTAAGCTACAGGTTCAAGTGTTGTCATTCAAAATCTCAACAGAATTCTTCATCAGGCGTCCAGTTGACGTAGGTCCTTTATTTTTTTTATCTGCATTTACATTTATATAGCATATGGTGGGAAGTGGGTTGATTTCCCGAGTCCATCTGTCTATTGTGGTCTACCCCAAGCCATAGGAATTTTTTCTCCGTAACAATATTGTTTTATGATTCACCATAGGTAAGGATTATAATACGAATGCAATTCAACCATAATAAAATCACCTATTATATATATTACAATGTTTAGGTGACAGAGTATATAGGTATTATTTCATCAATACACCCTATACTTTGCAAATAATCTTATTTTAAAAGAAAAAATTATCCCATAGCCCTAACATTTTGAAATCACAAAAATGATTAATGAATTGAAAAATCATGAAATGTTGACCTCGATGAATTTAGAAAGTCTTAAAATATAAGTGAAAAAACCATAAAAATAAGATCACAATTTCAAGGTCATATATGTCAGCAGTATATAATCAATGACTCAATTCAAAGTACGGTAAGCCTATTTCCAATTTGACGTTGGTTGAAACTGCATAAAAAATTGACTCACAACTTTATATAAAAGTGACTATATGAAGAGCATAATTTAGTAGGTATAGAAATCGAATAAGCATTTATGAAATTTATGTGAGATAGAATAAAAAACAGAGTGATGCTTTGACTTCGATTGTGTTTTTTTTAATAAATTTTCTCCAATTGGGAGTACCTTCAAAATCAAAGATTCTGAAGGCACTCCTTATAAATATTTTCTCCAAAAATTATTAAGTTAGGATTCTGATATCATCTTTTATTGACTAAAATAACAGAAAAAATGAGAAGGTTGTTTTCTGCCTACAGAAACGTAGCATACATTAGCATACTTTGTGAGTTGATCCACCACTTACACGATGACATTCTTTCCTCCAAAATTTGGTAGATTTGTGATAAAATCCATTGAGACTTGTTTTCAATGTTGGCTTGGTATGATTAATGGTTGTAAAAGACCTATTTTATTGATTGTTTTTCCCTTATTCTGTTGGAAAACCAAACACTTTGACAAAAACTTTTGGACATTATTTTTAATACCTTCATAGGAAAAAATTCTTCTTGATCCCATCGTAATTTTTCAGGAACTACAAATGTCCTCCTATAGGAGAGTGCGCAATTTCAAAAGTATATTATGTTTGAGTTGGGAATTATTACATAAATATAGGCAATTCTAGTACCACAATAAAGGAATATTCCCCCCAAACCTAAGAAACCTCTATGATTCTTCAAGGTTTTGAAAAAATTCCGTTCCATTATAGATTTAATTTTTAGGGTCCACTTTGACACCTTCATGAGATACAATATGACCCAAAAATTCCACTTTTTTGACCCCAAAACCCCACTTAGAAATCTTGGAATATAATTGTTTCTCTTACAATAGTTTTAAGATCATGTGAACATGTTGTACAAGCTCTTGCCAATATTTTCTATAGATTAGTATATCATCAAAAAATACAAACAAAAATTTCTTGAGGAAGGGTTTAAAAATAGAATTCATCAAGATTTAAAATGTAGAAGGTGCATTGGTAAGGCCAAATGACATCACCAAAAATTCATAATTACCTTCATGTTCTCTAAAGGTTATTTTTGGAATGTCTTCTTGCCTCATTTGATTTGATTATATCTTGAATGAAGATCCAAATTGGTAAATAAAATTATTCATTGTAATTCATCTAATAGTTCATCAATGATAAGAATGTGAAACTTATCTTTAATGGTCATTTTATTGATCTCTCTATATAATCTAGATACATACACCATGAACCTGCCTTTTTGTGAACCATCACTACTAGACTTACAAAGAAAGCACTTTGGCTAGGATGAATGATTCCAACATCTAACATTTCTTGAACCACATTATAAATATTATTCTTTTGTGCATATGGGTACATGTAATATCTAATGTTAGGTGGTACACTTCTAGGTTGCAAGTGAATCACATGGTCATGATATTGAGAAGGTGGAATACCTTTAAAATTCTCTACAATTACCTTGGAATTATTGTCAATAAATCTTTGGAGATCCACTGGAATAAATGGTGTAGATGCTTGAACATCTAGTGAGTGTAATTGTGTAATTACACCGTAGTGTCCCATTTTTAGAAATTTTTTCATGTTTTTATAGCACTTTAGACGGTTTCCCTGGAATACCTATGAGTTCAATTTCCTTAACTTCTGAGGATAATCTCATGAAAAATTCCTAAAAATTAAGGGCCATTGTTCCAAATGATTGTAACCATTGGACCCATAATACAACTACAAAAACACCCCTTTAGATTTCAATAATTGGACTATCCAATAAATACTTCCCATAGTAATCTTCATGCTACGACACTTCCCTGATTAATTTATGGTCAGCCCATCTACAATGATTACTTGAAACTTTGGTGTTGTATCTATAAATCAACTAATTATTTTAGCTAATTTGAAATGAATGAAGTTATGTGTACTACACAAATCAATCAACACTCTTACCTTTTGTTTTGTACATCCTTCTATCTTGAGAGTTTAAGGAGTGCCAATGCTGACCAAAGCATGCCCAAATATTGTTGGAGCAGTGTCTTCTAGTTCAACATCTTGGCACTGTGTCAATTTTGGATCTTCTTCATCTTCCCAATATATGTAGAATAATTTCTTCTCGTTGCACTTATGCCCCTTACTATACTTGTTTTTGCAATTTAAACACAGTCCCTTTTCTCTTCTTTCATCCAATTTTGTTAAGGCGCCAACCTTATAGGTTGAGTGAAGCTGGAGGGGGGCAACACTTAATCCCTTTGTATATGTGTTAGTAGCAACCCTTATAGTAGCCATATTTTTACTTTCAACTTTCCCTTCCAAACTAAAAGCATTCTCCAATGATTTAGGCTCAAAGACACATACCTCATGTCGAATGCTTTCCTTTAAAGTGCCCATAAAGAGATCCAACACATTATCCTATACAATGTTCTTCACTCTAAGACTCCACCTTTGGAACTACTTAATGTTTTATGTAATTGCACCTCTTTGTTTGAGATTTATCGATTGGATAAATAAGGTGTTTATATTAACACCCCCATAATGTTCTATCAATTCACATAAATATAGACGAAGAGACAATAGAGTTATTTTTATGGTCATAAAGGGTAAAATCATGAATCTAGGTGTTTATTTTGGGCGGAGGGGGTTATGAGAAAATAAATCTAGTTTTCTCATGTTTTTCAACTTGAAGTGAACAAATTTTATGTTTGTGTTTAGAATTTTACTTTACAGTAAAAAAAAAACAATTGAAGAATTATGGTATCTTTCTATTCAATATTTTTCATATTTTTTTTATTGAGATTTGATATATCGATTTAGCAAATGTTTGGTTATATGTTCTTATAAATGAAAGGACTAATAAATAGTCATGTTTGAAGAGCCCCATGAATTCATTGTTAAACATGTGTTTACAAAAAAAACATTCCATGACAATCTAGACAAAGTGTATTAACGTATGACTATAATTTTTTATCTGATGGGTGAATATACTAATTATTTGAATTGGATCAATGTTGAAAAATTATATATTATAAACATATTTATGAATATTATATATTTCTCTCAATTTCCACTAAAAATGAACAATCTAAAAGTACCGGTTTGAAGTAGACACTCTAACGATCGTCCCCATATTTTTTTCAATTTTTTTCCTTATGTGTTTATGAATTTATTGATTTTTCATTTCACTGAATTTTGAAAGCATTCAAACCAAAATAGACACATACGATTCAATGAAGAAAATAATGGTATCAAATCCAAACGTCGCTTTGTATAAATGAACATTGCTTTTACCTACCAAAGTTGAAGAAATATGAAAACCTGTAAATTTTTAGATATTAACATGTTTTCAGCTGAAATAGTTTTTAGTCGAAAAGTAGTTCGGACGAAAAATACTTCGGTCAAAAAACTTTTTCCATTAACTCAATCGTTAATATTAAGAGCGCCAATGTTTCGGTCGAAAATATATTTAAGATGAAAACATGATTTTAAAAAAATCCCATTGATCGGAATAATGCAGGTCCACTTTTAATAATTAAGCATCTTCCAAAACTTATTTATACACTAAGACAATTCCACAATTTCACATCTTTCATTTTCATAGAGAACTTCACAAAATATTTTGTAAGGGTTTTTTTGAAGGTGTTTTTTTTTTCCAAGGAACTTTTTTTAAGGTGATTTTTTCCTCAAAGTCAATTTATCCTAAGGTGCTTTCTCAAAGGATCAAAGGAAAATTTCTCCTAAGGTGTTTTCTCAAAGGTTCAAAGGAAATTTCTCTTCAAGTGTTTTCTCAAAGGCTCAAAGGAAATTTCTCTCAAGGTGAATTTTTTCTCAAAGGATTTTCTTTTTAGGTGAAAGGATAAAAGGAAATTTCTCTTAAAGTGTTTTCTCAAAGGCTCAAAGACTCTTAGGGACTTTTTTTAAGGTGATTTTTTTCTCAAAGAATTTTTTTTTAGGTGAAAGGCTCAAAGGAAATTTGCCTTAAGCAGTTTTTTCAAAGGATCGAAGAGTCTGAGGGACTTTTTTTTAAGGTGATTTTTTTCTCAAAGAATTTTTTTAGGTCAAAGGCTCAAAGGAAATTTCTCTTAAGGTGTTTTTTCAAAGGATTAAAGACTCTAAGGGACTTTTTTAAGCCGATTTGTTTCTCAAAGAATTTTTTTATGTCAAAGGATAAAAGGAAATTTCTATCAAGGTGTTTTCTCAAAGGATGAAAGACTCTAAGGGACTTTTTTTAAGGTGATTTTTTTTTTCTCAAAGATATATTTTTTAGGTCAAAGGCTCAAACAGAATTTGTCTTAAGGTGTTTTCTCAAAGACTCAATGGAAATTTCTCATAAGGGACTTTTTTTAAGGTGATTTTTTCACTCTAAATTTTTTATTTTTTGGTTATAAGGTGTTGGTTTCTTCAAAATCTATATAGATTGAAAATCATGGGAAATAAAAGACAAGGCCAAAAAATTGTTCTCGTACTAGAGATGATGTTGCTCATAATGAAAACTAAAGACTCTATCATACCAAAAGACACAATATTACACAAACTAAAGAGATAGTTGTTAAAGATGTAAATATAGGTTTACATCCTAATGTTCATGAAATGAATATGAAAAATCAAGTTCAAGAATAGGAAATTGAACTAGGTATGCATATATATACTATACATTTTTCAAAACCATTTTTTATAATGAATTGTGATTTTGAAAATACTCCATAACAAACAAAGATAGAATTGTGTCATAATGTCCACCAAGTTGTAGAAGACATTGTTGAAACACATAATGAAACTAAAAATAATTCAAACACAGGTATGTACATGTGTGTGCGTGTTCGTTCAGTATACTTAATTTAATTTATGACTGAATTTTATTTTCTTAATACCAATTAATAAATGTGAAACCTATTTTATCTTATGTTTCTACTTTAGTATATTTGATATGCTAAATTTAATTTAATTGAAATATATAGGTATTTTCAACATTGATGATGAAATGTTGGAAAACATTAATTGCAACAAATTTGGGAAGAAAATAGACAACCACGTTGCATGATATCGTGCTAACCAGTTTTATGAATAATTTATTAAACACCAATCAGTAGCAGCACAAGCTCAAATTTTAAGATGTTTGTTAGTGTCCAAAAAGTTAAAAGACACTACATAGTTATTGGGTATTCGAAAGGAAACAAAAGAATACAAGGTGAAACAAAGTGTGTTTGAAAATATAAGCGACGCAATAAAAGAATTTGGAAGATCCAGATAAAAAAAAAAGAAAAACACCATCAATGCACGTAGATAAGTTTAGACAACAATTATTCAGCTAGTACTAGACAAAAACGTTTGACGACACAACTAGAAAAAACAATAGGAACCTCAAAAAACACATTTTGCAAACATAAAAAATTCCAATTGCAAATAGATGAAAATGATGAAATTTCTTGTTGGTCAATTATTTGTAGAGAACCTTACAAAGATAGAATTGGAGAAGGTGTTAAAGATAAAAGTAATTCCATGAATATGGGTACTCTTTTTGGCCAAATATGGTGATGAAAAATGGAAATTTTACCCATGTATTAAATTGTAGACCTCAAAACTCATATTTTCCATATGAATTTCGACATGCGGTTAAAAAACAAAATGTAGAGATTTATGTTGGATTTCCAATGATATTTTTTTAAAATCTACTATTGTCATTTATTGTGTCAAAATTTCATTTAATGAAACATGTGACCTTAAATATTTGAAGAGCAATTAATAAGTGGTTTGTGTGTGTGAAAAATAATTTAATGTTAAATTAATAATTTTAAAAAATGAAATATGTGAACATAATCTAGACAGAATGCACTAGTGTGGACATATTTTTCTTTTAATTTTCTTAAAAAATTATATTTATTACTATTTTTCGCAATTGACCAGTGAATATTTCAGTCGCATTTTGCACACATGTGCATGTGTGCGCCACGTCTTTTGATTGTTTACATAAACTAATGTAGCGCTTGTATATTTTTTCAAACATTGATATTTTAATGTTATTGATTTATCTTTGAGCTTATTAGAAGTTGTCAACAAGGTTTTTCAATGTAAGATTTAGCAGAAATTTAGAAAAGAATGACATACGAAGATAAATATCATAAAATATATGTCCATGGATAGAGGATTTGTTGACTAATCCAACGGTATCAATTCCACCCATTAATTTGCATTTAATGATAGTTTAATCCCTTGAAAGGAACAAAAAATTTCCTTTCTGCAAAGAAAAGGGACATGGGCCTATTTTTAAGGCCCTCGAACGAGATATTAGTTCGATCGAGGTTTTTAAATTACCTCAATCGAGGGCTTGAAGAGACCTCGATCTAGGTTTATGTGAAACCCTCGATCGGGGTCTCTTCAAGCTCTCTATTGAGGGTTTTTCTGTGTAAACAAAACAATAGAAAAGAGCCCGGGAAATGGGTTGAAAAATTAAACCCTCGATCGAGGTTTCAATAGCTCAATCAAGGTTTGGGTTATACCCTCAATCGAGGTTTCAATAGCTCAATCAAGGTTTGGGTTATACCCTCAATCGAGGTTTCAATAGCTCAATCAAGGTTTGGGTTATACCCTCGATCGAGGTATTTTTAAGTCATCAACCAAGGTATTAAAATCTAGATTGAGGGTTTAAAAATACCTCGATCGAGGGTCTACTACACATATTTTTAGCGCCACACTTGCCAAAAACTGTGAAGAACATTAATGGAATCACCAATCAGGTCAATGCATATTGGTTATCAAATTATTCAGTTTCACAAAATACAAGGGATGTGATGTGACAAAGAGTATCATGAAATGAATACGAAACCCATTCAAAATATATTTTGGAAATGATACAAGTACAATTGTTCAATAAATTCAAATAGGATCACTGTGAAATTAATATGTCGATCAATACATTTGTACAAAATTAACCATGGTATGTTAGACATATCATTGTTCATGACATATGTTTTTGTTGTTATAATGTGGAATTTGAATTATATTATCACACTTTTCTTGAATTTGGTAAGACATTTTTGGCCAAATTCACCTCATGCTTCCACGATTCATTCTTTCATATCTACAATTCTATGTGAGAGAGAAGATGGTGAATTATTTTACAAAAGAAATGTGTAAATAGAAAAAAATGTTATCATTGTGGAAATATAGCTTTATTCCATCACAAATATCATATTGATAATGATCAATCGTTGTCAAATGTAATCATTGAATGGAAGAGATATGAATATATCAATTATGCTACAAGTTCTAATGATGCTCTTTCCAAAATAATTGAGTTGAAAGAAGATAAAATATTTGTGACATATTTTTTGAAGAAATTTGAAAAATAAAATTTATAATTTCACCAAGCATTCACATAGAGTGGGATGGCAAGATCTACAGTTCAAGCAGTATAATGAAGTTTTTCCACTAGGAACAATTCTATCTGTGGTTGATTTTGTAGAAAACTATAAATTTGCTGCAAAAAAGGAGATACAAAGTGAATAGTATCATTCATATCGAGTTTCTATATTTGTCCATGTTCTATATAGACATGCTCAAGACAATATTGATGGCATTGAAAAAATGAATGGAAATCGACATGTGATAAAAGAATATCACTTTTATATTAGTGATGATCATACACATGATACACATTTCATACAACATTGTATTGAAAATGTTTTCTACGAGTCATTGAAAATAAAATGTGAAGTTGAACTCAATGAACATTGGATATGGTTAGATGGATGTGTAGGGAAATTTAAATCTTCACAATCATTCTCTTTTTTATGTCGACCTCATACAACATTGAATATTAGACATTATTGGAATTTCTTTGAGATTGGACATGGACAATGAGAGCATGATGTTGAAGGAGCATGTGTAAAATGAGCACTTCAAAGATGGAAAATGAACCATTCTACCGATCAATTTCATTCAACTGCTCAGGTCATTGAATTGTGTCATTCAAATCTAACCCATGAGTAGAATCAACAATCAAAAGATGTGCATATATTTTGTTTTAAAAAATTATATTAATTTTAAATTTAAAAAACATTATTTCTAAGTCTTAAATACATCTTTAAAAATATACACTAACATTAAAAATTTCCTTTCATGAATTGTTAACATCACAATTTTTTTGGCTTATTGGAATCAAAGATATAGATAGGCCAATCCCATATGACACTAGAACTATACATGGGACTAGATATTTGCACTCTATTAAAACAAAATCCTTCCAAAATGTGTTTGCATTTGATAGTAGAAAGCAATCATGCGTTTATCCTATTTGCATTGAAAAAATGGAATCTACAGAAGTTTGTGAAAACATAATGAACAACTATGTTAAACCTTGGAAACAAATAAAAATTAATCCAAAGGGGAAAATTCCACTCGCAAGCTTGGTTGAGTTAGAATCAAAGGACATAGAAATATCCATTGATGGCGATAGAATTTTGGATCTTGTCAAAGAAGGTAATGTAATAAACAAAACAAAATCAAACATTGTTCATTGTATATAATGTATATAAAGTAAATTATTTGTTATCCATAATGCATTTAAAAAATGGCATTAACTAGAAGAGATTTTTTTCGTTGTGATTGCATCCATACACAACAAAGAAAAAGTGAAATATTCTTTGATGCAATGCACTGAAAGGAAGATGGAGTTATTGGAAGACTACAACAACAAAGCATTTATATATGAGAGAGGATCCATTACATTAAAAGGTTATTTTTTTCCAAGAAACCCATCAAAGTGAAAATTATATTCACTTTCAGGACTATGAACCCAATGTCATATGCTTCCAATATAGTCATTTTGTATGTGCAGCTCGAATAAAATTAATAAAAGTTGCATCGAAGAAAAAATTAAAAACTAAAATATGGAAAATGATGAAAGTTTGTCATGAACGAATAATTGAGGATGGCATTCCATTGTGTTGTTTTTAAGCAAGATTGGAAACTCGGTATCTTCTGCATTTCATGTATATTGGATATATTCTATTCTATCTTCATTATATCTGTATTGAAACAACCAAACATTGTAATTTTTTATGAACCGATATATTGTTTATTTAGGATGTACATTATTGATTCTTGATTGTGTACATGTATTTAACTGTTTACTTGGATATGCATTATAATGGTCGTTCCTTCTCATGTACTTTATATTGTGACAACTTGGCATCCAAAACTATTGATTTGGGTCCCCATATGTCTGAAAGGGCCTTTAAGAGATGAGATAATGATAGTGGATCCTCAACTACCACCTCGAATATACTTTTAACCTTAGTTGTCAATAGTCTTATTATATATATTTTGTAAAATAAAACAATTTTATTTAAAATATTTGTCATTTGATTATATTTTAACAATTAAACCTATTGAAAATAACTTGTGAGATTATCATTCTCCCGAGGATGAACCTGCTTAAGAGGTTCGAAACTATCGAATTTAAAAATTCAACTGCAGATTTCCTTTAGTTTTTAAGTTTCTTAAATTATTAAGTTTTTAAATTTCAAAAAGAAATTCTTAAAGTTTGATAGAATTTAACATTTTTAATCCTTTTTTATCATTGTGTAATTAATAGTTTTTGATATGGTCACCATGAAATTGGACAACGTTTTAAATTTTATTAAACATTGTATATAATTCATAATATTTTATATTGTTTTAGACATTCAAGATGCATTCACTCACAGACAATATGGAAAACTTTTATATATATATGATTTCACATAATTTAATATTTACATAGATTTAATAGTAGATTAATTGGTGTTATAGATATAACTGAAATCATGGAATATGGGGATAAGGGTTCTCTGGTTCTCAAACACAAGGAAGGATTCTAGTATTGTGAATCTTACGTTGAATTAGAGTAGTGGTTAGAAAACAAGTTGATGAATATTGGGATGAAAATTCCACCACCCTTGTCTCTTGGCTCAAGAGTGCTGAAATTTTCATCCCAATATTCATCATCTTGTTTCCTAACCACTGCTCTAATTCAACATAAGCTTCACAATCCTGGAATATTTGTTTTTGATTAAGAACCGAAAGACCCTTATCCCCATTTTCCATGATTTCAGTCACATCTATAATACTAATTACCCCGTTATTACATATATATGTGAAAATACTAATTTATGTTCACATGTATTCTACATTTTCATCATATCATATCAATTACACATCACATACATGCATGTTAATCATTAAACATTAATACATACTACAAATTGTATGTAAATCATTTATGAGATTTTATTTTTACATAATATTCTACCACACTTCCAAACTACAAGCTTTAAATCATTAATGCTATTCATTTTTTACATAGCCTACATGTATGTTAATTATTAAACATTAAGACATACTACTTGAGCTTTACCAATGCCGTAAAACCATTTCAACGTACACATTGTACAAATCAATTATGAGATTCAAATTTTACATAATAGCCTATAACACACTTACAAACTACAAGCTTTAGATCATTTATGAGGTTCATCTTTTACATAGCATAGTTAATCATTAAACATTAATACATACTACTTGAGTTTAATTAATTCCATAAGACCATTTGAGCATTAAATTAAACATTTAACATAAACATTAAGACATAAGTTATAAAAGTTACAACACACTTCCAAACTACACGCTTTAGATCATTTATGAGATTCGTCTTTTACATAACATAGTTAATCATTAAAGCTTAACACATACTACTTGAGTTTAATTAATGCCATAAGACCATTAGAACATTGAATTAAAAATTCAACAAAAACAGTAAGACATAAGTTACAAATTATACAAATCATTTATGAGATTCATCTTTTACATTATGTCTACAACACTTCCAAACTACAATATTTGGATAGTTAATGAGATTCATGTTTTACATGATAGAGGATTGTCTACAACACTTACATACTACAAGCTTTAGATGAGACTCAAATATTTTTAATAAAGGGCCAATGCTAGAAAGCATTGTATCTAAGTCAATTGGGGAAATAGAGACTTCTCAAGAATTGACAAGGATGGTGGAATTGTCTACAACACTTCTAAACTACAAGCTTTAGATCATTGATGAGATTCAATTATTACATGATACAAGATTGTATACAACATTACAATCTAGAAAGCATTGTTGTTAGGAACCCATGTCTTTACTTTGTTAGTATATTGTTGTTGGATGCATATGCTTTGTAAGTCGTCCCGTAGTATTTGTTGATCCATAGTTTGTGTTATTGTTGTTGGCGCATATGCTTTGTAAGTCGCCCATAGTTTTGTTGATCCATAGTTTGTATTGGCCCATGGTTTTGACCCATAATAATTGTTGATCTATATTTTGTATTGGCCCATGGTTTGTATTGACACATGGTATTGACCCATGGTATTGAAACCTAGACTTAGTATATAAGTGTGTGTTGAGGCCTATGAAGGGACCGTGAAGTTAATTGTATTGAGCTTGCTCAAAGGAGGTTGCCCCCTCGAAGTGGCCCGTGATTAATATAAAAGTGATTCTGAGTTCTGTTATTTCTGATATCTCATGTATTTGCATTAATTAATTATTGCAGGTTCTTCATATCTGGTATCAGAGCACTTTCTTGGGCTCGTTGGGTGGAATTTCTACCAATTTTTTTTTTTCGCATCTGTTGCAGCTTTGGATTTGGGAATAATCCCTATCTGCTTAACTGTGGGAAGTACTTGGGCATAAGCCCTAAAACTCATTGTGAGGAGTACCAGAGGAACCCCAAAGTAGCTGGCCCATTGAGAGGACCTGCCAGCGAAAAGGGCAATGACCCCTACCTGATTGACTAGTTCCCACCCGTGAGGTAAACCAAGAGTTGTCGTTTGTGGCAAAGCGGTTATCAATTTTACCTAAGCCATGGAGTGAGGGGTACTGCCCCAATACACAAGCCATCAGACAACATTGGTGGCCGAGTGAAACACCTGAACTATTAGGAAGCCATACATACCTGGGGTCCATATCTATTTTCAGCTGAACTGTTGTCGATCACTTCTGCTCCAAATCCAGTCGTTTCAGATCTATTTTGAAATTCGTTCCAGATCCAGTTGCCGTTTCAGATCCAGCCATTTTTTATCCCTTCTGCGCCGTTGCAGATCCATCTGTTGTGGATCCCTTCCGCGCTGCTATTGCCGATCCATTTCTGAAAAATAAAATAAAAAATAAAAAATAAAAAATAAAAAATAAAATAAAAAGTATAAAATTATATTTTGGGGCCATATCTCCCTTGTTTCAACTCTGTTTTCCCTGAAAATTAACTGACATCCCTACAATCCCATTTTGAATATTTCATTCCTGAAGACCCTATCCCAAATTCCACTTCCCAAGACCAGAAATCCCACATTTGTCTATTTTTAGGGTTTGCCATAACTTCTTCAATTTTCACCCGATTGCCTTCAAATTTTACCATAGAGTTCCCGCTTCTGAAATCCCCATTTTTTGCTTCCTTGTCCCTCAAAAAGTGTCGAAAACCTAGTTAAACCCCAATTAACCCTCCGAGTTTTTCCTAAATCCAAATTTCCCCTTACTAAATAAGCTTGTGTTTGTGTTTTTCTATCCATTCCCCCACCCACAAAAAAAAAAAAATCCTGGTTATGGTTGTCACTCGCACAGGAGCAAAAAATATGGACGAAGCACTTGCAGCCATCCAAACCAAACTCCAAGATCTGGATGAAAAATTTCTCAGCCTCCATCTTCAGCATTCAGCCATGAACAATAACTGACAACCAAAATATTCTGCATCCACTGGGTTCTCTTCTTCCAGCAATTTTCGTGGGCCGAAGCTTGATTTTCCTCGCTTCAATGGTACTAATCTGACTGGATGGATATATCAAGAAGAAGAATATTTCAATCTGCATAATACTTTTGATGTCCAGAACGTTCCACTTGCATCCTTTCATTTGGAACAGGAAGCCCTTCAATGGTACCGTTGGTACATCAAAGCTCATCTCGAGCCAAACTGGACAGATTTTTGCCAACTCCTTTTGCCACGATTTCGTCCTAGTGCTTTTGATGACTTCACAGGAGCACTCACTAAACTTCACCAAATTGGCACAATGAGAGAGTATCAGACAGAATTTGAGAAACTGGCCAATCACACAGAAGGATTGTCTGATGAATTCTACAGGAGTTGTTTTATCAGTGGTCTCAAGGATGAAATCTGCTCAAAAGTCAAAATGTTCTGTCCCAACACAATGATGGAAGTCCTAGTGTTGGCTAAGTTGGCAGAGGACAAGATCGCAGCTCAACAACGCTCCAACCCCACCTTTGTTCCCTTCAGAAATATGGGTTCCCAACGACCTCCCATCACGCCTACTCCTCGAACAACTCCTATCAAGCATTTGTCTGAAACAGAGATGCAAGCACGCCGAGAAAAAGGGCTTTGTTATAATTGTGATGAGAAATTCACTCGGGGACATAGATGTGTTCAACAAAAGCTCTATCTCTTGGATGTAGATTCTCCGCCTGCCTCAGAACTTGGTGAAGAAGCTCTAGATATAGTAGATGTTTAGGTCGACATTCAACACCTGCCTGTTGACACCCCATCTCAAGACGACCAACCCGAGATCTCTCTCCATGCTGTAACTGGCGTCACCACCCCACAAACAATACGGGTTAGGGGATACTTCAAAAAGCTCCCTCTTACCATACTCATTGATTCTGGTAGCACTCATAACTTCATTGACCCTCGGATTGCCAAACAGGTTGATTGTTTTGTCCATCCTTGTTCCAACTTTGAAGTCATGGTTGCTAATGGGGGCACTTTACCTTGCAAGGGGAAGTGTCATAATGTGCATATCTCTATGGAAGATTATAACCTACACTCTGACATGTTTTCCTTGTCCTTAGGTGGATGTGATGTAGTTTTGGGCGTTCAATGGTTACGCACACTTGGCCCCATCTTATGGGATTTTGATGAACTTTGGATGCAGTTTTCAGTCAATGGGACACAACACAAATTTATGGGCTTACAACTAGGGTCTCTCTGCATCATCAGTTCACATCGCTTGGAAAATATCGTTAAGAAGAATTCACATGGTGTCATTGCTCAGCTCCATTCCCTTCAGATGCACCCACCAACAGTCTCCACTACTTCCTTGGATAGATATGCAGGTGTCTTTGTTGCACCAGTGGACCTGCCGCCTTCACGAGACCTTTCCGGTAAGCATTTTGCCGCATCTACATCTCAGCAGGACATGATGGGTATTTTGCATGCAGTACAGAAGTGGCAGCCATCCCTATTGGGGAATTATTTCTGCATCAAGACTGATCTCCAGAGTCTGGAAACTTTCCTGGAACAACGGGTCTCCTCCCCAACACACCTGAAATGGGTTCTCCAACTCATGGGTTATGACTACGTGACCACTTACCAGAAGGGTAAGGACAATATGGTGGAAAATGCTCCTTCTCACACATTTGATGACCCAGTTTCTCTTACATCTATTTCTCTGCTTGTTCCAAATTGGTTGCAATCTGTTCAACGGGGCTATCTCTTCTATGAACTCCATGCTTCTTCATCAGCAGGGCACTCTAGGTTCCTTAAAACGTATGACCAAGAACAATGTAACTTCTTTTGGCATGGATTGAAAATGACAATTCAACGGATGGTGGTTGATTGTGATACTTTCCAGGTCAACAAGAGTGAAACGACCCTCCTTTCGGGACTGCTCAAACCCTTGCCCATCCCTACACAGATTTGGACAACTATTTCTATGGATTTCCTAGAAGCGCTCCAGTGGTATAGTACCACATCTAAAAGGACACCATATGAAGCAGTCTCTAGACAGGCACCGCCAGTTCTTCTTCCATACACCTTCAGTGTTAAATTTTTAGAATTTACTTCAATCTGATCTAGGATCTTAACTGAGAGAACAACATGTATAGCATATCTACAGCATATCAATCATGGAGAAAATAATGCAAGCACACAAGAGACACAAAGATTTACTTGGGGAAAACCATAAATGTGAAAAACCCCAATAACTTCCTCAGAGATAGATAGAGCAATGATACAACCCAAACATAAGAGATAGACATATCCTAGCAGCAGATCCTCCTCGTCCATAAGTGCGCCACTCCTCCTTGAGTGCATGAGTGAGAAGTGAGTGATGAAATAGAGTGCCTCCCACACTCTATTTATACTTGACTTGACTTGCCTTTTACATAAATCATGTAGGCTCGAACTTAATCACATAACATAATGCTGACTGGGTCGACCCCCAATAGGGTGGTCTAATAACCCTTCGACCCACATGGCTGACCCCCAATAGGGTGGTCTAATAACCCTTTGACCCACATGACTTATACAGGGCAGACCCCAACAAGGTGGTCTAATAACCCATCAAGTATAAGTTACGACATTTACAATATAAATGACGACACTTCCGTATAGAGGAATAATACCATCTCTATAGGAGTACATACAACATACATATATGAAATACATTTCGAAGTTACATATACATCAACACTCCCTCTTAACTAGGAAGGTATTTCTCAGCACAGGTCTTCTAGCACAAGTCTTCTTCTCTGGATCATCATCACTGGATAATCGTCATCGAGACATCATCATCGTCACTGCTGCTGCTATCTCAATCAATCTCTAAATCTACTCGTCATAGGAAGTTCTACAGAGCCAGTCCTTTTTCATACTGGATGTAGGCCCACCACCTACAGGTCTTCGTCATCACTCGCCATACTGTGGAATCCTCAATACTTATTACGTGCGTCACAAAACCTCAAAAGAGCATCCCAGGCTGTTACGAGCACACAGCTCTACCTATAGGATCTCCCAGGACACGAATTACATGTGGTCATGGAAAAACCTCGCAAGAGCATCCCAGGACTGATTACGGGCACATAGCCCAACCTATCGGATCTCCCAGGGATAGATTATATGCCATAGGACAAAACTTCGAAAAAGCATCTGCCAGATATCCCAGGGAAACGAATTACATGCCATAGGCAAAACCTTGAAAGACTATCTGTAGATCTCCAAGAGCCAAATTATATGTCCTCCCAGAGCAAAACCTTGAAAGAGCATTTTCCAGATATCCCAGGGCAACGAATTACATGCCATAGGCAAAACCTTGAAATACTATCTGCAAATCTCCCAGTGCCAAATTATATGCTCATCTGCACAACCTGATCCACGGCCATAGAGTATCAACCTGATACTCACCATACATCATCCTGATGTACACATGATCATCCTGATCATCATCACTGCAACATCCTGCTGCATGTCATCTGGAGCAACATCCTGAAGCTCGTCATCCATGATCATCCTGATCATATAATGCATCTACCTGATGCATACCAAGTATCTACCTTATACATATCATCATACATGATCCACCTGATCATACAATGTATCCACCTGATACATATACAGATACATGGTCCGAGCATCCAACATGATGCATACAAAATACATACAAATGATCCTACTGATCATATCCAGCATCCAACATGATGCGTATATACATATAAATAATCCAACTGATCATATCCAGCATTCAACATGATGAGTACATACATATACATATAAATGATCCAACTGATCATACAAAGAAGAAACTAGAACATCATCCTGATATTCATCACCCAGCGCTTACATCCACAGCCATGTGAAGGATCCTCCTTCCATCATGCTTGGAATGGCTTCAGCAAATGTGTCCATCACTTCTTCCTCGAAGTGTCCTCCATCTGAAGAACACCAAGCCTCTCCCTGAAGTACTCAAACTTCACCTTGGCTAGTGGCTTCGTTAGCACATCTGCAATCTGCTCGTCCATCGCAACATACAGGAGCTTCACAGCTCCTCTTTGAACCATATCCCTGATATAGTGATATTTGATCTCTATGTGTTTCAACCTGTCATGAAACACTGGTTTCTCGGACAGCTTCACACAACTCTGGTTATCACAAAAGATACCAGTAGCATCCAACGGGAGATCAAATAACTCAGACAGTAGCTTCCGTAGCCATACTACCTCACAACTAGCTGAGTAGGCTGCAACATACTCTGCCTCAGCTGTACTCAGTGCTACGCAGGAATGCTTCCTGCTAAACTATGAGATCACACATGATCCCATACTGAAGCAACACCCAGATGTGCTCTTCCTATTTGCAGCACTGTCAGCCCAATCTGAATCAACATAACCCTGCAAGTTAAACTTTTGATTCGCTTCATACTTGAGCCCATAATCCACTGTACCCTTCCAGTACCTTAGAACATGCTTTACAGCAACTAGGTGAACACTCCTCAGATCCGTCAGGAACTGGCTCAATGTGTTCACAGCAAAGCAAATATCCGGTCTCGTGTTCATCAGGTACATCAAGGACCCAATCATCTGACGATACATAGAGACATCAACCGGCTCAGATGAAGCATCACATAGAAGCTTCAGATTCGATGCCATAGGTGTGGCCATGGCCTTGCAATCCATCATCCCGAACCTCTTCAGGATCTCTACTTCATACTTCCCTTGTCCAAGGAAGATTCCATCTGCACTCTGCCACACCTCCATGCCAAAAAAAAATAGTGCATCATCCCCAAGTTCTTCATCTCGAACTCGGCAGCAAGCTTCCACTGCATGTCGGCAATTAATCTATCTTCACCTGTAACAAACAGGTTATCCGCATACAAAAGTAGTATCACTGGTTTGCCTTCCTCAACCTTGTAGAAAAGGTTGGAATCTGCTTTATTCTTGGTAAAGCCCAAACTGGATAGAAAGCTGTCTATCCTACCATACCAAGTTCTGCACACATATATGACTACACCATGCTGTCTTGAAATCCATCTGGTGCATCTTCTATTTCATCACTTTTATATTTCTCTATGTTGCCGTCTGCAGCATGCTTGATCTTGATAGATCCATATGGAAGTCATAACAAACTTCCCTTCAGGTCTTGGGACTACATCCCAAACATCATTCTTCATGATCGACAGATCATGGCATTCTTCCCATATCCTGGGAACTTCAATATCTTCAATAGATAATTTTGTTGCTGAACAAATGTTGTAGTTCTTCTTTTGTAGGAGATGGCATACGATCTTTCCTACACAACAAGTTAAATTGCATGATTAGAAAACATCTAATAGTTTTCAGAACAAATTCTTACACATAAAGAAATATGTCATACAGTCATGCAATTATCTTAGCCGATGCTTCAATACAACATTTATCCATATTCCGTAACTTTCTAGATGCCTTCCAATCTCTACCAGAACATTGTTAAGAGTGTGCACAACTCCCAACATGTCAGCAAAGAGGTTTCATTCTAGATAAGTAGCAATGGAATGTTGTACAGTGCCATAGGCTACTTACCCATGCATATTAGTAGTATATTGTTCATCAATGCAACTATTCTAATATGCATAATACACAACCTAATTCTAGGAACATCAATATATACATTATTGAACAATATTATTTAAACAATAAAATATGCAAGTAATGACAATTCAAATACTTATCTTTGTTTGTTTGTTGGGTTGACTCCCTCTCAGTCTTTTCTTCTTTTCTGCAACTCCATTCTTATGTGGATTGTGAGAAGTGGTCAACTCCCTCTGAATATTTGCATCTTTGCAGAAACTACTGAAGTGTGCTCCTTTGCTTTCTTGTAGGAACAACTGGAGTGTGCTCCCTCTTGATCTTTGCTTCCTGGATTACCTGTCCTTGAACTTACATCCATCCTTAATCACTATGCATGCTTATTAGTATCATCATTGTGTTATCCTTGAGGTCTCATACATAATCACACATTTATTAGTATAATCTTAATACTATCAAAACACAATAATCTTAAACATGTATATTCATGATCATTCACAGATAATAAACATTAGTATTCAAGGTTTCAGGGAAGTCTTCTTTTACTCATACATTTTCTTATTTGATCATAGGACTCTTCTGGTTAGTTGAATCGTCAATCAAGATAAGAGATATAATATGCATAAAACCTGTGATTATTCAAACCTATACCTTCATGATTCTTCTGGTTAGTCATATCATCAATTATGGTCAGAAACATAATATGCATACAACCATGATTATTCAAACCTATGACTTCATGAATAATTATTATCAACAACACAACAGTATAAGATCCTAACACAAGGTAGGATTTTAGCTTGATATAGGAAAAACATACCTGGATTAGCATGCTAGCTAGTTATGTCTAACATACCCGCATAATGTCTTCTGGTTCTCTTCAGTGACTTGTGCTATTAACCTGCATGTCTCATAAGTTAACCATTGTAGAAACAAGTTATACATACCCCGAAAGTAGATCTTCTATGTGATCCATGACAATGGATGAATCCTTGTCTTCATGTCACCATGATCATACGTTCTTGAAGTAGAACATGATTTTCCTTTCTTGGTGTAATTTTATGTTAGCAGACAACATAAACCTCATACAACACCATAATGCATTAGTACAATCATAAGTGTCAACACCCTAACCAATGAATATCTTCTATCATGCATTCATAATTTTGTTAAGGTGATACGACAAATCTAAAATCAAGATTGTACTAACCGTAATAACATGAAAACAAACATACCATAAACTTAATCATGAACAAATATCGAAACATACCTCGATGAGTCATACCTGTCGAGATTGCTTGTAATATTCTTATGTAAGGCCTTAGCCTCATCTCCCTCTGAAACAAGAACTTCTTCACTTATGCAGGTGACCAATCCATCTTCTTCTAGGATTAACCCAATCCACTTGATTTGCAAGAACTGGACCTAGAGCTGGATATGGGTTTTTCAGAGAAACCCCAAAAATTCAAACTTTGAATTTCAAACTTCCGAAGGGATAGAAATATGTGCCTTGATGAGCTGATCAAGCTAGTATATTCAGAATTTGAAAACTGCAAAGTTTCACTCCTCAATTTTGCCTTTGAAACTTCCGGATTCACTTGACGTGACCCTGAACTGGGGCTTGATGAATCCCACTCTTCTGCCCAATCAAAAGTTTTGATTCAAAGCTCTAAGCTTCTATTTTTCTGAGAAGCTTCCAGCCGTGGTCACAGATTTCAAAAATTCCCATTTTTACAGAAGCCCTAATTTTCCACTTTTCTGATCAAAGTTCCGAACTAGGGTCTGATCAAGCTTGGCCTTCTGTCCAACCAAAAATTATGATCTTGGTCTCTAAATTTTGATTTTGATGAGTATCATCCAGCCATGGTCTCCGATTACAAAAATTCCAACTTTCTCCGAAGCCCTAAATTCCGGAAGTCATGAATGAAGGTACTCAAAAATAATTTTGTTTTGATAGAAATATGTACCTGATTGTTTCTGGTGTAACTCTGAACTTTTTGATCCATAGGGTCTAAAAAAGATTCCTAAGATATCTCGACCTGTTATCTTTCCATCCCGACAGGCCTGACCTCAATTGGATTCTCTAAGAGAGAGTTATGCCAATTGTCGCAACGTGACCTGTTTATGGGATAATACAGGAGAGCGAACTTGTATAGTGTGCCACGTGTCATTGTTTCAACTTCAGCCTCTGAAAATATTTCCTGAGACATCACGACCTATTGTATTTCCATCCTAATAGGTCTAACCTCAATTGGATTCTCTGAGAGAGAGTTATGCACAGTGTCGTAACGTGACCTGTTGATGAGATAATACAGGAGAGCGAACTTGTACAGAGTGCCACGTGTCACTGGTTCATATTCGGCCTCTGAACATGTTTCCTGAGATAGTAAGGTTTGTGTACTACCTATCACTTTTTACGAAATTTCATTTGGAGCTTCCTAGCCCAAGTTATGACCTTTTTCCCAAGGTCACCTGATTTTGACTCAGATCTGGAAGAGGCAGAAACCCTATATTGTACAGATCATAAATCACAAAGCACAACTAATTAGAGGTTGTCCTTTGGAAAAAAGGTACATGGGGATTTAATATTCCACTTGTAAAGGTTTTAGATCCAAAAACTTTTCCAAAATGGATTTATAGCGAAAGTGTTACGATGACTGGTTTTTGCTATATCAAGCCCTAGCATCGTAAGTGCAACAAGTGTCATACATGCCATATCATGCCTTCTTTCAACCTGGCTCTGATACCATGTTAAATTTTCAGAATTTACTTCAATCTGATCTAGGATATTAACTAAGAGAACAACATGTACAACATATCTACAACATATCAATCATGGAGACAATAATGCAAGCACACAAGAGACACAAAGATTTACTTGGGGAAAACCATAAAGGTGAAAAACCCCAATAACTTCCTCAGAGATAGATAGAGCAATGATACAACCCAAACATAAGAGATAGACATATCCTAGCAGCAGATCCTCCTACTCCATAAGTGCGCCACTCCTCCTTGAGTGCACGAGTGAGAAGTGAGTGATGAAATAGAGTGCCTCCCGCACTCTATTTATACTTGACTTGACTTGCCTTTTACATAAATCATGTAGGCTTGAACTTAACCACATAACATAATGCTGACTGGGCCGACCACCAATAGGGTGGTCTAATAACCCTTCAACCCACATGGCCGACCCCCAATAGGGTGGTATAATAACCCTTTGACCCACATGACTTATACAAGGCCGACCCCAACAAGGTGGCCTAATAACCCATCAAGTATAAGTTACGACATTTACAATATAAATGACGACACTTCTGTATAGAGGAATAATACCATCTCTATAGGAGTACATACAACATACATATATGAAATACATTCCGAAGTTACATATACATCAACATTCAGCAGCTCCCCAGTTCAGGCAATTGACTCAATTCTTCGAAACCGCGATCAGCTTCTTCTCATTCTTTAGGACAATCTTCACATGGCAAGAATTTGACTGAAACAACAAGCCAATCAACACCGTTCTGCACACACGTTTCACGTCACTGATATGGTTCTTCTTCGTTTACAGCCTTCCATGCAATCCTCACTGAAACTCAAAAGGCGTCAGTGGCCCGGAATGCAACCCGAGGATGCTACAGGGGACCCACTCCTTCAGATTCTGTATCAATTTCCACATCTAAAGATTTGAGGACAAAGCTTTTTCTAAGGGAGAGGGTATGTTAGGAACCCATGTCTTTACTTTGTTAGTATATTTTTGTTGGACGCATATGCTTTGCAAGTCGTCCCGTAGTATTTGTTGATCCATAGTTTGTGTTATTGTTGTTGGCGCATATGCTTTGTAAGTCGCCCATAGTTTTGTTGATCCATAGTTTGTATTGGCCCATGGTTTTGACCCATAATAATTGTTGATCTATATTTTGTATTGGCCCATGGTTTGTATTGACACATGGTATTGACCCATGGTATTGGCACCTAGACTTAGTATATAAGTGTGTGTTGAGGCCTATGAAGGGACCGTGAAGTTAATTGTATTGAGCTTGCTCAAAGGAGGTTGCCCCCTCGAAGTGGCCCATGATTAATATAAAAGTGATTCTGAGTTCTGTTATTTCTGATATCTTGTGTATTTGCATTAATTAATTATTGCAGGTTCTTAATAATTGTCTCTAGCATAATTAGAGAAATAAATACTTCTCAAGAACTAACTAGGCTACTGAAATTATCTACAACACTTCAAACTACAAGGTTTGGATCATTGATGATATTCATATTTTACATGATATAAGATTGTCTACAACACTACCATGCTAGAAAGGATTGTATCTAGTGAGAAATTGTTGAACACAACATATCATAGATCCTGAGAAAATATCACAGTGAAAGAATTAGGAAGAAAGATGAATTACAGTGAAAATTGCAGTGAATTGAGTAGTAAAATTAATCATGCATTGAAACTCAGAAGTGCACAGAAATGTGTGTCATAATATATTAATCAATATAGTATAAATATATATTACAATAGAAGATATTTGAATTCCCATAAAGAATTCGAATCCCAGTCATTCTATCCTAGGAAATATCACCACTAGAGTGCTCCGGAGCTACCAAACTCAACTAAGACTTAGTGAACTGAAGCTACTGTCAATTAACTGACCATGCAAGGTGCATTAGTGAGTTTTCATGCAAAATATCATGAAATAAGGCTAGAGAGGGTGCATTATATCATAATTAGTGGCAATCAGAGCAAAAACCCCCCACTAGAGTCAGCAACTCAGGTGGATTGAACCATATCACTCAGTTAGCTCCTAAAATGTAGGGAATTGACTATGGATGTCCTAAAATCATGCATTCAGGGTGCGTCAAGTGGAAAATGTGTTCTATATGACATATGCACACCACTAGGGGATAATGACATCATACAATACTAGGAAAAGACTAATAACACTAAGGTGGACAAGCTTGTAGTATTAATTATCCTAACACCCCCCCTTAATACAAACTTAGACAATCCTGGGCCCGATTACTAAGACCAAAGGTCACCCATACAATAAAAATAATAAAAATAATTTTTTCATGAAACTAAGGAAATGGGGAAAACCTCATGGGAACCCCCCCCCCCCCCCCCCCCCGCGCCTCAAAAATGAATAGCGGGGAGAATAATGCAATGAGATTGTCTTGTTGTGCACTAGTTCCCTAATGTAGTGCATGTGAACTTCAATATGTTTGGTACTTTTCTTCTGAAATAAATCACTGGAGATCCTTATGGCACTTTGATTATCAGTAAAAATATCTATTGAAGGAGAAGTGTGAATTCCAAACTCTACCACAATCCCATGTAACCAAACTACCTAGATAGTTGCATTCACAACCCCTTTGTACTATTTTTCTGCTGAAGAGAGTGATAGTGTTGCTTGCTTCTTGATTGACCATCAAATTGATCTTGATCCCAACATGAAAACGTACCCTGAAGTAGATTTCTTGTCAATGTTGTCTCCATCCCAGTATGAGTCAGTAAAACCAATGAGATATAACTGAGCACCAGCAGAATAATGAATACCAAACTCTCTCGTACCCTGCACATAGTGCAAGATCCTCTTTGTCACCTTCCAATGCATCTCATGTGGCTCTTGCATGTACGTAGCCACAACTTCAATGGCATATGATAGATCTAGTCTCGAATATTTCAAGTACAACAAGATACCAATCAACTGTTTGTACAAATTGCTATCAACCAAAGGAGTAGAACCACCTTCTTCCAATCTGATGCCAGATAGGAAGGGAAAATTTGCAGCTTTGCAATTAGTCATGTGGAAATTTTTTTGCAAGTCAGATGCATACCTAGACTGTGAAATCATGAGCCCTATATCATTTTGAGTTACTTCGATGCCAGTAAATGGTTTCAACAACCCTAGATCTGTCATGGAGAAGGATTTACTCAAAGCAGACTTGATGTTCTTCATCCTAGTAGATGAACCATCGGTGATGAGCAAGTCACCCACATACAAAAAAATAAATAGTAGCAAACCTCGCTTTTTATACATGTAGACATTGCAGTCATATTTGTATCTCTTGAACTTCTATGACAATAAGAAAGAATCCATCTTGCAATACCATTCCCTAAGGGATTGCTTGAGCCCATACAATGATCTCCCTAGTATACATACCAAGGATGGATCATCCGTGTACCCCTTAGGCTCTTTCATATAGATCTCTTCTTCTAAGTCACCATGCAGGAAGGCACTCTTTACATCCATGTGATGTACCGCCCATAGATTCATAACTGCAATGCCCAAAACAAGTCTTACTGAATCCATTCTTATTGCAGGAAAGAATGTATCATTGTATTCCAAACCCTGAACTTGTGAGTACCCCTTTGCAACCAAACGAGCATTGTACTTGGTTTTAGATCCATCAGAAGCAAGTTTTGTTTTGTAGATACATTTGCACTAAACTAGATTTCTCCCTGGGGGAAGAGAGACAAGATCCCATGTATCATTATTCTGTAGTGACTCATATTCTTCATCCATGGTATCCTGCCATATAGGATCATGGAAAGCCTCTCTGAAGGACTGTGGATTAGATGCCACCATCATGTAGCACCTCTCAGGGATAAGTGGATCTGTATGACGTTGTGCAATATTTGCATCTTGATACTGAGATCTGGTTCTTATATGGTCAGATGGATCTCTAACTGTGTTCCCAGCAACCTCAAGGACTCTTTGAACCCATTTAGAATTTTGATTGGGAGTAGGTGCTGGATCTAGATCTAGATCTGCTTGATCTTCCTACTAAATATCAAGATCTGATTCATCTTGGTCCTTGTTAAATATTGTAACTTCAAAGAATATTATATTTGTACTTTATTATTCCGGAGATGTTTCATCCCTCCGAGGTAATCCTATTATGTATCCGGAGATGTTTATTCCTCCGAGGGTTAGTATTAACTAGGGTTATTAGACCCACCATGTGTGGGTCGGCCCTGTAGTTATATTTTAGGGGTTATTAGACTTCTCCAGGTGAGGTCGGCCCCAACAGGTCTTTTAGTCAGTTGAGAGTCAAGTATAAATAGATGAGGTGAACTCCTCATTAGATCATTCACTCACTTGTGAAAGGGTGCGCACTAGTTGAGGAGATCTGCTAAGGAGTCAAGAAGAGAAGGAGCACATCTTGTATTTTGGTTGATCATCTTATTGAGGAAAGCTTTACTGGGTTTTCTACCCCATGAGGGTTTCCCAGGATATATTGTGTGTTATCTTGTGATTGTGTTTCTATCAGAGATCTTGCTTGTCTATTTGGTTTAAATCTAACATGGTATCAGAGCCAAACTGAATAGGACATCTTTCACAAGGTAAGAATACCTCTTTCTCTCTCTTTGGTGAAGTTAGGGTTTCAGCCCAAAGTTGATATTATTGATTTTTGGTTGCATGGCTGGATAGCCCTTTTCAATACCTTTCTTTTGAGCTATAGATCGAACTTTTTGGTTGGGTAGAACTCCGGGAAATCCAAACCCTAATTCTACCAAAAGTGCGATAAAATTCTGTTCCAGATTCCGGAAAAGTAAAAGGTAACTTTCCAGGTAAGTCTACTCTGTCTCTTGGACTCCCCCAAGAGAAGATGGCTCCAAATACTAAGCTTGAAGACAAGCTAGAAGGCATAGAGAATTTCCGAGCATGGAAATACAGAATTGGTCTAATTCTTGAGGAGAATGATCTTGCTCATTATATCAAGGAGGAAGTTGCAGAACCAGAAGAAGATGAAGCCAAAGAGAAACACAGGAAGGATCTGATTAGGGCAAAGAGAATCATAGCTGATTCCATTAAAGACCACTTGATTCCCCAAGTGTCTTCCAAGAAGACTCCAAAGGAAATGTATGATGCCCTAGGAAGAATGTATGAAGGAAAGAACATCAATAGGAAGATGAATCTAAGGACTCAGTTGAAGAGCACCAAGATGAACAAAGGAGAATCCATTCAAGACTACTTCTCAAGAGTCCATCAAATCAAAGAACAACTAGATGCCATTGGTGATACCCTTGATGAAGATGAACTTGTGATGACAGCTCTAAATGGTCTCACTAGACCTTGGGAGTCATTCATTCAAACTATGTGTGCCAGAAAAGAAAGTATGAAGTTTGATGTAGTTTGGGAAGATTGTGTACAAGAGGAGGCTAGGGTTGCAAATAGAGAAGCCTTGCTCAAAGAAGATGACCAAGCCTTGGCCACTCATACCAAAAGAAGAAGGAGTCAATCCTACTTCAAGAAAGGTGGTCTCAAGGAGTCTCATCCTCCTCACAGATTTCACAAGAAAAGAGGATCTACTCAAAGAAGGGATTACTCTTCTTTCCAATGCTACTCTTGTCACAAATTAGGACACATTGCTAAAGATTGCCCTCTACAGAAGAAAAAGGGTAATCACTTCAAAAGACATCAAGCACATCTTGCAGAGGATGACAGTGAAGAAGAAGAAATAGAGGAAGAAAGGTCTCACAATAAAAGGCCTAGAGATGAAGGGGAAGAAGAAGAAAGGACCTTCTTCAAAAGGAGGTCAAGAAGAAACACAGAAGAAGATGCAGAAGAATATGTTCTATTCTCCGCACTCTCTGGATCCATAACCCCTGGTGAAGGTACATGGCTTATTGACAGTGGTGCTTCAAAGCACATGACTGGACAGAAGAGGACCCTCTCAAATCTTGAAGAAAAGAATTCTCCCCAAAAGGTATCTCTAGGAGATGACTATCAATATCCCATTAAGGGAATTGGTGAAGCAAACTACAAACTCGATTCTGGAACCCCCATGAAGATGAAGGAAGTTCTATATGTTCCAGGATTAAAGAAGAATTTGCTTTCAATCTCAGCTTTAGACAAGAAAGGCTATAGAGTTGCATTCATTGATGGACAAGTGTTAATGTGGTCCAAAGGCAAATCCATTAAGGATGCAATTGTTATTGGTGAAGAGGAAGGAGGTTTATATAAACTCAAGGGTCATCCAGAAGCTGCTCTTGTTCATGAAACCTCTAGCCCCAGTGAGCTATGGCATAGAAGACTAGCTCACATTAACTACAAAGCCTTACCTTATGTAAGCAAGGTGGTCATAGGACTACCAGATTTAAAGGTGGATCATAATGGCTCATGCAAAGGATGTAAGAAAGGCAAGAATGTCAAGAACCCATTTCCAAAGAGTGAAACAAAGACCAAAGGGATCTTGGAGTTAATACACTCAGATGTGTGTGGTCCAATGCCCACCACCTCTCTAAGTGGGTTTGAATACTATCTTTCTTTCATTGATGATCATTCAAGGAAAACTTGGATATACTTTCTAAAGGGTAAGAATGAAGTTTTTGGGAAGTTCAAAGAGTTCAAGGCTCTAATAGAAAATCTCTCAGAAAAGAAAATCAAGGTTCTCAGAACAGACAATGGTGGAGAGTATACTTCAAAAGAGTTTGAAGAATTCTGTAAGGAAGCTGGAATCAAAAGAGAACTAACCACTCCCTACAATCCCCAACAAAATGGGGTTGCAGAAAGGAAAAATAGAACCATCATGGAAGCTGTGAAGACTATGATACATGACCAGGATCTTCCCATGTATCTGTGGGCTGAAGCAGCCAGAACAGCAGTATATGTTCAAAACAGATTATCTCATAGTGCTCTTGATTTCAAAACTCCAGAAGAAGTGTTTTCTGGAAAGAAGCCCGAAGTAAGCCATCTTAAAATATTTGGGTGTCCTGTGTACATCCACATTCCAAAGGAAAAGAGAACCAAGTTGGATCCTTCTGGTAAGAAAGGAATATTTGTTGGCTATTGTGAATCATCCAAAGCCTTCAGGATTTACATACCAGGTTTTCATCATATAGAAATAAGTAGAGATGTAACCTTCGATGAGGAAGCAGCTCTTAAGAAATCTAGAAAATGTCAACTTGAAGAAGTTTATGAAGAAGATACATCTCCCAGAGTCTCAGATACTGTTCACATCCCTGAGGAGGACATAACAGAGGATCATGACATGCTGGAACCACAAGAACCCCCTGTTGCAGAATTATCTAGGAAAAGAAGACCAGCATGGGCTAGAGATATTATACAAGGAGCTGAAAGATATGGTGCTCCTGAAGGCTCCACTAGAGAAAGGAAGAAACCAAAGCTAGTGTCCAACTATATGGCCTTGATGTGTGATCTTGTGGATCAACTACCTACTAGCTATGAAGAAGCAGCTCAAAAGAAAGAATGGGTAGAAGCAATGACTGAAGAATATCAGTCAATAATGAAAAATGATGTTTGGGATATAGTCCCCAAACCAAGAGATAAAAGTGTGGTTTCTTCCAAATGGTTTTTCAAAATAAAACATGCTGCAGATGGAAGCATTGAAAAATACAAGGCAAGGTTTGTAGCCAGAGGATTCTCTCAAAAGGAGGGAATTGACTATGAAGATACATTTGCACCTGTTGCTAGGTATACTTCGATTAGAACTATCATGGCACTTGCATCTATGATGAAATGGAAATTGCATCAAATGGATGTTAAGACAGCCTTCCTGAATGGTGTAATTGAAGAAGAAGTATACATAGAACAACCTCAAGGTTTTGAGGTCAAAGACGGAAGGACCCATGTATGCAAACTGAAGAAGGCATTATATGGTTTGAAGCAAGCTCCCAGAGCTTGGTATGGAAGAATTGACAGCTTCTTATTAAGCATGGGCTTTACCAAAAGTAAAGCTGACCCCAATCTCTATCTTAAGGTAATGAATGATGAACCTGTTATATTGCTATTATATGTAGATGATTTATTTCTAACAGGAAATGAGAAACAAATCATTGAAAGCAAGAAGAAGCTTTCTTCAGAATTCGAAATGAAAGATCTCGGATTAATGCACTACTTCTTAGGCCTAGAAGTATGGCAAGAGCAAAAAGGGATATTTCTAAATCAAGGTAAGTATACTGTGGAGATCCTCAAAAGGTTTGATATGTTGGAGTGTAAAGCTATGGCCACTCCCATGGACTCCAACCTAAAACTACTAGCTAATGATTCATCAGAACTAGTGGACATAACCCTATATAGACAAATCATTGGATCTTTGATGTACTTGACAAATACTAGGCCTGATATATGCTTTGCTGTAAATACCCTAAGTCAGTTTCAAGTAGAACCTAGAAAGGTTCACCTTATAGCTGCAAAGCATATCATGAGGTACCTAAAAGGTACAGTGGACTATGGTCTTTACTATCTTAGAGAAAATGAACTCAAGTTGCATGGTTTCTCAGATTCTGATTGGGCAGGTAGTGTCTCAGACAGAAAAAGTACTTCAGGTGGATGTTATGGTCTTGGATCTGCCATGATCTCCTGGTTCAGCAAGAAACAATCTAGTGTGGCCCTCAGTACCGCTGAAGCAGAATATATAGCTGCTTGCTCTGCCAGCTGTGAAGCGGTGTGGCTTCGGAAACTCTTATCTGGAATCTTTGACTTAGAGATGGATCCTACTGTGATTATGTGTGATAATCAAAGCTGCATTAAGATGACTGAAAATCCTGTGTTCCATGATAAGTCAAAACACATTGAGATCCGTTACTTCTATATACGAGACATGGTGCAGAGAGGAGCCATCAAGCTCGAGTACATAAGCACTGAAGATCAGGTTGCCGATATCTTGACTAAACCTCTGTCTCGAGTAAAGTTTGAATACTTCCGAGACAAGCTTGGTTTAGTCCAGAAGGACCCTCCTCGAAAGGGGGAGTAGCATAGTATTTCTGTCACTTTTTTTTTTTTTTGTTTTGTTAGCTACTTACAATTATTTAGATTTAGAACTCTTACATATCGTTTATACATGATTTGATATGATGTATTAGTGAGAATACATACATGTTTTGATGTACACATGTTTTGATGAGATGTGTACATGTTTTGATTAGTGATGTATACATGTTTTGATGTACACATGTTTTGATGTGATGTGTACATGTTTTGATTACTGATGTATACATGTTTTGATGTACACATGTTTTGATGTGATGTGTACATGTTTTGATTAGTGATGTATACATGTTTTGATGTACACATGTTTTGATGTGATGTGTACTGATGTATACATGTTTTGATGTACACATGTTTTGATGTGATGTGTACTGATGTATACATGTTTTGATGTACACATGTTTTGATGTGATTGTTGACGTATACATGTTTTGATGAACACATGTTTTGATGTGATGAATACATGTTTTGATGTGATATATGATTGTACCTGTATGGATGAAGATACAGTTGAGGGGATTGAATCATCCCTGGACTTTCAGTCCTAAAGAGAACCGTAGACGTAAGGTCTCCGAAAATGAAGTCCTTAGTGGACAGTTGAGGGGATTGAATCATCCCTGGACTTTCAGTCCTAAAGAGAACCGTAGACGTAAGGTCTCTGAAAATGAAGTCCTTAGTGGACAGTTGAGGGGATTGAATCATCCCTGGACTTTCAGTCCTAAAGAGAACCGTAGACGTAAGGTCTCCGAGAATGAAGTCCTTAGTGGACAGTTGAGGGGATTGGATCATCCCTGGACTTTCAGTCCTAAAGAGAGCCGTAGACGAGAGGTCTCCGAGAATGAAGTCCTTGGTGGACTTGAGGGGATTGGATCATCCCTGGACTCTCAGTCCTAAAGAGAGCCGTAGACGTGAGGTCTCCGAGAATAGAAGATAGGACTGCATCGTCCCTGGACCTTAGTTCAAAATGTACGTGATGGGGATTGCATCATCCCGGAACTGATAGTTCAAAATGTACGTGATGGGGATTGCATCATCCCGGAACTGATAGTTCAAAATGTACGTGATGGGGATTGCATCATCCCGGAACTGATAGTTCAAAATGTACGTGATGGGGATTGCATCATCCCTGAACTGGTAGTTCAAAATGTACGTGATGGGGATTGCATCATCCCGGAACTGATAGTTCAAAATGTACGTGATGGGGATTGCATCATCCCGGAACTGATAGTTCAAAATGTACGTGATGGGGATTGCATCATCCCGGAACTGATAGTTCAAAATGTACGTGATGGGGATTGCATCATCCCGGAACTGATAGTTCAAAATGTACGTGATGGGGATTGCATCATCCCGGAACTGATAGTTCAAAATGTACGTGAAGGGGATTGTATCATCCCTGGACTTCGGTCCCTGAATTGATCCGTAGACGAATGGTCTCCGAGAAAGTAATGGTATTAATGATGTGGTTACTTGTATCGGTAGGATACTTGTATTGATGATGTGGTTACTTGTATCAGTAGGATACTTGTATTGATGATGTGGTTACTTGTATCAGTAGGATACTTGTATTGATGATGTGGCTACTTGTATCGGTAGAATACTTGTATTGATGATGTGGTTACTTGTATCAGTAGGATACTTGTATTGATGATGTGATTACTTGTATCGGTAGGATACTTGTATTGATGATATGGTTACTTGTATCGGTAGGATACTTGTATTGATGATGTGGTTATCTGTATCGGTGGGATACTCATATTGTTGTGTAGGATACTTGTATGATCGTATGATGACGATGCTACTGATCGTGTGATGACGATGCTGCTGATCGTGTGATGACGATGCTGCTGATCGTGTGATGACGATGCTACTGATCATGTGATGACGATGCTGCTGATCGTGTGATGACGATGCTGCTGATCGTGTGATGACGATGCTGCTGATCGTGTGATGACGATGCTACTGATCATGTGATGACGATGCTGCTGATCGTGTGATGACGATGCTGCTGATCGTGTGATGACGATGCTGCTGATCGTGTGATGACGATGCTGCTGATCGTGTGATGACGATGCTGCTGATCGTGTGATGATGATGCTGCTGATCGTGTGATGACGATGCTGCTGATCGTGTGATGACGATGCTGCTGATCGTGTGATGACGATGCCGTTGATTGTGTGATGACGAAACTGTTGATCGTATGACGACGATGCAGCTGATCATGTGAAGACGATGCTAAAGATCGTGATGTTGATATTGATGTACCAGTAACTGGTTGAGTTACTGATGAAGTCGAATTGAAGAAAGCTTCCGATGATTTATAGATGTATCATGTGTAGTGACTCCTTGCTCCTGCAGATGCTGTTATAATATCCTTCTCGTTAAGGGGGAGTGTTAAATATTGTAACTTCAAAGAATATTATATTTGTACTTTATTATTCCGGAGATGTTTCATCCCTCCGAGGTAATCCTATTATGTATCCGAAGATGTTTATTCCTCCGAGGGTTAGTATTAACTAGGGTTATTAGACCCACCATGTGTGGGTCGGCCCTGTAGTTATATTTTAGGGGTTATTAGACTTCTCCAGGTGAGGTCGGCCCCAACAGGTCTTTTAGTCAGTTGAGAGTCAAGTATAAATAGATGAGGTGAACTCCTCATTAGATCATTCACTCACTTGTGAAAGGGTGCGCACTAGTTGAGGAGATCTGCTAAGGAGTCAAGAAGAGAAGGAGCACATCTTGTATTTTGGTTGATCATCTTATTGAGGAAAGCTTTACTGGGTTTTCTACCCCATGAGGGTTTCCCAGGATATATTGTGTGTTATCTTGTGATTGTGTTTCTATCAGAGATCTTGCTTGTCTATTTGGTTTAAATCTAACAGTCCTCATATTCGGAATTTGAATGTGTATCATCTGAAAAAACATCATTAGGAGAAAATGGAGTAGGCAAATTAGTTATACCTTGTTCCTCAACTGGCTGTAGATATTGCAATGCATCTTCATCGAACTTGAAACTTCTTTCAATGAAGCATATTTTGATTACAATATCCATTAGCTTGTAATATTTTGCATCTTTTGCATATCCTAGAAGAATGAATTTGCTAATTTGGGGTTGAAGAGATTTTATTTTGTCAGAGGTGATTCTATCCCATGCCTTGGATCCAAAAACCCTCATATGAGAGACATCAGGTTTGTGTCCCTTCAGTACTTCAAATGGAGTGGCCCATCCACATATTTTTGGGGTACCCTATTCTGAATGTATTTGGCACAGTTCATTGCTCCTTCCCAGAGATATGGTGGAAGATAACTTGCTTCAAGCAAACGGATAACCATCTCTTTCAATGACCTATTCTTCCTCTCAACTACACCATTTTGTTATGGTGTGTATGGGACAAAATGTTGCATTTGGATTCCCTCAGAATAAAAAACTATTGCAACTCCTTCTTGATTTACTCCCATCCTTTATATGATCTGATTTCTTTGATCTTCTTCCCAGCAGTGTTCTCAACTAAGGCCTTGAAAAATTTGAAAGTTTCGGATAACTCATACTTCTGCTTAAGAAATTAAATCCAACAGAACCTAGAGAAGTCATCGATGAAGGTCATAAGGTATCTAGATCCATTCATATAAGTGGTGGGCAGCGGTCCTAATACATCATTGTGTATCAAATAAAGTGTGGAGGAATCTCTCTTTGCCTTCCCAACATCATACTTTCGTTATGGATGCTTCCCTACCAAGCAACCTTTGCAGATTCCTTGAGAGAATTTTATGTCGGGAAATCCTTCAACCATCTCTTGTGCAACTATTGCAAGTACTTGAAATTTAGATTTCCAAATCTTTCATGCCATAGTCTGCTAGTCTCATTTGCATGAGTCAAGAGAGCACTTTGATGTGAATATGGAAAAAAATAGTACAACTCATATTCCTTTGAGGCATGGTTTGAAACACCTTTGGCTATTAGTTTTCCATATGGGATCTCTACAACCTCAACTATGTCATGTCCAAAAACAACTTTCTTTGGTGAACCTATGTCTATCATCTAATAAATAGATAACAAATTTGTTGCTAGAGAAGGAACATATAGAACATTGTTGAACTTGCCATGCTCAAGTTGTATCATGCCTTTCCCTTCAGCTGAGATTTGAGAATCATCTCCCATGTGAATACTAGGACCATCAATGATATCTAGAGAAGAAAATGACTCTATGGAGGAAACCATGTGGTTGGAGGCTCCAAAATCTATTAGGAAGGCTTTTGATTGGGAGAATCCATCCTTCAGTGCATGGAATCTCTCCTGATCATCCGTCTTGCTTCCATAATCAATATTCCTTGCGACTTCTAGGAGGGCAATGTTTTGTTGTTCAAGAATTTTTTCCATTTGATCTATGGTACTCTTCATGCAAGAGCTATCTGGATGGTTTCCTTTCTTGCAGTATGTACACTTGGTTTTCTCAAACCTCTTTTTCATATCCTTCTTGGATATGGAGGCTCCTTCTAATGGATTAGACTTCTTCTTCTACTTGGATTCAAATTGCTTCTTTTCTTAACCTTTTTGTTTCCCTTTAGCATTCACACTTTTTGACTCCCCATCCACAAGAGATTGATTTCTTTAGGCCTTCAAGGCGCCCATCTAAATCAGTTTGTCTTTTTCTTGGATGAGAGATTCAGTGAATGCATCTAAAGAAGTAATTTTCCAATTGGGGATTGGAAATATCCCTGAATGGAAGGTAGAAACAAATATTTAAAATTGAGGACCAATATTTCCTAGGATGGAGAGCACCAACTGCTCATCCTTTTTCTCAATTCCACATTGTTTTCACTGCATAACCAAGGACTTGAACTTTCAAAGGAACTGTTGTATGGTTTTGAAACTGCTGGGTTGAAGAGCAATTAATTCATTCTCCAAAATGTGGTCTCTCAGCTCATATTTCTTTCCAAAGAGAGTCTCAAGATTCAACCAAACCTCTTATGGTGTCTTCAATCCATCAAGGTGGAAGAGAAAATCTCTGGAGATGTGAATACACATAAAACCAAAATCCTCATTAATCTGTTTAGGTACTTTGATTTCTCAACCGTTGGATGAGGTTCGACCTACTTTCCCATTGTGACATTGTATAGACTATTGTTTTGCAATACCAAATGCATATCATCCCTCCAATCAATATAATTGAAGGGTGTCAGGATTCTTGGAGACAAAGGAGCATTCGAATTCTCCATGTGTAACTACTGGAGAAAATACAAACTGAAACTGCCACTACTGCTACACTGAAAAAATTTCAAAATCCTGTAAAAAATCTCAAATTGGAGATAAACCAGCACTACTGGGCTCTAATACCATGTGAAATTTTTGAACATAGTAGATCATATATCTTGATAAAATCTCATAGTGAAATATTTAGGAAGAAAGATGAATTACAGTGAAAATTCTAGTGAATTGAGTAGTAAAATTAATCATGCATTGAAACTCAGAAGTGCACAGAAATATGTGTCATAATCTATTAATCAGTATAGTCAAAAGATATGTTACAATAGAGGATATTCGAATTCCCAGAGAGAATTCGAATCCCATTCATTCTAGCCTATGAAATATCACCAATGGTGTGCTCCGGAGCTACCAAACTCAACTAAGACTCAGTGGACTGAAGCTACTGTCAGTTAACTAATGATGCAAGGCGCATAATTTAGTGAGTTTTTCATGAAAAATATCATGCACAAACCCCCCACTAGAGTCAGGGACTCTGGTGGATTGAACCAGATCAATGAGTTAGCTCCTAAAATGTAGGGAATTTACTCTGGGTGTCCTAAAATCATGCATCCATGGCACCGCAATATCCCTATTTTTTGACTAACTATTTTGTTGTTATATTCAGCGAGGGCCCTAGCACCTATGTTTATTTTGAGTATTGGGCATGAGCCCTAGCACCTATGATTTTTTTTTTTATATATATATCGACATATCGGGCATGGACCCTAACTGACTTCTTTTTTTGAGTACATACTGGGCGAGAAGGCCCCAATGTTTTAATGATGTTCTTCAGCTTTGATAAGGGTACAAACCCTGATATACTGATATGATCTTTTGTTACTTACTGTGCAGAGCTATGATTTTACATGATTTGACTTATGAGTGTGTTGAGCGTGGACTCAGAAACACACATGTAACCTACGTACTGGTTATAAGCCTCGATGTACCTAGAAGAATGTTTATGTACTGGGAGTAATCCCTGAGGTACATTGAGTGTTGGGCCTAAGCCCTGGAGCACTCCAAGCTTGATAAACAAATACTGGATCCGAGGCAACTCAAATATTCTAGATGTGCCTCACAACCACATTCTAGCACTAGTGTTGGGCAGAGGCTCTGGAATTGTACTAGTGTAATGCCTGTGTGAGAGTGTTCAGTTAAAAGACTCTGAAGAGCACTCGGGGTTACTGAATCTCAAAGTGTTCTAAAAGACTCTGAATAGCACTTTTATTTCATCACATTTATTATGATTTAATTAAATGACTCATCTTTTATCTATCATCAAATACTGCGGGAACTACCATGTTAAACGAGGGAATCCGACATGCAAGAGAGAGACTAGAGGTACCTAACCAAGTTGATCGAGACCATCCAAAGAATTGGACCTTGTCCTTAAAAGTTAAAAGAAGTTGCATGTGATGACACAGAACTAAATAAAAGATAATTACCAGTGGTCTTTTATGACTAACATGTATAAAGGCCTCAAGGCTAATATTATTATTAAGAGCTTTAATAATAATAGTGTCATTATTTAATTATGGAATATAATTAGTATATATGATTTATGCATTATTTTATATTATAAATGGTGTATTAATAGTTAAGTGAAATACAATTATTGTTAGTATAATTATTGTAAGTATAATTGTTGTTATTATAAGTATTGTTATTATAATTATTATTAAGAGCATAAATCAAAATCACTTATGGTTAAACAGTTGGAAAAGTCCTAGTTCAAGAGGACTAGATATTTAATTAAATAATATCTTTTAATTATTAATTATTAAATTTAAAGAAACTAATTATTTCAACAGTCCTAATTAAAATACTTCCCTACTTAAAGAGGGTAGATCCCAAGTTTAGGGGATCATCTATCATTCTTGGTCGTTATCATTCTCTTATGGTAATCCATGAAAAGTAGTCTGCTCTAGGAAACTGAAGCAGCTTCACTTAATAATTCTCAGATCTGAACCAACAGTGGACCTAGGGCCTCTATCTCTCATTGCATGTTGGAATCTAGCTTGGGGGGATCCATACAGAACCAGGAATGGTTGTAGGATCATGGTTGGGAGGAACGTGGTAGTCCCAAGGTTATCCAGCTAAAAATATCATCCTAACAGGTCAGCTAAATACAATAGATCTGCATTAACTACTGTTTGAGTGTGCAGGCTCCTACAGGAAGTGATCAAGTGCCAAAGTAGCCAGAATCCTACAGGAAAGAACCAGGTGCCTAAGTAGCCAGTTATGTGGGTTTAATTACTCCCATCTTTCGGTTATAGTAGACATATGTTATATTTCTGACTAGCATTGATACTTCAACATTGTTTAAATCCTCGTCACAAATATTATCAACTTAGTGGTTTTGTCCTAGAAACTAGTGGAGGGTCTAGCAGGTCTAGCCAAGCAGCCTGTGCTAGACGACACCCTAATTATCTTCTAGGTTAGGGTCATTATGTTTTATTTTGAAAGTAAATGTGACCTCTATTGGAATCGTCTTATCAACTTATAACGCGGGGTTTATTTCTGTTTCTTTTAATTCTTTTATTATCCCTTCTATGCTTAGGAAGCATCAAAGAGAATGACAACAATATCATTTCAGACATCGATTCTCTTAACCATACTATACATTCAACCGTGGATTTAAACATTAAACAGTAAATTAATATCATTGTTATTTTAAAACTAGGGTATAATTCCACATTATCAATAACTCCACGATTTCAATCAAATAGACAAACATTATATCAAATTCAACCACAGATGCATTCCTCATGAATCGAGTTCCACTACCAAATAAGTGCATTCCATAAACATTTAAACTTTATTACATTTTTCCATCAAAGGAATTGGTCACAAGATCAAGCCTCACTAAAGTCATATTAATTAATACAAGTAGCCAGACATCATAGAGATTCACATAGGCACGTTTACACTTCTACCCAAGCATTTTCACTACCATTAAACAAATGCTTACAGTAATCCTTTAAACATAAAATACAAGCTAGGGATCAAATCCCTCTTTTCCCCATTTAAAGTAAACTACCAGAAAACACAGTAAGAGGAACTGATAGACATATAAGAAGTTTCAGGCAAGGGTTTAGACCCATCTATCAACACATACATCTAGAAGCGATTATAAAATATGAGGAATCCAAATTCTTTCAACATACAGAGCCATGTTAACCACTTGAAGAGAAACTCTTAAACACTAGTTCAAATAGAGAGAAGACGCGGAGATTAATTCGAGGTTCAAAGCCTCCTATAAAAACAACGCAGACACCAAATCATAGACAGAGGCAATCACAGCTCATAATAAACGCAAAACATGGTAAGATCACAATATCCTATACTCAATCATTGACCTCCAGAGCAGAGGCGACGGTAGCAACAAAGACATCAAAACTATACTAGCCATAAAGAAATGCAGAGACCAGACCACGCAAATCAACTATAGCATTATGCAGAAGACCATTACTCTTTTCCACAGGTCCAAGGACTCTTTATATAAAACCTAGTTTGATATTGGGCATTATTATAATTACAAATTCTACCAAGTTCGACAGTCAGATGAATGGCCACACCCTCCAGTACCATAAAAACCAAAAGATACATTTCTCAGTGGTCCATCCAACAGCGACCTCAAGGAACCCAACAACGTATTGCAGAAAACCCAACTGGGCTCACAGAGTTCCTTAAAAGAAAATACCAACGGTACACTCCACAGAGGCGAAAGGAGGAGATAAGAAATGGCAAATTCTAGACTTACCATTTTACAACATCACCACTATCGAGTATTGGCCACGCAGAAGAGAAACGCCAGCCAACACCTATTAACCAAACATGGCATACGAAGTCAAAGCTCTGAATTTTATATCACAATAAATCTAAATGCAATAGGAAGAATGTAGTATGAACCTGGGAGGAATTACCTTCGAATGTTTCAGTCTCCATCTCTACTCCATATGGTGTGTTGACCATGATCCACAGATCAGGTCATTAACGAAACCCTCAACGCACCCACAACAGGCAGGAGAAATGAACCATGAAAATGCTTCTTCGTTGGTGTAGAACCATAGAGGAAACCCTCAGCACAGCTGGTAGTGTTGGCCATGTGCCATCGCAGAGCTACATTCAATGCTACCACCCACTCCAAGTATTTTGATGTTGACCCAAAAATCTATAGTATCAGAACCATTCGAAATCAACAAGTATTGTAAATACCATCAACATTACAATGACCCCAAACATTACATAATGCCATTAGGTAATTACAAGGTTAACAAGTGGTGCAAATTTCACAAGTATTACAAACCCCAACAATGCTTTTAAAAGTGCCAACCCTAAAAAATCTCACACTTGAGACATAAATAATAGCTAGAAAGGTGGAGTAGGTATTCTCGGTAGATGCCTCATAAGTACACCTGCAAACTAAATACAAATTGAATGCATTAGCGAAACTCGCTAAGTAAGTCAAAAGTTTCCATTTCTTACACCCTACCTCTCGGCAGCTTTGCCGGGGTACGTAGCCCTTGAAAGACCATGCATCTCATCACAGGTCATTAGCCGCTACCATTAGGGATCCATCCCACCTGAATGGTCAATTAGAATTTTATAATTATGCACACAAACTCTTGAAATAGTAAGAAAAGGATTTGTATTATTACACTTTAAACACTTGTTCACTTACGACAGAGTTTCATTTATATTCATTATATCGCTTCCGCAAAGCTGTAGAAATCACAACCAGTAAGACCTTGATAACTAAATGGTTTATTTCAGTAATAGAAAGTTTTTATTTTTATTTTTACTATTTTTGGATATTACAAGTGGTATCAGAGCTCAGTTACAAAACTAAGTGACCTATTGGGCTCATTACAAACATCCGCTACAGATACACAGTAAATAGAAACATACATTTACATTTTATTTTGTTTTATGTGAAAATAAACTAACATGATTTTTTGTTCTTTATACTTATATAACATTCCAGGTACATTCATTGTCTAAAAATGAATGCAGAAGGGGGAAGCAGCATACATGGAAATCTGAACTCCCCACCACGAGAGCAAGAAATTGTGGTGGAACTCAACTCGGATTTAATGAAATCCATGCAGAATCTACAGGCCGAATTCCAAAGTTTCTGATACAAAAACATGCAAGAAAGAAGAGAGCAGCAGGCCATAAATGAGGCACTACTTCAGACTTTAACAAAGGCAAAACGTCACGGACATCCCACACTCTCAGTCAACACTTTTAAAAAGGGAAACAGTCACACAAAAAGGAATTTCATCCCTAAAGGAGAAGAGCAGGGAGAACACATACCTGAATCAATGGAAGAAGACTATAAGAGCTCTTCCAACGATAAAGGTTCACCACCTCCTTGCGAGAAAAGGACAAAAACTGACGACAGTCTACAAGGGGAATTCCGGAAGATAAAAGCCCCAACATATGACGGAGAGATTAACTCTAGGGAAATGGATGAGGAGTGGTTGTTAGGGATGAATAAATACTTCAAAGTTCACAATTACTCTAGTGAAATGCAAGCCTGACTAGCCATATACAACCTGAACTATAAAGCTGCCAGATGGTGGCGGGACTTGAAACACACCAAAGGACAAGAACTGAGAGACATAACCTGGGATACTTTTAGAAGAATATTCCAGGACAAGTATATGTCTGAAATATTCTTTGACAAGAAAATAAAATAATTTCATGAGTTAAAAATGGGCTCCCTGACTATGGAAGCATTCATAAACCGATTCTTAGACTTGATGTACTATGCGCCATACATTAAAGATGAGAAGGTCAAAATACAACAATTCTTGGGAGGGATGCCACCAAACTTTAGAGAAAATATAGAGTTTGACATGCCCAAAACCCTTGATGTAACCTTACATAAAGCAAGGTTTTGTTATGAACACGGACAGCCAAGGCATGACAACATCAACAGAAATAGAGATAGGTTCAGAACCTTCTCGGACAACCGCAGACTAGGTTTTAGGCCTCCACCTTATCGGAAACATAACAACAGTTTTCTGCCCAATAGAGGCTTCAACCGACCTCAAGCATGACCAAGTGCACCCCCACCACCTATCAACAGGCCATTTTTCAACAAAGGGACAAAAGTTATCCCACCAACTCTTTCTTGTTGGAAATGCCAAGGGCCACACTACTACTGAGACTGCCCCAGCAAAACGGATGAAGTTTTACACAACGTCCATGCAGAACCTACCGTAGGAGACATGGAAAAGACACCAAGGATTTATGCCGCTCTTAATGGTCGACAAGCAGATCACCAAGCCACCATGGTGGAAATAGAGGGTAAGATCTCTAACACTATTGTTTATGTTTTAATAGATCCCGGTGCTTGCCGAAGTTATATCTCCCCTAAGTTAGTGGACACTTGTAAGTTGAACTGAGAACCTCACGAGAAACCATGGCTGGTACAACTAGCCACCGGTACCAAACGAAAGGTCTCCGAGTTAGTTAAAACTTGTGAGATAGACTTAAACGAATTCCAAACTAGGCTAGATTTAAACATTCTACCCCTAGGGTCATACGATGTACTCATCGGCATGGATTGATTAGAAGAACACCATGTCCTCCTAGACTACTTAAACAAATCCTTACTTTGCAAGGATGACCAAGGGAATCAGAAGACGATTCAGGGTATCCCTAAGAAGGTGTCGGTACGACAGATCTCCGCCTTAAAAGCAAAGAAATGTATCAGGAAAGGTTGAAAACTCTTTGCTGTCAATATCCAAAACATAAAAATTGATAAGGAACAAAAGATCGTAGACTTTCCAGTCCTCGTGGAATTCAAGGATGTATTCCCCGAAGAATTATCGGGATTACCACCCAAACGAGACTTAGACTTTTCCATCGAGCTAACACCCGGGTCAGTACCACCTTCTAAAGCCCCATACCGCATGAGCACACCAGAATTGGTGGAGCTCAACATTCAGTTACAAGAGTTAATAGACAAAGGGTACATTCGACCAAGTGTGTCCCCTTGGGGCACACTGATACTCTTCATCAAGAAGAAAGATAGAACGATGCGGATGTGCATCGATTATCGCCAACTCAACAAGATGATCATTAAGAACTGCTACCCACTCCCTAGGATCAACGACTTGTTTGAAAAAGTCGGAGGGGCAAAGATATTCTCGAAGAATGACCTACGATCCGGATAACACCAGGTGAGGATCCGTGATGAAGATATCAATAAAACCGCATTCTGAACCCGTTACAGCCACTACGAGTTCGTAGTGATGCCCTTTGGGTTGACAAATGCACCGTCCAACTTTATGTGCGTGATGAACAACATCTTTAGTAAATACCTCGATAAGTTCATTCTAGTCTTTATTGATGACATTTTGATCTAATCCAAGAACAAATTAGAACACGAGGAGCACCTCCGAATTGTTTTATGGATACTAAGGGAACACCAGCTTTACGCCAAATTTAGTAAGTGTGATTTCTACAAACCCCAGATTCAATACTTAGGACATATCATTTCCGAGAAGGGAATAGCCGTCGACCCTGAAAAGGTCAAAGTTATCGAGGAATGGCCCACACCTACTTGCGTATTCGATATAAGATCGTTCTTAGGATTAGCTGGCTACTACCGAAAGTTCATTGAGAAATTTTCACGGATTGCATGTCCAATGACCGCCTTGCAGAAAAAGGCAAACAGGTTTATCTTGATGGATAAGTGCGAAGAAAGCTTTAAAAGGCTGAAGAAACTACTGATTAGTGCATCGATTCTGTGTATTGCAGATCCCAGTGGGGACTTCCTAGTTTGCACGGATGCAAGCAAGGAAGGACTCGGGGGAGTCCTTATGCAAGACAATTTTTCCATATGCTACGAATCGAGGAAGCTAAAAGAACATGAGCAGAACTACCCTACTCATGACCTTGAACTAGCCGCCATCATCCATGCTCTGAAGATGTGGCGACATTATCTCATGGGAAATAAATTCCTATTGATGATTGATAACATGAGCTTGAAATACCTTTTCGACCAACCCGGCCTAAATGCCAGGCAGGCCAGGTGGTTATCCTTCCTTAGTGAATACCATTTCGAACTAAAGCATATAAAAGGAAAGGAAAACAAGATTGTGGATGCCTTGAGCCATCGAGCACATATGCTTTATGAGGTCACGGTGAGCCAAACCGACTCAGGCTTACACCATAGAATTCAAACGGCATGCAATAGTGACTGTTATTACATGGAAAGTCTCGCAAAGATCAAGGAAGACAGACTTTTCCAACAGCAGAAAGAATATAAGATAGACAAATAGGGACTACTATGGTCGAAGGACCGACTTTACATCCCAGAGAGCGGAGACATTAGATCAAACATTCTCATCGAATTTCACCAGAAACCCTATTCAGGGCACCCCGGATATCAAAAGATGATATCGGCCGTAAAGAAACATTACTTTTGGCCTAAACTAAAAGCGGACATCACAATGTTCATCTTGAAATGTCAGGAGTGCCAATTGGTCAAACCAGAACACCAACACCCCTCTGGATTACTCCAACCATTACCCATTCCGGAATGGAAATGGGAGGTAATAAGTATGGACTTCATTAAAGGCTTACCCAAGAGTACGAAACTGAACGACTCCATCTTTGTAGTGGTAGAAAAGTTGTCTAAAGCAGCCCACTTTATACCGGTGAAATCTACCCACAAAGCAGTTCACATCGCGGAAATATTCTTAAAAGAGATCTTTCGATTGCACGGGATACCCAAAGCAATCGTTTTTGGTCACGACACGAAGTTCACTAGTAACTTTTGGAGAGCATTGTTCTCCGGTTTGGAGACCTAGTTACAATTTAGTACCGCGTACCATCCCCAAACCGACGGACAAATGGAACGAGTAAACCAAATTCTAGAGGACATGCTGAGAATGTACGTCATGAACAACCCCACTAAGTGGGAAGATTATTTGCACCTTGTAGAGTTTGCATTAAAACAACGGTTATCAAACCTCGGCCAAAATGAGTCTTTTCGAAGTACTCTATGACAGGAAATGTTGAACCCCCATGACTTGGGACAGTCTAGTAGACAGACTTATGTTAGGACCTGACCTGTTAAAGGACTTGGAACAGCTAGTCTCCAAGGTACAACTGAACTTAAAAGAAGCACAAGACCGCCAAAAGAGTTATGTGGACAAGAAAAGAAAATACAAAGACTACCAAGTCGGCAAACATGTGTTTCTAAAAGTAAAAGTGAAACGAAGCTCGTTGAGCTTGGTACGTTGCGGGAAATTGGCCCCAAGATTTTGTGGACCTTTTGAAATACTAGCCAAGAAGGGCTCAGTATCTTATGAGTTGGCCTTGCCATCTCATATAAAATTTCATAATGTTTTTCATGCTTCACTATTAAAGAAATATGTATACGATACTAAACATGTTATTGATTGGTCCTTATTACAGGTGGAGCCTAAAGGGGAGTTCACACTAGAACAACTCCACATTCTGGACAAGAGAGAGGTCCAGCTTAGGAGGAGGACCATTACTCAGCTGAAAGTGCAATGGAGGCACTTTGGACTAGATGACGCTACTTGGGAGAATGAGGCCACCCTAAAAGAGGCATACCCCGCCTTGTTTCATGACTTCATTCCTAGTCCCTAGAAACACTGGGATGCTGTTGTTCTAAGCAGGGAGGGATGTAATATCCCAATTTTTTGACTACCTATTTTGTTGTTATATTGGGCCACGACCCCAGCACCTATGTTTATTTTGAGTATTGGGCATGAGCCCTAGCACCTATGATTTATTCTTTTATATATATATCGACATATCGGGCATGGACCCTAACTGACTTCTTTTTTTGAGTACATACTGGGCGAGAAGGCCCCAATGTTTTAATGATGTTCTTCAGCTTTGATAAGGGTAGAAACCCTAATATACTGAGATGATATTTTGTTACTTACTATGCAGAGCTATGATTTTACATGATTTGACTTATGATTGTGTTGAGCGTGGACTCAGAAACACACATGTAACCTACATATTGGACATAAGCCCCGATGTACCTAGAAGAATGTTTATGTACTGGGAGTAAGCCCTGAGGTACATTGAGTGTTGGGCCTAAGCCTTGGAGCACTCCAAGCTTGATAAACAAATACTGGATCTGAGGCAACTCAAATATTCTAGATGTGCCTCACAACCACATTCTAACACTAGTGTTGAGCAGAGGCTCTCGAATTGCACTAGCGTAATGCCCATGTGAGAGTGTTGATTTAAAAGGCTCTGAAGAGCACTTGGGGTTACTGAATCTCAAAGTGTTGAGTCTAAAAGACTCTGAATAGCACTTTTCTTTCATCGCATTTATTTTGATTTAATTAAATGACTCATCTTTTATCTATCATCAAATACTGTGGGAACTAACATGTTAAACGAGGGAATCCGACATGCAAGAGAGAGACTAGAGGTACCTAACCAAGTTGACCGAGACAATCCAAAGAATTGGACCTTGTCCTTAAAAGTTAAAAGAAGTGTCATGTGATGACACAAAACTAAATAAAAGATAATTACGAGTGGTCTTTTATGACTAACATGTATAAAAGTCTCAAGGCTAATATTATGATTCAGAGCTTTAATAATAATAGTGTTATTATTTAATTATGGAATATAATTAGTATATATGATTTATGCATTATTTTATATTATAAATGGTGCATTAATAGTTAAGAGAAATATAATTATTGTTAGTATAATTATTGTTAGTATAATTGTTGTTATTATAAGTATTGTTATTATAATTATTGTTATTATAATTATTATTAAGAGCATAAACCAAAATCACTTATGGTTAAACAGTTGGAAAAGTCCTAGTTCAAGAGGACTAGATATTTAATTAAATAATATCTTTTAATTATTAATTATTTAATTTAAAGAAACTAATTATTTCAATAGTCCTAATTATAACTATGCACACAAACTCTTGAAACAATAAGAAAAGGATTTGTATTATTACACTTTAAACACTTGTTCACTTACGACAGAGTTTCATTTATATTCATTATATCGCTTCCGCAAAGCTGTAGAAATCACAACCAGTAAGACCTTGATAACTAAGAAGTTAAGACACAATCAAATGCCACAAATAAGTACCGGTGAAGTAAGTTTCACATCAGTGCTGAAGTTAATTTGCAAATCATCACCTCCTAAATGGTTTATTTCAGTATTAGAAAGTTTTTTTTTTTTTTTTTTACTATTTTGGGATATTACAGGCGCATGAAGTGGAAAATGGGTTCTAGATGACATCTACACACCACTAAGGGGACAATGAAATCATCCAATACTAGGAAATACTAATAACACTAAGGTGGACAAGGTTGGAGTATTAATTATCCTAACATCTAGGACAATTGGGGAAATAGAAACTTCTCAATAAATGACTAGGCTGGTGGAATTGTCTACAACACTTCCAAAATACAAGCCTTGGATCATTGATGAGATTCATCTTTTACATGATACAATATTTTCTACAACACTACAAGCTAGAAAGAAATGTATCTAGGACAATTGGAGAAATAGAGAGTTCTCAAGAACTTACTAGGCTACTGTAATTGTATACAACACTTGCAATCTACAAGCTTTGGATCATTGATGAGATTCATCTTTTACATGATACAAGATTGTCTACAACACTACAAAGATATGAATCATTTTATCTAAGGCGATTGGGGAAATAGAGAATTCTCAAGAACTAACTAGGCCGGTGGATTTGTCTAAAACATTCCCAAACTACAATCTTTGGATCATTGTTGAGATTCATTTTTTAGATGACACAATTTTTTCTACAAAAATGGTATGAAGCATCATAGCAATAAAACAATATATTTTTAAGATTTACTCCTAATAAAATTGAACCATATTAATACTATATAAGATTGAATAGCATTATGAAACAAATTAATAAGACATACATTGATGGACATCACTCAAAATTATGATAGGCATTTATCATACAAAATTATTTTATATTTAATCCAAAAAATAAAGTTCTCATCCAAAACAACTACAATATGTACTCAACACATATATTTAATGCAACAATAGCTTAAATGACAAATTCAAAATGCTACTCCAAACATAACAAAGGAGGCCCCCTAAAAACTCTATGTCAAAGGAGGATTAGTATCCTATGTTGTACCTTTCTTTCTCTCCTCTCAATCGATCTATAACAAATGTCCATAGCATATGTAAATGCAAATATGAATTTCATACTAATTAAACAATTTTAAACTAAATTCAAAAACTAAAATAACCTATAAAAATAAAATTGAAAAGAATAATAATTTGTAAACGATTACCTCCCCACCACCCATAGTGTTACTCGCTCGCATTTCCTGAAATTTAAATTTTGGAATTAAATAAATCATTCCATGAGTAAAATAAACTAAATTAGTAACACTTTAAATCATAACTAAAAAGTTAAAAACATGTTTGCATTTACTTGTGATAGAGATGGAATATCTTCTAAAAAATACAAACCTAATCGAACATATGAACACAACCATTTTCAATTTCAAAATATGTATTCACATTAACAAGGAGATACCTAAATTACTTAAAATGAACTTTTAACAACATTGAACAATACATTTAAAACATAAATATAGATATTTAACAAAATGTACCTCTCTGTGTACGTGTTCTACATTTTCACTAGAGAAGACTCTAAAATCATGTTCATTCAACAATCTAGAAAATTGCAATTAATGAACATTTATTTAATATTCATTATTATATATCTAAATTTACAAAGCCATAGATATAACAACCAAAATTTATCATAATGAATGAAACAATTATCGATTAAATATAAACACAAACCTCTCCTCTTCTCTCTTTGTCATGAAATTGGACCCCAAAGCATCCATCATGACATTCCTTCTTACAAGCCCTAATATATTCAAGGCCCATTGAATCTACCTCATGTAACAGCCCGTAAAATTCCAAAAATTTAAAAAAAATTAAAATAGCAATAATTATTGAATTTGTTAATGCAGAACATATAAAAATAGTTAAATCTCTTAACTAGGCTAATTAATAATGACAACACGTCGAATTTCTCAAAACAAAATATGATGCTAGTTGTAATTGCTATTGCAGACTAAATGGATGCTAATCTTTTTAACAAAGGACATTTTATGATCATAACACAAGAATACATCTTTAGATCTGCTTAAGTTTTAAATGTAACTATATGTTGTACACAGGTTTGTATTATTATAATTTTCTTGGTAATGTGCTGACAGTTTGTTTTGAATGATGACGAAGGGGTCCTACGAGGTACCCTGAGGTTTACTTAGCTACGTTTAGCTAAGGCATTTGAATCCTCTTTCCATGTGCAGAGCACAGGTAAGAAATTTTACGACAAACATGAGTTAAGAGTACATGTGTCTTTCAATTCATCATCAATGTAATATGAAAAATACTAAGTACTTCCTTGCAAAACAAGTTATTGGAGGTATGGATAATTTTTGTTCCAATTCTAGTTTACGTGCTAGCTTTCAAACTTTCTCGTATTAATAAAATCACATCGTCAATTGGCTTTTACATTGCTATATTTATCACCTATGAAAATTCATCCTAAAATGACTATTATCATTAACGTCAAAGCGGAGATACCAATGTCCATTTGTAACTTTATTTGAAATCTTGTGAATATGGTGCTTATGCTATGAAATAGCATTACATTGTGCATTAACAGAACCTTAAACTATACCTAAAGTCTCACATTTATCAATTGATTTAGCAATACATGGCTAATGCATGATACTATATAAGCTTTACCCTAAATGACTATACATATACTATATGAAATAAATATATACAACCTATAGTAACTATGCATTCACGCACATACAATATCATGTATTACTATTATCACGATGCCTAGAAATAAACCTTAGGAGCTATTATAGAATGTGAACTATGAATCTAAGCATTGAAATGATTACAATTTTGACAAGGTATTAAAGTTTCGGTACTTGGCATGCTTTCAAACTGTCGATATCAGGTCCTAGCATTTACGTTGCCTACCTACTAAGTGATATGGAAGCTTAGTTGGATGGTCTTCATGTGGAATATCTTACAATAATGCACCATACGTTGTTGAGTTGTGCCATGCACTAACCCTTGGTCTGCTAATTTGGCGACTTGGTAGATACAATAATCAATGTGGTATTGATAGCAATGATCTCTCAAATCTCAACGTGCCCGACTGGCAGCTAATCCACCATTGATCTTTACAAGATCTAGGGCTTGGAAAGAAACCCTAGTCTTTCATTGGTAAATAACAAAGAATTGTTTTCCTGGTTTTCATTTTGCATTTAGAGGTAAGGGAGAGGAGCCGACAATGCTGCTGCAATGTAGGGTTTGGAGTTTTATTGTTGGGAGGACTCCTTCCTCAGTTTCGAACCTTAGACCTGTGAGAGAAAGTTATATGTTACAGGCTTATGATCCTGGTGAAATAGAGCCACGACTCAACCATTGAACTTGTGGGGAGGTTCTTCTGTCAGTTTGTTTGAGTGCAAGATGAACTAGAGTTCGATTCTCCTATTCATAAAATGGTTCTCTAAATTTGAACTCGTATTTGTTGCAATTTCCATAGAACTCCGTCATTTTGTTGGTGTGGGGTGTCTCAAGCCAGGAGCTTTGCCGCTAAGGTAAGTTTTCAATGAGTGGCAGTAATACTGTAATACTTAATTTATACCTGTGTTTTTCTTGTTTTTAACCTTTTCAAACTGTAACTGGAAGGTGATACTTCGTTGGAGGGTTTCTTTAAGCAACACTTGGAATGAGGATGCTGCAACAACCTCATGATAAGCCTTGGTGGTTCTTAAAACCTCGTAGTTACCTTTGGCATGGTTTAGCCGGTGAATACAAAGTGACAAGAGTTGGAAATATGACCCTGTTTGGAGTAATGGCCGAGTTTAATTTTTATTTTGAACTGTATTGCAAGAGGATAAACCCTCAGTTTTTAAGTCACTATTCGGCTCAGTGATGATTTGCTGCATCGTCTTGAACTTGTTTTGTGCTGCTAGTTTTTAAGGGAAAGACCCTATGTGATTTTGGAACCTGAAAGGTCTTCAATGTAAACTCTGTCAAATTTTGACTATACTGTTGAACATGAAATTCTAAAGTTGAGGTTCACTTGCTTCTGTAAGACAATGGCACGTCTTGTATTGAAATGTTATAATTTTGTTTAAATGATGGTTTGAGAAATCATTTGTATAAACTGTTGATTTGGTTTAGAACACTGATAGTTGTCTCTGGTCGAGAGTAGTAGGTTGCATGTCTATTGGTAGATAGGCCTTGTACTTTGTATCGTTTTTTAAATTTAAGTTTGAAATAATGATGTTGTAAAATTTGGTATTGTCATATGTTTTGAAATGGCTAAATGCCATAGGGTTCGACCTTGTTCAATGAACGAAACCCTACCCTGTAGGTTTCGTTGGTAACCCTGAATGTACTGAGAATTCAAACCCTAGAACTGAACCTTAACTTGTGCATCTAATGGTTTCGACACTGTTTATGTTTCTTGTTAGTGTTTGATAGATGACGATACAAAAAAAATCATGTCTTCTATTAAGTGATGTTAAGTGCCTTCTTCGTATTTTCAATACGAAATAGATAGTAAGGTTAATAAAATATCGTTTAGGTTTTGGAACCCATGTCTACTATAACTTCAAAAATCTTAATTGTCTTTGCCATGAATGGCTTGATATGAAATTTATTGAATTGTATATTTAAAGAATGTTTAGAATCTAGGGTCTGCAAAATCTTAGGGTTTTGGTTTTTATAGTGAAGGTATTTATATTTAATGATTGAAATCTATATTAAATCAAAATGTGATAATTAGTGATGAAATAATAAGTGTTTACTTATCATTTGTAAGTAACAACTCTGTATAGAGAATAATTGCAGCTGCTATATTTCTAAAATATAAAATCTATGAAACCATAGATTTATAATATTGGAATGCATATTATTACCATCCGAAAATAGATGGAGTTGAATTGGAAAATCTAGATTTGTGCAGCAATAAAAATGGTTTTCTTTTATTATGAAGCAGAGGAAATGCTATACATCTGTTTATACTATGTTGTACTATTTCCTGAGTTTTAGACATATGATTGAAATGGCAGAATTTAAAAGAAATACTATTGTGTTTATCTATTCATTCAAATGGCATTCTGCCTATCACTCATCTCTATTAATTTTACTTTTCTGTACTAGAGTACTATACAGATAACAGTATGGGAAAAACACATAAAAGAATTTAATCATTCATCTAATTTACTTAATCATCCTTAAAACATATCATTTTTAAGTCAGAAAATAACATAGTCTCTTCTGTATAACTATAAATAATAGTTCTACCATGCAGAAAATTATTTAACTGTAAACAATAAGTCAGAATAGTAGAACCTGATTGACTGTAGGAGAAACAAATAGCCCAAGGAACCTGTTCCACCCAACCTATTCCTGAAGACAGCCAAATTACTTGCCTTAGGACCCCCTAGCCTGTTCACTGAACCACCAGGAAGAAGAAGAGTCTGTAGAAGCCTTAGTTCATCAACTTGCAGTAAAATATAGATCATCCAGTCATAAAGACTCATCAGTCAAAAAGACCTGCACCAACACCTCTGGTTTCCTTCTTAGAATAACTAGCAGACTCGCAATGCACTCTCACTTAGCCTTCCTATTCGAATCTCTCAGTGATCACCTGATACACTTGAGGAAATATTTCTGCAGAAAATATTGTAGAGCTGCCTACTCAATTCGAATTGTCTTATCTAGGCTGCCTAGGCCTTTTAGTGGTTAACCTGGTCATTAATGAGATAAGAGCTGTCTTCCACCCACCTGGGGGATAATGCCACAAATTTAGGGGTAGTTGTCCCATAACCAACAGCTAGTGGTGGAGTGTAAATGCTTCCATCTATCCCATGCCTTCTAACAGCTTTCATTCCTCCTAATGGGTCAGTGAACACTCATTTAACAGTTCCCTTGCATGTTTGTCTCCTGTTTAATTTATTAAATAATAATAATAAGTCATTACAATCATCCTTGACCAGATTTGGTCATAATTACAAAACTTTGTAATTAAAATTTAACATAATGTATTTTGAAATTAAGATTTAATTAGCCTTCAGAATTTGGGTAGGTGACACCTCATCATTGGTTCTATAAACAAATCTTTGATGAGAACTAACTCGTTCTCTCTTTCGACTCAATCCAACATCAACTCCTACAAACGTTGTTGTTAAACCTTCTGCCCCAATGTCTCTTATATCTCAACCAAACTGGGATGTAGGCTCCATCTATGATCTTGTAACACCACTCTATTACCCCAATTATTCTATAATTCAAATACAAATGTAAGTGTACTAGTTCTCGGTGAGGAGCTCAAGGCCAAGGCCCTGCTAGTAAAATTTGTAAGTATTGTTGTGATTTCATAAATTTTAATTTGAATTTGTAGACTTAGAAGACTGAAGACATGACACAACTAAACGATGGGGTAGAAAATCACTTGGGGGAGAGGTTGAACGATTGGGAAGCCATGAGTTTAATGACAGGTGTCATCTTGGTACTGTGGGCACTCAAAGAAAAATGCACAATGGATGTTCACTTGATCGCCTCAAGTTTTAGGTGTTTTCCTAAGTAAAGTAACTATTCGTTGCAGACTAATAATGAGCTCCTATTACTATTCAATGATCCTACGTAAAGATAAGTATCATCCTAGATATTATTTTTAGCAAAGGATGTCGAATAAGTATCGTTAAGATAAAAAAATAGAAAAGAGCTAAGGTTTTTCATAATTTTCCCTTAAGTATAAGGTAGGAACTAAGATAAAGAAATTATCATTTCTTTTTATTATACAAATAAAGGTATTGGATCTGATAAATATTTATAAATATTATTTTTATATATTTATAAAATGTGAAAAGAATTTTTTATTATAATATTTAATTTAAACAGATAGAGTAAATAATTGTAATGAATAAGCTATTATTGAATGAAGGATTAAATATATATTTAAATTGATAGAACATTCATAAAAGTATATAAAGGATTTGTTTCTTACCTTGTAAGGCTTTTATATTTACTAGGCACTAAAAGCTATTTTAAAACTATTTTAATCACAGGGCGCACTCTTTAATTATGGGCTTCAAAATTGTTTAGTGGTAACTAACTGTTTTCTTAAAAGTTCGGTATCTCTAAATGATGGGATTTGACCCCAAGTTAGGAGACACGCATTTATCGAGAAGGGACACATAAACTCGATCCGGAGGAAGGGCGATCTGCCTCTTGATGCTTGGTGGAACTGCTGGGGCGGCTTCTTTGAAGAGAGAGGCAAGAGAAGTTTTTTTCCGTGTATTTTAAGTTTCAACTATTTTCGAGTATATATGTTTTTATTTTGTTTTATTTTGTTTTGAGTATGGTTTGGAAATTTAAGAAAAATATAATCAAATATATTAGTTAGGGAAGTTGCATAAATTGGGTATTATAGGGTATTCGAACCTGTGGAATCATAGATTCAAAAACACAATTTAAATACTTCTAAATTTAGATTTGATCAAAAATAAATTTATCGAATTTCAAAACTTATCCTATAGTAAAATCCAAAACTTGGAATAAATAGAATACTCAATGTTTTTTATGAGAAATTGATTATTAAAAAATAACTTTTTTCAAGAAAGAGAAAGCAAGTTCTTTGTTGATTGTTACAAGGTGGCTTCTCTAAAGAGAGATCCAAGCCAATTCTTTGAATGTGAAGAGTGACTGCATTTTATATATTAGGTAAATGATTTTATTTCACATAGATTTGAAGGGTGACTCCATTGTGGTTGAAAAAAACCCCTCTACCTGTATTGCAAACCTCCATTTTCATAAAGTTGGTCTCTTCCTTATGCCATAGAATATGGAAGAAGCGTCTCTTTGATTTTCCCTTGGTCCTTGTTTACAATGTGATGAGAGGGTCGCTCTCCCTCGTTGCTTGTAGTTTTTATTAACGCTTGAGAATGAGAACGTATCTATCCTTCAGATCTTAGAATGTATCTTAATCTTATTGACTCTAACTTTCTTGCATAAGTAGGAACATCTGGGTTTCTCGAAAGCACCTATCATTTTGTGAAAGATCGTGAGTCCTCTTAGTTTGGTAAATTGTTAAAATGAGTGGTGTTTGTTCCTTATTACTACCAAGGAAGGCGCAACAACCTTGTGTCTATTTTAGATTGTATTTTATAGCTAAAATGATATCATCTATGTAAGAAAGTAAGATCGTATCCTTTGCTTGATTGGAGTGTTACACTTTCCTTTTTGAAGGGCACAACCTTGGTTATAGGATATAATTGCATGTTGAATTATAATATAAATGATGAAATATATCCTCGATCCTATTTGGAAGAATATATATTTATATATTATATATTTAATTAATGCATGGAATAGGCCAACTAGGGCTCAACCTAGACTGGTTTATTATTGTATTTAAACACATGTTTTATATATATATGTCTTACTCTTGTTTGAATAAGTTAAGAATAAGAAGGGCGCAACCCTTGACTCAAACCTTGTGACTATAGTTGGATGGTAATAGAGTAGGTGGAGGAACGGTTTAGCCCTAATACCTTGTGTCAAAGTTTTAATAGACAATAGAAACATGTACTATATATATATATATATATATGCCTCGGTGCAGTCTTAGGCTATTATGTTATAAGAGAGTGGTAAAACTCTTAGTGAAGTGAATCTCTGCCCTAGTGGATTCATTTCCTAGTTCAGGGGTGTCCTCTTGGAAGAAGGAATATATGTCGGACAGAGAGCCAAAAGGTTGGGTGGAATGTTGAAGTCAATCTTTTAGTGGCATTAGTCCACCAAATTCAGATAAGTGTTCTAATCAAGCTATATAATTATTGTTCGACAAGTCTTATAATGATATGTTCTTGTCATGATTGAGATTCATATAGTTCAAATATTTATATATTCTTTCTTTCATGTAGTTTGTTAGCATTATTATGGTTCAAATTACTAAAGGAAATAAATAGTATAAACATGAAGTTAATAATGGGATTGTTAGCATTATTACGACTAAATATCTTGTTATTATTGTTTATCCATTAATATCCGCGTATACTTCATAAGATAGAATATGTTGAAAGCCTCAACTATGAATTATTATGTATGCAGGAAGAAAACTAATTAATTAACATGGAAAATAACCACATATTAGTGACTACCCATCTATATAAGGGTGTGTTGTAGCCACAAGATATCCCATCTAAATTAAATAAGAAGGGAGGTCCATTTTTTTTTTTGCTTGAAGTTGCTAAGTTTTTCAAAATCATTTAATCACTTATTTAAGGCTTGGTTGAATCTTGCTAAACCACACTTACGTTCTGATTTTAAGCAAACTAAGTTTTTATGCATTCAACCAACAAATTACTTTGTTTTGTTGAAAAATATGAAAAGTCAGAAGTCAGAGCAAATTTATCAAATTATTGTTTAAGCGTCCCTACTCTCGACTCCTGACTTCGTCGCTAAAACAAAAATGTTGCGGAATTCTGAAGTCGGGGTGTGTTGATATTTATATTCGTTTTCACCCCGAACTCTCGACCCCCGACTTATTTAAAGCATAAATTTGCGAAAATTCGGAAGTCGAGATGGCTTGCGTTTCATTTTAGCTTCTCATCACGACTCCCGACTCCCAAATTCCACATAAATATGAGTGCGGAAGTCGACAGTCGACAGGTTTTCATGTTGGTATTATTTTTCCATCCTAACTCCTGACTCCCAACATTACAACACCTCAAACAACAAAAGTTGGTAGTCGGTAGGTTTTTGTTCTCTCATGAATTATTCACCCCAACTCCTAACTCCAAACTATTGTGTGACCATGAATGCGAAAGTCGACAGTCGGCGTACTTACATTCATATTACAAACTCTACCCCCCAACTTTCGACTCCCATATTTTGTGGGGCCCCATGCCGAAAATCCAATTCACACGTCGGATGTCATATCTCATTGCACGCATCAAAGATTTGAATTTTGTGTTAACCAATCACATTGATTGATAGTTTATCAATTAACTGTCAATACTATTGGCCAACTACTGTAATTAATGTGTACTTAATGAAAATCTAACTTAATTTCTAGTTAATTGAAATTTGAATTCCCGACAATTACAACACAGTAGCTTCTTGCTTACGCACACCAATAGCTCTTCATTCGGCATCCAATCCTTCCTAAATTAGTTTAATTTCCTCATTCAATTCGTAGGTATGATTTAGCTATTATTATTCTGATAGAATTTTTGCATGTTTGGATTACTTATGTTCATTTCCGATTTTTCGAGGCCCAAAATTTTCAAAATGGCCAAGAGAACAAGGTCTTAGGCACAACCAAGGAACTAAATTTCAAGGACCCCAACTTTGGTTTCTATTCAGACACAGAAACCATAGTTTCAGATACCCTCTGTCTTGAATGGTCGAAGATATACAACATTTTTTATGGGGATGATTTCTCATAATTTAAAGACAATGCCCCAATTTATCAAAACATCATCAATTCTCAGCTGCATGCGATTGCTGCATGGCTTATAGTAATGACGTTCATGGACTTGGTGAAGTGGATGATCAACTATACCAACATCGTAACCAACATCTTCAAAGAGGACACAAGGGCGGGTTGGTCGGACCCTTCTTGCTAAACATATTCACAAAAATGCGCTCACATAAACTAGATGTGAACTCGAAATGCCATGAAGTTGGATTCTATTACTTGAATCATTTACAAAATTACATGCAAACAATAAACAATTCAGCCTCAACCTTTTACAATACACAGGATTAATCTCTACTATGTCTGTGTTTTTCTCTATGTGCGATCCCCTCTGCGATCGATTCTCTCTATTGTTCCTAGATTGATTGATCCCCTCTCTCCTTTCTATGCCTTTGCACCAATCTTCTACTCGTCTCTGTTGTTGTTCCCAAGGTCCACCCTGTCAGTCTCCCCGAAGTGTCCTTACTCTGTCCACCGAATTCTCCTTGATCCTGTCGACCTGCAGTTGTTAGCGTCCTGTCCGTTCCTGCAAAACCTTCTCGTGCGGTGACATTTGACTCTATATCATCCACCTTGTTAACTTCCATTAACTTACTCAACTACCCATAATGGCTATAGGTACATTTCCTTGACCTCTGCACCTCTCTAACTTTGCTACAGTTGTCTGTCTTATCACTGTCCTCTTCTGACTGGTCTACACTTCGCCACATAGACCATTTTTACCTCGTCGGTTCTCGACTTGACTCGTCGAATTCACTTAGTCTCTATGGCTATCATTCGCACCATCCCCCATGCTTGGTCTTTATCACTTCTCCGTCAATGTCACTTGTCGACCATCTTGTCTACTTTTCTACTTCATCGACTTCACTCTTGTCGACCACACTTCGATAACTTCCTACTCAACTTCCTGGATTCGAATGCCAGTATTCCTACACCAATGGTCGTCGGCAATCACCTGGTTGGACTTCCCTTTTCGATAATATTCGACTCATCCTCCTATGATCAGTTGATATTCTGTAGATTGAACTATACTCTGAATTTCCTGCTTGCACTCAGCCAACCACTTCAATCCTCTTATCGACAATTCTTCTACAACTTCAGTTTCCGTCACCTTTCCTTCAATCGCATTTTATCTAATGGCTGAACTTCACTTATTTCTTTCCCAACCGTAGTTGATCTCGTCCTTGACTGTAACTCAGTCATCTCCATGCTACATTGGCTCATTTTTATTATGTACTCAATCATTTCTCTAGTCGGTCTTCTTGTTGCATCAAACCAGCTCAGCGACTGAACCGTCGATCCCTCTTATCCCTTTTGGTCTTTGTGGTCTTCATCCTTCGACCACTCTAATGTAGTTAGCATCCTTTATGTCGACGTTATCGCCGACTCTCCTAGTCCCATGACTAGCTTCGACTCTGATACAACTTGGTCCTTCGACCGAAGTCTACTCTTGGTAGTTCATTGACCATTTGGGCCAACTATCCCTCTCTTCTTCTAAAAGGAATTCATCCTTTATAAGTGACTCACATTGTCACTCTCCCTGGCCTCCGTCTCTACCAATTCTCATCGAATGTCTATTGTCGACTGTTCTTCTTGGCCTTCCAACTATTTCTGTCAGTCGTTGTCAACTCCCGACTACTTTCTCCCTTTAGTCGATATCACTCTCGACCATTTTGTTACATTGTGTGATTTTTGGCCATCGATCTGGGTCGATCTAAAACCCCATGACTCAACTACCTTAAATCAACTATTTCCCTTTATCCTATAGGTCATCGACCATCCTCTGGGTGTCTTTTTTCAGTCATGCCTGATTGTTCCTCTTGGGATGGGATGCCCCTGCATTAGACTCCTCGGGTACAAAAAGAACTACGTTCTCAGTTCTGAAATTTTGTCTGGGTTTTAGTATTCCCCATTTTCGTCGGCTTCGATTCCATACTTGGTACCAAATACAAATTGGTCCATCCACTTCATATTTCATCTATTTACCCCTTCTTGGAATATTCCTCATGGCTTCGACCATGGTATCATTCCTACTCCAGAATTGGCAGCATCCATTCTGTTCACCAATCTTGATGAAGCATACAACTCCACTCCTACAGTTGTTCTAGCCAACCGTCTTCTCCAATAGGAACCCATTTCCAATTCCACTCTTGGCTCAATAGGTGTGCCAATGGCTCCAATGCCCATCACTTTGTCCACCAAATCAACCTTTGCTGCCATGCCCTTATGCCATGTGTTCTTTAAGCTTAAACTTTGTCATTAATGTTGTCATCAATGACAATAATAGACAACCATATTCATCAAGCTCTCCTCAATCTCCCGAAATCTTCACACATTGCTTCCTTAAAAATGAAACTTGTCTTCTATTTATACTCTTGTCTTCTATGAAACTTGTCTTCTATTTATAGTTTTATTATTAAGATGATTAAATAAATCAAATATGATTTGTTTAATTATGTCCATTCCATGTCACCTTATTTAATTTTAATTGCATGCCATGTCACCTTCTATCCTTTCAGAATATTAAATGTGAGACACACATATTCCCTTAAGATGCTCGCAATGCACTCTTAAAAATGCCCACAGCGGGCTCCACTTTGATGCCCGCAAGGGATATCAACACATGCCTGTATTGATCTTGGATTATGTACGCAGTGGTCTCATGTAAATGCCCACAAGCCCTTATCAATATGCCCGCAGTACACCACAAATGCCCGTAGTGGGTGCTTCGAAGAATGCCCACAGGGTCCTTTTGATTATGTTCACAATGGTGCTTTGAAATGCCCGAAAGGGGCCTTCCAAATGTCCGCACATCTTCCTTGTCCACCTCATAATATTGTCTTTGTCCTCTAATCTTATGTTTTCCAATTCATCGTACTCCATCTCACCAAGTTATCAATCCTTCTTGTCACCAAGCATGTCCTCCTTGTCATGTTCCATGTCATCAAACACCATGCTTGACAAGTCATCAAGCTTGCTTGCTTGTCACTTGTCTTTGTCTTGTCCTTAGCTTGCCATGTCCTTATTCCATGCTCGTCATAAACACTTGTCATGCTTTCCATGTTTGTCATACTTGTCACCTTTTCCATTCCTCAATCCATGTCACCATCCCCACTGTGCTTTCCATAATGTGTATGCTCCATGTTCTTAACTATTCCATGTCTTTTTCATTAATGTATTGTCATCAATGTCATTATCAAGTCCTTGTCATCAATTGTTTGTCATCTCTCCACTTTGTTGAGTCTTCTACACTTGTCATGCTTGCTTGCCACTTGTCAAGTCATCAAAGCTTGTCATGTTTACCATTTGTCCAGTCAAGTCTTTGCCATATCATCACTTTGACCTTTGTCATTAACATGTTGTCATCAATGACAGCATTGGCCATCAAACACTTCAAGCATAAATTTTTGACCTTCTTTGCCACATTATCTTCAATGAATGACCACAAAATGGGTCATTTGTTCCTATCATGGGCCCAATCCATTGTGGGTCAAAGGACATGATCCCCACAACCATGTTCTTTCCCAGGTCTTGAACAGATGGACTACACCATTACAATAAAAAATTTATATAATATCCAAAGCCCATCAAACCAATATCATCTAACTTGAATTTAAATTAATTGCAATCATGTTTTTTAAGTACTATCGTTGTAATTCTCATTGGCATTGTGTTTAATATTGTTGATATTGTTTTTATAAATTCAATCTAAAAATTATAGTGTTCACATAGGTGTCTGCAGGCTCCAGTGACCAGCGATCGCCCCTGGGGATCAGCAGATCTCCATGTGTGCAGGTATCATGTGTATTAAAGCATAAATTTAATTTCAAATATGATGACTTTCCTGTGTATATTTATATTTTTCTATATTAAACTATGAGGTTATAAATGTGTATGCAGGTGCAAGCACCTCGACTTGGTAGTGCCGGTTTTCCTCCCTCCCCGGCCTTTCGGCCGCCGTATATGCCAATTGTATCCCCTAGAATACATGCCCCATTCCATGCATCCCTCCCCACCACCTTCCATCTCCCCCCCCCTCCTATCCAGCACCACAATTCCATCCAGCTCCCCCTTCCGTTTCATATCTTGCATCTCATCACCCCATCCCAACCTTTCCACCACCTTCGTATCAGTTTCCCATGTTCCCACCCTCCCCCATCTCACCACGACACACCACCCATCCACGGTCACCCATCCCTCCAAAGCAACACAGATCTCGCTCCCCCCCCCCACATCCCCCCACCATAATCACTTCCCATTACACGGTTCCCCCATCCATACTACAACCAGCTGGGGTTTATCACCCAAGACATGCATCTCCACTTCGCCCACCCCAGTCCATGCCTCCTTCTTCCACCTCTCCTTCTTCCACTGTTCCCCCCAATGGTGTAGACACCGTCGCTATGGCTACATCCTACCCTATACCATCCACTCTAGCATTGAAGCAGGTTGTCTAACCGACTGCTCCATCTGCCAACCCTGAAGACTAGCCGGTTGTGTTCATGGTGAGATTGAATAGTTTATGAAAATCTCGTTCAATTTTAACGAAAATTACTATATGCATCTAATTTCATCATTTATCTGATTGTTTTAAATGTTGCAGGGTGGCATTACTGAGAGACTAGGAGCACGGAGGAGGGAGACCCCCTCATGACTTATAGTCTCGCATGCGGTGAGTTATCTAAGATTTGAAAACTATTTTTATTTTTAAATTATGTTTTATACTTGTATAATTGCCAGGAAAAGTTGACATATTATTTTTGTTGTTTTAGGTCTCACGGGACGTGGTCCAAGTCGCCTGAAGGACCCAACTTCCTCTAGCACAAAGAAGAGGAAGATCGATTTTGGAGATACACCTAGGAGCTCTGAGGGTGGGCAGGAGGATTGAAAGACCCTCCTATGTACACTAGCCACGATGTGGCATTTTGGGCACGAGTTGCCATGTTTTGTATAATGTATCGTGGGCCATATTTTGTATAGGGCACGCGTTGCCATATTTTGTACAGGGAACGAGTTTCCATTATATAGACATTGGGAACAATGTTCCATTTTTCCAAAAAGTGTACATGATTGGATCATTTTTGCATATTAATAGATGGATCTACACTTGTCTACATGACTTTGTCTTTGATTACATTTTTGCATATTAATAGATGGATCTACACTTGTCTACATGACTTTGTCTTTGATTACATTTTTGCATACATGATTTTGTCTTCAATAACAATGTTATGGAAAAGTTTTCACATACATATAGATGTTATTTCTAGACACCAAGTGACATCAATATGAGTCCCTTGTATTTGAATGGGTCTTGCATCTTTTTCTTTCAGCAACAACATACCTAAACAAGCAAACTAAGGAGTGATATTTACATTACAAAGTGTTGTGACTTTAGGGCTACAAAAAAATAAATAGGAGATGATGACTTCTTCATATTTGTTTATCTGAAGTAATGCATTTTCTTAGTGTCTTCATCTACGTCTTCAACATTTGTGTTCAATATTTGTCTTGGATCTTCCATACTTAACCTTGTAATGGTTATAATAGTCAATTCTAACAAGCATTGCATCACATATTATATCAAATTAACCTAGATATATGAGAAGTTCATATGTGTGCTTGGATGGAAGGGTTAACCATATCACTTGAATTAGTTCAAACATGAGGGGTGTGCATAGGTGCATTTGGATTGAGCAATAAAAGAGAATTGTTAATGTAGTTACATATGGATCGTTCTTTGTGTGTTACTATGTTCCTTTAATGAATGCATGGTTAATGTGTTGAACTACTACTTGCACAAGTTGGCATAGATTCTTAGTGTTGATAATGTCTTCAATGTTTTGGTAATATTGATAATCACTCTTTTTAATTTAAGTACCTTGGATTTTTTGATGTTAAGACACATATTGAACATTGTCAACTCAATGGTTCAAGACATCATTTTATCCCATGATCCATGGAAGATTCATTGGAGTCATATGAACCTCATTGTCATCACCTCAACCATGGTCAAGATGCCAAGATCCATCCTTAGTAGACAAAACCTCATGTTGGCACCCATATCACACTCAAAGATAAAAAAAATCTTTGAAAGGGCATGTTTGGGGGTTGAGGGAATCTTGATGGATAATATCCTTAAAACATTTATATTCGATTTGAGGCCTCATATGTACTCACCTTATCATTGTCAATACCTAAAGACCCATCCTTAGTGCACAAAACCTCCAAATGGAATACATATCCAAAACAAAGGCCATGTATCCCGTCTAGAGAGCTTGTGTAGTGATTCCAGGACTTGTTCATGGCTCATGAACATGCAAATATTCATTTAGGTCCTAATAACCTTTATATTTTTTAATCACCATGCTCAAGGTCTAGAGACCCATCCCTTGTGTTGAAAATCCTCTATTGGCAGTGTTGTAGGAGCTTTATTCAAGTAGTCAACTAGGATAAAGAGTTGACTGGAGGTATACATGTAAGATTCAACTAAGTAGTCATGTTGGTTGACTGAGTGATAAACATAGTTACAATAGCTATAGTTACCTCCCCTTATGTAAAGAGCATAAAGATTCATCATCCTATCATTGTAAAAATAAATATTTGTTAGGGATTAATAAAAGCCTAATTATTGATGGCTCTAAAGTTACATTTTCCTCTTTCTCACTTTCCATTTATGTGTAATAATATGTAGATATATACACATAATGACACATATCGGTAATACTAATTACAGCACATATTGTATAATGGATGCATACATGCATATATGTTGTGTGAGAAGAAGAATATTTAGTGGTGGGAAAGTAAATTGGAAAATTACATGAGAAATTACGCAAGAAGGAATCAACTAACTATTGCACACGCTAGGGCATGATTTTTTATAATCACTCGTGAGAGGTTCTTATAGTCAAATACATTGGATATAAATAAATTCCTTGAGATAAATAATATGTGACCATAGAAGAAGATTGAAATTTGAGGTCAAAACTCATTAATGAAGGTAGAATGAACTTGGAGTGATAGATTGGGAAAATTCTAGATGAATGCCTAGAGCTCTACACACAAGTTAAAGAAAAAAAAAGAAAAACTCCTAACATTGGGAACAAATAGCCAAAAGCAACAATGCAACTAGAACACAATGACCAAGGGAACTTCAAAATGTAACACCACTCCACAAAAGAAGTTTCTTTAGACCTACCTCATTTGGTATGAGAGGAGTTGCTTTAGAGACCTAGAGACCTACCTACCAATTCTCTCATTTGGTATGAGGGAATTTGATTTAGACCTACCTCACTCATGTCAATGCTTGAATTCTTGGAGGCCGACCTCCCACTCCGTATGTCCTCTTCAACATTTTTTGTTCTCTAGGTTTTATGCCCACCCGAACTTTTTTCATGCTTTGGGTACCTTGAGATATATCCCCAACCCAAAAAACTCTTATAGTATGTTGATATGTTGGTTATTGGATTCACCCAACAAAATTATATTTAACAATACACATATGGCTAGACTTGGTTCCCCATGCTTAATGCTCACTATATTTAACAACACACTTATCTTAAATTTAATTCATGTCTTGTTAAATATTTCATAATGAAATATCTATTTGAGAGCACCACCTTAGACCAAGCCATACCATTAATATAAAATGTACATTAGAGAAATGACCTAATTCAATTTCCTTCTCTAAATCTAACCCTGACTCTCACCCAAACCTTAGCACTAAACCCTCTGTACCCTTTAGATACTTCCTCCAATATATTCTAACCTCCCTACAAGTCACACTACCTCTTCACCCTCTCCACAATGGCGCCACTATCATGAAACTCAAAAGTTTGATAAATTTACTGAGAAAAAACCTTCATCATCATTGTCATCTCTAGGTTCATCATCAACATCTCCATCATCATCATCTTATTCATCATCATCTTCGTCACCATCACCATCATCATCAACATCTTCATGATCATCACCATCAACATCCTCATCATCATCACCATCATCATCAACATCTTCATCATCATTGTCATCTCTAGGTTCCTCATCAACATCTCCATCATCACCATATTCTTCATCATCATCATCTTCATCACCATCACCATCACCATCATCATCATCATCATCATCTTCATCACCATCGCCATCATCATCAACGTCTTCATCATCATCACCATATTCATCAACATTGTCATCTCTAGGCTCCTCATCAACATCTCCATCATCATCATCTTCATCATCATCATCATCAACATATTCATCACCATCCCCATCACCATCATCATCAACATCTTCATCATCATCATCATCATCACCATCATCATCATCATCATCACCATCATCATCATCATCACCATAAGTGCCAGGTCGACGATTTTGCAAATTTGATCTCAATGTGCAAAAATTGAACACTCCCATACTGAGCAAATCCCTAGTTTCTAAAATGGACCTACAAGATGACACCTGGGCCATGGGTCTGGAGGAGAGGGGCACCCCTAGCACTATTCCGACGTCCTGAATCCAACATAGTCGACGGTTTGTCGATCCAAGCCACGGTCGTCATTCTATGGCTCGTTTCGTCTCGCATCCAAAAGGCCTTCACAGACACCTGTTGGATACCTACCGGGGGCATAGAATTCCACCTGTGCAAGAAAAACAGGTTTCGAGGAGTCCTGCAACTGTGTCTAGGAAGGTTCCAGCTGGGAACGCTAGCCATAAGTGCCCGGTCGATGATTTTGCAAATTTGACCCCAATGTGCAAATATTACACACTTCCTTACTGAGCAAAACCTTAGTTCCCAAAATTTACCTACAAGATGACACCTGGGCCACGGGACCGGAGTAGAGGAGCACCCCTAGCACTATCCCGACGTCCTGAATCCAATGGAGTCGACGGTTTGTCGATCCAAGCCACGATCGTCATTCTACGACTCATTATTTCTCGCATCCAAAAGGCCTTCACGGACACTTGTTGGATACCTACTGGGGGCATAGAATTCCAACCGTGCAACAAAACCGGGTTCCAGGGAGTTCTGCAAGTGTTTCTGGTAAGGTTCTCGCTAGGAATGCTAGCCTTAAGTGCCTGGTCAACGATTTTCCAAATTTGACCCCAATGTGAAGGCCATGCCAATCTTGCTCAAGGGGGCCATTTCTCGCCTGAAGGCTCCCGGGTGGGCATGGCCACCATGGACACATCCGCAATGGCCATATGCACCTGTGGGAGTTAACGGAAGCCAAGTCCACTTGTCGGTTTCGATTCTGTGCCCCCAGAGCGCATCCTCAAAGTGTCCCTGAATGACCCCAGGGTGCTGGACCAAGATGCCCTCAACACCCAAACGGTGGCTCCAGTTGCAAATCTGTTGATTCCAGTGGATCCAGGACGTCGGGTTTCAGCTAGGGGCCCCCGCACAACGTGCCACCAACCCCAGTAAACAGTGCCAATGTGCCATCTCTAGAGCTAGGGTTTTTCTTAGTGAAGGCCATGCCAATATTGCTCAAGGGGGGCATTTCTAATCTGAAGGCTTCTGGGCGTGCGTGGCCACCATGGACACGTCCGCAATGGCCATACACACCCGTCAGCTTGCCGATTTGGGTTCCATGCCCCCGGAGCAAATCCTCAAAGTGTCCTCGAATGGCCCTGGGTGCCAGACCAAGATACCCACAACACCCAAATCGTGGCTCCGGTCGTGAATCCATTGATTCCGGTGGATCCAGGATGCCCAGTTTCAGCTAGGGGACCACCCCCCACCATGCCTCGAAGACCCAGAAACGATGCCAATGAGCCATCTCCGGAGCTAGGGTTTTGCTCAGTGAGGGCCATTCCAAATTCGTTTAAGGGGGGTATTTCTCATCCGGAAGCCCCCGGGTGTGCGTGGCCACAATGGACAGGTCCACAATGGCCACGTGGACTTGTGGGAGCCTACGGAATCCAAGTTCGCTCATCGGTTTGGGTTTCGTGGCCCCAGGGCAAATCCTCAAAGTGTCTCTAAATGGCCCCGGTGTGCCCGAATAGAATGCCCGTAGAAGACAAAACATAGCTCTGTTCGCAAATACGTTGATTTTGGTGGGTGCGGGACGCTAGGTTTCAACTAGGGTATGACCCCCACTGTGCCTCGAAGACCCGGAAATGGTGCCAATGATCCATCTCTAGAGGTAGGGTTTTACTCAGTGAGGGCCATTCCAAATTCGCTCAAGGGGGTCATTTCTCATCTAGAGGCCCCCGGGCGTGCATGGCCATCGTGGAGAAGTCCACAATGGCCATGTCCACCTATCCACAGTGGCCATGCCTGCCCGGGGGCCTCTGGATGAGAAATGACCCCCTTGAGCGAAATTGGAATGGCTATCACTGAGAAAAACCCTAGCTCTGGAGATCGCTCATTAGCACCGTTTCTGGGTCTTCGAGTCATGGTGGCGGGGGTCCCATAGCTGAAACCCGGCGTCCTGGACCCATCAGAATTGACGGATTCACAAACGGAGCCACGTTGCGGGTGCTATGGGCATTCTAGTTGGGCACCCCAGGGCTATTCGAGGACACTTTGAGGATTTTCTGCGGGGCCACAGAACCCAAACCAGTGAGCAGACTTGGATTCCGTAGGCTCCAACAAGTCCACATGGCCATTTTGGACTTGTCCACGGTGGCCATGCACGCCTGGGGGCCTCTGGATGAGAAATGGCCGCCTTGAGTGAATATGGAATAGCCCTCACTTAGCAAAACCCTAGCTCTGGAGATGGTTCATTTGCACCATTTCCGAGGGTTGGTGGCATGCTATGGGGGGTCCCCTAGCTAAAAATCAAAGCCATGGTTTGGATGCTACGGGCATTCTAGTCGGGCACCTTGGGGCCATTCACAGACACTTTGAGGATTTGATCTGGGGCCACAGAACCCAAGCCAGCGACCGGACTTGGATTTCCTCCTCTCCCACAGGTCCATGTGGCCATTGGGGACCTGTCCACAGTGGCCACACATGCCCGGGGGCCTCCAGATAAGAAATTCCCCCCTTGAGCGAATTTGGAATGGCCCTCATTGAGCAAAACCCTAGCTCCGGAGATGGCTCATTGGCACCATTTCCGGGTCTTTGAGGCATGGTGTGGGGGGTCCCCTAGCTCAAAATCGGCGAGTTGGATCCACTGGAATCGACAAATTTGTGATCGGAGCCATGGTTTGGGCTCTGCGGGCATCTTGGTCTGGTACCCCCGGGGCCATTCGGGCACACTTTGAGGATTTTCTCTGGGGGAATGGAACCCAAACCAAAGAGGGAACTTGGGTTCCGTCAGCTCCCACAGGTGCGTGTCACCATTGCAGACGTGTACACAGTGGCCACACCCACCCGGGATCCTTCGGACGAGAAATGACCCCCTCGAGCAAGATTGGCATGGCCTTCACATTGGGGTCAAATTTGCAAAATCGTCGATCGGGCACTTCTGGCTAGCATTCCCAGCTAGAACCTTCATGACATACTTGCAAGACTCACTGGAACCTAGTTTTGTTGCACGGTTGGAATTCTATGCCCCCGGTAGGTATCCAGCAGGTGTTCGTGAAGGCCTTTTGGATGTGAGATGGAACAAGCCGTAGAATGACAACCGTGGCTTGGATCGACAAACCATTAACTCCATTGGATTTCAGACATCGAGATAGTGCTAGGGGTTCCCCTCTCCACTGGTATCGTGGCCTAGGTGTCATATTGTAGGTACATTTTAGAAACTAGGGTTTTGCTTAGTAAGGGAGTGTGCAAATTTTACACATTGGGGTCAAATTTGCAAAATCGTCAACCAGGCACTTATGGCTAGCATTCCCAGTTGGAACCTTCCTAGACACAGTTGCAGGACTCCCCAGAACCGGGTTTTGTTGCACGGTTGGAATTCTATGCCCCCGGTAGGTATCTAGCAGGTGTCCCTGAAGGCCTTTTGGATGTGAGACAGAACGAGCCATAGAATGACGACCGTGGATCGGATCGACAAACCATCAACTCCGTTGGATTCAAGACGTCGGGATAGTGCTCGGTGTTCCCCTCTACTTTGGTCCCATGGCCCAGGACTCATCTTGTAGGTCCATTTTGTAAACTAGGGTTTTGCTCAGTAAGGGAATGTGTAATTTTTTAACATTAGGGTCAAATTTGCAAAATCGTCGACCAGGAACTTATGGCTAGCATTACTAGCTGGAACATTCCTAGACACACTTGCATGACTCCCAGGAACCCAGTTTTGTTGCACGGTTGGAATTCTATGCCCCCAGTAGGTATCCAATAGGTGTCCTTGAAGGCCTTTTGGATGCGAGATGGAATGAGTCGTAGAATGGTGATCGTGGCTCGAATCGACAAACCGTCGACTTCGTTGGATTCAAAACATCGGGATAGTGCTAGGGGTGCCCCTCTCCTCCAGTCCCGTGGCCCAGGTGTCATCTTATAGGTCCATTTTGGAAACTAGAGTTTTGCTTAGTAAGGGAGTGTGCAATTTTTGCACGTTGGGGTCAAAATTTCAAAA